>OU744814.1:3312461-5734961 GCA_916614155.1 Mesoligia furuncula
CTTACGTCTCTACGTACCCGAGCTTACGTCTCTCCGTACCCGAGCTTACTTCTTTTCCGCACCCGAGCTTACGTCTCTCCGTACCCGAGCTTACGTCTCTCCATACCCAAGCTTATGTCTCCGAACCCGAGCTTACGTCTCTCCGTACTCGAGCTTATGTCTCTCCGTACCCGAGCTTACGTCTCTCCGTACCCGAGCTTACGTCTCTCCGTACCCGAGCTTACGTCTCTCCGTACCCGAGCTTACGTCTCTCCGTCCACCCTTGCCCCTTTAACCCCTCCGGCCTGCCTGCAGCACCATCAACCAGCGGTCGGCGAGTCGCAAGCGCGGCGTCACCTAGCCATAGCCGAGTCGACGTATCGGAGCTTCTGATCCGCTTTGGTTACGTGCTTACGTTAGGTTGACGCCTGTTTGACGGCGAGGCGAAAGGCGATACGGTGCCGATTCTTTTCCGATTTGACTTATGACCTTTAGGCCTCACATGTCATGCACGTGGTTGTGAATTTGGATTTGTGCGAAATGGGTTAATGTATGACAAATGACTAAAATGTAGGTGTACTTTACATCTCTGCCTGCTCCTTTAAGGTAAACAGGCGTAATATTACGTATATTTTCAAATTCCAGCTCATGGACGAAACTGTGGTGATTGAAACGGCGAACAGAGGAACTATGGTGATAGAGAAACCGCAGACTAATATCATGGATGCCACCGTCGTGATCGATAAAGGTAAGGACTTTTTAATATTTTAGCGGTATCTACGCACGCCACATGCGCACTACGCGTTATACTGTCGTCACAAAATCCTGCATCTCGCAAGCAGAGTTTACCACACAACTAGCATATTATATACAACGGCCCGACATGAATCATCCCCCCCCCAAATGCTCGATGTAGTGCCAGCCCTCGCCGCAGCTGAGCCTGTAGATTTAACTTCCCGACTATGACCTCTGAGTTTGTTTCGGTCGGGGGATTCCCTTTTCTATAGAGTATGAGTGAACTTTACACCCTGTTCGTCATACCTCTATAATATCATAGCTATGCTTGCCGTGGTCGGTCCTTGGATAGTGACGATCTTTACATACCGAGACCCCTCCGTGCCTCGGAAAGCACACTAAGTCGTTGGTCCCGGCTGTCATTCGTAGATCTTTGACAGTTGATACAGGTAGTCAGAAGTCTGAAAGTCTGGCAACCAGTCTTACCAAGGGGTATCGTATTACCCAGTAACTGGATTGTGAAGGTCCGATTGCCAGTCACTCCTTGTAAAATACTCGTATTCAGCTGCATCCGGTTAGACTGGAAACTGATCCCAACATGGTAGGGCAAAAGGCTAGGCAGATGATGATGATATTTTTTTTGTCTTCTTTCCTTTGTCAGTTGGCCCAAAAAAACTTCTTGGTATATTTTGAGTATTAGTGTCTAAACACACTATGCCGAAAGAACGCGACCGAAGTGCAGCATGATTACGCCTGTAATGCTATTTGAATTACTGACGACACATTATGCCGAAATTACGTTGCGTTACAACGTACAGCCGAACTTCGGTCGGGCGTAAGGCAAGCGGCAATTCGGCGACAACGTATTCTGTAGAGCACACATTATACGCGACCGAAGTTCGGTTCGATTGCCGAAGTAGATCCGGGGCCCCCAGCAACCGAATACGTCGGAACGTAAAATCAGCCACGTAACTTCGGTCGCGTACTTTCGGCATAGTGTGATTGGACACTCAATATCGACGCAAACGTAAATAAATGCGAATTTGATAAATCCAAAAGTGAACAAAATTTTCTTCGCCTTAGCTGAAAGCATTGTCTACATTCGGAAAGTTAATTTATTACTGAAAGGGAATTTAACGTTAATTAAACTAAGATTCATAATCCCAAAACACGATCTAATCTTGATTCATCTTTCAGATCCTAAAAAAGTCAATCTGACAGACGACAACTCCCTTCTGACCGACGACAGTGATACGCAGGAGATGCACACGCCGCTTAAGAAACAGCCTCCACAGCAACAACCTTCGTAAGTAAATAATAGTGTTATACATGGTGGTTATTCGAAGACATGTGACATTTCATCATAATTTCTTTGGTTGGTGCATGTTGGGTGCACGTCAAATAAGACCACAGATTACGAATATGTACAACGCGGTCACATTAACTTGACGCATCTCTGGGATGCGAGGCCCGCATTCCTTAGCTCGCCCAGCAAGTGTTAGGCCTTTGTCTTTGTTACCGATAAGCGCGTCGATAATTGGGCTAGTTTTCTGTTGTTGTTTTAATTATATTTTTAGGGTTCCGTATAAAAACGGAACCTTATTACTAAGACTTCGCTGTCTGTCCGTCTGTCTGTCTGTCTGTCACCAGGCTGTATCTCAAGAACCGCGATAGCTAGACAGTTGAAATTTTCACAAATTATGTATTTCTGTTGCCGCTATAACAACAAATACTAAAAACAAAATAAAATTAATATTTAAGGGGGGCTCCCATACAACAAACGCGATTTTTTGCCCTTTTTTGCTCGATATCAAAAATGGCAACAGGTAGGCACTTGAAATATTCACGAAATACTCAGTTGTATTTTAACTTTAATAATAAATAATAATAATAAAATAAAATAAATTTTGAAGGGGGGCTCCCATACAACAAACATGTTTTTTTCGACGTTTTTGCCTTGTGGTACGGAACCCTTCGTGTGCGAGTCCGAATTGCGCTTGGCCAGTTTTTTTATTAGTTAACGCTGCTTTCTGTATATACGATAAACAAAAATTAATTCTGTGTTTTATCATAATCTAACCTCCATAATCACTGCTGAACATAGGCCGCCTTTAAGGTGGAACTAGTCGCGAGCTCGAACTCACAGGTGGACATGGCCAAAATGCACGCTGTCTCATCTGGCATCGTGTCCGATAGAAATAGTATCAGTGATGAGCAGTTAGACGCTAGTCTACACGCACAACGCTTAGTTCTCACGCATGGAAACACCGTTCCGAACTGAAAGGCGCGTAAAAAAATCGAAAAGTGCTTTGGAAAATCCAGTTTTATGAAAAAATCACTGCATAAATCAATTACAAATAAAGGTAAATAAAGGTATTGAACTCTTCGATAACTGAGCTTTGTCTGTACCGACTTTGTTTTGAAGATTTTACAGTTCTTTTATTACTTATTTACACCCAAAGTTACGTTAAAAATAGCAAGAAAAACGATCCTTTGTTGGCTCGTAACTTTTTAATGGCTTTTTATTTTACTATTCGGTTTCCGTGCAGACAAAATTAATAATAAGACAAAACGATATCATGTTTGACTTTGTATGCACAATGTCAAACAGTGGACTCTCCCAAAATTTGTATGGAAAAAATATCGACTAGTGGCACCTTAATTATCGACATAACAACTAGTTTTGTGTTACCAGCGTCCAATTAGGCCAGAAAGAGTAAAAATACCTGAGTGTGTGCTTTTTTCTTTGACAAAGTGCTCCCATAAACTGCAATTGAAATATGCGTTTTGTGTCTTAAAATAATTATTTTACCAATAAAAGGATTTAATGTATATTTCTTACTAATTTCGTATTTTTGCTATCCTAGGTCTGCAGTGAAGGAGAAAGTTCAACAATTTGAAGAGTTAGCTTCCAGAGTAACCAGGACCAAAACAAGAGCCTTGGCTAAGAAGGTGAGTTTCGATGATTCAGATAACAAAAAGTCGAGAGCTGTGTGACCTTTCGCTGTATTGAATACAGGCACTATGAATCAAGCAAAGCTTAGCTCTGCAGCATACGCCGCTAGGAAAATTCGTGATTTGACTGATTTAGAGACAGCCCGTTTAGTTTACTTTAGTTATTTTCATAGTGTGATGTCGTACGGTATTCTGTTGTGGGGAAATGCCGCCGATATTCAGACAATTTTTATTTTACAAAAAAGGGCAATTCGTTCCATTTATAAATTAAGTCCCTTTGTCCAAGTCCAAGTGTCCTTTCTTTGGTATTGTTCGTCGAATCGTTGAGCTCCTCAATTTCTGAGTCTGTTGAGCTGCACGATTTTTGACAAATGCGTGCACTGATTGGACAGGTCCGCTCAATCTGTGTGGTTCTTTCCTCAAAAGACCATATCAGACATCAATCTACATGGTCTTCACACGATCTGACCAAGATTTTGTCTGGACTTTAAAAGAGACTGTGACCTCTGAGTTTGTTTCGGCCTTTCTTCTCAGAGTAGTCAGATAGGAAACGCCGACCACATCTAGTTTAAAAAAAAGTAATTTAAAAAATAAAAAAACCCGACTGCGAAACTGAAAAGCTACAAACAAGCCCATTTTAAATTAAATAAAATTTGGAAGCAGGCGGGACCCATTTGCACTTGAAAATATAATAAAAATGGTATGGGTCCCGCCTGCTTCCAACTTTTATTTAATTTAAAATGGGCTTGTTTGTAGCTTTTCAGTTTCGCAGTCGGGTTTTTTTATTTTTTAAATTACTTTTTTATTTCCAGCTTTTTAGTTTACAAATGTGAAAGATTTCGCAAACGATTTAGTTCTTGGTACGTGTTTTTTACGATTTGTCACTTCGAATTACTTTTAACCATATAAGTGATATATATTTTTGTAATCACCTTTTAAAACCCTTTATTTTGATATCCCAATCGATAGGTTTCGAGAAAAAAAATTTTTTTTTTGAAGACATTTTGCGCCAAAAATCGGCCATTTTAATATTTTTTTCAATTTTGATATACCCAGTGTCACTCTCACAATTAAGACGAATCTAACGACACCTCTCAAGCTGAAATCGATCAAGCCGTTTAGGCTACAGAGCGTGCCAAAGAAATATACATACATACATACATACATACATACATACATACATACATACATACACTCGAAAAACATAACCCTCCTTCTGACGCAGTCGGGTAAAAATATGATGACGTGTAAAAGTGTTTGTAAAAACATACTTACAGAAAATAAATCATTTATCATTTTAAAAAAATATCAACATTTGAGATTAAATAAATGAAAAAATAATTCACATAATTATGATTTAGACCAACCTTGAAACTGTCTTTTTTTAAGTTTTTTCAGTTAGCATAGACTGTTTTACCCACCTTCAGACACGTTTTTAATACAGAGCCATCTAGTATAAGTTTTTAGAAGCTCTCATAAGGATTATAATGTTCAGACGCCAGCACATCAAGCTACTGCAATCTGTCAATTTTCTTTAATAGATTTTGAACTTTATCTCTAAAGCATAAGGTTCAAAGTTCATTGCTGGCGTCTGTACTAGATGGCTATGTGACATAGCCTATATATTAAAAAATTGAATTCACACAGAAAGAGAGAGAGAAAAAGTCGCAAGGAGCATAACGCTTTTTCCTTTCGTGACAATTTCTGCCAGTCAACTCCTACCGCCTCGTTAAAGAACCGTTCGTTCCATAAACTAGAGAGGATCTTTTCTTTATCCAACACGCACCCAATATCTCCTCACCTAATCAAGTTATGACTTGTTCAGTTGGAAGAGCAACCTGAGGAAAACCACACGCCGCCCGACAAGATAGTGAAACCTGTGCTCTCCGCAGAGACTCTTACCAAGATGAACAATATGATCTTCAATGGGAAGGCGCCACAGGTATGTTAAACACTTACATCATCATCATCATCATAATCAGCCTATAATGTTCCCACTGCTGGGACACAGGCCTCCTCTCAGTGAGGGTGAGTGGCACGCAGGCCCAGTGCAGGTTAGTAGATGTTACTTCGAATTTTTCGTTCTAGGACATGCCGGTTCCCTCACCATATTTTCCTTCACCGTTTTGAGAACAGTGGTGATGAAATAATTTACACAAAATACAGCGCCTGTCTGGGTTCGAACCTACGACCTACAACTCGTAAGTCGCGGCCGTTACCACTTAGCCACCACTGCTAACACTTAGTCACCACTGCTAAAACTTAGCCACCACTGCTAACACTTAGCCACCACTGCTTACACTTAGCCATCACTGCTAATACTTAGCCACCACTGCTAACACTTAGCCATCACTGCTAATACTTAGCCACCACTGCTAACACTTAGCCATCACTGCTAATACTTAGCCACCACTGCTAACACTTAGCCATCACTGCTAATACTTAGCCACCACTGCTAATACTTAGCCACCACTGCTAACACTTAGCCATCACTGCTAATACTTAGCCACCACTGCTAACACTTAGCCATCACTGCTAATACTTAGCTACCACTGCTAACACTTAGTTATCACTGCTAATACTTAGCCACCACTGCTAACACTTAGCCATCACTGCTAATACTTAGCCACCACTGCTAACACTTAGCCATCACTGCTAATACTTAGCCACCACTGCTAACACTTAGCCATCACTGCTAATACTTAGCCACCACTGCTAATACTTAGCCACCACTGCTAACACTTAGCCATCACTGCTAATACTTAGCCACCACTGCTAACACTTAGTTATCACTGCTAACACTTAGTCACCACTGCTAACACTTAGCCACCACTGCTAATACTTAGCCATCACTGCTAATACTTAGCCACCACTGCTAACACTTAGTCACCACTGCTAACACTTAGCCACCACTGCTAATACTTAGCCACCACTGCTAATACTTAGCCACCACTGCTAACACTTAGTCACCACTGCTAACACTTAGCCAGCACTGCTAATACTTAGCCACCACTGCTAACACTTAGTCACCACTGCTAACACTTAGCCTCCACTGCTAACACTTAGCCATCACTGCTAATACTTAGCCACCACTGCTAACACTTAGCCATCACTGCTAATACTTAGCCACCACTGCTAATACTTAGCCACCACTGCTAACACTTAGCCACCACTGCTAACACTTAGCCACCACTGCTAACACTTAGCCATCTCTGCTAACCACTTACAGAAAGTGGGATTCTAGCACTTTTAAGCCTGCTTGGACGACAAATCCACTAAATGCATTTACACCTTCCGGCGCGGTAACGGCTGTAACCGTATCAATGACAGTACGGCGATAGCCGTATAATTTGGTACTTTCTTTACGCCAAACACGGCTACCGCAGTGTAAAATTTATTTGCTTATTCATTTACTCACGTTGATTTACTGTAAAAAATAAAAATATGTGGTGTACGTGCTCTCAATGTGTGCCATACCCGCACATAAATAGATTTCATCCACAACGCTCTATACGGATACGGTTACCCGTCTACCGCTACCGGTCTACTTTGCCGCTCTGAAGCTAGGCTTTTCGCTAGCCGCGCATGCGCGCTGCTGTTTTATTCATAGGATTAACTACTGCGCAGTGATTTGTTGCCTACTTCAGAGCGGCAAAGTAATTTGACGCGAACTGTAAACGATTTAATTTTCCGTGATATTGCTGGTATGGTTGTCAGTTTTGATTTTGCATGAAAAATTCTACTATTTTTCCTAAAAGGGACGCGCGCTTTACTTCTAGTAACCAACTGTACAAACATGCTGCGAATGTGTGCGTGTGTATGAGTAGCGTCAGCCCATAACACACACACACACACACATAACCTTCACCATTGTCTCGGACGGTACCAAGAGCTCTTGCGCTTGCACACACATTCACAGTATGTTTGTACATAATACTTAAGGCTGACTAGCATCGCCTCGCGGTTTCACCCGCATAAGTGTCGATCCCGTGGGAATATCGGGATAAAAACTATCCTATTTCCTTCCCCGGGATGCAATCTATCTCTCTGCCAAATTTTATCGAAATCCGTTCAGCGGTTTAGGCGTGAAAAGGTAACATACAGACAGACAGAGTTACTTTCGAATTTATAAATATTAGTATAGATTATGTGCAAGCAGGTCTCCATCGATACGAAGTTACTGCAATAAGCCAATACAACAGAACTTCTTTGATGTAGAAATCAGCCCGACTAATTCTCAATTAACACAGCCATAGATTGACGCCATAAGAAATACTATACTCATTTTGCTTTATCCTTCTTTTAGATATCTAGTTCAGCCACAAAGCCACGCGCCAACATAGTCACTTCAACCAAAACCATGATTACTTCCTCCACATCTAAACTGAGCGGCATCAACCGTGCGAGAGAGGCAGAGGAACTGAAGAGGGAGAGGGAAGACGCGCGCAAGAAGAAGGAAGCCATGCTGGAGGCCAAGAGAGAGCTGCAGAAGAGGTAGGTGTAGAAAATATAATTGTTATATTATATACCTAGTAAATTGAAATATACAGTTGGCCCGGTAATAGCGCCCATAAAGAGATTAATGGAAAAACTTTTGAACATTTTTTGATAATGATAGATATTGATAGTGCGAACACGGGGAATCTTTGGGTCAACTATACCAAAATAAAGCTGGATGACCTACGCGTACTGTATAATAATATTTTTAGGATGCTGTTGGGACTGCCACGATCGTGCAGCGCTTCTAATGATTGCGCAAAACCGAACTGACGGCTTCCACGCCGTCATTTGCAAGGAAACCGCGTCGCTGTTGTCAAGGCTGCGGGCGAGTGGCAACAGCATTCTAAAAACTATGGCGGAGAGGATCGACTCTCCGATTATTCAAAGTTTTGCGAGAAGGACAATCACTAAACATTAATTTTGGGGTCCTTTTCACAATACTATTTATTCTGTCTTCTGTTTTACTGTATTTTAACTACTAACACTAGTAATAAGTTATAATCATAGATATATGAAAGAAGGAGATTTGCCCGCTAGTTGAAAATACATCAAAACCCGATGTCGCTAGGGTGGCCCCACCACCGCGGCACATGTAGTTCAATAAAAGCAATAGATACAAAGTCGCGCACACACTTGCAATTCATGTATCAGAACGTACTATACAATAAATTATAAACCTTAACTCATCAAACAGCGTGCATTTACCATGCACCGTACAACTTACTCACACAAAAACATCTATCGCTATTGTTGTGTTGTGCAAAAGCCATTTATTTTACATATACGCTAGTGATTGACTAAATCGGAAAGTTATCGATTCTTCCGTTCATTATTGTATTTAAAAAAATTTGGGGTCATGAAAATAAAGTAAATAAAAAACGCTGTGTCTAGAACATAAATCAACAAAAAGTAGCAAAAAAAATAATTGAAGTAAATAAAAAAAAATTACATTATTTTACATCTTCTCAAGGGTCTACCAACCGGATTTAAACATCATCTTTCAGGTCTTCTATAAACCGGGTTAAAACGGTTGATAAATTGAAATATTAACTACAATAGCAATATATTCGTTGGGCAATCGACATTGTTGTCGATAGCCTACGTTAGTGGATCTTCACAACCACATCACTATCTCGCCGCAAAACACAGCGGCTGTACTATGCGACGCTCCGCATAAATAAAGTATCGTTTTGTAATTTTTACATTGCTTGTCCAGTCACTTAGCGACATACTTAGGTAGTGGATAAGGATCAATGTATTTGCTGCAAAAATAGTACAGCCGCTGGGATATTTGAAAACAAAAATAACGTAGTAAAAGCAAGAAATATTTTACGATTTGTTGTTTTTCATGATTTTAAAGACAAATACAGTTAAATTATATGGTAATTGATTCCATGAGACACAAGTATTTATTTTGACTTCGGTTTTTACAGGAAACCACTGAACATCTGCCGAGTTGTTTGTTCAGTGGTAAAAATGCCGATTTTATATTTTATCACGATCACGGTCGAAATCGCACTAGTTCGCAGAGACGGCCCTTTGCCTAATTCAGGCCCATGTTGCTCATGGCGCGTGGACAACTGGACACAGACACGCCCCCATGCCACTTCTCCTGTATTTTACGTTTCTATGGTTATAATATTGTTTACTATCACGCCGGATCATTGTTGTCGGATAATAAAGAATATTATTTTTATTTTAGATTTTACTGCAAAGTCGCTTACGGTGAAATTGAAACATATGGTTAGGTAGTCACTTAAAAACAAACAAAAAATGTTCAGCAAATAAAGTGACCTAAAGGCTCACGTTGCCAAGATAATTGGGAGTAACGATTGCTTGCATACAATTGGTATGAACTTGCTGACACACTTTTAAATATCAGTGTTCTATAGTAGCATTTTCTATCGTAAATAGATGCTGATCTAGAACATCTTGAACTATGTGAAAAGAACTTAATTGGCTAAGTCAAGCTGTCATTAAAATATCTGATATCTTTATCTCAGGAAACGCGAAGAGAAAATGGCCGCCGCGGCCGCAGCGCGCGAGGCGGCCGAGCGAGAGCGTCGCGCCGTGCTGGAGGCCGCCGCCAGGGAGCGCCAGGAGAAGCAGGCGCACGCCGACCTGGGCAAGCTGGAGCGGCTGAAGGAGGCGGAGAGGGTGGGTTGTGTGTCACTCATACTTAGCGCGCGAGGCGGCGGCGCGCGAGCGCCAGGAGAAGCAGAGAAGCACGTATTAATAGGCCGACATCATATATTTTTGACATTATTTTTCTTTTAACACATTATATTTACTGTCACTATTTTACACTAATGTTTTGTATACAATCGATAGATTTTGACGAGAGCTGACGATTGAAACTTAAACGAACGTCGTAGCTTTTTTGAGTCAAAAGTTATACTAAGTGGAAATCTCGATACGCAGCGAAATGACCTCAAAATGGCGACGCTTCCCCCTCCACCGCGCGCGATTCGTCACAGTCCTCACTTGGCGTAATTAATTCTTTGGTTCTTTAGCTATCCAATGGTCTAATTAAATATAGGATGGAGATGATAGATATGAAGCTGCAACACCAAACTGTATCCCCCGATTATGTTATCATTAGTTTTTTTGACTTGCCTCCCACTATGGAAGCCATTTTAAAGACGTATTCACGTCAAAAATCTGCTCTACTCATTCACTTGACAAAATGTATGGAATAATTGGCTTTTTTTGTGATTTCAGTGTTGGTCTCATAGAAAAGGTTGTCCTAAATTATGTGTTTTTACCTTTTTCGGGTCTTCACTTATTTTTATTACCTTGACAGCAATAAAAATATACATAAAATATACATTTCAGTACGGTCGTTGACCTCGGTTGCATACGGCTGTGTTTGGTGTAAATTACTGTCGATTTTAAAGATAATTCCACCGTTTCTCAAAGTTTCGTATTATTATTCCGCTTGTTATTTGGAAATTACAATATCTCCTATCTAAGATGGATACAAACAAGTGCGGTGTCTGCAGTGACACGTTGTCCGATGGTGCACACTGCAAGACATGTAACCTGCATATGCATTTCCATTGTGGGGGCATCACTGAAAACGGCTACCAAAAGCTAGGGGATCGTAAGCTAGTATGGCGTTGCAGTAAATGCAGAATGGCAGGCAATGCCCTACAACCTGTCTTGCCAGTATCACCCACCCCCGTGCCGGAACCTGAGTCGGTTGTCCTGCAGGAAATACGAGGGTTGTCTTTGAAATTTGCCACACTGGAGAATATCAAAGAAGAAATCGTCGCATTGAGGAATGAATTTGCCGAGTTCAAAACAACCTTGACCAACCAGTACAGCGAGGTTATGAAAGAAGTCTCTGGAAAACTGAATGATATGGAGCTACGTATTGTTAAGGTTGAGAAAGTCCAAGACCAAGTCGAACAGCTGCAGGCCCGTTTGGATAAGTTAGAAGAAGACAATAATAATAAGGACCAGTGGTCGCGTATGAATAATATTGGAGTTAAGGGTGTCCCTCAGACAGGTAACGAGAACTTATTCGAAATAATAGCCAAAATTAGCGCTAAAGTCAATTACCCTATCACTAAAAATCAAATTAACTTCATCACACGAGTACCTACTAGCGAGAAAGACCGTATAAAACCTATCATAGTCTGCTTCTGCCAACGTTACGTAAAAGAGGATTTCATAGCAGCTGCTAGACACGAACTAAAGACCTCACCCCTGACGCCAGAAAAAATTGGAATGAGTGGCAATCATAAAATCTTCATAAATGACCACCTTACAATAAAAAACAAGATGTTGTTGTCTAAAACTAAGAAAACATCAGCAGAAATGGGTTTCCAATACGTTTGGGTCAAACATGCGAAGATACACGTAAGAAAAAACGATACGTCGCCACCGCTGGTTGTCAAATCAGAGAAAGATCTTCAGAAAATTGTTTAAATTATTCACGATTAATACATATTACAACCGCTATTAGATCTGGGGGCACGGGAGTGCCCCCGCCAAGACCAGCCAAGCGAAGCGCAAGGGCACTACCTACCTTTTCTCGAAGCACTTCGTCGTATTTTTGAACCCTCTTAACTTGGGTTTGGATTATACCAGATAAACAAAATTTTCGGAATATGATGCCAGTGGTTGACTTATTAAACCTATAAAGTTTCAATTGCATAGCTCTTATACTTTAGATTTTATTGATATCTAAAATACCCCGATTTCGTCACTGACTCACTGACTGATGATCATCAAAATTCTTAAAGTACTTCCTGAAGTCCTAGAAAGCTGAAATTTGGTATGTAAGCTAGTAATAGTACACAAACAACAAAAAAATATTAAAAATTGAAACTTTTACCCCCCCAAAAAAAAAAAAAACTTCCGTAAATTTTGATGCTAGAGGTCTGAAAATTTATATAGGGGGTCCTTGTTATAAATAAACCCCAAAAAAAGAAAGAAAAAATGAACAACAGCAAAAATACTCGTATAAATATCATAAGCAACTTACAAAAAGAAATGAAATCCCACAAAAACATTTCATGTTAAATGTTGCCAAGACGAGACCATGTAGCTCGCACTGTCAAAAAGTAATCAGATCTCATGTAGAGCCAAGCTTCTAACTCTACACGCCCTAACTCTACAAGGCCTGACTTCGCAAACTCTACACCTTAGTCAAAATAATATGGCTTGGCCGTTTCGCTACATTCACATGAGCGTAAGGTGAAAAACTCTCATACTGTTAATGGTTCTTGTAGTAACGAAACGGCCAAACCAGATATTTTGACTAAGGTGTAGAGTTTGCGAAGTCAGGCCTTGTAGAGTTAGGGCGTGTAGAGTTAGAAGCTTGGCTCTACATGAGATCTGATTACTTTTTGACAGTGCGAGCTACATGGTCTCGTCTTGGCAACATTTAACATGAAATGTTTTTGTGGGATTACTATGTTTATATAAGTCTGTGTTTTTCTGTGTGTTTTTGAGGTGTGAAACAAAGTTGTTTGACAATCTTAGTCTTATGTGTGCTAATTGCGTTTTCTTATTAGTTTTGTGTCGCTACACGGTGTGCCCAAGTAAGTCTATTCGATATTATTTTTTCAATGTCACTTTTTGTTATGCTAATTTAAACCTTTTCTGTCGTGCAATAGGTTACATTTTCTTTTGTGAATCGTCCCCAGTTATGACAATTTACTCCGAGGTGCTCTTATCTCTGTACTGCTCATCGCTTATTGTTTCTTTTTATACCAAGTGTCTTTACAATGTTATTTCTACTGCTCACTGTGTATTGCTGTGTCTATTATTTTATTTGACCACTACCCGCATTAGGCATTATAAAGGCTGCGACAATGACCTGCACTTTATTCTATCTGTAATTTTTATTTTATTAAGTTATTTGATTGTAGTTAAAAGTAGTAATGGCTACGCTTAAAATCTACTACCAGAACGTGCGTGGTCTGCGTACGAAAACGAACCTTGTGTTTCGCGGAGTGTGTCTCAGTTCCTACGATGTCATTATATTTACGGAGACGTGGCTAGATGATAGTTTTAACAACAGTGAATTATTTGATGGACGTTACCTCGTTTGGAGACGTGATCGAGACTACTCCCGAACTGGTCAGTTGCGTGGTGGTGGTGTACTAATAGCAGTGAAACATGATCTTACAATCGTTGAGAGGTTGGATTGGCGTAGTTCTGCAGAGGATATTTGGCTATCTTTAATCCTTAAAAGGTCCAAACCACAGGTTAGTTACAATTTGCATATATGTGCACTTTACCTGTGCAAAGAGAATCTAGGTAATTCTTATAGTATTCAGTTGCGTAATTTCACAGATAGTCTCAACAACTTAATTGTGACTCATCCACTTGACAAGTTTTTGCTGGTGGGTGATTTTAATTTCGGTAATGACGTCGAGTGATGTAATGGAGACATAACTACCAATGGTGAGCTAATCCCGCAAAATATTTCTTCTCAGCATGTGATTCAGTTCTTCGATGCAATACAAACGTTCAACTTGTCACAGTATAATGGTGAGCGGAACATTAACTGTAGACTACTTGATCTTGTATTCTGTAATGATACTGTGACTGTCTCGGAATGTACGGACCCTCTTGCTTTGCCTATTGATTTTTATCACAAGCCTTTAATTATTGAGACAAAATTTATTGAAATTCAAAAACTGGTCGACAGGCCTAGGCAATGTTATATCTTCTCGAAGAGTAATTATGAAGCTATTAAATCTGAACTTGATCTAATTAACTGGCTTCAGTTGTTACAATCAACGAGCTTGGAAGATGCCGTTGCTAATTTTTATAGTAAGCTGTATGAGCTTAGGGATAGACACATACCTTTAAAATCGATAAAACAGTCTTCTTATCCTCCTTGGTATACCCCAGCACTAATTAAAATTATTAGAGAAAAACATAAGTATCATAAGAAATATAAACGATACAGTAACTTATCTGATTATCACTCGTTTTCATTACTGCGTACCAGAGTTTTTGAGCTGGAAAAAACCTGTTATGATAATTATATGACAAACATTGAGGCTTCTATTGTAAAAAATCCTAAATCTTTCTGGACGTTCGTAAAAAGTAAGCGGGGGGCTGGCTCGTTTCCTACTGAGATGTTCTACCGTGAGACCTCTATGAATACAGGACAAGATATTAGCAACCTCTTTGCTACCTATTTCCAGTCCACCTTTTCAGAACCGGAACCGACGGTTGATGATGAACGTACTTCGGGTGAACAATGTAGTAGTACTGCAATGTCTATCGGCTCAGTTGACATAAACCACTCACGTGTTTTGAAGCTGCTGAAATCTTTAGACCTCAGTAAATCAGGTGGGCCAGACCTAATACCTCCTGTGTTCATAGTCACTTGTGCTGATAGTCTTGTGGAACCCATTTCTATCTTGTTCAAGCGCTCTCTTTCCGAGGGTAAAGTTCCGAAGATTTGGAAGTCTGCTTTCGTCACTCCTGTCTTTAAAAAGGGCGATAAGGCCAATATTGAGAACTATCGTCCCATATCTAAAATTTGCCTTTTTTCTAAAATTCTAGAACGTATAGTTTATACCGATGTCTATGCGGCTTTCAAGTCAATTCTTGGCGAGGAACAGCACGGTTTTGTTAGGAACCGCTCAACCACGTCTAACTTGCTTCTGTCACATGAGTTTATTACAAACGGCATGGCGCAGCGACAAGTTGACGTGGTTTATACCGACTATAGTAAGTGTTTTGACCGTATTGATCATTGCATGCTGCTAAAGAAGCTGTTTCTCGCCGGAATACACGGTGACCTGTACCGTTGGTTCTCCTCCTATATAGAGAATAGAACTCAGGCTGTCGTGCTACAGGGCTACACCTCTGGTTGGAGTTTTGTCCCCTCAGGCGTACCTCAGGGCTCCATTTTGGGTCCTCTGTTATTTATATTGTTCATTGCAGATATCAAACAATGCTTTCGTCATTCGTATATTTTGCTTTATGCGGATGACATGAAGATTCATAAAGTTGTGCGTGACATGTCTGATGCACGTCAGTTGCAAGAAGACCTGTATAGGTTTGAAATATATTGCATCCGTAACAAACTCCAATTAAATGTCTCAAAATGCTTCCTCTTAACGTTCTCACGTTGTACTTCTTTGATAAATTTCAGTTACACCATTAACGGTCAGCTCATTAGCAGGCTAAATAGTATAAGAGATTTAGGGGTAATCGTAGACAGCATGTTTCTGTTTGATCAACATGTAAATAGCATAGTTACAAATGCATCCAAAGCTCTGGGATTTATACTACGCACCACGGCCTGTTTTCGATCTCTTAAACCGGTTAAGATCTTGTATTGTTCTTTCGTGCGCAGCCAATTAGAATACGCGTCTCAGGTTTGGAACCCGCAGTATGAGACTTATAAGTCCCGTATTGAAGGGGTCCAAAGGAAATTTCTACGTTATCTAGATTATAAGGCTCAGCAATACTCAGTTGACTACGAGCACCGCTGCAAACGGTACCACTTCCTTCCTTTGGAGATGAGACGTTATATTGGAGACATGAGTTTACTGTTGGGTATCGCAAATGGCCACATTGACTGTCCTGAACTCGTTGCTAATCTGTCATTACGCACGAATTTGATGGGATTACGTCAACGGCCAATATTAAGTGTACCTTTTGCAATGACCAATTATAGGCGGAATGTTTTCTCAATAAGAAGTGCACTTAGTTTCAATAGGCTTCCTAGGGACCTTAATGTCGACTTGTTCTGCACCAGTGTGGCGACCTTAAGACGGCTTTTGGCACAGTCTTTTTTCATGGACAGTTAACTTATCGACTATATTCTTACTAATTATATAAACTCTATGTACTTTCTTTTTATCGACTATTTCTTTTACTATATGTGGAGGCTTGTTATTAGCTATTTTTCCTAATATTACATTCTTTATTTCATTGGTTTGTTAGTCTGTAAGCCTTCTTTAAAATAAAATAAATAAATAATACATAGTGCTAGTTGGAGTCAAACTAAAGTTATACTAATCGAGTTTCTCAAAACCAACGCTGTGCCATTGAAATTTAATAGGTGCCCTAAATTAAAATATCCCTTTTTTCCATAGGAAGGGTCAAAATTAAGTAAATGACTGCTATTTCAATGCATTGCCAACTTGCTTCTTGCTGTGAACTCTGCGATGAATGGATTGCCTATCGGGCGCGCGCTAAAATACTTGTAATTTTCTTTTTGTTTTAATATTTTTTTTACTATTACACTAATAATTTGTTTTAACATAAAGCAATTTAAATTTTCCTCTGCCCTCATAGATATTTATAGATTCAACTATCTACTACAGTCCAATCCTAATTTCCGTCTTCCTTCCAGAAAAAGCAAGAGTTAGCCCGCAAAGTAGCTGAAACGGAAGAAAGGCGACGAGCCGAGGAACAAGCGAGACAACAACGACTCGCGGAGGAACAGAAGCGAGCCGACGAAGCGCGGAAGAAACAGCTGGAGGAAGCTGCCGCGTTAGTATAACATTCTAATTATTTCATTTCACATAGACGTACAGTCGCCAGCACATCAACTTACCCCACTTTGGCCTTGAACGCGTTATGAGCAACTACAGCGAGAATCGTGCGAAAGAGACATATAGCTTTTGTCTGTTCTTACTAGTCATGTGTCGTGCTGCAGTGCGTACGTGAGAGTGTGTGCGTATGGTCGTCGTGGTGTGAATAAGATACTGTGCGATAAGAAATAGCGTAGCTATCCGAATCAAATACAGTGTCACAACAGGATGACAGTGGGGCGAGCGTATTTGCTGCAGCGCTTAAACAGTAGGTGTCGTCTCACCAAACTATAAAACATGCAGCGCTAGACCGCTTAAAACGTATAGTTTTCTCGCGACCAAAACGTCATAAGCGCCGGGAATTTCATGGCGCTTACACGTTTCATGCAAGACTAAATAAATGAGTTGTTACCGGTCGGTAACATACCCCGCGTTCCGAATTTGTAAAATATGGTTGTAAAGGACTGAAGATATTTTTATCTAATAGAGTAATATAATAAGTGATACAACCACTGAGTTTGACTGTTTAATGGAATTATCCTACTTAAAAAGCGTAGGTATTTCTACATCAGATAGTGTTGCAGTCCCATTTTATAAACTAGATCTGAAATACCTAAGATATCTAATAGCTATGAAATACTTATACGAAAGTTGAATAACTAAAGGAAGAACTAGAAAAAGGATATAATAAAACAAAAAAGTCTGTTTAGTCAAAATTATTCTTCAACTATAAATTAATAATTATTTTTTGACGGATAAAAAACCTGATTAAACACCAAATTACCTGAATCTTAAAACGCAAGAAAATAAAAGAAATGAAATACAAAAATTAAGGAGTCCCTACAAAAAGCATAAAATAAAAAATTAAATTAAAATTTTAAAAAACCCCCGACACAAAAAAATTATAAAATTAAATGTAAGTAATTGGAAAAGGATCAAATAATTTAAAAACCCCCAACTTAAAGAATCTAGGTAACGAGTCTAAAACAGATAAATTCATTTGGAAGTCGGGGGACCGTTCTGTGGAACACCTTCTCTATGCTAACAGGTCCCCCGACTGCCAAATGAATTTATCTGTTTTAGTCTCGTTACCTAGATTCTTTAAGTTGGGGGTTTTTTAATTATTTGATCCTTTTCCAATTACTTACATTTAATTTTATTATTTTTTTGTGACGGGGGTTTTTTAAATTTTAAATTTAATTTTTTAATCAAGTTTGTTATTCACTTTTTAGGAAAACCATGTTTTATGTTAACTGTGATGATATAAGTTAATGTGATAGGTAAGTGTCATTACTAGTTACTCACGCTGTACGAAGTTGAGGTTACTCCACATCGTCTCGTCTGCAGCCGCGTGGCTCTCGCGTAGAGCTGGCGGTTCTATGCTTCCGCTTTCTTCCCACTGCCGAAGCCAGAAGTAAACTGTTTTTTTCTGGAACGAAACAAATAGCTGTAGTTTATTTGCCCATTATTACTCAATTACTATAGGCAAAGAGACCCTTGATTTTAAGCCATTTTTACATGTAATTTTCTCTTGGGTCTGACACTTAAAAGCCCTGTTTTTATGTTCTTTATGCCTAGGCGATCGTTACAATTTCATTATATTGGTCTATGTAATCTTCTTTCGTATTACGTATCAACATTTATCCTATCTCTATACAATAAAAACTTTCTAGAACATTAACTTACTAAAATCGAACTTTGGCATGTTTTCATTATAGGACATAATTCTTTCTATCTCTAGAACCCGTGGACCGATTTACATAGTTCAAACGGGATTCATATCAGTTTTAAACATAATCCTCTCATTTGACACTAAAATCACGCAAATATTCATATAAAGAAAGAATCACGTTTTCAAGTTACGTAATTATTCTGCCTATAATTTTTCTTCACATTAAAATTCACAAAAATTCCTGTTAGAAACTAATACGAAAACTAATAATTAAAACGATATTACTGTAGCGGTATCTACAACGCCACATGCGAACAACGCGTCATACTGACGTCACGCAAATCCTGCATCGCGCAAGCAGAGTTTACCGCGCAACTAGCATAGATACAACGGCCCGACATGAATCATTGGGCAGTTGCCCGCCAGACACAACACCCGTCTGGTCGGAGGATCCTCCCTTTTCTATAGAGTATGAGTGAACTTTACACCCTGTTCCTCATACCTCTATACTGGTGACCCCGACGTGATCGTCAGCGCAACCTTCGTGCACCTACTCCAGCGTGACGTCATCATCACTCCCGCAAGCTTCAGAGCGGCGAGTCCCACAGCCAGCCAGCATCCACGGCTTCAACGGGTATCCTGACCACCAGCATGCAGCGACCGCGCATACCTGGTCATCACCCTCAGCCTCATCAGCAACCTCGGCACAGCATACTGCACTTTCGGCCGGTCCTCAAGCAGAGCCATAGAAACCCTCTCCTGGTCGACGCCAGCAGTCAGCCTCAACCCGGCGCTGTACCACATCCGACGCACTGGAGCATAATGCAGCGCCACCCCGACAGTGATGTAGCGGTATCTACAACGCCACATGCGAACAACGCGTCATACTGACGTCACGCAAATCCTGCATCGCGCAAGCAGAGTTTACCGCGCAACTAGCATAGATACAACGGCCCGACATGAATCATTGGGCAGTTGCCCGCCAGACACAACACCCGTCTGGTCGGAGGATCCTCCCTTTTCTATAGAGTATGAGTGAACTTTACACCCTGTTCCTCATACCTCTATAGTGGTGACCCCGAACATGAACGTCAGCGCAGCCTTCGTGCAGTTACTCCAGTGTGACGTCATCATCATCACTCCCGCAAGCTTTAGAGCGGCGAGTCACCCAGCCAGCCAGCACCCACGGCTTCAACGGGTATCCTGACCACCAGCATGCAGCGACCGCGCATACCTGGTCATCACCCTCAGCCTCATCAGCAACCTCGGCACAGCATACTGCACTTTCGGCCGGTCCTCAAGCAGAGCCATAGAAACCCTCTCCTGGTCGACGCCAGCAGTCAGCCTCAACCCGGCGCTGTACCACATCCGACGCACTGGAGCATAATGCAGCGCCACCCCGACTCACTGGGGACATCTTCGCAGACAGTTCCGACTCACCGCGAACTATGCGGCAACCGGTTCCGACTCACTGGAACCTCAGCTGGCCTGGCAAGCATCGCAATATACAAGACTCAGCCCACTATCGACCTCCGGTCTCCGGGGGGGAGTGATGTAGCGGTATCTACAACGCCACATGCGAACAACGCGTCATACTGACGTCACGCAAATCCTGCATCGCGCAAGCAGAGTTTACCGCGCAACTAGCATAGATACAACGGCCCGACATGAATCATTGGGCAGTTGCCCGCCAGACACAACACCCGTCTGGTCGGAGGATCCTCCCTTTTCTATAGAGTATGAGTGAACTTTACACCCTGTTCCTCATACCTCTATATTACTATTCTATCATTTTTACACTATTCTAACTTATTGGGCTGATTTTTCAATCGACAGATATTTTTTACTAAGTATTGGAATAAAATTGACATCTGACAGTTTTTGTTTGGAAGAATTGTCTAAAATTCAAAATTATTCCTCCGATAGTAATAAATTGGCTGGCTAAAAAATGAACTGACGTTGGAAAAATCAGCCCTAAATGGAATCAAAAACAATAGTTCATCGAATTATGCTTACAGAGGTATAACTCTGAATTTAAGCTTACACGAAATAGCGCGCACCCATTATGAAAGAACACAAAGAAGATATACCTATCCACAAATATAGATCTATCCCTTCTCTTAATTCGAAAATTCTATAGAAAAACACCATTGACACATTTTTAACAATACAACCTTTGTTTATTATTATTTAAAATTTATAACTACAAAAAATATTACTCACCGTTATGCCCGTCTGCCGACAAATATCAATCACATCACATCCACTCAATCGAAGGGCTATGATGCGCTCCCTTACAATTTGCGTTAACTGAGGCGGCATTCTTGATTTTGATATTTAACTAAACTTTGATAAAAAATAATTAAAACGCAGTCACAAATGTCTGAGGACTAGAGATCCCGCCTGGCGGCACTCAGCACGACTCCAAGTAACGTACTGAATAAAATATAAATGTCAAATGAACGATGTGATGTGACATTCGTTTAACTTCGTGAAGGTTCGGGGAAACTCGGGAGCGGTGGCGGACGCGCAGGGGCGCGTGGGTGTGGCTTATTCCTAGTGAGACATGGTAATTGGCTTCCAATTATTAGTACGTGCTACCATTGGGCAATTTTTGAAACGTTGAAAACTCCACCAATCATACCAAGGATACTTTCTTTCTAACACTATACTCCGCGTCGTAGTTATAGATATGTATACAGTTTACGTTGATGTGCTGGCGTCTGTACATGGGGGGACTTATGGAACATCAGAAGCTAGGTGCACGGTTCCAATTGGTTGTTTCGTATGGAGAAGAGCCTGCAAGAAACTCCATGGTTACTCTTAAAGATGAGCTTTTACAATGTTTTCGAATGCAATAGAAAATGGATAGCAAATCGAAACATCTATGAGTCTACAATCATATTCACTCACAAGTCCCGCTCCTCGCGGTGACGTCTTCTAGAATGTCCCAGAACATTTTTTTCTCGCCTCTTATACACGCCTTGTACACAAAAAAAATCTGTGGACCGTTGTTACACTAATTGCTGTTTCTTCAAGTGAACAGACCAGGGTATATTACAAAGCTTGTTTCGTAACTTTACATGACTTTGATTTATACATCCACCATATCATCCTATACATCATCATGTGCGTAGCCTCAACTATGTTAGGGTTAGCTTCCAGTGTAACTGGATGCAGCTGAATACCAGTACTGTCCATGAAGCGACCTCACGGACAATTTAGCATTATTGAAAATATTGAATTGAAATTCAAAAGACTCCTTATTATATGGGACTTAAATATAACTGGCGAAATGTTGGTGTAATATAGGTACACCTCTAACAAGGGTTAGCTAGCCAGGGAATACATGCGTGATGTTAATTGAAATTCAATATTTTTTACAGTATGAAGAAAGAGGCAGCGATAATGGCGAAAGAAATCGAGAAGAGACAAAAGGAGTACATAGAGAAACAGAAGATGAAACATAAAATGGAAGATAAATGTAAGTATTTTTACTGTTATTTACAAGTTGCCTTTGTCATAGGATAAAACACATTCTAATTCGGATATATACAGAACATGTATAATATTATGCAGTATTTGAAGGTATGGGAAACAGTTTCCAAAGTTAACTCATACTCTATATAGAGGGAGGATCCTCCGACCAGACCGGTGTTGTGTCCGGCGGGCAACTGCCCGAAGATGTCGGGCCGTTGTATTGATGCTAGTTGCGTGGTAAACTTTGCTTGCGCGATGCAGGATTTTGCGTGACGTCAGTGTGATACGTAGTTCTCATGACGTGGCAGTGTAGATACCGCCACAAGTACTAGCTTCTGCCTACGATTTCTCTTGCTTGAAGCTTGCCGGGTCAACTAGTACTAACATATAACATATCCCATGACACTCGGCAATACTGCGGTCTATTAGTGATAGAATTTATAGAATCGGATCAGTAGTTCCGTATAATATACAAACTATCTTCTGCTTCTACTTAACTAACATAGAGTATGGTAAACTTAATACATTTAATTTAAAAAAAAAAAACATAAATTGTTGGGAATCGGTTGCAAAGCAGTCGTCGAATCGCTAATCTATTAGATTTGTTGCAAGTTGACTAAAACAGCCGTTCATTAACAGGGTCATATCGACGCGCAGACTGTAACTATGAATTCAACACATTATTCTAGAGTCTAAAATAATAATAACCGACCATATCGACCGGCCGTTATTATTATTTTCTTATCATCCCCCATAGAAAAGATAATCCCTCTGACCAGACGAGTGTTGTGTCTGGTGGGATGTTGAACATACCAGAACAGAATAAATAGTACAAGTACAGAAGAGGCACTTCGCGCAACAAATAATAGAAATAGCGACTCTTGCTACTAAGCAACAAAGCGCAATTCAGCTCGCGTAAGCGCTCAGTGCCTAACGCGATATTCACCTAAACGTTGCCGCTCTTTTCTAACGCGTAACTCTGTCGCTGTCTGGCGCGGAATGGCGCTAGAGTTGTGGGCTTGCCGCTGCTACTATATTCCTCGTCGACCTACTTGACCACCTAATCTATCTTATGTTTGATGCGTATGATTACACGGTCAATTAGGTAGATAGACAATGAATATTAAAGTCCATCATTTGTAATTAACAAATGAAAACAAATCTTTAGGCTACCTAGACACCCCTTTGTTTAAAATTCCTCATTAACTTGCAATAATAATATTTTCACATTTTGCATTAATTAAAAAGTTCGTAGAATAAAATTAAAACATCAACAATTCTGGTTGTTTACATTTTCACTGTACTAATTCTTAATTATCTCCTAAACTCGTGAACCGATTCAAACGGATAAAATGGTTTTTGACCTAGACCTTTCATTTGACACAACACAAAATCGTTAAGATACCTCAACAAACAAAAAATCACATTTCAAGTTGCTCTCGTAATTATCCACATCCGTCAAAAAAGCAATGTTTTAAACTCAGACCAACAAAAAAAGATACACAGCGCGCCACGAACATTAAAACTGAAGCCACCTTTTTATCTATGTGTGTATCGAAGGCTTGCCATTTGTTAAATGTTTTCCCTATAATTTGGGGATATTTGTGCGAGTAGGAACTAGTATAATATTGTACGAGTAAGATATTGTTGAGTATGGTATTGGTATTAATTGGAAACCCAAAATATTCAATACATAAAAAAGAAAATAGAAATATAACTCGAAGTAACTAATCATATTTATATGTATGTATTAATCGAATGGGGAAAATTTAAATCGTATTATGGCAACCCCCGCACCTTATGTCACTACTTTCGTTCGTTGAGGTTTTTTGTTCCAAGTAATCGAAAATTTAATATTATAGAAACGATATTATTTCAAGTACTTACAAGTGAAAAGTGATTCCGTAAGACTTTTTATGTGATTTGCTGTTGTTTTTGCAACTTTTCACTGCACAGGAAGGGATAATTATATTTTTTTAATCTATGTTAACTTGACGACGACTCGTGACGTACTAAGAGCGATGAGCATGGTTTTAGTGTAGGGGTGTGCGTGAGCGTGTATGTTTACTTGCAGGAGCACGGTTTTATGGCTTCACTTTTGATGTTCGCGGCGCGCCGTCTTTCTTTTTTTTTGGTCTGAGGTTTTAAAGTAGCCATTCTTGTTGTTCACTATTCGAAACTTATTTAAAATATTACTCACGCGCCACGCGCGAGTGGTAACAACTGACTGGCGAAGTGGCCACGGCGCCACGCGAAAGACGCGTGTAGGCATTTATAGCTGTAGGTACGGCCGAGTTAAGGAGGCCATGATACCAGTCGCTCGGATAACTTTACTTGCGCGATGCAGGATTTGTACTACGTCAGGTCTTGATGCGTAGTTCGCAAGTGGCGTTTTAGTTAATAACCAATCCCTCTGTATTCCTCAGCATACACTCCCCACAAGGCCCCGGGCACGCCTGGCCCCTGGCGAGGCCCGCTCTCTCCCGCGTACATGGCGGACGGCTTCCAGTACCTTAACTCCGACGAGGACGAGGAGCCCGTCGACAGGCCTGTGCCCGACTGGAGCACGGCCAAGGTAACTACACGAAAACACGAACAATTTGTCAATTGTCTTCCCACGAGTTTGAATATCCGTTTCTAATCCTCTCCGTCTGCTCCCACAGGCCCGCAAAGCACAGCTGTACATCCAGAGCCAGACGGCTCCATCGCACGTGGACCGCCTGTTCTCAGTGCGCGTGCACTCGCCGGACCTGCGCGACATCTTCCCCAACATCGAGCGCGCGCGCCTCAAGCGCACCTCCTCCGCCGTGTGGCGCACGCCGCCCGCGCGCCTGCGCCCCGAGTGACGCGTGCCGGTGAGTACAGCAGACACGCTTGTGTCGGGCGATTGCCCGACACACGCGACATCGTCCCCAACATCGAGCGCGCGCGCCTCAAGCGCACCTCCTCCGCCGTGTGGCGCACGCCGCCCGCGCGCCTGCGCCCCGAGTGACGCGTGCCGGTGAGTACAGCAGACACGCTTGTGTCGGGCGATTGCCCGACACAAGCGACATCTTCCCCAACATCGAGCGCGCGCGCCTCAAGCGCACCTCCTCCGCCGTGTGGCGCACGCCGCCCGCGCGCCTGCGCCCCGAGTGACGCGTGCCGGTGAGTACAGCAGACACGCTTGTGTCGGGCGATTGCCCGACACAAGCGACATCTTCCCCAACATCGAGCGCGCGCGCCTCAAGCGCACCTCCTCCGCCGTGTGGCGCACGCCGCCCGCGCGCCTGCGCCCCGAGTGACGCGTGCCGGTGAGTACAGCAGACACGCTTGTGTCGGGCGATTGCCCGACACAAGCGACATCTTCCCCAACATCGAGCGCGCGCGCCTCAAGCGCACCTCCTCCGCCGTGTGGCGCACGCCGCCCGCGCGCCTGCGCCCCGAGTGACGCGTGCCGGTGAGTACAGCAGACACGCTTGTGTCGGGCGATTGCCCGACACAAGCGACATCTTCCCCAACATCGAGCGCGCGCGCCTCAAGCGCACCTCCTCCGCCGTGTGGCGCACGCCGCCCGCGCGCCTGCGCCCCGAGTGACGCGTGCCGGCCGGTGAGTACAGCAGACACGCTTGTGTCGGGCGATTGCCCGACACAAGCGACATCTTCCCCAACATCGAGCGCGCGCGCCTCAAGCGCACCTCCTCCGCCGTGTGGCGCACGCCGCCCGCGCGCCTGCGCCCCGAGTGACGCGTGCCGGTGAGTACAGCAGACACGCTTGTGTCGGGCGATTGCCCGACACAAGCGACATCTTCCCCAACATCGAGCGCGCGCGCCTCAAGCGCACCTCCTCCGCCGTGTGGCGCACGCCGCCCGCGCGCCTGCGCCCCGAGTGACGCGTGCCGGTGAGTACAGCAGACACGCTTGTGTCGGGCGATTGCCCGACACAAGCGACATCTTCCCCAACATCGAGCGCGCGCGCCTCAAGCGCACCTCCTCCGCCGTGTGGCGCACGCCGCCCGCGCGCCTGCGCCCCGAGTGACGCGTGCCGGTGAGTACAGCAGACACGCTTGTGTCGGGCGATTGCCCGACACAAGCGACATCTTCCCCAACATCGAGCGCGCGCGCCTCAAGCGCACCTCCTCCGCCGTGTGGCGCACGCCGCCCGCGCGCCTGCGCCCCGAGTGACGCGTGCCGGTGAGTACAGCAGACACGCTTGTGTCGGGCGATTGCCCGACACAAGCGACATCTTCCCCAACATCGAGCGCGCGCGCCTCAAGCGCACCTCCTCCGCCGTGTGGCGCACGCCGCCCGCGCGCCTGCGCCCCGAGTGACGCGTGCCGGCCGGTGAGTACAGCAGACACGCTTGTGTCGGGCGATTGCCCGACACAAGCGACATCTTCCCCAACATCGAGCGCGCGCGCCTCAAGCGCACCTCCTCCGCCGTGTGGCGCACGCCGCCCGCGCGCCTGCGCCCCGAGTGACGCGTGCCGGTGAGTACAGCAGACACGCTTGTGTCGGGCGATTGCCCGACACAAGCGACATCTTCCCCAACATCGAGCGCGCGCGCCTCAAGCGCACCTCCTCCGCCGTGTGGCGCACGCCGCCCGCGCGCCTGCGCCCCGAGTGACGCGTGCCGGTGAGTACAGCAGACACGCTTGTGTCGGGCGATTGCCCGACACAAGCGACATCTTCCCCAACATCGAGCGCGCGCGCCTCAAGCGCACCTCCTCCGCCGTGTGGCGCACGCCGCCCGCGCGCCTGCGCCCCGAGTGACGCGTGCCGGTGAGTACAGCAGACACGCTTGTGTCGGGCGATTGCCCGACACAAGCGACATCTTCCCCAACATCGAGCGCGCGCGCCTCAAGCGCACCTCCTCCGCCGTGTGGCGCACGCCGCCCGCGCGCCTGCGCCCCGAGTGACGCGTGCCGGTGAGTACAGCAGACACGCTTGTGTCGGGCGATTGCCCGACACAAGCGACATCTTCCCCAACATCGAGCGCGCGCGCCTCAAGCGCACCTCCTCCGCCGTGTGGCGCACGCCGCCCGCGCGCCTGCGCCCCGAGTGACGCGTGCCGGTGAGTACAGCAGACACGCTTGTGTCGGGCGATTGCCCGACACAAGCGACATCTTCCCCAACATCGAGCGCGCGCGCCTCAAGCGCACCTCCTCCGCCGTGTGGCGCACGCCGCCCGCGCGCCTGCGCCCCGAGTGACGCGTGCCGGTGAGTACAGCAGACACGCTTGTGTCGGGCGATTGCCCGACACAAGCGACATCTTCCCCAACATCGAGCGCGCGCGCCTCAAGCGCACCTCCTCCGCCGTGTGGCGCACGCCGCCCGCGCGCCTGCGCCCCGAGTGACGCGTGCCGGTGAGTACAGCAGACACGCTTGTGTCGGGCGATTGCCCGACACAAGCGACATCTTCCCCAACATCGAGCGCGCGCGCCTCAAGCGCACCTCCTCCGCCGTGTGGCGCACGCCGCCCGCGCGCCTGCGCCCCGAGTGACGCGTGCCGGTGAGTACAGCAGACACGCTTGTGTCGGGCGATTGCCCGACACAAGCGACATCTTCCCCAACATCGAGCGCGCGCGCCTCAAGCGCACCTCCTCCGCCGTGTGGCGCACGCCGCCCGCGCGCCTGCGCCCCGAGTGACGCGTGCCGGTGAGTACAGCAGACACGCTTGTGTCGGGCGATTGCCCGACACAAGCGACATCTTCCCCAACATCGAGCGCGCGCGCCTCAAGCGCACCTCCTCCGCCGTGTGGCGCACGCCGCCCGCGCGCCTGCGCCCCGAGTGACGCGTGCCGGTGAGTACAGCAGACACGCTTGTGTCGGGCAATCGCCCGACACAAGCGACATCTTCCCCAACATCGAGCGCGCGCGCCTCAAGCGCACCTCCTCCGCCGTGTGGCGCACGCCGCCCGCGCGCCTGCGCCCCGAGTGACGCGTGCCGGTGAGTACATCAGACAGTGCGCGTGCAATAGCCTGACAGAAGCGACATCTTACCCAACATCGTGTGAAAATTTTTCATCATGGGTTTCGTTTTCATGGTATTCGAGAGTGCTAAAGCCGATAGTGAGGTCAAAATTTCAATCCAACATGGCGACTGCGAAATTTTCAAATTGTTCATCATGGGTGTCGTTTTCATGGTTTTTGTGGGTGCTAACGCCGAAAGTGAGTTCAAAATTAAAATCCAAGATGGCTACAACTTTATGAGAGCTTTCAAAAACTTATAATAGATGTCTCTGTATTAAAAACGCGTATTAAATTCACCTTTTCCTCTCTTTTTATTTTATTACAAAGTAAAGAGTTCTTATCTAATACTTATTACCTGAAAATATTACGGGAAAACTAAACGTGGTGTTCCTCCGATGTTAGGAAAGAATCCTCCAGTCAGACGGATAATATTGTCTGGCCGGCTACGGCCCTTGAATTAAATTAATTAAATTATTTTTATTTCTCTTTCAGGTAACAACATGTGTGAATACTATCTCCGTCGCAGGCGGCGCCGCGGTCTGTACATAGTAGCTTATTACAAATAATTACAGTTTACAACGTAACTGCCTGTACGCGTTCGATACTGTACTATATTACACGCTATGTATATCGATTTGTATGTATTCTCGCGTTATTCTTGAAGAGGGAAGCTGAAAAGTATTACTTATGATAATTTGGTCTTGTTGCATGTCGCCTAGGAGGCTATGATGGTCGTAATTGACTGGAAATACGCCCACAACTCTGAGAAACTGGTATTTGGGGTTCCAGTTACTGTAGCTATGTCTGTTTTACACGATAGTTTAGGTGAGATGCGTATTAACACCCATATTTGGCCGGTTATCTTTTAATAGAGCCAATTGCCATTTATCGGGCATGAAATTAATCTAATATCGGTTACTATAGCAGTGTTCTTAATCTCAGATATTAATTTATATTCCATCACCACTTAACAGTTGTCTACTTTAATGAAATGTATTCTAAGTTGATTTTTGAGTGACCATTTGTAACAAATATGTCCTAATAAGTTTTTGGTTGCAATGAAATTTGAACTTTGTTAAGTACCTATGACATTCAGTTTGTCGTTCCTAAAACCGTTTGCATGTAAGCGCTCAAAGGTTTGCACCACAGATATAGATAGACCTAGATAACGCAAGTATCACGAACTGTATGAGAACCAAGCGTGCCATTTTTTTGACTAGGTACCTACTATGACTACTATAAGCTCGCGCTCTCGTTCACGCTTACCCAGCCATCAGTACACAAGACTGAGCGCGAAACGGCGGCTTACGATTTTCGAACGTAAGCTGGTGCGATTTTTGGTACGCGAAGTAGTTGCTCTCTCTTGCGTTATATAGGTGTATCTACATAATTGTATCTGTGGTTTACACGATTATATTTATTGTCGTTTCGAGTGTATTTTTCTTCTGAACAATCGCTGGTACATACGACATTTTTCGGGTTAAGGACTGCTGCTTAAAATTTCCATAAGGGAAAGCTTACAAACACTGCTCGATGGAACCCGGGAACCTTTGCTAAGCAGTCGTACTCAGTTATTTAATTAATTATAGCATTTGCTTACCCTCTAAAGAAATCGAAGCGTGATAATACTTACTCTATAGTGACGTAAATAGATCAATAATTATAATATATGAGTTTTTAATACGTAGTTATTGTTATTTAATGTTTTATGTTAGGACATGTTTGAATACTTTTCATAGTGTTTAGCTTGTAGTTACATTTGGAAGCGTTTTGTAGACATCGTGTTAAATATTCCATGTGGATATGTGAGTAAATCTTATACTTATATATTTTAACTGTTTCTTTCACGAACATCAAGAAAAAACTTATAGAATACAGGATGTAAAAAGACCCATCACATGTTCAGACGCTAGCACATCAAGCTACTACAATCTGTCAAATTTCTTTAACCTCTTGAACGCCGGGCCTCTGTATGCGCAAGTGCCACAAACGCCGGCAGATTTGGAAGTACTTGTTGATTTTTGGGCAAGCCTTCGAAAAAACGCAGATTTCGTTAATACATAGCCAGTTAAACGTTACATGTTATACCTTCCTGGCTTCGTTATTAGATTACCACTAACTACTTATACCATTCATTATGCAAACACAACTGACCTTATCTAGCAACGATGCGTTAAGTTGTTTTGATAATTTTCACTCACATAACCTTCAAACTTTCTCACATCACATCTAATCTACACAAACATTCACCAAAAAACACTTTATTATGATAACACAATATCTGTAGAAACGATAAAACACCACACATTAACAACAATCCACTTATAAACAATAACTAAACCATAAAAACTATTTGTTTACGCAACGACAAAATTTCGGCGCGAGCTCCGCGCGGTGCCGACGATTCACGATACACTGACGGCGAAGAAGAAATACGATTACGATGTTATTACGCAATAATGTCCGTAGCTATTAGCCAAAATATGTTTGTGGAACAATAATCTAACTACATAAGTGTATTTCAAATTCAAACACTAAACAAAAATATTTATCATAAAACATTACGAAATACGGCGGCCATAACTATCAAATTATGAACATTACAAAAGTTTCGTAACTTTCTCTCGACATATTTATAACTTTTCTATAAACTATCACTTCATACGAAATCTATACTTATTTCTCAGTAATCCTGTATAAAAATCTCATAAGATTACTCACTGTTTCCTTCTTGAAAACATTTTTTCAAAACATAAACACCCGCACGAATCACTCGTAAAACAACAAATATGGCCGTCACAGAACTTCACAGAAGCACTAATTTATTTCTTTTTTTTTCTTCCGTTTTGTTGGCGCTCCTGTTTGAATGTTACCAAAATAGGTCAAGCATGAATCGACTAATCGAATGATACAGCTAGATCGTGTTGCAAGTGCCAATAAATAGAAAATATTACCGTCCAATGACAACCATGCGTGTTGATAGTTGTTAGGATCCAATGGTGTAACGCCGGCGGTTCGAGTCATTAAATTTTACGATCCAATGGTGTAACGGTGGCGCTTGAGGGGTTAATAGGATTTCAACTTTATCACTACAGTATAAGGTTCAAGGTTGATTGGAAAAATTTGACAGTTTCGTGTAGCTTGATGTGTTGTCTGTACATCAAACTGCTGTTGCTGTTTGAGGTAGTGCGCATTGTAACACTCGCAAAACTGTGCTTTTGGGTGTATGCAATGGCCGCAGGAACCCGTTGGATGCGAGAAGCACAGAACCGGCCGAAGTGGAGGTGCTTGGGGAGGCCTACGTCCAGCAGTGGACGTCTTTCGGCTGAAATGATGATAATGATGAATGGTATCAAAAACTTATTTTCGCAAAAAAAAAAACAGTAAAAGTTGGAACCCTTAAAATCTTCGTAACCAGATGGTTACCAGGTATGGTGCAGTACAAACAAAAGAATGATTACAATGACGGGGAGTACAAGAGGCTCTCAGCTTCGTTAAGTGTCTTTTTATTACACCCGTTATAATAGCACCATGTCAGCGCATTACATTTGGAACTGAAAAAGTATCTTATAATGTACAGACGCCAGCATATCAAGCTACTACGATCTATAAAATATCTAAACCATTGCTTCATTTATTAGAGAAATGTGTCTGCTCGACGCACACGCAATGAATCCTGTGGAAATGTCAAAATGAATGGCATTGCCATTGTGTTTTACGGACATGATGTTTAGTGATCCTATGTTCACTAGATGATTGTGTCATAATTCAAATTCGTACAATCATTTTGTAAATTAATATATTCACTTTGTTGATACCAAAATGTAGTAAATCATGTTATCTCTGTGACGAGCACAGCTCACGACTTTTAGAGTAATTTTAACGTTAAGACTGCTATGGGATTTTAATCGTAAGTTAGAATAAAAATTTACAGCGAGTATTTGAGAATTTTATTTTACTAAGTACATCTTTTTTTCTCCCAGATTATTTCTGCCACTCCAATATACTCCTTCAACCCCTGTTTTAAGGCGATATGTTGAAGAAAAATGTGGTTTTTCTATTTCGTGTAACTTGTTAAGTATGTGGAATAGGGATTTAACATTTTGGTATATGTTTTTTGACTCTTTGGTCTAGTATCATGTAAAAGGAATACACGATTACGATTCAATGATTTTTTCTCGATACAAAAAAATTGCAAACTTGAAAACTTATATCTATTTTTTATTTTTTCGACATCACGCATAACGCTTATCAGTGGAATTTACTTTAAAACATAGAGAATTATCATATCAAAGTTTACTCAAAGTAGTTTTAAATTTAATCAATTTATTTTGCTAAAAATGGAATAAATTCGTTTTGGCACATACACACATTATAGCCATCTTTTCACTTGCGTTTCAAAAGTACGACTTTCACTCGCTTATTAGATTTTCGAGGCAGCCCCTTAATAACCTCTGTTAGGATATACGTGGATATGCCGAAGATACTGCAATACCTCGCTACGACCTCCGTGTAAAATAAATGCATGCTTATACACACGCACGCACATTCCGAAAGATACCCCAATGCCTCAATGCAATTACCTGGTATTGCCCTTAATTTATATGCAATGTATTGTGTACATCTTTTGTTGTAGAACCTAAATAAATTAATGCGATCCATCGCGGGTTGCTGGGGGCTTGAGGGTTTTAACCGCGATCGCGAGGAATCGCAGTGGCCTATCTTCGGCATGTAGGTCTGCAGGCTTAGGCGCTGACCAGACGATGGACAATTTTTCAGTTTTTAGACGATAGAACAAATGGGATTGCTGCTACCTTAGTACTTAATCCCCGTCGCTGCATGTAGTGCTGTATAGTATATTCTGTGCTGTAGTGTAAAGGGCGACAACAATTTTAATATAGGTAGCCGACGCCACAGACTAGGTGCGTATGCGCAACATTCCACTTACTGCTCCTAGTACTTTAGTACAGATGCTGTTAACTTTTGATGAAAGACCTACGGTTTATTCGTTTATCCACCCCAATGGAATGCGGGAACGATGTCCGAGAATCCACCCTAGGCCTAGGTGGAATCTTAGACATGCATTTCCACGTACCTCACCACCGTTTTCACCTTAGGGTGGGTAACCGGACTAACAGAGCAATGGAAAGCCCCAAAATCATGGGCTGCGACCGCGCCTGTTATAGGCTCAGGGTGAATTTTTGAACATGCGATTCCGCGTATCCACCTTCAGGTGGATAAATTAGATAACCTGTTTTTGCCTGTCGGAACGCAGTGAAAATGCCTAAAGTCTCATCCACACGTCGACAGATTCATCAGCAGATGGCCATCTGCGAATGCCTCCGCCGACGTGTAGATGGGTTAATTTGCTAGTCTGTGGTAGGTATTTGACGTCGGCAGAGGCTAAATACCTACCACAAACTAGCAAATTACCCCGTTTACACGTCGCACAGTGTTTTATTTTATCTCAAAATGACCACCTCCCTGATTATTAGTGAATCAGATAGAGCTTTTTATTCTAATTGCGAGAGTAAAACTCCCACGAATCTATCTTAACTAGTTTAGGAGATATCCGGGAGTAAAACTTTTTACCCATATATTGAAAAAATAAAATATTTCATCTAAACTTTTACAGTTGCTTTATTTTTTAACTACATTTTAAAAGGTCTTGTTTTTATCTATGTTACGAGTCCTTTATGGCTGCTCTAGACCTCGTAGGAACTGAGAAATCAGCGATTTTGTGATTTTCGTTTTTTTTTTTTTTGCCCATTTTCCTCTGTATTAGAATCTGCAATTTGCTTTAAAAAAGAGGTTGATTTTTGAGTGACCATTTGTAACAAATATGTCCTAATAAGTTTTTGGTTGCAATGAAATTTGAACTTTGTTAAGTACCTATGACATTCAGTTTGTCGTTCCTAAAACCGTTTGCATGTAAGCGCTCAAAGGTTTGCACCACAGATATAGATAGACCTAGATAACGCAAGTATCACGAACTGTATGAGAACCAAGCGTGCCATTTTTTTGACTAGGTACCTACTATGACTACTATAAGCTCGCGCTCTCGTTCACGCTTACCCAGCCATCAGTACACAAGACTGAGCGCGAAACGGCGGCTTACGATTTTCGAACGTAAGCTGGTGCGATTTTTGGTACGCGAAGTAGTTGCTCTCTCTTGCGTTATATAGGTGTATCTACATAATTGTATCTGTGGTTTACACGATTATATTTATTGTCGTTTCGAGTGTATTTTTCTTCTGAACAATCGCTGGTACATACGACATTTTTCGGGTTAAGGACTGCTGCTTAAAATTTCCATAAGGGAAAGCTTACAAACACTGCTCGATGGAACCCGGGAACCTTTGCTAAGCAGTCGTACTCAGTTATTTAATTAATTATAGCATTTGCTTACCCTCTAAAGAAATCGAAGCGTGATAATACTTACTCTATAGTGACGTAAATAGATCAATAATTATAATACACTTGAGAGCAATAAAATCGCACACCCCTTGTTGTTTGGTTTATTACTAATATTTTTCTTAAATCTAAAGACATTATGTAAATATCATTTAGGAAAATGAAAGCATACAAGCTTAGGTTATTTAATATCCCAAAATTAAAATCATTGTCTTTTAAATAACTTACGAAAACAACCATACACAAAAATCCCCGAATTCACTCGTTGTTGCTGGCACTACTTACATCCTTAGCCGCAGGTATAAAATGGACGGTTTTTTAGGAATTTTAATGAATTGCATACCGAACGTCAACGTGATAACACATCTACTGGAACCATACGGATTTACTGGAAAAACATGGATACTCCGCCCGCAGAAGTCGCTCAAGTTATTGCCTTTCTTGAAGCAGGACAAAATCAAAGTGAAGTTGCTCGACAGTAAAATTTGAGTCGCTATTCTGTCGACGTGTATACCAAAGGTTCCGAGAGACAGGTGGCTACATTCGACGACGAGGATCGGGCCGTCGGCGCACAACATCTGAGCGTGATGACCGCTTTCTTGTGACAAGGTCTTTGAGAAATCGACAGCTGAACTCGGTTGAACTGGGACAACAGCTTCAAGAAGTTCGCAATGTCAGTATAAGTCGCTGTACAGTTAGAAGAAGATTGGCTGAAGCAGGATTGACTGCACATCGACCTGCAAATGGTCCAAAATTGACCACAGCTCACCGACAAGCCCGACTACAATTTGCCAGGGAACATTTAAATTGGACGTATGAACAGTGGCGGGCTGTTATGTTCTCTGATGAATGCGGGATGACTCTACATGGTCATGATGGACGCTCTAGAGTCTACAGAAGATCATCAGAGCGATTTGTGCAATGCTGCATAAGCGAACGTGTTGCTTTTGGTGGTGGATCGTGTATGTTTTGGGGTGGCATAAAGCTGGACAGCAAAACGGACATCGTATTCGTCATTGGGGCTAATACCGGTTCGAGATTGCGTGGACTGACAGGTCAAAGATACGTCGAAGAAGTGCTCGAAGAACATGTGAGGCCGCTAGCGTGGCTTATGGGAGAAGAATTTCTCCTTATGCACGACAACGCCAGACCGCAAGTCGCCAGAACAGTTCGCGACTACATGGAAGATGTCGGAATCACCGCGATGGAGTAGCCAGCTCGGAGTCCTGACCTCAATCCAATTGAGCATGTCTGGGACGAGCTTAAAAGAAGAGTTCGGACAAGAAGCCCGGCTCCTAGGCGGCTCCAAGAGCTTCAACTTGCCACTGAAGAGGAGTGGAACGCTATATCTCAAGATGTAGTGGTAAAATTAATACGGTCCATGAGAAACCGATTCAGAGCTGTAATTAAGGCTAGGGGAGGGAATATACCTTATTAATAAACATTTTGAACAATAATTTTATGTTTGATTTCCATCCTCTTTAAAGCGAAATTTTGTCAATTTACGTGTATTTTGGGTTTTGTTCCCTAAAACCCTTTATGGGTATTTTGTATACTGCTTTTTGATATCAATAGAAAGGTAGTGAAATAAACTTTAATTAACATTACAATTTTTTCATTTTTAATTAATATTCATGAAAAAAAATCAGCCTTAACTGAAAAAAGTACAGGTGTGCGATTTTATTGCTCTCAAGTGTATATGAGTTTTTAATACGTAGTTATTGTTATTTAATGTTTTATGTTAGGACATGTTTGAATACTTTTCATAGTGTTTAGCTTGTAGTTACATTTGGAAGCGTTTTGTAGACATCGTGTTAAATATTCCATGTGGATATGTGAGTAAATCTTATACTTATATATTTTAACTGTTTCTTTCACGAACATCAAGAAAAAACTTATAGAATACAGGATGTAAAAAGACCCATCACATGTTCAGACGCTAGCACATCAAGCTACTACAATCTGTCAAATTTCTTTAATAGGATTTCAACTTTATCACTACAGTATAAGGTTCAAGGTTGATTGGAAAAATTTGACAGTTTCGTGTAGCTTGATGTGTTGTCTGTACATCAAACTGCTGTTGCTGTTTGAGGTAGTGCGCATTGTAACACTCGCAAAACTGTGCTTTTGGGTGTATGCAATGGCCGCAGGAACCCGTTGGATGCGAGAAGCACAGAACCGGCCGAAGTGGAGGTGCTTGGGGAGGCCTACGTCCAGCAGTGGACGTCTTTCGGCTGAAATGATGATAATGATGAATGGTATCAAAAACTTATTTTCGCAAAAAAAAAAACAGTAAAAGTTGGAACCCTTAAAATCTTCGTAACCAGATGGTTACCAGGTATGGTGCAGTACAAACAAAAGAATGATTACAATGACGGGGAGTACAAGAGGCTCTCAGCTTCGTTAAGTGTCTTTTTATTACACCCGTTATAATAGCACCATGTCAGCGCATTACATTTGGAACTGAAAAAGTATCTTATAATGTACAGACGCCAGCATATCAAGCTACTACGATCTATAAAATATCTAAACCATTGCTTCATTTATTAGAGAAATGTGTCTGCTCGACGCACACGCAATGAATCCTGTGGAAATGTCAAAATGAATGGCATTGCCATTGTGTTTTACGGACATGATGTTTAGTGATCCTATGTTCACTAGATGATTGTGTCATAATTCAAATTCGTACAATCATTTTTAACCCCCGACGCAAAAACGACGGGGTGTTATAAGTTTGACGTGTCTGTGTGTGTGTGTGTGTGTGTGTGTGTGTGTGTGTGTGTGTGTGTCTGTCTGTGGCATCGTAGCTCCCGAACGGATGAACCGATTTTGATTTTGTTTTTTTTGTTTGAAAGGTGAATTAGTCGGGAGTGTTCTTAGCTATGATCGATGAAAATCGGTCCAAGATGGCCGCCGCCACAAAATGGCGGACTATATATTTTTCCACAGCTCCCTTAATATGGGTATCAAATGAAAGGGCTTGAATAGTAGAATACTATACGCTATTACAAATTTCAAATCCAAGATGGCCGCCACCACAAAATGGCGAATTATATTTTTCTTCACAACTCCTTCAATATAGGTATCAAATGCAAGGGCTTGACAAGTAGAAAAAAATTAAGGAGTCCCTACAAAAAGCATGAAATAAAAAATTAAATTAAAAATTTAAAAAACCCCCGACACAAAAAAATTAAATGTAAGTAATTGGAAAAAGATCAAATAATTTAAAAACCCCCAACTTAAAGAATCTAGGTAACGAGACTAAAACAGATAAATTCATATGGAAGTCGGGGGACCGTTCTGTGGAACACCTTCTATTCTAAGAGGTCCCCCGACTGCCATATGAATTTATCTGTTTTAGTCTCGTTACCTAGATTCTTTAAGTTGGGGGTTTTTAAATTATTTGATCTTTTTCCAATTACTTACATTTAATTTTTTTGTGTCGGGGGTTTTTTAAATTTTTAATTTAATTTTTTGTAAATTAATATATTCACTTTGTTGATACCAAAATGTAGTAAATCATGTTATCTCTGTGACGAGCACAGCTCACGACTTTTAGAGTAATTTTAACGTTAAGACTGCTATGGGATTTTAATCGTAAGTTAGAATAAAAATTTACAGCGAGTATTTGAGAATTTTATTTTACTAAGTACATCTTTTTTTCTCCCAGATTATTTCTGCCACTCCAATATACTCCTTCAACCCCTGTTTTAAGGCGATATGTTGAAGAAAAATGTGGTTTTTCTATTTCGTGTAACTTGTTAAGTATGTGGAATAGGGATTTAACATTTTGGTATATGTTTTTTGACTCTTTGGTCTAGTATCATGTAAAAGGAATACACGATTACGATTCAATGATTTTTTCTCGATACAAAAAAATTGCAAACTTGAAAACTTATATCTATTTTTTATTTTTTCGACATCACGCATAACGCTTATCAGTGGAATTTACTTTAAAACATAGAGAATTATCATATCAAAGTTTACTCAAAGTAGTTTTAAATTTAATCAATTTATTTTGCTAAAAATGGAATAAATTCGTTTTGGCACATACACACATTATAGCCATCTTTTCACTTGCGTTTCAAAAGTACGACTTTCACTCGCTTATTAGATTTTCGAGGCAGCCCCTTAATAACCTCTGTTAGGATATACGTGGATATGCCGAAGATACTGCAATACCTCGCTACGACCTCCGTGTAAAATAAATGCATGCTTATACACACGCACGCACATTCCGAAAGATACCCCAATGCCTCAATGCAATTACCTGGTATTGCCCTTAATTTATATGCAATGTATTGTGTACATCTTTTGTTGTAGAACCTAAATAAATTAATGCGATCCATCGCGGGTTGCTGGGGGCTTGAGGGTTTTAACCGCGATCGCGAGGAATCGCAGTGGCCTATCTTCGGCATGTAGGTCTGCAGGCTTAGGCGCTGACCAGACGATGGACAATTTTTCAGTTTTTAGACGATAGAACAAATGGGATTGCTGCTACCTTAGTACTTAATCCCCGTCGCTGCATGTAGTGCTGTATAGTATATTCTGTGCTGTAGTGTAAAGGGCGACAACAATTTTAATATAGGCAGCCGACGCCACAGACTAGGTGCGTATGCGCAACATTCCACTTACTGCTCCTAGTACTTTAGTACAGATGCTGTTAACTTTTGATGAAAGACCTACGGTTTATTCGTTTATCCACCCCAATGGAATGCGGGAACGATGTCCGAGAATCCACCCTAGGCCTAGGTGGAATCTTAGACATGCATTTCCACGTACCTCACCACCGTTTTCACCTTAGGGTGGGTAACCGGACTAACAGAGCAATGGAAAGCCCCAAAATCATGGGCTGCGACCGCGCCTGTTATAGGCTCAGGGTGAATTTTTGAACATGCGATTCCGCGTATCCACCTTCAGGTGGATAAATTAGATAACCTGTTTTTGCCTGTCGGAACGCAGTGAAAATGCCTAAAGTCTCATCCACACGTCGACAGATTCATCAGCAGATGGCCATCTGCGAATGCCTCCGCCGACGTGTAGATGGGTTAATTTGCTAGTCTGTGGTAGGTATTTGACGTCGGCAGAGGCTAAATACCTACCACAAACTAGCAAATTACCCCGTTTACACGTCGCACAGTGTTTTATTTTATCTCAAAATGACCACCTCCCTGATTATTAGTGAATCAGATAGAGCTTTTTATTCTAATTGCGAGAGTAAAACTCCCACGAATCTATCTTAACTAGTTTAGGAGATATCCGGGAGTAAAACTTTTTACCCATATATTGAAAAAATAAAATATTTCATCTAAACTTTTACAGTTGCTTTATTTTTTAACTACATTTTAAAAGGTCTTGTTTTTATCTATGTTACGAGTCCTTTATGGCTGCTCTAGACCTCGTAGGAACTGAGAAATCAGCGATTTTGTGATTTTCGTTTTTTTTTTTTTTTTGCCCATTTTCCTCTGTATTAGAATCTGCAATTTGCTTTAAAAAAGAGGTAATAAGGTAGACTACCAACACAAAAAAAACAATAACTACCCGCAAATTTTTTACTGTGGTAATTTTTTTAAATTAACATAGGATGTTGGGTACATTTACGAGAACTGCCTTTATTTGCGTTTTTAGTTATCTAACTAATTTTGTCCAGTGATAGGTAATATGGTGCGGGAAGGAGTCCACCCTCGAAAGGCAATCGCTGAAACCCCGTACATACATCGCTGCATCGTCGTATAATCGTCCATTTATTTTTTTTAACCGACTTCTTCAAAAGGAGGAGGTTTCTCAATTCGACCGTATATATGTTATTTTTTTTTTTTTTTTTTTTATGTGTGTTCGCGGATAACTTCGTCGTTTATGAACCGATTTTGATTATTCTTTTTTTGTTGGAATGGGGATATGCCAAGGGTGGTCCCATGATAAGGAAACCAGGATCTGATGATGGCATCCCAGTGAAATCGAGGGGAGCTTTCGAAAATCGTAGGAGCGACTAGTGCGTTTGTTAATTTTTTCATTAAGTATTTTAAAGCACTACAATTTGATGAAGGCCTGGAGTCGATCTGATGATGGAGCCGAAAGACAATCGAGGGGACTCCTCAACGATTTACAGCAGTTACCTTGTGTTTGGGCTTGATTAATTAGTATTGATGTGAACTTTACACCTAGATGGGTTGCGACTGTCATTAGGGGTCTGATGATGAAGACGAAGGACAGTTAAGGGAACTCCTCAACAGATTACAGTAGCAACCTTGTGTATGTTCACCGATTACTCGAAGACGGCTAGACCGATTCCAAAAGTTCTTTTTTTATTTGAAAGGGTATACTCTCGAGGTGGTCCCATTATCATCAAGTTGGAATCTGATGAGAGGATTCCATAGAAATCGAGGGCAACCCTCACATTTTATAGGCAAAGCTACAGCGATTTGGATATTTTTTAAAGTAACTTGAGCATTTGCTCTCGAAAATCATCACTTGGTAAAGTGGAGCTGATGATGAAGATCACAGATGGCCATCGGAACTACTCACTGACAAATATTTCACGGGTTGCGATTCGATTACTTTAATATGGTTGCTAAGCAATTTATGCTCGTCACAATGCGTATTGCGAGTGATTGTTGAGGATCTCCTGGTTCTTACCGGGAGAACTCCTCAACAATTAACGTCCCAGCATCGGGAAAAGCAATATTTTGTAAAAGGTGATGAACAGTTGGCATTAGGCTTTTGTAACTTAGATAAATTACAAACTGACCCACTAAAAAGTGAAAAATAAAAACATTTTTACAAAAAAAAAACAACCGACTTCCAAAAAAAACACTACAAATTGAAAAATAACTTTAATTTCGGAAGTCGGTGTCAATAAACGAAAACGCGGAACCAAAGACACCGACTTCCGAAATTAAAGTTATTTTTCAATTTGTAGTGTTTTTTTTGGAAGTCGGTTGTTACCTTATTACATCTTTTTTTAAAGCAAATTGCAGATTCTAATACAGAGGAACATGGGCAAAAAAAAACGGAAATCACAAAATCGCTGATTTCTCTGTTCCTACGAGGTCTAGAGCAGCCATAAATGACTCGTAGCATAGATAAAAACAAGACCTTTTAAAATTTTGTTAAAAAAATTAAGCAACTGTAATTGTTTAGATGAAATATTTTTTTAATTATTTTTTCAATATATTATGGGTAAAAAATTTTACTCCCGGATATCTCCTAAACTAGTTAAGATAGATTCGTGGGAGTTTTACTCTCGCAATTAGAATAAAAAGCTCTATCTGATTCACTAACCCGAGGGCCACGGAATGCGACGCTGCAAGCGAATTCGCCTTGCGCTGCAAGCATCAGCGTCGAGCGTCAAAAACAAATGTATTGTCTATTATGGACAAGGCCACAAAGTAGCGCTGCAAGCAGCAGCGAAATTTGCTACGAGCGAATTTGCACGAGCGTTGGATGATTCGACGCGCGTTTTTTATGAGCGTCGAAAACAATTGTATGAGAACGTTCCACAGTGTACACGAAACAGACGCTCCACGCGCTCCGATAGAAGCGGTCGCTCCGCGCGTCAGCGTCTAAAACAAATTGTTTTCTTTTTGTCGCGTTTATAGTAACTAATCTAATATGAATATTGAAGAATTTATAACTGCAATCCAAAATCGACCTGCGTTATGGATGAGTTCACATCCGCAACATAAGTTTAGGAATGTTGTAAAAAAATTGTGGGAAGAAATTATAATTGTATTACCAACATAATTATAGGTATTTTTGACAGTAACATTTTCACGTATAATGTTGACGCGTACTTACTCTGTACTCGCAGAGCATGTTACCTTTTTCTGTACTGTACTGATTCATTCTCCCGCCGACGTACACGCTACAGGCGAATATTTGAAGTTCGTGGCCGTGCTTTTGACGCTTAGAAATAACGCTTGTAGCGGATTGACGCCTCAAGCGTGGCGTTATTTTCGTGGCCGAGGCATAATAATCAGGGACGTGGTCATTTTGAGATAAAATAAAACACTGTGCGTCGGGGGAGGCAGGCATTCGCAGATGGCCATCTGCTGATGAATCTGTCGACGTGTGGAGGAGGCTTTGTAGAGGAGGCTTTACGCATGTCAATATGCGTACTTATAAAATAAAACGCATACTTCTATAATGGTATTTATTGCTAACTACCACTGTATCCTTACACAACAACATTTCGCAAATACATAGAATGAGATAACCAAAGTGTCCCATACTTCAGTGAAAGGTGTTGAAGCCAGTTGAGCGATATTTGCGCGAGTTTCCACCGAAACACGGTACACTTCGTCGGGAATGTCGGCATCGTACTTACATACTATTGCAAATATTACACTTGAAACGGTTAAAATAAATATTGTGTTAACATTGATCAGATTCGTTCTACATCGTTTTGTTGAGATCAATTTCAATATTCCCGCTAAAAAATAGCTGTCAAAAATTCGCGATCGGATAAATGCCCCAAAACTTTTTTTGTAAAAATAACTGAATAAACCAAAAGTTTAATACAGTAGAATCCATTTAGAACGCCTTCAATCTTATGATGTCCCCCGCATGTTTTATTTGAACCAAATTCTTTAAACGAATTCTACTATAATAAAAATAAAAATTACTAGCAAAAAAACACCCGAAAATCTCAGCAAAACGACTTCAAGACTGCATTTAATCAAGGGCGGCGGCTCCGGAGATGATCTCAATCAGCTCCCTGGTGATGACGGCCTGGCGAGTCCTGTTGAAGGTCAGCGTCAGTTTCTCAATCATCTCTCCGGCATTCTTGGAAGCGTTGTCCATAGCTGTCATACGTGAAGACTGTTCGGAACACGCGCCTTCCTTCAGCGCGTAGAACAACATGGATGCCAGGGAGAACTCCATGTAGTTTTGGATCACGTCCGCGTCGAGAGAGTCGTAGGTTGCGAGTTTGGGTGCAGCCTGTAATTTTTAAGGGTTATTTGTGATGATTTTGTTGGTAATCATCCATGGGTATGGCAGGTACAGACAGCGACAGTGGGGAGGCCCAGTAGTTAAATATAAAGTTTTTATAGTAGGATTTTAAGCCACACCGAGAACAAAGTGATGCAGAGTTGTTGTGATTTTATTTTATTACAATTCTATGAACCTTTGAAACAATATTTGCATGTAAAGTCTATTCAAAATGTTTCAAATTGATGCTATTTCAAATTACACAAATATCAACTTTATTGTAATGGTAATTAAGTAGATTAGCACTATTGAAAAAGCTACAAAAATGTTTGAAGTTGTAGCTGCACTTTATTGCGTAGGAATTAAAGTTACTTTTCCATAAACTCTAATTTGTTTATATTTTTGGCAATTAAGTCGAGAATGCAGATTAGTAATGGATTTCTTATATCTTATCTATCGTAATTTAAAAAATACCACAACATAATTAATGCCTATAATACCCGAAGGGTTAGGTAAGATGGGGTTATTTTTAATTTCTACATAATTATCAGAGAAGGTTACAGCCTATATCCAGCAGTACTCACCTCCACAGCCTTCTGGCTGAAGAGCGGCATGTCGGACTGCTGGTACGACACGACGGAGCGGAACTTGTTGTAAACGATCTTGCCCGAAGCGAACTCGAAGTCGGAGTTCAAGATGGCGCCGGCGATCTTGCACGCGTCGTTGAAAGTGGGCGGCAGGCGGCCGATCTGGTGGGGAGAAGATTTTTTTATAATTGGCCACTCGCAGTTCAACGTAGTAATAGGAGGTTGTCGTCAGCTTAACCGGGCTTGCCTGTGGGTGCCTCAATAAATTAAGGCCTCTAGTAAGTATTTGGCTATATTTTTTTTGAGTTCTAGCTTAGTTTTGTCATTATTATGTGTGATCACATAAAACACTTGTAGGAAGATAGAAGTACGGAGGTCATAAATCAAACCATTATTTTTCTTATATCGACGGCGAAGTGCCAATACCTCCTAACTGACAAAGTCAAAAATTTACACAAACTGTAAAAAACGTTAAAAAATAGACACGTTGCGTTGGTTTAGGTGGGAGGTACATATTTCTTTCTACATTTTAATTGAATGCTGTTGCAACTAAAATACACTTAGGCGATTCACTAAAACATGCGAATAACGCTTTTAAATTCAAAACGATAAAAAAGTGAATTTCTCAAAAAAATTCAGTCAGCAGAGAGATGCAGACCCGAAACCAAATGTATTTGACAAAACAAATAAAGATTCTTCATTTAAGAATTCATAAGAATGTTGCTGCCCTTTATTATAACAGTTTGTTTTTACTTTTTCGCCATAGATGCAGGTACTGACCTCGTTACAAACACTGATGATGTGCTTGCTGTAAAGACGCTGTAGGATGGCGCGCGACTTGTCTCCCACGCAGATCACCTTGATGTTCTCCGCGCCGGGCTCAGAGAGCCGCGTGCGGATGACCTTGGAAACACCCGTGTGCACGGCGCCGCAGAGACCTGACAAGAAACGGGACGATTTGTTAACGATCTACATCGCCACGTCACGCAAAATCCTGCATCGCGCAAGCAGAGTTTACCGCGCCGCTATCATATTATTATACAACGTCCCGACATCAATCGTCCACCAGACAGCACCCGTCTGGTCGGTAGACTATTCCTTTTCTATGGAGGATGAGTGAACTACACCCTGTTCCTTCATCCTGTTCATTTGAGAGGTATGAACCTCTCAAATGAAATGTCACAATCTGACCAAGATAAGATCTGGACTTTAAAAAAATCGTTATTTGCTTCTTAAGGTGAAAATGGGCGAGTGTAAGCGTAATGCAGGAGAGACCAACATCATTTCCGGCGAAAGACGTCCACTGCTGGACACAGGCTTCTTCCAAGCACTTCCACTTCGACCGGTTCTGTGCTTCTTCGACGGGTTTCTGCGGCCTTCACAAGGTCGTCGGACCACCTTGTGGGGGGAGGCCTTCCAACGTTACGTCTTCCGGTACGCGGTCGCCACTCCAGAACTTTTCGGCCCCATCGGCCATCTGTACTGCGAGCAATGAGCCCTGCCCACTGCCACTTAAATTTGGCAATATTATACAAAAATGTTAATGGAAGAATTAAGGAAATGGCATCATACCCCTGTCGGAGGTCATGGCGATGTACAGCTGCTTAGGTTCATCCTCGGGGGCTGCAACCTGGCATCAATAATAATATAATATAGCAAAGCTGAAGTTTTCTTACTCGGGAACCAGTCGGATTTAAAAAAATTCTTCTTGCACTTGATAACGTAATAATTTTTTAATGAATAAGCGGTTACATTACCTCAGCCCTCTCGTAGAACTGGACAGCTCCCTCGCCGTAGGGGCGAGCGGCCCTGAGGTCACGCTCAGCACGGGTGTACCTGCAAGCAAGGATATAAGCATATTATTATACCTACATAATATACAAGAAAGTGGCCATGAACCGAAATGCCGGGATGGAACGCTCTAGGACATATTATTAGTGACCTTATTTGTTATTTCCTTCAGCAAGGTCAGCCACGTAGTACTCGCAACCAACGTGTGTGTATGACAGTATGACCAGATGTGTGAACTTAAACAAAGCAAAAGGAATCTTTACATAGTATAAAACAAAGTCGCTCCCTTTGTCTGTTAGCTTAGATCATTTAAACTATGCATTGGATTCTAATCCAGTTTTCAGCAATAGATAGAGTGATTCAAGAGTTGGGTTTATATGTGTAATACATGCATATTATAGCAGAGAAAAGCCGAGAAATTCAAACATTTGTAATGTGAAGTCGTACAAACCTTACCAGATAGTTCAAATTAATGTACTATGGAATTGTATATCTTAAAGATCGATAAAAAAGTCGGCGTTGGTATATGTTTATCTCCTAAGGATACCCCACAGTAACGATTTTTATCTTTTACGTATTAAAAAAAAAATATTATGGGTTATTTATCAAACTATGTCTAACTATGTGTGTTATCCAATTAAATACATAAGATAAGACCTTCGGCTGTAATGACCATGCAACCTTTTGCAAATGGGCCCGATTTAGACAGATCCAAAAAGAAAAGGCAAACTGCATGTGGTCGATTACAGCCCACTCCCTCTCACCGAGAGGAGGCCTGTGTTGGCCTGTGTGCCAGCAGTGGGAACATTATAGGCTGATTATGCTGTATAAAGAAAAGGTTATTATATTGTCTAATTACACCCTGTAACTGGGTTATGGAGGTCAGATAGATAGTTCCATAGTCACTCCATGTAAAATATGGGTATTCACCTCAATTAAAAGTACTCTGTGATTCAGCTGCATCCGGTTAGACTGGAAGCTGACCACAACATAGTTGGAATAAGGCTAGACAGATGATGATTAGCTGACACTGACAGACAACTGACAACGAGTTGCCAGACAGATTTGAAATCAGTTAATTTTATATGGGAATTCCATTTACAAAATGTTAAATCCATTTGTTAAATGGCTAGGTACTCACTTAGCAGCTGACACCATCTTCATGGATTGGGTAATCTTCTGAATGTTCTTTACAGACTTCAGACGCATGGAAATATGTTTCAAAGTAGCCATATTTCTGGTCTGCTGCTGGTTGGCCATAGCCACCACTTGGCAGACACCCGGTGCTGCACGTCCCAACATTTTTATGGCTCTGAAATATAAAACACAAAAATCAGATGATCGAAATGCAGGTTATGTCCTTAGATTCCAAGTTATGTAAGAGCATTACACTAGCCGACATTGAAGCACAAATTTTCATTGATTTGTTACACTTAAACTGAATATGACCGATCAATTAAGAATGTTAGCGTTTAACACTAATTTAGAGAAGAATACTAACTTTTCAGGGCGTTTCTTTGGCCAAATTCTACACCAGTCGACGAAAAATGTCGCTGGCTGAAACGTATAGTACAGGTTGACAGCAAAAAAAAAAAATATGAACGCACGAAATTACGATTTTATGAAACAAAAGTTGCGCTGCGATCAAAAATAATCAGAAGTTATTTTAATATTCCAATCAGAGTAATTAAATAACTAAAAATTGCCTTTTTAGCGTTTTTTAAGAGTTTTAATTTATAAAAGGCTTTTAGCGTTTTTTAAGATTTCTGTCAGTACTCAGTAGCCGACACTCTAATGTAAAGACTAAACAAAAAAGAGCAATTATTATTTTAAATTGTGTCACACCAGTGTTGTGTGTTTCATTTTATAATATTTTTTACAGAATTCTTAGCACATTATTAATTTATATTTATCTTTGTGTTTGTTTCCATCAACTCACTGAAACAAAACGCAACGACATTGACAATATTGACATCATCTGCCATTTTATAACGTAATATTGTCAAACTAAAATCCAACCAAATTAAAATGCACTCACGTATTCACTGAAATGCCTCGCTTTTTGATACTTTTAATTTAAACGCATTACCCTACTTACTGTTTTTTGTTGAAGTCGTCTTTGTTTTATTTACTGATTTCCTCAATAATTTATCACTTCCAAAATGCCGGAACCCGACAAAACTGCGCCAGTGAAACAGGAGAGCATTCCTGAACAACCAACAAGGGAAATAAGTCTAACAGACCATTTAAATAAGAAGTTATTAACTTCTTTGTTCAAAAGGATGGATGAGGGAGGTGACTCAGTGCCTAACAACCTGGAAGACGACAATAAAACAGAAGATCACGAGTGGGAAGACTAATGTGCTTCGTATTATTAGTTCGTAAGATTGTTTATAAGCATTCCTTAAAAAAATAAAGTGATTTTTTCATGATTTAACATACACTTTTTTATTTTGTTTAAGTTCCTCAATGGTTTCTAGTTTATTGCAGTTATAATTGCGTAGGTATTTTTTATTATGCCACTACCCCGGCGATGGTTGTTGTCCCGAAACGTTTATTATACTTTACTAAAGGTTAGGCTTCTGTCAATAATTTACTGTAAGTAAACTTAAAGGGTCCTCGAAACTGTCAATATTTACGCATTGAAGCGCAAATTTTTCGCCTATCAAATGCTAAAACTATTGACAATATTACTACAATAGCAATGGATGATTTTGGGGACCCTTTAGTGGATAACCTTCTGACCGAAGTACCTACTAGTTTCAGAAAAACTGCCTCATTGTTTAATGGAGGTAAGTTGAGTGTGGTCCTGGGTATAACCTCCTGCTAGAACAATGTTTGCTCAATTTCACAGGAGCAGACCAGTCTGCGGTCAATTGAATTACTTAATGACAATAGGCTCACCAAGTGTGGACAGTGGTTGTACTGTTTCTAGCACAAATGTGATGTGGCTGTGCAACCAATACCCCTATATTGTATTATCTGAACGCATTGGCAGAAGAGAAATAATTTTATTTTATTTAAGTACAGCCTTTTTATTCATAGCCTTTTTTCAAATTGATACTTGTAGTACAGACGCCAGCACATCAAACTACTACAATCTGTCAAATTTCTTTAATAGATTTTCAAATTTAATCGCTAAAACGTAAGGTTCAAAGTTGATTGAGCAAATTTTACAGTTTCGGGTAGCTTGAGGTTGAGGTGCTGGTGACTGTACATAACATTCAATATCAGTTCTGTCTCTGTGTAGCAAAGGCCTCCAATCCAACCCCTTCCAATTCGCCCAGTTCCTTGCCTGTGTAGTCCATATCTTTCCAGCTCTCCTCACCAAGTCATCCTGCCATCTTTTCAAAGGTTTTCATTCTTTTTCTTGAGGCAGCGGTGAAATAATAAATTAAATCAAATGAAAAATAATTTATTCAACATCAAAATTACATAAGAGAGTCCTCCAAAACCCCCGTCCTTCACCACTTACCAGTACTTTAGCTGGGAGAAATTAGTGGCGCAACAAAATCATAGTAGGTACTTCACCTCTGCCAAACCATTCAGAAAATACAAAGTGTTCTAGCAATTGATCTAAAAGCGATATACTCTATGTTATGGCTCGGTTTCCGCACTTAGTCCTTCGACTGGACCATTATGGGTAGGCCATGGAGCCGTTGGTGGTTATTCCAACAAGCGGGTAATCTTTAGTATCGTTTGGCAGGCGGATGGGGGTGGGAGGGGGAGGGGGGGAGGGAGGGGTGTCCCCCCTCTCCCCTGGTACCATTCCCGTGAAAAGGTAACGCACCATTATAAGTACCTAAATGTTGAATCTAGAGTGTCTAGAGGAAATTAATTAATAATATTATTATTGAATAATCAGTACTTAGGTACATTTTCCTCTTAGCAATACATGTCACGTAAGTAAAATAAAATGAAGGTTGAGCTAGTTCCTAGATTGTTTGTGAGTCACACAAACATTAAATTTATTCGTCACACGCAACTAATTTATTTTACTAATTTAAATTGAAAGGTTTCTGCCTAGCCTCATTGCACAGACTAAGAAGAGAAGTTACCACAGAACACTATACTCCTAGCGGAGGAAGTTACCTCCTCATTGAAAGAAGGCGTGAGTTCATGTACTTATGTGAATGAGTAAATCCTGCTCCGAGTATAGGTAGCCCGCGAAATTTTGAATTTAGTGATTGCATAATAGCACTTGATGCGATTGTTCCCGGCTGTCATTCCGTTCGTGAATCTTTAACAGTTGTTACAGGTCGTCAGAAGCCCGAAAGTCTGACAACAAGTCTTACCAAGGGGTATCGTATTACCCAGTGTTGTGTAGGTCAGTTAGGTAGTCGCTCCATGTAAAATACTGGTATTCAGCTGCTTTCGGTATTCCGATTAGACTGGAAGTCGACCCCAACATAGTTGGGAAAAGGCTAGGCAGATGATGATGATTGTGTATTAGCGCGAGTCACTATGATTAGATTGATTAGGATGCAGGGTCAAACAACAACAAAGGATGAATCAAACAAATGACATCATTTTGCTATATGTGCGCACTTAATATTATGTAGCGAGTAAATGGATTTCATTCATATAAGTAGGTATTCTCAAAGCTAAGGCTCAAGACAGTTAATCGTTAATTAACATTTCGAGTACCTACCTACCTAGCGAGTTAAATTTTAAAAATTGTTAACGAACTATGTCCGTTAATGGTGAATTACGTACCTACTACTTGTAAGGACACTGCGCCGCGAAAAACGTTCTGACAATCTAACCTACCCTTCTTTTATCAATTTTATTGTTTTCTTGTCCTGCCTGCCTGAACTTCCGTAGCCCATACCAACATTTTTTTCTATCTAAATAAGGTAAATCACTAGGTAATAGAAATTACGATTTACGCAATTTCTATCACGATTATCGGTAAATCTTCCGAAATGTTAACTGTTTTACTAACGGATTAGCAATTAACGAAGTTGGGTATTCTGAACTTTTTGTTTTTACGTGACTTTGAATTTAAAAACCTATTTGTGCGTAACTGTTAGGCCTGTACTCTCACATTTTGAGAACATATATTTTTACAATTCGGAACTTGTTATTGTTGCGCAAAAGTAAAGGAAAATTATTTTCGGGTTAGGAAGAAAAATAGAAAAGTTAGTGAGTATAAACTCTGATTTTTAATTTGCTAGACTAATAAAATGGCAGTTGCGACCGTTTTTTGTAAACATGACATTATTTAGTACTAGCTTCTGCACTCGTGGATGTCGGAAATTATATTATCCCACGGGAACTTAATACCGGGAAAAAATAGCCTATGTTACCAGTGAAAGTCCCGTCAAAATCCATCCAACCGTTTCGGAGATTAGCCGGAACAAACAGACAGAAATTAAAAAAAAATATTATTTGTTAAAAAGTACCGTAGATATATTTTATTATTTTTATTACTTTCTTAGGCATTTAGTAAAAAGCTATTATTTTGACATTACAAAAAGACACTTCAATTTTTTTTTTATTTGTTTCGTATACTTAAATTAGCTGTAATTTTGGTCTAGCAAATAAAAAATCAGAGTTTAGTCGTATTAACAAAACTGTTAAAATAAAACGACAAAAAACAGTAACTTGAATAATATTTTATTATGTACTACACACATGTATGAGGAATGTTCTTATTTACATAGCTTTGCATCTGTTGTTATTTAATTAACATTTAATATACATTGCATGCGTTACGCTATACTACGCAACTCAAGTATAATACTGAAATCAATTCATTTAAACAGGTTTTAACATTCAACAAAAAATTAAGCCGTAAAGCTCGATCAGTATTATTGCAACAATTTTTTTTTCTCAATTCAAAATGGCATCTTATTTATAAATAACATAATATTATTATATAAATTACACAAACATCTATACCAACAACCTGCATTGTAAAACGAAAAAATATGATTTAAAATTGTCACAAAAAAAGATTTCAAAAAAACCTGTACATATAGAAAAATATGATTTTTATTTTTTCAAGGGTCAATAGTAATTTGGGGATAGATATTTATAAGATATGCTATATAAAGTAAAATAAATTGTACGATGAAACTTCATTCTATTGCGTGACCGATACGGTTGGTCGAACACACAGGATAAAGAACCTGGTAACAGTACCTGCAACAAACACTTCCAAATCAATAAATAAAAAAAATAAAAAAATCAGCATACACTTTTATAATAGATACAATAATAATTTAAATGGAGAAAGGCGTGACGCTTATTAAAAACTAGCTTCTGCCCGAGACTTCGTCCGCGTGGAAGACGGTAAGACACACACACGTACATCATGTAAGGAAGCTCATTAATATAAACTAGAAATAGGAAAGGGCCAAGAATGGAACCTTGAGGCACGCCCACTAACCACGCTAACTTAGAGACCCCGAGGACGTCGCCCCGTTAACGTTTACTTTTTGCTGCCTGTTTGATAGATAGGAAAGAACAAGATCACGAATTCCGTAGTGGTGTGATTTACAAATCAGTGCAGTGTGGTCAACGAAATCAAACGGTTTCGAGAGATCACAGAAAATGCCAGTTGCATCCTGGGACTTCTCCCAGGGTTCCAAAATATGACTGATGAGTTTTACTCCCGCCGTCGTCAACCTACCTTTCGTGAAACCAGACTGTCAAATATGTAAAATCCCATTTGAGTTAAAATATAACTACATCTGGTCTAGCATGATTTTTCATAGATCTTACTCAATACTGGTAGCACAGATATAGGTCTATAATTAGAGGGATCACTCATACTACCCAATTTGAAAATTGGTACTACTTTACCATATTTCATTAAAATAGGAAACGTACCGCTGTCTAAACATTAGATTAAATATGCCAGTTAGGACAGGGTCAATTGTGACCATGAGATATCTCCAAGAACCTTAACGAAAATCCCCCAAAAGTCTTCAGTGTTTTTTCATATTAAGACTTTTTTTTATATATTAAGGCTTTTTTTAGTGAGCCTATTAATGTAAAAGGGTACGATGGGGCTGACATATCTTTGATAAAAGCCCCTAAATAAATATAGATTAAAAAAAAAAAAAGAAAAAGGCTTTTTTTAAATTGTGACAATAGAAATGGAGGAGTACCCTGAAGGTCAAATCCCGTATTTAAAAACGTTCATAGCCATCTCTTCTCAGCGACAATCAATATTTGAGTTTAGAATGTAACTGTTCATAAAAATAGGGGAATTCCCCGTCTCATTTAATAAAAAGATCCTACCTAATATAACGGATTGTTTAGCGGCGCCATGCACTAGGCCTTGTCGAGCATGTCCACGTTGATCTTGTAGAACACGTACGGGAAGTAGTCCGACGAGCCGAACCCGAGACCCGCCAGCTCAGCGTTCTGAAACATCACACCAATAGTATAAGGTTACAAATATAACTTTATAATCATCGTAGCAACGGATGGGTGATCATCCATTTTATACCGAGACATATCCGTGCCTCCGGAAAGTACTGATATCCCAAGGAAAGTATGCTCTTGGGGAATCATCGTCTATCTTCGGAAATACGAACGAGCTAACAAGAGATCTAATATAGAGCTGCTACAACCCCCATGGTTGTAAAAGTTTGCATTTTTTTTTTTTTTTTGGAATTGCAAAGGATCTATAATTTTAGACAAGTACTTGTTTAAAATTATAGATTAACAACTGTCTGCAATTCCAAAAAAAAAAATCCAAACTTTTAAGTGACAAATTGACAATCTGAGACCAGAATAGGTAAACCGAAAGAGAGAAAACTTCATACAAACGCCTAATGATAGGTGCACTACCACAAAACGGAGCAGTACAAAACTTCGTGGTGCGACCCTCGTGCTAAGTCGGAAACACGAATTTTACCGAAGCGCATACCTTCTCTGGTTTACCTGTTCTTCCGCACGATGCGTATTACCCTTTCCGTGTCCAACTGGCGACACCCGGTCTCGCGAAATCCACAGGCTTTTGTATTAGTACGGAATTCTACTAGCCCGTGTTCAATTCGCGTCAATTGCGCACGTTTATGTTGTGGTAAATGCTATGTACGCCAAAAGGCTAACGGAGATTGGAGCGCTCACACCATATTGCAAAATCCGCCTTCATTACTTTCGCACATTTTCTATGAACCAACACAAACTACAGACGGGTCGCAGCACACTTTTTTGTATGAAGATGCGGCCCGCTGCGGCTGTAATGTACGATTGGTTTCAATAGGGATGATGTCTAATATTAGAAATGTTCGATCAAATAATGTAATTTTAAAAAAAGGCATAGTAAAATGAGATAATCGAAAAAATCTGTTAAATAAGAGTATAATAAGGCGAAGCTGTCTGTGTGGTGCCGGACTTAAAGAATAGCACTACCCCATACTTCCCGTGGGTGTCGTAAAAGGCGACTAAGAGGCGTACCGGAGAATGGGCAGCAGCGTTCTCTATGCATTCCACCACCATACCATACTGCGATCGCCAATCCGCCTGCCAAGCGTGGCGATTATGGCAACTCCCCCATTTTGGGGGAGGCCTATGTCCGGTAGTGGACGTCTTTCGGCTGGGGTGATGAAGGAGAAGCTACACGCTTTAAATTTTTTTGGAGGGGATTATTCTCGTCCTTGTCGCACTGTACGGACAATGTATGGCTAGTATGAAGTTACATACATAGTCGTGACGTCACTTCTGTGATAGTGCCGTCTTTGTCTAGCAGTTATTTTAAAACGTTTATAACTTGGCATTTTTTTTAAGGGGAATGCTCCAACCAGCCCGCGAAATTCAAAATTACTTGCGTTTTTTGCAATTTGCAGGCCAGTGCTAGGTTGTATGTTGAATAAAATATTATTCGCGGCTGTAAGACGTATGTAGTTACAGAATTATAATAATCAAAATCACCAATACAACCCTCCAACTTCATAAAGGTGTAAGAACAAAAAAAAAACAGAAAAAGTAATTCTAACAGCTTTATGAACTTAGAGCGTTTTATTGATGATTTTCATGATTATAATTCTGTACCTATATATGTCTTACAACCGCGAATAATATTTTAATCAACATACAACCTAGCACTGGCCTGCAAATTGCAAAAAACGTAAGAAAATTTGAATTTCGCGGGCTGGTTGGAGCATTCACCTTAAGCTTTTAGACTTTTTTTAGTATTGTTGGCACTATTTGCAAAAGAGTTTAAATTTTAAAGATGGACGGCGCCGCCGTAGCCGGCCTAGAAAGAGATGGCGAAATGACCTGGACGCGCACCGCGAGGGCTGGTTCGAGGTTGTGCGGGAAAAGAGTTCCTGGAAGGATTGGGGGGAGCTCTTTGCCTAGCAGTGGGACAGTACATTCGAAAAAAAAATAGTCATCATCCCTATAGTGACGTGCACAATGGCGGCTGCAGGCACTCACGTCGGCGGCACTGCTGGTGTTCTGCGCGGAGTGGTCGAGGTGCGCGTACAGCGACAGCAGCACCTCGCGCAGGCGCTTGGTGTTCTTGCGGCTCGGCACCATCACCACCGCCTGGAAGTTCACCGGCAGCCCGTATCTGTGGGGGGTAGGCACAGTATGTTAGTATGGCGAAGGTTCCATACAACTCGATTCCTACTGGCTTCCCTTTGAAAAATGGTGCAGTCAGTATTCTATAGACAAATAATATAATTATATTAAAGATATCTACTCCTGCTTACCTCTTACATGTGATGTGACATCACAGCAGGCCCTATCAGAATACCAGCGCTGTGTCATTTATTTTTAAAATGTCGCAGCATCATCAGCATGATGCCAAAAGGCCAAAAGGCTCCTATCTCAGCAGATAGGATCCTTTTGGCCTCGTATAGGACTGTCTGTTTCATTTTCCTTTTGTTACTTTTTTTTTTATATAACATGGATTTTTTTTAATTTACTGAGTTTAGTTTATTTCGTGATCTTCCTGTACGAGTCGCAGTAAATACTTTTTCTTTCTTTCTTGCATACAAAAATTTTCCCTTCGCTACTGATAGAGTACCTTACTTTAGCTTCGATTATTAGAGTGACTCAACGCATTAAGTAAACTTAACTATGCAGGAATCAGAATACTAATTCTCGTACTTAAAAAACCAATGTGGAATACTTCCAGAATGCGGTTATTCTTAAAAATACGGGAATTGCTCCTCTGGTGCGAGAAACAACAGTCGGAAGTTTTTCTAAATAATTAAACTTTCATAGACTAGGAAAAAGTTCAACATAAATACAGGAAAACATTTATGAAAATTCCTTTTCACAAGGAATATAAAATCGGGAGTCGGCTTCCAGTCTAACCGGATGCAGCTGAATACCAGTATTTTACATGGAGCTGCCATCTGACCTCCACAACCCAGTTACTGGGTAATACGAAACCCCTTGGTAAGAGACCCTTGGTAAGGCTGCTTGTCAGACTTTCGGGCTTCTGACGACCCGTAACGACTGTCAAAGATCCACGAATGACAGCCGGGACCAACGGGTTAACGTGCTTTCAGAGGCACGGAGGGATCTTGGTATGTAAAGATGGTCACCCATTCACGGACAAACCGCGGCAAGCGTAGCTTAACCTGATCGAGCGACCCGTGCGGCTGTTATTACTTAGCCACAAATCCTGATTCTGAACCATTTGCTGAATCATTTGCTGAATTCATGGTTCGACATCAACCGTCGGGCAGTATCCCACTAGACACAACACCCGTCTGGTCGGAGGATCCACCTTTTTGAAGTGAACACTTCTTAAGGCGCGTTAGTCATTTTTTGAGATGGGAAAAACCTTGAACTCGCGAGACTGTTACCGTAACCGACACCTCTGTTCTAAGTTTTGGCCATTATAAAGACATCAACGCGCGGTACATTTTCTTTAGGAACTTCAAACATGTTTATAAAATTAACACCTTTGTTTTAAGTTTTAGCCATCACAAAGACATCAACGCGCGGTACATTTTCTTTGGGAAGAATGACCTTTAAACATATTTATAAAATTAGTACGTATGCTTTTTCAAGTTTTCACTTATATCGGCACTCCTGGAGTGCCACTGTTTTTTTCTGGAGGATGAATAAACATTACACCCTGTTCCTCATACTTCTACACGGGGTTATTTTTCAAAGACCAGCCAAATTTAAGGGTGGAGAAAGTTGTTTAGTTTAATGGTCTGTACCACACCCTTGAATTTGGCTTGTGTTTGAAAATTAACCCCGTACATAACATTATTTTTAGTATATGCGAAACCCGAAACACGTGTCTAGTATTTTTATGTAAAGAATCTATGTACAAAAATCATGAAAAATCACAAAGTTTTATGCTTGTTAAGTTACCAGTTTGTCCGTACAAAAACATGCTCACTCGCGCCGCTCGCGACGCGCCGTCTTGCGCTCATTGATAATAGTACCTAGGTACCTAACCGTTCGGCGCGGAGATTGGATAACCTACTTAGTGTCGCTCGGTGTCCAACTTTTAACCTTTTTCAAATATTTTTGGGACAAAATATAACATGGGGTTAAAAATTATTGGAATTGATTCAGTTACTTATTCTGAACAAACTATATTAAGGTTTCGCATATTATACTAAAAATAACGTTGTATAATTACAGCTTATCGGTGACTGGAAATCTCACCTCAACACGGACTCGACGAAGACACGCAGCGCCTTGACGTGTATCCAGGCGCAGAAGCACTCCGAGAAGTTCACCTTCAACCATCGCACCAGCGGGCCCTGCGGAGATAATTTTATGTTATTATAAGCTCTATTCGTATCGGGTTAAGAGCCAAGAGCGTAGCTACCGAGCCCCCAGGACGAAGATTCGTAAAATGTTATCCGCAACCTCAAGTTCTTATTAATCAGAGGCCCGTAATTAATGAATACTTAATGAAAATTAACGTATCCGAGTTTGGCGCTCCAATTTTCACTCTTAGGAAGATCACAATGGCATCTTAACCTTCCAAGAGTCAGGATGCTTTTTTTTTTTTTTGAAAGAAAGAAAATACGTTTATTTGCGGCAAAAATGACGCTTAAAAAAAAAACAAAATAACAATTTGGGAGAAAGTATGCGTCACATCTACGCAAAACGGCCATCGCTTAGCATAATGCTAAGACCATATACGAGACAGAGCCCCAGCGCTGGTTTTCAGCGACAGCCGGCGTTGACGTGATGACGTCAGCCAGTGCAGCATATGATTAGATATAAATAAAAACAACAATCAAAATAAGAAACAAAATATACAATACAAAAAGATGGTATGAACATGAAATATATCAAGCGGTAACATTCCGGGCAACGACTCACGCGCCGCCGCCGGTTATTAATAATCTGTGCGCGAGCGCAACTGTCAGAGCTTTGAGCTTTGTTGTGATCGGGAAAAGGTCCCTGTCGGCGCATCACATATATGTTTAGTTAGTCAGCCGTGCCGCTGTATATAAGCTACAGTTTACAACATTCAATAAAAGAAAGAAATGTTACTGGTAGTTGGAAGCCCAAAAGTCTGACAACCAGTCTAACCAGAGGCTATCATGTTACCCAGTAACCGGGTTGTGGAACTCAGATAGGCAGTCGCTCCATGTTAAATACTGGTATTCAGCTGCATCCAGATAGACTGGAAGCCGACCCCAACATAGTTGGGAAAAGGCTAGGCAGATGTGATGTCAGCATTAAGCCTCAGGGCCGAAGCCTGCCGGGTCAGCGGGATTGTCCGAAAGGGTTACCGCTGGCCCGGCTAAGGAAGGAAAACGGGTGGGTTTTAGTCAGTAAGAGTCTGACACTCCCTTCCGCTCCGCCCAGAGCGGGAGGGGTCAGTTGATGATTTCCCATCCAAAAAAAAAAAAAGGCTAGGCAGATGATGATGACTTTTGGAACAGACTATGGTGTTGTTGCACTCACAAACTGCTTCTTCTTGTCGGTGACCAGCTTGGTGATCTCGTTCTTGCCAGCGGCCAGGTCGGCCTCGTTGTACGAGAAGTCACGAACTACGAACTTGCGTTCGCGAGCGTGATGCTTGAACTCCTCTACCACCTGTGAAATTAAAATTAAGCAGGTGTTAATTCACAAACTCAAATTATATTGTTACAAAAATATTAGTCATTAACCCTTCGTATAGTCATTCGCCCTTTGCCTGTGTGGTGCCGGACTTAAAGAATAGCACCACCCCATACTTCCCGTGGGTGTCGTAAAAGGCGACTAAGGGAGACCGGAGAATGGGCAGCAGCATTCTCTATGCATTACACCATCATACTATACTGCGATCGCCAACCCGCCTGCCAAGCCTGGCGATTATGCCAACCCCCCCCCCCCCCCCCAAATTGGGGGAGGCCTATGTCCAGCAGTGGATGACTTTCGGCTGAAATGATGAACCCTTCGTATACGAACGTGGATCTACGCAAGACACAATGGCGCTGATTCTGTTGTTCACTAACTAAACTAAATTTAAGTTCAGGGATCTTTTTCTTTCTATTTCATTAAGACAAGGACAGAAGATAAATATTAGTTTAGTCCTGTCAAATTAGTCAGCGCCTGACGTAAATTGACGTATTTTTAGTAGCCAATTTTTTGATCTCGTCTAAAGTTCTCAATGGAGTATCTTAATTTGTCAGGACTAAACTAATAGGTATTTATCTTCTGTCCTTTTCATAATGAAATAGAGTGAAAAATATGTACTGAACTTAAATTTAGTTTAGTTTGTGAACAAGGGAATCGGCGTCAGTGTCGGTGTAATTACCTTCTTGAAGAGTGTGACTGTGAATAGTCCGTAGTCGTTGTCCTGGTAGACCAGCACGCTGGAGCGCGGCACGATCATGTCCGTGATCTTCTCGTAGTTGGCGTTCCAGTCGTTGAAGCTCGACCTGAGAAGTACATTGGTTTAGATTTAGACATACGTCCACAAATGATGAAAGGCGTTTTTTTATGGAGCTTGGGTTAACCTACCTGTCCGCCATTTTGATTTTTTTTCAAAATGGCGGCCACTCATGATATCTATATAAATCTTTAGCTGACACCAATGCAAACGTAAATACACACATCAAAAGTGTCTAGGGATCAAGCATTTTTATGCGGATTTCTTGAGATTAAGATGTGGCTTTGTAATAAATTTATGATTTTATAAATTTATATGGATCCTTTTTGGTGCATTTCATAATTTGAATCAGGAACTGTGAATCAAATTCGAGTAAAAGATGAAAATCAGCTGTCAATATTTTCCCTATAAAAACATACAACGCATTGAAGACATTATTAGTGCTACTGTTTCCCTACTACTGATTAAAACCAACGTTATTATGGAGCGGCGACGTCATTTAAGCAGGGAAGAAATGCTCAGAGCCGTGGGAATGATAGAAGCTGGTTCCCGGCAACGTACTGTGGCTTTAGCTCTGAATACAAGTCAGAGTGTTATCAGTCGACTTTGGACACGTTACCGAAGCACTGGTACCGTGGCTGAGCGCCATGGAGGACGGTATTGCTGCACCACACGGAGACAAGACCGATACATTCAAATCTTAACTCGAAGAGCTCCAACAATAACCGCCATGATGTTAGCCGTGAGGCTTCATCACTCTTCAGGGAACTTAATTAGCGACCAAACAGTCAGAAACCGCTTGCATGAAGTGAACCTTCATTCCCGAAGACCGCTACGGGTACCACCTATAGCAATGCACAATCGTAGGATTCGATATCAATGGGCTCTTGAACACAGAAATTGGGCAGAAGAACAATGGCGTTTCGTGTGCTTTTCTGATGAGTCTCGTTTTGGTATGAGACCGGATACAAGACGTATACGACACTGGAGAACCCCTGGACGCCAACAGCGATTAAAATCCTGCCAGGAAGTCCATCCTTATAGTGGTGGAACCATCACGGTATGGGCGGGTATTTGGATCGGCGGAAGAACTGAGTTGATTTGGATCAGAGGCAACCTCAACGCTCAAATTTATGCTGAGACGATTGTATCAGACGTCATCGTTCCTCTACAAGTGCAAATCGGTCCCTTATTTCAGTTAATGCATGATAATGCACGACCGCACACCGCAAGAGTTGTAAGACAGACTCTCGCCGCAGCTAACATCAATGTCCTGCCCTGGCCTGCTCAGTCGCCAGACTTGAACCCGATTGAGCATGCATGGGATATGCTACAGAGAAGAGCTCTGCCGAATATGGAGGGTATCCAGTCGCAAGAAGACCTTTTTTTGTTGTTGCAACGAACATGGGCGGCCATTCCACAGCGTGATTTGGATGAACTCATTTTGAGTATGCCAAACCGATGTTCTTGTGTTGTTAGTGTTCGCGGTAGAAACACGGATTATTAATTGTTTAAGTTACCCAATAAAATTTTAAAGAAAACTGTTATTTCAGTCTTTTTTTCGAACTTTTGTGTTAGTGGTTCAAATGTCAAAAATCCCTTTATTAGGAAAATGGCAAATTTCTTTATTAATGCAAAGGTGACTTGGTTTATCGTTACTGTGACAAACGAAAACACTTTATTTGATGAATCCTTAAAGAAAATTTTAATTAATATCAATCAGGAGAAAAGTTATTGCAAAAATATATGTTGATCCCTAGACACTTTTGATGTGTGTATAATAGAACCAAACCCCGTTATGCGTCACGTTTCAGAGATATTAATGTTAGCAGTTGATCACATGACTCAATCATAAATGAAATGATGATTTATTTGCAAGAATGTAGGTACAAAAATATGGTGTTAAGTAAAAGAAGGAACCAGTACATTCTACCGTCAGGCATGCAAAAAAGTTTTTTTTTTATTAGTAGAATAATTATCATGAAACAAACTTTAAAAAAAAAATTGTCAATATTACAATGACAATTTTTTTTTTCTACATAAACATATTAGTATACCCATATTTCGTAAATTGCGGCATTTATTTAAGGCTAAGCCGACCGCGCAGTGGCGCCCTCATCGTTTGTTTGGTTATTTATTTTATTTTAGAATGAAAATGGCCACTACTTTCCGTTTTAAGGATTATTATAAAACTAAACAATGTAAAACTACTGTTTATAATAATCAGTGATCCGAATAGGCAGACTATATTATTTTCCTATACTTCGGAGAACAGAGACAGAAAGTGGAGACTTCCTTACGACGGGTTTTTTTTCCGGAATTCGGGAAAAATCTTAAATAAGTTGAAAATAAGCTTTATTTAAGATGTGTAAAGGCTATTTTTAACTAAACTTGCAATTAACAAATCTTAGGAATGTTCACCAAACTAATCTAACTTAAATCATGTATTAGAATTATCCACAAACTAACCGTTGTTGCATCAAATCTTCCAATACATAACATTTATCAATGTGTAACACTTATGTAAAACTATTGCATAAAAGGAACTTCGATATGTATATCAAACGTAGGTACTGTAGATTTACGAAAATTCTTCTGGGATCTTAAAACTATTATTAGGTAAGTAATAGTAGGTTTTTATTATTATTTTTCTTTTTTTATTATTTATCCTTTTGATAGATTCTTATTTTGTAAATGTGAGGACTTTGTAGGCCTTATAGACTTTAGATCTGTAGACCATTTTCTATTTTATCAAGTACTTGGTACTTGTTGACAGGCCTGCGCTGTCCTCCCATACCTACTGTAATCTGGAAACATTGTAAAAGCCAATTATTTTTAAAAAGAGTAACCATGGAGTTTCTTGCCGGTTCTTCTCCATAGGAAACGACCAATTGGAACCGTGCACCTAGCTTCTGACGTTTCATAAGTGCCCATGTAGGTTTATGTGAAATAAAACATTTTGATTTTATTGCATTATCTTTTTGTGCAATACACAGATTATTTACTTTTTCTCTAGTTAACTACTACTGAAACTTTCTGACACGAATTACGTGTCGCAATTTGAAACTCAGCAATGCAAGTGCGTTAAGTTGTGCTCTACAAGATTATACATCTTGTAGAGCACAATTTAGCGCATTTTTCTGCATTTTCATTCTAAAATAAAAGAAATAACCAAACAAACGATGACGGCGCCGCAGCCTTAAATTGTAATGCAAGAGTGAATAGGCATCTGCTTGGCTTGCTCGTTCCATCATAGAACTCGTCCATCGCTTGAGCTTCGAGATCAAGTTTAAGAGCTGCCCATTTTGAATAAAATATACATAATTTATTCCCTACCCTGGCTACACATATAAAACCTTGTTAAAATCCATTTGGTGAAAAACAAACGTTATTACTCTAAATAAGCAAAGGTATTTCTTGAATGCATATTAATTTATTTTCTTACACAATGGTGCCGTTTCTGTTGTTCACAAACTAAACTAAATTTAAGTTCTGTGCATCTTTTTCTTTCTATTACATTAAGAAAAGGACATAATATAAATTTTAGTTTAGTTCTGTCAAATTTATCCGCGCCTGACGTAATTTTAGTAGGCAAGTTTTTATTCACGTCTAAACTTGTATGAAGTAGTCTCAGGCGCTTATTAATTTGACAGGACTAAACTAAAATTTATCCTCTGTCCTTTTCATAATGAAATAGAAAGAAAAAGATGCACTGAACTTAAATTTAGTGTAGTTTGTGAGCAAGGGAATCGGCAACAATGTTATGATTGATTTCGTTTGAATTGTACAAGTCCTTTGATGTGGTAGAATAGCAAGGTAATTGTGAAAAATTGCATTGACATAAGCACTGCCACATTTTATTAGAACGTCACACCACCACCACACCACATTGCAGCGACACAATATGGGCAAGCAGGCTTCTGTGGCTTCTTGCGGTTGTGGTAACTACAAAATTTCGATGTGGTTGCGTTGTGGCTAGTGGCCTTATGCGGTTAGTATTGCCCACACGGTTGATTTTGTCGGCCGAACATGGTCCGTGTAAACACAGTTTGTTGATCTTTTCATCAGACACTTTTGGAACAGACTATACCTTTATTTATTTAAACTTTTCGCACAAATAAGTACAAAGGCGGACTTAATGCCTTAGGCATTCTCTACCAGTCAACCAAGGGTGGTGAAGAGATTGGATGGCAGGTGCTTTGGTAGAGGAACAATGATTAAAAAAAAATTAAAACTAGCTAACTACCTTTATTATTAATGTCTGCGAGATTTGTGTCTGTGCAGTGTAAACGAAGCTTTTTTTTTTTGTTGCAATTTAGGCCAGCTCTTGGCTCCGATCTCGGCTGGTGGAAAGCGATAGATGAGGTCTATGATGGAACGGAACTCTTTAAAAGTGGTACATACTTGGGCACGATGACGAGCAGCGTGGTGAGGTACTCGCTGTCCAGGATGAAGTGCTCCCTCTTCACAAGGTCTGCCAAGTTGCGCGTCAGCAGACTGCCGCTGTAACGAGAGTGGAGAATGAAATCAGTAGGGGTCACGAACACTGTAGGATCTTAGACACACAAAGGGGATTGAAGATCCCTGCCTGTCTGGCATTTTTTTTTTTTCAAAATGGCGGCCACTCTTGAAACCTCTAAATATCGATAGCTTACATCAATGCTTATAGAAAACAAAACATCTTGTTGCATAATTGTTTGATTAGTTTTAAACATTCAGAGTGATTATTTCAGATTAAGGCAGTTTCATAACTAACCTCCTTTTTTTGAAGTCGGTAAAAAGAGCAATTCCTACTCGAGATTTTTTTAGAGCATGAATTGGCTCGGCGATGTCAAAGAGCGCGGGAGACAGCAAATAATCTTTAATTTATGGGATAGATCAGATAGTGTGATACGGAATTACCCCAATTACGGAACACACTATCAGTAGCAATGGCTTTCATTTTAACAGCTAAACAACGTTAATTGCATTATTTACTTTACTGAGCAGACCATTCTTTCAAATATATGAAGCAACTAGCTGCGCCCCGCGGTTTCACCCGCATAAGTGTCGATCCCGTGGAAATATCGGGATAAAAAGTAGCCTATATGTTACTCCAGGGAGTCAACTACCTCCATACAAAATTTTATCAAAATTGGTCCAGCCGTTTGAGCGTGAAGAAGTAACAAACATATAAACACACACACTCACAAGCTTTCGCCTTTATAATATTAGTCTGATGGACTAGGAATGTCTTTCAAAATGAAAAGGAAAATTCAGGTTGAGATTAATATGTGTTACGGAACTAGGGTGATAGCTCAGCCCACTGTCGAGAAGTTTCACTGCTAAACATAACATTAAAGGTACATATTAACTCGGAAAGGGATCGTCACCGTATCGCCTTTCGCCTCGCCGTCAAACAGGCGTCAACCTAACGTAAGCACGTAACCAAAGCGGATCAGCAGCTCCGATATGTCGACTCGGCTACGGCTAGGCGACGCCGCGCTTACGGCTCGCCGACCGGTGCTGGTTGATGGTGCTGCAGGCAGGCCGCGGGACGGGTGAGAGGGGCAAGGGTGGACGAAGAGACGTAAGCTCGGGTACGGAGAGACGTAAGCGCGGGGACGACGAGCAGTAAGCGCGGCAACTGCAAGTTGACCATGCACCGCACCGCGATTCGTGAGCTTGTCCCGATACGAGACGTTGCAGTAGAGAGTTTCATACAAAGAATACTGAATGGCTCGAGATGATACGGCGACAATTCTTTTTAAAATAAATACTTACGTCTGTTTCTTCTCCAAGTTTTGTAGATTGCCCTTGAGTGAGTTGTAGGCGGACGACTTCTGTTTCAAATCCGCGTCGATCTGCCCCACCTGAACTCAAAACATTCAACAACCATTAGTTTACTTTGGGTTGGTAATGATGAGCGAAATTAAAACATAATATAGAAGTTCATGTTTATTATTGCATAAAATAAATTAAATTAGCTAGAGAAACTCCAAGAAAGTCATGGTATCGGGTAACCAAACATTATAAAACAATTTATTTCTTTTAAATTAGATATTGGTAAGTCTTCAACCTGTGTGGCCAATAATAAATACTAGCAGCGCCCCGCGGTTTCTCCCGCATAAGTGTCGATCCCGTTCGAAAGACACGTGGCGCCATCTATTATCATAATAACGTTATTGTTGTTTTCTTCGGGACAGCACTTTTGTTCCGGATGAAAAATACCCTATGTCCGTTTCTGTACACCTGACAACGTATATGCAAAATTTCACGACGATCGGTTCAGTGGTTTAGGCGTGAAAAGGTAACAATCAAACTTACTTTCGCATTTATAGTATGAGTTAGGATATTCTATTTTAAAAATGCAACAAAATAACTTCATAATTAAATATTTAATAAATATATATCTATAACTATAGCGAAGGGCGACCGGCTGTCGCGTTATACATGGATATGTCGAAGGCTTTCGACCGGGTTGACCACGAGATCCTCTTAAGAAAGATGTATGCATACGGTGTAAGAGGTAATGTGTACAAACTGATAGAATCATACCTTAGCAACAGACAACAATTTACAGAAGTACGGAGGTTAAATCCCATTACTAAAACAGAAGAAATATATGTTTCTGAATCTGGAACTGCTAAATTCGGCGTTCCTCAAGGGAGTATTGTGGGTCCATTATTCTTCCTTGTTTATATAAATGACATGCCTTCGGTAACAAATCATGACATTACACTATTTGCTGATGATAGCACTGTTTTATTCGTTAATGATAATACAATTGATCTAGAATCTGACATTAACCAAACAATATTATTAATTATAGACTGGCTTAAAATAAATAATTTAATGATTAACATTGAAAAAACTAAAATAATGAACTTTAGAATACGAACTCGGCGTACGGATACTTTAAAAATCCATTACTTAGATAGCGTCATTGATGAAACTGAAGTAACAAAATTTCTAGGGTTACATATTGACAACAAACTTAATTGGAAATTACATATTGACCATGTATGCAAAAAGCTGGGACAGTTTTCATATGCGCTTCGCAGATTAGGTAAAATAGCGAATCAGCCTACTTTATTAACAGCTTACCACGGTTACGTTAGCTCTCTCCTCAGATACGGAGTAATATTCTGGGGCAACAGTACAGACAAGGAGCGTGCCTTTATTGCTCAAAAACGTTGCATCAGGGCTATATTTAAATTATGCGAAACTGACACCTGTAAGCCATTTTATAAAAAGATGAACTTATTAACTCTGCCATGTGTCTATATATTTGAGGCCGCAGTATTCGTCAAAAATAATATTGACATGTATAATTATTACACGCGTATACGGCGTAAGGACAAATTGCGCACAGTAGCTTGCAAGACTCATTTAATGCATGAAAGTATCTTTTGCACAGCTTCACGCATCTTTAATAATATTCCGGGGCCCATCAGAATAATTACGGAAATTAACAAATTTAAAAAGTTTCTCCATGCTCTGTTAGTAGACAAGTGCTACTACTCTATAAAAGACTTCCTATCAGACAAATCACTGCTCCAATACAGTGTCCCTCAGTCATGATGCGTTCAGTGGCCCACTGTATGTGTACCTACTCAAATTCGTTCCGTTTTATTTTTATATTTTTCTTAAAAATTTGTAACAATAATGTAAGTAAACTTAATTTAATTTATTATGTGCCTAACTATTGTATGCCCTAAGGGCGGGACATAGCTGATCACATCTAATTATTTAAGACCTGTATTATGTACCTACCTATGATCCACAATAAAGCTATTGATTGATTGATTGATTTGCTCGGATTGATAGAATAAACAAATTGGTGAATAATCCATAAGTCATTAAAGGGTTCTAAGGTAGCCCACGAAAATAAAAAGTTTCTTAAGATTTGTGCAATTTACAGGTCAATTTCAGGTTGTATGTTGATCAAAATGTGATATACAGGGTTATTGGTAAAACATTAACAACCTCTTAAGAGGTCATTGTACTCATCATTATGAACAACTTTTACTATGGGACTAAACTTGAAATCGCGAAAAAAAATCAGCTGTTCCCTACATTTATGTTCGTATAACTCATCAAAATGTAGGGAACAGCTGATTTTTTTCGTAATTTCAGATTTGGTCCCATAGTAAAAGTTGTTCATAATGATGAGTACAATGACCTCTTAAGAGGTTGTTAATGTTTTACCAATAACCCTGTATAATCATCAATACAACTCTCTAGGTTAGAATTGACTTCAAATGCCATGATTTCATAAAATTTTATATCCTTTTTCAAAGTAATTTTGTTTAAGTATTTTTAATATATTAAAAAAGTATTTGTTTGGTTTCCATTATGAAAAAAGTCGTTTCAGAAATAATAATTTCATAATTCATAATCAGCCCACTGCTGGGACACAGGCCTCCTCTCGGTGGGAAGGAGTGGGCCGTAATCCACCACGCGGGCCCAGTGCTCATAAATAATAATAATAATATACAATTCTCTCTAATTAATAAACACAAATATGAAAGCAACACGTACCTGTTTACTGATAATATCAGCGATGTTGCGCAGACTCTGCTTGATCGGGTATTTCGCCATGTCCCATTGGAAACGGGTTAGGTACGACGGCAGGTCGCCTGCAATGTAAAATATTTGTTAGAGAACAGAAAATATTTTAAACATTTTCTTTTTTATATTTTGTGCATTTTTTTTTTAACTTTATCTGACTCATCCCAACAATAAATGTGGTTTTTTCAGTGGAAATCTTATTTATGTTTTCTTTGAATTCAAATATATTATGTCTAATTACAAGAAATAAAAACTATAATCAATACTCCTTAATCCTTATTAAATAATCAACATACAACATAAATGTATAAGTACACTAGTTATTTTTTTTTTTTTATATAAAAGTGCTTAACAAAAAAATAACAAAACAAACGAATGTAAGCCTTGGTCCAAAAACTGAAAAAAAAACCAGTCTAGCTTAACGTGCATTTAGACAAAGACTAAAAAGAAAAACTCCTGTACACATTGGCTGAATACAAAAATCTACTTAAAAAATGTAGGTACACAGCACATTACAATTTTGTGTTTCGACAAGCAACCGGTGCATTATCAAAGGATAGATGATAATAATAATTAACAAAAATATGTAGGTATGTTTTCACTCCAAGAGACTAGAATTTTGTGAGAGCATAATATTGCCAATATGCTACAAATGAAGAAAGAGTAAGGTCGATCGTCCATGTCGCTACTTAAAAGTAACACACAAACAAACAAGTATTACAAACAACAGTATTACAAACTCAAATCACCGTTAATAATTCAATGGCTGTATTGAACGGAACGTACGCGTTACTATTTTGTGATTGTTTGCCACGTGTACGGACCGCTCGCCATGGAAAACTCAAACCATTTAAGCGGATCTCGCTTCAAATGCACCACGCGACGGGGCGCGGGGAACGGAGGCAACCTCCCCGCGCGGAAACGCGTTGATATTTGATTTTGTATGTAAAAAATCACGCGCGGGGTCGCGTTATCTACGCCCCGTCGCGTGGCGCGTTGTAGTGTGTGATCCTCCTGCCAGGCACTTTTGAGTCTGTCAGTCAGAAACAGGATTGAGTAGCGTCGTGGACGATCGTTTTAAGTATTAGCCGTTTATTGATATAAACGGCATTTTTTTATTATTGTATAATATATACTTAATAAAAAAAAATGTCAAAATTCACCTCTGTGTACAGGGGTCTTAATACATTCATAGCATGGGTCCACAGGATAATAGAAACATGCACTATTTAATAATATATTAATAAATAATTATATCATGCGGAATTCCATGCTGAACAACCCGTATTCAAAATTAACTTTTTGATATTATCAAGCGAACGGAAAGCGATATTTAATTGTAATAGAGTTGATATTCAAAAACAGTTTAAGATCTTTTAATATCAAAAAAAATTATAGACTTTTTTGGGGGATTTAATGTTTGTTTAAATACGGGTATTAGAACTACATTATATATTTTTAGTCTAAATATATTAATATCATGCTGCTTATAATTTTATATTTCTATACTAATTAGGAAAATTATACTAAGTTCCTTTTAATTACCTTAATACATATAATGTAGTTCTGTTAGAAAAATACAACAATCTATAATACTATTAAGAATCTAAGCACATATACCACATTCATATAAGTAAAATAGTTTTTATATCACAAACCTAAAATTATAAATCTGTTGCTTCAAATCTCTGAGTCCATTTTCCTATAAAACTATTTGCGTAATTGAAATCAGTAGATAGAAAGGTATACCCTAAATATATTTATTGATAGTGTAGGAATTTACGCCAAATATAAGTACTTATCCAGTCTATAAATATGTATGCACAACGACATTATCAAGCTATACAGGGTAATTGTTAAAAAAAAAACTGTTCCCTATATTTTGATGAGTTATACGAACACAAATGCAGGGAACAGCAGATTTTTTTTTCGCGATTTCGGGTTTGGTCCCATAGTAAAAGTTGTTCATAATGATGAGTACAATGACCTCGTAACAGTTGTTAATGTTTCAGCAATAACCCTGTAAATTTCCAGTATATGCTGACTGCTCATTGTACAAGAAGCCTATAAAATACGAGGTCAGCTAAAACTGGAAATATATAATATAGCTTGATTTATGTTGTAGTGTGCATCTATGTATATTATATTTGGTGAGTTCAACAAGTTTATGTGACCTTGAATTATAATAATCGTCTCGGTCGATAAGCGAGGACATAAATTATTTATCACAAAAACAAAATCTTATTCCTGCGAAAATTAAGTCTTGTTGATCAGTCAATTCCGTTTGAGACTAAAGCCGGCCATACACACTACGGTCCACCGGAGAGGTCTTCCTGTGAAGCAGGTATGCCTGCGCAGGTGAACCGGAGCGTGTGTGAGAATAGACCATGTGCAGTTTTTTGAACCTGCGCAGGCGACCGGCGCAAAATCGAAAACCATTTCTTTCGAGTGACACCGTATGGTGTACCTGTAAAAGAACTGAAGGATGCTTCGGTACACCGGAACGTCCCCATAGACGCTACCGACGTGTGGTTGACCAGCGCAGGCAAACCTGCACAGGTAACCTCTCCGGTAGAACGTGGCGTGTATGGCTTATATTAAACGTCATTAAGAGCCTATACTACCTCAGCTAAAATTCGCTCTTTATCTCGCTCCCACGATACTGCTCGCGGACTGTGTGACAGCGAGACAAAGTGCAGAGCTGGGCGGAAGGCAGCGCCAATAGTTGAGGTATTTGCTTTTTAAGTGAAAATAAAGGTAATTCAAAAAAACTAAATAACATAAGACCTGCTTTATAGTTAGTTCAGTTAGTATGCAAAGTTTCATGATTTAATTTGAAGTATTTTTTGAATACGAGCGGTTTATTGTTCGGTTTGGAGGTAACTTTGGAATTTTTTTCTATCGAGAAAATTTTATGGAATCGTGTTTTCATCTAACATAGTACCTAACATTAATCCTCAACTTTAGCATATATTTATTTCAAAATTAATGCTGCGGTATTTTCGACATAACGGAGGATCATGCTAAGCCATTTGAGGTAGTATAGGCTCTTAATAACAGGCCATAAAAAAGGCAGAGGTGTACCTATAGTACGCCCCATTTCGCCAGTTATGTTAAGTACCATCTAATAGAGGCCAGCCTTTTGCCATAATAGCCAAAAAAATGCCGTTGGAATAGAATATGTAGAATATTAAAAAAAATCGCTACGCATTTTTCGCAACTAAGCACAATATTTTCGAGTAGGGTTAGGCTTTCAATCTTCAAAGACAGCTGCATAACATCAGTACTTTAGTTACTGAGTCTTATAATATAAAAAAAACTGGCCAACTGCGAGTCGGAGTCGCACACGAAGAATTCCGTACCACAAGGTAAAAACGCCGAAAGAACACGTTTGTTGCCTGGGAGCTCCCCTTAAATATTTATTTTATTCTGTTTTGAGTATTTGTTGTTATAGCGGCAACAGAAATACATCATCTGTGACGATTTCAACTGTCTAACTATCACGGTTCATGTGATACAGCCTGGTGACAGCCGGACAGTGGAGCCTTAGTGATAGGGTCCAGTTTTCCTCTTTGGGTACCGTACGGAACCCTAAAAAAGGCTTGAATCATTTCTTATAAATGTTCTTTTAAATTTTGACATACAAAAGTGCCAAACAAATAATTTGACTTATTTTCTTTTATTTGAGCAACCGGACTGAAACACCGTTGTTTAGAGGTAAGACAAATTCTGTAACTTCCCAGTTAATTTTTCTTCGATCGTGTGACTAGGTATTATTAATAATTTCACCTCAGCGCTTTCATTAGCAGTCATCAATTCTGGCAGTTCGTTAAAACCCAAGACTAAACATTGTCTAAGATTTAATGGTTATTTTCTTAAAAATATTTATATTTTGAAAAATATTTTTATATGTGTGAAAGCGAAATAGTAGATTGTTATACAAGGGTCGGAAGGAATCAATTCCCATACGAGGCATTTAGACGCCCGAGCGTAGCGAGGGCGGCTATAGTCCGAGTGGGAATTGATGGCTTCACCCGCGTTAAACACTCTACTTTTCATTTCGAATTTGAGGAAAGTAAAAAATAGTAGTTTTTATAAAATATTTATTGATAATAATTACATGAATAATAGGTACCTATTCATTAGTCTTTTTTAAATTTGAAGTATGGAACACACCACGTCACCGCCACATGAGTAGATTCTGTGTCACCACCGCAGGCCGTTCCGCTTACTAGGGCCCGTATTATTATCATTCTGTCTGCATTCTTACTTTTACCATTTTTCATAAATTACTTAGAAAACACGATAATCTTGATAAAAATTACTAAAAATTGTGTTGCGACGTGACACTTTTTAGTGCTGACCCAACTTTCTTATTTCGATTCAAAACTTGCATACAGCCTAATCGATACTCGCAAGAAAAAACATTGTAGACTGAATAAAAACTCTTTAAACTGACAAAATGTATTGAAATGTAAAGTGTTTGCAGAATAACCAATCTATAGAATTAATTAATTATCATCATTCTCAAAAAAACTTCTGGTACCTAAGCCTACCTAAAAAATGTTTACTGGGAATTCTGTAGTAAACTATTAGAAAGTATCAAAAATAAAATACAATAAATAATTGTCCAATAAATTAAAATAATTTTAAACAGCGATCGCATTCCGAATATAAATTCAATTATAGAAGCATTTCGGCGCGAAATTCAGTAGGTAAATGAGGTACCTATTGGCCTGTCTGTTATTGACATGATATTAGAAGAGATTGAAATGATATTAGAAAAGCATAAATCATTATTATAAACAACGCTTATTGTATTTATTGCTTAAAATAATTTTATTTTATTTTCAAATATCGATTACATTCGTCATATTAATTACTCGAGTCAATCGAAATTGTTTGGTATAATCGCTTTCACACATCACTGCAATAAAAAAAAACAATAATGGTCGGTGATTTTGAACACAAATTGAGTAGTGGTAATGATTAATACGTATTATTGAACCTGTGTTTGAATATTACGTTAAAACCTGGGCATTTTCGTGTTGTTTATAATATTATCAATAACATTTGTCACATTTTAAATCTTATCTACATCTGTGTGTGTGAAATTTGTGAAAAGTAAAAATGTAAACACATACGATTGGCGCGAAACTTCGACATTAGATATCAAAAAAAGTTCATTACCACTACTTATTTACCTTAAACTATGGATAAATTCGTCAAATAATTAAATGGTGTACCTATATTCACAGCCCCATTATGGTAAAGTCAGGATGTTCGAAATCCCCAATTTTTATGTTTTTTAGCCTCGACCACAACTGACATCAAAATGGTGATTATCGTACCTATGTATGTTGAATTTATTCAAGGTAAATTATTAACTTGTGCGGTAAATCTGAAAGATTTAATGGCGTTAACATATGAGCATTTTATCCAACTCTCCTAATTACCGCACATTCATAAGATTTGATGGGTAGCATAATAAATATTCTGTGTGGTGCCGGACTTAAAGAATACCACCACCCCTTACTTCCCGTGGGTGTCGTAAAAGGCGACTAAGGATCGTACCGGAGAATGGGCAGCAGCGTTCTCTATGTATTCCACCATCATACCTTACTGCGATCGCCAACCCGCCTGCCAAGCGTGGCGATTATGGCAAACCCTCCCAAAATTGGGGGAGGCCTATGTCCAGCAGTGGACGTCTATCGGCTGAAACGACGATAATAAATATTTACATATGTCTGACTAAGCTGACAACCTAAGTAAACTTAGTTCTATTTTTAAATTTCATTCCCGCCCTAGGGAGGGAAGCAATTACTATGACACTTTCCCACCCAAGGGTGGGAAGCAGCGTTTTCCACCCGCTATTCGGATCAAACAAACACTACTTTCCGAGCATGAGAGATGAAAAATCTTTCACTTCGTAACAAATCGCATGACATTAGTTATACAAATGACTCCAACAAACAAATCGTTTATCTATTACATAATAAAATAGTAACGAAGAAATTTTGTCTGTTTTTCTGGATGTACAGTCAGCAACAAAAGTCGATTAACACTTCAGTTTTTTAAATCTCAGTTATTGAGCAAAATATTTGTTCAAAATTGCATTGTATTTCTGCTGCAATTTTGTACAAACATTCTGCTCGATAACTGAGATTAAAAAAACTGAAGTGTTAATCGACTTTTGTTGCTAACCGTACCTATGTTCCGGATTGGCGCAAAAATGTGGGATATTTTCCGACACATACGCGGGCGAAGCTTTGGGCAAAAGCTAGTTCATAATAATATAATAAACCTGAGGAGTTAGTTTTTTTTTTGACGCACTTCTCTGGTGCCACAGGTTGGATAAGAAATAAGCCAGGCCCGATTTCTTTAAAAAGGTTACAGGCTATTTAACACTACGGCCCTTTAAGAGCCTAGCAAAAAGAAAAAAAACTGGCCAAGTGCGAGTCGGACTCGCACACGAAGGGTTCCGTACCACAAGGCAAAAACGCCAAAAAAAACATGTTTTTTTTATGGGAGCCCCCCTTAAATATTTATTTTATTTTAATTTTATTATTTATTATTAAAGTTAAAATACAACTGAGTATTTTGTGAATATTTCAAGTGCCTACCTGTTGCCATTTTTGATATCGAGCAAAAAAGGGCAAAAAAATCGCGTTTGTTGTATGGGAGCCCCCCTTAAATATTTAATTTATTTTGTTTTTAGTATTTGTTGTTATAGCGGCAACAGAAACACATAATTTGTGAAAATTTCAACTGTCTAGCTATCGCGGTTCTTGAGATACAGCCTGGTGACAGACAGACGGACAGACAGCGAAGTCTTAGTAATAGGGTTCCGTTTTTACCCTTTGGGTACGGAACCCTAAAAAGCGAAAACGAAGTAACAGCGCGATCGGACGATGCGATGAGACACGGCGGGTAAGGCGCCGAGGGAGTTTTAAAAAATATGGCTGTCATTTTAGTATAATAAATTTATCGTGGTGTCTTATGCCTACCACGCGATCGAAGTCGTACATAAAGCTAGCAGTCATAATAAACAGTGAAACACGACCCGAAAGCGATTAATTTCGTTCGTAAATAACTTACATGACAGATCAAGGTTACGATCGTGCTTTGTAAAACGCTATTATTAGATTTACTATAACAACGTGAAATACGGGCTTGCGAATTACGTATGCGACTGAAACATGAATCAGTGAACCGGAAAATTGGAAATGTGATCGGGAATAAAACATATTAGCTATTGAAATGAAACTTCTTATCGTGGTTTAGCTCGCTACCTCGATGTCCCTCCATATAAAACACTAGCGTTTAGGCACATTTCGTTACATGAGAGAGAAGAAAGATATAACTCTCTCTGTCTCTTACACTAAATCACTCTTATATTTTTATAAATTTTTTTCTATCTTTTTCAGTTTAACTTTAAAAAAAAAAGGATAATCGGATATATTAGTAAATCATGAAGGTTAATAGATTTTTCTATACTAAATTAAACTTTTCTACAACTTTTAATAGTTTCGCTACTCCATACAACGTTCACGCACAAAAGCAAAAGGGTACAACTTATAAATAGACGTTTTTGTTATAAATAAGTAAAATAAAAAAATATACAATAAAAATACAACATCGACAATATTAATAAATTACACATCTAAGCAAACTAAAAATAACTTAAAAAGCTATAATATAGAACACGTTCAACTGTGTATAAAGCTTCTACTGGGCAATCCACGAAATGTCCAGATTCAACCAAAAAACGTTTCGCGAACTGCCCGGTAATTGTTAACTAGACATTACTTGTAGATCGATACACGTCAATTCGACGCATTCACACTGATGTGGTGCAGGACGTACATTTTGTGATATTCTCTTGCCTAGCCACTTCTTCGTAGCGTCACCCTAAACTTTTTTTCTTACTTTACCCAACAAATTTACAGACAAAATTCAGGATGGCGCTCGCGAAATATAAAATACGGCCAGCGCCATCTGCTGTGTAAAGACAAAAACAGTAAATATAGAGAAATAGTGGAAGATATTTAGAGATATAGCAATCACTGCCTTCACATAACCTATTTTCGCGTCTGCAAATAGCGCTGAACGTACAAACGAAACTTTAGGTGGTGTAAAGCCTCGTTACCCTAACTAGTATTAAATACAGGGCCTATCGGGAATAAGTTTGAATAGAACTTGACTCACATACTCTCCAAAAACGTCCAAACTTTAATGGATAAAAGTTAACTTGCAATTGTTTCAAGTTCCGTCCAAAATCAAGGAGTTAGGTTAGGCGTGGGTTAGGTCTCCTAAACCTTGTGAGAGTATATGGTGGTGGCGTTCCTCGTCGTCATCCTCGTCCCACCGCGGCGAGCTGCGGCCGCTGGAGTGTTGCGAGGGCTGGGAGTACTCCTCGTGGTCGCGGTGCTCGCACGGCCAGCAGCCGTGGTGCTCCGAGAACGCAGAGTCGCACACCGGCGACGTCGGCGTGGGCGGCGGCTCCCCCCCCCCAGGGTCCGCGTACGAGTCCACGCCTAGAGTCGCCAGAGTCCATAACCCATCTCATAAACCTCTACTAAGCTCCCATTTTATTACTTCACACTTCCACGAACATTCACTAAAAACTCGTACTATAATCCGCTTTTATTCAATGTTTATCCATCGTTTTATGGCGGTTGTAAAGCTATTTCAATGTTTTATGTCCTTGTTTCTGAATAAATCTCATATCAATCTCGAAATATCGCTTTCATCGCTTCGGTGAGTTTAGGATGAAAATAAAGAGGATTTAGTATAGGACAGGAGCAAAATAAATAATATATTTTCATAAAAATAATAAATAAACTAAATAATAATAAAAAAAAAATTAAGAAGCGCAAAGCATAGACAATTTTTAAAGCTTGATATAGCTAAGCTATGAATGTCTTGTGAGGCAGTGATTGCTATTATCTATGGTATGGGGACATTATATTCAGTAAACTTACGTATTACAACATGATGTGCGACAACTTACGTCTAGAGGTTTAATTATATTAAAGCAAAATGTGTTTATATTTAAGAGCTCATGGAGATATGTAATGGACATGGATTTCTTTATGTTTGAACAAATCGAAATAATGTATAGCATCTGAAAAAGTGTTTGAATAGACAAACTTAAAAGAAAGTTAGTATCTCATAACCCCAAGCGGATCGCGATATCTCAATTATACAGGATGGTATACATCGACGCGCATCCCGTTGCCACTGATCCAGTACATGATTCTGAAATCCGCGTCGAAATTTTCGTCGGTTAATAAAAATAAAACTTTAGCTGTTCCATACATTTTGACCACGTAGTTATAGCACATTTCTATGAAACAGCAGATTGTTTTGGTGATAACCGACAAATAATTTCTAGGGGGTTCTAGAGTCATGTACTGGATGGTTCATCATGGTTTCAGTTAGCGCTTTGATGTGTCCTCGCCACTCTGTACATTGGTCCTTTAGATATATTGCATCAATAACCTCATATCCCATAAGTATTTGACGTGAGTTAGTTGCATAGTGCCATCTATTAAACTATTAACTAGTTGTGAAAACCGTCTAAAAGTGTAGAACAAGAAGAACTTCTCTTACAAGAAGTGATGAAATGCTGCAAATTAAATTCCATGATCCTTAACCAATGTCTCTTGTTCCATTGTATAAAAGCTAAAAAAAGAGTGTTTTTCAGAAAAATATTTTTATACTATATCCATCACATATCACCTTAACAGTACATATTTAGTAATATGTTTCCTATCTGTAGTTATCTCATCTGATCTGAATTCACACTTTCACTGTCGTTATGAGCCTATGATAACAGGACTTTATTTATCTCAGTTCTTCACGAGTTCGACACTGAAAATGTGATGTAATACATAATATATTACGGTTTCACCTGAATCCGACACTCAATGGCGTGAATAATATTAAAAATAATATGCTACAGCAATCATTATTATACTGAATTCACCTGTATCGTAGAGATAATATCTTCAAGAATGCGAGAAGGTCATTGTTATAAAATACACCACGCAAAATCTATTGTTTGAATCTAAATTTATTTGCAGATCATCACCAATTTTATACAATTTTGATATTTTCTATATAAGTATACATAAGTATACTGTCACCTGTGCACTTTATGATCGTATGACTGTTTCAGCGATGGAGTTCGCGCGGCTGAATTTTGGGCCAAAGGTGTTTGAACTTTTTGCTGTCGATAGGTACGCTAAGAAGAAGTATATATATTATTGAAGACCGTTCTTCGAAATTATTTCTTATATGTCTTGTTAGCATAAGCTGTGCACCTAAATAAAACATCAAAAGACCGACGAATTGCAAAAAAAATGCCATAAAGTGTCGAATCAATTACACGGCATGACACACGAGTACTTAACACACTATTAACATCCTAGACATGACGTTTTACATTACATTACATTAGCATTTTTACTTACATAACGAAACCATTGAAACGAAATATAATGCTTATTCAAACCTCCAACTTAAAAAAATATAAGTAATATTATATTCATACCGTCACCAAAGTAAAAAAAAATATAATTTAAAAATAAACTTATTTTCCGTATCGTCGCTGTTCAAAAGTTTAATACATATTTATAACGCCTAAAAATCACCAAAAAGCTTCATATTTATATATTAACAAATAATATCTTACATATATACCATTTTCTGTAAATAAAATAAACGTAGCGAAAGTAATTGCTTTTAATTTCAAAATATCATAATAATATACAGATATTTGAAGCGTAGATATTATATTTGAAGCTCGCACAATATTACTAACAAGCTCATTTTACATAAACTACGAAAAAAATATTACTCACTGCCGCAAACTTTTTTCCATTTCTCAGACACTGAAATGCAATCCCAAAAACTAACATTCTCAATCTAAAATATATTTTAAATTAATTCTAAACACGATTGTGTCAAACAAACTCATTAAATATGAAAAATAATAAGAAAAAGCGACACTATATTGTGATATAATAAGCATTATGTACATATATAAAAATATTATCTATGTATTGCATTCAATTAAATATTACAGAAAATAGATTCGATTAGAATTTTGAAGAAAATTCAATATATGCGCAATTTAAACGATTCTTCTCTCTGATTCTGATAACCAATCGCCTACCTAAATTAAAAAAAAAGAAACAATTTGGAAAAGAATCTTCGTAAAATATCATATAATTAATGTTACCTTTATTCGGATGAGTTCCATCCTAATTTTGTCAAATAAATCTCGAGTTTTTTCTAATTATTTCTTGCCGCAACGCGAAATATATTGAAATATATATTGCTAGCCGTGATTCCAATAAAGTGATTATGCAACATAAATTGTTCTCTATACATTCCATTAGATCTATTTACATATCACACATAGGTGCAGTGGTGCAAAGAGGTTCGACATGGTCGGACGTTGAAGAACCTCAAACTAAAAATAAATGTACAAACACTGTCCACTCAACATTCTTAGCCTTTGATTTTAAAAGTGTTATGTTGAGTATTTTTACTGACGAAACTTGTTTTTTTTTTACCACAGGGTAAGGGAAATTTAAATATATATATTTTTTAATAAGTAAAACTTTTTTCTAGTATTTTTTTTGCAGTTTTGTGCCCGCTTTTCGATAGGGCCCCAAGTTTCGTCAATAAAATCATTATACATAAGTATGTACACATTAGTGCTCAAATATAGGTACATAAGTGTGTATTATTGGGGTTGAGATGAGATGTGTTATGTGAGAGAAAATGTATAAAATAATAAACATTCTCGGGTATTACGCAACTGTATAATTGCAAATTAATATAAAAATATAATGAAATTAAAAACACACTGGCTGACTTGTAAACGCAGGCAGTGTGGTCAAAAAAATGGCATGCAAAAAAATAGGTAAATATCAATAAATAAATTAAAAATAAATATAAGAAAAATATAAAAGATAATTTTAACCATTGAAATTCAGCGACACATGCTAATAATTTTTCGCACTACTCTGTGCTTTTAATTTATTTATTTCTCTACACCAGTTCATTCTTTTTCTATTTTAAAAATTAGTTCTCATGCTGGTACATCATAGGCCCAATTCCTTAGCTTTAACTCCTCTATAGTTTCCCAAACATGCCATAAATAACTCTTTTCTCTATGTTTTATTTAAATCATGCAAAATAATCCTATTTTGTTGTTAAACGCTATGTTTAATTTCTTTAATTCAAACCTTTTTATCAACTTCCAAAAATATCTATGAATAAATGGCACCAAACAATCAAAAAAGTTATTAAGAATTTCAAAAATTAAAATAAATGTTTAGTGCCATACCAAAAATATAGAAAAATAACTTACTGTTGTTTGCCATAAGGTTCTCATGAAGCTTATCACGTTGATCTTCTAGTACCTGAGAATGAATAACAAAAAAAAAATTAATTTCATCAACCAACATCAATACAGGATGACATGGACACTGACGCGCAACCCCTTACGATGGATTGAGTACATGATTCTGAACCCTGCATTTAAATTTTACGTTGGTTTTTAAAAAAAAATGGCTTTTCCATACATTTTGACTTTGACATTACGGGTGTGTGGTTGACAGTACAAACATGAAATTAAATAAAACAAAACTCTTTACTCACCTCACCTAGGTACTGAGCGACCTTCCTTGTGATGGTCTCAATGAACAAGTCGAGCTTACCCAAGTCATCCGACAGTCCCACCAACTGATCCAGTGTCCCCACCTGGAAACAAAGAGATATAAACAATTAGAATAAAACTTTATATTTATAAAAAAGACAAGTGTACAATCAAAAAAAAAATTGTGTATAAAAAAATGACATGCTAATCAAATTTTATAGCATTTTCATATTAATTTAAAGAATGGCAGTTGTGGTTTGAATATTCAGGCAGTAATAATTGGTAGTAAATTTGATTAATTTTTCTGACTTAACCCAATATAAATTAAATTTACAAAAATAAAACAACAATTTTGAAAAAACCTATAGTAAATGCAAGTTAGAGTGGGTCTATGTCGTTGAATTAAAAATATTTTTGTAGTTACTTATGTGAGTAATTAAATTAATAGAAAAAAAAAACAACAACTTTTAGGCAAAATAAACTTAGATCCTTTTCATTAATGTTTTTCTCCTACTTTATGGGAAAACAAGGAAATATGATTGATTATAGTATTCACTTTATTTCTGCTGTTATTGTTACTATTTGGATAAATATATCTCTTTATTGTACACCATAACAAATTCTAAATTGAATACCAGTGACTGGACAATTCCACTCAAATCTGTGTGATTACAAGACTACTAAGACTATTTCCAACACTAATCTACATGGTCCTCAGATGATCTGACCAAGATTATCTCTGGATTTTAAAAGATACTATGACCTCTGAGTTTGTCTTTCTTCTTTCTTATAGTCTTTCTTCTCAGAGCAGTCAAAAAGGAAACACCAAAATCATCTAGTAAAGTGTAAACGTATTTGTACACATAATAATACTATATGCAAAATATTGTAAAACATTTTAAAAGAGTAACGTGGAGTTTCTTGAGCATTCTTCTCCATACGAAAACTACCTTTTGGAATGGGCGACTAGAATAAATTCTATTTTATTGTAATCTTTGACATTCAAAAGTGCCTTTTATGTACCTATTTGAAATAAAGACTTTGACTTTACAAAATTACTTACAGAATTAAATCATGTATCATTATTTATACTGCGTATGCTTTCCTGAGTTGATAGTCTTGGGGAGGTCCCCAAGACTATAGGTACATATAGGTATATGTTGGCAATTACAATTCAATAGCGAATAATTTTACTATTGATTGGTTGATTAGAAGTATAACAATACTGAGAATTCAATGTTTTGATAACTTGGAAAAATATAGTGGAATGTGTAGCAGTTTATAATGTACATTAGATTTATATAATACCATTGTGCACCCGATTTGTTTAAAAGGCATACTTACTTAAAACATGAATGACCTACATATTTTTAAGGCAATTAGAGTTAATGAAATTTTTAATCAATCAATTTAGCTTATCACGGATGATAACAGACAGCAATAGTCAAACAATATCCAAAGCAAATAAGGTTCTTTTTAGGATGTATGCTCATCATAAGATTTCATCTTCACTTGCAGATGGGAGTAATATTGATCCGATTCAATATAGGTCATTTAAAATACTTCCCGTACAGGATGTTACCGTATGAAATTGCAGTATTTCTCATTTAAAATATTGATTCTGGTACTTATATTGATTTGTTATAACAAAGTAACACACTGAAAGTTTATATTGGCTCTAATCCATGACCATTATTTAATCAAGATTGAAGAAAACATAATAATTGCTTCAAGGACATTTTCAGTTATTATTAATTATGGAATAAGGGGATGACATAATTTATCTGAGAAAAGTTCTTAGATTCAGTATTTTTTGGACTGTCTTCTATTAGTAGATACATAAATAAGTAATTCATAAATAAATAATTCAAAATTACCTTCAGGTCAGGGATTGGAAATTTGTAGTTGGCGCTAAGATTGCCTGACTTGGTGGCATTGTTGAGTTTGTCCCAGGTTTGCTGGCAGGTCTTGTCGCCGGGGGCGCTGATCACCCAGTACTCAGACGTCATCTTCACCACTGCAACAATCACACAAGATGGTGTACTATCAACTCATATGACCAACTAATTATAACGAGTCACAGTGAAAACGCACGTAGCAACGGACGTTACATGTTTGGTACAGTCGAAAAGATTTTCAATGTCCGAAAAATCGATTTTGTGTTGCGAATATGCAGTGTAGATCCCGCGGAAGCGGCCGACTGTCTGGTGTTTTCAGCCAGAACGCTGACGCAACGGGCTCGTGCACCCAATCGATACCGAGCCCGGTCCAACGGCGCCCACTCGGCGGTCAGACATCCTGGCGTCAGGCGCAAGCTAACCCAAGAAATTCACCCCAAACCACCCCTTACACTCCGTCACTACCGACTTTGACATCTTTCAGTCCCGCGCAAAAGCATTTAACGGCAACATCTCCACATATATTCACTCTGTTACAACACAACACTCACCTGGAACTTATAAATTAATGCTGTTTATCACTAAATATTCGAAACAGCAAATAATTTGGCGAAATCACAAGACAATTCGGGACTAGCCCTTCAACGCCATGAAAATTCACGTGACGCGGTGCTGCCACCTACAACGACTGATATTGGACAGCTGATTTACGTCAATTGTCTATGTGCGAATATACAAATGCATTTTTAGTCCGTAAATAATTGAAAACTTATTCATGGTGTGCTTCAAATCATCCAGGGCTTCAATTTTTCATCGCAATTGTAATTTGCTATGAATTAAATAGAGAAAGTGACTTTTTTATGGATTTTTTGAAGAATACGATAGCAAATTTCGGTTGTGTCAGACAAAAAAATAAAAATCACTTTATTGTCTTTGTCTATGTACGTTCCGTTGCGTTGCAATGAAAAGTTTTTAAGACAAAATAAATTAATCCAGAAATAGATGTAAGATAGATAATTATACCTATTAACCCAACATAGAATGGAACTGACAGATCATGTGCCACATGCTGGACAAACTGTGGACCAAACAACACAACGGACCTAATGCCCTAAGGCCAATGCCTGAGACAGTGAGATAGGTTGAAGGCCCTTTATAGTTAGGTATTACTTTACTCTTTGGGCAGGCCACAAAGGAGATAGCAAGGGCCATGGTGCGCAGAACTGGATAAATTCATTCAAAACTGGAAGGAGGAAACGCGGTATAGTGACAGATGAAGAAGTTGAAAAGAATAGGATTAAAAACTATCGATTAGTCTCATCATTAGCTCAGTAATAAAACAGAAATTAAATTGGTGATTTGGCGATTTGCAATGTCTGTCTTGCCACAAAATCAATAGGTAGGTACTTATGTGGAAGTGGCGAAGATAAGGGCCAACATTTAATAAACTGTCATGCCACTTTCTATGGAAGAAGTAATTCAGTCACTGACCTGTAATACAAGAATAGAGGTCAGTGAATTCAGTACTTTACGGTAGAGCTAGTTGAGGCGGCACGTTTTGCTAAAATGAGGTACATACATTGAGCTTTGTCGCTAGCGATTTCAAAATCTGCACGTGGTCGTTAGATTTTGAAATACAAAAATCAACGAAAATGACTAAGTCGCTGTGTGTATACCTAGCACAAATTATTAGGTCTTCGTTTCAAAAATACATTTTATTCAATATTGTATGGTAATAAAGTAAATATTTGTTTCTGTTTATTTTACAAGCATAATATTTTTCTTAGTTATTTTAAGATTACAAATTATTACAAACAAACACTGATGGATGAGTGGAGTGAGTTCTCGACGAAAACACAGACGAAAACAGAAAAATTCCTACTTTCCAGTGTTACGAACCCATAACAAAATTTGTCCCTAAGACTTTTTAAAAATCCCCCTAAAAAAACCCCAAGTATAGGTTCTCATAAGGTAAATTTCTTTGATGCAGTGCCCAACTCCCTAAGTCGTTCGTAACTCACAAAATAAAACGCATAGGTACATAGTTTGTAAAAAAAAGACTGGTTACCTTAATACTTATTGCTAAACTACTAACTAAATTGTACTACTGTTGATCAGTTCCAGAACGGCATCATCATCATCGCCAGCGTTGTTGCTGTTCGACGTCGATGTATTTTTGAAAGATAAACGATTCCTACGTTTTTTTAATAATGGCATAAATAGAAAAGGCACGCTCCACGGAGGCTTTCGATACGGGCAGCATCAATAACGCCATAGCAAACTTTTAGAAAGCCCCTATAAAAACCCAAAAAAAAATCTGTCCCTAAAAAAACCCCTAATAACACTTCTTCCCCCTAAATTTAGGGGGAAAACCCAAAAGTTGGCACCACTGCTACTTTCATTTCTTTTTTTCTTTTGTTCCTTGTGGAACAGGCTAGGCTCAGGGACTATGCTAGAGCCTCTTAGAGTAAGAAAGCTATAGAGCATCGGGTAGCGTGGCCGCACATGAGACAAAAAACTAACTGAACTAACATAGGCTACATGAGTAGCTGCCTTGAAAAAACTGGCACGCACTGAGAGACGGAAATAGTATAGCTTTATCCTTTTCTGTTACTTATAATAACTCAATACTTTATCCCTTTCTTGTGGAAATGAAATGGAGATACCCGCCGTCTATACTTTTCTTTGTCTAAGCTAGAGCCTACTGTCAGTTTATCAAAAGTACTCTGTGTAGCCTACGAGCGCTATTTGTGCGCTATGTTCTGTTTTTGACATCTGACCACAGCTGTCATCTCCTGTGTGTCACTTGTGTCAGTGTCAAACAAATTCTTCACGAAAAGGTTACGAAACAAAACAAAGAAAATGCGAATATACGGATTTTTAGCGAAGAAAGTTGGCGATTTGACGGTTAAATATTCAAATTTTCCCGAGTCTTACGTTAAAAGGAGCTATGAACAGGTACATTATCCTATTCAAACATAAAGTTTTCTTCGTTTGAAAAACATAACCTCAAAATTGTTTAATTGTATTTGTTTTTCGTTTTAGGTGTATTGGAAGAACCCTTCAAACTATCCACAGTACCCAAAAGCTCAGATAGCCCGTAAGCACTATCGTTTCACGACCAACAGGCCTTGGACCAGTCAGTTTCGTATGCAAAATGACCGCAATATGCACAGGAAGAAAGTGTTTGTTGAACCCGTTGGCGAATGGAGCTTCTTCAAGTAAGAATGAAATAGATCCTACTATCCTATCCTACTAATATTATAAATGTGAAAGTTTTGATGTTTGTTACTCAATCACGTAAAAACGGCAGAACGAATTTGAATTAAATTTGGTTTACAAGCTGGCAAAACACTTAGGATACTTTTTATCCATGTAGTACGTTCCTGTGGGCTGATTTCCGACGTCCACGCGAGTGAAGCTTTGAGCAAAAGCTATTTTTTATAAATAAAACCTCTCTTGTATTTACGCTACCTACTACATTCTTTATAACCTGCATTTAAACTTCAGTGTGGTATAATAAAATTAGTGTTATCACTTTTCACTTTGTACATTGACATAACTTTAAAATAATCAGCATTATAGATGTGGCTCAAAAGGCTGCCCAACTTAGATGGGAATGGGCAAGACATGTCTACCGCATGCCGGCCAAACTGTGAACCCAAATAGCACAGAATTGGTGCCCTGAGACTTACAGCGACTAATAAATGTATAGATGATTAATTTTGTTTCCAGAGGTGACCGTGTAGAGGTAATGGTGGGCAAGGACAAAGGCAAGCAGGGGCTTGTGTCACAGGTGATCCAGGAACGTAACTGGGTCATTGTTGAAGGACTTAACACGCATCTTAGAGTTGTGAGTACATTTTATATGCATCTTTGATCCTGTTTGTATAATAACAGGACCTCAGCAAGAATGTTGACAAAAATGCTTAATTCATGTCAGTTGTGGGAATAAGCCACTGCTATAATGTTTAGTAACACTAACAGATATTACCCATTAACACTTTACACATCTATACTGCCGTAATAAAGAAAAAGGGCACAACAAAATTTTTTCCAAAATTGAGTAAAAAAACTGGCATTATTTATGCGCCTTTTTATTCTGATTCCAAATATAACTCAATTTTGAAAAAAAAAGTATGACGGCAGTATATAAATAAAACAATGTTGAGCTAGTTACGCCATTTATAATTCAGGAACAGCTGGACCGATTTTTACGATCTTTCGTGTGTTGGATTTGTCTCCGCCCCGAATCACAGAATAACTATTTAAACATGGGAAAAATTCACAAAAAAATTATATTGAAGATACTTAATTAATTTTCTCATATTTGTTGATTCTGAGGCAGTACGGATAATTCAATTTCTCATAATATTTGTTCTTGTTGATTCTGAGGCGGTACGAAGATCGTTGGGTCAGCTAGTAATAAATAAAACCCACTGTATGATTAGATAGCAAAATAAAACAATTCTAATATGTGAACTACTGTATTCCAGGTTGGCAAAGACAAGAAGTTCCCCGGCATCACAATCCAGTCGGAGGCGCCTCTCCTGGTCACAACAGATGTGAAGCTGGTGGACCCAGAGACTCTGAAGCCGACCGAGTTTGAGTGGAGATTCACAGAGGAGGGAGATAAGGTTAGCTATTTTTCTACACTGCCAACTACGCTAGCTGCTAGGACCTAAGGACATAAAGTTGCATTCCTTTTTCTCCATGAACTTAGCTGTTTGGTCCAAACCAGTAAGGATCTAGTCAGCTACTGCTGGACATAGGTCGTCCCCAAGCTGCACCAAAACACCCTGTTCTCCACCTTCCCTCATACAGTCTGTCTCAGCCACTTTTTTGAGGTTGATACTTTCAGGCGGGCAGTAGAAGGCCCAGAGAAAATTATACAGGGTTATTGGTAAAACAATAACAACCTCTTAAGAGGTCATTATGAGCAACTTTTACTATGTGACCAAACCTGAAATCGCGAAAAAAAAAAAGCAGCTGTTCTAGGGAACAGCTGCTTTTTTTTTTTACATACCTTGCCTACATTTTGACGAGTTATACGAACTTAAATGTAGGCATTTAAGTTCGTATAACTCGTCAAAATGTAGGGAACAGCTGATTTTTTTTCGCGATTTCAGGTTTGGTCCCATAGTAAAAGTTGTTTATAATGATGAGTACAATGACCTCGTAAGAGGTTGTTAATGTTTTACCAATAACCCTGTATATCCTATCTTACGACTTTATAATAAGTATTACATATTTAAATATAATCTTAGTAACTAGCTGAGTGGCGTCTCAAACTACTACTGCCGATATGTGGTGTTATTCTAGCGGTAAAAGCACAAGGAAGCCAGAGCAAGTAACGTCTTGATTATCATTATAATAATGATCTTGTATTCCCTCCAAAGTATTGGAAAGGTTAGTAGGCATCCAGTCTTGTCTTGCCCAAAAATCATACTTCTATTATGGTGTTTGGGAACTAGAAAACAACCGCACTCAACTAATACGTTAAGGGCGAATTTCATCAAATTTTTATCTTATCCTGAGAATAAATTTTGAATTTTTGACAGTTATTCCATACTGGAACTGTCAGACGTCAATTTTATTCCACAGATAAAAATAATTTCTCATCATTCTCCTGCCCTTATCCCAATTTTTTTGGGGTCGGTGCAACATGTTTTCCTCCATACTTCTCTCCATCATTTCATTGGTCTTCCCCTGTTCTTATAGCCATCGAAAAGCATACTCAAAACTCTCCCACGACATTTTCCTCATTTCTTCATAACACATGCCCATACCATGCCAACCGATTTCCAGATCTGACAAAAAAATAGGTAAAATCAGCTTTAAGAATACCTTTCGTATGCTGAACGTGGATCCCCGCGATTCACAATGGCTTTTTACTTGTTTCTGTAATTATGACATTCAGCCGGTGTACCATTACTTGGGCATAATAGAAATGTTGTTTATTTATTTTAACTTCAATTGTTGCAATGCCAACAGCTGATATAAATAAACTCACTACAGTGTTTTGGCATTCAATATTTTGGCAAAACAGTCCAGCTGCACCAGCCAAATCGCAATTTAATTCATAACGTCACCAACCTGTGTGTCTACCTGATTTAATTAAATAGGCAGGCAAACAGATACGATGAATTCAGCACAAATGATTCTTAGTGCAGAAATGTATCACAGGTTATTAAAAAAATTAATTGCTGTTACATACATTTTGACCGCATAGGGTAGGGCCCATACCGTACGTAGGTACTTTTCTATGAAACCAGTTTTTTTTTTTGATAACCGTCGTAAAATTTCTGCCCTAGGGAGAAAACATACCTCTTCTTCTTTTATTATTATTATTTGGTTAGACACACTAGCAGTTATTTAGCTGATGCGTGTGTATAGTGACGTTGAAGTGTCGCTATAGTCATATTATCCAATTTAAATTAACTATAAAAGTACAAAACCTCATAAAATACAATGTCAGCAAATGAAATTTGTCAAAAATGAAATGAAATAGTACAAAAATCGTACGGAAAAGAAATAAAATAAAATGTCAGCAATATTACAAATAACAAAATTAAATTAATTTTAATAGTACAAAAGTCACGAAGAAAATAGTTTAAAACGTAAACGTAACGGTTTAAAACGTAGAATTAAGACAAGACAGTAATGACTTAATTGTTGGTCTAGTCGTCGTAAGCGCGACTTCTAAGCGTGTTGTCCTGGGTTCGAACTTCGGTTCAAGTTATTGTTATTAGGTTATTCCTATAGAAAAATGTCTGGTAAATGGTATAGAACCAAGTTCTCCTAACTGACTGATTTTCAGACAGCTGTGCTGCTTGGGAGTTTGTTGCACCACATCTAAAGCATAAAGCATTAGGAGGTGGTGAAGGGAGGGCGTTTTGAGGGTCTGCTTTTGTGGAATTTTGACGTTCGAAAAGTGCTGATTCTCAGCTTACTCTGAATAAATGACTTTTAATTTTTAAAAAGCTCGTCCCTATTGCATAGAACGCGGTATTTGCGTGCAGTATGCACCTGTGGTTCCTCCTTCAGAGAGACCGGTGCAGGTGATGTTAAGTTGGTTAGAATTATTTTGACTGTGTTCAAGAATGATTCAATCTACTCTGCATATCGCAGAGCAAATAACACTATACTCACATTGCTATGAAACATTATAGGCGTCAAAATGTATTTTCTTGATTTTCTCGTTAATTACTCGTCGCATTATATTTTCAGATTATATTTTTATGAGGAACATTGAAGGTACATTCCTCTGGTAAATATTACGTAACCATAAGATATCTATTACATTCATTATTAGTATTCACCCGTCATTCTGACTGTCAGGACTGCGGCTCACTTTATTATTATAATTGTTCTTGTTTCTTGGAGGTACATTGAATTTAATTAAAGGTACATTCAGGTACATTGCTGGTACATTCCTTTCATATATAATATATTCAGTTCTGTAACAATACACCCGTCATTCTGACCTAGACCAGTCCACTGCTGGACGTAGGCATCTCCCAAGCTGCGCCACAACACTCTGTCCTCCGCATTCCGCATCCAGTCGGTCCCAGCCACCTTTTCAAGATCGTCGATCCATCTAGCTGGGGGGCACCCCACACTACGCTTGCCTGCTCCAACGGCCATGGGTCCTTCTACAAACATGGCCAGCCCACTACCACTTCAGCTTGCTTACTCTGCTATACACACGTCACGGTGCAGTATAAAACTGGTTTACATCCGTCACCTCACACATCAGGTCCAGTTGAAAACCAGCGTCAGGCACTAGTTGCCTGGCATTTTTCCTGAACTGGGCCTTTTTGGCGCAGCCGTGAGGCACACATTCCTGCTATTTTCTTAGATCGGACTTTGCACTTTTGATTTTTATCTTTTTTATTTTTGTTTTTTATCTAATGTACGACTATTATCTATCTGGTGTATTGTGTGTCTTTTAGTCTGCGCTAAATAAATGTATTTTCTTTCTTTTCTTTCAATATGTCGGTAACTCCGGTTCTTTTCCGTATAGTTTCGTTTCTGATCTTATCCTTCAAAGAAACTCCGAACACAGCCCATTCCATAGCGCGCTGAGCGACAAGAATGATTAGGTCAACTTATTTTTTTTTAATTTCGCATAAACTTTCTTTTCTAGGTGCGCGTGTCTATGGCCAGTAGCAGAATCATCCCCATACCAAAGACGGCGGAGGAGACCATGGATTTCAAGAGTAACGAGCTGTACATTGAGAATTTAGATAAGGACACAACCGGCGATTCCGCTGTCAAGGTAAACTATACTCTGTACTCATGTGTTTTAAGCCATAGTTTCGTTTGGTTTGCAATAAAGAAAAGAATTTGTGTCGTAAAGAATGATAAATGTGCAACGTCGCAAAAATAAATAAAACTTTAACGTCCTGGGACGGCATACAATTTATTTATGGGACCTAAAGAACTATCTCGATGATATCGGCTGTTTTACTTTTTAGTTGTTGTACCAACCCCTCACATATTCGTATACTTACCACTACTTGCTTTGTAAAAAATAGTGTTATGGAAGTGGATTAATTTCGTATTATTGAAGTTTACTCAAAACTACCAAAGTAAAATCAACAAAATTCATACGGTGGTCTCTTATGAATTTTGTTGAGTTTGCTTTGCCGCGCGAGCTACATTTAAAAAATGAAAAGAATTTTCATTATCGATGATGATGATGATTGATGAAAATATCGATGAAAATACATGAGAGGCTGGTTTTATCAAAGTCAGATATGTTTTAATCGTGGAATAAAATTGACGTCTGACAGTTCTAGTATGGAACAACTGTCAAAAATTCAAAATTTATACCTAGGTCTTAACCTAGGTATAAAAGTTGGGTGGAATGCGCTCTAAATAAAAATACATACAAACGAACATAGAACCTCCTCTTTTTTGAAGTCGTTCTTCTTCTTCTTCGTGTCGCTGGCATGACTGTATTTTAAATTTTGTTTTCCCAAAACTTCGCCACTTCCACGGCGTTGTCGGTGGCAGCACAGGGTCACTTAGACTGCATGTTTTGGGACACAGAGGGCAGGATAGGAGGTGGGTCCTTTAAAAATGATATGCTGACAAGTTTTCCAAGCACAGTGATTACGTAATTATCCCCTATGACATTTTATTATGGCAGTAATACATTTGGTTTCTTTTCAGGTAACATTCGCGCCAAAACTGAGGACATTTGAAATGGATATAATGGAAGAGATGGGCATTAAAGAGGACAGGGTTCCCGCCAACTCGTACTGGTATTAGACAATGTAGAATAATTGTGATCATTGTAAATTTATTATAGTAATTATTACGAAATAACGTGTTTTAATGTTTGAAATCTTTGTAAAGAAAAAATATACTTACAGGGTTATTGGTAAAACATTAACAACCTCTTAAGAGGTCATTGTACTCATCATTATGAACAACTTTTACTATGGGACTAAACCTGAAATAGAGAAAAAAAATCAGTCTCGTCAAAATGTAGGGAACAGCTGATTTTTTTTTTGCGATTTCAGTTTTGGTAACCCTGTATGTTGTTCGTTGGAGCACATCACTTGACAACGACTGGGCCGATTTTTTTTTGTTTCAAAATGTTTGTAATAGTGGTACTCTAGTGCCGTCTCATCGGAACATGGGAGTGAAGAAAGAGAGAGTGCACCTGTGTCTGCGCACACGCTTGTGCACTATAATATCTCCCGCGCCGAAGGCTGGAGGACTATTTATAGTGGAAAAAAAATTAGTTAAAAAAACTATATAACAAGCTTTTATCACGCAATAAAAATTATAAAATAATTAAATTGACAATACTTAATTGAAGTTACCAAGTGAAGCTAAATAATTGGAAAAGTTTTCCGTAAATAGATCAAATTCGGGAAAAACTGAACGTTCTCTTTTCTATGAATGATTGAAACTGGGTTCGGTTCAGCTAGTAAAATAATCCTACTAATATTATAAATGTGAAAGTTTGCGAAGATGTTTGGATGTTTGTTACTCAATCACGCGAAAACCGTTGAACAGATTTGGATGGAAATTGGCACATTTATAGACGATTTCCTGGATTTACAGATACAGGATACTTTTTACCCCGTTATTCCCACGGGATCGAAACTTACGGTTGTGAAACCGCGGGGCGCTGCTAGTTTATTTATATTCTAACAATAAATACTTGATCATCTTGTATGTTAGCGCCATCTATGATTTTTTATACGATTCACTACCTACGTCTGTAAAAATGTATGACAACGCCATCTCATGGCATTATAATGAAAATAGCATTCTAGCAAAAGGCGCCACCTATTTCATTGTTTCGACAAGTTTAGTTTTGCATCGGTGCCAAATGTACCAATAGAAGTCGTAAAAAATGTTGCAGCTTGCGTAAACATTTTTATGAATACGTTTTCGAAAAGTCAACATTTATTTTTTCATTTATGAAACTGGTCAAGTATTTTAACTAAGCTTTCGCCAACGTCCATACTACGTTGAATACTCGTTTCTCGTCCGATCACCGAAGTTAAGCAACATCGGGCGTGGTCAGTACTTGGATGGGTGACCGCCTGGGAACACCACGTGACGTTGGTTTTTTGCATTTTTTACTGATTTTTACACAATTTTCGCAAATAATTAATTCTAAGTTACGTGCATAAATTTTACGGAAGTAAATTACAAGTTTAGTGTAATGGCGGCCTTACGTAAAGACAAAGTATACAAGTCTAAAATTTTATAAGACAGACTAGCAGAGGTTTGTCATAGTGATCTCATGAAAATATCATTCGAGCAGACAGCGCCACCTATTTCGTTGTTGCGTCAAGTTTAGTTATGCTCGGTGCCTTGTAAAAAATGTTGCAGCGTGCGTAAACATTTCTATGAATGCGTTTTCGAAAAGTCAACATTTATTTTTTCATTTATGAAACTGGTCAAGTATTTTAACCAAGCTTTCGCCAACGTCCATACTACGTTGAATACACCGGTTCTCGTCCGATCACCGAAGTTAAGCAACATCGGGCGTGGTCAGTACTTGGATGGGTGACCGCCTGGGAACACCACGTGACGTTGGCTTTTTGCTGTTTTTACTTTTTTGGAAATTATTTTGACTGTATTTATTGTATGAAAATTATTTCATGGTCAATATATTTCTGTGTAGTGCAAAGTTGCACAGAGATTTTTGACTCACAAAAAAATCAAGACTGAAGAATGCGAATGCTTTGCCTCTTGAATGATTTGACTCAGATTGATCGAGAAACAGCCTAAACATAGAGAACTCACAAAATTATCTGTGGCCTTAGTGTGAATTTTTTCGACTCACGTTCGATTGCGAGCGCGTTAGCACCTCACACCTATGCCTGTGAATGAAGGTAAGGCCTATTAAATACTTTGAGTAGGTATCTAATTAATATAGGTACCCATAGAATGTATCATCAATGTACCTATAAAAAAGTAATATTATAGGTCTTTATAGCATTATCCATCATTATTTTAAGAATTAAATTACCGGCTCGGCAAACCATTAAGTATAAAAAAATTATCTAAGTGTTTTGAAAAAAAAATTAATAATATTAGGCGGACTATACACTATTTTGGGTATGCTTCGGCACAACCGGGCATCGTATTGTGTGTAGCACCCCTAAGACATCAATTTTATTAGCACATAATAATTTCACGTCTTACGCAAGTTCTGCATTATCATGACGATAATTACATAAACTGCATGCTGGTAAAAAAAATTGATAATGAGAAAAATCTTCACTTCATCCAATAGTAACGACTTTGAAAGGTTTTCACCGGATTATTTCGGTTTTGCTATCGAAAAACGGTACATAACCAGTAGATTTGTGGCCTTTGATTTTAAGCTGCGCCACACAATGATATTATAAGTAAAATTTACATTTATAATACCATTGGCGCCACAGATTACTAATAGGTAGTAGTTAGCTTCGCTCAAGAGTCTGTGGTGATGGGTAATCTTATTCAAAGGTTTATAAAATCAAAACATTTACTTACATAATTAAACGTTTAACCATTACCAAGTCTAGTCTTAAATATTTAGTAGTAGATTACTTACAATAATAATTATGTGCAGACGCCAGCACATCAAGCTACTACAATCTGTCAAATTTCTTTAATAGTTTTTCAACTTTATTGCAAAAGCATAATGTTCAAAGTTGATGGGAAAATTTGATAGTTTCGGGTAGCTCTGGCGTTTGTACAACACTGAAGTGAAATTGTCAAGGAAACGAAGAGGGGGGGGGGGAGAGGGGGGGGTCAGGCGCGCATTTTACATAATCAGCCTATAATGTTCCCACTGCTGGGACACAAGCCTTCTCTTCATGTGAGAGGGAGCGGGCCATAATCCACCACGCGGGCCCAGTGCGGGTTGGTGGATGTCACATGTCTTCAAAATTTTGGTACTAGGACATTCCGGTTTCCTCACGATGTTTTCCTTCACCGTTTTGAGAGCATAGGCGGGCCGCATAGTGACGACAAACAAAGTATTGATGGTTTGTGATTAGAATATGAAAAAGGTCAGATGCCATTCAGTCAACGTATACACTAAAACCATCTTTTGATCTATTAGTGCACATTGTACAGACGCCAGCATATCAAGCTACTCGAAACTGTCAAATTTTCCCAATCAACCTTGAACCTAATGCTTTAGCGATAAAGTTGAAAATTTATTAAATAAATTTGACAGATAGTAGCTTGGTGTACACATGGTTTTGAGTAGGCATGTATGTGGATGGATTTAAAAGTAGGGTTAGACCAAAGAAACGATGGATGGACTGTGAGAGACATCGAGATGACGACTAATAGAGAAAAATAGACGAAAAGTTGCGCCAACGCCAAATAAATTGGGATAAGGGTAGAAGAATGTCTTCTACAGACTGTACTTCGGAGAGTGTGCGCAGGAGCTCCACAATCCTACCCGGACAACTAGAGCTAGACCTACTGCAGCGTACCATCCGCACTTGGTTGATATCCCGACGAGTCGTACTCAGCGCTTCTCCTCTTATATTATGCGCACAGCCAAAGTGTGGAACTCTCCGCCGACATTCTGTGTCCCACCCCACATTTAACCCGTCTGCCTTCAAAGCAAGAGTGAACAGGCATCTTCTGGACACGCTCGTTCCATCATAGATCTCAGCTATCGCTTTCCATCAGGAGTGATTCAACATAAAAAAAAAAACTTTTTTCAGTTCACCCCCAAACCAGAGCCCCAGAGGGCATCGAGGTCACTAACCGATAGCCGATATTTTTTGCGCTACTTCTATACTATCTATACTCGGATATTTATGATCTATACCTACTAATATTATAAAGACGTAAAGTTTGTAAGTTTGTATGTAGGGGGTAATCTCTGGAACTAACAGCAGTTGGATTTGAAAAATTCTTTTTGCATTTGATAACCCAACTCGTGAGGCAGGCTATAGGCTATATAACATCACGGTATACCCCTCAGGAGCCGAGCAAAAAGAAACAAACTCAGAAAGGACGCTGAAAACGAAGTGATAGGGGGGGGGGGGGGGGGGGCAGGTGATGCGATGCGAACTTTCACGCGAACGAAGTCGCGGCCAGAAGCTAGTCATAAAATAATCTTTTTAGTTGTTATTATTAAGACTTATTATAAAGATAATGAAAGATAAACACGCTCAGTGGGGGGTTACAGATGACGTCATCAAATCTAGCATGTTTTTGTACATTCGTCTATAAAATACAAAACATGTTTTGAATGATCTTAATCTACGTCACATAATAATTACTGATGATACCGATAACTTATTTTCAGGGGTCGATTGATCAGGTTATACTACGCTTGCTACAGTTGGTCCGTGGATGGGTGACCATCTTCACATACCAAAACCCCTCCGTGTCTCGGAAAGTCCCGGCTGTCATACGTGGATCTTTGGCAGTCGTTACGGTTCGTCAGTGGCTCGAAAGGTCTTACCGAGGGGTATCGTATTACCCAGTAACTGGGTTGTGGAGGTCAGATAGGCAGTCGCTCCATGTAAAATACTGGTATTCAGCTGCATCAGGTTAGACTAGAAGCCGACCCCAACATAGTTGGGAAAAGGCTAGGCAGTATATGATGATGATGTACCTATGGGCTCTGTCTTCTATAGGCAGTGCCGGATTAGCCCATAAGTAATTTAACCAATTGCTTAGGGCATCACGTCTCGGGGGCACCACAAGGCAGAAACAGCACCGAAACAGTATTTGCTAGCACATGAAAGGCAAGGCTGTTTATCAGCAAGATATTACAAGACCCAAAAGTCACTCTAGCTAGAGATGTGCGCCAATCTTTACAAATCGCTCGTCGTTGTTTTGGAAAAATACGAGGCGACTAGTGGATAGGAGGGCCTACAGGCGTGGATTGCTTAGGGCATCAAGTAGTCTTAATCCGGCACTGTCTATAGCAGGGATGCACAGACCGCGGCCCGCGGGCCGCATGCGGCCCCCCCGCAATATGCCAGAGGCCCGCTAGCAAAAAAAAATATTTCCTCGTATATTTGAAGGAAAAATATTGCTGAGGTTTACAAATAATATAAATTTAATAAATTATTTTTATTATAAAATTTTTGGCTATTTTCTGTTTTTAATTTGTGCTGGTGGCCCGCCATTACTTCATCATATGCCCAAGTAGCCCATGGTCTCGATAAGTCTGTGCATCCCTGGTCTATAGAGTATTAGCATTATGCTGAGCGCTGGCCATTTTGCGTGGATGTGACGCATGTTTTCCCCCAATTTTTTTTTTGTTTGTGCCTTTTTATGAGTCATGTTTACAGCAAATAAACGTATTTTCTTTCTTTTTCTTTCAACGCCCTGTCAATGTCATTCGGGCGACAAAAGAAAAACTGGCCAAGTGCGAGTCGGACTCGCACACGAAGGGTTCCGTACAAGGCAAAAACGCCGAAAAAAACATTTTTGGTTGTATGGGAGCCCCCCTTAAATATTTATTTTATTTTAATTTTATTATTTATTATTAAAGTTAAAATACAACTGAGTATTTTGTGAATATTTCAAGTGCCTACCTGTTGCCATTTTTGATATCGAGCAAAAAAGGGCAAAAAAATCGCGTTTGTTGTATGGGAGCCCCCCTTAAATATTTATTTTATTTTGTTTTTAGTATTTGATGTTATAGCGGCAACAGAAATACATACTTTGTGAAAATCTCAACAGTCTAGCTATCGCGGTTCTTGAGATACAGCCTGGTGACAGACAGACGGACAGACAGCGAAGTCTTAGTAATAGGGTTCCGTTTTTACCCTTTGGGTACGGAACCCTAAAAAGAAAAGATAAAAGATAAAAGATCTTGGTAGCACTCTGTATTATAAAACTTTGCGGACCGACTAAAGACTATCATCATATTGTTGTGGTTGGTACCTACACTCTGTCCACTAGAATAGAATAGAATACTCTTCATTACGTACACGTAGCAATTACAGACATAAACTTAGAAATTTTAGAGGTCTTATCGCTATGAGCGGTCTTTTAAAAACAACCTTTGGATGGATTAAAAGGGGATGGAGAGACAAATACTGTAGGTAGTCTGTGGACATTTACGTATTAAAATAAATACTTATAGTAGGTATATTATACTCAGATCTGATCAGTGATCACTCTTGCAGTGCGTGTGTGGTGTACTATCAAATACATGTAACTCGCTGTTGTTAACACTCCATTCGAATTTAGACTGTATGAAACTGAAGATTAAGTTGATTTCTCTGTGAAGGTACGGTGTTAGTTTCCTTCTTGTAAGCAAAAATAGTGTAACAGGATTTTGATTCTTGTTCAGTGAGACACAGGAGCATAATTTCTGTGACAGTATAAGGAAGGGTTTTATACTTTTATCATACGTTGCCCTCAATGTTATGGAAAATGCTTTGTTATTGTAATAAAATTATTGCACATTAGTTGGTAATTGTAATGAAGTAGAGACTAGAGAAACGTATACAGGGTTATTGGTAAAACATTACAACCTCTTATGAGGGCATTGTACTCATCATTGTGAACAACTTTTACTATATGGGACCAAAACTGAAATAGCGAAAAAAAAAATCAGATGTTCCCTACAATTGAGTCTTTATGTTCGTATAACTCGTCAAAATGTAGGGAAAAGCTGATTTTATTTTCGACCAATAAATAACCGTGAAAAAATGAAAAAGAAAGAGAAAAAAAAGAAAATGTCGTGACGAGTATGGATGTCGATGGCTATAAGAGTAGGGGAAGACCAAAGAAACGATGGATGGAATGTGTGAATGATGATATGGTTAGAAAGGGGGTGACTACCGAGATGACGACTAATAGAGAAGTATGGAAGAAAAAGACATGTTGCGCCGACCGCAAATAAATTGGGATAAGGGCAGGAGAATGATGATGATGAAATATAACCCTGTACTTATAAGTGTAGAAGGTAAATCGTAATAAAATAAAGAGAGTAGGTACACTGCTGGTACACCCACATTTCTCCAGTTAAGTTTAAGTAAATATCATCATCATCATCATCATCATTTCAGCTGAAAGACGTCCACTGCTGGACATAGGCCTCCCCCAAGCATCTCCACTTCGACCGGTTCTGTGCTTAATTCTCGCATCCAACGGGTTCCTGCGGCCTTCACAAGGTTCTAGGACCACCTTGTGGGAGCCCTTCCAACGCTACGTCTTCAGGTACGCGGTCGCCACTCCAGAACCTTTCGGCCCTATCGGCAAGTGAATGTATAAAATATAAGTTGTAATATTTAGTCCTTTTGTCATCAGATAGGTAATTATTTCAACAAAGAGTCATACAAGTTAAAAATAATATAACAAATGAAACATTATTATTATCTCTATTTCTATTCTGAGCTCATCTCAGATTACCAGTAGGTAATTAAACACGTGAAATAGCTCTATTTAAATCAAAAGGTTATCTTTTAAAGTGTAAAGTTATCATTACCGCGACATTTTAACAGACAAGGTTACCAAATGGTGATCTGATAGACCTTGAAGAAGTAAGTACCTAATAACATAGTTTTAAAAATAAATTTAATAAGATAAATTATAATTATTTCATCAAATTATTTATTTTTGTCAACCTTTTAAATAGTGTTTCTATAAATATAACTAAGAGTTGTTTTTTTTTGTATTATTTATGCGCTGTGTAGCTTATAAGATTTGGTTGTTTAGCTTATAAGAGTGTTTGTGGCTAAGTAATAATAGCCTGGGGTCATGGGTCAATCGATCAGGTTAAGCTACACTTGCCAGGGTTGTTCCATGGATGGGTGACCATCTTTACATACCAAGACCCACCTCGGAATGGTCCTGGCTGCTTTGACAGTCGTTGTGGGTAGTCAGAAGCCCGAAAGTCTGACGACCAGTCTTACTAATAGGTATCGTAGTATCGTATTAACAGTAACTGGGTTGTGGAGATCAGATAAGCAGTCGCTCCATGTAAAATACTGGTATTCAGCTGCATCCGGTTAGACTGGAAGCCGACCCCAATATAGTTGGGGGAAATGGCTAGGTGAGGTGGATGATGAACTGGACTGTTTAGCTTCGAGTCTGACTCAAATATTTGGTACAAAATAGTAGTTTAGTTTTCCTCAAAGGTTATATACTTAGGTTAACTGAAATAAAAGTCGACCTTATGCCTAAAGTCTACCACAAAGCCTTATAAAGAGTTAACCTTAGACCATTTTGATATAATATGGTATCGTCTTGGTGCAAGCCATACCGTATAGGTTTGGCAATAGTATTTTTTTAAACTGCAGAAGTGCAGTTAGCGAGGTTTTACTCGAAATTAAGGTTTATTTGCACGTCGAAGGTGTCAAAAACATAAAAGGTACTCAGGCCTTTATTTATTTATTTATTTATTTAATACTTCAAGCACATAAATGTACAGAGGCGGACTTAATGCCATAGGCATTTCAATCAGGTGCATGCACTCTCAAGGGCGCCAGGACAAAAGGGCAACAGAATCACTTCCTTAATGTCACTAAAGAGAAAACAAAGAAATTGTAAATAATTTGCTGACGTGATCCGCTTCCTTAATTATTTTATTCGTTGAATTATTTACCTTAAGGCCCTTACATAAAATTAAATCATTTTTATTTGCATTAAAACATGGTATTCCAGATGTTAAATTAAAATTAGTGCTTACATGTTTTGCTATACATACATAGCATGCAAACTTGTCGGTATGCGTTACATCACCTATTCTATTGTTGGAGCATATTTAGTCTATAAATTCTTCAATAGAATAAATATTTTGTATATTTAGCCATTTAAATAATTTGTGCTTAAATTACTTTAGCTGTCAACCTTTTTAAGTTGCTTGGTATATTATTATAAATACGTACACACATTGCTAAACAGTTCTTACCTATTGTATTTTGTAGATCTAGGAATGTCATTTAGTACGAGCTGAATAGATCTCTACGATTTCTTGGATTCACACATTACACGTTTTTCTTGCCGTGAAAAACTACGGTTTAAATTAAAGTCAAAATATTTTATGTCACATAAACCTACATGGGCATTTATGAAATGTCAGAAGCTAGGTGCACGGTTCCAATTGGTCGTTTCCTATGGAGAAGAGCCGGCAAGATTCCACGGTTACTCTTTTAAAAAAGAATTGGTTTTACAATGTTTTCAAATGACAGTAGGTATGGGAGGACAGCGTAGGCCTGTCTACAAGTACCAGGCCCTCAAGTCTGCTATTACAATAGTGTCAGAATGGTCTATCATTGATTTCACAATTGTTGCTTTTGACAAGTTTGGTAATCTACTAATATAATGGCGTCATTATGACTTTCCAATGGTCAACCATTGACACTCCATTGAAAGAAATGGCATAGAATGGTAATCTCGTACATAATGAAAAATGAATTACTGACTTACGCGGTAATCTGCAAAAAATTTGACAGTTCCTTTGATCAGTGACCTACCATTAGAACGTCATTGTGCAGTCATTGCTTTTAATTCGTTACGAGTATCGTATATTTTCTGTGCAATTGACCGACCAATGATCAACCATTAAGAATTTAGCAGATTACGAACTTGTAGCAAAATGACAATGAGATGGTGGTGGGATCGTATTGGAATGACGAATTTATAGAAATAGCAGAGGTTATAGGGTAAAATAAGGGTAAATAAGGGTTCCGTTTTTTCCTTTTCAGGTATGGAACCCTAAAAGTCGTCTATAGATCTAAAGTCTACAAGGCCTACAAAGTCCTCACATTTACAAAATAAGAATCTATCAAAAGGATAAATAAAATATAAAAACCTAATAAAACCAAGTGATATGATTGCCATTACAACCACTATTATAGAGGTGAAAAATTAGAATTGTTTGTATGTAATGTCAAATAATAAAAAGATTACTTATGTCAAAGAAGTGTGTAAAAAATAAATAAAAAATAAACATCGTAATTTGAGAGCAGTTAATAGACATTTACGTAGTTATGCCTATAATGAGGTGCCAGGGAAGCCACATGTGCAGAAGGAATTTGGAAGGTTTATTCACCGTGTGTTGGCACGGTCGTCAGTCAGTGTTGTATGGATCACTATGGAAGCTTGATGACTGATACATTTTTTCTACGGTACAGTTTATACACCGTACCACAAAGAAACCCTGCCGTGTACATACAAAAAGCCATAAAGGTCGCCAATAGTGGTCATCAATCATCATCTGCCTAGCCTTTTCCCAACTATGTAGGGGTCGGCTTTCAGTCTAACCGGATGCAGCTGAATACCAGTATTTTACATGGAGCGACTGCCTGGAGGTCGCCAATAGTGGTGTGACCACTTAATAAAACCCACGCTACGAAATTCTATACCGTGGGTCTGTTTTCAAACGCGAAACTCACATGCTACGTGCATGTGATGTGATATGTATTTAGACAACATACCTATTTGATCTATACGGGAAAGAATCCCACGACCACGACATTTTCTGGGGAAATTCGACAGATATTGACATAATTTTTAAAGCACAAAAACAGTGCTTAAGGGCTATGTTTGGGCTTCAAATGGTCGAAACCTGTAAACCGTTTTTCCAGGAGTATAAGATTCTGACTCTCCCAAGTCTGTATATCTATGAGGTCTCATTATTTGTGAAAACCAATAAAAACCTATTTAAATTAGCATCAGAAATAAATAATAGGCAACAACGGGACGCACTACGCCTCTATGTACCCCGAACATGTACCTCTTTAATGTACAAGAGTGTGTTCCATATGGCACCTGTAATCTTCAATAAACTACCTAAAGAAATAAGGGCAATGAATACGGCCCTATTTAAGAAAAGTCTAAAAAAAATTCTGGTTAATAAATGCTATTATAACATGAATGACTTCCTCAGTGATAATTTTGCCAAATTATAGACCTCACAGTGACATCAAGTAAATCAATTATTCAATGAATTATGCATGTATCTCTTAATAACTAATTTTGACATTGACATTGAAATAATCTTAATATTTTTATTATTTAATAAATAATTTATTATCCAATATGACTTTAACTTATTATAACTATAACGTGCTTATTTCATCTAATTTTATTTATTTCAATGTCTATTTTGATTAATTGATGAATAACTATGACTGTATACATTTTTGCATGCCTTACGGTAGGTAGAATCACTTGAAACATGTAAATCTTATAACACCATTGTAACAGTGTATTCAGCAAAAATAAATGATTTGATTTGATTTGATTTGATTTGACCGACACCAAGGGAATAAGCAGAGGGTACAGCACCAAACAGCACCTATAATGTTCCCACTGCTGGGACACAGGCCTATAGGAGTATATAGGGTTATGTGCCCACCCTAGGATGGCCTGATGCCCACCCCAGGATGTTTGGGGAGATATTCGAAGTTCTAAGCTGGATACTTACACATTAAAACTTCACACAAAAGCAATCAAAGAAATAATCTACCACCAAGACCTAACCCAAGAAAAAAACCAGCGGTATTGTCCGAAAGGGTTACCGCTGGCCCGGAACATAAAGGACTAAGGAAGGAACACGGGTGGGTTTTAGTCAGTAAGAGTCTGACACTCCCTTCCGCTCCACCCAGAGCGGGAGGAGTCATTTGATGATTTCCCATCCAAAAAAAAAAACCCAAGAAAAAAAAAAGAAAAAAGCCCTAGATACGCACTGCACTGCCCTCACTGCAATGCACTGGCCTCGTCTCTGTGCGAGGGAGTGATGGGCTGTAATAGGCCATGCGAGCCCAGTCCGGGTTGGTAGATGTCACATGTCTTCGAATTTTTGGTCTCGTTTCCTCACGATGTTTTTTTCCTTTACCGTTTTGCAAATAAACACAACCTAAAAAAAAAACCGGTCATGTGCTAGTCGGACTCGCGCACCGAGGGTTCCGTACTTTGTACGTAAACTATGTAAATAGTTTATCACGGGTTTTGTGTTTTATTGTAAAGATGCCAGCACATCAAGCTACTCGAAACTGTCAAATTTTCCCAATCAACTTTGAACCTATGCTTTAGCGATAAAGTTGAAATTACTATTAAAGAAATTTGACAGATTGTAGTAGCTTGATGTGCTGGCGTCTGTAACTACAAATTTACGTTTTCGGATTTTTCCTTTTACTTGTGCTACATGATCTTGCTTCTTGCCAAATTTCATGATTCTAGGTCAACGGGAAGTACCCTATTTTTGATTCCATTGAATAGTGTCGAAATATACGTTATTTGCGGCATAAACGGCCGTATCTTTTTTTTACGTTAACGTATGTGTTTGATATTTTCAAAGCGTCAAGGGACTGTAGAGCTGAGTATATGGTTTTAATTTCAACTCGATACCTCCACGCGTTCCCGAGATAAAGGGTCTTGTCAGACGGACGGAAGGACTGACAACAAAGTGATCCAATAAGGGTTCCGTTTTTTTTCTTTTGAGGTACGGAATCCTGAAAAACATCACACCTGTAGTCTCCGAAGGATTAGTCAGAGGTGTGTAGTACATCCACGTTTGACGAAACGTGGGACTTAAACATAACTGACGAGTTATGTTTAAGTCCCATGTAAAAGGGGGCGATCCTATTGCCATCAAACTGGTACAAATCCAGGCTCCGGGCTGCTAGTGAGAAATTCCAGAAGGAAAGACCCAATAACCCTTTGCCCGACCCGGGAATCGAACCCAGGATCTCATGTTCAGTAGTAGCCCTTGCCACCACAAGACCCATGAGGCAGTCAATAAGCATTTTCTTATGTATTAGGCAAAAAATTAAATAAATAAAGAATACTTAATTTGTTTTGGATTATTTAATTTAAATTTCATAAATCACTAGATGAGCCTCGCTGTTTCACCCGCGTAAGTGTCTGCTCTGCCAAATCTTATCGAAATCCGTTCAGTGGTTTGGTGTGAGATGTAACATACAGACAGACAGACAGAGTTATTACTTTCGAATTCATACTCATTAGTATGGATTTCTTCGGAAGTTCGGGTGTCGAGGACGGAAAGTCATAGGAAATTCGCACAAACTATAGTTATGGGAGGACAGTGTAGAGTCTTAAGCCGATGATGATATAAATAAACAAACAAATAATAATAGCCGACAGACCTATCTTAATAGTAGATTAAGTAATTATTGACAAACTAATCAATACACTATCAGTATCACGCGGTCACCACGCTGTGTCAGCTATGCTGCGCCTGCGCTTACTCGTGACGTCACTAGTTGTCAGGTGTAAGAAAGTGATAATCTTCAGACAATGTGTTTGGTGATAATGGATTATCTAGTAACTTTTGTGTTTTGTCACGTACGTGCCATGTGCTTTTTTTAAGACCAGTAGTGTAGCTAAAACAAAAAAAAAATTGCCTAGCCTTTTCCCAATTATGTTGGGGTCGGCTTCCAGTCTAATCGAATGCAGCTGAATATATCAGTATTTTAAAAAAGTAAAAGAAAAAATCCGTAAACCGTAAATTTGTAGTTATATCATCTCGTGATAAACTGTTTACGTACGCTACTCGGTGCGCGAGTCCTACTCGCACTTGAACGGTTTAAAAAAAAAAATATGATTAACATGTAAAAGTGTTTGTACAAACCTACTTACAAACAGAAAATAAATAATTTATCAAAATGACGCTTGCATTAAATAGGTGCCATTAGAAGATTGGACCCCAGCTCATTACAGTTTTTGCGAAAGAGCTCATCTGGAAACTGAATGGGGTACCACCACAACTATTTCAACAAAATAATTTAGTTGCGCAGGAGACAATATCATCATCTGCATCATCTGCCTAGCCTTTGCCCAACTAATACAGCAGCAGCTGAATACCAGTATTTTAAATGGAGCGACTGCCTATCTGACCTCCACAACCCAGTTAATGGGTAATACGATACCCCTTGGTAAGACTGGTTGTCAGACTTTCGGGCTTCTGACTACCCGTAACGACTGTCAAAGATCCACGAAGGACAGCCGGGACCAACGGCTTAACGTGCTTTCCGAGGCACGGAGGTGTCACGGTATGTAAAGATGGTCACCCATCCACAGACCAACCGCGGCAAGCGTAGCTTAACCTGATCGATCGACCTGTGCGGCTGATATTATTTAGCCACAGGCCTCTGAGTTGCAGGAGACAATAGTAGGTGGTAATTATGACATTCTACAAGGTGGTGTACTAGATAGTCCTCTAATCATCTGCTGTGGAGTTGCTGCCCGGCTGCCGAGAACATGCAAACTGTAATTCACTATCTTCCATATCCATAGGTATAGTTGATCAAGAATATAAATGTTCAACATAAACATATCATTAGGCCTATATTCCCCGAAGGAGTTTGGACTTTAATCGGCGTTTCTTCTCAGGTATCAGTAAGCTACGAAATGCGGGCGCCATCTTGTTTTAAAATATTGACCAAGAAAATATTGACGTGTAATAGATATTTCAGAGGTGTACCTAACCCATCCAAGTCATGTAAAATACTGGTATTCAGCTGCATCCGGTTAGACTGGAAGCCGACCCCAGCATAGTTGGGAAAGGCTAGGCAGATGATGATGAGGTGTACCTACCCATAGTACACCCAAATCCAAGGTAACGCGTGAAATTCAAATTTTCTTACGTTTTTTGCAATTTGCTGGTCAGCATTAAGTTGTACGTTGATTAAAATATAATTATAATTCTGTAAATACATATTTGTTACGGTCGCGCCGTAACAAAATATGTACCTACCTATTTACAGAATTATGATCATTAAAATCAGTAATACAACTTGATATGTTAGTATAATCCTAAAATGACAAGATTTTATGAAATAGTCATTCAGTAGGATTACTTGGTCTTAGAGGGTGGTGTTGATGACTTTAATGATTATAATTCTGTAAATACATATTTGTTACGGTCGCGAATCATATTAATAATAATCAACTTACAACTTAATACTGACCAGCAAATTGCAAAAAACCTAAAAAAAAAATGATTTTCGCGGGGGCGAGCATATTGCTGTTGTTAGTTGTTAGTTTGTAGTGTAACTAACATAGTTTTAAGACCTTTGTAAATAACAATTATTATGGATGTGCTAACAAACACCAACTAGTGTTTAAGTTGTGTCACTTGTGTATGTATCTACTACCGAATAAAATTTTATGATCTGAAAAATAAATAAATTGAATTGAATTGAATTACATGCCGACTCCGGGCTGCTACTGAGATAGTAACCTTTTTAAAAATATTTAGTAGAAGAGAATAGAATGTTCTCTTACAACACTTGACTAAACGACCCACTTCCGTAGTCTTAATTGAAAAGAATGAATCGTTATTATAGTAGGTGTACCCGTGTCGGACTGTAGGTACTTACTATCAATCACGATTTACAAGCAATTGTTACTAACGCGAGGTACGAGTACATGACTCATCTCACAGTAGCTAGTACACAAGAAACTATATTGTACTAGGTGCCTTTTTTTCGTCCGGGGAAAACCTTCAAAAGGCGCCCGACCTTCGGGGAGGGAGGTCGGGGAGTGTGGAATTTTTACCTCACTAAAATCACCCCGGTGATCACCAGCAGGGCTAGCATGGGCTGGGGATAAAACTTTACCGGTTATTTCCACTGACAAGGGATAAAATTATTTTATCCACCTGCCAAAGCACGGCAACAAGGGGAAAGAGAATTATATCACTTTTTTACATTAGACGTGGATACTCGTCTGGAGTCGTCTGGACTCGTATGGAGTCTATAGCATGGCGACTAGTGGAAGAGAAAAATTACAGATATTTTGACATAACAAAGGGAGAAATTTGTCCTCGTCTTTAGATGGTGGGTTTAAGTATATCTCTTGGAGAAAATATAATTAATTGTACTATAAAAATGTCTCGTGCTTACTGCCACCGTGAATAGTTTATGCACCCATGTCGCCATGCTCGGAGGGTGGACAAAATTGACAGAGGGGAATAGTATTTTCTCCTCTCCCCGTGGATAAAATGTCTCCGGCCATGCTAGCCCTGCTGGTTTGTCCGCCGTGAATAGTTTATCCCCCCATGTGGCCGTGTTCGGAGGGTGGACAAAATTGACAGAGGGAACAGTATTTTCTACTCTCCCCGTGGATAAAATGTCTCCGGCCATGCTAGCCCTGCTGGTTTGTCCACCGTGAATAGTTTATCCACCCATGTGGCCGTGTTCGGAGGGTGGACAAAATTGACAGAGGGAACAGTATTTTCTCCTCTCCCCGTGGATAAAATGTCTTCGGCCATGCTAGCCCGGCAGAGGGGCAATTTTCGTAATTTTAAGAACGTTTACATTCTGAGATCAGTCTCATTCTGTCAAAAATAAATTGAACGTTTTTAAGGCCTGCAGAGAAACAAACACGGTCACCGTAGCTAAAAGCAGCATGGGTTGTGCATTGTATATGTTGGTAAACATTTGTGAAATTGTATTGACAAACAAAACAAGATGGCGACTTTAGACCACGCGCCAAAATAACTTTGTTGTAACTTTGTTGACCATCAACTGACACTTTTTCCCAAATGAGGGTAGCCAAAAACTACAGAACATCAAGTTCCATAGATCCTGACACAATGCTTTATAATTCGTCTACCTTATAAGTCTTTGTTGTCGAGTCAATTGTTGGGAGTGAACGCACCGAACCTAGATATAAAAGGCGTCACCAATGAGTCATATTCATATGTTTAACCTGGTTTAACCAATATTTTGATTTAAAAAGAGTGTCAAAGCCAATGGAGTTTCTTGCCCGATCTTCTTATAGGAACCTACTTCTTTCTGACGGCGACTCCTTGACAATTTAAAAGTGCCTTTAACTAGTTTAATTGAAATAAACGTGAGTTTGAGATTTGTCATTCTATGTAGGAGTTCTTGGACGTTCCCCAGTGGTGGCTCCCCAATGACACCAGTCTTTTTTTTTTTGGGTGGGAAATCATCAAATGACCCCTCCCGCTCTGGGCGGAGCGGAGGGAGTGTCAGACTCTTACTGACTAAAACCCACCCGTGTTCCTTCCTTAGCCCTTTATGTTCCGGGCCAGCGGTAACCCTTTCGGACAAACTCGCTGATGACACCAGCCTTATAAGTTCTTTTGATAGTGTCACCCTTAGTTCATTAGTTCAAAATTACAAAGATGTTTACTGTTACTGTATTGTTAGCCTGCATCATCCCACTGCTGGGCAAAGGCACAGAGCATGTAAGGCAAAGGCCAAAGATGTTTACGTGTGATGTTAATAATGTTCTGAATTTCGGAGCTTAGTAACTATGCAAGAAAGCAACGCTCTGAAGGGGACGGGTCAGTCACGTAGCAACATACACGGTAGACCGCAAAGTAACAAGAAATTGGTCATTAGCATATTAATAATTAGGATTACTTATGTTTTATCAGAAAATTGCAATCACGTTAATTTATTAATTAAAGGAGTTGTTTGAAAGCGTGAAGTGAATCATAATAGCATTAAATAATCTTCATAAATTGTCCGACTATGTGCCTTAAGAACCTTACTCTGTTCTTAATGTAGTGTCTAAGCATACGCCGCTATTACGTCACGAAACGCTGTTACGCCGGTGTAAAAGTTGTTACGTGGCGTAACGCTGCTGCTGCTACGCCGGGTATGCACCGATCGCTACCCCGCATTGCGCAGCTGCTACGCTGCGTCTACAGATCTGCTACGCCGCTTCTACGCAGTGAAACACTGCAGTTACGCCGAGCCTACGCAGCTACGCTATGTAAAGTAGCTACGCTGCGTAACGCTGCTGCTACGTCGAGTATGCAACGCTCGCGCTACCCCGCGTTGCGCAGCTACTACGCTGCGTCTACAGATCTGCTACGCCGCTTCTACGCAGTGAAACACTGCAGCTATGCCGAGCCTACGCAGCTACGCCATGAAAAGTTGCTACGTGGCGTAACGGTGCTGCTGCTACGCCGAGTATGCACCGATCGTTACCCCGCATTGCGCAGCTGCTACGCTGCGTCTACAGATCTGCTACGCTGCGTCTGGCCATTTGCTACGCCGCTTCTACACAGTGAAACACTGCAGCTATGCCGAGCCTACGCAGCTACGCCGTGTAAAAGGGCTACGCCGCGTAACGTTGCTGCTACGCCGAGTATAAAGTAAAAAGGAAACTTTGGCAGAATCATAAAAGGATAATATTATGAATCCTTGATGGCAAAGACAGTCCGTGTTATTAATTTTTTCGCTGCACTACGTAGGTATAATCAAAGAGATCGGGATTGGATTTGGATTGGATTGATTGGCATTTTAGCACAGACAAAAAAAATAACTGAAAAATCCTTCACTAATGGGATTTGATACAATTAACTTAACAGTTAACAGTCCATTATGATTCATAATGTTATCCTTTTATGATTCTGCCATAGTGGCCTTTTTAGGCCCTATGTTACGCAGCTGCGTTTGGCCATCTGCTACGCCGCTACTACGCCGTGAATCGCTGCTGCTACGCCGAGCCTACGCAGTTACACCGCGCAACAGTTGCTACGCCGCGTAACCCTGCTGCTACGCCCAGTATGCACCGCTACACCGCGTTACGCAGCTGCTACGCTGAGCCGTCTGTCGTCGAGATCGCACGCACAGGTTCAATAGAATATCAGAAGGTCAATTCTCGTAATTTAAAACGTTAAAAATCTAGTCTCAGTCTCATCCCGGCGACAAACAAATGTCAAAAACTTGTCAAAATGTAGGGAAATTAGAGGTATTTTTAACAGATTGAGACTGAGATCAGACTGTGAATGTTCTTAGAATTACGAGAATTGCCCCTCAGATCTCTGATGGATGGCGGCTGTGCGTTGCCATGCTACACAGGTAAAAAAAAAACAAAAGTGCAATTAAACCTATATTATTATATTTTAATAGTTTATTGTTATATGGTACCTTAATGTACACACGGCGACAGCACAAGCTATACATTTCCAGTTTTATTGTATAGGTTTTTTGTACAATCAGAAGTCAGCTTTAATGGTTAAGACGTAAAGCTTGATGTGTAGTGGCGCGTTCACCAGAAAAATCAAAATAACAAAAAAAAAAAACACTAAAAAACATATAATAGGCGGCCTTATCGCTTTCTGCGATCTCTTCCGACCTTGGAATTGACAATGATTGCGTGGACATAAAAATGGGGTTATAATAGTTCATCAAAATATAGACTAATCGCTAGCTCAAGATTGATTGAATAAAATAAAAGTGAAACCTCCTGTCCCTTGTGTCCCTGTCCCTCCTGTCCCCTCAGCGGCGGCCCTAGAATTTTTTTAGGTGGTGCAAAATCTTAACGTAGCGCCCTTATAAGTACCATATTCCTGTGATATATAATGCAAAATTATGCAGTTGTTTGCTTGTGGACGATCGGCTTTATAATAATAAGTTACCATCATCAATCTGGAGCCTGGTAGACCGTTCACCAGTCATTGATGATAGTAACTTACTATAAAGCCGATCGTCGAGGCGCTGAAGTGCTCGCATTTCGATTGATTTCAGCGCCTCTCCCATGACGGCGCCCGGTGTTGTCGCACCGCTCACACCGCCCTAGGGCCGCTACTGTGTCCCCTGTGTCCTCCTGTCTTGTGTCCTGTCTGTGTGGCCTGCCTTTCCTTACAGAAATAAACTGGAGAAAGGGTTGAGCGAATCTATGGGTGTTACTCATTCTTTTCTTACTACATCTTTATAGGGTCGGGACAAACGTTTGCAAGATTAGCTCATAACATAATCAGTCCTTAATGTTCCCACTGGGACGCACAGGCCTCCTCTCTATTAGAGCGGGCTATAAACCATCACACGGGCACAGCGAGGGTTGGTAGATGTCACATGTCTTCGAAATGTTTGGTTCTTGGACATGCCTGTTTACTCACAGTGTTTTCCTTCATCGTTTTGTGAATAGCGGCGTAATTGCGTAACACAATAAAAAAAAAAGAAAATAAAGTAGCAATGGCTTCCGTTTTGACAGTTCAACAACATTCATTGCGTTATTAACACGCTTTTACTAGGTCGCTCTGTGTAACTAACTATGTAATGGAATCTAAGGTAACTAATTTAACCATCTTCCAAGGGTCGTAGTGTAATGAAAATTGGCAGCTGTATGTAGTTCTGATGACAATACAATAATATGGTACTGTAGAACTGATCTGATGATGGAGCCGGAAGATATGAACTGGAACTTCATGATGGAAAATCGTATCATAGCTGTTTTGGATTTCTTAGAAAAGTCTTGTAATGAACTTTGACCACGATTAGGTTCCAAGATCTGATGATGAAGCCGGAAGATAGGCACTGGCATTCCATGATAGAATATCGTATCATAGTTGTGTTTGCACGCGTGTTTTTCTAGTGTATTTAAACTATTAATTTATTCATACGTTGTTGAGCAGACAAATTTTTCGAACATATGAAGCAATGGATTAGAAATATCCTTCAATATGATTCAGATTGTGATTAATAGTGTGTTTCGCAATTATGGTGCAGTATACCAGTACCCATAGAATATGATTTCGATTTTATGATTTTTATTGCATTATTAATTATTTTAAAATGAATGTGGATTATTATCGTTTTGATTTTGTTATTTTTATTATCTTTGACATGTTTTTTTTTTATTTTTCTTTTCGTTTGTTATATTTGAATGGTACTGTTTTATTTTACAAAATTTCTACACAATGTAGATATTGTTCCGAAATAAATGACTTATGACTTTATGACTTCGTAATTGGCTTTACCCCATTGCTGAATGTTGTATTTACTGTTTTCTAAAAAGGTAAATAAACTTCAGTAGATTCTCGTTAGGACCTTAAGGGGCTTACAGGACCTAAACGCAAAAAACGTAAGTTTTAGAAACAATAAAAGTATATGATCGACTACAGTAAACAAAATCAGAAAAATATATGATATTCTTCAGTATATATGCTAGGTAGATAATGTGTTAAAAATATAATACAACAAATTTGATACGATAGAAAAAAATAATGAAAATACCTCTAAAAACTTTATTTTTACAACAAAAACCATACTAATATACATTACAATCATTCTGTTTTATTGTAGACTAGCTTCCGCCCGCGACTCCGTCCGCGCGGATGTCGGTCTTCGCGTGGATGGTTTATTTCTCCATTTTGAGTAACTCTGACAATGACATCTTATAAATATCTATTGGACCCAAATACGGCTAAGCCTATAATAATTAAGGAGATCCCTCTATTGAGCTACTGCTGTTGAGCTCGCGTTCTGTAGTAAGTTTTTTTTTCATAGTAATTCCGACCTTGAAAAGTAGCATGTAGCAGTAAATTACTGACAATGACGAAAAGTTTGCAATAATAAAAAAGTGATCGTGACAATGCGACAGAAAGTTAATTGAGAGCTTCAGCATACACATCATTGTTAGTGAGCTCGTCCGGAATATGAACATGAAGATTTCTTGGACTGCTCACATGGGAAAGAGCTACGTAAAGTTGCCCGTGTGAAAAACAACTCGCGGTAAGATCTACGCCAGCAACTCCTAGGGTCTGACCTTGAGCCTTATTTATTGTCGTGGCGGTTACGCCACGACAACGGTTAGCTTTGTGTTAACAAAGCTACAGGAAACTGTATTCTCTTAAATTGAAATGGAAAATTATCCACTACGGGTAATGCAACGTGTGTTCGCGGTTCTACAGAACAACGTCTATGAATAAAACCGAAAAATAAGATTTTTTTTTTCTACGTATTTTTCCAGGATAAAAAGTATCCTATTTTATGCCCAGGATAATAAGGTATAATTATACCAAGTTTCATCGAAATCGAACCGTTAGTTTTCACGTGATGCCTGCATATACAGACAGACAGACAGACAGACAGACAGACAGACAAAAATTTTTTTAATCACATATTTGGGTTTGGTATCGATCCAGCAACACCCCCCGCTATTTATTTTTTCAATATTTTCAATGTACAGAATTGACCCTTCTACAGATTTATTATATGTATAGATTATTCTACAAGCAACATACTAAAACACTACTGTTTTAATTTTTTAGTCCAAACAATAGATTTTTTTAAATTAAATAATTTCTTCATATTTTGCAATAAATTACCAGCGTTGTGTCATTGCGTGACCGCGCTTTAGGTCATGTAATGTAAGCCCCCTATTATATACTCAAATTGTTGTGGTTTATTTACGTTTACTTATTACCTGATGAATGCCAACGGTGACTAACTTATTGAAGCAGTACCTGTGTTGATACCTATGTGTTTATGATCACGTACGCAATAGCTATGTGTCAATAGTTCAATGAAAAGAGTTGGTACCTATTTACCTCAAAGTCCAGAATATAATGTATTGCAGTAGCGAATGGTAAATTTTTGTAAGAGCTGAGCCAGAGTAGATATCTTTAGTATGATTATATTATTTGTCTATTGACCATTTTTCAAAGGGAAGCCGGTAGGAGTCGAGTTGTATGGAGTCATCGCCACTGATGTATTGGAATGAGAATAATTAACTATAACCTATTTAAAGGTCTCCCAAAGTGATAATGCGCATAGAAATCTTCGTCACTGTTCGGCAACGGTCGTATTCCCCGAGCGTCGGAAGACGATACGTGCATTTTCTTCATGCATGTTTAGGGCTCTTACGATTCAATGATTCGGGTGTTTCCGGGAATACGACAATTAGCGAAGATCTGCATGCGCATTATTCATTTGGGAATACTGTACTATTTATAACAAGCTTTTATTTAGTTTTACTGCTTATTGAGATGGATGCTTCGTGAGAAAAGTTTTAAGCATAAATATGGATGGCTATAGATAGGGGAAGACCAAAGAAACGAGGGATGGACTGTGTGAATGATGATATGGCTAGAAAGGGGTTGACTACCGAGATGACGACTAATAGAGAAGTATAGAAGAAAAAGACATGCAATTCCCTTTGTCCCCTTTAACGGGGACAGCGTACGGGGACAACGGGAAGTAGTTTTAATTATTTTATTTTATTCCCGATTATTTATTTTATTCACAGATTACGGGGACAACGGGAATACACGGTTGCACCGACCCCAAATATAATTGGGGCAAAGAAGAGAATGATGATTTTGCTTGTTTTTGGAAAATCTGCTCTTGGTCCATTAAATACCAACATTTATTTTGCAGAGATGACTTGATGGTTAACCTGAATCGTTTATGCACGAGGGAAACTCTAAAACGTGTACTGATAACGTCTTGCAATTAATTCACGATCAGATTGGATAGAAAAACAATTTAATTTAAGAGATGACCTGCAGAATTTTAATTAATTAAACATTATTTTAGAATTTATCAATTGTTTTCATTTTTAGGTAAGTCTAAGTACCTATATTGAAATAAGAAATAATAAAGTAACATTAAAATTAATTGAATTCAGGCAAAACCCATTTTACATAAAATAAAAATTTCCCAATACTGCGGGAATAATTGTACATATAACATGGTGTGTAACATACATGTAACATGATTAATACACACGCGTTTCATACGACGTTTTCTACACACTTGCTAGTTGCGAGGGAAAAAGCAGACCAATATTGTTATTAATTTTTATGGAAAATAGCGCGCTGGTTTTGTTTTTCCGCGCGCCGCGCTACGGATGCGCGTGCATGTGTAAATAAACTAAAGGCACTGGCAAAGCCGCTAAACCGCCTGTATCTATATAAATAAAACAAAGTCGGGTTAATTACACCATGGAAATAAAAGAAGCGAAAAGCATGTTTTGTTTTTTAAATATCAACTTAAATCGTCTATAATGTGTCAATAACAATAATAATATAAAAATTTAAAAAATATTAGCGTTATTGCTAACGCTAACGGGTTCATGGAAACAAACAAAATAAAAATAAAAGTTCTTTATTTTGTCAGTACGCTGCCATGAATGTCACAATAGTAATACATCCAATTTTACTTTAGATCCATGTTTACTCGGTTGGTGATTACCTAGTTAATAATTACTTTTTTTTATCACTACCTTCCTATTCATTATTGTAAATCTACTTTTAACGATGTTATTGTACGCTCGTAAACATTGTATGTAAATTTAGTTTCTCAGTAAGTGAATTATTGTTAATTCATAATGAGAAATTTCTTAAACGATATTTATAGCTCAAGAACGGCTGGACCGATTTTTATGATCTTTGCTTTGTTGGATTTGTCTCCGCCCCGAATAGCAGAATAACTATTAAAACATGGAAAAAAACTCACGAAAAAAAATTAAGATTTTTGTTTCTCATACATTTTGTATGGAATGGCTTTTTTGATGAATCAATTAACACAACATCTGAGGCGGTATGAAGTTCGCAATTTTTTAAATTTTTAACCTTTTTTTCAACTTTTTTATGCTAGTATTAGTATAGATTAGGTAAGCCGATTTAGTTACCTACTAAATCTATTATATAAAAATGATATATATATCACGGTGAAATCATTCATTCACCACCAGTAAACATGTGAGTAACACGAATACACGTTCTTTATCAACAACTAAGTAGATAACATTTCTATTCAATGTCGTAAATTATACAGGGTTATTGGTAAAACATTAACAACCTCTTAATAGGTCATTGTACTCATCATTATGAAAAACTTTTATGTTCGTATAACTCGTCAAAATGTAGGGAACAGCTTTTTTTTTTTCGCGATTTCAGGCTTGGTCCCATAGTAAAAGTTGTACATAATGATGAGTACAATGACCTCTTAAGAGGTTGTTAATGTTTTACCAATAACCCTGTATACGAGTACATAATTCATTTAGGAGTATTGTGTTACCTAGTAACTGGTTTCGGGTTTCTTATAGGCAGCCGCTTTTAGACTGGAAACCGACCCCAACATAGTTGGGACAAGGTCAGGAAGTTGATGACATAATTCATTGTGTCAGTCTTATCTATGCAAAATGGGAGGAATGGCGTAAAACAGGCATATGTTGGTACTGCTGTGGATGGAAAGAGGCTGGGAAAGATGATGAGCGATGATATTCGAACTGAATTTACTTCCCTCGTCTCAGATCAAAACTCAAAGCATTTATTTCAATTAAACCTTGTACAGGCACTTTTGAATTGTCAAAATTAAATAGTCTGTCAGTTAGTCAGAAAGTTGAAGCTAGTTGCCCATTCCAAAACGTAGATCTCTATGGAGAAGAACGGGCAAGATCCTCCAGACCTCAAACCGCTGTCTAGTCCACGACCCTCTGGTAAATCAGCAAGGGTGCTCTTCAAGCTGGTGGTGTGTCGTCCCGTTCACTGGCGAACGATCACAAGAAAGACTGATGCTGTGGCGAGCCGGTGCTTCTTTACCCAAACCATTCTATCCACCCGCTAAAAGACTCCCATCTGGACATGAGTTACCTTGGGTAACCTGGAAGTCTATCCAGGTTGGTCGAAAAAAGGAAAACCTGTTCAGGTGGAGATCGGTGGAGACGACTCCGCCTTGGAGTGTAAATGTGGTGCTGTTTCACAAACGATGGGACGCTTAATATCGTGACCTGCGTGTCCTGTCAGCTGCACGTTACAAGAACTACGATGGACGCTGGTGATGGCGCCAAACAAGTAGCCCAATTCTGGGCCGAGTCCACTTAGATTGCTATCGACACGCTAAGAAGAGCAACAGGTATATTCTGTAAAAGCTCACAGTGAAAACTTAGGTGAAATGAGCTTGAAGTTAGCTACCATTCAACTAGATGATTGACACTATTGACTGCACTGATAGAAAAAAATCATGAAGATACCTCTAAAAAGTTTCTTTTTACAATAAAAACCATACTAATATACATACAATCATTCTGATTTTTTGTCAGATTATTCTACAAGCAACATATCTAATATAACACTAGTGTTTTAATTTTTTAGTCCAAACAATAGATTTTTTGTAAATAGGTAATTGCTTCATATTTTGCAATAAATTACCAGCGTTGTGTCATCGCGCTTCTCTTTTTTTTCTATGCAGTCCGACAAAGATCGCGCTTTAGGTCATGCAGTCGCCTTAATAATACGTTTCTCGGGTAAAGTGCCTCCAAAGCAGTAAGAACCAGTAGGTAAGGGTCAATGAAAGATTCAATATTACGATGGAATAATTTACATCAATCGTTCACCTTCGTCTCACGGTCCCCTAATCTCTTTCGCAAAGTAATTTCAGTTACAATGGCATTGACGCAACGAATGTCTATTTATGTCGTTTGACATTTGAACTCAGCGATATGATCTGCTAGCATAATGTTTAGTGCAATCTCTGCTTCTTGTAAATCTGTAAATTGTGTAGTTTTACTTTTCATAAGTATTGTTGGGGGCGGAGGGTCTCGTGGCTATGTAATAACAGCCACACGGGTTGATCGATCAGGTTAAGCTACGCTTGCCGCGACTGGACCGTGGATGGGTGTCCATCTTTACATATCAAGACTCCTCCGTGCCTCGGAAAGCACGTAAAGCCGATTGTCCCGGCTGTCTTTTGTGGATTTTTGACAGTCGTTACGGGTCGTCAGAAGCCCGAAAGTCTGACAACCAGTCTTACCAAGGGGTATCGTTTTACCCAGTAAATGGGTTGTTGAGGTCAGATAGGCAGTCGCTTCATGTAAAATACTGGTATTTAGCTGCATCCGGTTAGACTGGGAGTCGACCTCAACGTAGTTGGGAAAAGCTAGGCAGATGATGATGTGACCATGATGCATCTAGAATAGACAGAATAGGCAAAAGAATTAAAAATGAAGCAATGACAGATAAATTAATTATGTGATACCTAGATACATGCTGCTTTGGGTTAATTGCGTAACACACTCACACAATGGCAATCGATGGCAATGCCTTTCATTTGACGATGTTTTCAAACGGATCAGGAATTTCTTCAAACTGATTAAAAGACAAGTATGGTAAGCAATTAGGGTGATGGGTTACTTAAGCATTGTTTTAAACCTTTTCCTGGAAGGTAGAAGCAGCATCCTAAAGCGTAGCGTAACACACAATCTGTGTCATTTTGAAGGAAATTACCAATCGATGGCTTCCCAAGTTCGATAAAATTGTCTGCTCAACAACGTTGATAACGCAATGAATGTTGTTCAACTGTCAAAAAGAAAGCCATTGCTACTGATAGTGTTACGAAATTACCCCACAGAAGCCGAGAAAAGTGTCCCAAATAGTACCTATTAGTAATAGCTTGCATTATTTCTGCAGGCAGACATTGGCCCCGATTCTGTTGCTCACAAACTAAACAAAAGCATCTTTTTCTTTCTATTTCATTATGAAAAGGACAGAAGATAAATATTAGTTTAGTCCTGTCAAATTATGATACTCCATAGACAACTTTAGACGAGATTAAAAAATTGGCTATTAAAAATACGTTAATGGCGCCGATTCTGTTATTCACAAACTAAACTAAATTTAAGTTCAGGCATCTTTTTCTTTCTATTTCATTAGGAAAAGGACAGAAGATAAATATTAGTTTTGTCCTGTCAAATTAGTCAGCGCCTGACGTAAATTGACGTATTTTTAATAGCCATTTTTTTAATCTCGTCTAAATTGTCTATGGAGTATCTTAATTTGACAGGACAAAACTAATATTTATCTTCTGTCCTTTTCTTAATGAAATAGAAAGAAAAAGATGCATGAACTTAAATTTAGTTTAGTTTGTGAACAACAGAATCGGCGCCAATTTCGTCAGGCGCTGACTAATTTGACAGGACTAAACTAATATTTATCTTCTGTCCTTTCTCACATCTACACACAATTTACCGCAAGATAGCAGTAGATTACATCATTTGAACCCAGCGATAACAAATTCTTTACTGCTGTTTATTGCCCTTTTGCTCCGTACCACGCAACGTATGGCAACCGGCTTATTATTTCTTTAAAATTATTATACCGTGGTACCGGCCACAATCAGATGCAATATTATTCATTCACCCTGGCTGAGTTTCCGAATATACTGTATAATCTATGGTTTCCGAAGCAAAACACAGACACAGCACTACCGCGTCGCGCGCCAACTGGGAAGGACGAGTTTCCCCGCCATTTTGAAAATATAATAGACTTTTTGTTTTTTTTTATTGTTTTGTGCCAGTGATTTAAAAAAAAAACAATGAAGGTTTTAAGCATAGTGCTTTGTTTTATGTGTGTGAATTCTTTGACGGCCAGTGAGGTGAGATATTTTTTTAATTTGCGATTTAATCTTTTTATTTATTTAGGGTCATATTTTATTTAAAAAAAAAACCTGATGTTAATTTGAAACTTGTTGTTGAGTCAAGTCATTTTCACTTATTTTTAGAATAAAAGGTGGGTAGAAACAAAAAAAAATATATTAAAATTTAATAAGTAAGTAAGTAGGTAAAAGTATTCAAAACTTTTTATGTTGTTTTCTCATGAAAGGAAAATCCTTGAAAGGCATTCAGTAATACATCTTCATGGTAATAGCTATTTGTATCAAATGCTTTTATTATTTTTTTGTGAGAATTATTCAAAATCCTAAGAATGCATTTCATTTAACAACAGAAAATGCTATGAAATATTATGAGAAAAATTGTTTCAATCATTTTAATTTACGATCCAATAATATTGAAATTGCTTTGGTAAACTGCATTTTACAGCACAATTTATTTTAAACTATAAAACAAAGGCAGTAAAAAATGTCATTATTTATTCATAGAAATCTAAAAATAAAATCGACCAACACAAAGCTGTAATTGCATTAACACCATCTTCTTACAGACAAAGCTTCCCAATCATGCGTTCCCCGCGTGTTGTTGCTCCGTCTCTTTCTAACGCACGCGTTATCGTTCATTGTTGTTGTTCGTTCTCGCTCTAGAGAAGGAATCTCCCTGCGCCCTAGTTTTCAAATTTCGAAACGGGAATGCGTGGTCCATTGTCCCCTTACATTCGGAAAGTAACCCAACTAGCAAAAAGTGGTTTTTATACTGTCCTAGAACCATCATCTATCGAGGACTATATGAGAGTTATATCCACATATAAGTCGCGAAAAGGGCCCACTTTATAAGTCTACTTTTGCTTATAACGTATTTATATTAGACCGCTGAAATGCCATAAATACGCCTATATTGCTCCTGTAATTGAATTACGTCAATGCAAATACTCCTGTTAATCTTAATATAAGTAAGTTATAGTAAAAAATTCGATTAATACGCGCCTAGAAATGCTTCCTTAAGCTCATATATTGTGAACAGTCGAAGTGAGTGGATCGGACATTATTGTGCTCTGTAAAAAAATATTTTTAACATCTTGAGGGCAAGTAATAGATATATGAATCAGAATTTATTAATGTCAACCATAGTAGAAAAACAAAATGTTATTGTTGTCAAATTGTTAGTCTCTTATAGCTTATTCGTAGGGGATCATGAATTTTCTGTGAAATCTATCATGGTATTGATTACAATTTTAACGCGCCTCTTGAAATTTGCTTATTTACATTTTAGTATTAATTAATATTATGAAGGCAGCTGACATTTTCTTAGTAAGCATTTCCAAGTGTGACATAATGCTAAAATAAGTATTTTTAGCATTTCCAAGTGTGACATAGTACCAATATAAGTATATTGGTTCTATATTGGGTTATCTCAAAACCGAAGAAGATTCGCCATTGTTACCGATTACTGTACGGGTTGTTACAAGCAAAAGTGGCTTCTTTAGAGTTTTAACCAGGATTGATTGAGATTACTTAGACAATAACACTACTGTGGAATGTCTATATAAATATGTCTAGGTTTAAAACGGCATACGATAAATCTAGAAAAATCAATATAGAGAACATTTTATCCTACCGAGTGCTGTTATAATCTTGGTGATTTATTATTTTTAAAACGTGGATATGAAATTCATTTAACAGTTACTTCTAAGTTTTTGTTAAACCAAACCAGATTCATAAATGACTTACAGTAATTTAACTTTAATTTACTTATATTGGCCACAAAATATTAGCCTATATGAGGCTATAAGTAAAAATAACAAGAGTAATTGCTCCTCAGTGCAAGTCTTCCTGTGGTACATGCTGTTACAGGAGTATTAAGATTTAAATGGCCCGCAGATGTTATCTTATAGGCGCATTTAAGTCTGACTTACCAGAGTAATTACTCTTGAGTGTAATTACTCTTATTTCATGCTTTTATAGGAGTCTTGATCCTATATTTGTCAGGAAATATGATCCTATATACGGATATAAGTACAAATTTTAGGATACAACGTACTTGAGTAAAAACAGCATGTATTTATGCTGTTAAAAGCGTAGTAGCAACCACCAAAACCATCATCGGAGTTTTATAAGTCCACGTAGCATTATAAAATCGCATTCCAGGATTATTTTGCTAGTTGGGAATTCATCATAAAAATGTTGGTGACATTAAAACTCCTTTGTAGCTGCTAGGTGCATTGTGTTGTGTTGTAAGTACAGAGATGTAGGTAATTGGGCATAGACGGACCCATGAATAAATAAGCTGTCAATGGGAGTATTTTTAGACAAATATTTTTTTAGGAACAATTTTTTGAAGTGAAATCTTTTTTTGGTGCGTTGGGCATTTTTTGAAAAACCATTGAACTCGCGCCACTGTTACCGTAAGCGACACCGCACGTGTTTTGTTTATAAGACGATTAAAAAATACCTGCTTTGGATGTGTTCGGCTGTCCTCGGGATGTATTCGGTTTTAAAGTATATCCGATATGTCAGTGAGCGATGGCAAAGTATTCAGCACTGCGATTCTGTAACCATCTCACCGTGAAAACATAGGTGAAGTGTATAGTGTCAATTCCTAGCAAAAACAAACTCACTTCACCTAAGTTTTCACGGTGAAATTTTTACAGAATCGACCGGCTCTTTGTGTTTTGTTTTCACTTCTGTCGGCACTCTCGGAGTGCCACTGTTTTTTTAACTTGTTTCTAAAACGATTAAGTCCTTGGATCGAGTATTTAACTGAACTTTCAAAACTTCAAACTTCACTGAGTATTCTAAGTTTTAAATAATATTTTTAGGTTCAAGTTACAACCTGCTACCTAATAAATTATTCATCAACAACTGTGAATTTACCCAGTAATTCTAACGTGTAAATTTTAACAGACCAAATTACTCAATTTCAGAGCTTTTTAGGACAAAATCCTAATTTCAGCCAAGTCTTGGTTAGGTACCAATTTCAAACAAATTCAGTAACATAGTAAAATAATCTTTGTTCCAGACCTACAAAGCAGGTATGCTGCACCTAAAAAACAAAGAAATCAGCGAGTTTACACCTTTCATCCACAATGCTGGCAAAACGGTGAGTCATATACCTAAATAAGAATGTCATAAAGAATGTAGAAATGTCTTTGCACTGTCTGCTATCGTACGAATAAAAATAGACTATTTATTTTCGTAATAAAGGCTACTTTTCCATGTGCTCGAAAACTTCAGTGAGATATGTATGACCAATGATATGAATGGATAGTGGTAGACCGCGAAATTCAAATTTTCTTACGTTTTTTGCAATTTGCAGGTCAGTGCCAGGTTGTATCTTGATCAAAATATGATTCGCGATAATAACAGGTACATATTTAGAGAATTATGATCATTAGAATCATTAATATATCTTTCTAAGTTGATTCCTACCACTTCTACACTTTTTCATAAGAGATTGGTGGTTGGAAAAAAACGTAAGAAAATTTGGATTTCGCGGTCTCAACTACCCATTTACCTTAAAGAGCTAGATATCGCACTAGCGCGCGCAAATTTTTGCAGACAAATTCAGACAATTGTTGTAGTTTCATTTAGTCCGCTAATAGCAGCGAGCAACACACTGCATCTCTTTCTGTGTCATACGTTCCGTATTATCTCTATCGCAGTCGTAGTTGAAAACTACTATACACCTATATGTAAGTACTTTGTAATAACAACGCAACAATACAGAACGTCGCTCAGTATGAACGTAGCGTATCTTTCCTTTATAATATCATTGTGTCTGACAGCAATCTTAGTAACTTGCAAGTAAGTGGTTGCCTTTTCAGTTCACTTTAAGGGCAACGAAGATTTTGACAGTTATCAATCTTTACTTGATTGATGATTGATGCGCAAATTAATTGTCTACAAAATGCAATTGAAGCGATTGACTCACAAAACATAGACAATTGCAATTGATCGTTTCGGGGTCCCTTTAGACATTAGCAAAAAGGTCGTTATCGGCTTTGCCATACTATCACATTAATATTACAAAGGCGAAGGTTTGTGAGTGTGTGTGTGTTTATATGTTTGTTACTTCTTCACGCTCAAACGGCTGGACCAATTTTGATAAAAATTTGAATGGAGGTAGCTGACACCCTGGAGTAACATATGGGCTACCTTTTAGCCCAATATTTCCACGGGATCGACACTTATGCGGGTGAAACCGCGGGGCGCGGCTAGTGAATAATAATACTAGCAGTGCTCCGCGGTTTCACCTTCATAAGTGTCGATCCCGTGGGAATATGGGGATAAAAAGTACTCTATGTGTTATTCTAATGTATAAGCTATAATACTGTAAAGTTTCATCAAAATCCGTTCAGTAGTTTTTGCGTGAAAGAGCAACAAACATCCACCGATCCATCCTCACAAACTTTTCGTTTATAATATTAGTAGGATTAGGAAGTAGGATAGTAGGAAGTAGGTTACTAAGTTGGTACGGAAAGGCAACAAAGTTATCATAAGTAAATTGTTAATTGTCTCTATTCTTATCGTACGTAATAAGAAATATGTTGTTGATCTCTGTCAATAATTCGCTAGCTACAATCTACAAAACACGTATTTCGTAACACACTCGTAATTGCAATCGCTTTAATTTTGACATTGCAAGATGACCCTCTGTCTGAGCAAAGCGATTTTGATCACGAGTATTTACGCAATTCGGGTACCGCGGGATAATTATGTAACACACAAAAAATAGCAATTGATCACAATGTCATTCATTTTGAAAGCTCAGCCACGTTCATTGCGTTAGTTACGTCGTTGCGCAGACGAATTTTTCAAATCCATGAAGCAATGGATGCTAAAATGAAAGGCATTGCGAACGATTGCCATTTTATGTAATTACCCCAGTGCGATGGTTACTTACTAGAGTCCGGCCCACGAAAGAAGTCCCGCGGCAATAGGTGGAACTAATTATGCTAATTGAATAATCGTACTATTCGAAAGTACTTTCCTCGTACGTCTTAGTGCAGAAGCACCTACTTCTCCAGACACCTCAATAGGTGTATCAGGGATCGCAAGCTTGACTGTTATGTTAAGATAACAATGTTTTCCAAACTTTCTCACACAACTCACATTTATACACGCAGAAGAAAAAAGGAAAGATAACCTTCTAGCATTCATTAGGTATTTTAATTTTAAAGGAATAGTTAATTTTTAATTTAATAGTTAATTTAATAGTTCACATGTCATACGATTTATTTTCGCATGCCTTTTTTTGACGACTTATTAGTTGATTCGCACGGATTTACTCGCCCGAAACGGGCGAATCGTCAGAAATATATTATTTATTATCATTGCACAAAATTCAAAATCGTGCTAAATGCCTAATACATATTTTTGGAGTTGTCGACTCGCCCACAAATAAATTACTTCGTGCGAGTCGCCTAATAGAAAAAAAATACATTATTTGGACGTAGTTAAGCAGAAAGGACTCAACAAAAAAATTACAAGCAGAAAAAAACGTTAGTCTGTGTAATACAACTTGACTTATGAAAATGTTAGTATATTATCCCATAGGTGACAATATTTCAAATAATTCCAGATACAACATCATTGCAGCAATACACACCTAAACTTAAAATCTCGATAACTCAAAAATAAGTTTTTGTGGGTTGAGTCCTTTCTGCTTAACTACGTCCATTTATACGTGACAACTCGCCCGTTTCAGGCGAGTAAATTCGTGTGAATCGACTAATATGCCTTTTTGACAAGCAACGCGACCCAAACGTCAAAATTCAAATTTTGAATGTTTTCTTTAAACGGTGAAAACCATAAACTATACTTATGTGAAAACCACGCGGTACAATCGTGGTATTATTAAAATTGGGAACATCTTTGTAAATAAACACCACGCGTTGATCAGCTGATAGGTCAATGACCGTCTCACACATGACCAAAATTCTTGAGATTCCGCGCTCTCTTGAATACTAAAATTATTTTAGGTTTGAAGATTTTTATTAATGTCCTCTGTATTTAAAGATTTTGTATACTTTATAAATGTGTGTCATTAAATTAACATATTTTTGCAAGTAATTCAGTAAAATAAATAAAAATATAATAACTAAGTACCTACTTATATAAATATAATTCTTAGAATTATTTTATTTTCAGGACATTGATATTCTGGTTTTGCCTCCGCTGGAGCCAACCGGATCTACAGATAACTATGATGAGGTAAGTTTAAAAAAAAAACAATATTTTTGCTATCAATTTTACGTCATACCTATCATTTTTAATTAAGTAAGCACCGTGAGGAAAATCTATCGATTTTAATTAAGTACCTACATCAATTAAGAATGAACTAAGAAATCGTTAGCATAGCAACGATCAATATGAACCCGCCTTAGCAACAACAAATATGTTTACAAAACTTCCCGACCATGCAATCCCCACGTGCTGTACTCCATCTCGGTTTAGCAAGTCGAAATGTGCAGTGTTGTTGCTCTTTCTCGCTCTAACGAAGCTTACCCCAAGTATTGACGCATGCGCGAGCAATGTCACGTAGACACCGCAGACAGACTCAGGTAAAATTGCTACCTTTAGATTGTTAAACACAATGATTTCAAGTCAATGGCTAAACATAAATAAATGCATGTTGTAGGCTTTTGTAGGTAGGTACCTATTGTTAGCCTAATAATATTTAATCGAGGTATTCACCATATAGGTGTCACTTGTAATCGAACATTGCATTTCATTATCTGTAGCCAACTGACATGCCGTGACAGTTGACAATTCATTTTTGATTATGGCACTTGGCCACTGACCTCTATCATAAAAGTACGCTTGTATAAGTATAATACAGGTCAGTGCACTTGGCACTTGCTAATCAGCCATCAAGCAGAACGGATTAAATCTTTATATTTCTTCGCAATCTGTATTTTATTCGAGAAAACCTTTTCTGGTCCATCATTAGAGAAAGTCCTTTTTTTTTGTTATGAATCGAGGTTCAAAAAACCTCTCTGCCCTTGTCTCATGTTACTTAGGGTCGGCGCAACACGTTTTCTTTTCCATTCTCCCCTGTCAACCGTCTCACTATCATTCACTCCCTTCTCTTTCATATCATTCCTCACACAATCCATCCATCTTTTCTTAGGCCTTCCTCTCCCTCTCCATCCATCAACATTTATACTCACCACTCTTGTAGTCACATGCGTTTCTTCCCTCCTCATCACATGCCCATGCAGCCATGCCACGTGCAAATAAACAGCTTAGAAATTGGCGTGTAAGTAGGTTGCATTTTCCCATAACAACTTTATGATTAATGGTAAAGACAATGGTATTGGACATGCAACTACTTGCACGCTATTATGAAAACTATTGGCAGGTGTACTTCAGGGTTGACTTTCAGTGCGACTAACGGGTTCTGGCTGATTTGGTAATCTGTTGACCACGGCAAGAACTATTCTTGTATAGCTAGCTGTAAATACGTAATGTGTACATATATGTTACGGTCGCGACTCATAATATTTCGTTGACGCTGACCTGCTAATTGCAAAAATCGTAAGAAAATTAGAATTTCCTGGGTTACCGTGGCGTTTCCCCCTTAAACCAGAAAGATGAAGCTAGTTGAGAGAGTCCTTGGAGCTTCTTGCCCGTACTTCTCGACATAGATCTACGTTTTGGAATGGGCAACTAGACTAACTGAATGACTGCTTGTTGACAATTCAAAAGTGCTTGTGTGAAATAAAGAGTTCTATAAAAGAAACGATATTTATTTACGACAAATGATAAATGTCGTAATTCTTTTGTTTCAGGCGATAAGCGTGATATCGAAGGCGTCTAGACAAGCTGGCATGTATGTGGTGGTGCATTTGTATGAGAAGGCAAGGTGCCAGCTGGGACATGAGATGGTGAGGAGCAACCTGGTGTTCGATAGAAAAGGAGCTATCGTTGCTGTGTAAGTATTCCGTAGCTTTTACACACATCATTTATGCGTGCTGCCGTTGTTCGATTCGGCGGTATTTGCTGCACTACAAAGCCGACCCGAAATAACAACACATATTCGGTATCTCAATCAGTCAATCAACTCAGCCTATCGCAGTCTACTGCTGGACATAGGCCTCTCCCAGACTGCGCCACAGCACCCTGTCCTCCGCCTTCCGCATCCAGTCTACCCCAGCCACCTTCTTTAGGTCGTCCGTCCATCTAGCTGGGGGGCGTCCCACACTACGCTTGCCGATATGCGGTCTCTCCAGGACTCGTCTGCTCCACCGGGCATCGGCATTAGGCATCTACCCGTGCTAAATCATGTTCGGGGTTTCATTCTCGGTACAATTGAGTCTAAGCCGAGCAGCTTTTTTTCCGGATCATATATCTACACATATTCGATATTGATGCGCGGCTGTCACAAGCCCAATTATGTATTATCTCTTAAACTTTTCCATGTTATCATTGGGTATTTAAATTTATCTACTTTGACATAGTTTTTGAATAAACAATATTTTTAAGGTTTCATGAGGGGACCGTGGCTAAATAATAACAGCCGCACAGGTCGATCGATCAGGTTAAGCTACGCTCGCCGCGTTTGGTCTGTGGATGTGTGACCATCTTTACATACCGTGACCCCTCCGTGCCTCGGAAAGCACGTTAAGCCGTTAATCTCGGCTGTCATTCGTGGATCTTTGACAGTCGTTAAGGGTAGTCAGAAGCCCGAAAGTCCGACAACCAGTCTTACCAAGGAGTAACACCTCTATAATATTATAAACAGAAGCGAGGGGATCGCACTCAGTCGGCGATGAGCTGGAGTACTATCAAAAATTTCAAAAGCAGGAGCGGCAATGTTTCTCCGTCAGAATCCAATTCTGAAATTACGTGCGCTACACTGATCTAAACTGGGGTGCGCTAGCCGCGCGGTTGTTCTTAAGATGTGAAGGCATCTGCTTCTGCGGCGCTACTATCGCGCTGCTAAAGTCCTAATATGAAAGCGGCCATAGTCGCCAACTCGATAGTCACCCCCTTTCAAGCCATATCATCTTTTACGCAGTCCATGCATCGTTTCTTTGGTCCAAATCTATCTAATACAAACATTTAACCATTTAGTTCCAGAAATCATCAAAACGGTGTTACCAACTGCACGACATCAGACTCCGGCCTGGTGACGTTTACCACAGACTTCGGAGTGACCTTCGGTGTCCTTATGGAGGAGGATGTAGTTCTGTATGATGAAGAGCATTTGAAGGGTGTGAAGAACTTCGTCATGACGGGAGACTGCCAGTCTGAGGTGCCTTTCTTGGATGGTAATTTCTTTTCTTTCTTTCTTGGATGATAATTGACTCATATTCCAAAAAATATGAGTCAATTTTTAAATTCCAATGGAAAATCCAATAACACTTTTGCCGGACTTGGGAATCGAACCCAGGATCCCACGCTTAGCAGTCGTGCTTGGAACCACGACACCAACGGGCATATAGAGGTATGAGGAACAGGGTGTAAAGTTCACTCAACCTCCATTGAAAAGGGAGGATCCTCCGACCAGACGGGTGTTGTGTCTGGCGGGCAACTGCCCGATGATTCATGTCGGGCCATTGTATTTATGCTAGTTGCGCGGTAAACTCTGCTTGCGAGATGCAGGATTTTGCGTGACGTCAGTATGACGCGTTGTTCTCATGTGGCGTTGTAGATACCGCTACAGGCTGTTAAGTGTAATGAAGGTATTGCAGAGATTATAAGCAAATATGTTTTTGTTACAGCTGCCCAGTTCACGTCATCTTGGTCCTACGTCACCAACGCTAACTTGGTTTCTACTTCTGGAATTTATTCTGGAAAAGCTGGCTTGAAGACTGGAGCTGGAAAACTGGCAGTCGCTGAGCTACACAAGGAAGGCGGAAATGGTAAGATTTTGGCATTATTGCCAGGTTTTGTTTTAGTAATTTAATGCTCATTCTTTTCATTACATCGTGCATCATGCATCCTAGAAAAAAAATTTTGAAGACACGACATCTACCAACCCGCACTGGGCCCGCGTGGTGGATTATGGACCATTCCCTCTCACAGAGAGGAGGCCTTTGTCCCAGAAGTGGGAACATTATAGGCTGATTATAATACGTAGCTAGGGATTTTGTCTAGGGGGAGCAGCAGTCCAGCTGAACTAACCACAGTCATTTAATGAGAGATCATTAAATGACGCCGCGTAATTAATAATCCCAGGCCCTAACTCTACCAGGCTTAGGCCTGGTAGAGTTAGGGCCTGGGACAAACTACAATAACATAGGCACTAAGAACTTCGCGCATGTTCGCTCACTTGCACTCACCTTTTTTTTTATGGTGTGAAATCATCAAATGACCCCTCCCGCTCTGGGTGGAGCGGAAGGGTGTGTCAGACTCTTACTGACTAAAACCCACCCATGTTCCTTCCTTAGCCCTTTATGTTCCGGGGTAGCGGTAACCCTTTCGGACAATCCCGCTGGCCCGGCAGGCTTCGGCCCTAAGGGACCCCTTCCTTAATGCTTTGCTGACATCTCTTTGAGGCGCGCGTGGAACAAGTACGCGCCGTCCGGCACGGGCCTGGTCCTGATCGGACGGTGAGCTACCCATTACTCTCCGTCCACAGGCCCGCGCCTACGGTGGCCTGGAGTCGTCACGCGATATGATACCCTTTTTTTCGGTTGGGTAGTCATCAAATGACTCCTCCCGCTCTGGGTAGAGCGGATGGGAGTGTCAGACTCTTACTGACTAAAACCCACCCATGTTCCTTCCTTAGCCCTTTATGTTCCGGGGTAGCGGTAACCCTTTCGGACAATCCCGCTGCCCCGGCAGGCTTCGGTTCTAAGGGGCCCCTTCCTTAATGCTGACATCTCTTTGAGGCGCGCGTGGAACACGTACGCGCCGTCCGGCACGGGCCTGGTCCTGATCGGTCGGTGAGCTACCCATTACTCTCCGCCCGCAGGCCCGCGCCTACGGTAGCCGGGAGTCGTCACGCGATATGATACCCCTTGGTTGTCGCAAGCGCGTCATGTCACCATTTGGTTCCTAAAAAATCTTACTGCGCGACCTTCTGCGAAAAGTTCGGGCTCGCCCAGATACATCGGTTGTATTGTACATCTTGGTCAATATGTAAGGCTCTAAAAAAAAGCGATTAAACAGTAAGTAATTCTTCAGTATTGACGATTTTTCTTGGGTGGGCAAAGAAGTTTCTAGGATAGGAATTGCCCACCAGTGCCCCCCCCTAGCTACGGCCATGCTGATTTTGCATTCATTTCAACAACCCAATGCTTGCAATAAATGTAGGTACTTTTAAATTGGTCGATAGATCACAATTCACAGCGGTAGATGTTTGTACTATTTAGGGTTCCGTACCCAAAGGGTTTGCCGTCTTTGCCGTCTGTCCATCCGTCTGTCTGTCACCAGGCTGTATCTCAAGAACCGCGATAGCTAGACAGTTGAAATTTTCACAAATTATGTATTTCTGTTGCTGCTATAACAACAAATACTAAAAACATACGACAAACGTGTTTTTTGGGCGTTTTTGCCTCGTGGTACGGAACCCATCGTGTGCGGCTCCGACTCGCACTTGGCCAGTTTTTTTATCAATTGACCGATCATTACCATAATTGTTGGATCGGGTATAAATGAATGTGTTGATAGAACATGCTGTCTCGATTTGTTTCATCGCCTGCTCAAACTTCGAAGATTTTTTTACTACTATCGATTTGCTCGAGTTCAAAGATTCTGTACGTGTGAGGTGTGAGGGCCACTTTGTTAAAACTCTGAAAATGTGCTTAGGATTTAGTGAACATTCCCAAAGAATTGTGAAAGTTGGAATCAGATTTTGTGAAAGTCAAATAACCGAGTTATGGACTGGGAAGTTGGGCCCTCAGTTCTCACATAGAGGATTCAGGGCCCTGAAACTGATAAACTATGGACACTACAGAAAAAGTCTTTATGCCAAAATCTAAGTTAATTCCAAACAAAATTTGTGAAAACAAGATATTATCGCAAAACAATGTCCTACTTTGTATATCTTCGTACAAAATGGGCCCCATTCTCATACACAATTATAAAAGTTCGTAAAAGTTTATTACGCAATTATAACTAAATCATTAACTTGCAGCTACTGTTTGAAATCCTACATGCTACTAAATAAATTGTGAAAATTTATGAAAGCAAAAAGAGGACACCACTTTTTGTTGTTTGACAGTTATCCCTCAGTCCTCCATTTCTTTTGTTTTCGATTTATTACGCTTATCGTATGAAAGATAAGACAAATACACAATTGTCTCTTTTTTGAAAAAAATTGTTTTTCAACTCATTCGATACCAGAAAGAAAGTAAAAGACCCTTTATTGTATAAGAAAATCGAGTTTTATTTTTATTATCTGAATTAGCAAATAGGGTGACCACAATTTCTTTTAGATTGCAGAAAAGATTACTAAATATAGAGAGAGGTTTTAGTAAACTTTGTTCGATTTTTCGCTTATTATCGTCATAGCATTTGTACTCAAGTTTCGTGACAAAAAAAAATGATTTCGGAATTCGAATGATCACAAAAAAAAAATACTGTTACCCAAATCATTTTTGCTTGAAATATCGTTCGTTCTGAAATAACTAATGACAATAATCAAATAATTTATTTATAATTTTTATAAAGGCTTTTGTCCAGCAATGGGACAATGTAAGCTGAATATAATCCTAACTAATATTATAAATGTATTATATTAAAAATATTATTACATGTAGGTATTATATAATTTCCTTCCTTGTCTTGACCCTGTCCTCCGCCTTCCGCATCCAGCCAGTCCCAGCCACCATTTTATATATTTGTGCATTATTTGAAATAAGTTACGCTTCATAAGAAATGTTACGCAAGTCGCAACCGCTTCATTACTTAGTAGGTACCCGATTGCCCCAGAAGGAACCTCGGTAACGTAGTTCGGTTTTTTACCCGACTGCGGTGATGCCCAAAAGGAGGGTTATGTGTTTGATTTTTAACTCCTACAGCCTAAAAATCTTGGCGATTTTTTTTCGGGCGAATTCCAACTTCTTACAAAAAGAGCTCCAAGTTACACGGGTCCACTCATTTATCAACACATCAACAAAACCCTGGACATATGGGTTGCTCAAAGCGTACTTGCAAAATAAAAGTTATTAAGTGGCTATCAGCTCAGGACTATGCAAGGACTGAACTTCTGACTCCCATCCTTTAAGTCCCTCGCAAATACTCACCCAGGTATGTAAGACATCCTCCTAACACATTCCTTTAATACAAACATACGTACATACAAACTAGAGTGTAGTTTACACAAACTTTATAATTGTAATTTTGCAAGTTTCCTTTTGTTAAGTACGTTTAAATATTGTTTAGACTCAGTAACCAAACGATCACTAGTGCACTTCCGTAATAACTAGATCCCACGATACAGGGTATCCTAGTGTGGGGTCTAGCGCTACTTTTTTGCACTATATCTTTAATTATTTTCATTTTTATTTTATTATCTTTTGTTTGTTGTGCATATCACGTCATCAAAATGTGTCTAAATAAATTTATTATTATTATTTATTGTTATTAACTGGAAAATATATTTACCTTTGACGTAGACAAGAGCCAAATCATATTTCGAAATCACTGAAATGACTAATAATCCTAATCTGAGGACGTCAAGGCGTGTTTTCATGCATTTGATTACAAACATGTTTTCCTAAGTTTATCGTTTGCCGCGTCCGTCGCGTGAGCATCGCATGATGTTCGATAACGATCATAGAAGATAATATGACGTCGGCAAAAAATTACAAAGCATTTATTTGTAAACTAACGAACTTTACAAATAAATGCTATGCCATTTTTTTTGAGTTCTGTATCCAATGGGTGCCAACAGGACACTGTTACTAAGGCTACGCTGTCCGTCCGTCTGTCACAGGGCTCTCTATTCTCTATAAGACTGGTGTTCGTTCCGAGGACTGCTTATATCACCATGAATATAATATATTATTTAATATCGTAATAGGAGTACTTATCTATGTGACATTGGCTACATATATCCTAGTAAATTATTTAGGCTTAGCTGTTCTTCCAATATTAAAAGTATTTTTTTCATTTCAGATGCACCTGTGGTACCTTCGACCCTCAGCTTCCCCGGTGAAGACCTGAGTCAATACGTCATTAAGCAACTGGATCTTGAAGCCAGCTCCAAGGGTTACAAGCAGACGGTCTGCCATAGGAGCTTCTGCTGTGATTTTTATGTCAAGACTGGCTCTCTAGGTAAATTCCTATCCATTTTTTTCGACCTTTTATTTTATGTGGGGAAAGAGAACTATCGTATTTTGTAAAGATGAATACCCTAATTTACGCAATTAGTGTGTAGGAGTCTTTACAAAAACTGTCTACATGTTTAAACACACTTCATAATCCGAAAGATATTGAAAGAAATTCCTAATCCATTGCTTCATAAGTTTGAAAAAATCGTTTGTTCAACAACATAAATAATGCAATGAATATTGTTGAATTGTCAAATTGAAAGACATTGCTATTGTAAGTATGTTACGGAATCATCATGTTGGTAAATGTTGACGAAATTGCGGTCAAGGGTCTGTCTGACAATCACGATGATTATTATATTACTCTGGGAGCAATTAACGTTTGCAGTCTCCAAAGAAGCTGTGGGTGGCAAATGATGATGTCAATTGATAATAATCTATTGTTATTGGCAAGTCTTTATTAGGTATATTGATGGTGATTCTCATGTCACTTCACTCTCAATCAATCTACCTAGCCTTTTCCCAACTATGTTGTGATCGGCTTCCAGTCTAACCGAATGCAGCTGAATAACAGTGTTTTACATGGAGCGACTGCCTATCTGACCTCGAAAATCCAGTTACTGAACACACACACAATGCTGCTTGGTAAGACTGGTTGTAAGACTTTTGGGCTTCTGACTACCCGTAACGACTGTCAAAGATCTACGAATGACAGCCAGGACTGACGGGTTAACGTCACTTGACTTTGAAGACTGCAAGTTTCATATCGATAATAGTGAAAGGCACACTTTTTAAATCGAATGTGTTTTTAATATCTCCCCTTTCTTCTTTTCAGGTATTAAGACTGAAGTGAGCTACAGTTTAGCAGCATTTAACGGCATTCGTCCCTTCATTGATAACCACAATATTGGCACTCAGATCTGCCTTGTGTCTGGGTAAGTCACATAAACAGCTTTACTAAATAGACTGGATTTAATTTTTAGATTAATTTTAGCATTACTATCAGCTCAGCCTATGGCAGTCCACTGCTGGACATAGATCTCTACCAGGCTGCGCCACAACACTCTGTCCTTCGCCTTCCGCTTTCGCATCTCGGCAATCTTTGTAAGGTTAAGGTCGTCTTGCAGAGTAAGCAAGCTGAAATGGCAGTGGGCCGGTCATGTTTGTCGAAGAACCGGTGGCCGTTGGAGCAAATCCTTTCTACAGTTGCATAATTTGTTTTTGAATTAAAATAGAGTAATAAGATAATTATCTTTGTTTCAGATCTGAAAAATCAAACATTCTCTTCGAAAGAATTTCCATCACTGCCAACTTCACGAAACAAAACTCCCAATACCCCATCATCCAATCAGCGACAGTGCTGCCAACTGAAAATTTCAAATTCGAAACTAAAGTCAACGGAATCCCTCATCAGGTGACATTAGAAATTGTTGATAGCCAAAATGTTATGAGCTTTGGTATTTTTGGTAAAGATGCTTCTAACAAATTGGAAAATAGTTATGTTTTTGGTGAGAAAAATAGCACGGGGAGCGTAGAAAATGAAATCTATGATTATATTTTCAATGAAGATGTTCAAGAGTTCTTCGATTATGTATGGATTCGTTTAAGAATACTAATTGTAGTTGTATCCATCTATATTTTGGAAATGCTGTAAGAAATTGTGAAGTCTGAAAATATTGCTCCAAATTTTTGATGAAATTTAAAACTTATTTCAAGCCTGTGTAGAAAGTAAGAATAAGGATTTTGATTTTAACAGTTTTTTAAGTACCTTTGGATTGGACAAAGGTAATTTTTAAGTAATGATTAAAATTCGCTCCTTTTTATTGATATATTATGTGGGTTTGTTATGAAAACTGGTGATAAACTTCTTAATGAGTGATAAGACTGTATAAATGGCATTCTGTCAGTTTGAACTCGAAACTGTTTTTATTTGTACTGCTGTTATATAAGCGGTAAAAAGACCCATCATATAGCTGTCAACTACACATTCTGTACCTACATCAAACTAAGAAAGTTTGCACAAATATAATTGCTGGGAACCTTGGACAATTTTCTTTTTGCGGTCGTGCGCAATGTAACGCACGCAAAACATTGTGCTTATGTGCATGTACAGGAGTCGTGGTGGTATTTAAAGTTGTGATAAAACACTAAAAACTTGTTTCCGTAAAAAAACGTCAGTAAAAGTTGGAATTTTGACCAAAAGGTTCCCACTTGACAAAGAAAAGTATAGACGGTGGGTAGCTCCATTTCATTTCCACAAGAAAGGGATAAAGTATTGAGTTATTATAAGTAACAGAAAAGGATAAAGCTATACTATTTCCGTCTCTCAGTGCGTGCCAGTTTTTTCAAGGCAGCTACTTATGTAGCTCATGTTAGTTAGGTTAGTTTTTTGTCTCATGTGTGGCCACGCTACCCGATGCTCTATAGCTTTCTTACTCTAAGGGTTCCCAGTTATGGTCGACAATTGGACAGGGAGTAGGTACAAGTGACTCTAGGCTTCGGTAAGCATCTTTTTACACCCGTTATGAATAAAAAAATATCCTTGAAAACCTTGGCTGAAAACCATGAAAATTATTTTCATATTAGAAGGGTAATCGTGTAACATAATTTTAAACGTAATGTCATGCCCATTCAATCCTAGGGCGAGATAGAAACAAATGAAGCGTTCAAAAGGACTTCGAAGTAAAAGTGATCCCACAAAGACATTTCATGTTAAATGTTGCCAAGACGAGACCGTGTAGCTCGCACTGTCAAAAAGTAATCAGATCTCATGTAGAGTCAAGCTTCTAACTCTACACGCCCTAACTCTACAAGGCCTAACTTCGCAAACTCTACACCTTAGTCAAAATATATGGCTTGGCCGTTTCGTTACTACAAGAACCATTAACAGTATGAGAGTTTTTCACCTTACGCTCATGTGAATGTAGCGAAATCCATGTTCTTCGTTCTGTGGGCATTTAAGATACAAGTACCAAAAATCAATCTACCTACTGCGATCTATGGTGATTTGTTTAGGTCGTAGAAAAATACATTTTAATGGAATGTTTTAAAAGTAATTTTTTTTTATAAGTACGGAATGATCATTGTCCATTCAAGAATTAGTTTTGTGAATTACCAATTTGTGTATACTATTAGTATTTTAAAACTATAATTATTGTCGTCGACTGTAGCGAGAGAAAAGTCTGTTACTATTTCACCACTAGCCCTGAGGACTGAAAAGGCTACTTTGGCAGAATCATAAAAGGATAACATTATGAATCATAATAGACAGTTAATTGTTAAGTTAATCGTATCAAATCCCATTGGTGAAGAATTTTTCAGTAATTGTGTTTTTGTCTGTGCTAAAATACCAATCAAATCCAATGCCAATCTCTTTAATTATACCTACGTAGTGCAGCGAAAAAAAGAAAAACACGGACTGTCTTCGCCATATTCATAATGTTTTTATGATTCTGCCGGTAGGTACGGCACGAGCGATTTTTTATGGCGCAATGGATTTACAGCTTTCGGTATTGAGCCAAGGGTTAAGAATCCAACGGAGCTCATTGCAGCCCGTCAAAAAACACTAGATTTTAAACTCTGGGCGCTGGGCAGTACGTTGAAAATCCAGTGCGCAAACAAAAAATCGTCAATTCGTGGGCTTATTTAGTTTATGTATATTTTTTACTATTGCTAGAGCTGTGGTGGCCCAGTGGTATCGGCCGCGACTGACGAGTTGTAGGTCGTAGGTTCGAACCCAGACAGGCGCTTTACTTTGTGTAAACAATTTCATCACCACTGCTCTCAAAACGGTGAAGGAAAACTTCGTGAGGAAACCGACATATCCTAGAACCAAAAAATCGCAGACGTGTGACATCTACCAACCCGCACTGGGCCCGCGTGGTGGATTACGTCCCACTCCCTCTCACAGAGAGGAGGCCTGTGTCCCAGGAGTGGGGACATTAAGAGGAGGCCTGTGTCCCAGGAGTGGGGACATTATAGGCTAATTATGATGCTAATTAGTAATTAAGGAGATAAATGGTACATTTTGATAATGATTTTGAAATGTTGTATTGTGTTATTAGTAATAATGATTTATTAAAGAAGGGACAGTCACGATAGACTCCTGTGATATTAGATTTATGCGTGCTTTTAATATAGCAGATTTTCTTTAGAAAACGTTTGTGTTTTATTTTCTCTTTCTATCTTTGTAGAGTCACGAGCATAAGTATGTATACACTTGGCTTTATTCAAAGGCAATTTGCTCCTTTATTTTCTAATGAAGTTTTAAGTTATTACGAACATAGTATTTTCGAACCCATAGGTTTATGTAAAGTGTCGTATTTCAACGTAACATTCGTCATTTCACGAAAAAATCGCAATTGAAAGTTGCCAAGTGTTGACATATTAGTGCTCGTGACTGTACAGATGCCAGTACATCAAGCTACCCGAAACTGTCAATTTTTCCCAATCAACTTTGAACCTTATGCTGCAGCGATAAAGTTGAAAATCTATTAAAGAAATTTGACAGATTGTAGTAGCTTAATGTGCTGGCGTCTGTACCCCGTGGCTAAATAATAACAGCCGCATAGGTCGATCGATCAGGTTAAGCTACGCTTGCTGCGGTTGGGTGACCATCTTTACATACCGTGACCCCTCCGTGCCTCGGAAAGCACGTTCAGTCGTTTGTCCCGGCTGTCTTCGTGGATCTTTGGCAGTCGTTACGGGTAGTCATAAGCCCGAAAGTCTGACAACCAGTCTTACCAAGGGGTATCGTATTACCCAGTAACTGGGTTGTGGAGGTCAGATAAGCAGTCGCTCCATGTAAAATACAGCTGCACCCAGTTAGACTGGAAGCCGACCCCAACATAGTTGGGAAAAGGCTAGGCAGATCATGATCTTTGCACCTAGACGCGGTATGTGCTGAACTCTTGTGTTTTCTAGACAACGGTCTCTATGATTTCATCTATGGTAGGCGCATGTTTAGAACGGCTGGTCGGCTGGCATTGTTGGTCAAGTTTTTGTTAAAAATGCTACTATTAGTGCGAATTACGAAAACAAAAATTGGAAACGCCCGGAAAATTGGAACATTCGGGAAACACTGAACACCTTTTTTTGCTACGGGCGTTTTGTATAAATAATTGAACGGACTGGGGGCCTAAAAAGGCCACTTTGGCAGAATCATAAAAGGATAACATAATGGACAGTTAACTGTTAAGTTAATCGTATCAAATTCCATTGGTGAAGCATTTTTCAGTTATTTTTTTTTTGTCTGTGCTAAAATACCAATCAATCTAATCCAAATCCAATCGCTTTGATTGTACCTACGTAGTGCAGCAAAAAGAAAAGAAAAACACGGACTTCTTCGCCATATTATAATTCATAATGTTATCCTGTTATGATTCTCCAAAGTGGCCTTTTTAGGCCCCCAGGAAGTCTTTTGGGTCAGCTCGTTTTAGAATAAAACTGGGTCTCCATAAATTACGAAAAACAACAGAAATCAGTCGCAATAGTTCCGATTATTATTATTTGCATCTCTATAATATACTATACATACAATAACATTACACAAGTACTTCAGCTCAATGTCTATTGGTCCTTCGTTGATGCTTGTGGTTGTGGATGTACTTCACGTGGTCTTCATCATCATCATATAGGGTCTTCTCTATCCAGCGCATGAAGGCTTCCACCTGAGGATGCAAGAGACGGTGTAAATGGGGATACGAGTGGCAGTCGTTTGCCTCTCGCTGCCGCGTATTGTTTTTGAGCGAGAGACATTTGTTTGTGGATTTCTCTAGAGTGGTCCTAAAATCTTTGACTGTCGACAAATTTACGCAGGATATCTCTCAAACTCAAACTCAAAGCATTTATTTCAATTAAACCTTGTACACGCACATTTGAATTGTCAAAATTAAATAGTCTGTCAGTTAGTCAGAAAGTTGAAGCTAGTTGCCCATTCCAAAACGTAGATCACTATGGAGAAGAACGGGCAAGAAACTCCATGGACACTCTTTTAAATCAAGATTTTATAAAATCCTGGGTACATTATTCTTGTTGCTTCTATATGTGAGAACAATGTAAAAAAAGACACAAATGAAGAAACAATTTAAAATAAGTATAAGGTTAAAAATAAGCCTTGGCAGTTAAAAGAGATGACCAGTCTCAACCGACAGCGCCCGATCACGAACATGACGCGTGGATCAGCACCATCCAGTTCAACCATTTTGCTCTAAGATTTTTTTCCGGAATGTAAGCTGAAGTAGTGAGTGTGGTAACTATGTCAGGAGTATTAATCCTTCACGTAACATAATAATAATCATCTATACGTATAGCAGTTTTATCTCGCGAAGAAACTCGCACTTTATTTGTGTTAACCAAGTGTACAAACACGCTGACGAGTACCGACAGCACATAATGCTAAGACAAACACACTTCCAACTTTGTCATTGGACGGTACCGAGATCTCCCGCGTTTACAACATATTCACAGCTTGAATATTTGGTAACCAAAAGTAAAGCGCGATTCGCTTCGTGAGATAAAAATACTGTAGTATTTTTGTGAAACCAACCCCTCAATTCCCTTAAAACCTGTTTCACAATAATTACCAAGCTATCTCATCTTCACTGCTACCAACTCTGCGTCTAGGACTAGGACGGTCAGTGGCGTAACTATAGGGGCAAAATGCCACGGGCCCCCAGCCAGAGGGGCCCCCGTCCCGAGAGTGCCATGAGCACAGGAGGATCCTAACATAAGGACAGAAGCAGTCAGGTGTTAAATTTTTTAGGGGAAAATATGAAATGTACGCGGAAGAAGTCGCGGGAGAAGTGCTAATAAAGAAAAAGCTATAACGTTGGTTGAGCTTCTTTACATTGAGGGAGGGCCCCCATCCCTTGAATTTGCCACGGGCCCCAAACGGTATAGTTACGCCACTGAGGACGGTGTTACCTTTGTGTAGACATCTGGCTTGCCCCTAGCGCATGGTATGCCCCACGACACGATGCCGATCTGACGACCTTCCCTCACCAATGGACCACCGGAGTCTCCCTGGAATATTGATAAACAATACAGTTTGTAGGATGTTGTATTGCTCTACGAAGAGTTCACTGCTTCGTTACTTTTGTATCCAGGACTACATTATAGGCATTGGCTTTATAACAACAATTCATGTTCAGTGTACAGACGCCAGCACATCAAGCTACTAGAATCTGTCAAATTTCTATAATAGATTTTCAACTTTATCGCTAAAGCATAATGTTCAAAGTTGATTGGGAAAATTTGACAGTTTCGGTTAGCTTGATGTGCTGGCGTCTGTACAAGGATACAACCCCGAACTGTTCCTTTGGTCTCGAGGTCGTAAGTGTGACTGCTCAACTGCTGAGCGTGGGGTCCTGGGCTCGATTCCCGGGACGGGCAAAGTGTTATTAGGTTTTCCATTGGGAATTTCTAGTAACAGCCCGGAAGTTTGGAAGTTGGCGGTATGATAAGACCGTGCCTCGGAAAGCACGTTAAGCCTTTGGTTCTGCACCTGATTTCTCTCAGGTCGAGTCAGATTGCGGCCCCAACGGACAATAAGAATGAGGGAAGATAGAGTGCATCTGGTCTGCGCACACACTTGTGCACTATAATAACTCCCGCGCCGAAGGCTGGTCTCCGCTGATTTTGGTTGCTGTAGTGTATCTATTAAATAGTTATGTAAACACTGTCTTATAACAAGCGGGGTAGCTGCTGTCACTTATGTCATCTGTCAGTCACGAGGAATGGCGGGAAACAGACAGAGTGAAGCAGGCTATATACGATGGCGCTTGGTGTGGTAGTGAGCTAGTGAAGTGATGATATATTTAACTTAAATACGGAATCAACAGGATTCTACAGTCGCCATGGCCGAAATTCAGTCTGGAGAACTTTGTACAAGGTTACGGGGAAACCTATGGATATCTGAATAATGGTTGCATCCTTTAGAGTGAACTGGGGGCCTAAAAAGGCCAATTTTGAGAATCATAAAAGGATAACATTGCGAAGACAGTCCGTGTTTTTCTTTTTTTCGCTGCACTACGCAGGTACAATCAAAGAGATTGGGATTGGATTTGGATTGGTTTGATTGGTATTGTAGCACAGACAAAAAAAAAACTGAAATATGCTTTCCCAATGGGATTTGATACGATTATCTTAACAGTTAACTGTCCGTCATGTTATCCTTTTATGATTCTGCCAAAGTGGCCTTTTTAGGCCCCCTTATCGAGGAATTAGTTAGATTGTCTGTTGTTATTTCCGGAACCGACAACCACAGCGTGCCACAGCCTTACAGCCTGACAGCTACAGCGGTTGGCCAGGTATTCCGAGTGTGATTTCAAATAATGGAGGAAGGAATATCTTACATGACAAGCCCCTTCTCCAGCCTTCGTCATCGCACAGATCTGGGTCTCGAACACGGCATTGACATTCTTGTGTGCCTCCTTGCACTCTTCGTACGTGATGGACCTCAGTTCCAGCTGCATCAGGTCGTTGGGCAGGCGGCCTGGGTACTGTGGGCAAAGGGATCTCAGTCAGTAGGGTGGAGAGATGTGTGATAGTGACTTGTTGCTATTCAATATTTTATAGGTACCAATTTTGATTAAACCTTTCTAAAGTCCATATATGATTAGGGGCCCGTGGCTAAATAATAACAGCCGCACAGGTCGATCGATCAGGTTAAGCTACGCTGGCCACGGTTGATCTGTGGATGGGTGACCATCTTTACACACCAAGACCCCTCCACGCCTCGGAAAGCACGATAAGCCGTTGGTCCCGGCTGTAATTCGTGGATCTTTGTCAGTCGTTACGGGTAGTCAGAAGCCCGAAAGTCTGACAACCAGTCTTACCAAGGGGTATCGTATTACCCAGTAACTGGGTTGTGGAGGTCAGATAGGCAGTCGCTCCACGTAAAATACTGGAATTCAGCTGCATCCGGTTAGACTGGAAGAGCCGACCTCAACATAGTTGGGAATAGGCTGGGCAGGTGATGATGATGATGATATTATTGGCTCATCCCGAAAATCATTTGTCATCTCTCTACGTGTTCTAAATGTGGTAAGTTTATTGTGCTGGTATTTAAGGCCAACAAGGGGTCAAATTGACTAAAGCAATAATAGCAACCTAACACATACAGGCGTGTTTGTTGAATACGATTTTCCGGACTCAGTTGTGATTAGGCATATCCTAATAGCGTACAACACCAGTTATCGAAGAAGTAATCTAAGAAGTTACCATTTTCCAACTCCATACAAAACTTGTAGTCGTATTAGTCGATTCGCACAAAACTCGCCCGCAACGGGCGAATCGTCAAATGTTATTTTTTCTATAGGCGACTCGTATTTAGGCACATTTATTTTATTCCATAAAATTCAAAATTAAATAAGTCAACTTGTATAATTATGTAAAATTGAATTAAATTCGTACAAGGAAATTCTGACCATGCTGCCCATTGACCTTTTATAATGAATTACAATTATATATCAAAATACTTATTCCAGAAGCTTTATTCCTAATGGTGGGTCCACAATGTAAATACTTTTGGTCGTACAGATATCTGTACAGACTTTAGTACTTTCCTTTTTTTTCTAGTACTTTAGACTTTTCTGATACACTGACATTTGTCTGTATTGCTTTGTTGCACAGACAAAATTCTATTGATGTTGATGAAAGTCTGTATCGTGTGGACCTACCTAAACCTAAAGCACATAATATAATAGCATATAGCATATAAATATAGTTTATAGCACAACAATATCGCTCGCCATACATTTATTTAGAACACGTTCACACTTTGCTGTACCATATATTATTAAAATGTATGGCGAGTGATATTGTTGTGCTATAAACTGCATATATGCTATATGCTATTATATCATAGCGTAGTCTGAAATGAGATTTAAAGGCTTCAAAAACCAACTCACCGACGTAGTCCCCCACCCAGTCAGCACCAGCTCTTCTCCCTTCTCCACCGGCTCATCATTCAGCTCCACAGCGTCCACTTTACTTCCGAAGTCTATCTCCTTTTCAGTGAAGAGGATGGCGATGTCGTTGCGAATGATATAGTCATCATAATCCTCATGAATGACTACCTTTCGGATGTCGTATGCTGTGCCGCCGGCACGGAGTTGGTTCGTGCCTACTACAGCTTTGAAGTATTGGGGTTTAAGTCTGAAAGGAAGTGGAAGATGTGATGGCTGTTAGAATACCTATAGTGTGCCGACTTTTCCCAAAACTATAAGGGTCCCATTAAAATAGATGGACAAATTTTAACACAACGCTCAGTACGTCTAACTAAAAATATCCAAGCAAAAAAAAAAACACTGATTAAAGTGATTTTATTTTGACCTAAAATAATAAATTGCATTAATTAACATTAGTGTATTTTCGTTAGCTGATTATTTTTCTTGTAAGTATCTATGCGTTTTTCTTGTATATTTTACCTTCGTCCTTATTTTGGCGGTTTGAATGATTTCTAAAAGTTTGTCCATCTATTTTAATGGGACCTTATATATCGATACAATTATACATAGAACCTTTTATTCATAAACGTTGATTAAAGTTAAGGGGCATGTCAGTGGATAAACAGGGTGTCCCGTAATTAATGGATAACCTCTTAATGGGTCATTGTACTTATCATTACTTTTTTTAAATATGGGACTAAACATGAAATCGCGGAAAAAAAAGCTGTTCTCTACATTTATGTTCGCATAACTCGTCAAAATGTAGGAGACAGCTGATTCTTTTTTCGCGATTTCAGGTTTGGTCCCATAGTAATAGTTGTTCATAATTATGAGTGGGATTCATTCCGGAACACCCTATATTATGTTTGAGGTTTAAACGTATCTTAGCAACGTTTATAAATAAACCCCATAAAATAAAGTCACTTTTCGTATAGTCTGTGAGAACGCGCTGTTTTACCAAACGCAACGGATTTTAATGCAATTTATTCCGAAAGGTTTATGTTTATAATACAATATTTTTAATTTAACTTTTCAATACCTATTATGTTAAATTAGAAAAAAATAAATCCCGATGTTTTGTCAAGTTGTAAAACCGTGCGAAGCAAGGACTGTTCGATAGTGTGTATTAAAACACAAAATTGAGTCTATTTGTGGATAACCAATGGTGACAATATTCGCCAGTGTACATTTGTAACTTGGTTTAGTAGATATAAGATCAGCCCGTATCTTAACTTGATACAAGGTCAGCTTAGAAAACTTACTGCAGTGCGATTCTTTAACCATCCACCGTGAAAAGTTAGGTGAAGTGAGAGTGGAATGAGCTGTCAATAGTGTCAATTCCTAGCAAAAACAAACTCACATCACCTAAGTTTTCACGGTGAGATTTTTACAGAATCGATCGACCGGCAGTACCTAGGTACTACTGAAATGGATAAATTTTATTTCGATCGTCACATTATTAAAAAGCGCCCGTGGCTAAATAATAACAGCCGCACAGGTCGATCGATCAGGTTAAGCTACGCTTGCCGCGGTTGGTCTGTGGATGAGTGACCATCTTTACATAGCGTGACCCCTCCGTGCCTCGGAAAGCACATTAAGCCGTTGGTTCCAGCTGTCAATCGTGGATCTTTGACCGTCGTTACGGGTAGTCAGAAGCCCGAAAGTCTGACAACCAGTCTTACCAAGGGGTGTCGTATTACCCAGAGACTGGGTTGTGGAGGTCAGATAGGAAGTCGCTCCATGTAAAATACTAGTATTCAGCTGCATCCGGTTAGACTGGAAGCCGAACCCAACCTAGTTGGGAAAAGGGTAGGCAGATGACGACATCATTAAAAAGCGCCTGCAAAATATATCATAGCAGACAAACGCAAGACAGTGTAAACATACGCTAACACAAGTTACGTTTTCACACACTTCACACAAGATATTTTATTACGTATTTAGCTTCCGCCCGCGACTCCGTCCGCGCGGATGTCGGTCTTCGCGTGGATGGTTTATTTCTCCATTTTGAGTAACTCTGACAATGACATCTTATAAATATCTATTGGACCCAAATACGGCTAAGCCTATAATAATTAAGGAGATCCCTCTATTGAGCTACTGCTGTTGAGCTCGCGTTCTGTAGTAAGTATTTTTTTCATAGTAATTCCGACCTTGATAAGTAGCATGTAGCAGTAAATTACTGACAATGACGAAAAGTTTGCAATAATAAAAAAGTGATCGTGACAATGCGACAGAAAGTTAATTGAGAGCTTCAGCATACACAACATTGTTAGTGAGCTCGTCCGGAATATGAACATGAAGATTTCTTGGACTGCTCACATGGGAAAGAGCTACGTAAAGTTGCCCGTGTGAAAAACAACTCGCGGTAAGATCTACGCCAGCAACTCCTAGGGTCTGACCTTGAGCCTTATTTATTGTCATGGCGTAACACAAAGCTACAGGAAACTGTATTCTCTTAAATTGAAATGGAAAATTATCCACTACGGGTAATGCAACGTGTGTTCGCGGTTCTACAGAACAACGTCTATGAATAAAACCGAAAAATAAGATTTTTTTTTCTACGTATTTTTCCAGGATATAAAGTATCCTATTTTATGCCCAGGATAATAAGGTATAATTATACCAAGTTTCATCGAAATCGAACCGTTAGTTTTCACGTGATGCCTGCATATACAGACAGACAGACAGACAGACAGACAAAAATTTTTTTAATAACATATTTGGGTTTGGTATCGATCCAGCAACACCCCCCGCTATTTATTTTTTCAATATTTTCAATGTACAGAATTGACCCTTCTACAGATTTATTATATGTATAGATGTACAAACATGATGTCATGCGTGTCACAAGGTACTCCACAAAATAGGTGGTTGACACTTCCCGTGACACAAGGGCTGGCTTTACTTTGGAGGCTAAGCGTTGTCATAGAACGTGGTAATGCCGCCAGTCTCTTGGGTACATTACCAGTCGACAGCGATGACGAAGAATTTTTCGACGCCATATTTTTAGTTTGTCAATAGTTTTAGTTCAGTTAGCATATTATTTTTTTACTTTGATAGTTCATTAAATATTAGAAGTTTCTCCAGTCAGTGTAAACTTTTACCCTTCTAAATAACCATTTCTCTAAAAAAATTGGTCGTCATTGGGAAAATCAAACAATACTTTTGTTTCTTACCTGTCAACACAATGAGCTGCAGTGAGTATAACTCTAGGCGTCACAAGAGACGCGCCGCAGAAGTGCCACGTTCCCCAAACGCGAAGGGAGACCTGGTACGGAACGGAGCCATTGGGGGCCTTGAATCCTCCCACAATGCGCTCCCAATCCTCGCGAGCTTCAGGAGTTGAAGAGTCGAAGAGTTCTGATGATACTGGAAGAGGAAGATTTAAGATTTTAAAATAGACGGTGGAATAAAATTCTGTATTTCTGGGAATAGTCAGTGGAAAATTTTACAAAACTAAATTGAACAAATAAAGAGATTAAAATTAACAAAACATCAAAATAATAACGTAGTGGTCGGTCTTTTAGTCTTTGAACTATACGAATTGAAAAATGAAAAAGCAAAAAGTTTTTGTCAGAAGTGGGATTCGAACCCACGCCCACAGAAGTGGACTGCGACCTGAACGCAGCGCCTTAGACCGCTCGGCCATCCTGACATGAGTATCAGGCTCGAAATTATTAATCGCTACCGACGAATCTCTCTGAAAAGATAAAAATAGACTCTGACGTCACAGGTAGTTGATAATTCACTTTGCGTTTACTGCATGCAATCAATAACACTGTTTCAAACGATTTTGAACTTTAGTCCGATGGAAATAAAAGTTGACAATTAAGTTTTGTATGACGATGACGTAGGCGACTCGGAAATTGAGGTCAGTACAATTGAAGGTCACTGAATCAGTTTATAGTTGCTATGCAGGGAATTCTGTTGTTAAGTTTTGAGCATTGCAGATGTTTGCATTGAGATTTGTCTAAGGAGAGGTGGTGGGAACTTAGTTGTCATTGATTACGCCGTGTTAATTTAATACAGCTACTAATTAATAGACCCGCGTAAGTTTATCTACCTAGGTATGTGTGTTTGTGTGAATGAGGACCGGAAAACTCTTTAAAATTCTTGAATTCGTTCATACATTATTAGAATTCCGTAATCATTTTTATGATTCACAAAATTATGTAACGTTTACGTAAGTACAGTCAACAAAAGAGATAAGTACCTATGCAGGATCGTCGAATAGGTTTGAAGATTAGTTTACTAAGAAACCAAAACCAAACCAAACCAAGAAATGGATGTTCTTGAATACAATTTTATTTTATTATTAGAAAACAAACAGCTCATTTATCAAATTCAATTTCAGTCGACAATATCGATCGGTTTCTTACTAAACTTCAACTATATCCGACTATCCTGCAAACTTATATCTTTTGTTGACTGTTTAAGAATAGAATATGACTAAAATTTAAAAAAAACTGTGAGAAAGTTTTTTATTGGGTTTCCTGAAAGATTTTCAATTGTCCAATAAGTTTTATATGAAGAATGATTATGACAGTTTGACATATTAACACGTTGTTTATTTTTTGCTAATTAATAAATACTGATATTATTAATTAGTTAAAAGTTATCTGACTTTTTATTTGGTCTGAGCTATGAAAAACCAGCCCTAATTAGGATGTGATATTATTTGAATAGCGAATTCATTAAGACTTACTGACTTTATACAGTAAGAAGAAATGTTTGTAAAACAATAAAAGGCAAAACAGTAACTTTAATGATTGAACATACTATTTACTAAAAAAAAGAACAAAAAAAGAACAAAAAAATGTTTGTAAAACAATAACAGGCAAAACAGTAACTTTAATGATTGAACATACTATTTACTGAAAAAAAGAACAAAATAATGTTTGTAAAACAATAAAAGGCAAAACAGTAGGTAACTTTAATGATTGAACATACTATTTACTGAAAAAAAGAACAAAAAAAGAACAAAAAAATGTTTGTAAAACAATAAAAGGCAAAACAATAACTTTAATGATTGAACATACTATTTACTGAAAAAAACAACAACAAAAAAAGGAAAACCACCGTTACTGTAATGTAAGCAAATTTCAATGGTTTGAACGATATCACCAAATGAATAAAACAGTTAATTTTGTGACCTTTAAGCTACTTAAAACGTTAAAGTTTACTGTCATGACGGTAACATTTTGCCTCAAGCTTGAACTGTTTTCGGAGCAGTAAAAAATACTGTTTTGAACGTTAGGCTCATAAGGAACTGTCAGATTAATGTTGTTTCATTTTTATTTACAGCCGGTCGATTCTGTTAAAATCTCACCGTGAAAACATAGGTGAACTGAGTTTGTTTTTGCTAGGAATTGACACTATTGACAGCTCCACGCTCACTTCACCTAAGTTTTCACGGTGAGATTTTTACGGAATAGCACCGCTGCTTATTTCTTTCAGTGTACTTTTGGGTATTCAAAAATACACTAACAAGGGTTTATTCTACCCAAAAAAATTACTAGTATAAAAAGCGGGTTTTAAAGTACAGAGTGGTTCTGGGATAAGGGCATAAAAAAATCTCTTGGTCAGATTTACATTTAGACCATAAATTTTCCCTTTATAATAATAGAATAGAATAGAATACTCTTTATTATGTACACCATATTAATTACAGACATATAAATATAGAAACTGTACAAAGGGTGACACAATGGGCGGTCTTATCGCTAAAAGCCATTTTTTAAAGACAACCTTTGGATGGAATAGTTGTTTATTAATTTATAAGCTTACATTTAGCCTTCCTAGGTTCCTTTTGAACTTGACCAGGTATTTGATATCCCGTCAGACCATTGACTAAAATCTCCACTTCGGGGTTTTCTGGTGTTGTTATCAAACCTTTTAGTTTTAACACCATTTCTTCAATAGCTTGACTGTTTTTTAATCTAAGTTGATTATTCTTTGTGATGGTAGTGCCATCTGTGAATAAGGAAACATAGAATGAATCATCAAAATTATTTGATTATTTTACTTGAAGTGGTTTTTGAAAACCTGAGCCCGATTAGGTCACTTGATTTAAGATTAAACTTGAACTCGAAGCATTTCAGTCAGAAAGTCGAAGCTAGTGGCACATTCCAAATCGTAGTAGATTCCTATACCTAAATTTTAGTTACTAAGTTATTGAAAAATATGCATATTTAAAACGCATTGCATTATTGTGGAGGACCTACTTATTAAGATTTTAGAAGAATCAAATCAATCTCAGTAAGTATAAGTTATTATGCGAAAGTCAGCCAAAATGAATTTCATAACACATATGTGATTTATGAAAGGGAGAAGATTTTGATTTTTTTTTTTTTTTTTTTTTTTTTCCAAAGTCAAAGGTCTTGATTTGAAGTTCAGGCCATTGTTTTTAAAATTTTTTTAAACGTTTGCCCCACACTAGGAATTTCTCCTGTATTTTTGGCGCGTTTACAAACATCTAAACTCACATACACAAACAGCCAGACCCGGAACAACTACTTGTAGGTCATACAAATATTTGTTCCGTGCGGGAATCGAACCGGCGACAATCGTTAAGACTATTATGTGATTGAAGACTATGACAGTTGTGATGGTCTGGACTGGTGATCCTAAGAAAGAGCAAACACATTCTCAGATTAAGACGCTTTATCAGTCAACTCAGGTTGAAGTGGGAGTGGGCCGTACGGCGTACATATAACGCGAATGCACCCGGAGAGATGGGCAAAGATCGTCACTCACTGGACGCCTGAAGGACATCGCCGTCGAGGTAGACCACGGCAAAGGTGGTGTGAAGATCTGATAAGGTTTGCAGGGCCAACATGGCCAGAGATAGCACAAGAGAGGGAGATTTGGAAGGGAAAAGGGACGCCTTTGCTGAGCAGTGGGACTCAATACTAAGAAAAACACTGGCACAACAGAAGTAAAAACAAAACACAAACAGAATACCTACTTTGCCATTACTCACTGACATATCGGACATACATTAAAACCGAGGACATCCCGAGGACAGCCGAACACATCCGAAGCGGGTATATTTTAACCGTCTTATAAACAAATCACGCGCGGTGTCGCTTACGATAACAGTGGCGCGAGTTCAATGGTTTTTCCCACATCTCAAAAAATTCCCAACGATCCTAAAGAAGTTTTCACTTCAAAAACATCAACTCAGCCTATCGTAGTTCACTGCTGGACATAGGATCCTCCCGGCCCTGCTGGCCGCAACACCCATCCATCACCAACCTCCTCTAGTTCCCGCATCTAGGCTATCCCAGCGACCTTTTAAGGTCGTCTGGGTCGGCTGGGGGCGTCCCACACTAAGCTTGCCGATATGCAGTCTCCTCTCCAGGACTCGTCTGCTCCACCGTCCATCGGCATTAGGCATCTACCCGTTCTAAATCATCTCTATTCCACCAGCCATCAGTCCTTCTCAAACACAGCCAGCCCACTGCTACTTCAGCCTAATAATGAGATGTAATGAATCGTCTTACCAACGGACAAGCTAATCCCGATGAAAGCCGCAATAACTAAACTGTATACTGCCATTATCACACAATGCTACAAAACTGTGGAAAAAACTAGGAAACTCTCCTTTATATAGCACATAGACAATTGTTTCTGACGCAATCGTTTTTGCACTAAATTCTTATGGTGATACCCCTATGGCCATTCTGTGTATTACGTTTGTGATACAAAGATAATATTATGGCGTCATTGTTTCAAGGTGGGCAGATTATTCTCATTAGATCGATATTAGGAGGCTGCAATTTCTACGGAACACCTACGTAATTCTGAAAGAAATTCAGAAAATTGCAGGCAAAAATACCATTAAAATGAAGCACCCACATACTCAATTGATTAGCTGTCGAGAGAAACTTGGTCATAGTTCATTTACCATAAGAGATCTTTGTCTGTGTGGTGCCGGACTTAAAGAATAGCACCACCCCATACTTCCCGTGGGTGTCGTAAAAGGCGACTAAGGGGCGTACCGGAGCATGGGCAGCAGCGTTCTCTATGCATACCGCCACCATACCATACTGCGATCGCCAACCCGCCTGCCAAGCGTGGCGATTATGGCAAACCCCCCCTTTTGGGGGAGGCCTATGTCCAGCAGTGGACGTCTTTCGGCTGAAATGATGATGATGATGAAGAGATCTTTGGCGAAAATTATCATAAATTATCATATATCTTCATCTTTGAAATACTCCATGGACCAACTGTAGTATCACCATTCGGACAGCTGCCGTTGGCATATAACTATTCATAGCGTCAAGACCTACAACGGCTACAACCTAAGTAGCCGCTTAAAATCGAATGTGTCGATCAGAGCCCGAATCCATACTAATATTTTTCATTATAAATGCGAAAGTGTGTCTCTGTCTGTGTGTCTGTCTGTCTGTTACACCGATTTAGATGAAATTTGGTATATAGTTTGAGTCCCGGAAAAGGACATACTAGGATAGTTTTTATCCCGATATTGTCACGGGATCGAAACTTATGCGGGTGAAACCGGGGCGCAGCCGACGTCAGCCGTCTTCTTCTTGTTCATAAGCACAAAAACAGACAAAATCAGGTTTTTGTTCAAAAACCAACAGTAGTTAGATGAATCGACCGATCGATGAATTAGGTCTATTAGTTGTAGCTGAATAAACCGTAGGCGAGTTAACCGTAGGTGAATTCTCCTTTGTGTATTACGTTCATTAGTTATTACAAAAATGGTCCGTGCTTATCTCGAAAATAGTTAAAATAACTTTAGTTATTATAATACATAACCATCTACAACGCCACATGCGAACAACGCGACATACTGACGTCACACAAAATCCTCCATCTCGCAAGCAGAGTTTTCCGCGCAACTAGCACAGATACAACGGCAACAGCCCGACATGAATCATCGCGCAGCTGCCCGCCAGACACAACACCCGTCTGGTCGGAGGATCCTCCCTTTTCTATAGAGTATGAGTAAACTTTAGACCCTGTTTCTCATACTTCTATAAAATTTAGAAAGGCCAGCTAACTTTCTAACTGACTCTTAGACAATTCAAAAATATTCAGTAAATGGTCTATAATTGACACACGTTTAAATGCTTTGACTATGGCAGAGATATTCGCGGTTCTGTAAGCAAACCATGATACACAGAGGCAAGAAGGGGAATTTTATCATTCTACTCGTATCAGGAACATAAATGACACGACCTAGTTCCGTTCAATACAAAGTAATAAACTTTTGCATTGATATTAACATTCGCAGCTCGCCGTGCACAGGATATGGTCAATTTTGTCACACTGTATGAACCATGAGCATTTATTTAGCTAATAGACAGTGTGCCTTGCATGACTAATGGGGTCTTGGGTTTATTAGAAACCCAGGACTCCTGTCAAATGTATGACGAACTAGCTATTATGGGATCGCGGCTCTACTCGGGATTTTTTTCTTTGAAACTTTCTCTTTTTTTTCAGGTACCGTTGTGATATTCGTTTGTTCCTGCGGACAATAATTTCACATGTTTATAAACCTATTGGATAAACTGTGTTCTTATATTTCTATGTATAAGAGAGGAGGATTTTTGCTTTCCAGTGAGACAGTTTCTTAATATGCTAATACAAGCAGCGCCCCTCGGTTTTGCCTGCATAAGTCTCGATCCCGTGGGAATATAGGAATAAAAAGTATTCTGTGTCAATCCTGGTAATAAACTATGTACGTCCCAAATTTTATCTAAATCCGTTCAGTTGTTTTTGCGTGAAAGAGTAACAAACCTAAAGAAGGTGGCTGGGGTAGACTGGATGCGGAAGGCGGAGGACAGGGTGCTGTGGCGCAGTCTGGGAGAGGCCTATGTCCAGCACTGGACTACGACAGGTTGAGTTCATTGATTGAGTAACAAACATCAATCCATCCATTCTCACAAACTTTCGCGGTAACAATATTACAGTAGAATTAACACAAAAACTGAGTAGGTTTTTCAAAGTTTTTGTGCAAAGAACCAAAGACATTAATTCGATAACTTAACATAGTTAACTTGGATGATATGTTCTTTGAAATTGTAGATCAAGAACTTAGCATGTAGAAAGAATAGTTTTTCAAAATCGTGAGACCAAGTAAAAAAAAAGTCTAGAATAGAGGAATAATTCGATCGACCCAGATGCACCGTCATGATCATCATCTGCCGGCCATCTTTTTCCCAACTATGTTGGGATCGACTTCCAACCGGATACAGCTGAATAGGTACCCGTGTTTTACATGGAGCGACTGCCTATCTGACCTCCACAACTAAGTTGTAAAAAAAAGTCTAGAATAGAAGAATAATTCAATCGACCCTGATGCACCATCATGATCATTATCTGCCGGCCATCTTTTTCCCAACTATGTTGGGATCGACTTCCAACCGGATACAGCTGAATAGGTACCCGTATTTTACATGGAGCGACTGCCTATCTGACCTCCACAACCAAGTTGTAAAAAAAAGTCTAGAATAGAAGAATAATTTAATCGACCCTGATGCACCATCATGATCATCATCTGCCGGCCATCTTTTTCCAACTATGTTGGGATCGACTTCCAACCGGATACAGCTGAATAGGTACCCGTGTTTTACATGGAGCGACTGCCTATCTGACCTCCACAACCAAGTTACTGGGTAACATGCTACCGCTTGGTATCTAAGACTATAGTACCCATATGCACCGATCATACAAAATATGACAAAGTAATAACCTGGCTATTAAAATTCGCGCCTCGCCATGTACAGGATGTGCACAATTTGAGTGGTGCTAACACATTGTCTGCACTTACAGGGCTAATCAACGGTGTGCAGCGCATAACCAATGAAACGACGGGATTTAAGAATATAATAAAACATTTCTGGGTCATTCTGTTTATTCATAAAGAGAAAATGAAGATTTGAAGAATGTAGTTTTTTGTGAGTATATGTAGTTTCTGTCTTCTGCCTTTGTACACGGCACGGTTTCTTTACGATACGGCGTATAAACCGCTCTGTGTGGTGCCGGACTTAAAGAATTGCACCACCCCTTACTTCCCGTGGGTGTCGTAAAAGGCGACTAAGGGTCTTACCGGAGAATGGGCAGCAGCGTTCTCTATGTTCCACCATCATACCATACTGCGATCGCGAACCCGCCTGCCAAGCGTGGCGATTATGGCAAACCCCCCCAAAATTGGGGGAGGCCTATGTCCAGCAGTGGACGTCTATCGGCTGAAATGGTGGTGGTGGTGGTATAAACCGCGCTGTAGAAAAAACGTCCGTCAACAAGCTTCCATAGGGATATACAGCACTGACGATGAATACCGTGCCTACACGGCGAATAAACCATAGTTTTTCGTAATACCACTATTCAAAATCGACAGATAAATACAACTGCTGGCTGATGAGCTGGTGGTGAAATCTACTAAAGAAGGCTTCAGATTTGACGGCTTATGACGACTATACGAGAAAGGTACTGCTATGGATCAGCTTTGCGACCGGTTCAAAGGTTTGTTTGGTTTTGGCATTCAATAATCCGCAGTTCGTAAACCTGCCTGAATTTTTTATGTAGAGAATGATAATTATACGACAAAATTTATCTTATACTCATCATTGATTATCTAATAACAATTTTAGTGGGTGCGTGAGTCAGTGAGTCCAGCCGATGGCAAACCCTCCACAGGAAGATGTGATATTTGGCAAGAACTGTTCAAACCTCCTGATTACTTTATTGAACCATCAGAGAGCCTCCCATCCGGGTACAAGTTACCGTGGCTTACTTGGAAAACCTTAAACTTCGTACCTAAGAAGGCCGCAGCAAGGATAGCCTCCACAAGTGAGGGTTCATGGAAGGCAGACCTTTAACGTGTATAGGGCGCCTCTCCACAGAAAATGGCTCACCTCTCATCTTGCACCGCATGCCCTGCCACCTGCACACGTGAGGACCTATTTGTCTACGTCAGCGAACAGTACGTTGCTGAATTTTAGGCCAAGAACTGCACTTCGCTTGAAAAACACTTCGCTAGCTCGTTTTTTTCTTCTTAGCTAAAAAACAGTAAAAGGTGGGTGTTTTGAGGGCTAGCAGTAAAGTTTTCTTCAGTCTCAAAGTGAAGTATAAAAAGCCTCCTCCAAAACAATGTCCCTTTTAACCTCTCTGTGGCAACAGATGGCTGCGCCGGCGCCGATTGGACCGCGCTGCATATGAATGCATGTCATTACGCTATTGCGCAATGATGCGACATAATGTAACGCATATTATGTCGCTGCGGCGCATTGGCGCGATTATCCTGGGTTAGTGTGATAGGCTTTATGAGAGAGCTTCATGACATAAGTATGGGTGTATTTTGTCTCTTCCTATTGTTATGTTTTACATTATGGCATGCTGATTATTATGAATGTAGTTCGCTATAAGAGTAGGGGGTAGGGGGAAGGTGAACTGCCCCGTTGGAAGCACGACTGCTGAGCGTGGGGTCCTCGGTTCGATTCCTGGGTCGGGCAAAGTGTTATTGAGTTTTTCAGTACAGCCCGGAGTTTGCAAGTTGGCGGTGTGATACTACGTGCCTCGGAAAGCAAGTCGTTGGTCCTGCGCCTGATCTCTCTCCGTTCGTGTCGGATTGCCGTCCCATCGGACTATGAGAGTGAGGGAAGAGGGAGTGCACTGTGTCTGCGCGCACACTTGTACACACTATAATATCTCACCGCGCCGAAGGTTAGTCTCCGTTGAGATTGGCCGCCGTGGCCGAAAAACGGTCTGGAGTGTTTTACATGCTCTGTGGTGTGGAGGACTTCTTTAGGGGAAGAAGACATGGCTAGAAAATAGTAGTGTCACCCCACTACTGAGATGACGACTAATTGAAAAGTATGGAAGAAGAAGACATGTTGCACTATTGTTGTTGTTGTTAGGATAACGGCAAGAGAATCTTTTGAGAGTGGGTCTTCTGTCCAATTTCTTCCAACGCTGGGTTAAGATATCTCCTTATTTACCAATTCTCTAAAAATATTTATGGCTTTCCACTATTAATTTAAAGTATTGATTTGTCGGAACTTAATTTGCACCAAGATTCAGCCGAAACTTGCCGAACACCAAAAAAGAAATTCGGTCGGACTCTACTAATTATCGTCATTAATTTCTTTCAACAATGTTTATAGTTTTGATGAAACTTGTTGTCTAAGGACAAGTTCGATTCTTGTAAACTTGAAATGGTTCAGTACTTGTGAATTATCTCAATGTGTGAGTATGTAACTTGCGTGAAAGTAAAGCTAATCAGATTGACTGGCGATAAGTTCTAAGTTAAAACCACAGGAATGAATCTAGGAACTGACTTTGAACTTGGAAAATAAATCTACATTTCGATTTACTTCTGTGGTCTCAATATTCGTTGAACTCACACCGCAATCTGATTTACCACAAGGTAAATCAAAAGTGTGTACAAATGTACATATTAGATAACTAGCTGCGCCCTGCGGTTTCGCCCGCATAAGTGTCGATCCCGTGGGAATATCGGGATAAAAACTATCTTATGTTCTTTCCCGGGACTATTTATGTCCTAAATAGAGCTCTCTATAATACCAGTTATTCCAGTATATTCGAGTTAAAGGAGACCAGGAGCACAGGTTTTACTTAGTATGGGCTCGTCTCCCATTTTCAAACTTTTATGAAATATAAACTGTGTACATCCTGAAACTTGTGGGAGAAAATAAATAAATTTTATTATTTTATTACAGCACCCAAAGAAGGGGTTGCCTTAACTTTTTCGGAAATCACAAGATCTTGTTGACATAAATATCTGAGTGCATTATTAACCTGTTACCAATCCTCCTTGCCAACCTCTATTGATGGCTACTCAGCACCCTCTTCTTTGCCGCATACAACACGGTTCTTCAACTACATACCCTCGTTTCTTCTTTTGGGGAAATCCTCATGGATACCCTTCATCTGGGGAGTATGGAGGGTTATGTAACCCCACATTTCCTTCCACTACCATGAGTCGAAGATACCTGGAAATACCCGTACATTCAGCGCACCTTCGACTTGAACTACAGACCCCTAAAAATACCACAGATATTGTTGCACAAGATAAGAAGGACAATAGCATTTCTGTAATTTTGCATCAAACTCGGTAGTAAACACACATTCTTTGATCTTCAATGTAAACTGTTTCGTATACCTACTTCATTCTTTGGTGTATCAGTGGCGAGATCAGTGGCTTTAAGATGAGGCGCGAGGTGTAGGTTTAAACCTAGTGAGATGTGGAGGAATAAAGTGTTCTTCTTTCTAGTATGCGTTACTTGTAAGTACTTTTATTAAGGTGTGTTAAAGTTTAGCTCTTTCCCTAAAATTGGCACCCTTATGGCGAAAGCGTCCAGGTAGCCTGAGTCTGCATCATCATTTCAGCCGAAAGACGTCCACTGCTGGACATAGGTCTCCCCCAAGCACCTCCACTTCGGCCGGTTCTGTGCTTCTCGCATGCAACGGGTTCCTGCGGCCCTCACAAGGTCGTTGGACCACCTTGTGGAGGCCTTCCAACGCTACGTCTTCCGGTACGCGGTTGCCACTCCAGAACCTTTCAGCCCCATCGGCCACCTGTTCTGCGAGCAATGTGCCCTGCCCACTGCCACATAAGTTTGGCAATTCTTCGGGCTATGTCGGTTACCTCCTTTCTCCTGCGGACCTTGTCATCCTGAGCCTGATTACCTAAATCAAATTTTCTTACATTTTTTGCAGTTCGCAGGTCAGCATTAGTTTGTATATTGATCAAATAGAACTTAAAGAGTTGTATTGATGATTTTAATGATTATAATTCTGTAAATACATATTTGTTGAGGTCGTTGATTATAATATATTTTGATGAACATACTAGACTACTAAATAGGAGTTGCTGAAAGTTAATATTTTGCAAAGGGTTTATAAATTCTTTCACCTAGCTTTCTCTTCTACTACATAATGTGTTGAAACATCTCCTAAAGTTATGTTATATGTTGTATTGTATATGTTTCACTGCTATCAACGAAGAGGAATTTTAAAGAATTCATCATGGTCACTACCTCATCATATTGTTCGCATTAACTTCCTCTGTTCTCTTTCACCCAATCTTGTTCCTTCAGGTGTGGTCTTCATCAAGGGTCAGTTCTTCGACTGCCATGATGACCCAGGGTACAGTCCTGACGAGGGGCCGCTCGTAGAGCTGCAGTTCACATGGCTTGGGTCCCTGCAGTACATACATGGTAAGGAATAAAACGGATAAGTACGACTCACTCATACTTCTCCGTCCTCTTGTTCGTCTTCTTGTTATGTTCAAGTTGTTGTTATCTCAGTGTTCTCAATCGACGGCAGTCTATTGGCTCCCCAATTCTGCTAGCATTAGGAAGCTACAGGAGAAGTTGCCTGCAGCAGGATTTGTAGCAATGAATGCTTTGAAGATTTTATTGAAACCTATAGGAGAACAAAAAAATGCAAATTTTGTACCTACACCTGATCAGTAATGGACCATCCAAGATTCTTGTCTTGTGTATAAATATAAAATGTATAATTTATTGCAGTGAAGAACGGAACCCCCCACTACTTCAGAGTACCGCGCGTGGTCCTCATCAGCCGACAGTTTGTCTTGTCCACCGCTATAGATGCCGCGCAGATACCTGTGGGATACGCTCTGTTAGTATTGCCAATAGTTATAACAGGTGTTAGCAATAGCTTTAGTCTCTTCGCCAGGATATAGAGCAGTGGTGGCTCAGTGGTAATGGCTGCGACGTACGAGTTGTAGGTCGTTGGTTTGAACCCAGACAGGCGCTTTACTTTGTGTAAATTGTAATTTTGCTCTTAAAACGATGAAGGAAAACATCGTGAGGAAACTGGCATGTCTTAGAACCAAAAAATTCGAAGACTTGTGACATCTACAAACCCGCACTGGGCTCACGTGGTTGATTACGGCCCACTCTCTCTCACAGAGATGAGGCCTGTGTCGCAGCGGTGGGACCATTATATGTTGATTATGATCACCAGGATCACTATCAGAAATACATCTAAAAGTTGGGTAATGTTAGCTTTTTTGAAGAATTCTATGATAATTAATTATCGAAACCCTAATAATGGAATTCGTCGCTGAAGTTGTACAGAGGCCAGCACATCAAGCTATCCCAATCTGTCAAATTTCTTTGATAGATTTCAACTTTACTACAAACGAATAAGGTTCATATTCAATTGGGAAAATTTGACAGATTGGGGTAGCTTGATATGCTGGCCTCTGTACATTATTATTTGCGATTGACCGCAACATAGGGAGTTGTGCGTTTTTATGTGATTAAAAGTAACTTTCAAATAGTCTAATGTTTTAAGTAGGTACACTACCTACGGTCGTTAAACCCCAAAAAGATTCATCAAACCTAATATTTTTTTAATCATGTTTAGAAATCGAAACCCATTACATCTGTGGAGTTTCGCTAGCTAATTTAATTTGACCTTGTATACCTACAAACAAACAATCTACCTATAATAAAGTCCTAAATACCTATTAATAAAGTTAATTTCAGAGGCAACGTAGTTTTCGGCGACTACGAGCGAGACGAGGGCGAGTGTCACGTGACTCTAGACGACATAGCTGGTGGCACCGAGTGCGAGCCTGCCATCCTGCTGATGCCCATAGCCGACGTGCTGCTCCATCCAGAGTACAAGCACTTCGGGGCCAAGTACAGCATCGCTCTCATGAAGCTGATCACGCCTGTCAAGTCTAGTAAGTTTGTGGTGACGTCTGTGGCAGTTTGAAGGCCTTACGGGTTCGTCGGTAAATGAAAACAGCCGCATGGGTCGATCAAAAGATTAGTAATAATAATCTCTTTACTTCAGAATACAATTCCTTAATTACAATACTAACTACAATGAATACCAAGATAGTAACATGAAAACTTAAAAACTATGTTGGTAGACATTATCAATATTTACAGGAGCTGGCTTAAGTACCAGATGAAACGACAATCCAGTTTGTTGGCAATGACACTCAGGAGACTGTTGTTACTGGCACGCACCCTGTGCAACAAGGACGGTGCTCGCTTACGCCTGATTGCAGCGAAGCTGTCAATCCAGGCGTCCACGAACATCCCTGAGGCACTTTGGAAGCGTGGCAGCCCCAACAGCATCCTGAATGCATTATTGTATTGGACTCAAAGAGCATTAACGGCCTTTAAAGTGAAGCTAGACCAAGGGCTACACGTGTAAAATACACAGACATGACAGTAAGCTTTGAAGAGAGTTATTTTAACTGAACCTGTGCAGCGTGAGAACCTTCGGATCAACATATTACACCTTACAACAATGCTCTTCGCTCCCAGTCCACATCTAAATTGTCCTTCAAATCCTCCCTAACAATATGCCTAAAACACATTCAACCAAAATGACGGGTGTGCTATCTATGTTAGATCTTCCCTTAACGCTGACGTTAGGGAACCACATTTTGCTGACGCGAACTGTCTAATTTGTCGCATAGAGGAAGTTACAATAGTGGCTATTTATCGCCCTCCTCAAACTAACAACTCCTTCCGTAGTCCTGATAGGTGATATGAACATTGATATTAAGATCGACAACTTTGATAGTCACTCAGATGAGTATTTAACCTGTGCTGCGTCTAACGGACTTCTCCCAGCTCATCTGTTTCCGACACGGCTCAAAAACTGTTTAGACCACATTTTACTCAAAACAAATAAACCAGCTACTACTTTCGTTATTGACTCATCCATAACGGATCACGAACCGTTGCTTCTGTTTTTACAAACCAGGAGTGCCAACTTGGATGTGACCCGCACTAGATCAAAAATAGACTACGAATCCGCTATTGAGAATATCAAAACCCATGACTGGTCTCCAATGCTTTCAATCTCGGATCCTAATGATGCTGCAGATGCGTTAATAGGTAATCTCTCGTCTATTGTCATAAAGCACACTCGGGAACATACTGTTCCAAGAAGAGAACGTAATTTGAAGCCCTGGATCACGCCAGGGTTACTCCGCTGTATACGACACCGTGATCGCATGCATGTTAAACTCAAAAAGTCGGAACATAACCTAATATTAAGAATCACCTACACTCGCTATCGCAATTTCTGTAACTCCCTGCTGAGAAAACTTAAACGCTCGTATGAAAAGGAACAGTTTCGTAACGCAAAAAATAATGTTAAAGCTACTTGGAATGTTATTAAGAAAGTCTTGGATCTTCAAACTCAGTCTTCAACTTCTTTTGACCTGTTACATTTAACTGATAATCCAAAATCCTCACTTAATCACGTCAACAACTTTTTTGCTAATGTAGGCAGTGGCTTGGCTTCGAAATTTAAACCACCCTCAATGGTACACAGTTCTGTGTCGAATTCTGAGTCGTGTAGTTCAATGGCCCTCCTTGAGGTAACCGAAAGCGATGTTGACTCCATTATTTTGGGTCTTAGGACTGATTGTGCTACTGGCTCAGACTGTATACCGTCTAAAATAATAAAGGCCTCGAGATGCGTATTAGTTCCGGTTATTACACATATCTGTAACTTGTCTATAAGTGCAGGTGTCTTTCCAAAGGCGTTTAAGAAAGCAGTAGTTCACCCTATTCACAAGTCTGGGTGCAGAGACGATGTCAACAACTACCGTCCAATCTAGATTTTAACAGCAATGTCAAAGATATTAGAACTGAAAATACTGTATAAGAACCTGACCAGTTTTCTCGACGCAAACAACATCTTAGCGAATAACCAATATGGTTTCAGAAAAGGAATTAGTACCGAAGACGCAGTCATGGATTTGTCTAATCACGTGGCTAGGACGCTAGATAGTAAACACAAGTGCCTGGGAATTTTCCTTGATCTGTCAAAGGCATTTGACACCGTTTCTGCCCCAGCCTTATTGAGTAAAATGGAAAGCATTGGAATACGTGAACACCCATTGAAAACTTCGCAGACTATCTCAGCGATCGTACCCAAATTGTAAAAATCGGCCTATACGAAAGTGACGAGCTTCCAATGACATACGGGGTTCCACAAGGCAGCATTCTAGGGCCTACTCTCTTTCTCATTTATATAAATGAACTCTGCAAACTGCCTCTTGAAAATTGTAAGATATACACATACGCGGATGACACTTCCCTTGTTGTAGATGGTTATGACTGGCCCCAGACATACCAACACGCCGAGGCTGCGCTGTCCCACGTAATGAAATGTCTGCCTAATAACATGCTCACTTTAAATGTCGATAAATCGGTATACGTTCCCTTTGCAATTCGATCAAATCTGTGTCCCTCAAATGCCCTTACCCTAAAAGTACACACTTGCTGTTCCTCAACGCAGTGCAGCTGCCTCTGCCTTGCCAAATCCACTTGTGTAAGGTATCTAGGAGTACTCATTGACGAGCATCTCAACTGGCACCCCCATATAGTCAAAGTCACGTCCCGCATACGTAAGCTAATATACGTATTCAAGAAGTTGAGAAACTCTGCTGATAACGACACGCTTAAACTAGTATATTTTGCCCTATGCCGATCTGTTCTAACGTACTGCTTGCCCGTTTGGGGTGGTGCCACCCAAAATGTATTTATCCGCCTTGAGAGAGCCCAGAGAGCTGTCCTTAAGGTAATGCTCTCTCGTCCACGTAGATACCCCACTGTGCAGCTCTATTCCGATTGCAAGGTTCTCACAGTAAGGCAACTTTATGTGCTTCTGGCGACCCTACGCAAACACTCTGTCCGCCCTCCAAAGGAACCGACTGGCAGACTTAAGCATAACGTTTTCCCTCATGAACGCCACAGAACTGCCTTTGCCAAACGCCAATTCTACGTTAATAGCATTAAAATGTACAACTTCCTAAATAAAAAGTTAAAAATTTATTCGTGCCCTAAATACCAATGCAAAAACTTACTTAGAGATTATCTCCAAACACTGAGTTATGATAACACTGAGGATCTTCTACTGGGTAATTTACAATGAAAATTAACTACCTAAATCTAATTTTAACCTTAAACGGATATGCAGTGACTACACCCCACTCTTCTCACTACACCCACCCTACACCTACTCACTACATTTACACACATACATCCTACACTTACTCACTACACACACACTCAGACCTTACATTAATTCGCCACTCCACACAGTTAAACGTCTTTCTTTAGTGTTTCCCTTACATAAATTTTATACTGTTTTTCTTTTACACCATTTACTTATTGTTGAAACGTCCGGTTTTAGTATAATATGGCTTTGTTTGTAACGAAGAGTCACTGACTCCTAAGACACAGGCACCTACACCTAGTTTAGGAGTCAGAGTATTTAAATTATTGTGACCTAGTTATAAGCCTCTACGCTCTTTTGTCTTTGAATATTGTTATGAATTGGCTTTTGGTGAAATAAAGAATTTATTTATTTATTTATGCCCCAGATATTTAAACCGACCAACACGGTTCAAGACACAACCATACTTATAGAGGTATGAGGAACAGTGTGTAAAGTTCACTCATACTCTATAGAAAAGGGAGGATCCTCCGACCAGACGGGTGTTGTGTCCGGCGGGCAACTGCCCGATGATTCAAGTCGGTAAACTCTACTTGTGCGATGCAGGATTTTGCGTGACGTCAGTATGACGCGTTGTTCGCATGTGGCTTTGTAGATACCGCTACATGCTCTACAAAGCTCTATTAAGCTACACTCGCCGAGGTTGGTCCGTGGATGGGTGGCCACATGGAGGTGCTGGTGGTCACGGTGGTTACATGTAGTGTCTCGGAAAGCACGTTAAGCCTTTGGCCCCGGTTGTCTGATTTGTTATCTTTGACAGTTTATACGGGTAGTTAGAAGCCCGAAAGTCTGACAACCAGTCTTACCAAGGCGTATCGAATTACCCAGTATCTGGGTTGTGGAGTTCAGATAGGCAGTCGCTCCATGTAAAATACTGGTATTCAGCTGTATCCGGTTAGTCTGGAAGCCGACCACGACATAGTTGGGAAAAGGCTAGGCAGATGATTGTTAGAAAAAAAAAACTCATTTGCATGCATTTTCAGAATACATGTTGCCTGCTTGTCTACCGTTCAAAAATTATCTGCTTGACGAGAATGGAAAGCTGACGAGGTCGAAGTTATTCCACGTCGACTTTACAAGTGGTAAGCACCTTCGGTTATTTATAGTACTTGCGACTGAGTTTTCCAACTTCAGAGATTTTTTGTCAGTAGAATGAAATGGACGTCTGACAAATTAAATAAAAGGACGTGTGTAATTTTTTTTCTAAAATTGCGCTCAGTTAAAGATATCTAAGATATTTATCTAAATATTTATTTTCACCCCATACCTAGTTCCCGTGGGTGTCGTAAAAGGCGACTAAGGGAGACCGGAGAATGGGCAGCAGCGTTCTCTATGCATTACACCATCATACCATACTGCGATCGCCAACCCGCCTGCCAAGCGTGGCGATTATGGCAAACCCCCCCCCCCCCCCCCCCCCAAATTGGGGCAGGCCTATGTCCAGCAGTGGACGTCTTTTCGGCTGAAATGATGATGATGATTATGAAGGGGCAATTCTCGTAATTTTAAGAACGTTCACAGTCTGATCTCAGTCTCAATCTGTCAAAAATACCTCTAATTTCCCTACATTTTGACAAGTTTTTGAGATTTGTGTGTCGCCGAGATGAGACTGCGACTAGACTTTGAACGTTTTAAATTTAAGAGTATTGGCCTTCTGGTGTTGAAAAAAATAATCCCTTAACCCTTAGTCATTTGCAGATGACATCTCAATCATAGTGACATCTGATAAAAAGTATAAATTAAAATCTGATCACATTTTAGAATGGCTACAGGTAAATAAATTAAAAATCAATCTAGATAAATCTATGTACATACAATTTAATAAATCTAAACATGCCAAATACAATTTCAAACTCAATATTGATCGATTAAAAGAAGTTTCACATACAAAATTTCTGGGTATATTCATAGACGACCAAGATTTAAATTGGAAAATACATGTAGATAATTTGTGCAACAAGTCTAATAAGTTCGTTTACGCTCTCAGGCAAGTCAAAAATGTGACGAATAAAAAAACCGCCATTATAACCTACCATGCATACATAGAATCGATTTTACGATATGGACTTATTTTTTGGGGTAACAGTACAGATAAAAACAGAGCGTTTATCGCGCAAAAGAAATGCATCAGAGCCATTTGTGGGATCCGTACTGACGAGTCCTGTAAACCGCATTTTAAAAGGCTTGGTTTATTACCACTTCCTTCACTGTACATCTACGAGAAATGTAAATTTGTATATAATAATAAGGAATTATTCAAGAAAGTCGATCAAATATACTCTCGTAAGAGGGATCCATGTAGACTTGTATTACAGGATACTCCGAAATCAGCCAAGTACTCTAAAAGTTTTCTGGTGATGTGTGTACGCATTTATAATAAAATTCCAAAAGAAATGAAATTGCTATTTAATATTAATTATTTTAAAAACAGACTCTATAAATGGCTGAATGAACATAATTTTTATGACATCAAGGATTTTTTTGACATTAAATTATAATTCACAAATAATGACATACTCGATCGTCGATAATGTTTATAATTTTGACATTTGAATTTTATAATTATTGATTTTATTGATTTCCTTTTTTTTTACTTATGTAGTGTTATAGAACTGTTGCGAATAATGTTTACAATTATGACTTTTTAATTTTGTTCGTGGAGATTAATTTCTGACATTAAATAATATTATGTTATGCTTATGATGATTGTATTGTGGAAAATGTTTTTATAGCTTTGACATTTTTACTAATTGATTCTGAATATTTTTAACCCCCGACGCAAAAACGACGGGGTGTTATAAGTTTGACGTGTCTGTGTGTGTGTGTGTGTGTGTGTGTGTGTGTGTGTCTGTCTGTGGCATCGTAGCTCCCGAACGGATGAACCGATTTTGATTTTGTTTTTTTTGTTTGAAAGGTGAATTAGTCGGGAGTGTTCTTAGCTATGTTTGATGAAAAACGGTCCAAGATGGCCGCCGCCACAAAATGGCGGATTACATATTTTTTCACAACTCCCTTAATATGGGTATCAAATGAAAGGGCTTGAATAGTAGAATACTATACACTATGAAAAATTTCAAATCCAAGATGGCCGCCACCACAAAGTGGCGAATTACATTGTTTTTTCACAACTCCCTCCATATGGGTATTAAATGAAAGGGCTTGACTAGTAGAATACTGTACGCTATCACAAATTTCAAATCCAAGATGGCTGCCACCACAAAATGGCGAATTATATATTTATTTCACAAGTCCTTTAATATAGGTATCAAATGCAAGGGCTTGACAAATAGAATAATGTACACTATATTGAAAGGGAATGAGTAATATTAACTAACGAAATGAAAACTAAAAACTTGAAAATATTTTTTTGTCTGATCAATGCTCTAGAATGATGAGGAAAGTGGAGTGATGACTGACACCTACGACCACTGAGTTTGACTATTTTTATTACGAATGGAATTATCCTACTTAAAAAGCGTAGGTAGGTATTTCGACTACATCAGATAGTGTCGCAGTCCCATTTTATAAACTAGATCTGAAATACCTAAGATATCTAATAGCTATGAAATACTTGTACGAAAGTTGAATAACTAAAGGAAGAACTAGAGAAAGGATAAAATAAAACAAAAAAAATCTGTTTAGTCTTGAAAATTATTCTTCAACTATAAATTAATAATTATTTTTTGACGGATAAAATACCTGAGTAAACACCAAATTACCTGAATCTTAAAACGCAAGAAAATAAAAGAAATGAAATACAAAAATTAAGGAGTCCCTACAAAAAGCATGAAATAAAAAATTAAATTAAAAATTTAAAAAACCCCCGACACAAAAAAATAATAAAATGAAATGTAATTGGAAAAGGATCAAATAATTTAAAAACCCCCAACTTTAAGAATCTAGGTAACGAGACTAAAACAGATAAATTCATATGGAAGTCGGGGGACCGTTCTGTGGAACACCTTCTATGCTAAGAGGTCCCCCCCGACTTCCATATGAATTTATCTGTTTTAGTCTCGTTACCTAGATTCTTAAAGTTGGGGGTTTTTAAATTATTTGATCCTTTTCCAATTACATTTCATTTTATTATTTTTTTGTGTCGGGGGTTTTTTAAATTTTTAATTTAATTTTTTTGCATGCAATTGATACACGATGTTGTATAGCTAAACATGTGGACGATATTATATTACCAAACTGTAACACCTTTATACCATGTTTAAGGCAAATAAAGACTTAACTTAACTTAACTTCACTTAACTTAACTTAGTCTGCCGGAACGTAGATCTACGCGAGACACAATGGCTTTTTAATTGTGTCTGTAATTACGGCACACAAGCTCTAACCACACTGAGGCGACTCCCGGGGCGGGACACGGGGCACGACTGCGCGCGTTGTTTTATGCATTAGGAAGTCACGCGACCATTCGCGCCAGTTTGAACACCTGCTTACAAGTAAGTTGATCTAGTAATTATAATATAATTACTAGATCAATTGTGTCACGTTAACTATTGAGATATTATCTCAATAGTTAACGTGACACAATCGGCGCGAGTTTTCGTCCCGCATCCCGCGCGGGATTAAAATCATTTTGACCAGGGCTCTAATTTATCATGACCATTTAACGATTCCTGGGTGCCTAAAAAGGCCACTTTGGCAGAATCATAAAAGGATAACATTATGAATCATAGTATGGCGAAGACAGTCCGTGTTTTTCCCTTTTTCGGTGCACTATAGTAAGTATAATCAAAGAGATTCGAATTGGATTTGGATTGGATTGATTAGTATTTTAGCACAGACATTAAAAAATAGCTGAAAAATCTTTCACCAATGGGATTTGATACGATTAACTTAACAGTTAACTGTCCATTATGATTCATAATGTTATCCTTCTATGATTCTCCAAATGTGGCCTTTTTAGGCCCCCTGGCTTCCAAACCAGGTCAATTGCTTAGCTAATCCCGCCAATCTCTCGTTCATTACGGTTCATACTTCATTTGTTTTCAGATGTACCGCGAGATTTTATAGAAGAAGACAAGACTGTGGAAAGAGTTTCTTTATTGCCAAGAGAACTCTGCTTTTTATATGACGGAATGGAGACCGTAGAGGTAACTCTGAACTCATGTGGCATTATAGATGGGCAATCCACCCGGGTTTAAACCCGGTGCTTTGATAAACACCGGATAAACACCCAATTTTTCTGGGTGTCTATGGGTGTTTACGGTTGTTTACATAACATACATACATACATAATCAGCCTATAATGTTCCCACTGCTGGGACACAGGCCTCCCCTCGGTGAGAGGGAGTGGGCCGTAATCCACCACGCGGGCCCAGTGCGGGTTGGCAGATGTCACATGTCTTCGAACTTTTGGTTCTAGAATATACGGGTTTCCTCACTACGTTTTCCTTCACCATTTTGAGAGCAGTGGTGATGAAATAATTTACACGAAGTAAAGCGCCTGTCTGGGTTCGAACCTACGACCTACAAATCGTAAGTCGCGGCCGTTACCACCTGGCCACAACTGCTCCTACGGGTGTTTATCAAAAGCATCGGTTTTAAACTCGGTGGATTGCCCATATATCAGTGTGGCATGCTTCTAGACTTAGCAGTTTAGACTGTGCGTTGTCTGTCAATGAGTGAATTTAAGATTTTTATTAAGTAGTTAGGGCTCTCACACATAAACACGAAACGACGTCGCGTCGTACAACGATGCGGCGTCGTTTCACGATACGAAGTTGCGTCGTGGAAATCTACGATGAGCATCGTAAAAAAACACGACATCGTGCATCGTAACGTAATGTGCCACGCACGATACACGGCACGATGCCGTCGATACAGTGGGGTGGTGTTTTAGTTCATTCCGAAAAATGGACCGCTTTAGACGCATTCTGCTTCTGCTGTTAATAAGAAGACGAAGAAAGAAAAGACAGATACGCAGAAGATATTGGATCCACCCATTTATTTCAAACATGAATAACGGGAGTCACTTTATAAAGAAGTACAATGCCTAACGTCACGACGTCGTAGCGTTCATCGACACGTTACGACGTCGTGTCGTAGATTTCCACGACGCGACGGCGTATCGTGAAACGACGCCGCAACGTTGTACGACGCGATGTCGTATCGTGTTTATGTGTGGGAGCCCTTAGTCACCCGATCGCGATGGGGTGGGTTTCCCATCGGCAAGTTCTCAGGAGCCTTAGGACATGAGTTTCCAAACGATTTTATTTTTTACATCGTTCTCACATTATATAATTATAAATTCAAAAGTAATGATGTAACTAATATTTTTGTAAAATGTAATTTAAAAAGAGTGTCCATGGAGTTTCTTGCCCGTTCTTCTCCATAGGTACCTACGCTTTGAAATGGGCAACTAGCTTCATATTTTCTGACTGACCGACATCTTGACACTTCAAAAGTGCCTGTTAATGGTTTAATTGAAATAAATGCTTTGAGTTTAAGTTTGATTATACAATGGGATACCGGGTTGTGACAATAGAATTGATTACATAAAATTATATTTACTAACAAAATTAAGTAACTAATTTGCAGGTAACTTCGTACTGGGTACTACGTAAGTATCTGCGAGATATGTTAATCACACTAATTATAAAGGCGAAAGTTTGTGAGTGTGTGAGTGAGTGTGTGTTTATATGTTTGTTACTTCTTCACGCTCAAACGGCTGGACCAATTTTGATCAAATTTTGTATGGAGGTAGCTGACACCCTGGATTAACATATAGGCTACTTTTTATCCCGATATCCCCACGGGATCGACATTTACGCGGGTAATTGGATAACAATAAGAAATGCTTTTCACAAAAATGCTTACGATCACGTCATCGGAATTACATTCATTTGAAAAGTTTCTAATGAATGCGACCACTATGCTGCACTGGAACAGGATGACGGAAGAATTCTTAGAATATACATATCTACAAACAAGCAGACTTTCAAGGTCCTACATAGCACACGGTATCAAATCGGAAAGGGATCGGCACCGTATCGCCTTTCGCCTCGCCGCCAAACAGGGTCAACCTAACGTAAGCACGTAACCAAAGCGGATCAGAAGCTCCGATACGTCGACTTGGCTACGACTAGCGACGACGCCGCACTTGCGGCTCGCCGACCGCTGGTTGATGGTGCAGCAGACAGGCCGGAGGGGTGAGTGGGGCAAGGACGGACGAAAAGACGTAAGCTCGGGTACGGAGAGACGTAAGAGCGGGGACATCGAGCCGTAAGCGCGGGGATGACGAGCCGTAACACACCGCACCGCGGTTCGTGAGCTTGTGCCGAGGCGAGGCGATTACGTTACGTTTCCGATTAGTGTGCGTTGCAGTAGGGAGTTTCATACAAAGAATACTGAACTGCTCGAGTTGATACGGTGCCGATCCCTTTCCGGTTTGATACGTGTCCTATGACGTTTAATCGTATTATAAATAGCACTTCTCTTCTCTTCTTTATCCTCAGAACGCAACAAAGATGACCCAGAACAGGATGGCGTGCACCACCGGCTGTGGCTTCCGATCAGGCGCACCGTCGCTTGTGCACGAGCATACGGGACACTGGTCCATAATGGCTCTGTCACAAGGTACTGACACACACACAAACAAACACACACACACACAGATTATACAGGGTTATTGGTAAAACATTAACAACCTCTTAAGAGCTCATTCAGTCATTGTACTCATCATTATGAACAACTTTTACTATGGGACCAAACCTGAAATCGCGATCCCTGATCAGCTGATCCCTACATTTTGAAACTCGTCAAAATGTAGGGAACAGCTGATTTTTTTTGCGCGATTTCTGCAATAAAATACATGATTGACGTGGAACAGTGTTTGTACAATCCTACTTACAAAAATAAAGTCATTTATCATATTTGTCATACCAAATCAGTCCAATCCAAATCCAATCCCAATCTCTTTGATTATACTCGTAAGTACCTACATACGTAGTGCAGCGAAAAAAATAAAAACACGGACTGTCTTCGCCACATAATGATTCATAATGTTATCCTTTTATGATTCAGCTGCATCCGGTTAGACTATAAGCCGACCCCAACATAGTTGGGAAAAGGCTAGGCAGATGATGATGATGATGATCCTTTTATGATTCTGCCAAAGTGGCATTTTAGGTTCCCTGATAGGCAGTCACTCCATGTTAAATACAGCAATTCAGCGACATCTGGTTAGTCCGGAAGCCAACCCCAACAAGGCTAATAAGCTCATTGGTTGATAATAGGTGCTTTATACCATAGTCAGGCAACTTTGTGCGCAGGTGGACATCAATGCCCGGACCCGCTACGCTCGCGCCGCCCTCCTCCCCCGCCGCAGCACATCTTGATCCACCCCTACGTGCCCTGGATTACCGCCGCCATCACTGGGAAGGCAGTGGGAGCCTTCGCCAAAGACGATCCTTTCGGTAAGATCTTTACTTTGTTCAGGCTAACTTATTATCATGTAATACGATTTAAGATACTATAATTCACTCAAAAAGTATTCTTTTTCTTTAATAATTTATTAGGTAAAGAAACACGGTTTGATGATGAAACTAAAATAATGTTTAAAAAACCGGCCAAGTGCGAGTCGGACTCGCACACGAAGGGTTCCGTACCACAAGGCATAAAACGAAGAAAAAAACGTTTCTTTAATACTTACCCCTTTAAATTTTAACTTTATTTTATTTTTATTATTATTTTTAGGAGAAATATTATTTTTTATTATTAATTAAGAGAAATACATCGTCTGTGAAAATGTCAACTGTCTACCTATCACGGTTCATGAGATACAGCCTGGTGACAGACATACAGTGAACTCTTAGTAATAGGGTTCACCCTTTGGGTTCCGTACTAGGTATTATTATCAATGAGCGCTAGACGGCGCGGCGCGGGTGAGCATGTATTGTAAGGACAAAGCTTATAACTATGTGATTTTTCATGATACAGTTTTGAAATTTGTTACATAGATTCTTTACATAAAAATACTAGACACGTGTTTCGGGTTTCGCATATACTAAAAATAATGTTGTATAATTTATGCTAGTTGCACGGTAAACTTTGCTTGCGCGATGCAGGATTGCGTGACGTCAGTGTGGCGCGTAGTTCTCATGTGGCGATGGGGACGCCGCCACAGATCTCTCCCTTTAATAACGTGCCTACAGAAGTTAGACTCAACTAAACCTAGCTCCCATTCACGTGTATATTTACTCCTTTCACCCAGGTTTCATCATGCCCCGAACCTCCATCTACGATATCATCGCGCACGGCTGGGTTGGCCACTGGTGGATGGGCGGCCTGCGTTGTTACGACAGAGGAGAGGCAGCGGATGACATGTTCAAGTTCTACCACGAGATATTCCAGTTGAAACCTATTACTGAGACCTATCTTACCTATTACCTTGAGGTAAGTTCTCTTTACTCGAGTTTTGACTCAATCTGTCCAGCTTTTTCCCAACTATGTTGGAGTCGACTACCAGTCTAACTGGATACAGTTGCAGTATTTTACATGGCGCGACGGCCTATCTGACCTCCACAGCCCAGCCCACGATACTCCTTGGTAAGACTGGTTGTCAGACTTTTGGGCTTCTGACTACCCGTAACGACTTAAAGATCTACGAATGCCCTCCGGGACCAAAGGTTTAATTTGCTCTCCGATGCACGGAAGGGTCTCTGTATGTAAAGATGGTCGTACATCCGCGGACCTACGCCGGCGAGTGTAGCTTAACCTGGTCGGTCGACCCGTGACCGACCACGGAAACGGAAGTATGTGTTTCCAACACTAAAAAAAGATTATTCGTCAGTTCTATGTATTTATAATTCATTTTACAGATTGATTCTGCTCACGATACTCTGATCATCTGCGTGAAGGTGGGCCTGCCGTACCGACTGGGACAGCCGCGAGTGTGGGAACTCGACACCCCTATAGTAAAGGTATCGTTACTTACTCAAGTACGGTCGACGCCAAAAGTCCTTAAGCAAGTTTACAAATTAATTGCTTAACGTCTAGTTTGACTTACGACCTTCTTTTAATGAGTAATTTGACACACACAAAGTAACAGTAAAATAAAAATCCAAGTTATATAATCTGCCGGACAGGGGAATCGAATGAGGCATTCAATTCTTTCAAACTAGCTGCGCCCCTCGGTTTCATCCGCATAAGTCTCGATCTTAAAAGAATGTTGGCATGAAAAGTATCTTACCCATGTGCCAAATTTCATACAAGTTCGTTAAGCCGTTTTAGAGTGAAAGTGTAACAAACGAACATACAAAAAATCATTATTTTTTTCTTTATTGTCTTACTGTGATATTATTTCAGCCAAAAGACGTCCACTGCTGGACATAGGCCTCCCCCAATTTTGGGGGGGTTAGCCATAATCGCCACGCTTGGCAGGCGGGTTGGCGATCGCAGTATGGTATGATGGTGTAATGCATAGAGAACGCTGCTGCCCATTCTCCGATCTCCCTTAGTCGCCTTTTACGACACCCACGGGAAGTATGGGGTGGTGCTATTCTTTAAGTCTGGCACCACACAGACAATTTTGGCTGGAATGATGTGATATTATAAACGCGAAAGTTTGTGAGGATGGATGGATGGATATCTGTTATTCTGTCACGCAAAAACTCCGGAACAAATTTGGATTAAATTAGGCACACAGATAGTTTATAGCCTGGATTAACATGTAGGATACTTTTTATTCCGGTAGAATGATCCTATTTTCGACTTCCACGCGGGGGAAGACGCTGGCGAAAGCTCTTATGAAATAAGTTAGATTAGACCTTGTATACTCGTTATTACAATTACGATTATTGATCCATCATCACTCTCCTGCCCTTATTCCATTTTATTTCGTGTTGGCGCAACATGTATTTTCCTTCCATACTCCTCTATTAGTCGTCATCTCGGTAGTCACCCCCTTTCTAACCATATCATAATTTACACAATCCATCCATCGTATCTTAGGCCTTCTCCTAGTCTTATAGCCATCGATATTCTTACTCAAAACTCTCCTCACGACATTTCCTCATTTCTCTGTCGTATCGCATGCCCATACCATGACAACCGATTTCCACACAACTTTTCAGATACCGGTGCCACTTTCAGACTTCCTATTTTGTACTCGTTTCTTATTCTATCCATCCGTGTACACATTGCTCTTAACATTCTCATCTCAGCTGCATGGAATTGCCTTTCATTCATCCCTTTTGTGGCCCAACATTCTGATCCATACAAGACAGCATGTCTAATCATGGCTTTTATTATCTTCCCCATAAGTTTAAGTCCCGGGTCGCAGATTGCTCCCGTGACCTCGATTATTGTTCCATCTGTAATGGTAATAATCTTGTGCTTTCAGGTCCGCATACCCATGCTAAAGTTCTTATACATGTACCGTTTTCAAGTAGAGGCTTGGGCGTACAACACTACTGATTTGGAGTCCTCGACGGAGGAGTCTTCGACGACAGAGTCGGTTGACACTGAGGAGGGTCGACTGAGGCAGGGAAAGCAGAGGGAGGCAGCCGGCGGCGGCGATTAAATATACGCTTCGACGCATTCGGGAGCTTAGACAAACTATAAAGACTTGACTTGAAGAGTTTCACCAGAGTTAATAATCGTTTTTGTTTCATTTCGTTTCACGTTCAAAATTATACAGGAATGAACATTCATCTGCTCCTTGCGTTTCATTTTTGTTGTGACTATGGATAATTTTCTGAATAAATAAATTTAAAGTTTTATTTGCCGGAACTTCATTTTTTTTACTATTATAGTTTCTAGTGAAAATTGCCGAAAACCAAAAACAAAATTCGGTCGGTTTGCTTAAATTCGGATACCTATGTAATTAGTGCGATGTGTAATTTGTAATTTGGGGGAGGCCTATGTCCAGCAGTAGACGTCTTTCGGCTGAAATGATGATGATGATGATGATGTAATTTGCGATGCAGTAACGGTGACTTACTTTCGTGGCGTAAATGGACGCCAAAAAATACTCGGCGGTGTCTGTATAATGTATGGGACATTTGGGTCGAATAGATATTGAAGTTTTGAATGAAACAGCTGATTATTTTTTCGCGGCTACGATGTTGGTTCCATGGAGAAAGTTTTTCAGATGGGCTGTACCACACTCTTAAATATGACCTTGGCTAAGTAATAGCCGCATGGGTCGATCGATCTGGTTAAGCTACGCTTGCCGCGGTTGGTCCGTGGATGGGTGAAAATCTTCACATACCAAGACTCCTCCATGCCTTGGAAAGCCCATCAAGCCATTGATCCCGGCTGTCATTCGTGGATCTGTGACAGTCGTTACGGGTCGTCATTTCTTACCAAGGGGTATCGTATTACCCAGTAACTGGATTGTGGAGGTCAGATAGGCAGTCGCTATATGTAAAATACTGGTATTCACCCCAACATACTTGGGAAAAGGCTAGGCAGATGATGATGATGGAGTTTCTGGACACGCCGTGTGTAGGTAGTTTAGTTGTTAAATATATAACTAGCATAATATCTATATTTATTGGAATAATAAAGACGTAGCGATCGATTCACGAAGTGTACACAGATGAGAATAAACAGTACGTCAAATTAGAATAGTTTTTTAATTTATTGCCCGACTGCGCGACAACAAAAGCAGGGTTATGTTTCAAACTCAAACTCAAACTCAAAACATTTATTTCAATTAAACCTTGTACAGGCACTTTTGAATTGTCAAAATTAAATAGTCTTTTTATGTAGTTTTTCATGAGTATGTATCTTTGTATGTGAGATTTTTATTCCCTCGAAGTATCCTAACTGCTGTATGGATTCGATTTTAATGCATGAGATGTCTATCGAAAACCTGAAATCGCGAAAAAAAAATCAGCTGTTCCCTACATTTATGTTCGTATATCTCGTCAAAGTGTAGGGAACAGCTGATTTGTTTTTGCGATTTCAGGTTTGGTCCCATAGTAAAAGTTGTTCATAATAATGAGTACAATGATCTCTGAAGAGGTTGTTAATGTTTTACCAATAACCCTGTATAGATAACCCACACAGCAACAAAAATCATGTTCAACTTATTTATATCCGTTACCCACTCACCGTTCTACTCACCCCGTTAGATCAAAGGAACATAAATACTAAGCATTCGAGAGATATCCCAATAATATTGACATTTTCTTTTATCTTTGTTTATTGGTATAACATATTTTCTCTCTGCAATACATTTCTCATTCCAAATCTTTCACTTGCACCTGTTTCTGGCATATTAATAATGGCCCAAATAATGTTTTTGGAATGAAGCGATATATCTGTGCGATCGAGGAAACGGTGAAATAACATGTCAGTTACTGAGACAAGAAATTACTTGGGATTTAATACAAAAAATACATAAATGGTATGGGGTTCATTAAGTTAAAAAAAAACGTACATAAGAATTAGATGTTCAATACTTAAGTTTTTAGAGGATATAATCTTCCCACTGCTGGGATACAGGCCTCCCCTCTGTAAAAGGGGGTAGTCCGTAATCCGTAATCCACCACGCGGGCCTAGTGCGGGTTGGTAGATGTCACATTTATTAGAATTTTTGGTTCTAGGACATGCCGGTTTCCTCACGATGTTTTCCTTCACCGTTTTGAGAGCTGTGGTAGAAATAATTTACACAAAGTAAAGCGCCTGTCAGGGTTCGAACCTACGACTTACAACTCGTAAGTCGCGGCTGTTACTACTGAGCCACTACTGCTCTTAATATGCTTTTTAATATGAAAAGTAATAATAATAAATTTATTTCATAAAAAAGGGAGATTGTAGTACATGAGGCATACATAAAGTTAAGTATACATTTATGTTTGTACCATGCCAAACACAATGTCTGTGTGGTGCCGGACTTGTCTGTGTGGTGCCGGACTTAAAGAATAGCACCACCCCATACTTCCCGTGGGTGTCGTAAAAGGCGACTAAGGGGCGTACCGGAGAATGGGCAGCAGCGTTCTCTATGCATTCAACCACCATACCATACTGCGATCGCCAACCCGCCTGCCAAGCGTGGCGATTATGGCAAACCCCCCCCTTTTGGGGGAGGCCTATCTCCAGCAGTGGACGTCTTTCGGCTGAAATGATGAAGGAATAACAGTCCCTGTCCCTTACAAAAAGTAACATAATATGAAAAGTAAAATTGAGCCGTTTAAACCTTTTTTAGTCTACTCATCTTAACTATACTGTGACAAAACACAGTATTTATGATTGCCGCGATTAAAACTTCAGGGGCGGGGCCACTAAATCGTATTACTAACAGGCGAATGTAGAAATAAAACAATCACATTTGAAATACGACTGTATCTTGTTAAGGGGAAGGTAGGTTTTGTATTGCAGTGCCAAATGAAGATGCAATAACCAATGTTTGATAAGCGGAATGCAAAGATACAAACAAAGGTAATAAATGTTCCCGAAGTACAGTCAGACGGTACAAGCGTTGTCCTCTTTCTTTAATTAGGTACCAGCACAGATATAGATATACCTAGATAACGCAAGTATCACGAACTGTATGAAAACCAAGCGTACCATATTTTTGACTACCTACTATGACGTCACAAGCTCGCGCTCTCGCTCTCACTTACCCAGCCAGCAGTACAAAGGACTGAGCGCGAAAGGGGCGGCTTATGATTTGTAATCATAAGTTGGTGCAATTTTTGGCACGCGAAGTAGTTACTCTTGCGTTATCTAGGTATATCTATATCTGTGGGTACCAGTGATCGGAATAGGCTGAGTATATTTACCTAAAATTTAAAGAACAGAGACAAAAATCGAGGATTTCTTTATGCCAATTTTTTTAACCGGTAAATTTACCGGAATTTTAATTATGTAACTTTCAATATCTTATTTTAACATTACCTATAAATGCTAAATAAAAAAAAAATACCAATATTAAACATATATTATCTATTTTTAATATTGGTTATTTTAATTATCAAAACATTGATTACGGTTTATTAAAGCATTTATAATGTTTAATGATAAAATAAGATATTGAAAGTTACATAATTAAAGGTCCGGTACCGGTAAAAAAAAAATTGTCGTAAGGAAGTCTCCGATTTTCGTCTCTGTTCTTTAAACTTTAGTTAAATATACTCAGCCTATTCCGATCACTGTTAATTCATCATCATCATTTCAGCCGAAAGACGTCCACTGCTGGACATAGGCCTCCCCCAATTTTGGGGGGGGGTTTGCCATAATCGCCACACTTGGCAGGAGGGTTGGCGATCGCAGTATGGTATGATGGTGTAATGCATAGAGAACGCTGCTGCCCATTCTCCGGTCTCCCTTAGTCGCCTTTTACGACATCCACGGGAAGTATGGGGTGGTGCTATTCTTTAAGTCCGGCACCACACAGACAACTGTTACTGCCACTGTTAATTACAATAACATAACATGCTTAATCAGCCTATAATGCCCACTGCTGGGACTCAGGCCTCCACTCGGTGCGGGTTGGTGAATGTCACATTATCTTCTTTTTGGGATGCATGAAAAAGCTAGAAAATGTATGGAGTTGTAGTGTAAACTGAACTTTACTGTGTAGGGTTTAAAGTTATTTTTCCATAAACTTACGTTTGTTTACATTTTTGGCAAATAATTCGCGAATACAGATTACATTGTACAAGATTATACCATATCGGTATAATATAATTATAAATAGTAGGTACGTAGTAATAAGGTGGTGCATTGTTATGTAAAAGAGCGCCTCTCGCCATCAAACGTAAAAGTTTGACGAGTTTAGATTTAAGTTAAAAATTACCTAAAAAAAAGCCTCCTCGTGTAGCGCAGTTTGTTCCGCCAGTTACTCAACTGAACCGAGCGCTCGTCTCATCCTGGACAGTCACACCCAACACCTTATTTGACTGGCCAATTCTTTCCTTGCGGTGGTAGCGCTAACGCCCGCCTGGTTTGCGACCACCCTCCCACCGGAGTCAAGCAGCCTGCTGTGTTTCGTCGATGCGTTCGATCGTAGACCTCACCCATCGCATTCCATCAGGCGTGATCGAGATCAAGAACGGACCCATTCAGCAATTTAAAAAAACCCATTTCCCATAAATAAACACAGACTGTCTCGTTGATCTAGTGGTCGCAAGCAGTACTGCTGAGCAGAAGGTCTGAGGGTCCTTGCGGTGGTAGGGCTAACGCCCGCCTGGTTTGCGACCACCCTAGCCCACCGGCGTCAAGCAGCCTGCTGTGTTGTCGATCCGTGGGAGTTCCAATGCCTTAGGCATCTTCTGGGCACGCTCGTTCCATCATAGACCTCATCAATTGCTTTCCATCAGAATCTTCAGTTTTTTAGGGTTCCGTAGCCAAATGGCAAAAACGGAACCCTTATAGATTCGTCATGTCTGTCTGTCTGTCTGTCTGTCTGTCCGTCTGTCTGTCTGTCTGTCTGTCCGTCCGTATGTCACAGCCACTTTTCTCCGAAACTATAATAACTATACTGTTGAAACTTGGTAAGTAGATGTATTCTGTGAACCGCATTAAGATTTTCACACAAAAATAGAAAAAAAACAATAAATTTTAGGGTTCCCCATACTTAGAACCGAAACTCTAAAATTTTTTTTTCATCAAACCCATACGTGTGGGGTATCTATGGGTAGGTCTTCAAAAATGATATTGAGGTTTCTAATATCATTTTTTTCTAAACTGAATAGTTTGCGCGAGAGACACTTCCAAAGTGGTAAATTGTGTGTCCCCCCCCTGTAACTTCTAAAATAAGAGAATGATAAAACTAAAAAAAATATATGATGTACATTACCATGAAAACTACCACCGAAAATTGGTTTGAACGAGATCTAGTAAGTAGTTTTTTTTTAATACGTCATAAATCGTAAACCACAATTTAGCATTCATTCAATCAACACAAAAATAAAAAAAACATTTAATTTCATAAACATAAACCTTATGCATAAACCCGGACGTTACGGAACCCTGTGCGCGAGTCCGACTCGCTCTTGTCCAGTTTTTTATTCTAGGATATACCGGTTTCCTCACGTTTTCTTTCACCGTTTCTTTGCCTTCAAATTACGAGGCATTAGTTCATTTACTGCCTCAACCTTTATTTAACTGCCCCGTTGGTCTCGTGGTTGCAAGCGCGACTGCTGAGTGTGGGGTCCTGGGTTCGATTCCTGGGTCGGATAAAGTGTTATTAGGTTTTCTTTCTTCTTAACAACAATTTCTTAGTAACAGTCCGAAGTTTAGAAGTTGGCGGTTTAATACCCCCGTGCTGCGGAAAGCACGTAAAGCCGTTGGTCTTGCGCCTGAACTCTCCCCGGTCGTGTCGGATTGCCGTCCCATCGGACTATGAGAGTAAAGGAACAGAGAGTGCACCTGTGTTTGCGCACACACTTGTGCACTATAATATCTCCTGCGTAACTGGCTAATCTCCATTGAGATTGGCCACCGTGACCGAAAACGGTCGGGGAGGCTATTATTTGACTGCCCGATGGTCTAGTGGTCGTCAAGCGCTACTGCTGAGCAAGAGGTTCTGGGTTCGATTCCCGGGTCGGGCAAAGTGTTATTATTAGGTTTTTCCATTGAGAATTTTTTAGTAACAGTCCGGGGTCTGGACTTGTAACTGGTTGACGACAATGGGCTCGCCTCTACTACGGTACTTCTTCTTCATCATCATCATCATCATCATCATATTATCTCAGTGGTACCTTGGGCCCGTGGCTAAATAATAACAGCAGCACAGGTCCATCGATCAGGTTAAGCTACGCTTGCCGCGGTTGGTCTGTGGATGGGTGACCATCTTTACATACCGTGACCCCCCCGTGCCTCGGAAAGCACGTTAAGCCGTTGGTCCCGGCTGTCTTCGTGGATCTTTGACAGTCGTTACGGGTCGTCAGAAGCCCGAAAGTCTGACAACCAGTCTTACCAATCGATATAGTACCTGTTACCCAGTAACTGGGTTGTGGAGGTCAGATAGGCAGTCGCTCCATGTGAAATACTGGTATTTAGCTGAATCCGGTTAGACTGGAAGCCGACCCCAACATAGTTGGGAAAAGGCTAGGCAGGCTAGGCATCATCTGATGACCCTGGTTAATCAGCCTCCCTATCATCCTGCTGACTGACTAAATTTTTTTTAAAACGGAAAGAGCTATTTTTACAGATTCTAAAGTTGAAGAAGAAGATTATCAATCTTGAAGTTTCTGACTGCTGTACATGATTATAGATAACTAACAGCGCCCCGCGGTTTAACCGGCATAAGTGTCGATCCCGTGGGAATATCGGGATAAATACTATCTTAAGTCCTTTCTCGAGACTCAAACTATCTCTATACCAAATTTCATCTAAATCGGTTAAGCGTGTAGAGGTAACAGACAGACAGACAGACACACTTTCGCATTTATAATATTAGTATGGATATACAGGGTTATTGGAAAAACACCAACAACCTCTTAAGAGAACATCTTTTACTGTGGGACCAAACTTGAAATCGCGAAAAAAAATCATCTATTCCCTACATTTATGTTCGTATAACTCGTCAGAATGTAGGGAACAGCTGATTAATTTCGCGATTTCAGGGTTGGTCCCCTATTAAAGGTTGTTCATAATGATGAGTACAATGTGTAGTATGGATTATAGAAACCTCTAAATTCCACCTTTTCCAATAACGTCATTTCAGCACCTCCTTTTAATCTAAGAAACGGAATTCTTAAGAAAACATACATTACATCATAACTTCACGCTTGTAATCACAGAAGGTTCAGGCAGAGGTGTACCTAATAGTACCTACCATGAACCTGGGAACTGTTCTACATTGTAAGCTTCAGTCTGTGGCTTATACGAACATAATAAAACTCTGTTTGTTTTTATAATGACCACAGAATACGGAAACAATGAATATAACGGCGCAGGATAGCCTTTTAAATATATACCAGAAGTGGTTATCATTATAGAGGTATGAGGAACAGGGTGTAAAGGTCACTCAACCTCCATAGAAAAGGGCGGGCAACTGCGATTCATATCGGGCCGTTGTATCTATGCTATTTGCGCGGTAAACTCTGCTTGCGAGATGCAGGATTTTGCGTGACGTCAGTATGACGCGTTGTTCGCGTGTGGCGTTGTAGATAGATACCGCTACATCATATTAGTGGTTCAGCAGCTTCAATACCATAAGGTTTGTGCCGGAATACAGTACAACAGCGGCTCTCTTCATCATCTCTATCGACAGACACTAGACGGCGCGGCGCCACTTGCTGTGCCGTCTAGTACATACCTACGCCAGCACATCAAACTACTCAAAACTGTAAATTTTTCCCAATCAACTTTGAACCTTATGTTTTAGCGATAAGTTGAAAACCTATTAATGAAATTTTACAGATTGTAGTAGCTTAATGTGCTGGTGCTGGCGTCTGTACATCCACATTTCGTCATTATGTTTAAGATCCATGTAAAAGGGGGGCGAGCTGATTACCATGAACTTGGCAAAGATCATAAATCAAAACTTGAGACAAATACTATTCTATTTTGTCTCAAATACGGGGGTTCAAAAAAACCCTTAAATAGTAGAGAAGTCAGGAAGCTGAATTGGACCGAGATCATCTCTGACTGCTCAAAATTGGATTTTAGTCAAGTTTATGCTGAAAGCGACTTAAATCTAGCTACCAGTAAGTTTATCGAATTATTGTCTAATCTAACATTAAAACATATGTCGATCGTTAGGATGCCACGAAATAAAACTACCCTAAAACCCTTAATAACTCCAGGACTCCTAAGATGCATTAGAAATAGGGACAATATGCATAATAAAACCAAAAAAGAACCAAGTAATGAAATATTACCTAAGTATAACATATAAACGATATAGGAACTATTGCAACAATCTTCTTAAAAAAATAAAACGACAGTATGAACAAAACCAACTAGATTTGGCTAAAGGTAACTCCAAATTGTTATGGGACTCTATTAAAACTATGACAAATTATAATAAAAATCGTGAATCTCCTGAAGAACTACTGTATACAGATCAGAGCCCTGAATTGTCTATTGATAATGTCAACACCTTTTTTTCTACAATTGGAAAAGTATTCGCTCAACGCATACCCTCGAATGTTCCATCTTTCAATAACACCGCTGTAATCGGGGACACCTCTCCTAGCAACTCATTCGTACTACTCAAAGTCGATATTGCGGAAGTTAAAACTGCTATCCTAAATTTAAAGAGTGAATGCTCACCTGGGTGGGACACCATCTCATCTAGGCTATTGCAAAATGTTGTGGATGTGGTGGCTCCCGTTATCACTGACCTCATAAATCGTTGCTTTGATACAGGTGTCTTTCCCAAACCACTAAAAAAATCAATTGTAATCCCCATATATAAGGCTGGGGATATAGGCTGTGTCAACAACTATAGGCCCATCTCTATCCTTTCTTCACTGTCGAAAGTGTTCGAGCGTACTATTAATAATAGACTAATACAATTTTTAGAGTCAAATAAAATTCTTGCTGAAGCACAATATGGATTTCGAGCACGCAAATCCACTGATGGGGCTGTTCACACTTTTTCTGATTTTGTGGTAAGAAATATAGATGAAAATAAGAAATGCCTAACCATCTTTCTGGATCTTGCCAAAGCTTTTGACACAGTCTCTATCCCCACCCTAATTCGTAAATTAACTAATATGGGAATACGGGGTAATGAACTGATATTAATAGCTGACTATTTATCCGATCGTACACAGCGTGTAAGGATCGGGGACCACTTGAGTGATGAACTCCCTATCGAGCACGGGGTGCCTCAGGGAAGTGTTCTTGGCCCCACTTTATTTCTATGTTACATAAATGAGCTGTGTCAACTTAATCTTGAAAACTGCAAAATAATATCTTACGCAGATGACACAACTCTTACTTTCACGGGCGATTCTTGGGAAGAAGTATATTCCTTAGCTCAATCAGGTCTGAACACGGTCTGCCACTGGCTCGCCGCCAACTCGCTTACTCTAAACGCAGATAAAACAAAATACATTCCTTTTGCAATCAGGAGCGTAGACACCTTCTTACAAAATAAGCCTCCCATATTTGTTCATCAGTGCTCATTTCCTCCCTTGAATCAATGTAGCTGCTCAACTATACAGCCGACACAAAGTATTCGTTACTTGGGTGTAACGATTGATGAAAGGTTGTCTTTTGATCAGCACATTCACAACTTATGTAAAAGAGTACGGAAACTGACTTATATTTTTAAACAGCTTAGACAGGTAGCTAATGCTGAAACGTTTAAAATGGTATATTTTGCCCTTGTTCAATCTATACTGACATATTGTGTAACAACTTGGGGAGGTGCCGGTAAAACTAAAATGTTGGAAATAGAAAGAGCCCAAAGGTTGATTTTAAAAGTTGGCCTTTCAAAGCCACGACTCTATCCCACTGACGCACTGTATCAGGAAGCTGAGGTGTTAACTGTTAGGCAAATTTACATCCTTTTTACTAATCTGCGGCAACATTCAGATACATCATCTTTCGATCTTTCTAAATTAACAACGAGGAGGCAGTATGCAATATGTAGCACAATCAAATCGAAAACGGCTTTTGCCCAAAAATTTTATACTTTCCGAGGACCTGAACTCTACAATAAGTTAAATAAAGAAATTGGTATTTTTAATTACAATAAATCTAAATGTAAACTTATAGTGACTAACTGGCTACTAAAATTGAACTACACAAAAACAGAAGAGCTACTAGTCATAATAACGTAATTGATAGGAACCATTCGTCACTCACATACCGTCTCATCCACTCAACACTACACAACACACACACACACACACCCACACACACACACACACACACACACCCACACAGACAAACACAAAACACATGACACCCTCAACACATTCCACATACACCTTGAACTCCACTGCACTTCATATTTTAAGATTTTATGATTATTATTTTTATTTTTTCTTTTATTTTTTTCTTTTCTTCCAACAGATAGTTTGCCCTTATAACATAATAATGTAACTTTCGTGCATTCTCTATAACAATGTTTTTGATGATATTCTTGACTGTAGAGGGGAGTCCCTGGTGTCCTGAAATACAAGTCACGGCTTAGTTTAGGCACCAGTCTCCCACAAATGAACATTGTCCTTCATTCATATAAATTATCGTTTTCTCTTTTAAGTTTTAGTTAATAAGTGTTATTTGTGGAAGAAAATAAACATTTTTTTTTTTCTCGGAACCATTGGGTCCCGGTCCTTTGGAAGGCGTACGAGGGGCTGAAGCCAACTCGCAGAGGCCCCTTAGGAAATTTTAATGAAATGCGGTACCAACCGACGATTATCCCTGTATGCGCTATGCAAGTGCACCCAAGGATAACCCCCGGTTGGTGTAGGACTATTGCAGGATATGGAAAAATAAAAAGTTGGACTATGGGTTTGGGTGGCTAAAGTGGACTGGTTACCAAGAACTATGGAATAACTACGACCCCTGCCTGATCAATGTTTTATATATACACGGATAAAATGGCAGGGGGTGACTTGCACACTCAACAATTATTATTATTATTTTGAGATTTGTTTTCCTCGGCCTAGCCGGATAGCTGATGGCACGGGCCTAAGCCAAGTGTTCATCAGTGGGATTAAGTGTTGGAGTAATATTAGATACTGCGTGGTTATCCGCAGTAGGCTGTATGTTAGCCGAAACTATATTTGAGTGAGAGTAATGGTGCAAGTTATCGGACTCACACTGGAGGAATTTTCTTACTAGCCTACATGTATTGAGAATCGCTGCCTTCTGCAGCAGGTGGTAGGTGTTAGATGGCAGGTTGAGAGAACTAAGGGACTGATGAAGCTGTTTGGGTATTACACCTGTTGTAAATAGCACTATAGGGACTATTGTGACTTTATGAAGATGCCAAAGTCGGGTTATTTCGTCTTTTAGTTCGATGTATTTGGATAGTTTTTCGGCTATTGTAGTCTGTAAGTTATGTGTATTTGGCACGGCGATGTCTATTAGGAACCCAGTTTTATTTACTTTGTTAATTAATGTGATGTCTGGTCTATTAAAGTGAATTGTGCGGTCGGTGAGTATGGCTCGGTCGAAATACAATTTTGTAGTGGGGTTCTCTAATTATTTTATAATATGGTGCTATGGTGTATATAAATTTGTATTTATGAGCTAGTTTTTGGTGTATTACGTTGGCTATATTATTATAATCAGCCTATAATGTTCCCACTTCTGGGACACAGGCCTCCTCTCTGTGAGAGGGAGTGGGCCGTAATCCACCACGCGAGCCCAGTGCGGGTTGGTGGATGTCACATGTCTTCGAATTTTTGGTTCTAGGACATGCCGGTTTCCTCACGATGTTTTCCTTCACCGTTTTAAGAGCAGTGGTGATGAAATAATTTACACAAAGTAAAGCGCCTGTCTGGGTTCGAACTTACGACCTACAAACTCATAAGTCGCGGCCGACACCACTGTGCCACCACTTTTCTCTGAAAAAGATGGGCAAAGATGAAAAATCCATAACAAAAAAAAAGAAACAATTAACACTTTTCCCGACCTGTGAATGGAACTCAGAACCTCGTGCTCAGCAGTACTCAGTAGCGGTTGCGGCTACTAAACCAAAGAGGCAGTCTTAAAATGACATGAACAAATTATTATTCTCTGCTAAAATGTTTCTGCTATCGCTCCCCGGTTATCATCAAGCCTTGCTAACCGAACATGGCGTTGTAGATTGCATACCTTTTATGCGTCGCAAGCGCAACTCGTAATATGAATAATGACAGCTGTCAGCGTATAACCGACTGTGTTCGAGATAAGAGAGTAACGTGTTTTACTACTTTAATATCTTCGCGGAGTTGTTGAACACGGGACTGCACAATTAGCGAAAACTAATGATGACGTTGTTTGAAGTAGAATAGATTGTAATTTCTCTTTACTACATGAACTGAAAAGTGGTGTTTTCTGAAGTGAAGACTTAGATAGATGCATGGTGTTTGGTCTGAAGTGAAGACTTAGGGAGCGGGTAATGCTTATGCGAATAGGAAGTCCAGGAGGATATACACCGCGCATCAAAAAAAAAACCGTGGATGCATAAGTGTTGATTTTGGAACTAAGTCACATACCGCACGTTAGGGTGCTTGCCTTATAAAGAAGCGAATTCCCGGTAAAGACAAGTCGGTACCGACAGGTGCGGGTGTAATAATCCCACATTAACTTATGCGCTCAAACATAAAGATACAGGTGAAACATGTAACCGTTTCTCCTTCCGAAGGTCAACCTGCAGAGACCTGTACCGGGACTCGGGACCGAAAACCCGCTTCTTAAGGCTGCCTTTCCACCAGAGATGACCGAGGATGCGTAGTGACGAGTGCGACTATGGGAGCTTTTTTTAACCGACTTCAAAAAAGGAGGAGGTTTCTCAATTCGACCGTATATATATATATATATTTTTTTGTTTTTTTCCCGTGTGGGAAATCATCAAATGACCCCTCCCGCTCTGGCGGAAGGGAGTATCAGACTCTTACTGACTAAAACCCACCCATGTTCCTTCCTTAGCCCTTTATGTTCCGGGCCAGCGGTAACCCTTTCGGACAATCCTGCTGACCCGGCAGGCTTCGGCCCTCAGGGGCCTCTTCCTCGATGCTGACATCTCTTTGTTTGAGGCGCGCGTGGAACACGTACACGCCGTCCGGCACGGGCCTGGTCCTGATCGGACGGTGAGCTACCCATTACTCTCCATCCGCAGGCCCGCGCCTATGGTGGCCGGGAGTCGTCCCGAGGCTCCCGACGCCCGGAGCGTCTCCCGCGGCGGCTGGGAGTGCTGGGACGGGAGGCTCTCTCCCTCATCCGTCCCGCCACCTCCTTCGCTAGCATGACTGCTTCAGAAGGAGGTAACTGCCTCCCACTCTTTCTCGCCCCGGACCATGGCTTACACACAATATAATTAAAAGAACCTTAGATTGACCATGAACGTTACATTACCAAGTTATTTCTAGCACTTCCTCTACTAAACAAAAATACCTTATTAGAATATTTGACACTTGCTTGAACGTTCGAATAGAACACACCGGCAATTATAACCAGCCTGTACTGCTAAAGGTAGGGCTACATAGATAGCCTCTACAGTAGCGAGGGATGTGTGTAAAACTAACCAATACCAACGCTAAATTAGTTCAAGCTATAAAAATGGAGAGATGTTATTGTTTGGTTTCAAACACATCCCTCGCTACGCATCCTCGCTCATCTCTGGTGGAAAGGCAGCCTTAAGGCCTACGCAGACCGGGACGGCATCGCAAGGGATTTAAATTTTTACTAATGGAATTCAAACGTATCGATATAGAAATACGACATAAATTGCTATGCTTTAAAATGATGCCGTGGCATCGAAAGGGATTTCATTGCACGGCATCGAAAGACGCTCCACAGGCTCCCACGGCGGGATGCCGTGGCGTCCTGCGGTAGGCAACGGCATGCCAAAGACTCCGGCGCTCGTTGTGACATACCGCGGGGTGAGGCGGCGGGGGTAGAGAAGCGGGGAAGCCGCTGGTATGCCACGGTATCTAAGCGGCTAGTGTGCGCTCACTGACGGCAAAATCCCTTGCTATGCCGTCCCGGTCTGCGTAGGCCTTTGTGCTCTGCACATTTCACTTCTTAGCTCTCATACGCCAAGTGTGCAAAAGCGAAAAACGGGTGTGCGCCCAATGGGCTATGAGTTATTACAACTCTCGACTGATTTTTACCGACTTCACAAAAAGGAGGAGGTACTATGTTCGGCTGTTTGTATGTTTTTTTTTTTTTTTTTTGTATGTTTGTTTAGCGATTACTCCGCCAATTGTAGACGGATTTTCAAAATTCTTTTTTTGTTCGAAAGTAGATAGTTCTGAGGTGGTCCCATTGTCACCAAGTTAGGATCTGATGATGGGATCTTAGAGAAATCGAGAGCAACCCTCAAATTTTATAGGCTTACTTATTGTTTTTCGCATATTTTATGAAGTATCTTGTGTATTTGCGTACGGTTGTCACCATCTCAGGTAGCTGGGCTGATGATGGAAGGTACAACTCCTTAACAGTAAGAAGTTACTCGAACCGGCAAGGACTTTTTATTAAATTGTTTTGATGTTTGATAGGGCATTTGCCACATTTGGTCTCATGATCATCAAGTTATGACCTGATGCTGCAGTCAGGATAGTCTGCAGAGTACCTAACTCCTCGACAACTAACAGCAGATATATCATGTTTAGGCTCATTGAAAAGGGCTCGATGTGTGGATAAACGTACTGTTAATGAGGAACACCGAAGTACATAGCGATCTGATGCTGAAGCCAGTTGAGCATCAGAAAAAGTGCAAACCTTGAAATTACAGCACCGTAGTCGTGTTTGGGCTCATTTTAAACAGGACTAAATTTTAAGTTCAACGCAATGTTGACATAAGTCTGGCCTGATGCTGCAGCCAGGATTATCAGCATCTAGTCTAAAAACTAATAAATACTTCTTAAAGTGAAATACTTTTGCGAGTTTTTCTTCTGTATAATTATCCTAACAAAGGTTGCCGGTAGTGGCTAGATGAGTGAAGCGGAGGATCGCGAACGTTGGCGCAAACTTCGGGAGGTCTACGTCCAGCAGTGAACTGCAATTGGCTGATGATGATTTATAAAAGCCTCAATCGTTGCATTTCACGCAATGCCTTTTCGTCATGTGGTCTATTTAGCAATTTGGTAGCTTCCAAGTCGCATAATACAATGTCATACAGCGTCTTTATACGACTAAGCGTAACATAAACTTGGCCCTTAGCAAAATTTTTCTTGCCTAAGTCTATTATTAAAGTAACTTGAGCATTTGCTCTCGGAAATTATGATTTGGTAAAGTGGAGCTGATGATGAAGACCACAAATGGCACTACTCAATGACAAATATTTCACGGGTTGCGATTCGATTACTTTAATATGGCTGCTAAGCAATTTATGCTCATTCCAATGCGTATGGTGAAGTGGAGCTGATGGTGACTTCTCAATCAGCTCCAGTTCTTCTGGTTCTTACTAGGAGAACTTCTCAACAATTAACGTCCATGCATCGGGAAAAGCAATATTTTGTAAAAGGTGTTAAGCAGTTGACATTAGGCTATTATAACTTAGATAAATTACAAACTGACCCGCTAAAAAGTGAAAAATAAAAACTTTTTTACAAAAAAAACAACCGACTTCCAAAAACACTATAAATAAAGAGAAAAATAACTTTAATTTCGGAAGTCGGTGGCAAAAACTAAAATACAAATCCAAAGACACCGACTTCCGAAATTAAAGTTATTTTTCTCTTTATTTATAGTGTTTTTGGAAGTCCGTTGTTTTTTTTGTAAAAAAGTTTTTTTTTCTCGATTTTGAATTGTTGTTGAATTAATTTAATAGAACAAATTCTATAAGGAGCAGCGGGGGAATCGCGTAACACTAACAGTACGAATGATTTTAATTGTGACAGTTCAACTACATTCGTTACGTTAGTTACATTGTTGAGCAGACAAATTTTTAAAACTCAAGATTTGCCAACAGGCATTAAGCGTACAGATCGAGTTAGAAACACCACGCTACGCTGCATAACTCAAGTAGCGGATGTAGGGGAAAAACATACAGGCTGAAGAGAAAGTGGGCCGGACACGTCTCACGAATGCTCCCGGAGAGATGGGCAAAGATCGTTACTCACTGGACGCCTGAGGCAGGACATCGCTGTCGAGGTAGACCAAGGCGAAGGTGGCGTGACGATCTAATATCATTGGCAGGGCCAAAATAGCCAGAGATCGCACAAGACAGGGGGGTTTGGAAGAAAAAAGGGGAGGCCTTTACACAAAATAGGCTAAAAAAATTAAAATTAATAAATGAAGCAATGGATTAGCTATATCCTTGAAAACGTTTCAGATTCTGATTGATAGGTGTTACGCAATTATGCGGGTCTGCTGCAACTGTCAGACTTTTAAGCTTCACAAAAACCGTAACGACCATTCTATAGATATTCACATTTGACAGCCTTTTTTTTCCAGTATGGGTAATCATCAAATGAGGGGTCATTTGATGATTACCCATCTTGGAAAAAAAGGCTAAAAAAAATTTGTAAATATTTTGTATAATGTATGTATTTTCTTTTTTTCTCCACGATCGATGGAGGAAGTCATGAGGATTTCCACCGCGCACCCAAAAAAAACCGTAGATTCATGTGTTGATTTTGGAACTAAGTCCCAAACCGCACGTTAGAGTGCTTTTTTTTTGCGGTTGGGAAATCATCATCATCATCATCCCACTCTGGGTGGAGCGGAAGGGAGTGTCAGACTCTTACTGACTAAAACCCACCCGTATTCCTTCCTTGGCCCTTTATGTTCTGCAGCGGTAACCCTTCAGTCGTAGCCGAGGGTTCCACATACTCTCCATGGCAACACTCCCCTCAATTTGTACAGAATGAGGAGCCAGGACTGATCGCAGTCGATTGCTTCATGCAGCTGTATAATCAAACACGGAGTCCTTATATTGCAACGTTATAAAGTTGGTATCAAGATTAATACCAACATTGAAACAAGTCACTACCAATATCTTCATGCTTCGCATTACGAGGACTGACAGACGTGTGGCTCGGTCGCAGCTAATCGGCGCAGACGGGATAATTATAACTTTGTATATTATTTGTAATGCCAGAAGACTGCGAAATATTAATTTAGAGACTACTGTTACGATTACAGATTGTAATCTAGTTTTTTCGAAATTGTTCCACAGTTCCACCAAACTTAACATAATATTGTTTTGGTGCTGTAAGTGGAATAGCTTAGGTGCGATGCACTCAAGAGCTTTTAAATTGGTGCTCTAAGTGGAATATCTAGCCTTTTACTAGACATATGACATAATTATTTGTATGAATCAGACTATATCTATCTATCATTATATCTAATCATAATATTGTGTAAAAAAAATGAAAAAAAAAAAATGTTCTTCTTAACTACACAACGGATCTTGAAGCGATTTTCACCATTATTTAGAGAATTGATTCCGAAAAGTGTTGTATAATAAATTTATATTAAACTTACATTATAATAATAAAATCTCGATGTTTTGTCAAGTAGTAAAAGCGTGCGAAACAGGGTCGTATTTATTTTGGATGTTGTATAGGTAAATAAGTACCTATAAGTACGGTAAAGTGTGCAATCCGTCATTCTTTACAATTCACAGAAAATGTGTACAATTCCTAAAATAGATAGGAAATTTATGATACATTTTTTAATATGCACTTCTCCTAGGAAATCTATACATTTCCTAAATAGCAATCGGAAATCTTAAAAATTCAATATGTTGTCGACGTCCGCGTCGTTAGAAATAAAACATGCAGCATGCTAAATTTATGCTTTAAAATGTTATGCTTAATCTTGGCTTATAATCATTATTATGATTAGAGAAATTTACAAACGTGTTTTATTTCTTTTAGTCACAGAAAGCATTACTTTTTATATATTTCCTAGAATCATCTTGGAATTTTATACAATTCCTACATACGTTACATTTTACAGGAAATGTGTGTATTAAAAAATCTTTGAAAGATTATTTTACACGTTTCCTAAGTAGGCTCGGAACTGCATATATTTCCTAGGAATTGTGTAAAATTCCTAGGTTTCATACATTTCCGGTTACATATACATATGTGGTCGGTTTTATGTAAAAGGCTAAATTGGACACAGCTTTTAAGGTGAATGGATAGTGGTAGACCGCGAAATTCAACTTTTCTTACGTTTTTTACCCGACTGCGCGACGCAAAGGAGTGGTAATGTGATCATCAGCCTATGTATGTATGTATGTATGTATGTATGTATGTATGTATGTATGTATGTATGTTTATATGTTCCTTTGAAGCACTATACAGACCAAACGCCTGGGCCGTTTTTTATGATTCATACGTTAATCGATTCCTCTTAGTCCGGCGAGTGTCACTAAAGTCATGACGTTAGTGAAAATTCAATATGGCGACTACTGACGCCATATTACATATTTTTTTTAAATTTTTTTTTCAAAACCTATCGCGTGGGGTATCAAAATAAAGGGTTTTAAAAGGTGATTACAAAAATATATACAACATATATACTTAAAAGCAATTCGAAGTGACAAATCGCAAAAAAACGCCTACCAAGAACTAAATCGTCTGCGAAATCTTTCAAAATTGTAAACTAAAAAGCTGGAAATAAAAAAGTTATTTAAAAAAATCAAAAAACCCGACTGCGGTAAAAAACTTAGGTAGGTAAGTTAAAAGAAACTGAAAAGCTAAAAACAAACCCATTTTAAATTAAATAAAAGTTGGAAGCAGGCGGGACCCATTTGAATTTAAAATACAATAAAAATGATGTGGCTCCCGCCTGCTTCCAACTTTTATTTAATTTAAAATGGGCTTGTTTTTAGCTTTTCAGTTTCTTTTAACTTACCTACCTAAGTTTTTTACCGCAGTCGGGTTTTTTGATTTTTTTATTGCAATTTGCAGGTCAGTATGTCAGATTGTATCTTAATCAAAATATGATTCGCGACAATAACAGGAACATATTTAGAGGATTATAATCATTAGAATCATCAATATATCTTTCTAAGTTAGATTTCTACCACCAACCACCAATCGCTTATGGAAAAGTGTTAGTAATTTTAATTCTCTAAATATGTATGTACCTGTTATTGTCGCGAATCATATTTTGATCACGAAACAACCTGACACTGACCTGCAAATTGCAAAAAACGTAAGAAACTTTGAATTTCGCGGTCTCAACTACCCATTGCGAATTGGACTAATTGCGAACTGGACCAATTGCGAACTGGACCAATTACGAACTGGACCAATTGCGAATTGGACCAATTGAGAATTGGACAGTTGGACATTTTGCGAATTGGACATAATGCGCCCAAAGGCATTCCTCCTTAACTACACACCGCAAACACCAATTAGCTGTAGCAATATCAACGACGAAAGAAAGTGTAGCCCCACATTTCAGGGATGTCACTCAAGCAGTATTTACTCAAACAAAAACAGCATTACAAATGTTCACACGAAAACACGTGTTTTCTTTTAAAAACAAAAGATTTAAGGCGTGTGCGCGGTTCACACACATTTGTCGGCTAATTTTACTCGAACAAAAACATTGTATTGTGTTACTATTTATAAGGATGAGGTTCTAGTGACATATTTCTCGCTTATCTCTAGTGAGAGAGGAAAAGGGCGTTCGCAGACGGCACACAATCGGTGGCTGATTTTTTATAGGAGCTATATGAAACAGTAGATATAGATATCAAATGTATCAACGCACACGTCATACAAAACGTAGGTACTTATTTAAAAAAACCAGGCAAGAGCGAGTCGGACTCGCGCATCGAGGGTTCCGTAACATCCGGGTTTATGCATAAGGTTTATGTTTATGAAATTAAATGTGTTTTTTTTTATATTTGAGTTGATTGAATGAAAGGTAAATTGCGGTTTACGATTTATGACGTATTAAAAAAAAAAACTACTTACAAGATCTCGTTCAAACCAATTTTCGGTGGAAGTTTATATGGTAGGTAATGTACATCATATATTTTTTTTAGTTTTAACATTCTCTTATTTTAGAAGTTACAGGGGGACACACACACATTTTACCACTTTGGAAGTGTCTCTCGCGCAAACCATTCAATTTAGAAAAAAAATGATATTAGAAACCTCAATATCATTTTTGAAGACCTATCCATAGATACCCCACACGTATGGATATGATGAAAATTTTTTTTTAAAGTTTCAGTTCTAAGTATGGGGAACCCTCATTTATTGTTTTTTCTATTTTTGTGTGAAAATCCTAATGCGGTTCACAGAATACTTACCAAGTTTCAACAGTATAGTTCTTATAGTTTCGGAAAAAAGTGGCTGTGACATACGGACGGAGAGACAGACAGACCGACAGACGGACGGACAGACGGACAGACAGACAGACGGACAGACAGACAGACATGACGAATCTATAAGGGTTCCGTTTTTTGCCATTTGGCTACGGAACCCTAAAAACAATAAAAAAAATTTAAAAGAGCGCGCGAAATCATCTAATTATTATTGATTAGATTCATGAAGATAGCGATTCGTGATATCCGTAGCGATTTTGTAACAGTCTATGAAGGCACGGAATTGTTTGCAAATTTTCAGAGAGTACAAACTGAATTTCACTTTGAAATATGTCTTAACTTGAATCTACGAAGTCGATGCGTTACACATTAAAGTTCATTTCAAATAAACTTGCGATAAAGTTTGTTCACCTCCTTCTACTAATGTATCCCAATATTTCCAAACCATACGAAAAAAATGGCAGTGTCGGTAACACGATCAAAACATTGACTTACTCCGTGTTTGGTATTATGAAACTCAACCGATGCAATGTTAGCGACAGTTTTGTATGACGAACGATATCTATCGTAAGTTATTTGGACTTTTTGGTACAGGGTGGTTGAATGACATTTATCGCAAGTTTATTTGAAATACACTTTAGCAATTGCAATAGCTTTCATTTTGACAATTTCGTGATTAAATTCACCATTATAGTTATTCGCAGAGAATTACCTTTTCGATGCAGGTAATTAGAATGGTTGCCTAGAGTTGCATCAAACTTTTTTTTTTTCTTTTGTAATGGGTTTGCTCTTGACTCTAGTCTAGGTCAGAGGTTACAGAGACAAAGTCGACGACGGAGTGAGCTTACCCAGAAGAAGCCTATTTACTCTTACTTTGAAGAGATTCGGGTTGTATGCGCTCGGAAACACAGACGCAGGTAAAGAGTTCCACTCTTTTGCTGTGCGCATTATAAAAGACATTTGAAAACGGTTAGTGCGAATTGGTGGAATAGCAACTAGGCAGGGATGGCATCATTCTAATTTATACTTTATTACAACGAGGTAATAGTTACATTGCAAAGACATAATCATGGCTTTACGTTAAAAAAAAACAGTGAATGTGCTCCAATCTATTAGTGTTCGCCTCGAACGTGCCGTCAATTCTATAAAAATCTCACCGTGAAAACTTAGGTGAAGTGAGTTTGTTTTTGCTAGGAATTGACACTATTGACAGCTCACTCTACGCTCACTTCACCTAAGATTTCACGGTGAGATTTTTACAGAATAGCACCGCTGGATCAGCCATACCCACTCATTTCTCGCTCATCTCATCACGCTGTACTACCTCGCTTGTCAAGCAGTGAAATCAGGGCAATTTGTTCACAGTAACACGTGGTATCTGATTCCTTTTGATATTCGATACTAAATTATAATTGGTCTTTGTGAATGTGCCCGTCAATTACAAACGTTGTAGTATAGTTTATTTCTGGGATGTTGTTTAAACAAATAACAAATGTTTCACAATCGCTTTTTTATTATGAATTTATGAGCTTTGCTGATAAAAAACTTCATCGAATGAGTCAGAAACCTAGTCCTTCTCTCGTATCTCGTTTTCCAATCCAATCTCGTCCAATTTGGCGTGTTGTATTGTATATAGCATATTGATATTGTTGTTTATTGCTGTCTGTGTGGTGCCGGACTTAAAGAATTGCACCACCCCTTACTTCCCGTGGGTGTCGTAAAAGGCGACTACCGGAGAATGGGCAGCAGCGTTCTCTATTTATTCCACCACCATACCATACTGCGATCGCTAACCCGCCTGCCAAGCGTGGCGATTATGGCAAACCCCCCCCCAAAATTGGGGGAGGCCTATGTCCAGCTGTGGACGTGTATCGGCTGAAACGACGATATAGCATATTCAAATCTCAACTGTGACATGACAGTTGTGATTTGAATAGGTATATGAACAGTTTAAGTTGGTAGACAATTTGATATTAAAAAAAAATGTTTATTTCAATTACAAAGGGCATTTCGATACATGTTATTTTTTTATTTGCATTTCCCCACACTAGGAGTTTCTCCTGTATTGTGGGTGCGTTTACAAACATTTAAACTCACATACACAAACAGCCAGACCCGGAACAACTACTTGTAGGTCATACAAATATTTGTTCCGTGCGGGAATCGAACCGGCGACACGCAGCGCAGCAGTCAATCGCTTAACCACTGCACCAACCGTGCCGTCAAATATTGGACATATACAATGAATGAAATGATATACAATGAATATCCCTGAATTTACTATAAAAATATGAGATTTGCTCGACCTGTGGTAAAATGTTAGCCAGTCAAAAATAGTAGATTAGTAGCCAGCTAGAAAAGCCCTAGGGCGGTAAGTAATTTAAAAAAAAACTTCACTCTTTCAAACAGTTCGCGTACATCTAACCATCAAGTTTTTTTTTAAATTACTTACCGCCCTAGGGCTTTTCTAGCTACATTATTACCCTAGAGCGCTAATTGGTCACCTACAAGCCCCATTTGGAGGTAATAAGGACCTACTTACCGGATATGAGAGATGTAAATAAATTTTTCATCTCTCATACTCGGAAAGTAGTGTTTGTTTGATCCGAATAGCGGGTGGAAAACGCTGCTTCCCACCCTTGGGCGGGAAAGTCTCATAGTAATTGCTTCCCTCCCTAGGGCGGGAATGAAATTTAAAAATAGAACTAAATTTAGTTAGGTAGTCAGCTTAGTCACATACGACACCCTTAATTGATTATGTAAATATTTATTATGCTACCCATCAAATCTTATGAATGTGCGTTAATTAGGAGAGTTGGATAAAATGCTCATAATTATGTTAACGCCATTAAATCTTTCAGATTTAGCGCACAAGTTAATAATTTACCTTGAATAAATTCGACATACATAGGTATGATAATCACCATTTTGATGTCAGTTGTGGTCGAGGCTAAAAAACATAAAAATTGGGGATTTCGAACCTCCTGACTTTACCATAATGGGGCTGTGAATATAAATCATTTAATTATTTGACGAATTTATCGATAGTTTAAGGTAAATAAGTAGTGGTAATGAACTTTTTTTGATATCTAATGTCGAAGTTTCGCGCCAATCGTATGTGTTTACATTTTTACTTTTCACAAATTTCACACACACAGATGTAGATAAGATTTAAAATGTGACAAATGTTATTGATAATATTATAAACAAGACGAAAATGCCCAGGTTTTAACGTAATATTCAAACACAGGTTCAATAATACGTATTAATCATTACCACTACTCAATTTGTGTTCAAAATCGCCGAGCATTATTGTTTTTTTTTTACTGCAGTGATGTGTGAAAGCGATTATTCCAAACAATTTTTTTTTTTAATTTCGATTGACTCGAGTAATTAATATGACGAATGTAATCGATATTTGAAAATAAAATAAAATTATTTTAAGCAATAAATACAATATGCATTGTTTATAATAATGATTTATGCTTTTCTAATATCATTTCAATCTCTTCTAATATCATGTCAATAACAGACAGGCCAATAGGTACCTCATTTACTGAATTTCGCGCCGAAATGCTTCTATAATTGAATTTATATTCGGAATGCGCTCGCTGTTTAAAATTATTTTAATTTATTGGACAATTATTTATTGTGGATTTTATTTTTGATACTTTCTAATAGTTTACTACAAAATTCCCAATAAACATTTTTAGGTAGGCTTACCAGAAGTTTTTTTTGAGAATGATGATAATTAATTAATTCTATAGATTGGTTATTCTGCAAACACTTTACATTTCAATACATTTTGTTAGTTTAAAGAGTTTTTATTCAGTTTCTACAATATTTTTTTCATTTTTTTTATTGCGTGTATCGATTAGGCTGTATGCAAGTTTTGAAATCGAAATAAGAAAGTTGGGTCAGCACTAAAAAGTGTCACGTCGCAACACAATTTTTAGTCATTTTTATCAAGATTATCGTGTTTTCTAAGTAATTTATGAAAAATGGTAAAAATAAGAATGCAGACAGAATTTTAATATGCGGAAGTAAGTGGAACGGCCTGCGGTGGTGACACAGAATCTACTCATGTGGCGGTGACGTGGTGTGTTCCATACTTCAAATTTAAAAAAGACAAATGAATAGGTACCTATTATTCATGTAATTATTATCAATAAATATTTTAGAAAAACTACTATTTTTCACTTTCCTTCAATTCGAAATGAAAAGTAGAGTGTTTAACGCGGGTGAAATCATCAATTCCCACTCGGACTATAGCCGCCCTCGCTGCGCTCGGGCGTCTAAATGCCTCGTGTGGGAATTGATTCCTTCCGACCCTTGTATAACAATCTACTATTTCGTCACCGTCAAAATCGTCATCATCGTCAGTGGGCATTTCCAATTGCACGATTTTCAACTGGATCCTTGTCATAAGAAGTAGATACCTGAAAAATAATTGCCTAACGATAGATTGCGTTTGTCCACAAAAACAACCAACTTGAAACAGCGTAACCACGAATTTTGCCAAAAAACCTGGCCCTCAACAAATATTTTCGGTCAACTCTTTTAACATTTTTTTAGGGTTCCGTAGCCAAATGGCAAAAACGGAACCCTTATAGATTCGTCATGTCTGTCTGTCTGTCCGTCCGTATGTCACAGCCACTTTACTCCGAAACTATAAGAACTACACTGTTGAAACTTGGTAAGTAGATGTATTCTGTGAACCGCATTAAGATTTTCATACAAAAATAGAAAAAAAACAATAAATTTTAGGGTTCCCCATACATAGAACCGAAACTCAAAATTTTTTTTTTCATCAAACCCATACGTGTGGGGTATCTATGGGTAGGTCTTCAAAAATGATATTGAGGTTTCTAATATCATTTTTTTCTAAACTGAATAGTTTGCGCGAGAGACACTTCCAAAGTGGTAAAATGTGTGTCCCCCCCCCTGTAACTTCTAAAATAAGAGAATGATAAAACTAAAAAAAATATATGATGTACATTATCATGTAAACTACCACCGAAAATTGGTTTGAACGAGATCTAGTAAGTAGTTTTTTTTAAAACGTCATAAATCGTAAACCACAATTTACCATTCATTCAATCAACTCAAAAATAAAAAAACATTTAATTTCATAAACATAAACCTTATGAATAGACCCGGATGTTACGGAACCCTCGGTGCGCGAGTCCGACTCGCTCTTGCCCGGTTTTTTTTATCTTTACAAAGCTGTTCTCAATTTATGGCAGTTTATAAATAAAGGGCACGCGCTTGCCAGGTGTATGGGGTCCATGGGGCCCGCGGATAATATCCATTGTGTTCGTCTGAAGGGACCCTTGAATTAGGTAGGTTACCATATTTTACGGGGTTAAATGTACCGTGGTTGATGTGTTTCAATTGGGGACGGTTTTGTTTAGACTTTGGAACAAATTGTTCGTTTTCTGATGTGGTTCGGTTGGTTAGAGGAATCGTCGGTTTGTGTTATTTGAAATACTTTCGTCAGAAGATTCACCTGTTGGACAGATAATTTCGTACAATTATTATTTCATTTTCTCTGACACGCTTACAGTACGACACGGGTGGCGCAGTGGCCGCTGCGCTGCGTGTCGCAGGTTCGATTCCCGCACGGAACAAATATTTGTATGACCTACAAGTAGTTGTTCCGGGTCTGGCTGTTTGTGTATGCGAGTTTAAATGTTTGTAAACGCACCCACAATACAGGAGATATTCGTAGAATGGGGCAAAGTTTAAAAAAAAAGGTACCAGAATCTAGGTATATGTGAAGGCGCTACATAGTAAAATAAGAAGCAATACAGAATTTTCGCTATTTATTTCAAGACGAACGTGCACACTTACACGCTTATCACAAACTGTTGAACTGTTGTTTTATGAAAACAATCGCCACGTATTCAATTTTGGAACTAATTTAAATTCAGAGTCATCTACCAGCCTACATGATGTAAGAACTTTTTTTGGCAAATTATAACCTTTACAAAGTATAAGTATGCTTCTCTCTGCCTAACATTTATTCAACGATTATATTTTTTTTTTGGTTGAACGCCACTTCGTTAACATAACGCCACTGGTTAGTGGTTCGAACTATTTACCTTTGTCTATGCTAAACAGCATTCTTAATTCAACCACTGTAACCTTTTGAACAAAACAAATAAACTTACTTTTTCAAACAATTCAAAAATGCATTCCAATTTTGAATAAATCATCCTTCTTTTTTATAATAATGGCCACCCTTTTTTTTTTTTTTTTTACCGCTACGTTAGGGTAGGTCTACACAATAGAGTTTTAACTAATATTTGTAATAGTGGCGCCCTCTTGCGGCGATCAACGAAGGGCTACTAATTGTTATTTTGTTATAATATCACTTTATATTCCGTTTGCCTTTTCGTTATTATTATTTTGATTCAGATTAAACTGATTCGCTACGGCTTGACCTCTTTTGGTGACTTTTTGGTGTGAATGGTTGACGCTAAAATAAATTGCAGAATTTTTATCTGGAAAGGAAACATATTTTGGCATAATCCGCTGCTTTGAAAAACTTAATTTTAAAGGAATAGTATCGAGTTTCTGCCGTTGCTTTAAGCATCTGTAATAAGTGATAGGGGCAGCGTAGGACATACTCGTAGATTATTACATTACAAGGATTTGGCGCTTAAATGACGTTGACTAAGGGAATTATTCCGTTCTGATCCCCTGAGTATGTTTTGTGCACCCCCTATAGGGGTGCACAAAACATACTAAGCAAATATGTTCATCAATCGAAAACATATACAAATAACTAAGAATTCATTTACCACTTCGTAAATGAATTCTTAGTTATTATATATAATTAAGTATCAGGATAAAGACATCGAAGAAATAGAAACAACAAAATTTCTAGGGTTACACGTGGATGACAAACTAAATTGGAAAAATCAAGTTGACAATGTCTGTAAAAAGTTAAGCAAGTTCTCATATGCCCTTCACAGACTAAGAAAAATTACAAATCTACCAACACTAATAACGGCATACCATGGTTACATCAGCTCTAACCTTAGATACGGCCTAATATTCTGGGGCAATCAATAGTGTTGATAAGGAACGCGTGTTCGTTGCACAGAAACGATGGGTCAGGGCAATTTTCAACCTACAAAAAACTGAATCCTGTGAACCATTTTTTAAAAAGATGAACGTTTTAACATTACCGTGTCTACATATTTTTGAGGTCGCAGTTTTTGTTAAAAATAATATTGACCTATTTAAATATCGAACGAGTATACGGCATCAGGACAAGCTAGACATAGTGCCTAGTAAGACGGATTTCCTGCACAAAAGTGTTTTTTGCTCGGCTCCGCGTATTTTCAATAACATTCCAAGGCCGATAAGAGCAATTACTGAAATAAAATCATTTAAAAAGAATCTCCATGAACTGTTAGTGAACAAATGTTATTACTCTGTGAAAGACTTCTTTGCCGACAAATCACTGTTAGAATACAATCTGCCTAGGTCATGATGCGTTTTTTTGTAGATACATGATGCGTCTTAAACATGATGAAGAACTCTTGAAAAGCATGACGAAGAAGAGAGTCGTTTCATTTACGAACTGTTTTATTCATTGAAATTTATCATTCCAACAAATATTTAATGATTTAAAATTTGTAATGTACTTTGAAATTTGTTTTAATATTATTGTCGACATGCATCTAAATTCACTGTACCTACATTTTATTGTACGCCCTAAGGGCAGGACATAGCTGTTCACAAAACACAAAATTAAAACCAGCTGTATTATGTACACTTTCCTATGATCCACAATAAAGATGAATTGAATTGAATTCGTAATTCCGATCTAGCCTGTCCCTTGCTGCCCTCTCCCCTTCGGCTAATCGATACCGATTCGTTCATACATGCTCGTATGTCTCGATCGTTACCTGTCATTGGAGCCGAGTTTTTACCCAGTAAATAGAAACCTAATCGTTACCCTAATCGTACCAATTCGTCATCTCTTGGCGCCAAAGCTTTTATCTGTCATCATTAAACATGGATGAGTATGGGTACAGAAGACCCATTTCATAATTCGTGTAGGTACGGTACGTAACTTGGCAAGGTTTTGGCGTAGTGAGAGTATAAGTTTGTGCAACAAAAAATGGTCACTTTTATTCCTTGTCACTATTCCATGGTTATTGCCATAATTTATTTTTAAACATGTCCGTTTAGAAGAAAGTTAGAAAAAGGAAAAACGCATTTTACGACTCTTAACAAGTTACGTTACTTCCACTTTGATCGTCGGTTGTTGTCATTTTTTGCAGGATATACAAGGCGAAAACAAAAATAGCACATACCTATATCATAAGACATTTCCAGTCGAAGCAGACTGAGAGGATCTTGCTATAAAAACTTAAACACTGGTTCAACGTGTGTCTAATGTCAGTGTTACGTCAAACTCCATATAAGTAGGTCGTATTTAAAAGGTGTTTAGGTTAAACAACTGATAAACGCTGTTTTGTGATAGTAAAAGAAAAGTCTTTTATGATTATACAAAAATCTGTCAAATACATCCAATAGTTTAGCCACAAACCTATAGTCGGCCCATGACGCTATGGTGTTGGTCGGCTATTTAGTTTTTTTTTTTTGTATTTTGTGTAGGTCCCCATATTGTATACTTAGGTACTGCAAGGTATTTAATTTCACCCGAATTATATTTTCATTTATTTATTTAATACTTCAAGCACATGTACATAAATGTACAGATGCGGACTTAATGCCATAGGCATTTATTTACGTTGTGGTGCAGATAAATTTTTCGAACATGAGAAATTATGAAGCAATGGATTTGCAATGTCCTTCAAAATGATTCAGATTGTGATTGATAGTGTGTTACGCAATTAGGGTGTGGTGTGGGTTCTTTCGGTAACTGTGTAATCTGCATTCGTGATTTATTTGCCAAAAATGTAATCAAATATGAGTTTATGGAAAAATAACTTTAAATCCTACACTATAAAGTTCAGTTTACGCTACAACTTCAAGCATTTTTATAACTTTTTCAATAGAACTAGTCACTCTGAAATCAACTTAAATACCATTGAAATAAAGTTTATATTTGTTTAACTTGAAATAATATTAATTTAAAACATAACTTCGAATAGACTTTAGGTACTCTATGTCCATGAGTACCTGGCCTTCTGAATCTTATTACTCCACGTCCGCTGCCGTGAGTGCTGTGTCACTGATCACGTAGACACCATTACCCCGAGTTCAGTGGAACAGTTTATTTTTAACAGGTGCACGTGAATTTTGGCAGATTACCTATCGAAGAATATGGCATGACATGGGTTTCATTCTGCTGGGTTGCTAAGTAGATGTTCCTACCGGGATATGGCAACTAGAGCACGCATACTTTCATTCCCCCCCCACTTTTACCGTGACTCATATGAGAGTAACACTATTCCGTCGCCCGGCCTCGCCGACTCATTGCCGAAAATCGTATTAATCGAATTTCAACTGCCGTTCGTCCCGAATTCAAACGGACGTCGGCGAATATAGGCCGCGAATTTGTATCTACCCGTGATCCCAGACCTCTAATCTTCATATTTTCAACTTTAATTCGTAGGTGTTAAGGTTCATTTTTGTATGGAACTACAGTCATAAAGCATGGACTTTATTTCGTGTAAGTAAGGGTGTGATTTGCATGTCATCAAAGCTATGTTAACCTCAAAATGTTATTCATGTGAAAATTGTTTTAGTAATGTTATGTAACAATGTTTGTTTGAATTTCGAATGGATTGTAAGCGAATGTGAATTGTTTTTGCACTTACGTCAAACGAAAATATTATGGCGTTATGTTTTTGTTTTAATAATTTTGCATTAATTATTTTTCTTGGCGTAAATGTTTGGGTGTAACAATGAGAATGTGATGAAAATGGACATTCCGAGCGTAATCGTCGGTGGATTTACAGATGCAGTAGGTCATACGCATAGATATATATGAAAGAACATTTCTATTGTTTTACATTGCTATTCTTTTTTTTTCTATTCTTTTACATTTCTATGGTCATACGGCAGTCACCGAAGACACAAAAAAACTGGCCAAGTGCGATTCGGACTCGCACACGAAGGGTTCCGTACCACAAGGCAAAAACGCCGAAAAAAACGCGTTTGTTGTACAGGAGCCCCCTTTAAATATTTATTCTATTCTGTTTTTAGTATTTGTTGTTATAGCGGCAATAGAAATAGATCATCTGTGAAAATTTCAACTGTCTAGCTATCACGGTTCATGAGATACAGCCTGGTGACAGACGGACAGACGGACAGTGGAGTCTTAGTAATAGGGTCCCGTTTTTATTACCCTTTGGGTACGGAACCCTAAAAAGTACTTGCTTATTTACTGCTCGGAACACGGCTCAAACAAAATTTTTCAACTGTTTTGCAAATATGGCCAATGTTTGAAGTCCTGCCTCGGAAAACTCGCTAAGCCGTTGGTCCCGGCTGTCATTCTTGGATTTTTAACAGTCGTTACGGGTCGTCAGAAGCCCAAAAGTCGGACACCCAGTCTTACCATGGGGTATCGTATTACACAGTAACTGGGTTGTGGGGGTCAGATAGGCAGTCGCTCCATGTAAAATACTGGTATTCAGCTGCATCCAGTAAGACTGGAAGTCGACCCCAACATAGTTGGGGCAAGGCTCGGCAGATTGAAATATTGAGGTAACAATCCGTACGGGACTGTAGGCAAAAGTAAAGAAGCATTTATTTCCATATCTAGCTGCGCCCCGCGGTTTCACCCGCATAAATGTCGATAAAAAGCCTATATGTTAATCCAGGGTGTCAGCTACTTCCATACAAAATTTCATCAAAATTGGTTCAGCCGTTTGAGCGTGAAGAAGTAACAAACATATAAACACACATACTCACAAACTTTCGCCTTTATAATATAGTGTGATGACTACCATACACTTTTTGTTTTATGCTTTTAAGGGGCTTACAGGACCTAAACACAAAAGACGCAAGTTTTAGAAACAATAAAAGTATTGGACTACTGTAAACAAAATCAGAAAAATATATGATATTCTTCAGGATATATGCTAGGTAGATAGTGTGCTTAAAACATAATACAACTAATTTAATAAAAAAAAATCATGAATCTACCTCTAAACATTTTCTTTTTACAATAAAAACCGTACTAAAATACATACAATACAATAATTATGATTTTTGTCAGATTAGTGTTTTAATTTTTTAGTCCAAACAATAGATTATTTGTAATTAAATAATTGCTTCATATTTTGCAATAAATTACCAGCGTTGTGTCATTGCGCTTCTCTTTCTTTTCTATGCAGTCCGACAGTGACCGCGCTTTAGGTCATGTAAGCTCCTTAACACGGAAGTTGACCCAAACAATTCAGTCATTGTTGACATTTCTTTGTAATTTCAAAAACAAATCTTTTCAGTGACCATTTTAACATTTATTGACCTGTAAGTCTCCCGCTGTCTTCCATAGAGATGTTTTAATTTTTTCTACAAATGCACGGCGCATATGGAGCATAGATAAACAAGGTTTGAAAAAAGCTTTCTAGCATAAACAATGGGTATGAACTTTCGCGGCGGGAGAGCAATTTGTCATACGAAGGGCCTTATACAAACAAACAGAGAATATTGAGTTAGTGATAAGAGGCAGCGAGAGCGGATGTAACGTCAGAATGCAGATGAGTTTGACGCAATGACTATTCTACAATAGATTGTAGAATAGTCATTCCATCAAACTGCTGTAGACAGCAGGGGTAGCCAACTTGGTTAGACCCAAGATCTACTGTTCACTGACGACACCCTGTGCGATCTACCAATTACATACTTCTTGACATCTTACATACTTCTTGAAACAGCATAGTTCAGTACACAATTATGTAGTATTTTTTATTTTATTAACAGGGAGAATATAAAACTGACAATTATTCTTAGCAACTACTTATTTATATTAATGTGAGCATTGCGTTTGAGCATCTTTCGCTAGATTAGCAAAATCAGGTTTCTAGTTGGAAATATTTTTTGCCTTGCCACGATCGACTGGACTAATACTCACGATCGACCAGTTGATCGCGATCGACCGGTTGGCCACCCCTGATTTACAGTATCCAATGCGTTATGGTGCTGATACACACGTCATGTTCGTGAACGGGCGCCGTCAGAAGGGACTGGCCATCTCTTAGCTGCTACGATTTATATTGATTTCGAATTGTTTTTAGGGTTCCGTACCCAAAGGGTAAAAACGGCACCCTATTACTAAGACTCCACTGTCCGTCTGACTGACTGTCACCAGGCTGTATCTCATGAACCATGACAGCTAGACAGTTGAAATTTTCACAGATGATGTATTTCTGTTGCCGCTGTAACAACAAATAATATATTTATTTATTTATTGAGGATCTCCAACAAAGGATACACATAAACAATAGAAATTTACAATAATATAATGTGTGTTTTACGTGTGCTCCTTCAATTACAGGAGACCACAGCATGGAACACGTATTTATCTAATCCGTAAACATCTATCAGTAAGTGAGTCATAATATGTAGGTAATGTTTTGTAAGTTGATAACTCGCTGTCGCTTATAACTTGTACGGTGATTAGCGTTAATTTAGGCCCCAACTGAAAGCTTTCTACACCCAAATGTGACGTCAGCGTGATGTTTGAACTGTCCAACTTATGTCACTTACTATGTAGTTATTTTGACTAACTGTCCTTTAATGGACGTTACTTTTTAGGGTTCCGTACCCAAAGGCTGTCTGTCACCAGGCTGTATCTCATGAACAGTGATATTGAAATTTTTACAGATGATGTATTTCTGTTTCCGCTATAACAACAAATACTAAAAACAGAATAAAATAAATATTTAACGGGCTCCCATACAATAAACGTGTTCTTTTCGGCGTTTTTGCCTTTGGTACGGAACCCTTCGTGTGCGAGTCTTACTCGGACTTGGCCAGTGTTTTATAGTACGTGATAATAAAGGAAGCCATTTGAATGTGTTTTGTAATATACTGGCCTTTTATGGAAGCAATAGAAACTTTTTATATTCAGTAGTATTTTGTTGTCAATGGAAGATAAGAAGATTGTGTTTTCGATTACAGTGTTAAGATTTATATCGTTAGATTCGCCCTTACCGCGTCGAAAGCTAGTCAAGTTTCTATTACGTTTTAAAACTGACACCTCTGACGCACACAATTCCGCAGTGACTTGACTTGATTGTCATGAAAATGCCATTATTATACAGGGTTATTGGTAAAACATTAAGAGGTCATTCTACTTATTATTATGAACAAATTTTACTACGGGACCAAACCTGAAACCGCGGAAAAAAAATCTGCTGTTCCCTACATTTTGACGAGTTATACGAACATAAATGTAGGAAACAGCTGATTTTTTTTTCGCGATTTCAGACTTGGTCCTATAGTACTTAAAAGTTGTTCATAATGATGAATACAATGACCTCTTAAGAGGTTGTTAATGTTTTAAAAAAATTAAATTAAACATTTAAAAAACCCCCGACACAAAAAAATAATAAAATTAAATGTAAGTAATTGGAAAAGGATCAAATAATTTAAAAACCCCCAACTTAAAGAATCTAGGTAACGAGACTAAAACAGATAAATTCATATGGCAGTCGGGGGACCTCTTAGCATAGAAGGTGTTCCACAGAACGGTCCCCCGACTTCCATATGAATTTATCTGTTTTAGTCTCGTTACCTAGATTCTTTAAGTTGGGGGTTTTTAAATTATTTGATCCTTTTCCAATTACTTACATTTAATTTTATTATTTTTTTGTGTCGGGGGTTTTTTAAATGTTTAATTTAATTTTTTATTTCATGCTTTTTGTGGGGAGTCCTTAATATTTGTATTTCATTTCTTTTATTTTCTTGCGTTTTAAGATTCAGGTAATTTGGTGTTTAATCAGGTTTCTTATCCGTCAAAAAATAATTATTTATTTATAGTTGAAGAATAATTTTTAAGACTAAACAGATTTTTTTGTTTTATTATATCCTTTTCCTAGTTCTTCCTTTAGTTATTCAACTTTCGTACAAGTATTTCATAGCGTTAGATATCTTAGGTATTTCAGATCTAGTTTATAAAATGGGACTGCGATGTAGAAATACCTACGCTTTTTAAGTGGGATTGTTCCATTCGTAATAAAAATAGTCAAACTCAGTGGTCGTAGGTACCAGTCATCACTCCACTTTCCTCATCATTCTAGAGCATTGATCAGACAAAAAAATATTTTGAAGTTTTTAGTTTTCATTTCGTTAGTTAATATTCCTCATTCCCTTTCAATATAGTTTACATTATTCTACTTGTCAAGCCCTTGCATTTGATACCTACCTATATTGAAGGAGTTGTGAAAAAAGAATATAATTCGCCATTTTGTGGTGGCGGCCATCTTGGATTTGAAATTTGTAATAGCGTATAGTATTGTACTAGTCAAGCCCTTTCATTTGATACCCATATTGAGGGGGTTGTGAAAAAAAAAATGTAAATCGCCACTGTGGTGGCGGCCATCTTGGATTTGAAATTTATTATAGTGTATAGTATTCTACTATTCAAGCCCTTTCATTTGATACCCATATTAAGGGATTTGTGAAAAAATATGTATTCCGCCATTTTGTGGCGGCGGCCATCTTGGACCGATTTTCATCAAACATAGCTAAGAACACTCCCGACTAATTCACCTTTCAAACAAAAAAAACAAAATCAAAATCGGTTCATCCGTTCGGGAGCTACAATGCCACAGACAGACACACACACACACACACACACACACACACACACACACACACACACAGACACGTCAAACTTATAACACCCCGTCGTTTTTGCGTCGGGGGTTAAAAATAACCCTGCTGTAGTGTAAGCCCACTCTTTTCAGAATGGACACTTTTTTGCGAATCTAATAATTTAAACCTTTGCTACTCGAATAGGTATTGAGTTTTTCTGTAAGCTAAAAGTTTCTCAGTAGCAGCCTGGCGTTTAGAACTCCGCGACTGATGAGAACAAGTTCCCTAGGATGGGACCGTAAGGTCAGGAAAATTAATTGTTTATCAAGTTGACTACCAACTCAAATTATGCTTGTAGGGTGCCGGAGAGTGATATACACGGTGAAACCTCTTACTTCCCTCTGTTTCTTGTCTTTACTGTGACCTTAGAGTTTTATGATGTTGGTTGAGTGGCTCCAGGTGAGCTGCTGGTGGTCTTGACTTGGTAATAAAAAAACTACTGCGATATTACACAGGGCCGTCTTAACCATATGGGCGCTGGGGTGCGAAAATCAGCCTGAACCCCAATTGGGGTGTGTGAGTGTGTCCCTGCAGTGCGAGTCTGTTATGCTTACAAAAAAAATCTTACTCTACCATAAAATTAGGTGCTTACATTTTCAACGATCAAATTTAATTTTTCCGGCTCAATTTTTTATGATATCGTCTGTTTTTTTTTGTAATCTACTTTCAATTCGATATACTATAGCCAGTCAATCTATCTTGAGTCATAGTTAATCGTGAGTAGTTTGTTAGGGTTCCGTACCCAAAGGGTAAAAACGGGACCCTATTACTAAGACTCCACTATCCGTATCCTCTGTCACCAGGCTGTACCTATCTCATGAACCGTGATAGCTAGACAGTTGAAATTTTCACAGATGATTCATACAACAAACGTGTTATTAATTTCAATTTCTAGGTTTGATTACGCATGGTATGTGTAGGTATAAGGCGACGCCCCCTAAGAATGCCATGCACCCCTTACACCCCCGGGTAAAGACGGCCCTGCTGATTCACAAGGAGACGACCGATTTTGTGCGCACGCTCAGGCCGCTTGTATACGTCCGTTTTTCGTCCGGTGTACGTTGCGCCGAGGGGAGGCGGCCGGCGTTGCATCCGGCGTAACTTTTTCGCCGGACCTGTGTCCGATGCATGTGCACATATTCGGTGAAAAAAACGGACGTCTACAAGCAGCCTCAAGGTGTCGGCGAACGGATGGCAGGCGGGAGAAGCCTACGATCGGGGTGTGGTGTGTGGCCCGATGTGACGTCAGGAACAATGATGTAAGTCCGAAAGTCTGACAACCAGTCTTACCAAGGCGTATCGTATTACCCAGTAACTGGGTTGTGGAGGTCAGATAGGCAGTCGCTCCATGTAAAATACTGGTATTCAGGTGCATCCGGTTAGACTGGAAGCCGACCCCAACATAGTTGGGAAAAGGCTAGGCAGATGATGATGAATCATGTCGAGTTCGACAGCTATTAATAAAACCATGATGATTACAAGAAAGTGACTAAAATAGCTATTCTTAGCGAGTGATCACAACATACCCAACAAATAGGTTTGTATTACAACGTTACGTCCAACAGGAAAATAGCGAAACCAAACAATTAGTTATTTAGTTAATAATAATATGAATTTATGATTGACGCAACATAGATGTAAGCAGATCATTTCCGTTTCCAGCTGGCAAAGTTTACTCAGATACGTATGTAAATAAATTTTCTGCCAAAATTATAGTGTTAAAAAGTGAGCCAAGTTCAAAATCTAAATATTTTATATCACATAAACCTACGGGCACCTATGAAACGTCAGAAGCTAAGTCGTCGTCGTCGTCGTTTCAGCCGATAGACGTCCACTGCTGGACATAGGCCTCCCCCAATTTTGGGAGGGTTTGCCATAATCGCCACGCTTGGCAGGCGGGTTGGCGATCGCAGTATGGTATGATGGTGGAATACATAGAGAACGCTGCTGCCCATTCTCCGGTACAATCCTTAGTCGCCTTTTACGACACCCACGGGAAGTAAGGGGTGGTGGTATTCTTTAAGTCCGGCACCACACAGACTAAGAAGCCAGAAGCTAAGTGCACGGTTCCAATTGGTCGTTTTCTATGGAGAATAGCTGGTAAGAAACTTCACGGTTACTTTTTTTTTATAATTGGCTTTTACAATGTTTTCAAATTACAGTGATGGGAGGACAGTGTAGGCCTGTCAGCAAGTACCAGGTGCTTAATGAAATTGAAAATGGTCTACAAATCTATAGTCTGCAAAAAAAAAAAAAATCTATGAGAAAGATAAATAAAATAATAATTATCAAAACCTATTTAAACCATAAGATGTCATGTTTAGGTACCATTATAAAGATTTGTAATTAGAATAGTAGGTATTTTAGGTATTCATTTAGGAATCTGATAATATTAGGAATTAAAATTGGTGGACGGTTCCAAAAGGCCCTGTGGAGAAGAGCCGACAACGAATTCCAAGAGAACCCATGTTATAATTTTAGAATTCAGCAATCACAATTAAATTAATTTGTTTATTCCGTAAATAGGTTTTCGGAATCACTTTTACTTAATATCTTATTATAAAGAAAATCGAAGATATGTGACATCTACCACAAAATACAGAGAGTACAGAAGGCAATCACATGCATGTACTTCACTTTTCATACATACCTACGCTCGACAGTCGCGGTAGGGTTGTCAACTTTGGCTTATGCACAAAAAGCTATCGTGGTAGTGGCACTCGTATCTAGTTGCTTGATTTTTTTTGAGCTTTTTCTACAATATCAAAACAAAATAATAAACATAGTATTACAATACAAAAAGTTTACAGAAAAAAAACATAAAATTTTACATTTGTCAATTTTCACTATCGAAAATCCCTAATAACTTCAAAACGCCCTATTTACACAATTTATTTTGCCCTATCTGTTTTAGACCGAAACCTATTAAATGACACTAAAAACAACACAATACCTACACAAACAAAAAATCATGTTTTCAACTTACGTAATAGTTGGTGGCATGAATTTAGCTTACAAAAAGTTACTTCGTCTGTACTGATTCAAAATAGGTATAAATCAAGCTTAGATAGCAAATTTTTTATTGCTACATTTTTGCACTTCACAGACGCGTGTCTCAAGCGGATGGCACTCGCACTCGCACTAGTCCCAACCACTCCGAAATAACGTGTCCGTGAACAGTGTCCATGTGTGCGTTACTCGAGCGCACTTTGTATGTAGATTGCCTTCTGTACTCTCTGTATAGTTGCCGGCACGTAACTTGGCAAGAGTTTTTGTAGTGGGGGAAGTTTGCGCACGCACAATTTCATACATTTTTATATGCGCGAACTTCCCCCACTACAAAAATCTCTTGCCAAGTTACGTGCCGGTAATTGTATTTTGTGCATCTACCAACCCGCACTAGGCCCGCGTGGTAGATTACAAGCCACTCCCTCTCAGCAGTCCCAGCAGTGGGAACCTAATAGGCTCCTTGCGGACAGTGTTACTTAGGTACCTAAGTATTTACTAATCTACATGGTCCTCACATAGTCTGACCAAGATAATGTCTGGAGTTTTAAACTCACAACTCAGTCTATGTGAGTTTGTGACCTCTGAGTTCGTTTCGGTGTTTCTCCTAAGAGTAGTTGGATAGGAATAACCGTGCTCATATAATTTCTAAAATAATAACGTCCTGTTTGTATAAACCTACTTACTTACAGAAAAAAACAATCTGACTAAATACTGAAGTCCGAGAGCTTTTATGAGAATGAATAACATTATGAGTGATAAAAGTGTTCCAAAACATTTTGTTATCAACCGGAATATTGCAAGGTGCGCGTGCTTTAAGAACTTGGCGTTCGCACTACCGCTTGTTTCGCTGTTTGACGTGCAAGAATGATGCATTACGAGCTATGTGAGCGATATGAACCAAACAGAGCTCACATTTATTCTATCTTTTTGCACAAGTTATGATGCTGTCTACCAGTGGCGAAGGTACCCATACAACTCAATTCCCACCGGCTTCCCTTCGAAAATTCAGAACGATGATGTATTGACTATACAGGGTTATTGGTAAAAAATTAACAACCTCTTAAGAGGTCATTGCCACCATACCATACTGCGATCGCTAACCCGCCTGCCAAGCGTGGCAATTATGGCAAACCCTCCCAAAATTGGGGGAGGCCTGTGTCCAGCAGTGGACGTCTATCGGCTGAAACGACGACGACGACGAAGAGGTCATTGTACTCATCATTATGAACAACTTTTACTATGGGACTAAACCAGAACGCGAAAAAAATCAGTTGTTCCCTACATTTTGACGAGCTAGACGAACATAAATGTAGCGAACAGCTGATTTTTTTTTCGCGATTTCAGTTTTGGTCACATAGTAAAAGTCTTCCATAATGATGAGTACAATGACCTCTTAAGAGGTTGTTAATGTTTTACCAATAACCCATCATAGTCAATTTCATCATTGAAATACAGGGTTATAACAAATCCCTTAGCTATTTCAACAGAACGTGTACTAAATTAATAATATGATTTGCTAATTTTATTTTGATTTATGTTTTATCAACAAATAAGCAATTATTACGTTTTAAAGTGATCCAACAAAATAGCCAAATTTATCGTCAACGCTGCAGGTACGTGAAGCGGTCACTGACCGAATAGCCGGCGATCATAAACGTATGCCGCTAAACATGCAATTTTCTAACGTACGTGATTGTCTTAAGGTACAATATTGAATTCATACTTTTATGGGATGAGGACCGTATTTTGGCGTATTTTTAAAGAAATGGCAACCAACTTATGTTTACAATTTTGAAGATTAATCAATAAAAAATTAGGTACAAAACTTACTGTCAATCATACTGTAACAATTGGTCAAAGTGAAATCCATTTCTCTCCAAACAAAGCCTTGCACGTTTAATTACATTTCTCCGGAGTCTATCGAGCACTGCACTAGTTTTAACAATGTCAAATGCACTAATAAATTTTTAGTCTTAGGTCCTCTAAACTTTGCAACTCATTATGATAAACAAGACGTTTAATTTCACCCCACAAAAAAAATCACATGGCGTAAGGTCCGGCGACCTAGGAGGCCAAGCCACGGGTCCACCGCGGCCTATCCATCGTTCTCCGTACTCACTATTCAGGTATTCTCGAACATCGCGGGCGTAATGCGGGGGAGCCCCGTCTTGTTGATAATAATAATAAAAATCGCGTAGGTACGCGATCGGTACGTTTTCTAAAAATTCTGTTATTACACCCCGCAACATATCGAGATAGGTACCTCCAGTGAGATGGCCTTCAATAAAATATGGTCCGAGAATCGTGTTGCCAATAATGCCTGCCCACACATTGACGCTGAATCGCACTTGATGGTAATCTTCACGAATTACATGAGGGTTTCGGAATGACCACCAGTGCTCGTTGCGGCGATTGTAGAGTCCGATCCGAGTGAAAAGTGCTTCGTCAGTCCACAAAATGTTGACGTTTTGATTTTGAACTAACCACTCACAGAAAACTCGTCGCGGTAGCGCATCGGCATCATTCAGCTGTTGAACTCTCTGGTAGTGGTACGGATGTAGACCAGCCTTCTTCAGAATTTTCCATGCTGTTGGCTGGCTTAAATTAAAAACACGTGCGGCGTCGTTGGTACTTGCCCTCGGATTTCGCTCGAAGTAGGTAATCTAAAACTTCGTCTTCAAGTCCGATTGTAATTTTATTTGGTCGACCAGAACCGGACGCGTGTGTAGGCACTGTGAATTGACCATAATCAAGGAGCCGTTGATTCGCCGCTAAAATCGTGTTACGATGAGAAATCGTTGGGTTGGAAAGTCCTTGAGCACGTAGTCGGGGGATGGATTCCGTCTCGTAGAGCCTTCGAGCTTGGTAAAGACTTTCGACACTTTCTATGTACACTCTCACCATTTCATAATACTCCCGGTTACTGTACATTTTGTTATCACTTCAGCCGACTAATAGCGACGCAGGTAGCGCGTTTGCGTCACGGGTTGATAACGAGTCGGCGACCGGCGGGCAACTGTTACTGTTCGATGTTGCGGGCGGCGGCATACAGTAGCCGCGTGCGCCGCCGCGAGGGCGCAAGGTGCGCGGAGGAGGGGGAGGGCCCCCTCCTCCGCGCACCTTGCGCCCTCCCGCTCCTGTGTATTTCCCGCTCGCTGCCTACTCGTGTGTGCTTAATGTAACCTAAGGTCATTCACATTGCTATTTTATCCTACTTTTTATGAATTTTTAGGACATTCTAAAGAAGAAAAAAAAAAAATTTTTTTTCCACTTTTGTGTTCTGTTATCGATTCTGGTTTAGAGAAAAAAATATAGCTAAGGGTTTCATAATAACCCTGTATAATCATATCATAGGTAGGTACTGTAGGTATTTAATCACACTAATATTATAAAGGCGAAAGTTTGTGAGTGTGTGTTTATATGTTTGTTACTTCTTTACGCTCAAACGGCTGGACCAATTTTGATAAAATTTTGCATGGAGGTAGATGACACCCTGGATTAACATATAGGGTAATTTTTATCCCGATATTCCGACGGGATCGACATTTCATCATCATCATTACAGCCGAAAGACGTCCACTGCTGGTCATAGGCCTCCCCCAAATGGTTTGCCATAATCGCCACGCTTGGCAGGCGGGTTGGCGATCGCAGTATGGTATGATGGTGTAATGCATAGAGAACGCTGCTGCCCATTCTCCGGTCTCCCTTAGTCGCCTTTTACGACACCCACGGGAAGTATGGGGTGGTGCTATTCTTTAAGCCCGGCACCACACAGACACCCCTGTGTTTAGGAGGTTGCAAACAAGGGTCCATTGGTGATGACTTTCGTTGACCAAACATAACATTTTTTTTTTAGTTTTCGTAATTCAAGCCACTACAGCTGTGCATTCTCCGGGTTCGCTAAAATGCGCTATATGGCGCAACATGGAGCCTTCCTCATCTGCACCAGTGACAGGCTATCTATAGTTCTACAGCCTACACACTTAAAGCCCCGTTGTTTGTACTTTTGTGGCTGACTGTACCTAGACAGCAGACCGTCACGTATGCCAGCGGCTCGTGTATTATTTCCGCTCCATTTTCAGAGGCTGAACGCTACACGTGTCGACGTATCCGTGTATCGCCAGACTGATCGGCGTCTGATTGATTCACACGTCAAGGATAGAACGTTGGATCTTCTCGAGTAGTAGGAGATATCATTCGGATATTTTGAGCGAATTTAGTTGGCGTGATTTTCGTAGAAAATGAGTAAGGGAGGTGTAGTGTATGTGTCGTGTTTGGCCGGGAATAGTTAGTTATCTTGAAAGATGACTACAGAATTTTAAAAAGTATATCTGTCGATCTGGGAATTCTTTTTTGGCCGCGATACGAGAATGGAACCACCACACCAACCACACTTGTTCGCACCGTGTTTGTAACCGACTTCCAAAAAGGAGCAGGTTATATGTTTGACTTTATGTACGTTTTTTTATGTTTGTTCACCGATTTCTCCGTCAATTGTGGACCTATTTAAAAAAAATGTGTTTTTTGTAAGGGTATGGTCTAGAGGTGGTCCCATTGTCACTAAGTCGGAATCTGATGAGGGAATCCCATGGAAATTGAGGGAAGCCCTCAAATTTTATAGGCACACCTGTAGCGATGTGGGTATTTTTTATAGAAACTCGTGCATTTGCTCTCGGAAAGCTTTTATAAAAGTGAAAAATAAAATCTTTTTTACAAAAAAAAAAAAAAACAACCGACTTCCAAAAAAAACACTACAAAGTGAAAAATAACTTTAATTTCGGAAGTCGGTGGCAGAAATCTAAAATACAGATCCAAAGACACCGACTTCCGAAATTAAAGTTATTTTTCACTTTGTAGTGTTTTTTGGAAGTCGGTTGTTTTTTTTTTTGTATACCTTTTTTTACACTTAGTAACCACAAGCAAAACGCGCGTCGCTTCTCAAATTAAATAGCACCGCTAGTTCGACTTATTTTCGTTGGATCCCAATTTTGAATCCCATTTTTTTGGTATTAACGATAGGTCCCATTTGCTATTTCCATTGAATCCCATGTTATAACAACATGTGTAATTTTCAGAAGAAAAGTGATTTTTCGCGCGGGATTTTGCCAAAATGAAATCGATTTGACATTGACACAGCAAATTGTTCATTAAGTTTCCCTTACTTAAATGCCAGAGTTAGTTGAACGGAAAGTGATTACACATTAAAACATTCTTCCACTCAGACTGATAACAAGAAAGTTTCCAGCAGTGTGTCAAGGTTAACAGGGGATGTCTGGGGTTGTGTCGAGTGGAGATAGCGTTATCTACGAATTGGTACATACAAAAACTGCAGTGTTGACATATGGGACATAATTACAAGATGGCAGGGACAGGGAGCTGTAAATGCTTATATGAATCCCGCACCCCTGGCCATCATAGGCAGAGGTGGTGGTGGAAGTGGTGGTTTTAGCCGGCAAGAGTCCGGCACCCCTCTGTCTGCTGCCACTGACAAGTCTGTCAAAAGCACTGTGATCTTTACTCTCGTCACTATAAGGGTGCTATTAGGTTGCTGCTGTCAGACATAAAATAACTGAACGGACTACGGACTGTACTCAGTAGGTTATATTATGTTTTTGTGTGTGAATCGATTCCGTGACTGAAGCCGTACGCAGAGCCACTGCACTAACCTTGCCATAATTCTGGGTAATATTTTAAAGAAGCATGTTTTTGTGTAAGGTCAAGTTGAAACAGTTATTTCGGGAGCGGCATCTCAGTAGGGAGCCAAGATAACGCTATCAGTAGCGTTAACAGATGCAAAACATAACTAGCTTAACCGCGACTTCTGCCCCCGACCCACCCCATCGCCCATATCGCATCGCCCGAATTTTCGCTTATCGTTTTTAGGGTTCCGTACCCAAAGGGTAAAAACGGGACCCTATTACTAAGACTTCGCTGTCTGTCCGTCTGTCTGTCACCAGGCTGTATCTCAAGAACCGCGATAGCTAGACAGTTGAAATTTTCACAAATTATGCATTTCTGTTGTCGCTATAACAACAAATACTAAAAATAGAATAAAATAAATATTTAAGGGGGGCTCCCACACAACAAACGTTTTTTTTTTTTCGGCGTTTTTGCCTTGTGGTACCTACGGAACTCTTCGTGTGCGAGTACGACTCGCACTTGTCCAGTTTTTTCTGACTTTTATCTTTTTGCGCGGCTCCTAAGGGTTCTAGCCTATAAAACCTTTCTCAAGAATTCAAATGAAAAAAAAAATTTTTTTGTAGGTCCAGAGATTAACGCGTTAAAACAAACAAACAAAAAAAACTCTTCAGCTTTATTATTAGTAAGTATAGATAAACATTTATTATTCGTATAGATAATGATAATAACACATTTTTTTTTTGGTTCTAACTTAAAGGCCTACGCAGACCCGGCATGGCAAGGGATTTAAACTTTTACTAATGGACATTCAAACGTATCGATATAGAAATACGATATAAATTGCTATGCTTTAAAATGATGCTGTGGCATCGAAAGGGATTTCATTGCACGGCATTGAAAGACGCGCCACGGGCTCCCGTGGCGCCCAAATAGCGGAGTGGCGGAATGCCGTGGCGTCCTGCAGGCAACAGCATGCCAAGGACTCCGGCGCTCGTTGTGATATACCGCGGGGTGAGGGGACGGGGGTAGAAAAGCGGGCAAGCCGCTGGAATGCCGCGGTATCTAAGCGGCTAGTGTACGCTGACTGACGGCAAAATCCCTTGCCATGCCGTCCCGGTCTGCGTAGGCCTTAATAGGGTACCTTACAGTTTTTATAGGGTTCCGTACCCAAGGACCAACGGGACCCTATATCTAAGGCTCCGCTGTCCGTCTTTCCGTCAGTCCGTCTGTCACAGGACTGTATCTTTTGATCCGTAATAGGAAGACACTTGAAATATTCACAGAGTGTGTACTACAATTTCCGCTATAACAACAAATGGTAATAATTTCAATCTAATTAAGTTAAAATTAAAGGGGGTAAATACAAGAGACGTGTTTTTAGGGTTCTGTACCCAAAGGGTACTAACGGAACCCTATTACTACGCCGCCACTGTCCGTCCGCCTGTCTGTCAAAGGGCTGTATCTCATGAACCGTGAGTGATTTTTAAAAATAATAATATTATCATCATCTGCCTAGCCGATTCCCAACAATGTTGGGGTCGGCTTCCAGTCTAACCGGATGCATCTGAGCAGCCGGGACCAACGGTTTAACGTGGGGTCTTGGTATGTAAAGTTGGTCACCCATCCACGGACCTACCGCGGCAAGCTCCGACTCACACTTGTTCGTTTTTAGAGTTCCATACCCAAAGGGTAAAAACGGAACCCTATTACTAAGACTTCGCTGTCTGTCCGTCTGTCTTTCACCAGGCTGCATCTCAAGAACCGTGATAGCTAGACAGTTGAAATTTTCACAAATTATGTATTTCTGTTGCCGCTATAACAACAAATATTAAAAACAGAATAAAATAAATATTTATGGGGGCTCCCATACAACAAACGTGTTTTTTTTCGGCGTTTTTGCCTTGTGGTACAGATCCATTCGTGTGCGAGTCCTACTCGCACTTGGCCAGTTTTTTTTAAATTATTATGTACAATGCGATTCAAATAAGAATAGGAACGTCAATGACCTCTATCTGTCAAATGTTGATTGAAAAGTACGGTGTGCAAAGAAAACTTATTTGCGTATCAATAACTTTTTTTTTGTTTAACCGAATCTTAGATAAATCAAAGTGAAAAAAAACATCAAAAAAGTCATAATTAGTTTTTTTTTTAATTATGCTACTTTCTTTCTTATTTTCATTGTTAACAACAATTCACCAGAAAGTAAAGAAGATGCCAGCCGCCATCTTGCCGTTGTTGGGTGTTACATGCTCTGTGGTTGTATGTGTGCTTCTTCGTGAGACTGAGTGCTTGTGGAGTGTTACTGATTCTTTCGTTAATTCTGTATGTTACGTGGTTGTTTCCTGTTAAATTTGTTATTTGTTGACGATGACCGCTCAAACAGTGATGCAGACATGAGCTGAATTGAAAAAAAATGTTTTCGTAAATAATTAATGTTATTAAAAAAATATCTTGTTTTGCTCACCCTACCAAATTTATTCGATTTGACAGCTATGACGTCACAACATGGCGCTAAGTCGATCCTATTCTTATTTGAAACGCATTGTAGTGTTAAATATTCTGCTGTAGTCCGGAAGCCTTCGTGTGCGACTCCGACTCACACTTGGTCGTTTTTTTCCTTATTCTGGCAAAAAAAAACATTTTCTAAGAAAGGCTGTGTGTAATATGATAGAACTATGAATGCAAAGCGTCAATTTGTCTACGAATTCTGGTAATACGAAGTTGTTAGTTGATATTTAGGTATGTCAGTCAGCAGTCTTGGCTAGATTGCTGACATATCTAAAAGGACAGAAAATAAATATTAGTTTAGTCCTGTCAAATTAGTCAGCGCCTAGCGTAAATTGACGTACTTTTAATAGCCAATTTTTTAATCTTGTCTAAAGTTGTCTATGGAGTATCATAATTTGACAGGACTAAACTAATATTTATCTTCTGTCCTTTTCTTAATGAAATAGAAAGAAAAAGATGCATGAACTTAAATTTGGTTTAGTTTGTGAACAACAGAATCGGCGCCATTGTCCAAAGTTTAAAATTTGTACATACCCACGACTAAAAACGCAACGCACGGAAGGATAAAATATAAAAAAAAACTGGTGAAATCAGCCCTAAGTAGGTATGTTACGCAATGTGGGTCCTTCACCCACATTACACCATAATTTTGAAAAACCAGAAAAGTACCAAATTCGATGCTTTCATTTTTAAAACGGAATTAAGAATCTTGTCAAAGGTTAAAAACCTGGCAGCACTGCAGTATGAGTTTAAAAAGAAACGGTTAACAAAACACATAATTTTCAAACTCAAAATCAATAAACAGAGACTCAAAATTACAAATTAATTCTGAATTCCTTGAATATCGTCTCGCATCCGATACAAACAAGAGAACTTCGGATTTATGAATGTTTCTTTGGATTCCCATTTATTGGAATTTGTTCACTACAAAAACGCCAAGGGTCGACAAATATCTACAGTTGATAAGGCAATACGATAAAAAGATTTTCGATAAAAGAGAAAGGAGAGTTTCCATAATTAAGGCTCTCACAGACAGGCGCGACGCGATTTTGGTAGAACAATTCCCATGAAGTTTTCATAAAAATTGTTCAAAGTCGTGTCGCACTGACGCGTCGCACCTGTCTCATCATCATCATCATCATTTCAGCCGAAAGACGTCCACTGCTGGACATAGGCCTCCCCCAAGCACCTCCACTTCGACCGGTCCTGTGCTTCCCGCATCCAACGGGTTACTGCGGCCTTCACAAGGTCATCGGTCCACCTTGTGGGAGGCCTTCCAACGCTACGTCTTCCGGTACGCGGTCGCCACTCCAGAACCTTTCGGGCCCATCGGCCATCTGTTCTGCGAGCAATGTGCCCTGCCCACTGCCACTTAAGTTTGGCAATTCTTCGGGCTATGTCGGTGGCACCTGTCTGCTGTCCTTTAATTTAAAACTCCATTGTTTTAATTCAGATTTCAGTCAATCTTATCCGTTATCTTATAATAACGGATAAGATTTAACATTCTGACATTGAAATTCAGAGCAGAGAACTTCAGATTTGGAGAAAAATTGCTGATCGATTACTTTGATCAACCTTTCAAACAATAGAGGATGTCGTTAGGGCTACCATGGTCACTTCTGCTGCTGCCTGTAGATCCATTTGATGTGAGCGGCAATTCACGTTATTTTAAGAACGTTCACAGTCTGAACTCAGTCTCATTCTACCAAAAATACCTCTAATTTCCCTACATTTTTGACAAGTTCCTGACAGTGACACACGAAGTCACTACTAAGACTCGCAAACGGGCCATCGACCACTGCCACTGGTGGCCAGCGGCAGCAACTTAACACACTTTTTCATATATTTTGTATAGACGCGCCGCACACGTGTAGCCGGTGGCGGCCACTCGCTACAGCAGTCAAAACTCAAAAAAAACTCACAGCATTTATTTCGTCATTTCAGCCGATATACGTCCACTGCTGGACATAGGCCTCTCCCAATTTGGGTTTGCCACAATCGCCCCGCTTGGCAGGCGGGTTGGCGATCGCAGTATGGTATGATGGTGGAATAAATAGAGAACGCTGCTGCCCATTCTCCGGTAAGACCCTTAGTCGCCTTTTACGACACCCACGGGAAGTAAGGGGCATTTATTTCAATTAAACCAATTACAGGCACTTTTTGAATTGTCATTTGAATTGTCAAGAAGTCGGTCAGTCAGAAAGGTGAAGCTAGTTGCCCATTTCAAAGCGTAGGTACCTATGGAGAAGAACGGGAAACTCCATGGACACTCTTTTAAATCAAAATAATGTGGTTACAAAGTCTTGTTTACATAATTCATCATGTTAAAAATTATGCATGTGAGAACGATGCAGAACGTTAAAAGCGTCCGTAATGAAAAGACGAAAAAAAAAAATTCAAATTTAAAATTAAATTAAAATAAGCCATGGCAGCAAAGAGATGACCAGTCCCTACTGACGGCGCCCATTCAGTGTGTCCGTGTCCGCGACTCACCACTTGTTGTCGCTACGGGCCACACTAGACTTACACTTACACCCGCCACTGTCGCACTGCCCCACTCCCTGCGCCTAGGGTTACCAGATGAAAAATTTAAAAGTCCGGAGAAAAACCCTGATTTCTTTAAAAAAATCCTGAGAATTTGTGGCAATTTCAGATTTATTTCCCAAACGTAATGTACAATTTAAAAAGTTATATTATTATTAATTTTGTGCACTGAGGATCTCGATTTTCGGAGGTCATGCTCACGCGTTGGGCGCGAATGCACTCCACTCCTCCCATAAGGTCCTATCATAGCAAAACAAATATATATGAACAAAACTGATAAGAAGTTGAAACTTTCATAGATAAATAAGTGTTGATTTTATTTGTGCAATTAACATGACCAACGTTGTTTTTTTAATTAGTCACTATGTGTAAAGAATTTTTTTCTGTTTTGTACCTTTTAATAAAAATATCTAAAAATTCTACTCTATTTTATTGAAAATTCTGAAAATCCTGAGATTTCCTCAGATTTACAAAATTCGGCCGTAATCCTGAGAAGAGTTTAAAAATCCTGAGATCTCAGGACAAATCCTGAGATATGGTAACCCTACCTGCGCCAGTTAAAATTGCATGTACCCAATATAGGCGGCGATGGCGTTGTCTACATCGTCTGCGTATTAACAATAGCGTAAGCAAACTGTCCTTGTCGGAGTCCATCGTAAGACTGCGCAGCAGAGAGGGGGTTATAAAATGTGGCGGCTTTCGAACACCGGTGGCTGTCACTCGCTTCTGACACTGTTACAAATGTGGGGGTAGCGCGCGACAGCCACCGGTGGCTGTGGTCGGTGGCCCGTTTGCGTCGGGCCTAAGCTACGCACTTGTACTGAGCTTTACTTCTGTATAGTTGCCGGCACGTAACTTGGCAAGAGTTTTTGTAGTGGGGGAAGTTTGCGCATGCACAATTTCATACATTTTTATATGCGCGAACTTCCCCCACTACGAAAATCTCTTGCCAAGTTACGTGCCGGCAATTGTACTTATTTTTGTTGCTGACGATCCTTCAGGATCAAAAACAAAAGAAAAAGCGGATCAAACCGGTATGAGAAAGTTTATAGTGGATAAGACAAAGATTAAAACAGAAGACGATCCAGGAGGGGATCGAGGTGGGGGAGTGGAAGGGGGTTCAGGGGATCAGAACGGAATAACTCGAAAATGTAAATGGGACCGTCCACTGCGACCCACAGCTACCCTAAGTTAACGTGGCAAACCAAACTTTCCGGTCAGATCGAACTGATGCAGGTTCATCTATTCATATATTTTATCACTCTATAGTAACTATAACAGCGACCTGTGGCTATAACGCACGGGTCGTTCGATCAGATGAAGCTACGCTTGCCGCGGCTGATCCGCGGATGGGTGTCCATCTTTACACACCGAGCTCCCTCCGTGCTTCGGAGAAAGCATGTTAAGTCGTTGGTCCTGGCTGTCATTCATGGATTTTTGACAGTCGTTAGCGTTACTGGTCGTCAGAAGCACGAAAGTCTGACAACCATTCTCAAGGCTCCTTCAAACAGGCGCGACGGCGCGTCACAAAGGCACCGCAAGTCGCGCACGAGCGGTGCCTTTGTGTCGCGCGCGATTATATCGCGTGTCGCACCTGTTTGTTGGAGCCTTTACCAAGGGGTATCGTATTATCCAGTATAAGTAACTGTTTTGTGGAGGTAGGATATGCAGTCCCTCTGTGTAAAATACTGGTATTCAGCTGCATCCGATTAGACTGGAAGCCGACCCCAATATAGTTGGGAAAAGGCTGGGCAGAGGATGTTTTTTTCGCACACAACATTGCGCAATGATTCTCACATTTGCGGGCGCGCTGTCTGTTGCGCCAGCACGTGTCATTGGTCCTCGCCCCTAATGTCACACTGACCCATTTCTCTTCGCGTTTGGCATAAACAAACTGCGTATAAATCTCCCTAGCTCTGTATCTGGATCAGTAGGTCTAACCTGTTGTTACAACCTGCCGGATTGGTCCTCTTTGCATCCTCCTGCATAATAATACCAATCTGTATGACGGATTCCCCCCTGTCATGGACATTAATTATTCTTTCTTTTTACCGACTTCAAAAAAAAGGAGGTTATCAATTCAACACGTATGTATGTAATATTATTGGAACTGCATTATATTCACATATGACAGTCTATTAGGGCTTCCAAACTAATACCTATACAAAATTTCGTAGATGTATGTATGTATGTTGTATATACGTACCTATGTTTGTTTGTCCACGCATTTCTCCGCAACTGATAATCGGATCGTGAGCATTTTTTGCTGGCTTACATTTACTTCAACTTAGGGAACAGTGCAAGTTTCATCAAAATCGATTCAGTAATTTTTAAGATATGGACTTATACGTGTAGGTAAGTGTGACGGCCTGGCTTATTGACGTACTTATCAATAAGCTTTTGTTTTTGTTAGAGCTACGGGTGTAGTGTCAAAGGGAAAACATCTCAAAACCGTGGTCAAATTCTAGTGTAATATTTACAACAAAACTATTACTAACTTATTACAAACAAATATTCCAGTTTTTACTTAAAACTAAAAAATACGAAATATAAAAGTAATTTAAAAAAATTAAACCGACTTCAAAAAGAAAATAATGAACTCAAAATTATGAAATAACTTTAATTTCGGAAGTCGGTGGCAAAAAACTAAAACTAAAATACAGATCCCAAGACATAATTTTGAGTTAAGTAATTGTTTTCTTTTTGAAGTCTGTTTAATTTTTTAAATTACTTTTTCTCTCTTTAGTACAAAGAGGATAAAAAACATCTAATTTTTTTTACAGACGTAAAAGAAGTTGTTGTAAGTAAGTAGTAAGTATATAATATAGGCCTGTCAACAAGTAGGTACCAGTATTTGTTGACAGGCCTACACTATATACTTAATAACACTGTAAATTGGAAATATTGTAAAAGTCAATTTGCAAAAGAGTACCTAACCGTGGAGTTTCTTGCCGACTCTTCTCCATAGGAAACGACCAATTGGAACCCGATCTAGCTTCTGACGTTTCATAAGTGCCCATGTAGGTTTATGTGAAATAAAATATTTTAATTTTTAAACCTTCTACAACAGTTAATTTAGTGGACCTCTCACGTGCAGAATTTGGAATATTTCAACATGTTCCCATGTTCCGATGTCCTTTTCATCCCATTTTATTTTAGTCTTTAATCTTTCCTTAGGAAGTGTGATTGTTCCATGTTTCTTAGCGGGGGGCTTGCTAGAGTACATTACATTCAATTAATTATTTCGTCAATGGTCTACACATGGCAGGCTCACAAAATGTGGGATAACTATTCTACAATAATAGGAAGTTTGTAGTTAATGTAAAGTACCTTCCTAACGTCTTCAGAAACATATAACAATAATAATTTATTAATCAAACAACATTGTTAACATTAACACGGGCAAAATCTATGCGGACGGAATCGAAACGGAACGAACAGTTTAAAAACAAAAGCGATTGGGTTTTACCCGGCTTCCGAGAAAGGTTTCGGCCCATGTGTTCATAAATACACACCAACACACAAACATAAGTAAGTACCTACATACATACACGGTACAAAGAAACTATGTCTATCGATGAGCTATGAATCGACAATAGTGACGGAATTCCAGAAAAAATGTAGGTAACGGGTTATTATGAGCGTTAACAATTGTCGATAATGTCAACAATGAAAATAATGTCATTGTTGTTCTTCTTATAATTCTGCTCAAGGTGTTATAACACCTGTCTTTTGACACATTATTATACGAAAACGACATTATTATACGTCAGCTGCCCCGTTGGTCTCGTGGTCGCAAGCGCGACTGTTGAGCGAGGGGTCTGGGTTCGATTCCTGGGTTGAGCTAAGTGTTATTGAGTTTGGGCTGCTACTGAGAAATTGCAGATGGAAAAACACAATATCACTCCTCATGATTCGATAATTAGGTTTGACGTAATGCTTTTGCTTTGTTTACGTTCATAATATCTAAGGTGTGAGCTTTTTCACTCACGTTCGATTGCGAGCGCGTTAGAATTTTATATGGGGAAAAGTTATAGCGCCACCTAGCGGTCACTAGGAGAAACCTAATTTCCCATACAAAATTCTAACGCGCTCGCAATCGAACGTGTGTCGAAAAAACTCACACTAAGGCCAATGGTCATACACGCACGCCACTAGTTTCGAGTGCCGAAACAATTGGTGATAATCTCGTAACTGCCTGTCTGCCTTGTGATTCACAAGGCAGACAGGCAGGTACGAGATCCGTCGTCTTTGCCGTCACACTACGACGGGTTCACGTCGTCGCGACGCTCCGATGCACGGGACGAATACGGACGACGAAAAGAGCTTGGATGATTGAGGCATATCGAGCAAGGCACAAAATACAGATAGTAGGCGAGGTTGACCAGAGGGGCAGTTCTCGTAAATTTAAAAACGTTTACAGTCTTGGAGCCTAAAAAGGCCACATTGGCAGAATCATAAAAGGATAACATTATGAATCATTATGGACAGTTAACTGTTAAATTAATCGTATCCAATGCCATTGGTGAAGGATTTTTCAGTTATTTTTTATTGTCTGTGCTAAAATACCAATCAATCCAACCCAAATCCAAACCTAATCTCTTTGATTATACCTACGTACCTACGTAGTGCAGCGAAAAAAAGAAAAACACGGACGACTTCGCCATACGTTTTGTTTTTCGCCATTCATAATGTTATCCTTTTATGATTCTGCCAAAGTGGCCTTTTTAGGCCTCCTGATCTCAGTCTCAATCCGTCAAAAACACCTGTAATTTCCCTAAATTTTTGATATTGATTTTCGCTTAAATGATATTGAGACCAGATTTTGACTATTTTTAATCACGGGAATTGGCCTTCTGATTGATGACAACGATGGAGCGGGTTGAAAACTGTTTACTTATCATAAACACCATTTTGGTCTTTAAAATGAAGCAATATAAATCACATGTTTTGTAGGTCCTAACGAATGATGTCAACAACTATAATATCATGATCCATAAACCAAATTAAAACTGAATTGAATTTATTAATTGACAGAGGTATATGTACTAACACTAGTTTGTAAGATGTTTATGTCCTTACTAACAATAATGGATTGTAATAATTATCTGACAATTAAATTATATTATTTTTTTTTTTTCTTTTTTCTCGGAACCATTGGGTCCCGGTCCTTTGGAAGGCGTACGAGTGGCCGAAGCCAACTCGCAGAGGCCCCTTAGGAAATTTTAATGAAATGCGGCACCAACCGACGATTATCCCTGTATGCGCTATGCAAGTGCACCCAAGGATAACCCCCGGTTGGTGTAGGACTATTGCAGGATATGGAAAAATAAAAAGTTGGACTATGGGTTTGGGTGGCTAAAGTGGACTGGTTACCAAGAACTATGGAATAACTACGACCCCTGCCTGATCAATGTTTTATATATACACGGATAAAATGGCAGGGGGTGACTTGCACACTCAACAATGGGCCCCCGGAAACGGTCGCTAGCACATAGTGACGTAGCAACAAGGGGGCAACATGTCCTGAGGTGCTTATGAGGAGTGGAGAGGTATTCCACGGCTATCAGGACAATCCCGGAAGTACGGTCAAAATCCCTACCAGCATCTTACTGGAATACTTCCTTCCTCCGAGCACGTTTGCTCTTGCGAATCTCCACTCAAGCCGGCCAATAAAGGCAAGAATGAGGTGGGAGCTCTGTTCATCGTCATTGTTCACTCCAGCCGGCCAATAAAGGCAAGCCAGAGGTGAGGAACAAGACTTCTCCCTGAAGATAGGGTCCGTGGGGTCGCTACTGCCCAACAGCTCGCCACATGCTGCCCTGCGGATTTCTGTATCTCTCTTGGTCTGGCTCCTCACCTTAGACCTGTTCTAGCAAAGTAAACTCTTCCGGCATAGGCCTAGAGTTCGGAGCGCGCAAGCCCCACCACGGCGTCAACGTAGAGATACGGTGGCGGGGATATTATTATTATTATTAAAACATGTCATCATTGCGCTAGTTCATATGCAAAGAAGAAACATTTAAATTAACTTACATACAGCCTATAAAGTTCCAACTGCTGGGAAACAGGCCTCCTCTGTGTGGAGAGGGAGTGGGCCATAACCCACATGCGTGCCCAGTGCGGGCTGGTGGTTGTCACAAGACATGTGTTCTATAATAGGACATGCCGGTTTCCTCAAGATTTTTTCCTTAAATCAACTTAAAAAAATAATAATTGTAGCCTATTACTGTCCCACTGCTGGGCAAGACCTCTTCTGATACAGAGAAGGCACGAGCATTGATCACCACGCTTGCTCAAGAGGGGCTGGTGATTTCAGACTTATTTTAACTATAAGTCCAGTTACCTCACAATGTTTTTCCTCTCCGATGTTTGTACTGTACAAGATACACTCAGAAACTACATACTTACCTAATTATATATTGAAAAAGTCATATACCTACGACATTCGTAAATCAACTTCCTTAATACAAACATCACATCAAAATCCACATAAGGTAAACCGACAGAAAAATTACTCCTCCCGACAAAAAGTGTCCAACATTTTAAAGAATATTTTGCAAATTTTCAACTGCGAAGTTCTCAAGGTGGTCCAAATTACCATAAAACGCGTATAACAGACAATTTGGGAGCGAATAGCCGTGTAATGAGCGAACGAATTATGTTAAATCACGAGTGTGAAGAAATGCTGTCAGAGAGATGTGGGCGATGTGTGGTCTTCATTTAAATTGGGAGGCTTTAAGGTATGGTTCTTTATAAAAATAATTCATTTTACTTTATTAGTTTATTACCGCATAATCAGCCCATAATGTTCTCATTCCTGGGACGCAGGCCTTATCTCTTCGAGAGGGAGTGGGCTGTGATCTACCACGCGGGCCCAATGCGGGTTGATAAATGTCACATGTCTTCGAATTATTGTTTCTAGGACATAAGTGACATAACGGTTTCCTCACCATGTTCTCCTTCACCGTTTTTGAGAGCAGTTGTGATGAGTGGTGAGTAGTTTAGTGCCTAGAACGAATGTGAGGATCGTGGCTAGATAATAACATCGGGACGGGTCGATCTCAAGGTTAAGCAACGCTTGCCGAGGTCGGTCCGTGGATGGATGATCATTCATAACATACCGAGACCCCTCCGAGCATGGGAAAGCACGTTGAGCTGTTGGTCCCGGTTGTTATTCGTAGATCTTTGATCGTCGTTCGGTTAGTCGGAAGTCCGACAATCAAACTTGCCGAGGGGTTGCCGTGTTACTCAGTAACTGTGTTGTAGAGGTCAGATAGATTAAAAAAAAATACTAATTAAAATAAAAATGTTCATGTAAAATACTAATTATCCATCTGCATCCGATTATACTGAACGCCAAGCCCAACATGGCCCAAAACGGTAGTAATTTCGAGCATGTGGTTTTGAATGTATTGACATTGGCAAGTTCCATGCTAAATCTAGAAGCATGGAACTTGCCAATTTTTTTTAGATTTTTAGATTTTTCTTTTAGATTTTATACATATATTTTTAAATTTTTTCTTCTAGATTTTTTAGTCTTCACAGCCTCTTATTTCCATTGAATCCACTATTAATTCGTCTGTGTCGGATACTTTAAAATATTCCAGTTTTAGAAGTGCTAGGATTAGAATAATTAAGACCAAAACATGTCTGTATCATCCTTTTGCAACACCTTCGTCCGGGGACTTCCCCGGACTAGTACATACTATCACCGTAATGAGCCGTAAAAGTTTTCTCAAATCGACCATCCCACTTAGCAACGGTAGCTCTAGTGCGGCGCGATTGAACACATTCCCCTTCAGCTGAGTATGTTGGGCCTGCAGAAAAGCTTCCAGCGGGCCACCAGCTGACATGGCCTACCAGGTACAACTTAGTCAGGTGGTGGTATTCCGATGAGCCACATCGCAAACGATTCCTCACCTCTTGCCGTGCTTTCTGTGCAAAAACATCTGCACTATGAAAGACTTTTGGGTTGCCATGGATATCAATGTCGAAGTGGCCGAAATCTGGGCGAAGCTTATTTATAACACAAAGAAGAAAATCATCATACATAGCGACTGCTGCCACATAAGTTCCCTGCTAACTTACTTCATTGATTAAATCTTTTTGCACTACTTCAGCATTTTCATTTTCTTCATCATGATTTATTTCACCATTTGCCGAAGGAACCCTGCCTTTTTTTTCGGCGTAAAATATTCTGTGTAAAGATTGACTTTCTCGTGAATAATTAAAGGCTTTTTTATGTAGATATTAAGTACTGCATCGTATTAGTCTTGGTACGTTAACTTTTCATTTATATTACTTTCTACTATTTACGGTTCCTCAGTTATGCCCGCCTTGTGATTATCACGCCTTGCGTGTGTGTGATTTTGACACTTGAAGTGTTTTTATTATAACCTGTCATTAGGTAGATACATATCTTGATTAAAAGATTTTTGTATTGCTTTAATTAACAAGAGCTCTCCGCCCATGGCTGTCGTTGTATCTAGAAATGAAAAGATGCCGAAGAAGCGTCCTTCTGTGTTTTGAATTTTGGATCGTTAAATATTATTAGGCTCCTTTTTAAGGATATTTCTCGCCGGCTGGTCGACACTTCACGTGATCAGACTGGGTCGTTCTTTGGCTAAAGAATTAGCATTGTCATTTAACGTGGCAATGCTGCCAGTCTTCTGAGCACGTTTCCGGATGACAGCGATGCGGACGAGTACTTCGACGTCTAAGCGTCCTTTGTTTTTGTATTTATTTGTATGGTAAGCTAGATAGTCATTTAATTTAGTATCTAATGTGAATCGTTACTTACATTTTCTCTAAATAAATGTCTACAAAATCCAAAAAAATAAAAAATATTGTGCAATGTATATGTGGCTGCATTGAGAATACTGCCACACGTGATCGTACCAGTTGCCATGGTCCATGGCGAGCCCAGTCTCCTGTCCTTCGTACACTTTCTTCGCTCCACGCTCTCTTGGCACTAAGCCTGACTGTGATGTGTTCGCGGATGAATGGAAGAAGATCTTGTCAGTGTGTCTGGAGTATTGTGAGATGAGCGTATGACTGTCGAGTGTACTAAGGGGCTTACAGAATCTAAACACAAAAAACGCAAGTTTTAGTAACAATAAAAGTATATGACCGACAAACAAATTTTATACGTTAGCAAAAAATCATGAAGATACTTCTAAAAATTTCTTTTTACAATAAAAACCATACTATGCATACAATCATTATGATTTTTTGTCAGATCATTCTATAAGCAACATACTAAAGCAATAGTGTTTTATTTTTTTAGTCCAAACAATAGATTTTTTGTAAATAGATAATTGATTCATATTTTGCAATAAATTACCAGCGTTGTGTCATCGCGCTTCTCTTTCTTTTCTATGCAGTCCGACAAAGACCGCGCTTTAGGTCATGTAGTCGTCTTAACTAATGCGTATGCGTCTTTAACTGATGTATTGTACAGACGCCAGCACATCAAGCTTCTACAATCTGTCAAATTTCTTTAATAGATTTTCAACTTTATTGCTAAAACATAAGGTCCAAAGTTGGTTGGGAAAATTTGACAGTTTCGGGTAGGTTGATATGCTGGCGTCTGTACTTGGCCGTTTTACTTTAAAACAAATAAAATGCCATGATCATTTCTTGTAAAGCTCATGAGGATACGAGGGAAGAACTAGCACAAGATATGACAATTTATGCTTCGGTTGTTTATTGTGGGTAGAGGTCCTTAAAAGGCCTGCATTTGGTGCAGCATGTTTATCTGTTTCATGACGCAGGTTCTTTCCGCAGAGTTTTATTATCAGGGAACTTCCCTTAACTTCATTATCTATGCTTATTATAAAGTCGCTTTTCGTGTCTTTCTGTGTGACCGCGATGTTCTTTTAAACTTCGTAACGGATTTTGATGTGCTGTTCAACATCATTTAGGGCTGATTTTTCATTCATCTGATAACTTTATTCGAGGAATAATTTTGAAATTTTGACTGTTATTTCATACAATACAACATATCAAACGTCAATTGTATTCCTCGAATAAAAGTTATCTGGCGATGGAAAAATCAGCCCTTAGTGAATTGATTTCGGAAAGTATAAATATGTATTATACATTAATATATTACTTACTTAGATTTATCACAGAAATATCAATGTTTTGACATGTCGCCATTGCATTCATGCGAAACCGGGGCGGGTCACTAGTCTAAACTAATACTCGTATTATAAAGAGAAGGGTTCAGATTTTTTGTATGTTTGTTACGCTTTCACGCTAAAACGGCTAAACGGATTTGGATGAAATTAAGCACATGGCTAGACCATGACTTGAAGTAGGCCATAGAATACTACATTAGGATATTTTATACCGATATTTCCACGGGATCTAAACATCAATCTATCGCAGTCCACTGTTAGACAGAGGCCTCTACACCCTATCCGCCGCCTTCCGAATCCAGTGTATCCCAGCCACCTTTTTGAGGTCGTCCGTCCATCTAGCTACAGCCAGCGTTCAACCAGCAACCAGCGATCGAGACTGATGCAGGTAAAACCGCGGGGCGTAGCTCGTATTGTATAATAATCAAAACAGGACAGTGCCATTACGTATTTGCGCCATATTTGGATAGATATAATGAAATATAGACTTCAAGATAACTGGGGTTCTCCCATTGTTTTTCGTGGTAGTCGCGTGATTAATATTTGTTTGACACTCATGAATTACTTAAAATTTACGACGGTACACATGTTTCACATCTGGAATAACTCAAGAATCTGGCCTTTAAAATAAATATGACTTCACATGCATATAGTATTCTTAAGAAAATTTGTCACACCTTCTTCCTTGTAATTTTTTTAAATAGATTTCTAGTAATGTTGTCAAAGTTCTCTGTCATTTCTCCTCTCGCAGGTCTGCTGCAAGACATTTCTCAAGAAATAAGCAGAACCTTTATAATCAACTATAGCTGCGCCCTGCGGTTTCACCCGCGTAAATGTCGATTCCGTGGGAATATCGGGATAAAAAGTAGCCTATATGTTAATCTAGGGTGTCCGATACCTCCATACAAAATTTTATCAAAATTGGTCCAGCCGTTTGAGCGTGAAGCAACACACACACACTCACAAACTTTCGCCTTTATAATTAGTGTGATTTCTCTATCAGTGTACATAAATAATAAAATAAATAAACGTCTTGACGAAACCGGCATGATCTAGCACCAAAAATCCAAAGAGATATGACATCCACCCGTACTTTAAGGCGTGGGTTATTATAACCCGCCCTACCCAGAGAAACGGGGCCTGAATCCCAGCATTGGTAACATTATCATTCATAATCACATTTCAGCCGAAAGAGCATCGCCATATCTACCGGTTTTGTGCTTCTCGCATCCAGAGGATTCCTGCGGCCTTTACAAGGTCGTCCGACCACCCTGTGGGAAGCCTCATAACGCTACGTCTTCCGTTACGCGGTCGCCACTCCAGAACCTTTCAGTTCAGCCCCATCTGGCATCTGTTCTGCGAGCAATAGGCCCAGTCCACTGCCACTTAATTTTGTTGGTAACCTTGGTTCTCCTGTTACCTCTTCATTTCTGATTCGATCATGTAAGGAAACTCAGTTTAGCCCTCTCCATTGCCCTTTGGGTGACTTTCAGCCTTGTTGACAAACATTAAAATATGTAGGCTCATTATGTTTTGAGTAGCAACTGGTATTCTTTAGAGGAGCACGTTGCTAAGTGATAACAAAAGCTCGGGTCGATCGATCAGGTTAAGCTACGCTTGCCACGGTTGGTCCGTAATCGGGTGACCATCTTTACATACTGAGCGGCTGTCGTTCGCGGATCTTTGACAGTCGTTACGGGTCGTCAGAAGCCCGAAAGTTTGACAACCAGTCTACCCCTTGGTAAGTCAAGGTTATTAGTAATACCCTTGGCTTACCAAAAGGGTAGACTCGGAAAGCATGATAAGTCGTTGGTCTGGCTGTCATTCGTAGATCTTTGACAGTTGTTACGGGTCGTCAGAAGCCCGAAAGTTTGACAACCAGTCTTACCAAGGAGTTTCGTATTACCCAGTTACTCGGTTGTGGAGATCAGATGGGCAGTCGCTCCATGTAAAATACTGGTAGTCAGCTGCATCCGGTTAGACTGGAAGCCGACCAAAACATAGTTGGGAAAAGGATAGGCAGATGGCAGCAACTGGTAATCCTTAAAACCCCATCACATTAGCTTAGATTCATATTTGCTCTGTTGGTTGGTTGATTCGTTAATAGTGCAATTGTGTTACTGAAATCACCACTTCGTGCCGTAGTCATTGAGCTCACAATCAGCCGATAGTGTTCCCACTGCTGGGATACAGGCCTCCTCTCTGTGAGAGAAAGTGGGCTTAGAATCCACGTGGGCCCAGTGCGGGTTGGTGGATGATGAATTTTTGGTTTTTGGACATGCCGGTTTCCTCACGATGTTTTCCTTCACCGTTTTGACAGTGGTGATGAAATTAAGGTTAAGCTGCGCTTGCCGCGGTTGGTCTGTGGATGGGTGACCATCTTTACATACCGTGACCCCTCCGTGCCTCGGAAAGCACGTTAAGCCGTTGGTCCCGGCTGTCATTCGTGGATCTTTGACAGTCGTTACGGGCAGTCAGAAGCCCCAAAGCCTGACCACCAGTCTTACCAAGGGGTATCGTATTACCCAGTAACTGGGTTGTGGAGGTCAGATAGGCAGTCGCTCCATGTAAAATACTGGTATTCAGCTGCATCCGGTTAGACTGGAGGCCGACCCCAACATAATTGGGAAAAGGCTAGGCAGGTGATGATGATGATGGTGATAAAATTAAATACACAAAGTAAAGTGCCTGTCTGGGTTCGAACTCCAGTCTGGGACCGGGCCACCATTGCTCACTGCAATTGAGCTATTGCTACATAATTTCTATGAAATTAAAAGCTGTCACTATTACAAGGAAGCTCCTTATTAAGAAGTTATTGTGTTATTTATATGAACACACAAAGTCGCCGACAAACAATGCCTTTACTACAACAGAATACTAATGAAGTTACCATAACAAAATCAATTCTGAGTTCATATTATACTGAATATTTCTACTCTTCAGTATGTTCATCCACTATACGTTGATCTGTCCACGTAAAGGCCTCATTATGCTGGTTTTGTCAAGCTTCATATGCAATACCAGCGTAGTCTGGTCTCCATACTTTATCAATGGAAGGGTCAAGTAAAAATGGTAGTTAGAACAAAATTGTTAAGGGTCCAAGGTTATTTGACCTGTCAGTAGAGAAAGTAAAAGATTTAACGATAAATTCAAGTATAAGTAACAGTAAAGTTTAAGCAGGTGAAGAGAGGTATGTTTATAAGCTTCCGGTATTTAGGTAGTTTATTAACAAAATCTATGAGTGCTTGTATTCTAATATGAGAATTGATAGATCGGATGCTTGGCATACCGCGTGAGAAAAATTTGTAAAGCGATTAAGGACGTTCACAGCTCAGCATGGGTCTTTAGTTATGAGGACTTACGAGTTGTAGGTGTGGGTACGAACCCAGACAGGCGCTTTACTTTGTGTAATTTATTTCATCATCATTGCTCTTATAAAACAGTGAAGGAAAACATCGTGGGGAAACCGGCTTGTCCTAGGACCAAAAATTCGAAGTCCGCACTGGGCCCGCGTGGTGGATTACGGCTGATCCGATTAATAGTTGCGGAGAAATGCGTGGACAAACATACATACATACATATGTCTATAAAATTTTGTATATTTGTTCGGAAGCCCTAATAGATTGTCATATCGATGCCTTAGTTCACATTTGCACTAACTACAAAATTGACAATTTTGAGGAGAGCGTTTTAAAGTTTTTTAAAGTTTAGACGTGAACAGTACGAAAACAAAGTAAAATACTAAAACAATTATGCATCTATTCACAAGACTAAACCTTTAATCTAACTCCATCTTAACTCAATATTGTACGATATTTAGTGTATTTGGCACTAAAAAAGTGAAAATTGAAAATTTTGCAGTTAGTACAATTGTGAACTAAGGCATCGATATGTGAATATAATGCAATTCCAATAATATTAAGTACATAAGTACATACGTGTCGAATTATAACCTCATTTTTTTTGAAGTCGGTAAAAAGAAAGAATCACCGAGCCCGCCAACATTACGGAACAAATGAGCATCACAATTCACCGAACTGTTCTGGGGAAACCCGAGTGTAAACTCATTCATTAGACACTGTATCATGTATGTAGGCAAATAACTGATAATAGAAAGCGCCTTATTAGTCGTTTCGCATGTTCTCGCCCGAAACAGGCGAATCAGTTTAATAATATAATTTTTTCTATAGTGTCTAGTCACTCGCAAGAATTGGCACATTTTGAATTTTATGCACTATAGATAAGAAAAAATTACGTTTTATAATAAATGTTAACTCTTGTCAGTTATGTGCGCTTGCATCCGTTTTTTCTATACTTTATTGCATAAAATTCAAAATGTTCCAATTCTTAATACATAAAAAATATCTTAACCTTAAACAATATTATTTAAAAGTGACGATTCGCCCGTTCTGGACGAGTAATTCGTGCGAGTCGACTAATAAGCCTAGAATTATGCCTATCACTTATCTTTATTATGTACTACTTGGAACAGTAATTAAGAAGAATTTGTAAGTCTTTCTTTCCTCCCAAGGGTGTGTGACGTGACTAAAGGCATGAAGACTTTTTTTTTGAGAGCATAGATATAATGGTTTTGTGCTGATGAAATAATGTTATTATTATTATTATCCATTTATTTCAGGCTTCAAGGCCCATATAAAACACATACAGTACAATATTTAACTTAAAAATAGATACAACATTATATTTACACAAAAAAACTAACAAACACGCACACGAATTGCCTGCGTCATGAACTAGGTACTGAATCCATTTTCCAAGTAAGAAATAGTTTTTAAAATACGTAAACCGCTGTAAATGTCGGGATGGCCCAATAGCTTAAAGTGTTTTTCAAATAAACTTGCGATAAATGTCATTCAACCACCCTGTACCAAAAAGTCCAAATAACTTACGATAGATATCGTTCGTCATACAAAACTGCCGCTAACATTGCATCGGTTGAGTTTCATAATACCAAACACGGAGTAAGTCAATGTTTTGATCGTGTTACCGACACTGCCCATACATTTTTTTCGTATGGTTTGGAAATATTGGGATACATTAGTAGAAGGAGGTGAACAAACTTTATCGCAAGTTTATTTGAAATGGACTTTAGGCCTCGTCCCTCATTTACGAGGTAGTAAGTTACTTTCTAAAAAAGTATTGTTTTTGCCAAATTCCCAGAAAATCATAAAAATAGCATTGTTCAGCTAAAACAAACTAATTAGGTAGGTACCGCATTTATTCATGTTAATCACCTTATCTCATTACCTATAGGTAAGTAACACTAATTACCAGGCCAAGTAAACATAATTATTATTACACGGTATTTATGTTCGTATAACTCGTCAAAATGTAGGGAACAGCTGATTTTTTTTCGCGATTTCAGGTTTGGTACCATAGTAAAAGTTGTTCATAATGATGAGTACAATAACCTTTTTACCAATAACCCTGTATATATAAAACAATAGCCTAGTACTTTAGGACACGACTGTACCCGTGTGCAGACACACCCCCTCCACTGTCACTCATTCTTTTTATTTACGTGACGACAGCTATACGGACATCAGCTTAAAAGCTACCTCTACACGTCGACAGTTTCATCAGCAGATGGCCATCTGCGAATGCCTCCGCCGACGTGTAGACGGGGTAATTTGCTAGTCAGTGGTAGGTATTTGACGTTGGCAGAGGCTAAATACCTACCACAGACTAGCAAATTATCCCGTCCCGCTAATGCTATGGCTACATTGTCGCCATAACGCGAACCACACTTCACGCGCTCTCTCTCGCACACCGCTCGACGTCTATCTGTACGGGTTTACAGAGAGTGTCAAGGTTTTGCGTTTTCGCGACAATGTCGCCGTAGTATAAGTGGTGTTCCCAATCTTTTTAGCAGACGTGAATGAATGAAAAGAGGGATTCAGTCATAGGTAGTTGCTATATAACGGGTCAAATTAAATTAGCTAGCGAAACTCGGTAGTGTGATATGGAAAAAGAAAGAAAAATATTTTATTTAGGCCACGCACAGAAAATAGTCATCTGCCTAGCCTTTTCCCAACTAGGTATGGTCGGGATCGGCTTCCAGTCTAACCGGATGCAGCTGAATACCAGTATGTACATTGCCATTCTGCATTACCTATCTCACGTCCACAACCCAGTTACTAGGTAATACGATACCCCTTGGGAAGACTGGTTGTCAGACTTTCAGGCTTCTGACGACCCGTAACGACTGTCAAAGATCCACGAATGACAGCCGGGACGAACGGCTTAACGTGCTTTCCGAGGCACGGAGGGGTCTTGATATGTGAAGATGGTCACCCATCCACGGACCAACCGCGGCAAGCGAAGCTTAACCTGATCGTTTGATCTGAGCGGCTGTTATTACTTAGCTACAAGTCCCTCCCTACCCTCAAGAATAAGAGAAAAGATAACATAGGTACTTCGGTAGGTCATAAACTGGTATATGATTAGGTATATTATTATGGTCACCGGTTTTTCTGAATCATGTTCTTCGGGCCTGCGGACGGAGAGTAATGGGTAGCTCACCGTCCGATCAGGACCAGGCCCGTGCCGGACAACGCGTGCGTGTTCCACGCGCGTCTCAAAGAGATGTCAGCATTAAGGAAGGGGCCCCATAGGGCCGAAGCCTGCCGCTGCAGCGGGATTTTCCGAAAGGGTTACCGCTACCCCGGAACATAAAGGGCTACATGAAGGAACACGGGTGGGTTTTAGTCAGTAACGGCCTTATTACAAAACAAGATTTATCTTTAGACCCAGGTTTAAACCATCCAGCTATTTTTAAATTTCGTACTATAATCCGACGAAGCTAAAGTTCTTATTACAAAAACTGACGTTAAACCCGAGTCTAAGTTGTCAATTTTGCATTAAGAACTTTACAGTTGTCGGAATAAAGTTCAAAATTTAAAAATGGGTCGATGGTTTAAACCTGGGTCTAAAGATAAACCTTGTTAGGGTTCCGTAGCCAAATGGCAAAAACGGAACCCTTATAGATTCGTCATGTCTGTCTGTCTGTCCGTCTGTCTGTCTGTCTGTCTGTCCGTCCGTATGTCACAGCCACTTTTCTCCGAAACTATAAGAACTATACTGTTGAATCTTGGTAAGTAGATGTATTCTGTGAACCGCATTAAGATTTTCACACAAAAATAGAAAAAAAACAATACATTTTAGGGTTCCCCATACTTCGAACCGAAACTCAAAATTTTTTTTTTCATCAAACCCATACGTGTGGGGTATCTATGGGTAGGTCTTTAAAAATTATATGGAGGTTTCTAATATCATTTTTTTCTAAACTGAATAGTTTGCGCGAGAGACACTTCCAAAGTGGTAAAATGTGTGTCCCCCCCCCTGTAACTTCTAAAATAAGAGAATGATAAATGTAAAAAAAATATATGATGTACATTACCATGTAAACTACCACCGAAAATTGGTTTGAACGAGATCTAGTAAGTAGTTTTTTTTTAATACGGCATAAATCGTAAACCGCAATTTACCATTCATTCATTCAACTCAAAAATTTAAAAAAACTTTTAATTTCATAAACATAAACCTTATGCATAAACCCGGATGTTACGGAACCCTCGGTGCGCGAGTCCGACTCGCTCTTGCCCGGTTTTTTATAATAAGGCCGTAAGAGTCTGACACTCCCTTTCGCTCCACCCAGAGCGGGAGGACACATTTGATGATTTCCCATCCGCAAAAAAAAAATCCTGTTCTTTTCTTCGTAGATACCTACTTTTATCGGGTGATATAGAAAGGTCAAATCTTGATGCAGGTCATCGAATAATAAAATACCGTTAATTCTTAGAGAAAAGATAAAGACTCCTCTTTTGTATGAGGAAAACGGTGAATTTACTACGTCAATAGCTTTGTGCTTCAACCATTTACCGAACGCAATCATTTACTAATGCATATATTCTCATTTGTAATAAATACTAGCTGTGCCCCGCAGTTTCACCCGCATATGTTTAGATCCCGTGGGAATATGGGGATAAAAAGTAATTGATCCAAAAAAGTAATTGATACAAGCAATTGGTCCAGCCATTTGAACGTGAAGAAGTAACAAACATATGTATAAAAAACCACTCAAAAACTTTCGCCTTTAAATTTTAGTGTGATTTATTTCTAACACACTTAGCCTATTTTACAATTGAACACTAAAACATATATATTATATACAAGTATATATAATAAAAAAAGGAAAAGAAAAAGGCAGGAGCTCAACGGGCATCAAAAAATTCGCCCGCATCGCTGTCAGTGGGAAAATAGGCTGGCAACATTCTCATTTATCACATTTTTTTTTCATGAATTTTTTGCATGTCCCTAAACATATATTGGAAATGGTTAAGAATAGGTAAGAGCGTACCCAGATATAAAATAAATTGTAGCATAATGAATTAAGTTCAACTTTGTCACCCTTGTGGATTAGTTTAATTAATCGTAAGAAAGCATGTCTGATCTGAATTCACGTGGAGAAAAAAGATATGCAAGGAAGTTGATTTATTACTTACTTACTTCTATGAAAAAAACCGGTCAAGTGCGAGTCGGACTCGCACACACAAAGGGTTCCGTACCACAAAGCAAAAAACGCCGAAAAAATCACGTTTGTTGTATGGGTCCCCTTAAATATTTATTTTATTCTATTTTTAGTATTTGTTGTTATAGCGGCAACAGAAATAAATAATCTGTGAAAATTTCAACTGTCTAGCTTTAACAGTTCATGAGATACAGCCCGGTGACAGACAAACAGACAGGCGGACAGTGGAGTCTTAGTAATAGGGTTCCGTTTTTACGCTTTGTATACGGAACCCATAAAATTGATGGACATTAAAAAAAAATTGAACCTCTAAGAACTTATTGCGCTTCTAATGATGCACTTGAAAAAAAAATTGAGCCTGTTTTATAACTTTCTGGGTGTTTTCCGCCTGGAATTATTCAATAGCAGCCTGGAGTCTGGATTTGTGCCCGGTTGATGGCAATAGGCTCAAATGGCACCTGAATGAATGTGCCACTGTGTGTCAGGTGGTGCCCAATGTGGAATACGTCACTTCTTGTAGAGCAACAGAATGCAACACGATAACATTTATAGGTAACATTCTTCAACTTTTTTTTTTTTTTTTGCATTTGGGAAATCATCAAATGACTCCTCCCGCTCTGGGTGGAGCGGAAGGGAGTGTCAGACTCTTACTGACTAAAACCCACCCGTGTTCCTTACTTAGCCCTTTATGTTCCGGGCCAGCGGTAACCCTTTCGGACAATCCCGCTGACCCGGCAGGTTTCGGCCCTAAGGGGCCCCTCCTCGATGCTGACATCTCTTTGAGGCGCGCGTGGAACACGTACGCGCCGTCCGGCACGGGCCTGGTCCTGACCGGACGGTGAGCTACCCATTACTCTCCGCCCGCAGGCCCGCGCCTACGGTGGCCGGGAGTCGTCACGCGGCTCCCGACGCCCGGAGCGTCTCCCGCGGCGGCTGGGACGGGAGGCTCTCTCCCTGAGCCGTCCCGCCACCTCCTTCGCTAGCATGACTGCTTCGCAGAAGGAGGTGACTGCCTCCCACTCCCTCTCGCCCCGGACCATGGCTTGCACCAGGGCCGGACGCGAGAGGTCGAACATTCTTCAACTTTACAAATAACTTTGACGTATTCCACATTGGGCACCCGCTTAAATGGCACCTGAGTGAATGCACCTGACACACAGCGGCACATATACTCACGTGCCATTTAAGCGGGTGCTCAATGTGGCCCACTAACACTTGGAGACGTTGCTCCACAAAAAGTAACTGCGGTGTGGATGCACCTACAGTTTCTGGGTCTTCGCATTATATTCGTCTTTAGTTTAAGTTAATAACAATAGTATTTTATAAGCAGAACTGTTACTAACAATTTTTTGATCTTTTAGTTGTCCGAAATATTTTTTAAAAATTTATAACAGGGTGCCTAAAAAGGCCACTTTGGCGGTATCATAAAAGGATAACATAATGGACATTTAACCGTTAAGTTAATAGTATCAAATCCCATTGGTGAAGCATTTTTCAGTTATTTTTTTTTGTCTATGCTATAATACCAATCAATCCGATCCAAATCCAATCCCAATCTCTTTGATTATACCTGCGTGGTGCAGCGAAAAAAAAACACGGACTGTCTTCGCCATATTACGATTCATAATGTTCTCCTTTTATGATTCTCTAAAGTGGCCTTTTTAGGACCCAGGTGTGTGATGCTAAGTTGTTATGAAAGTAAGTTTTAAATCGAGAGTCATGATCATAACTTAGCATCGTTCATGCGAGCATGCACTAGAAATAAAATAATGACATAACAAAGATATATTATGATTTATTAGTAATACAATAACGAACCTGATATTTCCGCCTGGGTTTATAAACAAATGTCTGAATACTAATTACTTTGTGTAAGCCGCCTGTTATGTAATGTTTTGAGAACTAATGTGTAGTCTTGTGTTACTGAGTGGTATTCTATTAATGTAAGTCTTTGTCATTGTTACTGAATAGTTCAAAAATATGATTATTGTCATAAGTTATTCAAGGAAATGCTGATTATGTGAATGAATGAATCCTTCCATCATTCATTCACATAATCAGCATAAAAGGTTTTTTTTTTTTTAAACATTGTCCCACACTAGGAATTTCTCCTGTATTGTGGGTGCGTTTATAAACATTTAAAACTCACATACACAAACAGCCAGACTCGGAACAACCATTTGTAAGTCATACAAATATTTGTTCCGTGCGGGAATCGAACCCGCGACACGCAGCGCAGCAGTCAATCGGTTAACCACTGCGCCAATCGTGCCGTCCCATGTTCCCACAGCTGGGATGCAGGCTTCTATATAGTCTTCGAGATTGGGCTGTAATCCACCCCGCGGGCCCTGTGCGGGTTGGTGGTCGTCACAGTCATGTCTTCAAATTTTTGGTTCTTGGACTGCTCGTCCAAGAACCAAAAATTTGTGTGATGATTTTTTTTTGGGTCATTTCGATCGCATCAACTGATATTTGAGTGACTACACTAAGTAGTCACTCAAATATCAGTTTGAAAAAGTCGAAAACTATATGTCCTAAAAAAAAGAAAAATGTTTGAGAATGTGCAAACTGCGCTCTTTTATATGATACCCCACATGTGTTTAGATTTATCGATATCCACCACGTTTGAGAAGTTTGGCTAGGTAATTTAATTTCTCCCTTTAGTTGTTGCTTGTACTAATGAAAAAAATCATTGTATCTAAGACACCAGCGCCTTCCGTAGTTGTACTAGGTTTCTGTTAGGAAATTGAGAAAAATTGTAAATGATAAAAAAATCAATAGGTTTTTTTTTGTTGTCTACTTGTCTGACGATGTTTATTCGAACATTACAAACAAAATATGAAAAAAAAAAACTTAAACAATAACAAAAGTGTGCGTCGGCCGGGAATCGAACCCGGATCAACTGCTTGGAAGGCAACTATGCTGACCATTACACCACCGACGCATCTGTATGCCACTTTGAAATAGACGCTCACTTTCTAACGCTCCTAACAACCGGTTTCGATGAACTCTGACGTCACAATGGCGTGATCTCGATAGGTTTTTCATCGTTTTGTAAAAGTATTGTATAAATAACTGTATTTATTTATGTATTGGGAACACTCTACTTTCGGATTAAAAGTATTTTTAGTATGTTTGTGGATTTTTAGGTTGTTGTTTAGTCTTTAGTTAGAGGATCACTTAAATATTTCCCCTACTTTCATAAGTAGGGGAAATATTTAACTGATCCTCTAAAAACTTGTTGACCTTCTAATGAAGCACGCTTTTTTAAATGAATGAACCTTTAAAAACTTTTGAGCTCATAATGATGCACGCTTTTTTAAATGAATGAACCTTTAAAAACTATTTGACCTTCTTATGATGCACACTTTTTTAAAATAAATGAGCCTCTTTTTAATTTTCTGGCCTTTTCTCACCGTTGTTCGCAGTAACTAAGCTAGGATACTAAGACCAAACCGGTATGGTTCTGTATTTAGTATTTTTAGAACTCCAAAATAGTAATTATTTGAGGTAGGTACACAAAAAGAGGTGCGATCATTTTAATAGTGTTCAATAATATTTTTAGGAGCGCAAAATGGGAATTATTTGAGGTTCGATTAATATAATGCTTTTTAGTAGTAGATAATGATTAATGAGTCAGAAACACCTACTTTTCTAGTAATTAAATACTCAGGGTGAGTCAGCGGAATTCGTGGTTTTATTTTTCAAGAAGTAGACAAACATACTCAGGTGGTTACCTACTATTCTGTTGTTAAGACCGTTTACGCCGTACGGCATTTCGTACAAACTTTCAAGCCCTTGTTTTTCGAAATGAATGAACCGATTTTAATGAAACTTCATACGCTTAAGCAGGATACAAATGTCTAAAAAAAAATCATAAAACCCGACTGCGGTAAAAAACTTAGGTAAGTTAAAAGAAACTGAAAAGCTAAAAACTAGCCCATTTTAAATTAAATAAAAGTTGGAAGCAGGTGGGGCCTGCTTCCAACTTTTATTTAATTTAAAATGGGCTAGTTTTTAGCTTTTCAGTTTCTTTTAACTTACCTAAGTTTTTTACCGCAGTCGGGTTTTATGATTTTTTTAAATAACTTTTTTTATTTCCAGCTTTTTAGTTTACAAATTTGAAAGATTTCGCAGACGATTTAGTTCTTGGTAGGTGTTTTTTTGCGATTTGTCACTTCGAATTGCTTTTAAGTATATATTTTTGTAATCACCTTTTAAATGCCTTTATTTTGATACCCCACTCGATAGGTTTTGAAAAAAAAAATTAAAAAAATATATTTAATATGGCGTCCAGTAGTCGCCATATTGAATTTTCACGAATTTTAACGTAATGTCTTTAGTGACACTCGCCGGACTAAGAGGAATCGATTAATGTGTGAATCATAAAAATCGGCCCAGGCGTTTGGTCTGTGTAGTGCTTCAAAGGAACATATAAACATACATACATACATACATACATAGGCTGATGAACACATTACCACTCCTTTGCGTCGCGCAGTCGGGTAAAAAAACCGGGCAAGAGCGAGTCGGACTCGCGCACCGAGGGTTCCGTAACATCCGGGTTTATGCATAAGGTTTATGTTTATGAAATTAAATGGTTTTTTTTAATTTTTATATTTGAGTTGATTGAATGAAAGGTAAATTGCGGTTTACGATTTATGACGTATAAAAAAAGAACTACTTACTAGATCTCGTTCAAACCAATTTTCGGTGGAAGTTTACATGGTTAATGTACATCACATTTTTTTTTTGAGTTTTAAAATTCTCTTATTTTAGAAGTTACAGGGGGACACATTTTACCACTTTGGAAGTGTCTCTCGCGCAAATTATTTAGTTTAGAAAAAAAAAATATTAGAAACCTCAATGTCATTTTTGAAGACCTATCCATAGATACCCCACACGTATGGGTTTGAAGAAAAAAAAAATTTTTGAGTTTCACTTCTAAGTATGGGGAACCCCCAAAATTTATTGTTTTTTTTTCTATTTTTGTGTGAAAATCTTAATGCGGTTCACAGAATACATCTACTTACTTACTTTCAACAGTATAGTTCTTATAGTTTAGGAAAAAAAGTGGCTGTGACATACGGACGGACAGACAGACAGACAGACTGACAGACAGACAGACCGACAGACAGACAGAAAGACATGACGAATTAATAGGGGTCCCTTTTTTCCATTTGGCTACGGAACCTTAAAAAATAACTGAAAAATCCTTCACCAATGGGATTTGATACGATTAACTTAACAGTTAACTGTCCGTTATGATTCATAATGTTAACCGTTTATGATTCTGCCAAAGTGGCCTTTTTAAGCCCCCTGTTAGTGTGTACCCCGCTGATCTCTGCTGATTCTCTGTTCACTAAAACTCGTCATGCAATGTGGATGTGATCGTCATTTGTTCACGTCTAAAATGATCACATTTTCGATAAATTATGTTAATGAGTGTGTAATTTAAAATTGACGCGACAGGTGCCATTCCAGAAATTACTAAATAACTGCATTCCATTTTAATTTAAACCTTACAAGCCAAGACAAAAAGACTAAAATCGTTAATCTAACTTTAAACGCATTTCCTGAACCAAATTCAAGTCAAAACAATCTTTAAAAAGATTGAAACAAGATACAATGTCTATTGCATTCTCTACCCTAAAACGCACAAGACATGTAATATTTTCTTAAGGACTAGTGGTTCCGTACGAGTAGTTTTTGTGGGAATTTAGGGTTCTTTACAGAGCGGAAGTAAGGAATTATGTACGTCGATTGCAAGGGGATGATATTTATTTAAATTCACATGTGGCGTCGTAGTTTATCTTTTTTCTGTTTTGCTATATTGTAAGGGGACTACAGGACCGAAACGCAAAAAAACGCAAGTTTTATAATGCCTAAAAGTATATGATCGACTACAGTAAACAAAATCAAAAAATGTATGATATTCTTTAGGATATATGCTAGTTAGATAGTGTGTTGAAAATACAATACACCTAATTTGATACGATAAAAAAAATCATAAAGATACCTCTAAAACTTTTTTTTTACAATAAAAACCATACTAATATACTTACAATCATTCTGATTTTTTGTCAGATTATTCTACAAGCAACATACTAAAGCACTAGTATTTTAATTTTTTATTCCAAACAACAGATTTTTTGTAAATAGATTAATGCTTAATCTTATTGTGCAATAAATTACCAGGGATGTGGTGGCATCACGCTTCTCTTTCTTTTCTATGCAGTCCGACAGTGACCCCACTTTAAGTTATGTAGTTCCCGTAAGGGGTTTATAAACATTATTATAACTCAACATCTCGCTTGTATTCCCCAAAGGTTTAGGCAGAGGTGTACCTATAATACCCACATTTTGCCAGATTTAAGTCCCATGACCCTGGGGGCGACCCTATTGCCATCAATCGGACACAATTACAGACTCCGGGCTGCTACTGAGAAATCCCTGTTGGGAAAACCCAATAACACTTTGTCCGACCTGGGAATTGAACCCAGCGGGATAATTGATTTCATTTTTTTTTTGTAAGAAGGTTGGACAAACACTTTTACACGTCACTCATTTTTTTTTTTTAACCAGATGAGGTCGTCCTTTCCTATCTGACTACTCTGAGAAGAAAGGCCGAATCAAACTCAGAGGTCACAGTCTCTTTTAAAGTCCAGACATAATCTTGGTCAGGTTATATGAAGACCATGTAGATCGATGTCTGAGATGGTCTTTTGAGGAAAGAACCACACAGATTGAGAGGACCTGTCCAATCAGTGCACGCGTATTTGTTTTTTTTTTGTTTGTGTGTTTTTTGTATTTTTATTCGTCATGTTGCATTTTCTTTCTTTCAGAAATCGTGCAGCTCAACTCAAAGCTTAAGGAGCTCAATGATTCGACGAACAATACCACAAAAAAGGACATTAGGGTAGGCCACATAAATCACTCAAACTGCCAGACCATGACAAAACTAACAGAACAGAGAGAATTATAAAAAAAAAGAAAATTGAATTAAATGCCCCACAACACATTGTCTTCACATTACATTGCGTAACAAACTATCAGTAGCACAGATATTCAAATTCAAATACTTTAATTCGAGCGAAGACTAGTTAGTAACATTGTTCTTATAACTAAGTGTTAGTAAACAACACGATACGATGGCACATGTAACTGACAGCAGTGAATTATACTGGACACGAAGGGCTCCTTACGATGCTCGCGAATATCCCTCCCACAAGCTGCACGTGTAGAAGGTGGAACAGAATGCTCTAAAGAGATATATGTAGATACACCTAGATAACGCAAGAGCAACTACTTCGAGTGCCAAAAAATCGCACCAGCTTACGTTTAAAAATCGTAAGCCCCCACTTTCGCGCTCAGTCCTGTGTAGGTACTGCTGGATGGGTAAGCATGAGCGAGAGCGCGAGCTTGTGACGTCATAGTAGGTAGTCAAAAAATGCCACGCTTGGTTTTCATACAGTTCGTTTCATCTAGGTCTACTATGTATATTTGTGATCAGTAGCAATGGCTTTAATTTTGACAGTTCAACAACATTCATTGCGTTATTTACGTTGTTGAGCAGACTAATTTTTCGAACATATGAAGCAATGGATTAGGAATATCCTTCAAAATGATTCAGATTGAGATTGATAGCGTGTTAAGCTATTATGGAGCAGGAACTCGTGTTCAATGATTTTAAAAACTTAGAGTGCTGACAGTACTTATAATTTACTAAGAATCGGGGGCAATTTGGGGTATCTAATATATTTAAGGGGCGAGTAGATACACTTAGGTAATTAGGGGCAAGATCCAAGGGGCGAGCGGAGCCCAAACAACAACTAGACAACCAGGCAGAAATATTTTACGGGTAAAATTCAAGATATATTAAAATATCAAGAGAACTCATTATATATCATGTTTTTTCTCTAAATCATGTATTTTTGATTGATTGATTCATTTATTTGCCTGAAATATGGTATTTTACCTTCGATAACACACACAATTATAGTTCTTCATATTCCGCCTACTAAATTTGGATTGATAATTTGGCAAATTTTGTGACAATAATAATAAGTCTAATTTAATCAATTTAAACTAAATTGTTAAACTCCCATGTCAATTAAAAAATGTTCTAAATCAAGAATTGTCTGCACATCAAATTACAAATGTCAAAAAAATTGATTAAATTACAAATTGTCTAAATGTCAACTTTCAAATGACAACCAAAGAAATTAAGTTACAAAAGTCAAGAGCTTAAAATAATAATGTCAAATTTATTTTTTATGTCATGCTAGTTTACCATTTGTCCTAGAGTTTAGTTTTTTAGGGTTCCGTCCCCAAAGGGTAAAAATGGGACACTATTACTAAGACTCCACTGTCGGTCTGTCCGTCTGTCACCAGGCTGTATCTCATGAACCGTGATAGCTAGACAGTTGAAATTTTCACAGATGATATATTTCTGTTGCCGCTATAACAACAAATACTAAAAACAGAATAAAATAAATATTTAAGGGGGGCTCCCATACAACAAACGTGTTTTTCGGCGTTTTTGCCTTGTGTTACGGAACCCTTCGTGTGCGAGTCCGCCTCGCACTTGGCCAGTTTTTTTTTATTGGAAAAAGAAAGCGAATACCTACAGTATTTTTTTATTGTATTCGAAGAATGGTGGCATAGCAGCAATTAAACAGTAAAAAACAGTTTCTTTTATAAAATTTTACAAAATAAAAACAATAAAAAAATACTGTAAGCGGTCATATTTATTTAAAGTTGGTCCGGTCCATAACGGGAAGAAAGTATAGGATTTTTTATTATTTAACGATACAATTATAACGGGTTCCAACACTTGGTATCTTAAGGTTTAGAAAGTACCTTTCTTCAAACAGGGAACAGCAACACACTATCGACTACGAATGAATAAAAAAATATAGGTAGGTAGTTTTAAAAGTTAAGTTTTAAGAAACACTAGTTAAACATAAATGTATATTTATTTTAAACAAAACATTTTTAGACCCATGTCGATAATATGCAATATTAGCTGACCTGGCGAAGTTCGTACAGTGTCTGAATTTTTTTCGTGGATTCCGTGGTGGAGAAAAACCCAAAAAATCAAAGATCATAAAAACCGGTCCAGCCGTCCTTGAGTTATAAATAGTGTAACTAACCCGACTTTGTTTTATTTATTTATTTATATATAATATCCCACAAAAACATTTCATGTTAAATGTTGCCAAGACGAGACCATGTAGCTCGCACTGTCAAAAAGTAATCAGATCTCATGTAGAGCCAAGCTTCTAACTCTACACGCCCTAACTCTACAAGGCCTAACTTCGCAAACTCTACACCTTAGTCAAAATATATGGCTTGGCCGTTTCGGCTTAGTAGGCGACTCGACCGCTCAATCTCGTCCGGTCCGGCCGAGACAGGAATTTCATTATTATTAATATTTTTGAGTGGTGTTTCGGACGAATCCTTTTTTAGAGGCAAAGTACCGTCAGACACATAATTCAATAATACATATTTTACTTTGTGGCGATGGATAAATTGAAAAATTAATGAATTATATATAAATAAAATAAACATTAATGAGCGATAAGCTGACAAATAGGGAAGCCTTTTTTTTTTTTTTTTTTTTTTTTTTTTTTTTTTTTTTTTTTTTTTTTTTTGCGAATGGGAATTCATCAAATGACTCCTCCCGCTCTGGGTGGAGCGGAAGGGAGTGTCACACTGTTACTGACTTAAACCCACCCATGTTCCTTCCTTAGCCCTTTATGTTCCGGGCCGTCGGACAATCCCGCTGACCAAATAGGGAGGCCTCGATACGCCTTTTTGTTTTTTTTTTGATACCGATACCGATGCTCTTATAAAAATATCGGCGATACCGATACGCTTATTTAATTAAAAAATGAAGGTAAAATAAATAAAACAAGTCAGGTTATATTTTTTAGTTTAGTTTTAGTAATTAAAATTAACATTGGTGAGATTTTTGTTTCAAAAACAAAGTAGGCGAGACAACACGCGCGTTTACATTACATTTTAAAAGCGCGACATTTAAAAAGTTTCGTTGAATCGGCCATAAAAATATCGCCGATGCCGATATATCGGCATCGGTATCGGTATCGGATGCATTCCTACTGACAAGTTGGGTACCTATTGAATGATTGTTTTTATGACATTGGTGAATATATGGAATGTTGTAAAAATTCAAGATAACATGTTGGTGAATATATAGAATATTATAAAAATCCAAGATGACATGTACTTAATTTTGACATAGATTTTAAAGTAACGACTACCTAATTATAATCATTTATATTGGACTTATTCTCAATCATTAAATCATAAAATTAATTGTATTAAACTAATTTTTATAAACTATATTAGATTTTATTATAAGACTGATTATTGAGATTTATCATGTTTACTGTTGATTGTTGTAATTGTATATTAAACTTTATCTCTTTCTAACAATTCCCTGACTTTTACTTAAATAATATAACCCGACCTATGGTTTTTCATTCTGACTGTACAAAATTTGCTTAAAAAAAAGTATAGTCCGAAACACCACTCAAAAATATTAATAATAATGAAATTCCTGTCTCGGCCGGACCGGACGAGATTCAGCGGCCGAGTCGCCTACTAAGCCGCCGTTTCGTTACTACAAGAACCTTTAACAGTATGAGAGTTTTTCACCTTATGCTCATGTGAATGTAGCGAAATGGCCAAGCCATATATTTTGACTAAGGTATAGAGTTTGCGAAGTTAGGCCTTGTAGAGTTAGGGCGTGTAGAGTTAGAAGCTTGGCTCTACATGAGATCTGATTACTTTTTGACAGTGCGAGCTATATGGTCTCGTCTTGGCAACATTTAACATGAAATGTTTTTGTGGGATTTCATTTCTTTTTGGAAGTTGCTTATGATATTTATACGAGTATTTTTTCTGTTGTTCATTTTTTCTTTCTTTTTTTGGGGGTTATTTATAACAAGGACCCCCTATATAAATTTTCAGACCTCTAGCATCAAAATTTACGGAAGTCTCATACAAACTTTCCCCCCCTAGTTTAAGGGGTTGGGGGGTAAAAGTTCCAAGTTTTAAGATTTTTTTGTTGTTTATGTACTATTACTAGCTTACATACCAAATTTCAGCTTTCTAGGAGTTCAGGAAGAACCTTAAGAATATTGATGATCATCAGTCAGTGAGTCAGTGACGAAATCGTGGTATTTTAGATATCAATAAAATCTAAAGTATAAGAGCTATGCAATTGAAACTTTATAGGTTTAATAAGTCAACCACTGACATCATATCTCGAAAATTTTGTTTATCTGGTATAATCCAACGCCAAGTTAAGAGGGTTCAAAAATACGACGAAGTGTTTCGAGAAAAGGTAGGTAGTGCCCTTGCGCTTCGCTTGGCTCGTCTTGGCGGGGGCACTCCCGTGCCCCCAGATAGATTATTAAAAGGAAAGGAATAGCAAAATTATTACCATACTACCCATATTTTTTTCCAAAAGTCTCACGGGCATAAAAGCATATTAATCAGCCAATAATGTTCCTATTGTTGGAACACAGGCCTTCTCTCTGTGAGAGGGAGTGGGTCATAATCCACCACGCGGGCCCAGTGCGGGTTGGTAGATGTCACATGTCTTCGAGTTTTTGGTTCTAGGATATGCCGGTTTCCTCACGATGTTTTTCTATAGGTACCGATTTGAGAGCAGTGGTGATGAAATAATTTACATAAAGTGAAGCGCCTGTCTAGGTTTGAACCTACTATCTACAACTCGTAAGTCACGACCTTCAAAAATTGGCCACTATTACTGCATGCCATTACCGTAACCCTTTAGAGTGGCGGAAACTAGATTTGTCGTTAACTAGTCTAACTTGAAGGTAGCTTTTATCAATTAAAAATCGACCTTAAAGTTAGACTAGTTGGGTGGCTGGCGCTGCACAAAGGAGAATTACCAAAAGTCGTACCAAAAAGTCTCATGCATCAAGATCAAAATATTGTAGTAATTATTTTCATATTTTTTACGACATTACGCGTCGGGGATTTAATTTTTGAACAGAGAATTTAATTTAAAGTAAAAAGTGTTGATATTGTTTTATTCCGTTTACATGAAGTTCCGTTTCAAATGATATGATATGACCTTGGTGCTATGCTGTCTTTCAAAAAACATGTAAAAAATTATACTTTGTCGATTCTACATTAATTGAAAATAACTAGAATAGAATAGGCTGTTTTTTAGAATAACAATGGCCGTTCATGTCAAAAAAATAAAGTACCTAGTTTTTAGGTAATTTCGATTTTTTTGAAAATCTCCGAAACCCGGGTATTGTTTACAAAAAGAACTTTTGTAGGAGTTAATATGATAAGTGTAATCTATAAAAAACAAAGTTCGACTTTGATGCAGCATGGTACGGGATTCCATACATCCATGAGCATTGTCCTTTCGTTACTTCGCCCTATAAAGGTTTAAACATATTTCCATTTGATTGATTAATAGCTGGCAGAAAAACTTTCAGCCATGGGCGTCGGCAAGTTTATTTTCAAAGGGGTGCATCTTCAGCTAAACGAAGCAGGCTCGATTATTTTTGAAGTTAGATTATTGTTTGTCCATACTAGGGAATGCAGAACCGGTTCTGTTTTAAAGAACCGGGATTTTCGGGACCTTCTGGCTAAAGAACCGGGATTCCCGGTACTTTCGATACTTTAAGTAAGCCTTTAAAAGATGAAGAGTTGAAACGGAGAAAGTAAAAGAAAGACGAAATGACAGGTCAAAATAAAAACATTAAAATCAAATCAAATAAAACGTTTTATTTCTTGTTTTGTTGGTAACTACGCATATTCTACCAGCAACATCTTTATTAACATTAAAACATTTTTGTACCTAATCCTAGATATTATTTATCAGAAACATTTATTAAACATCTTCTCCAAACAAATTATTTAAATCAACATGACTCCTATTGCAATTCTGCATAACCAAATTATAATTTAAAACTTGCGTAATATCTATAAAAAAAAGAAAAGGAACAGTGGAGTTTTGGCGTAGCATTAATCAGTCTCAATATTATTGATTAGATAATCTTAACCGACATTTTTTAAATTGTTATTTATTAACATAATTCATCATCATCATCATTTCAGCCGAAAAACATCCACTGCTGGACATAGGCCTCCCCCAAGCACCTCCAATTCGACCGGTTCTGTGCTTCTCGCATCCATCGGGTTCCCGCGGCCTTCACAAGGTCGTCGGACCACCTTGTGGGAGGCCTTCCAAAGCTACGTCTACCGGTACGCGGTCGCCACTCCAGAACATTTCGGCCCCATCGACCATTTGTTCTGCGAGAAATGTGCCCTGCCCACTGCCACTTAAGTTTGGCAATTCTTCGGGCTATGTCGGTTACCTTGGTCCTCCTGCGGATCTCCTCATTCCTGATTCGATCACGCAGGGAAACTCCATAGCTCTCTCCATTGCCCTTTGGGTGACTTTCAGCCTTCTTATAAGGCCCATTGTGAGTGACCACGTTACAGTGCCATAAGTCATCACTGGCAACACGCAATGGTCAAAGACTTTCGTCTTGAGACTCTGAGGTATGTGGGACGAGAAGATATTGCGTAGCTTCCCGAACGCTGCCCAGCCGAGTCGGATTCGACGATCGACCTCTTTTTCGAAGTTAGACCTACCTAACTGGACAGTTTGTCCTAGGTAAACATACTTGTCCACGACTTCGAGTGTAGTGTCTCCGATCTTTATGAGAGTGGATGTTACATGGGCATTTGACATGACCTTCGTTTTGTCCAAATTCATTTTAAGACCCATCTTTCGGAGGCTCTACTGAGGTCATCGAGCTTTGTACTGAGGTCCTCCATAGCCTCAGCCCTGTCTCACACCTCGCTGCAAAAGGATAGGTTTCGAGGTCTGATCCTGGAGTCGGACTGCCATAGTGGCGTTTACGTACCGACACTTCAGCACCTCGATGTACAGACGCCAGCACATCAAGCTACTACAATCTGTCAAATTTCTTTAATAGATTTTCAACTTTATCGCTAAAGCATAAGGTTCAAAGTTGATTAAGAAAATTTGACAGTTTCGAGTAGCTTGATGTGCTGGCGTCTGTACCGATAGTCGATCTGGCACCGTTGAAGAGACTGCAGCACAGCCCATGTCTCAATCGAATCAAAGGCTTTCTCGTAGTCCACAAACGCTAAGCAGAGAGGCAGGTTATATTCTTCGGTCTACTGTATAACCTGTCGCAGCGTATGTATGTGGTCTACGGTGCTAAAGCCTTTATGGAATCCGGCTTGTTCGGGAGGCGTCAAACCGGCGCGCGAGACGGTTCGCGATGACTCTCGCCAGCTTGTAGACATGGCTCAGAAGTGAGATGGGCCTATAATTCTTAAGAAAGGCATTGTCGCCCTTCTTAAAGAAAAGTATCACCACACCTCTGTTCCATGCCTGTGGTGTTTTGTCCTCGAGTATGACGGAATCAAACAGCTTCTGAAGGGCCTTAAGAACGGGTTTTCCGCCGGCCTTTAGGAGCTCGGCCGTAATTCCGTCATCACCCGGCGCCTTATTATTTTTGAACTGCTTCAGAGCCAACCTAATCTCGTACAGGGTGCCGTCCGGGTTGTCTTCGGTATAGTGTCGGGTCAATCTAGCTCTCGGGTCGTTTGCCAGATCCATAACGGGGTTACTTGTTGACGTGTATAACTGTCCATAGAACCTCTCGATCTCTCTCAACAGCTCAGGTTTGGCGGATACGATCCTGCCATCATCGGTCTTTAGTTTCGTAAGCTGGCTCTGCCCAAAAGAAGCAGTCTTGTTTGAGTCTTTTTTGCGAAGCACTGTCCACCAAAATCACAAACACAACGCAAAGCACAACATTCCGAAGACGCGATGGCCGCCACCAGCCCCTCCCGCACCCTCGTGCAGCATGCTCTTGAAACATGCATGCTTCTTGTGCATGCTAGGTAGCAAGTGTATTCCACGCTTTAAGCGGTCGGGCTTTATCCTATTAAATTAGAAATATTCGAAACGCGAAGTATCTTTTCCCGAAAGTACCGAAAGAACCGGGATTTGGTTTTAGAAATCCCGGTTCCAAATACGACGCAAATTTCCGGGATTTCCCGGTACTTTCGGTTCCGGGATTTCCCGGGACTATTCACTAGTCCATACATACAAGGAGTCACTTTGTCGACATAAGTCGATTAGATTTTAGGAAATAGGAGTTCGGTACTTTGTGGACCAAAAAAAGGTTTAGGATCGAAAAGATTGTAGAATACAATCGAACATTTTAGGATGTCGCCTCAAATGGATTGAGTTCTTTATTATTCTATTAGGCGTATTTGGATGTTTATAGTTCTGAATGTTTTTACTCCTACATTTTACTTTGAAGCCAGGTTGGTGTAAGTGCACTCTCTTGCACCCCGCTCCCGGGGCGCCCATGCTTTCAGCCATCGCGATTGGAACCACTATATCAACGGTTTCAACGAAGCGCCTAGTCTACTAAAAACTAGACAAAATACAAAAAAAACTAACACCGTAAACGCATGTTTTTATAATCCTTACATTCTTTAATCATTTTATTTCAATCCCGACAAATAACCCGCTTCCCAACTTATCACATCAAGCCGTAAAAAAAAACAACTCTTAATATTATAATCTCGCCCCCACTATCTGACAGCAACTTTATCGGTGACGAGTCCTTTTAACATTCTCCGCTTATCTGGCGGTTTTACAAACTGCCCGGGGACGCTTTGACGGACAAAGTTTAGATAAATTTTAGGGTCACTTGGAAGCTTGGGTCTCACGATATCTTTATGCGGGTGGCTTTAAAAGTTTTGCTAAGTGGGTAGTGGGGGTGGCCAGTTTAACTTACTGCTTAACTTATGTGGTGGATTATGGAATTAAGTTAAATGTAGCATAAGGTTAATCAGCCTATATTGTTTCCTTTGCTGGCACATAGGCCTCGTCTCGGTGAGAGGGTGTGGGGAGTAGTTTAATGTCTTCGAATTTTTGGTTCTAGGACATGTCGGTTTTCGTCACGGTGTTTTTTCTTCACCAAAATCGAAATCACAAGTCATTTATTCAAACTAGGCTGAGAATCAGCACTTTTCGAACGTCAAAATTACAAAAAAATTAAATTTAAAATTTAAAAAACCCCCTACACAAAAAATTAAATAAAATTAAATGTAAATAATTGGAAAAGGATCAAATAATATAAAAACCCCCAACTTAAAGAATCTAGGTGACGAGACTAAAACAGATAAATTCATACGGCAGTCGGGGGACCTCTTAGCATAGAAGGTGTTCCACAGAACGGTCCCCCGACTTCCATATGAATTTATCTGTTTTAGTCTCGTTACCTAGATTCTTTAAGTTGGGGCTTTTTATATTATTTGATCCTTTTCCAATTATTTACATTTAATTTTATTTAATTTTTTGTGTCGGGGGTTTTTAAATTTTAAATTTAATTTTTTATTTTATGCTTTTTGTAGGGACTCCTTAATTTTTGTATTTCATTCCTTTTTTTTTTTCTTGCGTTTTAAGATTCAGGTAATTTGGTGTTTAATCAGGTTTTTTATCCGTCGAAAAATAATTAGGTATTAATTGAATTGAAGTTGAAGAATAATTTTTAAGACTAATCAGATTTTTTTATATATATTATTATATCCTTTTCTAGTTCTTCCTTTAGTTATTCAACTTTCGTACAAGTATTTCATAGCTATTAGATATCTTAGGTATTTCAGATCTAGTTTATAAAATGGGACTGCGACACTATCTGATGTAGAAATACCTAAGCTTTTTAAGTAGGATAATTCCATTCGTAATAAAAATAGTCAAACTCAGTGATCGTAGGTACCAGTCATCACTCCACTTTCCTCATCATTCTAGAGCATTGATCAGACAAAAAATTTTTTTCAAGTTTTTAGTTTTCATTTCGTTAGTTAATATTCCTCATTCCCTTTCAATATAGTGTACATTATTCTACTTGTCAAGCCCTTGCATTTGATACCTATATTGAGGGAGTTGTGAAAAAAAAAAATGTAATTCGCCACTTTGTGGTGGCGGCCATCTTGGATTTGAAATTTGTAATAGCGTATAGTATTCTACTAGTCAAGCCCTTTCATTTGATACCCATATTGAGGGAGTTGTGAAAAAAACATGTAATTCGCCACTCTGTGGTGGCGCCCATCTTAGATTTGAAATTTATTATAGTGTATAGTATTCTAATATTCAAGCCCTTTCATTTGATACCCATATTAAGGGAGTTGTGAAAAAATATGTAATCCGCCATTTTGTGGCGGCGGCCATCTTGGACCGATTTCCATCAAACATAGCTAAGAACACTCCCGACTAATTCACCTTCCAAACAAAAAAAACAAAATCAAAATCGGTTCATCCGTTCGGGAGCTACGATGCCACAGACAGACACACACACACACAGACACGTCAAACTTATAACACCCCGTCGTTTTTGCGTCGGGGGTTAAAAAGACAGTCCCCCAAAACGCTAGTGCTTTCGCTGGGGATAAGAAGTAAATAAATAAATAAAAAAATAAATAAAAATGTTTATTTCTTCACTTAGGGATATAACTATGTTAGGTTTGGAGTCACCTTTTAAGCAAAGATTTGCTTGTATTAGGTGGTTCCGCTCCTCATTCGGAAGCCAGGGCGCCCTGCGGACTCTCCGTCCGCATTCCGGCCCATCGTGCTGCTCGACGAGGTTGGCAAGCTCTTTGAGAGAGTGATTGCGGGCCGCCTCGTCGGGCACCTGGTGAGGACGGGGCCGGATCTTGCGGACAGCCAGTTCGGTTTCCGCAAGGGGCGCTCGACGGTGGACGCCATCATGCGCGTGAGAGCCCTCACGACGGGGGATGCGGTGTCCCGGGGTGGGGTCGTCGTGGCGGTGTCACTCGACATCGCCAACGCGTTTAACACCCTGCCCTGGAGCACCATTGTGGAGGCACTCCGGTATCACCGGGTGCCGCCCTACCTCCGTCGAATAGTCGAGGCGTATCTGACGGAAAGAGCCGTCAGCTACCCCGGTCGCGATGGGGAGTGGAACCGGCGAGAGATGTCGTGCGGTGTCCCACAGGGATCAGTCCTGGGGCCGCCTCTGTGGAACATCGGGTACGACTGGGTGCTGCGCGCCGACCTCCCTGATGGCGTCAGCGTGGTTTGCTACGCTGACGACACGCTGGTCCTGGCGCAGGGGAGGTCGCATCAGGCGGCGGCCGACGCGATGACACGCGGGGTTGCGATAGTCGTGGAGAGGATCCGGCAGTTGGGTCTCGAGGTGGCATTGCACAAGTCCGAGGCCATGTCGTTTCATGGGCCCCGGAACGCGCCGCCATCGGGATCCCAACTAACGGTAGGAGGGGTTCACATCGGCGTCGGGATGACGATGAAATACCTGGGTCTCGTCCTCGACAGCCGGTGGAACTTCGTGGAGCATTTCCGACGTTTGGCCCCCAAACTGGAACGGGCCGGGGCCGCCTTCAAGCGGCTCTTGCCCAACCTGGGGGGGCCAAACGCCTCCTGCCGGAGGCTTTACGCGGGGGTCGTGCGGTCCATGGCCATATACGGGGCCCCGGTGTGGGCGCGTTCACTGCGGCGGCGAGCCGCCCACTACCTGAACGCGCCCCAGAAGGTGGTAGCCATAAGGGCTATCCGGGGCTACCGCACGATCTCTGGCGAGGCGGCAAGCCTCCTTGCCGGACTGCCGCCATGGGATCTGGAGGCGATAGTCCTCGCGCGCCTGTATGAGTGGCGCGCGGAGGCACTACGCCGGGGGGAGGATCCGCTTCCGCGGCAAATCGCTGCGGAGCGGACGGATCTCCGGCGCGATCTCATGGCGGCATGGAAAGAGCGACTGTCGCAACCCAGCGCAGGGCACGCCGCGATAGCGGCGATAAGACCCCTCTTTGAGGAGTGGCTAGAGAGGCGCCACGGCGCCCTCACCTTTCGCCTGACGCAGGTCCTCACCGGACACGGAAGCTTCGGGAGGTTCCTGCACATCATCAGGCGGGAGGAAACGCCCGGGTGTCACCATTGCCAGGATCGCCCAGAGGACACGGTGGAGCACACGGTGGAGGTCTGCCCCGCTTGGGCGGAGCACCGCCGTGTCCTCGTAGAGGCGATTGGCAGCGACGGCGACCTCTCGCGTCCGGCCCTGGTGCAAGCCATGGTCCGGGGCGAGAGGGAGTGGGAGGCAGTCACCTCCTTCTGCGAAGCAGTCATGCTAGCGAAGGAGGTGGCGGAACGGCTCAGGGAGAGAGCCTCCCGTCCCAGCCGCCGCGGGAGACGCTCCGGGCGTCGGGAGCCGCGTGACGACTCCCGGCCACCGTAGGCGCGGGCCTGCGGGCGGAGAGTAATGGGTAGCTCACCGCCCGATCAGGACCAGGCCCGTGCCGGACGGCGCGTACGTGTTCCACGCGCGCCTCAAAGAGATGTCAGCATCGAGGAGGGGCCCCTTAGGGCCGAAGCCTGCCGGGTCAGCGGGATTGTCCGAAAGGGTTACCGCTGGCCCGGAACATAAAGGGCTAAGGAAGGAACACGGGTGGGTTTTAGTCAGTAAGAGTCTGACACTCCCTTCCGCTCCACCCAGAGCGGGAGGAGTCATTTGATGATTTCCCATCCACAAAAAAAAAAAAAAAAAAAAAAAAGGTGGTTCCGCTCCTCCAGTTTACAATAATTCTACAGATGTGTGAGAAATAAGCAAAAAGATTGTTATAAGACTAATTAACATTTTATCGTTTAGTAGATCGTAGATCAGTAAGGGAGCGCACTGAGTGTAGAATATGTTTGTGAGTGTGTGTATGTGTGTGGGTTTGTGCGTAAGTGTGTGTTTGTATCGGTGTCGGGGTGCAGTGGGTGGGCATGAGATATGTGGTATGTGTAGCGCGAGGATATGTGGGTGTGGTGTGTATATGTGTACAAATTATATGTGTTTCTTAGTTATGTGATCTTGTGTAGGATATCTTCGATTTCTTCGTAACTTTTACTCTTGAGCCATTCAGTTAGGGTTTTTTTGCAGTCGCGGTATGTCATAGAGTAGATGGCACATTGTTCATTGAGAGCGTTATATATACGGGAAGATTGTTTAATAAATTGTCTTGTAGCAAATGTAGTATTCACTGGACAATCTTCAGCTACTTTATTTTTCCTCCTAGATTGTGTTTTGAAAGTAATGAAGGGAAGAGATTTGTGTTTTAGAAGTGGCGCAACTAAATCCCCAGCAGCACAGCTGTCTGTTCAGTTAAGGCAGCAGCAGCAGCAGGCAAGCAGCTAGGCAGATGATTAGTCATTTTTATTCTCGTTGCTCTATGATCTGGTCTTTGACACTTCATCAGAGATCCAAGCTCCAGGTTTGCCAGCGAGCCATGGAGCGCAATATCCTGGGGGTTCAGATTTCTGACAGTAGGAACACAATACTGCGCGCCAAAACCAAGATAACAGAAGTTACCCAGAAAGCCGCTGAACTTAAGTGGGACTGGGCCGGACATGTTTGCCGCATGTCAGATGACAATTGGGTTAAAAGAACCACCGATTGGGTCCCACTAAACGCATGACGCCATCGCGGCCGGCCAAGAGGAAGATGGTGGGACGAGCTTGACTCCTACCGTAGGAACCGGCCGGCACTCGCAAAAAACAGAATTGTGTGGAAAAGGGAGAGGGAGGCCTTTGCCCTGCCGTGGCACATTACAGGCTAGTCAGATTAGATTAGATGTTATACTCAGGTGCCCCTAAGGTACCCTCATTACTCTCAAGCAGCATAGCTCTATGTTAAGTCTATGGCCAGGGACATAACATAGAACATAATCATTTCAACATTGTTTGTAAGATAACTTTCGGTTTATTTTGTAACTTATGTAATTACTAACGATATCTTACACGTCATTACAATCACAATCACCCTATAACGTTCCCACTGCTGGGACCCAGGCCTCCTTTCAGTGAGAGGGAGTGGGCCGTAATCCACCAAGCCGGACAATGCGGGTTGGTAGATGTAGCATTTCTTAATTTTTTTGATTCTAGGACATGCCGGTTTCCTCACGATGTTTTCCTTCACCGTTTTGAGAGCGGTGGTGATGAAATGATTTACACAAAGTAAAGCGCCTGTCTGGGTTCGAACCCACGATGTACAACTTGTAAGGCACGACACCAGATGCTGCAGTTTCGTCACAGCTCATAAAATCGCAGGTAGACCTCCAGTCACCTCACAAGTAATAAAATGATTAACAGAAAACATAAAAAACAGTTTTGCGAAAGACATCGGCTGCCATCAAAGCGTTGCATTGAACCCACAGTTAAACATAATGTTAGTTTAAACCTTTTTACTGCACGTTCCGTAATCTATGAAGAAAGTATTTTATGGTTTTGCAAGTTGTAAAAATCTCTTTGATGTTTAAACGTTTTGCAATGTGAATTTTTGGTATAACGTAGGTGTTATTTCATTTTCTTCATTGCGGCCGATTCCCTTGTTCACAAACTAAACTAAATTTAAGTTCAGTGCATCTTTTCTTTCTATTTCATTAAGAAAAGGACAGAAGATAAATATTAGCACTTCCTGTCTTCTTAAACATCATCATTATATTTTCTTTGCTCATGTTTCATATTTATTATTATAGGTATGTATATATTTATATATATTAGTATTATATACTTTATGTATGTAAATGGTACACCACAGACTACCTTCAGTGTTTGTCTGTCCTTTCCCTTTTTAATCCATCCAAAGGTTGTCTTTAAAAGATCGCTTTTCGCGATAAGACCGCCCATTGTGTCATCCTTTGTACAGTTTCTAGATGTCTAAAATTTATATGGTGTACATAATAAAGAGTATTCTATTCTATTAGTTTAGTTCTGTCAAATTAAGTGACTCCATAGACAAGTTTAGGCGAGATTAAAAAAATGGCTACTAAAAATACGTCAATTTAGGCCAGGCGCTGACTAATTTGACAGGACTGAACTAAAATAGCTCCTGTCCTTTTCTTAATGAAATAGAAAGAAAAAGATGCACTGAACTTTTTAGTTTAGTTTGTTAACAAGGGAATCGGAACCAATGTATGGCATAACGTTACCTGGGTTTAGATTAAGTAGACACCAGAATCATTTGTTTGTAATTATAACTCATTACCCAAATGCTACAAAGGATTCTGCACAATCAGCCTATAATGTATAAGTCCCACTGCTGGGAAACAAGCCTCCTCTCTTCAAGAGGGAGTGGGCTGTAATCTACCACGCGAGCCCAGTGCGGGTTGGTGTATGTGAAAACTGACCATACGTCCCGTTTTGAACGGGACTGTCCCTTTTCTCAGTCACCTGTCCCTTTGCCCCAAACAAAGCTTCAGGACGCAAAATAGTCACGTTTTAAAAACATGTCAGAGGGATTTAATAAGAATTGTGAATTGGGGGCCTAAAAAGGCCACTTTGGAGAATCATAAAAGGATAACATTATGAATCGTAATATGGCGAAGACAGTCCGTGTTTTTCTTTTTTCGCTGCACTACGTAGGTAATCAGATTGGAATTGGATTTGGATCGGGTTGATTGGTATTTTGGCACAGACAAAAAAAAATAACTAAAAAATGCTTCACCAATGTGATTTGATACGATTAACTTTCCATTATGTAATCCTTTTATGATTCTGCCAAAGTGGCCTTTTTAAGACCCCAGATGATTGATTTTTATTTTTCACAATTTGTTCGAATTTACTTATTTAAAAGATTTCTAATGAAACCTTAACTACTTATTTTCAATTTTCACGCTGAATGGATAAAAAAAAAAAATATAATTAAGCTGAATTAGTGAAGAACACTAATTATATCGTATTAACTTACTCTTATTCTAAATAAAGAAAATTCAAAAGTGCTGTTTATTTTCATTTTACCTGCTATCTGTCGTTTTTAAGCCCGTGTCCCGTTTTGAGTTCAAAAATAAATGGTCAGTTTATGTATGTCACATGTCTTCGAATTTTTGGTTCTAGGACATGCCGGTTTCCTCACGATGTTTTCCTTCACCGTTTTGAGAGTAATGCTTATGAAATTATTTAAACAAAGTAAAGCCCTGTCCGGTTTCGAACTTGCCTACGAGTATTCGTGATACTCGTAGGCAAGTCGGGGCCGTTAGCAGTTCGCCACGACTTCTGCACATACCCCATACCATCATCATCATCTGCCTAGCCTTTTCCCAACCATGTTGGGGTTGGCTTCCAGTCTAACCAGATGCAGCTGAATACCAGTATTTTACATGGAGCGACTGCCTATCTGACCTCCACAACCCAATTACTGGGTAATACGATACCCCTTGATAAAACTGGTTGTCAGACTTTCGGGCTTCTGACTACCAGTAACGACTGTCAAAGATCCATGAATGACAGCCGGGACCAAGTGACGGTATGTGAAGATGGTCACCCATCCACAGACCAACCGCGGCAAGCGTAGCTTTACCTGATCTATCAACCTGTGCGGCTGTTATCCATACCATGGTAAAAATATTAGCGTTCTTACACATTATTTTGCGCAGACACGAGAGGAAGACTGTTACTCGTAACTTGATAAAAACACTCGTTGTTTTTCTCGAACGCTCGCAACTCTACTTAGCTGTTAAGTGAAAATGTGTAATCATATAGGTTTCAATCTAAAGATGTTACCGAACCTGTATGGCAGGACTTACGGCAGTGCATCCGCCAAGTTTGAGAAAAAGCGGATAAATTATGGTAATAGCTTAGTATTAAGCGTACTAGGAGTTTTGTTAGAGGGTTTTTTTGCATCGGAACTGTTCTTTTCTAGATCACTAAGATGAATGTAGACGTATCGCGATGGATCTTCATTAGGCGAAGGTTGGCAAAGTTGCAGTTATCACATAGCTATAAAGTTTTTAGTAACGACCGTTTTGGTAATTCAGAGTAAACTAGTCGCGAGCTCGAACTCACTGGTGGTCATGGCCAAAAAGCAAGCTGTCTCACCTGGCTTCGTGTCCGACAGAGCTATTATCAGTGGTGAGTTAGACGCTAGTCTACACGAACAACGTCTAGTTCTCACACACAGAAACACCATTCCGAACTGATAGGCGCGTAAAATAATTCGAAAAGTGCTTCGGAAAATCGAGTTTTGTGAAAAAACCAGTGCATAAATCAATTACAAATAAAGTTTATTTATTTATTTTTAACCCCCTGACGCAAAAACGACGGGGTGTTATAAGTTTGACGTGTCTGTGTGTGTGTGCGTGTGTGTGTGTGTGTGTGTGTCTGTCTGTGGCATCGTAGGTCCCGAACGGATGAACCGATTTTGATTTTGTTTTTTTTTGTTTGAAAGGTGAATTAGTCGGGAGTGTTCTTAGCTATGTTTGATGAAAATCGGTCCAAGATGGCCGCCGCCACGAAATGGCGGATTACATATTTTTTCACAACTCCCTCAATATGGGTGTCAAATGAAAGGGCTTGAATAGTAGAATACTAAGCACTATGATAAATTTCAAATCCAAGATGGCCGCCACCACAAAGTGGCGAATTATATTTTTATTCACAACTCCTTCAATATAGGTATCAAATGCAAGGGCTTGACAAATAGAATAATGTACACTATATTGAAAGGGAATGAGGAATATTAACTAACGAAATGAAAACTAAAAACTTGAGAATTATTTCTTTGTCTGATCAATCAATACGACCACTGAGTTTGACCATTTTTATTACGAACGGAATTATCCTACTTAAAAAACGTAGGTATTTCTACATCAGATAGTGTCGCAGTCCCATTTTATAAACTAGATCTGAAATACCTAAGATATCTAATAGCTATGAAATACTTGTACCTACGAAAGTTGAATAACTAAAGGAACAACTAGAAAAAGGATATAATAAAACAAAAAAATCTGTTTAGTCTTAAAAATTATCTGCCAAACTGACCTCCACAACCTAGCTACTGGGTAATATGATACCCCTTGGTAAGACTGGTTGTCAGGACATTCGGGCTTCTGACTACCCGTAACGACTGTCAAAGATCCACGAATGACAGCCGGGACCAACGGCTTAACGTGCTTTCCGAGGCACGGAGCGGTCTCGGTATGTAAAGATGGTCACCCATCCACAGACCAACCGCGGCAAGCGTAGCTTAACCTGAGCGATCGACCTGTGCGGCTGTTATTATTTAGCCACGAGCCCCTCCAATTACTTACATTTAATTTTATTATTTTTTTGTGTCGGGGGTTTTTTAAATTTTTATTTTCATAACTGAGCTTTGGCGGTACGGACATGGTTTTAAAGATTTTATAGTTCTTTTATTACGCATTCACAACCAAAGTTACGTTATAAATAGCAAGAAAAACGAATCTTTGTTGGCTCATAACTTTTTAATGGCTTTTTTTTTTACTATTCTGTTTCCAACATTAATAATAATCATTAATAATATAACATGTTTAACATAGGGTGCTCATAGGATAAATACTCTCCCGAATTTTGTATGGAAAAAATATCGACTAGTGGCACCTTAAAGCTACGGTTTCCTGACCGCCATAGCGTCCGCTATTTACCTAATTTAAAATGGGCTTGTTTTTAGCTTTTCAGTTTTTTACCGCAGTCGGGTTTTTTTTTTTTTAATGATTACTTTTTTTTGTTCATTGCGTCACGATTTTTGTTATATAATCTTGGTATTTTATGCAATGGCGCCGATTCCCTTGTTCACAAACTAAACTAAATTTAAGATCAGTGCATCTTTTCTTTCTATTTCATTAAGAAAAGGACAGAAGATAAATATTAGTTTAGTTCTGTCAAATTAAGTGACTCCATAGACAAGTTTAGGCGAGATTAAAAAAATGGCTACTAAAATACGTCAATTTACGCCAGGCGCTGACTAATTTGACAGGACTAAACTAAAATTTATCTTCTGCCCTTTAGTTTGTTAACAAGGGAATCACCAGTGTATGGCATAACGTTATCTGGGTTTAGATTAAGTAGACACCAGAATCCTTTGTTTGTAATTATAACTCATTACCCAGATGCTACAAAGGATTCTGTAAAATCAGCCTATAATGTTCCCAATGGGAAACAAGCCTCCTCTCTTCAAGAGGGAGTGGGCTGTAATCTACCACGCGAACCCAGTGCGGGTTGGTGTATGTGAAAACTGACCATACGTCCCGTTTTGAACGGGACAACGGGACTGTCCCTTTTCTCAGTCACCTGTCCCTTAGCCCCAAACAAAGCTTCGGTACTCAAAATAGTCACGTTTTAAAAACATGTCAGAGGGATTTAATAAGAATGGTGAACTGATGATGACAATAATATGTACATTTATATGAAAAAATAAGTAAAATAATCATAGGGCATCAAAAAATTCGTCCGCATCGCTGTCAACAGGAACAGTGCCCAAAAGGCTGGCTGAGCAAATGGCTAACATTTTCCTGGTCAACTTTTCAGTGCTGTGGACAGAAGACAGGAACGCCGGTAAGCTAATTCTGGTAATTTTGCGGACGCCGAGGCCACCAAAACGGATGGGTAGTGTGGCTTGAAGCCACGCTTGGTCGTCCAAGGCCACATTTAAAATGGATGTTAGTGTGCTGCGAATAATTTGGTCAATTTTGTCCAAGACGTGTGGCTGCTTCCATAAAGGGGAAGAGCGTAGAAAATACATAAAATTTGGGCCAAAACAACAGTAACTAGTCAGGGTGATTGCCGTATGTAAATTAATTTTGGAGAGTCTGTCCGAAACCTCGTTGAAATTTTTAATTTTTTCGTCGATAAAAGGAGTAAAACTATCTTCTAAAATCGGGGAACCTAGGAGGTGCAGTGAACTTTTGTCTAAAATTTTGATTTGTGGGGCTATTGTTTTAAATTTATCTAGAGTCAATTGTCTGTCGATAGTGTCAGAAAGGTAAAGTTCACATTTTGAGGGGTTAAGGTCCAAGCCAATAGATTGAAATTCCTGTTTGAGGAGTTGTAGATCTTTCAAAACAGTGTCTACGTCACCTCCTAGCGTTCCATCGTCTAAATACCATACGTTAAATTTTGAATTGATGATTGATTTTTATTTTTCACAATTTGTTCGAATTTATTTAAAAGATTTAATTGTAATGAAACCTTAACTACTTATTTTCAATTTTCACGCTGAATAGAATAAAAATAATTATAATTAAGCTTAATTATAGAATAACGAAGAACACTAATTAAATCGTATTAACTTACTCTTATTCTAAATAAAGAAAATTCAAAAGTGCTGTTTATTTTCATTTTACCCGCTAACTGTCGTTTTTAAACCCATATCCCGTTTTTGTTAAAAAATAAATGGTCAGTTTATGTATGTCACATGTCTTCGAATTTTTGGTTCTAGGACATGCCGGTTTCCTCACGATGTTTTCCTTCAATGCAATGTTTATGAAATTTCCGGGTTCGAACTCACGAATACTCGTAGGTAAGTCGGGACCGTTAGCACTGGGCCACGACTTCTGCACATACCCCATACCATCATCATCATCTGCCTAGCCTTTTCCCAACCATGTTGGGGTTGGCTTCCAGTCTAACCGGATGCAGCTGAATACCAGAATTTTACATGGAGCGACTGCCTATCTGACCTCCACAACCCAATTACTGGGTAATACGATACCCCTTGATAAAACTGGTTGTCAGACTTTCGGGCTTCTGACTACCAGTAACGACTGTCAAAGATCCATGAATGACAGCCGGGACCAAGTGACGGTATGTGAAGATGGTCACCCATCCACAGACCAACCGCGGCAAGCGTAGCTTAACCCGATCTATCAACCTGTGCGGCTGTTATCCATACCATGGTAAAAATATTAACCTTCTTACACATTATTTTGCGCAGACACGAGAGGAAGACTGTTAGTGTCTAAGCACACTATGCCGAAGGTACGCGACCGAATTTCGGCATGATTACGCCTGCAATGCTATTTGAATTACTGACGACACATTATGCCGAAATTACGTTGCATTATAGCGAACAGCCGAACTTGGATCGGGCGTAACTGTAGAGCACACATTATAAGCGACTGAAGTTCGGTTCGATTGCCGAAGAAGATCCGGGGCAGGGAGCAGCGGAGCTGCGGGAGGCGGGCATGCCCGCGCCCCGCGTGTGCGCAACTAAATTTCTGCCGCGTAAGTTCGGCACTTATTGTGTGTCACATCAGCCGAATACGTCGGAACGTAAAATCAGTCGCGGAACTTCGGTCGCGTACCTTCGGCATAGTGTGTTTGGACACTTACTCGTAACTAGTCGTAACTTGATAAAAACACTCGTTGTTTTTCTCGAACGCTCGCAGCTCTACTTAGCTGTTAAGTGAAAATGTGTAATCATATAGGTTTCAATCTAAAGATGTTACCGAACCTGTATGGCAGGACTTACGGCAGTGCATCCGCCAAGTTTGAGAAAAAGCGGATAAATTATGGTAATAGTTTAGTAGAGCTTAGTATAAAGCGTACTAGGAGTTTTGTTAGAGGTTTTTTTTTGCATTGGAACTGTTCTTTTCTAGATCACTAAGATGAATGTAGACATATCGCGATGGATCTTCATTAGGAGAAGGTTGGCAAAGTTGCAGTTATCACATAGCTATAAAGTTTTTAGTAACGACCGTTTTGGTAATTCAGAGTAAACTAGTCGCGAGCTCGAACTCACTGGTGGTCATGGCCAAAAAGCAAGCTGTCTCACCTGGCTTCGTGTCCGACAGAGCTAGTATCAGTGATGAGCAGTTAGACGCTAGTCTATACGAACAACGTCTAGTTCTCACGCACAGAAACACCATTCCGAACTGATAGGTGCGTAAAATAATTCGAAAAGTGCTTCGGAAAATCGAGTTTTATGAAAAAACCAGTGCATAGGTAAATCAATTACAAATAAAGTTTTTTTTTTTTATTTCGATAACTGAGCTACAAAGCTCAATTATCGAAATAAAAAAAAAAACTTCAAAACCAAACCTTTCAAAATCTTCAAAACCAAGTCCGTACCGACAACGGTACGGACTTGGTTTTGAAGATTTTACACAGTTCTTTTATTACTCATTCACACCCAAAGTTACGTTATAAATAGCAAGAAAAACGAATCTTTGTTGGCTCATAACTTTTTAATGGCTTTTTTTTACTATTCTGTTTCCAACATTAATAATAATACAAAACTATATCATGTTTAACTTTGGGTGCTCAATGTCAAACAGTGGAGTAATACTCTCCCGAAATTTGTATGGAAAAAATATCGACTAGTGGCACCTTAAAGCTACGGTTTCCTGACCACCATAGCGTCCGCTATTTACCAGTAAATGACGTCACTGAAACGTTATTTTTGAAAGTAAGCTGGTGTGTTTTCCTAAAGAGTGTTTTTTGACACCGTAAAGTCAAACTCCGCTACCATCATATTCATGATAGCCTTATAATATGGCGGCCATCGCTCTTCTAGAACACCAATTGACACCATAGCATGGGAAGCATGGGATAAAGAGAATCAGTGAGGGCGTGTTCAGGCAACCCGCGCCGACCACACACAGGACCCGCAAACGCGTTGTGCCCGCATCCGCGCTCGCCACGCGCAAGCGCACGCATCGCGGACGTCTCGCAACCGCTTAAACTACTAGAGTGACTGGACGACTTCATTCACTGGACCTTAGTGGCTTCACAACGTGAGATGTGACATCTGGGGTGGGCGCAGCGCGTGTGCCTGGTGAGCGCGGGGTTGGCTTGAGGCGGGCGCGAGGCGGGCGCGTGGCGTAAGCGGTTGGACTTGGATAAATGCAATTTGCGATCTATTGATGGCTCATAAGACTCAAATTATATACAACAAATTTCAAAGCGAGTTAGACGCGGTTGCTGCCTCGCGTGGCGTGCGCTTAGCGGGCGCGTGTCGTCTGAGCTTACTTTACTCGCTTCTTGCAATAAGGCAAGGTTTTTAGAGGCTAGAAAAGTGGTGACCGCCACTTTCTTTCTTTCTTTGGTCTCCTGGTTGCAAGCGCGACTGCTGAACGTGGGGTCTTGGGTTCGATTCCCGGGCCGAACAAAGTGTTATTGGGTTTTCCATTAATAATTTCGGGTAAATACCCTCGTGCCTCGGAAAGCACGTGAAGCCTCCTGCGCCTGATCTCTCCCAGGTCGTGTCGGATTGCCGTCCCATAGGACTATGAGAGTGAAGAAACAGAGAGTGCACCTGTGTTTACGCACACACTTGTGCACTATAACATCTCCTGTGTACCTGGCTAATCTCCGTTGAGATTAAACAACTGTGACCGAAATCGGTCGGGAGGTTATTAATATTAGGTTGTCATTCATCGGTAAAATGGCGGACGTTATATTGCGGCCACTTCATATCTATGGAGCCTAAAGTTTTCATTTCACGCGATAAAACTTGGCAGTAGTCAGAATCACCCATTAACAGTCTCCACACTTTTATCAGCGATTCAAACTGTCATGCCAAGAACTTGGCTCGAACTTTACATTAACTTTTGAACGAATAGAAATTAACGCATTTATAAGTTAAGTGATCGTTTGGCGGCGCCAAAGAACTTGTGATCAAGGTTGTCCATGGGATTTTTATCATTAAAAAAACTAGGCCCTGCTTCGCTTGTTTTTACGATTGTACAAAACATCGAGAATTCTCTATTATACAGGGTTATTGGTAAAACATTAACAACCTCTTAAGAGGTCATTGTACTCATCATTATGAACAACTTTTACTATGGGACCAAACCTGCAACGCGAAAAAAAAATCAGCTGTTCCCTACATTTATATTCGTATAACTCGTCGAAATGTAGGGTGTGGTTTAATCGAAATAAATGTATTGTGTTTGAGTTTGAGTTTTCTAAATGATGGTGAAAACAACATTAAAATGTTGTGGAATTTCAAAGAACAACGCGGTCACAAAAATATTGACACGAAAAGCGACTTCAATTTAGAATTTGTATACAGGGTTATTGGTAAAACATTAACAACCTCTTAAGAGGTCATTGTACTCATCATTATGAACAACTTTTACTATGGGACCAAACCTGAAATCGCGAAAAAAAAAATCAGTTGTTCGCTACATTTATGTTCGTATAACTCGTCAAAATGTAGGGGACAGCTTATTTTTTTTTCGCGATTTCAGGTTTGGTCCCATAGTAAAAGTTGTTCATAATGATGTTTTACCAATAACCCTGTATAATCTGCATTCGCGACTTATTTGCCAAAAATGTAAACAAAATATATGAGTTTATGGAAAAAAGTTATTCAACAAAATAAAAAACCCGACTGCGGTAAAAAACTGAAAAGTTAAAAACAAGCCCATTTTAAATTAAATAAAAGTTGGAAGCAGGCGGGACCCATTTGAATTTGAAAATATAATAAAAATGGTATGGGTCCCGCCTGCTTCCAACTTTTATTTAATTTAAAATGGGCTTGTTTTTAACTTTTCAGTTTTTTACCGCAGTCGGGTTTTTTATTTTGTTGAATAACTTTTTTTATTTCCAGCTTTTTAGTTTACAAAATAAATGTGAAAGATTTCGCAGACGATTTAGCTCTTGGTACGTGTTTTTTTACGATTTGTCACTTCGAATTACTTTTAACTATATAAGTTGTATATATTTTTGTAATCACCTTTAAAAACCCTTTATTTTGATACCCCACTCGATATGTTTCGAGAAAAATAATTTTTTTTGAAGACATAATATTGCGCCAAAAATCGGCCATTTTATATTTTTTCAATTTTGATATACCCAGTGACACTCGCGCCACCAAGACAAATCTAAAGACGTATAATTTATCAAAATCCGTTCATTCGTTTAGAAGTTACGAGGGAACAAAGAAACGGACATACATACATACATACATACATACATACAGGTCAAACACATAACCCTCCTTTTGGGCTTCGCCGCAGTCGGGTAAAAATAACTTTAATTCCTCACTCAATCCGTCACTCTAACATCAACTTACCTAATTACCATTAAAATAAAGTTGTTATTTGTTTAACTTGTAATAACATCAATTTGAAACATAATAGACTTTATGTATAAGTATTTGTTAAGTTATTTCTGATTATTTTTGTTTAAGTACTAGCTGCGCCCCGCGGTTTCACTCGCATAAGTTTCGATCCCGTAAGAATATCGAGATAAAAAGTAGCCTATATGCGGCCACGGCGTCAGCTACCTCCATAATTTTTTTTATCAAAATTGGTCCAGCCGTTTGAGCGTGAAGAAGTAACAAACATATAAACACATCCCCATACACACCCTCTCACAAACTTTCGCCTTTATAATATTTGTGTGATTTTTTATTATCCCTTACAACAACAAAATAAAATAAAATACAAAAATGTGAAGATAATTAGTGGATGTTGAATGCTGTATTTTTTTGCATTTATCTGAAAGGTGTTTCAGGGCGCTGTCCTAAAACTAACTTTGAGGCGATACGTATTGAGTCTAATTTCAATAAACGATTTTGAGTTTGACTCCAAAAATGTATTCTCCTGACGTTCTTATTACTATCTATCAGTGGAATAGGCTCTTTCCACCAGGACCAATATTGCTTTCGTGAATTTCTGGAGTTCCCAGACGTTTTTCTCGTTAACGGTGTGATATAGTGTAGCTTTTCGAAAGCTTAGCTTTAGGTAATCTCTCGGTTAACCACAATGCCAATTTGGAATGATATTGACCAACGATATGGTCGAAGACGAAACATGATTGCTTATATGATGCATATGAACTTACAAATCAACCTCTCAATGTCAATGTATCAATGTCAAATCAAATCTCAACCATATCAACCTCTATGTTTCCTCTGTGCGGTGCATATATATCGAAATCATGAAACGTTTATTTTCTCTTGACTGTACATAACTGTGTAAAAGAATAACCTAGATAAAGTGGATAAGACAGAGATTAAAACAGAAGACGAACTAGTAGGGGATCTTTGGGGTCTCCACCCCAAAGATCCCCTGCTAGTGGCTGCTAGTGTTTTCTGAACCCCTCCGGGTTCAGACAGGAATAAATTGACAAAACTCTTACCTATATAATAAGAGCTAGTGTGTTGATGATCTTGTTTTATTCTCCATCAGTGTTTCTAAACTAAAAAAAAAATGTGTTGAAACTTCTTTGAAAATCACATAAATCCTGTTCAGTCTTCTCTTAATTCTCTCCAAGTGCTTACCTATACTTATTCTTGCTTTCGTTTCCCTGTCTAATGTTTCTTGTGCTACCCTAATATTGTCAATAAAGGGATTACAGGACCTAAACGCAAAAACGCAAGTTTTAGAAGCAATAAAAGTATATGATCGACTACGGTAAACAAAATCAGAAAAAAATATGATATTCTTCAGGATAAATGCTAGGTAGATAGTGTGTTGAAAACATAATACAATTAAATTGATACTATAGAAAAAATCATGAAGATACCCCCAAAAATTTTCTTTTTCCAACAAAAACCATACTAATATACATACAATCATTCTGATTTTTTGTCAGATTATTCTACAAGCCTGTGTGGTGCCGGACTTAAAGAATACCACCACCCCTTACTTCCCGTGGGTGTCGTAAAAGGCGACTAAGGGTCGTACCGGAGAATGGGCAGCAGCGTTCTCTATGTATTCCACCATCATACCATACTGCGATCGCCAACCCGCCTGCCAAGCGTGGCGATTATGGCAAAACCTCCCAAAATTGGGGGAGGCCTATGTCCAGCAGTGGACGTCTATCGGCTGAAACGACGACAACGACGACGATTCTACAAGCAACATACTAAAGCACTAGTGTTTTAGTTTTTTAGTCCAAACAATAGATTTTTGTAAACAGATAATTGCTTCATATTTTGCAATAAATTACCAGCGTTGTGTCATCGCGCTTCTCTTTCTTTTCAATGCAGTCCGACAGTGACCGCGCTTTAGGTCATGTAGTTCCCTTAATTGGCCTTCTTACACTCACTGTTAACTATCTGTATCCTAGCTGTAAGTTTTCTTAAGAAATAAAATAATATAATAAATAAATAACTTCATGATATACTTACATAAAATTATGCGTCTAATTATTTCTGGTGTTCTGTGACATAAAGAGTCTCCTGTTCCCTGTTAGTTTTAAATTAGATTATATAAACATAATTATTGTCTACGTAATCATGGTTTCTATGTTAATTAATATAATTGGTGTAATGCCGTTTTAGTATTCAATAAATAAATAAATGATGGATAAAGAGGACAGAGACTAGGGAGGCCTCTGCCTAGCAGTGGTACATTAACCGCTAAAAGTAAAATAAACAAGTAATAAAATGATTTCCAGTAGAAAAAATACAGTTTTGAAAGGACTAAATATCATAGGTGTTACAAACACAGGGTTACTTTTCAAAGACCATCCTTTTTACATGGTGTTCTACCCATGAACATAAACAACTTTCACTATGGGACCAACTCTGAAATCACGAGAAAAAAATCAGCTGTTTCATACAAAACTTCAATACCTACTTGAGCAAAATGTATGAAACAGCTGATTTTTTTTTTTCGTGATTTCAGAGTTGGTCCCATAGTGAAAGTTGTTTATATTCATGGATAGAACACCATGTAAAAATTTGGATGGTCTCGTGTAAGGTCTCAGGCAAATCAGAACGTAGTGGCTGCGATCTATCTTTATCTATCATCATTATTGTACTTACTTATGCTCTAAAAACTAAGAAATTACTTATGACTTATGAAGTTATTCTATCAAGACATTGAAGCATTAAAAAACAGTGGCACTCCGAGTGTGTCGACAGAAGTTTAAACACAACACAAACAGAATACTTTGCCATCACTCACTGACATATCGGATACACATTAAAACCGAGTACATACCGAGGACAGCCGAACACATCCGATGCGGTGTCGGTTACGGTAACGGCTTTTTTCCCATCTCAAAAATGTCCAACGCGTCTAAAGAAGTTTGCTCTTCAAAAATTTGTGATCAATCAATCTACCTGACCTTGTCCAACTATGGCTATCGGCTTCCAGTCTAACCTCATCATCATCATCATCATTTCAGCCGAAAGACGTCCACTGCTGGACATAGGCCTCCCCCAAAAAGGGGGGGTTTGCCATAATCGCCACCTTTGAGTATTAAACCAACCGGAGACGCCACGAGTACTAATATCTATGCAAATAAGCCTGTCACTTTCATCGCGGGGGACGAGGGAACGCAATAATACACTAATGCAATTCGATCGCGTTGTTACGCACGCACACAAAACAAAAAACAAACACAAGCATAAACTATACGCACACATGTATATAACCGTTATGACCGGCGGTCTCGTACCTTTGGCAGCGGGGATCGCCTGACAATGGCGCCTCCAGTTGGTTTAATACTCAAAGATCGCCACGCTTGGCAGGCGGGTTGGCGATCGCAGTATGGTATGGTGGTGGAATGCATAGAGAACGCTGCTGCCCATTCTCCGGTTCGCCCCTTAGTCGCCTTTTACGACACCCACGGGAAGTATGGGGTAGTGATATACTTTAAGTCCGGCACCACACAGACCAGTCTAACCTGATGCAGCTGAATACCAGTATTTTACTTGGAGCTACTACCTATCTGACCTAAAAAAGCACTTCCTCTCTCCTTAAACATCATCATTATATTTTTCTTTGCTCCTGTTTCATGTTTATTGTTATATGTATATATTTATTTAGATTAGTATATTATACTTTATGTATGTATTTATTGCATTACGTAAATAGTACACCACAGACTACCTGCAGTATTTGTCAGTCCGTCCCCTTTTTAATCCATCCAAAGGTTGTCTTTAAAAGATCGCTTTTAGCGATAAGACCGCCCATTGTGTTACCCTTTGTACAGTTTCTATAATTATGTCTGTAATTAATATGGTGTACATAATAAAGAGTATTCTATTCTATTCTCCACAACCCAGTTACTAGGTAACAAGATACTCCTTAGTAAGACTGGTTTACTTGGGCTTCTGACTACCCGTAACGACTGTCAATGATGTGCGAGTGACACCGGGTGCTTTCCAAGGCACGGAGGGGTATGTAATGGATGATTACCCATACACGAACCGACCGCGGCGCTTAACCTTTGATCGACACGTGCGGCTTACTAAGATGGAGCCATGGGCCCCTTTTTAGAGTTCCGAACCCAAAGGGTGCCAACACAACCCTATTACCAAGCCTCTGCTGTCCGTTCGTCCGTCCATCCGTTGGTCCGTCAGTCCACAATTGAAATTTTCACAGAGTGTGTCTATTGCCGCCATATCAACAAATAATAAAAATAAAAAAACTTCGAAGGCTTCCGTACCGAATGGAAAATACGCCGAAAAAAACACGTATGTTGTATGGGAGCTTCCCCTTAAATATTTATTTTATTTGTTTTTAGTATTTGTTGTTATAGCGGCAACAGAAATACATAATTTGTGAAAATTTCAACTGTCTAGCTATCGCGGTTCTTGAGATACAGCCTGGTGACAGACAGACGGATGGACGGACGGACGGACAAACAGCGAAGTCTTAGTAATAGGGTCCCGTTTTTACCCTTTGGGTACGGAACCCTAAGAACGGGTTTTTTTTCGCCATTTTTTTGCGTTGTGTACGAGTACAGTCGGTGGCCAACATTATCTGACCCACTTGAGTGATAGCGAATTTGAACCTTATCGTGAACATTTGGAACACTCCGTGCAAGTATTTCGATAAATCATGTTGTTAGGCGATTTTAATCATTATATTGTTGTTGTTAAGGTTGAAAGGCTAATGAGTTTCAAGACTACTAAAAAAAAACCAAAGCGAGGGTGGATCTATAAAAAAAAATATCGCGCATCAGTAACATTTTAAACGTGTCTACGGTTAATAGCTAAATTCCGTGATTCATTTTAATAGCTGGTTGTGATTGTGCGATAATGAACTTTATGAAAATATACGATAGAAATGAAACAAAATCATTGCAAGTAATAAAAATGTTTATTAATTCATTATATAAGTAAGATAAAGTAAGTAAATGCTCTTAGTTCAAAATTAATACATTTTATAATATCATATTCAAACATAACCATTTTTAAACATTAAAAAAAAGTCATGCTAATGGTAATTGCTTGGAAGTGTGTTATCGAGAAAACATTGATGTATAAATGCGAGAAAATGAAGAAATTTGTGAAATGTTTTACAGATTTATAGCTAAGTAAGTATATGTAGTGAATCAACATGTTATTTAAATAGAAAAATGCATTTCCATTTATAACAATAACATCACCACAGAATCTTACATTTTAATAGTTTAGCATTCATTCAATTGAGCATTTACTTACATAGTGTGTTTCAAAATACTTATAAGTAATTAGATTAGTTAGTAGCGAAGTGGCGCACCGTCTCCTGCTATAACTTGCTGTAAGCGGCTACGCATACCGCACACCATGTTCCAACACAAATCTTTTCCTCTCATGTGCTCCCATGTCGATGACACGATCTCAGCCAAAATGTTTTTATTTCGCACTTCAGCTGTGTCCCAATTTAAAACCATTTGACCATAGGTTTTATATAGGGTTCAAATCGGGAGTTTTAGATAGCCAGTAAATAACAGTTACACCTTCTTGAGCAGCTAACCAATTCTTCACAATGCCTGCACGGTGGATGGAGCAGTTATCTTGCACGAAGTAAATATCTGTATTTGGATAGGCAATTCGCACAGTCGGCAGCAGGCAGGACGTCACCATCCAGCCAGCAATGTTTTGTATAGTCATTAAGTTGCGACATGACGCTTTGATTACACCCAATTCATTAAAAATATTTTTCACGATTTACGTCAAACGTTTTAGAAATGTTTGTGCGCCGCAGTCACTGTTTAGGCGTTGGTAGACTGACTTATGTCACTTAGATCAATTTAGTATCCATCTACCCTACGACGTAAACTATTACTTCGTCCTACTTATTTGAGGACTTATAGTTTTTTTTTATTTACCCACTTATTTTCCAGAAAAGTTGTTAGGCAAAAATCATATTGGTCGTTCTATAATAATGCAAGAAATATTGTAGAAATCATAAATGAAAACAAATAAAGAAAGAGAAATTATAAAGAAATTGATAAAAGGTGGATTGTGTTTTCGAACCCACATGTTGTTCGTCGCGAATCCAGCATCGAACCGCGAAGCCACAATGACTGGTTGAGAATACGCGAAATTAAAGATTAGGTAGTAAGTATGGCCGTGTTATTTAAAAGCTTTTCAACTTTAACGACAAGAAGATAATGATTAAAATGGCTTAACAAGATATGCCGGTGGGTCAGGCAATGTTCGGTGGGTCAGACAATGTTGGTCACCGACTGTACGACTCACACTTGGCCGCTTTTTTTATTAATAACTAGCTTCTGCCCGCGACTTCGTCCGCGTGAAATTCGTACTTTCCTCCTAATATTTCGAAAATTTATGTTTATGATCTTAACATTTATTTAGATAAATAAGTATTTGGGCCAATTTTTAAGTTTATAGATCAAAGAGTTTTTGTACTTTTCAAATAAACTATATCCCCGCTTTTCACTACAACAGGGATGGAATTTTGAAAAATCGTTTGGGATGCATGTGTTCATAACTTGACTCAAAGACCCATACCCATTTTCGAGTTAATGGAAGGAAGCAGTAAAATCCAACCCATAAACTTTATTACTCTTTTCCAACTTGGTAGGAGTCGATTTTTGAAAAACCCTAAAACACACTTTTTTATTTTTAACCGACGTCAACAAAAGCAGGAGGTTCTCAATTCGTCGGAATCTTTTTTTTTTATGTACGTTCCCGATTACTCGAAGACGGCTAGACCGATTTGATTTTTTTTTTGTTTTCAGGGTATACTTTCCAGGTGGTCCCATTGTCATCAGGTCAGGATCTGATGAGGGGATAATGGAGAAATCGAAGGAACTCTTTAAATATTATAGGCACACCTATAGCGATTTGGGCAATTTTTACAGTAACTCGTGCATTTGCTCTCGAAAGCACTATTTGGTGAAGTGGAACCGATGATGAAGACCACAGATGGCCACCGGAACTACTCCATAATAAGAATTTCACGGGTTGCGATTCGATTACTTTAACATGGTTGCTAAGTAATTTATGCTCGTCACAATGCGAATGGTGAAATGGAGCTGATGGTGAAATACCAGGAGAATTCCTCAACAATTAATGTCAGTCATGCATCGGGAAAAGCAATATTTTGGTAAAGGCGATGAGCAAGTTGATATTAGGATGTTTTAACTTAGATACATTATAAACAGACCCACTAAAAAGTGAGAAATAAAAACGTTATAACAAAAAAAAACCGACCTCCAAAAAACACTACAAAGTGAAAAATAACTTTAATTTCGGAAGTCGGTGGCAAAAAACTTAAATACAGAACCAAAGACACCGACTTCCGAAATTAAAGTTAGTATTTCTGGAAGTCTATAAAGTTTATAAACCAAATAAATAAGATTTTTCATATAAACAGTGTCCCCTCTTTTTATCCCCATAAGGATGGAATTTTGAACAATCGTCTGGGATGTTTCGATGACTTTTTTTTTCGTGTGGCAAATCATCAAATGACCCCTCCCGCTCTGGGTGGAGCAGAAGGGAGTGTCAAACTCTTACTGACTAAAACCCAGCCATGTTCTTTCCTTAGCCTTTTATGTTCCGGACCAGCGGTAACCCTTTCGGACAATCCCGCTGACCCGGCACGATGTTTCGATGACTCGACTCAAACATTATTTATACCAATTTTCGAGCTAATCATGCCACGTAATAAAATACTCCCCTGTGAAATTGACTACCCTTTTTCACACAGTTAGGGGTAGATTTTCGAAAAACCTTGATACACATTAGTCTTTATTTTTAGTTTTAAGTATACATACTCAGTTTCGAGCTAATCGGACAGCGCGTTAAAATTCTTCCATACAAATTTTGACACCCCCCAATCCCCAATCCCTTTTTAGAGAGTACTTTAGAAAAACAAAAATTGCCAAACTTAATAATTTACTTAGATAAGTATTCGTGCCAAGTTTCAAGGTTATTAACTCAAGGAATAAGATGTTTCATACAAACAAAATCCCCCCTTTTCCACCTCCTTAAAGGTTGAATTTCCAAAACCCCTTCTTAGTGGATACCTACTCTTCACAAAAAACACACCCTCCAAAATTCATATCTCTAGGACCAACAGTGCAGGCTGTGCGTTGATAGATTATATAATATAATTAAAAACAAAATTTCATTCCCCTTTTCACCCCCTTAAGAGCGTTTACGCCGTACGGCATTTCATACAAACTTTCAAGCCCCTATTATTCGAAATTAATGAACCGATGTTAATTAAACTTCATACGCATTAGCAGGATACAAAGGTCTAAAAAGTTAGTAGAGAACATTTTCAAAATGTCTTATTTAAAAAAAGATAACTGGAAATCTCTGTTTCTATTGAAAATTTAAAATCGGTCTAATTTGGCTGTAACACTATTTTTCAAAAATGTTCTCTACTAACTTTTTAGACCTATGTATTTTGCATATGCGTACAAAGTTTCATTAAAATCGGTTCATTCATTTCGAAAAATAAGAGCTTGAAAGTTTGTATGAAATGCCGTACGGCGTAAACGCTCTTAAGGGTTGAAATTCTAACAATACCGTTGCGTTACCTTCTTGCTTCCAACCATAAATAAGCCTAGATTTTTACGTTGCGTTACCTTTACGTTGCGTTACATTTTTACGTTGCGTTGCGTTACCTTCCAACCATAAGCCTAGATTGAATTTTGTGATTTTTACTTCGAAAATTAAGGACTTTCCATACACAACGCTGAGACACTTGTTAATTAATTTTAAATCCTCAGCCTAAACACAAAACTTGAAGATCCTAACTTCAAAACTGACAGACTTTCATATAAACTTCCATCCCCTATTTCACCCCTTTAGGGGTAGAATTCCCAAAAATCCTTTCTTAGTGGATACTTACTCCTTACAAAGAACAAACCCTCCAAGTTTCATGTCTCTAGGAGCAGCGGTTTGGGCTGTGTGTTGATATATCAACAGTCAGTCAGTTTACCATTTTATATATATAGAAGATAAAGAAAATCGAGAAAAGAAATGCCTAACCTATACCAAATATAATACTTATAATATTTATATACATACCCTAAATACAAATTAAGATAAGTATACCGAAAATCAGGGAAATAAGTGCCTAACCTATAATAAATGCTTACAATATTTATTTACAAACCCTGAATAAAAATTAAGATAAGTAAATACCCAAAAATCCAGGAAAGAACCGCCTAAGTCAGTATTCAAGTGAATCGCAATAATCGAAAGCAACTATTCGCCTATACTCTCCAGGATACGTGCGTTCGCTGCAAATGTTCGCCGTGATTCTTTAAATTGACCTAACTTTTTTATTTATGAACCGATTGACATTAAATAAACACTAAATGTTAAGTGAAGCTTACTACAATATATTAGTGAAAACCGCATCTAAATCGAATAAGCCGTTTCTGATATTAGCGTGCACAAACACAGCAGACAAACAGACAAATAAAATTTAATTACAATTTCGGGTTCGGCATCAATATAATAACAACCCCTGCTACTTTTATTAAATATATTTCCATTGTACAGACACCACTTTTCTACAATTTTATTATATGTAATAGATGATGTCCCGTAAATAGAACACGATGGTGACAACCCTAACGTAACTAAAACTTGAACAATAAAATGTCTTATTAGTGCAGTGCGAGAAGAACCAAATGAGTGTGAACCTGTCTGTCCTTACGACTTCAATTATAAGACTGCTCGTTAAACTAGTGAGGAAAGTTGGCGTCGTCGCTTGGAATTACTTGCACGTTTATAAGATGCGAGAATAATCCTTTGGTCATTAGGTTTACTGGAAACTATTCGAAGGCTCATCTCTTCTTGAAGTGTATAAGATTATGTCAGGATTGATGTTAGGCGGATCACACACTGAAATGAGCCAAACTTTGATTGAATTTGTAAGTAAAAAATTACGCGCGTTGTCTGTCGCGTGGCGCGTTTGTAGTGTGTGATCCGCCGTAGTATTTCGAAATTCCATGGGTATGGAATGTATGTAATATTATTGGAATTGTATTATATTCACATATGACAATCTATTAGAGCTTCCAAACAAATATACAAAATTTTATAGACGCACTGAGAAAAATTTCCTCTGCCGCACTACGTAAAATAAGGACAAAAATCGACCACCATGACGTGTGTAACCCGGTCCATTACGCGTAAGTAGTCAGTCATACGTAGTCGGCATACTGACGCTCATCATGGAGCGGGTTACGTAATTTACTCGTGGTTGATTTTTGTACGTACGTACGTAGCCCGACATCCGGCTACGTAATACGTAGTGCGCAAGTCGCACTGAATACTCCTGAAACTACGACTGCAACACCCGTATACTATTGTTGCGGGCACAGTAGAACGCGGTGAACCTTACGTGTGTACCATGGCGTCTTACGTACGATACTGTAGCGGGCATAGTAAATAATGATGAGCCATATGTGTGCACCGCGGTGGCATACGCACTATACTGTGGCGGACACAGTAAAACACGGTGAGCCGTACGTGTGTACCACGGCGGCATACGTACGATACTGTGGCGGGCATAGTAAATAATGATGAGCCATATGTGTGCACCGCGACGGCATATGTACAATACTGTGGCGGACACAGTAAATCACGATGAGCCGTATGTGTGCACCGCGGTGGCATACGTACAATACTGTGGCGGACACAGTAAATCACGATGAGCCGTACGTGTGTACCACGGCGGCATACGTACGACACTGTAGTGGGCACAGTAAATAATGGTGAGCCTTATGTGTGTACCACGGCGGCATACGTACGACACTGTAGTGGGCACAGTAAATAATGGTGAGCCTTATGTGTGTACCACGGCGGCATACGTACAATACTGTGGCGGACACAGTAAATCACGATGAGCCGTACGTGTGTACCACGGCGGCATACGTACGACACTGTAGTGGGCACAGTAAATAATGGTGAGCCTTATGTGTGTACCACGGCGGCATACGTACGACACTGTAGTGGGCACAGTAAATAATGGTGAGCCTTATGTGTGTACCACGGCGGCATACGTACGACACTGTAGTGGGCACAGTAAATAATGGTGAGCCTTATGTGTGTACCACGGCGGCATACGTACGACACTGTAGTGGGCACAGTAAATAATGGTGAGCCTTATGTGTGTACCACGGCGGCATACGTACAGTACTGTGGCGGACACAGTAAATCACGATGAGCCGTACGTGTGTACCACGGCGGCATACGTACGACACTGTAGTGGGCACAGTAAATAATGGTGAGCCTTATGTGTGTACCACGGCGGCATACGTACGACACTGTAGTGGGCACAGTAAAGAATGGTGAGCCTTATGTGTGTACCACGGCGGCATACGTACAATACTGTGGCGGACACAGTAAATCACGATGAGCCGTACGTGTGTACCACGGCGGCATACGTACGACACTGTAGTGGGCACAGTAAATAATGGTGAGCCTTATGTGTGTACCACGGCGGCATACGTACGACACTGTAGTGGGCACAGTAAATAATGGTGAGCCTTATGTGTGTACCACGGCGGCATACGTACAGTACTGTGGCGGACACAGTAAATCACGATGAGCCGTACGTGTGTACCACGGCGGCATACGTACGACACTGTAGTGGGCACAGAAAATAATGGTGAGCCTTATGTGTGTACCACGGCGGCATACGTACGACACTGTAGTGGGCACAGTAAATAATGGTGAGCCTTGTGTGTACCACGGCGGCATACGTACAATACTGTGGCGGACACAGTAAAACATGGTGAGCTGTACGTGTGTACCACGGCGGCATACGTACGGTACTGTGGCGGACACAGTAAAGCACGGTGAGCCGTACGTGTGTACCACGGCGGATGTGACTTTCGAGTGTTTAATATTCAAAATAAGTATCTGAACACATTTGTATGTACCATGCGCCAGCATAAGGAAAATACAGGTGCGAGTATCTTTCCTTATGCTGGCGCATGGTACATACAAATGTGTTCAGATACTTATTTTGAATATTAAACACTCGAAAGTCACATCCGCCGTGGTACACACGTACGGCTCACCGTGCTTTACTGTGTCCGCCACAGTACGTTCTTGAGCAGGCGGTCGAGCGAAGCGGGGCAGAGGGGATGGGCGGGGCAAGGAAAGAAATAGTGTAAAGGGCAATTTTAAGTAAATAGACATAAAATATTCATATTATTTATTTTCAATCGTAAAATTGAGACATACAAAAAAAAACAAGCTTAATGATTGTCAGTCACATAATTAATTGTCGGTTTCAATGCTGTTTAGCAATTCAGGGGAGGAGCGAGACAACCCTAACACAAGTGTTATTAACTACTTACTGGGGCTGTTTCAATCACATTTGTTATGTAAATCTAATGCCGACCATACACGGTACAAGTATACTTGCGCAAATCAAGACTTGCGCAAGTATACTGTTACGTGTGTGGCTCAATAAACAATTTATTATTAATTAATCATACTATTCTAGAATTACATGGTAGTATAAACAATGTCTCAGATCTCAAGTATTTGTTACACGAGCCGGAGGCGGTTACCCGCCTTGCGTAAGAGCAACCTAGGATTTCCGACCAAAGAATCACTAGTAAGAGCCAGTCCACACGACGCGTTGCGTCTCCGTTGCGTCGACGCAGCGCTGCCGTTGCGTCATTTTACATACTAATAATCATAATTTACACACGGTGCGCTGCGTCGAAAATGGTAAGGTATGGTGGGTAAATAAAATGCTTGCCGCAACTGTGCGTCGACGCTGCGATGTCGGACCGTTATTACTGCGTCGTCATGTGGACTGGCTCTAAGGGTACCTTGGCATCAATGGAGTCCGCGTGGTCGTCGCTGGAAACCAATATGCGTCTAGGCCTACGGTAAACTTAAAGGTCGTTCGCATACGAACGCTAATACATACGCATAAACTTAACTAGTTGCGGAACCTATGTCGCAAGGCCCGACTTTAAACTATAACCGGTATTCTACAAAAAAAAAATACAAAATGTGAGGATCGCCCCGTTTTGGTAGCGATCCGAGAGCCACCTTTTGGCAGTAGGGGCGGTGCTCCCCTACCCCATGGCCTAGGTGATGGTTAAACATCAGTACCGAGTTTCGATATTTCTACTTTTACGAAATTTGACAGATTTTAAAAGCACACAATACGATGAAAGAATACAAACAACAAATGAAACTCAGTACTGATGTTTAACCTGAAGTTAAGTTAAAGAAACAAATTGGTGGTGGGCCCGTATTCACGCTTTTGCAAAATGGTAAGGTATGGGTTTAAAATAAAATGCTTGCCGCAACTGTGCGTCGCCGCACACTGGTCTACTTTGGCAAAACTATGGACATAGGAATGTGAGTCAGTGTGTATATTTTGAGTTGTTTTTTTTTTACGTATTCCTCTTTTGATTACAAACAACTATTTTCAGGAACGTTTTTTAAAAAAAGTTACTATTTCCGAGAAAAAAAATATTTTGTGTTTTTTTTTTTGTATGGGAGGGTATGTAATGCGTGCGTGGGTCAAAATAAAACTTAGTAGGTATACAAGAACACGTCATTCTCAAACAGAAATGACAAAGAAATGTTATTGTATCCCTGCCGCTTTTCGAGCTACGGGCGCACAAAGATTAGAATAAAATAAAATATTTTGTTTCCATTTTAAAAGACTTACTGACAATGAAATCTGAAAATGACGTTCAAGAAGTTTAATTTTAAACATTGCAGCACCCAACACTCATTAAAATTTCTGTATGATATTTTAATTATGCAGAATCTTAATTTAATGAGTGTTGGGTGCTGCAATGTTTAAAATTAAACTTATCTTGAACGTCATTTTCAGATTTCATTGTCAGTAAGTCTTTTAAAATGGAAACAAAATATTTTTTTTTTTCTAATGTTTGAGCGCCCGTAGCTCGAAAAGCGGCAGGGATACAATAACATTTCTTTGTCATTTCTGTTTGAAAATGACGTGTTCTTGAATACCTACTAAGTTTTATTTTGACCCACGCACGCATTACATACCCTCCCCTCCCATACAAGAAAAACACAGCATATTTTTTTTCTCGGAAATAGTAACTTTTTTTTAAAAACGCTCCTGAAAATAGTTGTTTGTAATCAAAAGAGGAATACGTAAAAAAAAATCAACTCAAAATATACACACTGACTCACATCGATTCCTATGTCCATAGTTTTGCCAAAGTGGACCAGTGTGCGCCGCTGCGATGTCGGACCGTTATTACTGCGTCGTCATGTGGACTGGCTCTAAGGGTACCTTGGCATCAATGGAGTCCGCGTGGTCGTCGCTGGAAACCAATGCGTCTAGGCCTACGGTAAACTTAAAGGTCGTTCGCATACGAACGCTAATACATACGCATGAACCTAACTAGTTGCGGAACCTGTCGCAAGGCCCGACTTTGAACTATAACCGGTATTCTACAATACCGTGTAAGTGTGTGATGAGAGAAAAATAAACGAAGAAGGTTGGTGCTAATATAATGGGAAGTCCTACCCCAAGGGTACGTATGTCATATGTGATGTGTATTATTCTAAAGTCCATCGAACAGTGACATAAAGTTTTAAATTTGACATTATAGTAATTGTAGCCGGTACAGACGAAACAAGGGTATTATAATTATGTAATAGGTAATCGTTGGTTCTCATCACTTGATACGCATAGTAATGCTGATTAAAATCTATACATTCTAATGAAACACACTCAAATGTAACTTCATCATTGTCAAGTAAATAAATATTTTTTATTTCACCAAACTTTGGTAAGCCTGAAGATTCTGAAATATCTAGAATGACAATTGACGACAGCTCAAATCGGACACCATACAGCTTCACCCATGATAATGAGTACCAACAATTATTATCGATTATACCTCGAGAATGAAAGTTTAGTCTTACATTTTCAATTTGCGCTTCTGTCATATTTGCCTTTTTGCCATATGAGATCGTCTTTACAGTTTCATTTTTAAGAAAAGTATCGTTTAAAATTAATTGATGTTTAATAGCTATTGTTTTACAAACATTTACTCTGTTGTGTGATGCTCTGGCCACAAATTTAGATATACGATGCTTGGCTTCAAACCTCATCGTCCAGATTTGGGTAAGGGGGCCAAATTTTTTTAACATTTCTGGATAATGTGTAAGAAAATGAAACTTTGGCTTTAAGTCTGTTTCAGCTAATTGTCGATAGAGCTCGTTTAATTCAGCTACTGAAAATTTTACTTGATCAATAGTATTTTCATGAATTCTATGACTCAAAAGTTTATCCAACAATTGTCTTAATTTTATGTATAAAAACCAAACTTCGTTTTCATCTGGGACATTATGTCCGACAATCAGCCCAAAATATCGAACAAGGGTAAGCATTTCAGAAGCCGAACATTTTAACTTTAATGTTGAGCCTTCCTTTGCTACAGAATTGCATGGTGTCGATGTAGAATCAGGACCATAATTAAAATACCGTATTCTTGATTTTAAATTGTCAAAAGAAATTAGCCTCTGAGTGCACACTAGATTCTGTATCACAAATGACATCACATATCGACAAGCACCCTCGATATAGTCATGTAAAACATCTACGGCAACGTTTTGAAATAAGTCAAACCCATCTAAAGCAAGCCACGAGCATTTTTCTTTAAGACCAGTCATATAAATGTCATTTAAATGTAAATCATTTTCATAATTGACATTGTTTCTCAACAACGTGTCATCTTCATAAAGCAGTGTTTTGATTTGTTCTTTATTAGCAGTACAAATTCTACATGGCCGATTTGCAGAAAAACTTTCAACAAAACCTAACATAGCATTCAATCCTAAATTATCTCCCGTCACAGCTGCAACATAAAACTTAATTTTGCCGGTATACACATCAGTTTCAACATGAATACCATTGTTCTTTAAATCATTAAGAACATCAAAAACTTTTTGAAAAATTATGTTGTTTCCAAAGCTTGTTCTGTCTGATGAGTGAAAAAGAGCCAATAATAAAATATTTTGCAAAAGCGACACGTAGTGAGGTGGAAGACATGGTACTGAGGCATAAATAGCTCCAAGTTTATGAATCCCAGCGTGGCTTCCTAAGGGATTGCCTATTTCAAAATCGTCAAAGTAGATTATTAATGGTAAAATCATTGCATCATGCTCTACAGAATTTTCTGTCATTTTTTTCCATACTGAACCCTGAACGATATTCTCAATACCGAAAGAGTCATTTTGTACTGTGTCCAAATATTCAAGAGTATCCTTCATGAAATTTTTTGATGAAAAAATTCGTTTTAAATTTTCTTTTAACGGAATCACCTGCATTGTACAATTTTCTTGTACTAATAACGAACCAGCCGCTGTTTTTTTAGCCTCCTTACGTTGACCCACAACCACTTCTAGGGGCTCAGAATAAGTTCCTATTTCATTAAAATATTTTAAACGTTTGTGTTCCGAATCTAAATTCCCAAACGCATCGCTGAACGCACTAAATATTTTATTTAAAGCATTTTTAACATGAACATTATCTTGGTCTGGTGGTACCAGATCATTTAACTGCCGCTCTATAATGCATTGTGATTTAGAATGAAATAATTGAAGATTTTCTACAAGAACTTGTACGGTTTTACGCGGTATTATTGGGTTAGCATATAGAGTGGAGACGAGACATGCAGCATGGTGACCAAGAGAGTTTTCGTCGCTTTGAGTTGGTAGAGATTCCATTGTATTTGCTGTTTCGTAAGTTTCTTTGCTTGACATTGAAGGTAAATTGGAGATATTGGCTTCTGTATCTGTATCAATCGGTTTGTTACTATTTGAATGAGGCAAGACTGACAATGATGACTGGTGGTCTCTAACTAAATGCTTTTTGAAAGATGCAGAGGAAATATAATGACGATAACACCCTTGTTCACCACACCGAAATCCGGAAAATCCTACCGTTAATTTACAGAAAGTTCGCACATGAGTTACAAGTAAACTCGGAGACACACTGGCTTTTTTGCAATAGTAACAGGTAAACATTTTTAAAGTATTAACTCTAGATCAGTTAAAAGACTATTCACAGCCTGTGTGGGCCTGTCAAATTCAGTTTTAATATCGTAGAAACCCAATTGAATAAAAAGCCATATGTCTCCAGCTTCCTCCGGGTAGCAAGCTCCTAACGATTGAAATATTTTAAATGCACAGTCTACAGCTGTTACTAATTTGTTGAAACTATACAATGTGTCATTTATTACCACATATGCTACTTTTACCTCAGTAACGGTAGGGCCAACAAAAATTACATAGGGTTGAACTGTGCGGCCTAGCCTCTGCAGGTTCTCCTTTTTTTGAATGATCTTGTTGGTAACGTCGGCTTCAGAAGCAGCTTGCGATATATAGCCGTCGCATACCTCTGCTCTGGATGGCTTCCACGCTGGCTTTCCTTTCATTTTCCGTGCAGGTGAAATGTTGATGACATAAGCCAGCAACATCAAAGCAACATTGCTAGATGTCTCTGGTTCATCTTCTGTATTCAAAGAAAAAAAAGGATTCGGTTAATTTTTGAGACTTAATTTTACGAGGATATAACCTTCAACTAAAATAAAAAAAAAAGTCTGGACGTCATTTTTTCAATACACTAACTTAGCGGTTCAGTGCTGAGGGGAAGGGGGAAGTCACAAATCTGTGCGATTTCTAGAATGGGCGGGGACTGAGACTCCACTCCATAGTTAAAGGTTAATAATAAGAACTAATATTAGAGCAAAACTTCTTACCGTCAATCAGTGCAACTATATCTGCTATTTTTGTTCTCGTGTCTTGGTCTCTAATTTTTCGTAATTTTAATGAAGCATATTTTATAATTTCTTCTTTTTTGAGGGTGATGGAGGAAAATAATTTGTTTTCCTTTCCCGGATACAGACGACTAAAATCGTTCATTAGCTGAAAAAAAGAATACAATAAATGTACGGTACGTTATTTACACTGGTGAGAAAGGTCCGGATCGCTACCACAGAGGTTATTGGGTTGTTGAGAGAGAACTAGAATAGCTGGTCTCTTTTAGTGCCTGCACAATATTATCTCGTTCTGATAGGTTGGCAGCGCGCGAGTGTTGCAAGTGACTAGAGTCTGTGCGAAAAGAGAAGAAATCAGAAGAATCGTGGCAGAGTTTTGACAAGAGTATTCTACAAATTTTTTTTTTACATAATCCTTGTGAATTTTTATAGAAAAACCCCAAGGATTATGTAAAAAATAAGCGGCTGCGGTGTATGCTTACCAAGGTATAGCCTTGCGATTGTTTTAAGGCTGGGAAATCCTTGAAGTAATCCGCTATATCACCTTTTCCACATTGGATGCGATTTAGGCGGAGATCTGCAGTTTCTGCCCACTTTTCTTCAACAGATTTCCATGGATCAACATTGTTTTTCAGCCATAGTAATGTTTCTTCATAGACAACACCTGTAATTTATATGTGTATGGTGGGATGAGTCAACAAGAGGAAGGGCACCATAGTACAGTCGCCCGTGGTACATTTAAATCACGAAAAAGGTGACTAGCGATTATTTGCTTACCACTTTCCACAAATTCCAGGCTATAAATGTCATCATCTGTGATAGTTGGCGTGGATCTGAGCGATGATTTGGACGACTTCGAGGATGAACGGCTAGTTCTCGGCAACTGTCCACCTTCTCGCAACTTTCTTCTTCGAGCTATATAGCTCTCGTAGAGCTTTCCGCTAGCATTTTTTTTAGCTACTTTATTTGTAGCTGATAAATATGCAGAATAATACACCACAACGCGTTCCTTGTGGAATATTTCCACAATTTCGGTAGCTAGTTTATAAAACTCTTCACTGGAAATTTTCTTCGCACAATTGTTTTCAAGTTGGTGGTGTATTAGCAGCTGGCTCAATTTCCTTCGGGAACCCTCCGTGAGTAAGCCTCCTTTTCCCTCTTTGAGTATTGCTCTGCCGTCTAAACTTTCCTGTATGTAAAACACAAACACAATAAGTTATTGAACAAATTGATAAATGAATGAGTAAATGGTCCAGTTGGAGTTTAGCCTTCGGGGCTCTATGAGCAGTCAATAAACCAAAAAAAAAAAAATAGAATTGTAAAATATTTTGTTCGATTATTGATGATCCCTCCTTTTTTGCTCTTATTTAATTAAGGATACCCGTAAAAACAATTTAGGCTTTGTACACTTTTTTCGTAAAATGCATATTTTTCAAGTAATTTAACTTTGAAGATTTTTTTAAAACATCACGCCTGTAATCCCCGAAGGGTTAGGCAGCGGTGTACCTAATAGTACACCCACATTTCGCCACTTTTTTTTTTTAAATAATAAAATATATCGTGATAATAATTAAATAACTGTGAGACGGGGACACATCATGCCCATAACATAAATTAATGGGGACAATGATCGAAAAACGATGTAACTCAGTACCTAAATATGCATTTAACGAAAAAAAAAAACATAAGTTTAAACATGTTCCTAAATGTGCCCTAAATCGAATAAGAGGAAAAAAGTCATCAAAAAGTTTCTAAGTCTTTTTTCCCATAGCGCCCTAAAGGCAACACTCCAACTTATTCCGACGAATTCAGAACGTCCTCCTTTTTAAAGTCGGTTAAATGCCGCGCAGTTATCGAGTTAAGCTGGCTAATGATAAATACTAAATACTATTGAATACTAAATATATACTACTTAGTAATGCAGGCCATACACGTTCAATTCGATCATTCAATTAGCATGATACTGCTGATTGGATCCAATCTTGCAGTTCGTCCATATACCTACACCACACGATTAATTCTAACTGTCCAATCGGACAAATAAATAAAAAAGAAAAAACAAAATCGGTCTTTAAATATCGAAGATACGCGCAAACAATGATAAAACAAAATATAGGTATACAATCTAATTAAGAAACTCCTTTTTTTTTTAAGTCGGTTAAGAAAATCATACGATCGATCGCTCACTGCCATACACGGTCCAATCGGCATGATCCAGCCAAAACAATTGAATTTTAATTGTTCTGTCAATTCAATCTGTCCTGCCTGCCGATCCACGGCCACATACGGTCAATTTGATTGAATCCAATCGGCATCGGCAGTGTCATGCCCATTGGACAATCGAATTGATGGTGTATGGCCTGCATAACTATACGAGTTGTAATAATACGGGTTTTAATAACATTTTTGCTGGTTAAACAATATACCTAAACTACGTATCTACTAGCACACTAACTTTGACTAGTGCCTTCTAAATACTCATAAAATCTACTAAAGAAAATAACATTACATTTAATAGTTTCAATACCTGAAACAAAAAAAAAACGTAATCTTAGAATTATTACAAACATACACAGGTACGGGTTCCGTACACCTCAAAAGGAAAAACGGAACCCCTTATAGGATCACTCGAGTGTCAGTCTGTCTGTCCGTCTGTCACAGACATTTACTCTGAAAATACTGGACCTATCGAGTTGAAATTGATCGTACTGTACAAGGCCTAAACTTTTCAAGAAAATACAATAAATAGTTCTTTGCCTAATAGATTACAGGAAAACCTATAAGAAAGCCATAACAACAACCAATAAATTAAAAAAAAATAAAGGGGATCGCCTACTACGGTGGTGCGGAACCCTTCATGCACGAGTCCGACTCCCACTTGGCCGGTTTTTCAAGCCAGGCCACAACGCTGGTGAGAATAGAGCGCCCATCTATTTTTCAAGCCAGTGAGACTAGCAGCCAGCGATGGCCTTGTGTAAACAATGCTTTTGGTCCATATCACAAACATTAAGTACCTACCAAATTAAGCTACAAAATGAAAAATTAAGTGAGTACCAAAAAAGGGTAGGGCCGCCTGTCAGTATTGTATTACAATTACTGTAAACTATGCAAAAATGGACTTAGCAGGTTAACGAATTAGGCCGACGAAATACATTTTGTTATCAAGCTGAGTAATGTTATGATTATGAGTAACTCACAGTGTTATTATCTGCAATGACTGCAATAGTACAATCTGTAGAGATTTTTGCATTATCACTGACATCAGTGTCCCGTACAGCGTTTTGGGTCGAGTCGTTTAGTAGCTCAGCATTCTTTATTTCAAGGTTCTAGAAAAATAATTTAAAAGCTTTATTACAATGCATTACAAAAGTATGCGGCTTCGGTCCAAGAGAAAAAAACAAAGAAACCATTTTTATTAGCTAAAATACAAGTAAACAAGTAGGTACGTACATTGACACCGGTCGCTTTTTGATGTTGTAGTAGCCAATTTTTAAATTTTATTCTGGGGCCAATCTTTGGAATCAGTTCTTTCAAATCTTCATCGTTTAACAGAATGGCAGTTTCAAGCGTTGTTATATGATTGTCTGAAAAATACAACCAATGTACAAAACTTGTTATGTAAGTAGGTACCTACCAAAGCAAAAAATAAAAAATTAATATTTTAGTCCAGCTAATTCCATTGCCATTAATTTCGAGTTGTATGACGCCGCCTGAACAGTGTTGATGAATGTCTTAGACTGTTAAGGACCTCTTGGAACTGACTTCATTACAACATAACAGGGATCTGGAGTTGATCTAATGATGGAGACGCCATCATCAGATCCGTGAGTTGTGGTGTCATCATACATCATAAATGTTTGGTTAATTTCAACAGAATCGGTTCACAATTGAAAATTTAGTAAATTAGTAAAATTATCAATAATCAATAAAAACAAAACCTACTAAAACAATACAAGTACCTACCTACTTGTCAAAAATACGTCTGTCTGTTGTTTGTGGGTGAAAAAGCTATCAAACAAGTTCAAACATGCCACACCAGAGAAAAAAAATCTTGACTAAATAAAACCAAGCAACTGGCTTACCTACCTTCAAGGAATGGTATTATTTCATCTAAACCGGCGTTTAATATCTCTTCCATAAATTCCATGATGGCTACGCTCCGACGCGTTTTAAAATAGCACAAAATCACTCAGAAGACGCGACCGCGGCGACCGCCGCGCTGCACACACAAATCACACAACTGAACTGCGAGCCGGCCGGGGTGGGACCGCCCGCGCCGGTGGGCGGGGGGGCGTACATCTCCAACACATTACCATATTTGGTAATGTGTTTCGCGATGTTTCTAGTATTCTTTTTTTTTCTTACCCTTGCGGGAAGGCAAACATAATAAGCACATGCAGCCTGAACTATGTTATTGATTAAAATATTTTGTAATCAAAGGCAAAATGAAAAGTCTTTTATTTACACGTTTTTTTTACGTCTTAGAGACGAACTTTTAAAGATATCGTTATTTATGATTTTGTCAATAAAAGAAAAATAATAAATTATTTTATTGTTTAACTTCTATAACGAGCTGTTTAAAACTCATGAGATAAAACAAAAATATATTCATTCTGATCATTCCAGACACATCAGGCCACGGTGGTCCATACCACGGGCGTAGCCAGGTTTTAGATTCGGGGGGGGGGGTTCAGGAAAATAAAACGACTAAATGTGCCTGCACTGTCTTATGTAGCCTTTTCTGCGCCCTGTGCTAGTTGGGGGAACAATTAACTATCTAATATTTTGGAAGAAAAATAGAACTGATGTGAGCCATACACAGGGGCGGTCCCAGCCTATGATTTGAGGGGGGGTCACAAAGAGCCGAACTTATGAAAACCAAAAGTTTACTTATGCAAACGTGCAGATGATCATCCTATGGTTTTGTGTGTCGATGCATGCAAGGAGTACCTACTTTGTCGAGCACCCAGAAATTTGATTCTTTTCATTCATTCACCTCGGATACGATGATCGCTTCAATTTCGGGGCGAGGGGGGAGGAGGTTTCCCGAGATGAGTTTGATTTCAAGCTCTAAATGAAGATAATGCAATAGCGAGCGAAGTGAGCTGGCCTTCGGTTACGTTAGGGTCTTATGGTGCTTTCATACAGAAACACGATTACACACAGTAGTCGTTTGCCATCACGCCATGTATTTTTTTAGTCAAAGAGGTCAGAAAAATGATCGGATAGCCTGGACCCAGCCCAGGGCGGGGTGGTCATGACGCCCATGACCACGTTTTATAATAGAGTAGTAGAAGATTCACACGAAAATGACTGATATCGGTTACGGTCAAGGCACAATCGGACAATCTTCCGAAAATTGATGTGTTTATGATGGCCACGTATTTCGCATCAAATTCGGATTTTACGTCTACTGAAATAAAAGGAGTGAAAGCAGCAAGGTAATTACACAATAAATATTATGTTTATTCGATCTTCCACGCCTTTGGATAGTTTTTACCTGTGTCAAGAAAAAGGGCATACTTATCCTTAAAATATGAATGAAAACTCAAAGGATGGAGGTTATTTCATGAAAAAAAAACATTATTTAAAGCATAAGCTCTTTTCAGCATGAAGTATTATAATGAGCCCAGTGGATTTGGCCACCAGTTACTGTTTTAAAGAGCCTGGATACTGAAATAAGGCGGCTGTATAACGTCGTACGTATAGCGCATACATATTTTATGTTACGGGTTAAGTAAATTATACGTAATTTACTTAACCAATCAATCAATGAACCGCATACGTAAATGTTAACAGTGTGCCACAGTAATTTCATGATGCGGCTGACGTCATAAAGATTATACGCACCGAACACAGTCAGTAAGTAAACGGAGTTCGTAACATGAACCAGGATACGTAATAACTGATGATGTAGGCGGAAACATTATTAATTATCCAGTGTGCGTAAAATGTATCGGCATATCCCCTACTCTGCTCATACATTATGTACGTAACCGGAACCATTACTTAATGAGTCGGATTCAGTACAATGATTTGGCAAGCAGTTACTGTTTGTCTCGACATAACAAATAATTGGTTTTCTTGAAATCTCAACTGACAATTTAAAAGCCTTATTTTAAAGACACAATTTTTCATAAAAACTAATAAGTGGAGCTCAAACGTTGTTAAAAATTGAAAGATATTATCAAATATTTAAGAAAATTAGAATTTGCCTCCTTGCAACATTGACTAAGTGTCAAACTTGTCAAGTGTCAAGTCAAAGGTCTTGTTTGTTATTGTTGTCATTGGAAACCAATATTTGTTGTGTTTCTGTTTTAAATGGTAATTTCTCAAGCATTCCTCCAAGTTACTTACTCTGTGCATTTCTCATTGATAGCCAAGAGTACAGCACCTCTGCTAACTTCTTTCTGGCTTAAGCTGCGACCCCGCCGGATATACTTCATCATTGTAGTATTTAAATTATGTACAAAATGATGGTGGAATTCGACAAAAGAGATAGCTGAAATAGAGTCGAAGAGATGGCTGAAATCAATTCTGTGAAGAATGTGATCAATTCTCTTGTTATTCCGTCAGGATACGGAAATAAGCAAAATCAAGGGATTTTTCCGCTGAATGCGTGTGATGTATCAAACCATACCAAAACTATCGGAGGCAGCATGTAGCGAGCTGTTCACACTACAGGAGACCTCCAAGGAGCTGGGGACTACGGTAATGGAGTGACGAAGAACAAGCAGACAATCAAACTGAGTGAAATAGTGTAGTGTGTGTAATATTGATCAGAGTTTTTCAATACAATATGTGTGTATTCGCTGTGTTCCAATATTCGATATTACCATAATATAGTTGTAGGGCACAGCAGAGCTATCACGAGTTAAACGGCACAAAAGAAATGCTTGAGTGCAAGATAATTCTAAAATATTCAATATACAAATGTTTGAATCTTGTCAACCCATCTTCAAATCACAGAACTTTTTAACTAAAAGGAATAGAAGAGGCCTTCTATTACATTTATAAATTATCCAACCTTGTTAAGTGTACAATGAAACTCTTTTAAAATAGAAATAACTCAAACATCTGTGAAGTCACTCGTAGAAATACCCGTACATAGAATCTAAATATTTAGAAGTAGTACCATTAATTCTCTCTATGCATACAACTACTTGCCTTACCTTTGCAAGTAGTTGACCTATCCAATTTTTTTTTTTGAGAGAGGTAATTACTAAGTATTTCAACAAAATTATTACATGTCAAGTTCCTGAAAAATACTCATCTCATTCTTTCCATTTTAAAAATGCATTGTGAAATAGAATTTAATTGTTGATGTTAGTATTTCAAAATTTGTTAATTTTGTTTTGTTTGAAGAAAGTATTTGTGTTTATTTATTGTTTTTATTAATGTAGATGTTTGTACCTATGCCGTGTTCAGTTGAATTAAATGTGTAAAATGTTTTGGTGATAATTATTGTATGTACGCTTGTATATTAGTTTACAGTTTTATTTTTTTCTAAATGATGTGTGTGTATTAGTTGTCTTGATTAAAATGTTGACATAGGATAAGTATACCGTAAGAGATATTGTGATTTGTAATGAGGGATTTTCTTTTTCTTTTTTTTTTAACTCTTCCCTAGTCGCTGGATAGATGGCGCTGAACTTGGTATGTTACTGCAAGGAACTGAACGTCACATAATTTTTTTATTATTTCACTTTGATGTAATTTTGAGATAGTAAAACGAAAGTGTCACTTATCGAGCGTATGTGACGTGACGCAATGTTTTTTTTCCAAGCGTTTTGGCTTTGGTACCTAGTAACGTAGTCAGTTCAACGCCATCTTCAGGGTTCTTGGAAACTATGTTTTTTTTTTAATACTCAAAAGAAAAACCTCTCATTTTCATGCCATTGTCTTATGAGTATGACGGAATGTCTTCTGCACTGAAATAACTGTGAGTAATGTCTCTTTTACTTCACATTATAGGCAAATAAGATACATACGACCATCATTAAATGTTTAATAAGGACATTTACTTTAAACAGGTGTAACTTAGACAAGATGATTCTGATTAATATTAATAAAGTTGAAAATAGGAATCGAATAAAGTTGTGTTATTTTTATTTATGAATCCTCTTTCTACCAATGAAACTAATATCAGCGACGGTTCACACATACAACGTCCGGAGTCCGGAACCTATTTATAGGTTAGGTACGGCTTACGGTCTTATAAGGCCGTAAGCACAGCATACTTCGGTAAGAAATTCCATTATGGACCGTTGATTTATGGGGGGGTGAGGGTCGGAGGGGGAGGGGGAGGGAGGAGGCTGCCCCCCTAAACCATCGTCACATCTCGGAGCCCCATGGTTATGGAGATATCCATGGTTGAAGTTTTTAGGTTAGAATGAATTTTGAGGTTATGTTTTCCGGGCTTTCGTAATGTTTTGGACATTATAAACCTGATTTACTGGAGGAGAGAGTTGGGGGGAGCCCCCAACTCTACCGTAACCGTACTGTACCCTACGCCACTAACGTAACGAACGGACTAAGCGAGGCGCAGTCGAGGCTTCAGCCAGGTCGACGGAGCCCCGCTGCGCGGGCCTCCTACTTCTGAATGGTTTATAAAAAAATAACCACGAAGGGGAAAGCGGGGTCTATTCGCTCGCTTCGCTCGCTCTTACGACCCCGCCATCCCCTTCTAACCTAACCTGTCCGAGTCGGGGTGCCCCAAGTCCCGAGCTCGCTTCGCTCGCTCTTGCACTCAATAAAACATCTTTTATGTTTATTAATTAAAGTAATAAAAAAAGTTAATACTTTAACTTTTTTTATTATTTTAATTTATAAACATAACAGACGCTCTAAAACAAAATGGCGTCGCTACACGTTTCGTTCCACATAGTGTAAACTAAAAAATTCGTTATTTTTGTGTAAAAAAGTTAATGTAATTGCATAATACAACAATTATTATGCACACTTATTACACACCAAATTATTATGTGAATATAAAATTATATTTAAGTAAAATGTAACATAAATTGAATAAAATACACCTCGAAGTCGTCAACGGAGCGTGAAATGTCAACTTTGACGGTTACCATGACAATTAATCCAACCTAAAAATATACAAATAGCGTGCTGTTTTCCAATTTGTATGGAAACTTTAAACACATATATCTCGTAAACTGTGAACGTCCGAAACTTGAAAATTTGTAAAAAGCTTTCTATTTATGAGTACTATCTACAAAAAAAATATGAACTTCCAAATCAACGGTTCTTATTGGAAAGTCTATCCCATACTTCGCTTCAGACAATAGACCTTCGAGTACTAGGCCCGTCCGGCACAATTTTTGTCAATAATCCCGTAAAAATCAGCAATAAATTAGCTTACGATGCTACCGAATCACTTAGCGGGCTGTCAAAAACTGTCTACCGAAAATATTCGATAAGTTTGCGATGACACTAGATAGTTTTGGCAGTAGAGACTACCAAAAATCGTTACAATCGGATCGTTAGGACTTATCGACCGGATTTTGTCGTAAAGCGATCGCTATCTTTGTCGAAACTGCAGGCCCAGGGCCTGCAGTCTCGACAAAGATAGCGATCGCTGATTTAAGGTGCGGATTTAAGGTGGACGTGAGCCGGACGCGACCCGCCGGTATTAGCTACCAACTTAAATCCGCATCGTTATAGCTTTGCGACCGAATTTTGTCGTAAAGCGATCGCTATCTTTGTCGAGACTGCAGGCCCTGGATACTGAAATAAGGCAGTTGTATAACGTCGTACGTATAGCGCATAAGTACATATTTTATGTATTATGTAACGGGTTAAGTAAATTACGTATGCTGCTCTGTGCGGAATCAATGAACCGCATACGTAAATGTTAAGAGTGCGCCACAGTAATTTCATGATGCGGCTGACGTCATAAAGATTATACGCACCGAACACAGTCAGTAAGTAAACGGAGTTCGTAAAATGAGCCAGGATACGTAATAACTGATGATGTAGGCGGAGACATTATTAATTATCCAGTGTGCGTAAAATGTAGCGGCATATCCCCTAATCTACTCGTACATTATGTACGTAACTGGAACCATTACTTAATGAGTCGGATTCAGTACAATGATTTGGCAAGCAGTTACTGTTTTAAAGAGCCTGGATACTGAAATAAGGCGGCTGTATAACGTCGTACGTATAGCGCATACATATTTTATGTTACGGGTTAAGTAAATTACGTATGCTGCTCTGTGCGGAATCAATGAACCGCATACGTGAATGTGAAGAGTGCGCCACAGTAATTTCATGATGCGGCTGACGTCATAAAGATTATACGCACCGAACACAGTCAGTAAGTAAACGGAGTTCGTAAAATGAGCCAGGATACGTAATAACTGATGATGTAGGCGGAGACATTATTAATTAGCCAGTGTGCGTAAAATGTATCGGCATATCCTCTACTCTGCTCGTACGTAACCGGGACCATTACCTAGTGAGACGGATTCAGTACAATGATTTAGCAACCAGTTACTGTTTTAGAGAGCCTGGATACTGAAATAAGGCGGCTGTATAACGTCATACGTATAGCGCATACATATTTTATGTTACGGGTTAAGTAAATTACGTATGCTGCTCTGTGCGGAATCATTAAACCGCATACGTAAATGGTAAGAGTGCGCCACAGTAATTTCATGATGCGGCTGACGTCATAAAGATTACACGCACCGAACACAGTCAGTAAGTAAACGGAGTTCGTAAAATGAGCCAGGATACGTAAATGATGATGTAGGCGGAGACATTATTAATTATCCAGTGTGCGTAAAATGTATCGGCATATCCCCGACGCATGCTCGTACATTATGTACGTAACCGGAACCATTACTTAATGAGTCGGAGTAAGTACAATGATTTGGCAACCAGTTACTGTTGTAAAGAGCCTAGATACTGAAATAATGCGGCTGTATAACTTCGTTCGTATAGCGCATACATTTTTCCTGGTTCCGGGTAAGTAAATTACGTATGCTGCTCTGTTAATACATATGCGGCATCATTAAACCGCATACGTAAACGTTAATAATGCGGGCACAGTAATTTCATGATGCGGCCTCATTACAAGTACCTTGTTTACATGGTCTTTACAGAGCATTATGCCGCATACTTACTTAACATGGTGTCGTTTCATTATAAGTATGGCTCTTATAATTTTCATGTGAAAAGCACATTATACGTATCTGGCTGCCGGTACATTACAAATTTGCCAATTTTAAGTAGCCCGTTTTTCTCAGTGGCGTATGTATGTACGTTTGACCGCGCATTTCTCCGCAACTGTTAATCGGATCGTGACTATTTTTTTTATTGGCTTACATTTACTTCAACTTAGGGAGCAGTGCAAGTTTCATTAAATGTATTCAGTAATTTTCAAGGTATGGACTAATACGTAAATCACGACGGCCTGGCTTATTGATACGAGCTACGGGTGTAGTGTCAAAGGGAAAAACATCTCAAAACCTTGGTCAAATTCTAGTGCAATAATTACAACAAAAATTTTACTTAAGTACTTTATTTATTATTCATTATAAACAAATATTCCAGTTTTTATTTAAAACTTTAAATTACGAAATAAAAAAGTAATTTAATAAATATATTAAACAGACTTCAAAAAGAAATTAACTCAAAATTATGAAATAACTTTAAGTTTGGAAGTCGGTGGCAATAAACTAAAACTAAAATACAGACCCCAAGACACCAACTTCCGAAATTAAAGTTATTTCATAATTTTGAGTTCATTTCTTTTTGAAGTCGGTTTAATTTTTCTAAATTACTTTTTTATTTACTTTGCCACACGAACTTGGAATCCTTTTGTTCATGGCTTGGAACAATATCGCTTGCGTCAGAGTCCATCAAAAATTGCATACCTTGCGGATATAAAGTCGTTATAACTGATGACTAAAACTTGACATGACACTAAGGGCTGATTTTTCTCAATCGACATATTATTATAATATTTATTCAAAATTATTCCTCAGATAAAATATTATCTGGCGTTGGAAAAATCAGCCCTAAGAGGAAATAGGGAGGAAATATCCATTCAATCGGGACGAACAAGTTCCTAAATTCGAAAGGTGGCTTACCTCCATGTCTATTTAGACACTTACTTTGCCTAATTATTGAGACACGTAGCAATACGCAATGTACCAAAATCAGAACATTGTCCCTAGTTCCTTCCTCGAATCTACGGAGCAAACGGACTCCAACTGGCACACGCTTAGGGTTACCAGATGAAAAATTTAAAAGTCCGGAGAAAAAGCCTGATTGCCTAGAAAAATCCTGAGAATTTGTCGTAATTTCAGATTTTTTTTCTAAAACGTAATGTACAATTTAAAAAGTCATATTATTAATAATTTTGTGGACTGAGGACCTCGATTCTCGGTGGTCATGCCCACACGTTGGTCGCGAATGCACTCCACCCCTCCGGTAAGGTATCATCCAAAACAAATATGAAAAATCTGAATACCTAGTTAAAAGTTTCATAAAAGTGTTGATTAATTAGTCACTATTTATTTACTGTCTGTGTGGTGCCGGCACCCCATACTTCCCGTGGGTGTCGTAAAAGGCGACTAAGGGGCGTACCGGAGAATGGGCAGCAGCGTTCTCTATGCATTCCACCACCATATTATACTGCGATCGCCAACCCGCCTGCCAAGCGTGGCGATGATGGCAAACCCCCCCCTTTTGGGGGAGGCCTGTGTCCAGCAGTGGACGTCATTCGGCTGAAATGGTGATGATGATTTATTTACTCTGAAAATTCTGAGATTACCTGAGATTTACAAAATCCGGCTGTAATCCTGAAAACAGTTTAAAAATCCTGAGATCTCAGGACAAATCTTGAGATATGGTAACCCTACACACGCTAGATGAGACAAACATTCACTCTTGACCTGTAGCGAGTTTGAGAAAGCCGACACTCATGCACACTTTATATAAAGTACGTCGAGGACTCCCTAACTCTATAATTGACTGTTGACATTGATCTGTGTGTTCGTACTGTCAATTTTATTTACAAAGATACTGAGGATATTCATTCATTTAACACTAGGGCCGTAAGGTCCGAGTGCCCCCTTGACATTTGTTCTGCCGTCATAAAGAAAAAGGGCACAACTACATTTTTTTACAAAATTGTGTTATAGCTCAATTTTGGAAAAAAATGTACAACAATTACATATTATTTGGAATCAGAAAAAGGTGCATGTGCCAGTTTTTTTACTCATTTTGTAAAAAATGTTTCTTGTGCCCTTTTTCTTTATGACGGCAGTGTTTGTCGCCTGCCGGGTCAGCGGGTTACCGCTGGCCCGGAACATAAAGGGCTAAGGAAGGAACACGGGTGGGTTTTAGTCAGTAAGAGTCTGACACTCCCTTCCGCTCCACCCAGAGCGGGAGGAGTCATTTGATGATTTCCCATCCGTAAAAAAAAAAAAAAAGTTTTGTCGCCGAGATGAGACTGTGGCCAGATTTTTTAAATTACAAGTTTTGGCCTTCTGACCTGTAAATTGGTCAAGTGTGAGTCGGACTCGCATACCAAGGGTTCCGTACCACAAGGCAAAAACGCCGAAAAAAAACACGTTTGTTGTATAGTATGGGAGTCCTCCTAAATATTTATTTTATTCTGTTTTTAGTATTACTTTGTTGTTATAGCGGCAACAGAAATACATCATCTGTGAAAATTTTAACTGTCTAGCTATACATTCATGAGATACAGCCTGGCGACAGACAGACGGACAGTGGAGTCTTAGTAATAAGGTTCCGTTTTGAACCTTTGGGTACGGAACCCTAAAAAGTAAGAATATTTGATATTCGTGGGCTACCATAGCATATCCCTATTAAAGAACTCACACTGCTAGACGCAGTCCCAATAGGTCAATGCCCTAATGATGTACAGACACTATCACATCAAGCTACCCAAAACTGTCAAATTTTCCCAATCAACTTTGAACCTTATGCTTCAGACATAAAGTTGAAAATCTATTAAAGAAATTTGACTGATTCTAGTAACTTGATGTGCTGGCGCCTGTACAAGCACCATCTTTCTACTTGTTTAAAAATACTTCGTCCATGTACGTACATAACTATGCAAAAAGCGGAAACAGTTTTTTGCCAACAGAAAGCACAGTAGATACACACGACAAACATATCAAGCTTAACGCATAATCTGACCTCTTATTGTACGGCAAGCCAATCCAATGCGAGGTCAGCTTATACTGGAAATGTATAGCTTTGATATGTAACCGTGTGTGCTACTGGATATGGCAGTATTGCTATTACTATTAAGGGGCTTACAGGACCTAAACACAAAAAACGCAAGTTCTAGAAGCAATAAAAGTATATGATCGACTACAGTAAACAAACTCAGAAAAATATATGATATTCTTCAGGATATATGCTAGGTAGATAGTGTGTTGAAAAAATAATACAACTAATTTGATACGATAGAAAAAAATCATGAAGATACCTCTAAACACTTTGTTTTTACAATAAAAACCATACTAATATAACAATCATTCTGATTTTTTGTCAAATTATTCTACAAGCAACATACTAAAATACTAGTGTTTTAATTTTTTCGCCCAAACAATAGATTTTTTTGTAATTAAATAATTGCTTCATATTTTGCAATAAATTACTAGCGTTGTGTCATCGCGCTTCTCTTTCTTTTCTATGCAGCCCGACAGTGACCGCGCTTTAGGTCATGTGAGCCCCTTAAGTAGTTATATTGGTTTTCTCTGTAGTCTAGTTTAAAAGGTGAACCTTCACCGGATGTTCCTCGTTTGGCTCCGTTCATCCTGCGTGGTTTCCGTGAGTTTCTTGTCATCTTCAATAACAAAGAGGAAAGAGTTATTTTAAATATGATTTCTTTCGCTAATCTACATGTTACCTTGTTGCCACCAGGAGGGGCTCGTGGCTAACAGCCACGGCGTGAATAACAGCCGCACGGGCCGATTGTTCAGGTTAAGCTACGCTTGCCGTGGTTGGTCCGTGGATAGGTGACCATCTCTACATACCGGGGCCCTTCCGTGCCTCGGAAAGCACGTTAAGCCGTTGATCCCAACTGTCATTCGTGGATCTTTAACAGCCATTACGGGTCCTCAGAAGCCCGAAAGTCTGACAACCAGTCTTACCAAGGGGTTTCGTATTATCCAGTAACTGGGTTGTAGAGGCAGTCGCTCCATGTAAAATACTGGTGGTCAGCTGCATCCGGTTAGACTGGAAGCCGACCTCAACATAGTTGGGTAAAGGCTAGGTAGATGATGACCTTGTTGCCAGCTGCTATGGAGAATGTACTGTTGGTAAAATCCATGAAAACCTTCATGCAGGTTACTAAGTTTGAGATCTTAAAAAAGTTTCAATGGTAAAGAATAATGAAACTGCATGCATGTGCCCTGGCATCGGGAAAGTAGGCTCTCAAGAAACTGCACATTTTTGTCGGTTTTGGCTGGAAACCAATGATATTATAAGTATAAGTATTTTAATACTTATAATATCATTGCTGAAAGCAGTAAAATTATATTTTGGCAAGAAATAGTATGCGGAAACTTTCTTTCAAGAGATAAAAGTGAAACGTGCCTTTTTTTGGCAATTGAATATCGTTTGACGCTCTCCTAGGTCAAAAGCAAGAACTCTGATTAAGCTTTTAAACATAAGCGGCGTGGGAAAAAATATTTTAAGTGCCCAAGGCATTAAGGCCGCCTTTGTACAGTTTTTTACTTGTGCATAAAGTTTTAATAAAAAAAATAAAAAAATTACCTTAAGAAATAAAATGTGGAAGTCATAATCAGCCTATAACGTTCCCACTTCTGGGACACGGCCTCCTCTCTTTGAGAGGGAGTGGGCCATAACCCACCGTAACACACAGTGTGGTGTGGTGGAAGTCACATGTCTTCGAATTTTTGGTTCTAGGACATGCCGGGTTCCCTTACGATGTTTTAATGTGGAAGTATTTCCGATTATTCATTCCCTATAGTCAAAAGGCCATCTCACGTTTTAGATGTTGCTAAATCTGATTCAGAGGTAAAGACTGTAGTACTTTTAATCATCCGGGTCATTACCCAAAGAATACAAATGGTTATTATACCGGCCAGAGTGACCAACTAAGATTTATTTTTCTACTCTTGCTCACCGCAGTGTCATCAGATTTTTACCCGACTGCGCCAGAAGGAGGGTTATGTTTTTCGAGTGTATGTATGTATGTATATTTCTTTGGCACGCGCTGTAGCCTAAACGGCTTGATCAATTTCAGCTTGAGAGGTGCCGTTAGGTTCGTCTTAGTTGTGAAAGTGACACTGGGTATATCAAAATTGAAAAAAAAAATTAAATGGCCGATTTTTGGCGCCATATTGTCTTCAAAAATGTTTTTCTTTTCTTAAAACCTATCGAGTGGGGTATTAAAATAAAGGGTTTTAAAAGGTAACACACCAATAAACAAAAATATACACAACTTATAATATAAGTTGTGTATATGTATTATCAACACCCATCAATCAATTAATTAACGAAATTATTGATTAATTGTTGATTAATTAAATAATTATAATTACTTTTAACCATATTATGGTTAAAAGTAATTCGAAGTGACAAATCATAAAAAAACACGTACCAAGAACTAAATTGTTTGCGAAATCTTTCACATTTGTAAACTAAAAAGCGGGAAATAAAAAAAAAATATAAAAAAAATAACAGTAGGGTTTTTTTTTTTTAATAATTATTTTTTTTTGGGTAAGGACTTTCTTATTTGTCTTGCATCCGGGAGTAGGTACCTACTGAACTATCTTACTTAACATGACGCCCCTCTTCACCCTCCCCCTTTCGCCAGTTAGGTTTAAGTCCCATCTAATCGGGAGCGAGCCAATTGTCATCAACCGGGCACGAATCTAGACTCCGGGCTGCTACTGAGAAATTTCTAATGGAAAAACCCAATAACACTTTGCCCGACTTGGGAATCGAACCCAGGACCTTATGCTCAGCAGTACTGCTTGCGACCACTAGATCAACGAGGAAGTCTGTGAGCTATGTTCATTTATTTTTTTAGGGTTCCGTACTAAAACGGTAAAACGGAACCCTTATGGTGAGACTCAGTCTATCTGTCTGTCACAGCTGGATATCTCAAGAACTACTAATGCTATCAACTTGAAATTTGGAACAGTTTTAGATGACGTTTGCCTAACTATTTTGCAAATAAGAAAGAAATAAAAATATATAAATATGTATATTTTTTGCAACAGGGACTGAAAAATTCGAAGTGGGGCTACTAGGGCATGTGGGGTATCATATGAAAGAGCGCAGTTTGTACATTGCCAAACCTTTTTTTTTTTTTTAGGCCGCATTGTTTCGACTTTTGATGAAAAATTTAAAAAAAAAACAAGGTCCCCCTTATCTCCGAAGTTTGTAAAGAGAAAAATCTGAAATAATTCTATGTGATAGAAGTTTATGTAAAGATTATAGGAAAAATAAAACGAAGTCTCTAAATAGCACACTTTTTCAGAAATAAATCAACAAAATTTACAATAATTCCACTATCGGTCAAGAGATGGCGTTTACATAAAATTGCAATAATATTCTACACCGCAGTGCACAGTGTTAAAATTCTCTGACAAATTTAGCCCTCGCCGACAAAAAAAAATTAAAAACATGATGGTACGGAACCCTCGGGGCGCGAGTCCGACTCGCTCTTGACCGTTTTTTTTTATTGTTGAATGAGCCCGCTGTTGACCTCAATCACGCCTGATGGAAAGCGATGGCTGAGGTCCATGATGGAACGCATCGACGAAACAGCAGGCTGGTTGACGCCGGACTCCGGTGGGAGGGTGGTCGCAAACCAGGCGGGCGTTAGCCCTACCACCGCAAGAGAAGAATTGGCCAGTCAAATAAGGTGTTGGGTGTGACTGTCCAGGATGCGCCGAGCGCTCGGTTCAGTTGAGTAACTGGCGGAACAAACTGCGCTACACGAGGAGGCTTCTTCATGCATCCCAATAGTGTTTTGGCGCCTATTCCATAGGATGAACTCAATAATTACCTCATTATACATCTTATAATGTTTATATAGTTTGCATATTCATAGGATGATGCAAGTAATAATGTAAACGAGATCCGCAAGGGAAATACAGGTCTTTAAAGGATATAATAAATACAGGTGACTTAGTATTACTCACTTCCGAATCGTTACCACTTCAGCGTACCTCAGAGCACTGATTCACATCAACACTTAATTTAAAACGTTGTTTCCTTATACAGAGAGTCCAAATTCATGCGTTGGCTTACGATGACGTTACATACTTAAAGTGCATTATGTGTGCTCCATGCTCCAAAGGTCAATCAAAAAGGAATTTGAGCTCTACGTCATCGGAATTAGAATTGATATCGTCTGCCCATTTAATTATAGCTTTTGAATCTTTCTTGGTTTCCCATTCAATGGGATTCCCGAAGACTTTGACATTGTGTAGAAAAGATGTGCATTTCTTACGGTTTCCTAACGGAATAAAGACAGGAATGGAATGGGACGAGCCGTGTTTGAAATGGAAAAGCCTATAGAAATGGCTGGCGGGGGAAATTGCTAAAATTCTTCCCTTTCTCTTCAAATACATTCCAAGTCGGTGACGGGTTGTATCGTCTTTTGTGTATTTGGACCTATCTTTATGCGTGACATCCTGTTTTACCAGCGATATGGTCAGGGGATTTACCTTTATTTAAAAAATTTTGGAAGTCACGGATCAGCTTCATTCTCGTGCATATTGAAGCAGACTAGCGGTGGAGCCTTGTTCACCTCGTTAATGACTATTTTAATAATGATGCTTGATTAACCTGGATGCGGGAAGCACAGAACCGGTCGAAGCGGCGGTGCCTGAGGGAGACCTATGTCCAGTAGTGGACGTCTTTCGACTGAAATGAATGATCAACCTAAATGAGACTGAGAAGGGATATAGAAAGAGATTAAAATGAAAGCAGTAAAAAGTTGATTGGCCTAATGCTGATGATAATGTTGACTTAGCATAATGTTCCCACTGCTGGGACACAAGCCTCCTCTCTGTGAGAGGGAGTAAGCCGTAATCCACTACGCGGGTCCAATAAGGGTTGATAGATGTCATATGTCTTCGAGTATTTGGTTCTAGGATATGCCGGTTTCCTCACGATTCTTTCTTCACCGTTTTGCAAGCTGTGGTGATGAAATAATTTACACAAAGTAAAGCGCCTGTCTGGGTTCGAACCTACGACCTACAACTCGTAAGTCGCGGCCGTTACCACTACTCTCCCCATGATTGGCCTAATTTATATTAATAATGCAATGCTGATTGCTAATGTTTGCTTACGGAAGAAACTTACTTGAAACTTTAAAATAATTGTAGTTCTTCTATCAGAAGAATACACAGATAAGAATAGGGAAAATGGTATGAAACGAATGCTGACCAATAAAGATAGTCATCAGAATAATAATTATGTTGAGATGATAATGTGAATAGATGAGGTATGTGAGGTTTCCAAGATAGTGATCGTTATGTTATATGTCCACAGTGTTCTAATTAAAACAATAATAGATACTAAAGATTAATGTATACTACTGATATTCTTGTTAACATATCACCTTTTGAATTTATTTTAATATGTGTTTACATCTGATAAATCTTTTCCTGATTTATCTTGATTCATTCCATAAATATATTCTTGTTTTTTTTTAAATTCTCATTTTTGAGGCTCGGGTTTTATCTAGTTTTCACGATTGCGGGAATTAACATCATCATCATCTTTATAATCTCATATTAAATTGAGAGAGAATTGCATATATTTCCTAGGAATTGTATAAAATTCCTAGGTTTCATACATTTCCGGTAAATATACATTTCGTACACGGTGAGCTTGAAACCCACACCAAACTTATAAGAGAAAGGAGACTACGAACATCGGTGACGATGATAATAATCAGATTTCCTTAGAAATAAGCACCACCTTTACGTATTTTTCTGTTCCTTTCTTCTTGTCTAATTATATGTGTGTCCATATGGTTAAATAAATAAATAAATGTCACTTGGGATCAAGGGAATCCATATCCTGCCCTAGGTGCTCCAAAAATGCAGCCATAGACGTCTGCGCCGCCACCGACGGTGCAGTGGAAGTAGCAAAGTTTTGGGCTAACAAAATTTAATACAATGCGGTGCCATCGACATGACGAAAAAGAAGAAGGGAATGCATGTACGAAACAATCTATTAATGTTAATCGGAGCCACGTGCACCAATAACGATATCGGATACAATTGGAATGGCGCCTTATAGCAAGTGCAGTACCAGAGGTAACAGGTTACAATAGTATTGCCAAGGAGGTCGTTAATTGTAAGTATTGTAACGTTCCAAGGAAAACCTTTGTAAGGGCCAAGGTGTTGCTTTTTACTACTTACATGAGACAATGATTATTTTAATCAAAGACTGTTTTTCATTGATTTCCGGAGTAAAGTAACCAAAGACTTAGGACCGGCGCTCACTGCCAGCAGGACACGGCCTGTCATGGCAAAGGATTTTATTACTAAATAAGTTATTTTGAATCTCATTTTAATGAGTTTAGAATTCATGTTACTTTATTTCGATACCACGATGCCGCAAAATGACGCGACGTGTGACGTGTCATGCCGCGGGATGCTGCGGCATGACGTGTCATGCCGTTTCATTCCGTGGGTTGCCGGGGTGCACCATTGCATCCCGCGAAACGTATGGGTAATTTTGTGTCGAGGAATTATGATTGCTAAGCTAGTTGAAATAAGGTTGAAACTTGTGCAGCGGTCATGTCAATAGCTGGGCTTTCAGCAGGATGCCACGGAACGCCGCGGGATGCCGCAGCACAACCTGCCGTGCCATGCCGTGACACGCCGTCAGTTAGCGCCGGCCCTTATTCTATTTGCACTTAACCAACCTTTTTACTGAGATAGAAATAAAACCTTTGCTTCTGTTACCCTATGAAATAGCAATAGTTTTACATAATCAACCTATAATGTTCCCACTGCTGGGCACAGGTCTCCTCTCAGTGAGAGGGAGTTGTCCATAATCCACGGGCCCAGTACTGGCTGGTGGATGTCACATGTCTTCGAATTATTTGATTCTAGGACATGCCATGGTTTCCTCACGATGTTTTCCTTCACCGTTTTGAGGGGTGATGAAAAAATTTGTTTTACGCCTGTCTGGCTTCGAACCTCCGGCTTACAACTGGTAAGTCTCAGCCTTTACTGTTAGGCCATTACTGCTTTAGCACTAGTTTTAAGATCTTTAATCTCAACAAGCTCAACAGGGTAAAAATGTTATTTACGATTTATTTCGTTCGTTTGATCTAGTCTCTTAGATTTATTTTCTTAGTTGTTGTGGCCATTTTTTTCTCTAACGACTAAAGGCTTAACCTGCTTTGCTTCTATTGACACCTAACCGTCTCTAGTTATTAGTAGTCTCTAATATTTTCTTTAGCGACCGTCAGATCAGTTTTGTTTGAACTTAATCAGCTCCAAAATCGTCTTATTTAGACGATTTTATAAATGTGAAAGTTTGTTATGATGTTTGGATGTTTGTTACTCAATCACGCGTAACCGTTGAACAGATTTGGATGAAAATTGGCACATAGACCATTTCCTGGATTAACACATAGGATACTTTTTATCCCGATATTTCCACGGGATCGAAACTTACGCGGGTGAAACCGCGGGGCGCTGCTAGTACAGTGGGCTGCATCAATTGGGTACCCCAGTTGTATGAAAATTTTAATACAACTGGGGTACCCAATTGATGCAGCCCACCGTACAACAAATGTCAACAATTGTTTTATCTCCTATCTTATCTAATTGAATTTAGTTCAACCTTCCACTAACAACGTGACAAGTGTTTTGTTACAAATTCTTCGAAAAACAATTGTATTGGCTCTAAACGAGAGTTTAATGATTTTAATGTACAAGTCGACATAGGTTGATACTACTTGATACCCGGTCAATTACCAGGACTATACGTTAACCATTAGTAGCTTCGGCATTAGATAAGCCAGTAATATATATGTATTTGTAGAAATGACTATACTGTACGATGATGACTAAGGGATAGAGTCAAAGGATGTTGAGACTATTTTAGACCAAAATGTCGTACATTATAAGAATAATATTATAGGCACAAGACATAATCATTAGTCACAATATTTTGTATTTATTTGTGGTTTTAAATTCCTTGATGATGAACTAAGTAATTAATGAGTGGCTTGGCGCCTCTTAAAATAGCAAAATTTTGTTTGAAATCTCATTGAAATACATAATTATATTATTAATGTATTTGTCGCTGATCTGGGATTAAGATAAAGAGCACAATCAAGATTGATATATTTGTCCTAAAACAACACGGATTCGGGATTGGGAGCAAATACCCATAAATTCTAAGTGGGAAGATACACCCTGGAAATATACATTTGTTTCCAAATTGATTTGTTAAAGAATTCCCACGACTTCTCGGGTCATTAGTCTCCTTCTAGCATAATCCCGGTTGTTGCCAGTCCCTCCGAGACTAAGTATAATAATAATAATTTGTTATTGGCGGAACGACCCCCACGCTTTAGTATTTGTGAGTTTTATAATTAGACCAACTGCTTTTTTTACAGTTTCAACCTCATTATGCACATTCACAGAGTCCCTTATGGATGCAATAATTTATGAGTGTACAAAATGCTTGAATCTTTGTACATCTCAGATAAGTGATAAACTTTACAAATATTTTCCCAGGAAAAATTAATGATGAATTTAATTATTCCTATCATGTAATACCGGGAAGATCGGAAATAAATATTTGTCCTATATCTAAGTAGGTCAATGGCGTCAGTTTTATTTCAATCAACAGGAAAAGGTAGTACAATGAACTAAAGTATTAAACACTTTTCTATCGTCGTACATCCCATTCTAACATCTCATAGAGACAAGCAAAATTTATTTTAATCACACAGTAATAAAGTTCACAATGACATGAGACATTTTTAAATAGAGCTCATTTAATTTGGACACATGCCATAAAATATGTCCAAATTCCAAATAGTAACAAGAAACATAATTTAATATACCTACGAGATATGTTCCCAGAAATATTACTAACATAATCATGATGAACTGAACAAAATAAAAGTAATCTAAACAATAAGCGTGAATAGTGAAATGAATCATAATGTCATACGAGACTCAAACGAGCCAAGGATTGTAAGCGATATAAACATTAATTAAGGTTATGATATAAAACGAAACGAACGCATACAGAAAGCTCTATGCGTACAGTTTATTTTTTCATTCATACGAAATGACAAATACTTACGTCGGATGGGTAAGAGACGTTCCAAAATTTACCTTTCATTCACAACGATAGAGGCGAAAATTCGTTGAAAGCTTTTGATAATCTTGTTCATGGGGTTATAGTAAACAGCGACGCCGGCGCAGCTAGTAGTCAGTCAGCCGTCGATCTTTGTAGAGAGCGGACCGTTATTGAAAGGCACGCCGGGTCCCGACTCGCGCGCACGTTGCGAACGAAATACGATTTTCGAATTATTAACTTGTGGTGTTTCGAATTATTAACTCTAGGGAATATTTTAGGTCCTGTGTTTTGAAAAGTTCTAAAACATATTTTATTATTTGTGTGTTTATGTGCAAGTGTTTCGTGGTCCATTGTGTTGATGCTGATATGCATGGTGAGTAGATTTTGAAATTCTTACACACGATGCGTTTCAATGAGTCCCATTGTTTAGGCACGGTCTTTTTTATTCTCGTTTGTATCAACACTTTCATCTGCATTGTTTATTTTCTAGTTTATCAGTCTTTTAATTAAAGTGCAGTGAATAGTAAAATGGTTGTAAATGTTCTTTTAATGTTTGCTGTGGAATGTTATTTTTACAGTTTGGTGCATTCTGTTGGGGTTTTAACTTCACATAATAATTATATTATTATGCAGTAGTGATCTTTGCATTGAACACATTGAATTTATCTTGTTAGGTCTTGTTTATGCACATAGCGATTCATGCGTTTATGCGATTAAATAGGAAGTAAAAGTTGCTATTTATCGGATCATTTCTTAGGAAATTTACATTCCTCGATGATTTATGTGGTTTCACTTCAAATCAATCGTTGTTATCTGCGATCGTATCAGACAGATTGTTTGTATAATTTGTATTAGTGTCAAGTATTATGATAAATGTTATATACTCTGCAATACTTGAAAGTTAATATTAGGCGCTCTTGTAAACCGATGATAATCGAAAAACATGTTAAGGTTACTCTTGATTTTTACCTATCGTGTAATTTCTTTGTAATTCTCAACTAAAGAATATTGCTTTTAACGTCAGAGTCTTTATTATTAAGCTAATAATAGTATTTGTCCACTCTATAATAGACCGCATTTTTCTACGAATTCTTCCGCGTGGACTGATAAATAAAATAATAGCCTTCGAGAAATAGATAAGTTTATAAAATCCTTGACCATTGTTCATAACACAACATCACGCCTGAATTCTCCAAAGGTTGGGCAGAGTATATAATGTATATGTATATTTGCCCAACCCTTCGGCAAATTCAGGCGTGGCGTATGTGATGAAAGAAATTGGCTAAATGAGGATGTTACTATATGTAGAGTAATTCCTTCATTTCGCCAGTTATGTTTTAAGCCCTATGTCCCATTGTGCAATGATGTATATATTTTTTTATAAACACATGTTTTTCTACGTTATTGTTATTTTATTACGATTTATTGTTAGAATCGCTTCATTGATAAATCACCAAAACATCTACGAAGTTTAAGCTTAAGCTTCTTCAAAAGTAATAAATAATTTTTGAATTTAATCCGGAATTTGCCTCATTCTGTCTCATCAAAATAGATGATGGAAAGGTATTCAATGATCCACTCTATCTATTCACCCAAGAATGTTTATCGTTAACGTCTTATTACGTTACATTTTGATTTACTACCGCATTTGATATGCACGGACAATTTGCTCCTGTATCTAGGTCGACAGTTTGTTTAAGCATAATTGTTCTCACACTGATATTGAATCATTCATTTGTCAGTTCTGTTACATCATATCTATTGTTTAAAGTTCATTACTGTCTTCTTAAATTGCCGTGTGCCTGGTTGTGTAATAATTATTTATTTTATTTTTATTATTATCGTAGTGATTAAGTGTATCTTAATTGTTTTCAGTAATATCAATAATAGTTAATGTTTAATTATTATAACAGAAATTGAACAGAAAGAAAACCCTGCAATTTAATGCATTTTAATTAAAAATGCACTTAATTGCTTGTGTTTTCCTTATTTGATTGTTTTAAGGACATATAGCTATCACTGGGATGATTTGTTCGAAATTAGTCTGGCAATTGTGATTTCTGGTTATCCGTATGATATAAATATTAAAGAGTATTCTATTCCACTCTACTTAAATAGGAATATCTAGGGAAATTGATTTCGAAACATCTATTGTAACATGAACAATTGAGAAAAAATATAAATAAGTTAAGTAAACTATTCAAATATGTTTTACCGTTTTTTTTCTTAATTGTTGTCTTTTAACAGGTTTTTATTGTTATGATGAAATGGAATTTAGTCAGAATTGTATATGTTGGTGTAGGGACCTAATCTAACAGTTGTTGCTATTAAAAGCAACGAGAATGACAATCACAATCAATTGTATTGTCTAAGAGAAAATCACATAAGATTATACAGATTTACTAGGTATAGATGAAATACGTGCGGTATACTAACCCTTTTGACATTTATAAGTGGAGTGAAATGAAAGGGCGTACAAGACATTACTCTACTTTTGCTCTCCCTGTAATTGGGTAAAATCGATAACTTAAGCTCTGGTTTTCTTGAAGGTCAAGTTATTTACTTTAATTATTGACCATAGCCACCGCAGTGTCTCAAGACGAAAGTCTTTGACCAGTGTGTGTTGCCAGTGATGACTTATGGAACGGAAACGTGGTCGCTCACAATGGGCCTTATAAGAAGGCTAAAAGTCACCCAAAGGGCAATGGAGAGGGCTATGCTTGGAGTTTCCCTGCGTGATCGAATCAGGAATGAGGAGATCCGCAGGAGAACCAAGGTAACCGACATAGCCCGAAGAATTGCCAAACTTAAGTGGCAGTGGGCAGGGCACATTGCTCGCAGAACAGATGGCCGATGGGGCCGAAAGGTTCTGGAGTGGCGACCGCGTACCGGAAGACGTAGCGTTGGAAGGCCTCCCACACGGTGGACCGATGACCTTGTGAAGGCCGCAGGAACCCGTTGGATGCGGGAAGCACAGGACCGGTCGAAGTGGAGGTGCTTGGGGGAGGCCTATGTCCAGCAGTGGACGTCTTTCGGCTGAAATGATGATATAATTTTCTCATTTTTATATAGGGTTATTGGTAAAACATTAACAACCTCTTAAGAGGTCATTGTACTCATCATTATGAACAACTTTTACTATGGGACCAAAACTGATATCGCGAAAAAAAAATCAGCTGTTCCTTACATTTATGTTCGTATAACTCGTCAAAATGTAGGGAACAAATGATTTTTTTCGCAATTTTAGGTTTGGTCCCATAGTAAAAGTGGTTCATAATGATGAGTACAAATAGTACAATGACCTCTTAAGAGGTTGTTAATGTTTTACCAATAACCCTGTATACTTTTTTAATTTTTTTCTTTCCAATATTATGAGAATACGCCATACCCTAGTTTATACTTCTTTAATAATATAAAGAGGTAAAATTGTAGGTTTGTATGTAGGGGGTAATCTTCGGAACTTCTTGTCCGATTCCGAAAATTCTTGGAAGAATTGAAATGTGAAATTTTTTGTTTCAACATAAAATATATCCTCTGACACTCAGATAGGATATATTTTATGTTGAATCAAGAAATTTAACGCCGACGAAGTCGCGGGTAGAAAAGCTAGTAAAATATAAATATTTTAAATCTAGTAAAAAATTGATATAGTTTTTGGTGCTCCGTCTTGAAATGTCCAAATACCTGACCCAAATCAATTATTATTGTCTACCACTATTATCGATGTATTATCTTCAATACCTTCAAGGATTGCTTATACTATAATGCCTATTGTCATAGTGATATCAGCCATAAACAAACAGCACAATCCTTTCTCGTCACAAATATTAGTTTAGCCTACTGATGCTAGTATTGATTGTTCCGCTTGTATGTTTGTGCATGTAAGATCTGTGTCGGTAAACGCACCCATGATGCGGGAGAAATCCTTGTATAGGACACTTTTAATACAAACAAGAATCCACTTTCTTTGGTTTAGTTTCCTCTATTATTGTTTGATTATCATTGTCTCATGATCTTCGTCAGCATCCTTCTCCTGCCGTTATGCCAATTTATTTGGATTCAGCGCAAAATCTTTTTTAATAGTTCTCTATTAGTTGTCATCTCGCCCGCAAACTCGTAATATCACAAGCATCATCATCATCATTTAAGCTGAAAGAGTGACTATTAACTCTTGGACACTACCTTCCCTATATGTCGGCAGATCGACCGGTCCTGTGCTTGTTGCACATTTCCGTATTTTAATGCTCTCTTCGTTTTGGTCGCAATAATAATCGCGAAATATTTAAACGCCATCATTTTGTCTCAATAATAGGATGAAGGATATTTACCGGAAAACCACAGGCATGGCTAGGTTATCTTTATATTACTATAGTTTACCAATGCAGACATTCCATGCACTGCACTGCAAGGAATTTATGAATGAAATTTAGTGATGAATGAGCTTTAATATTGCTTGAATGCCAGGAGTGACTATCGTTATCCCTTTTCTTCCTGTGATGGATCTTGTCAAGATTTCTTACAGCAGTGCCTTCATGTACCCTAATGATATCATTATCTTCATCCAAGATAGGTAGATGATCATCTTAGTTCGTCTATCCCCGCCTTGTTTTAGGCCAGAGCCCCGCGGGGCCTTCTTCATTAGAAGTATCGAGTTTACTGGCTACTTTGTTGGTCTAGTAGTCGCAATTGCTACTGCTAACATGAGGTCCTTGGTTCGATTCTCGAGCCGGGCTTAGTGTTATTGGTTTTTTCCATCAGAAATTTCTCATTAGCAGCCTGGCTGTCTAGCTCGGGCTGCTACTGAGAAATTCTTGGTAGAAAACTTAATGATTGCTAGGCCGGGAATCGAACCAAGGACCTCATGTTTAGCAGTAGCAAGGTCGGCAGTAGCACTTGCAACCGCTAGACTAACGAGGCGGTCAATAAATTTTTAGTCACATTATCTTCGATCCTAAATCGAGGATGCGTTTACAGAGAGAAATCATTTTATGAACATGCACTAATGCCGAGTTCAGTAGGTCGTGCAAATATTTGTTCTGCGTAGGTAAGTCTAAACGTCTTAATCATTTGTCTCACAGGTTATAAACATTAGTGCGATCATTCTCTTCTCTACATAATTGGTGAAATCTGCGTGTGCTATACAAGCAGTCAATCGATCAATCAACTCAGCCTATCGTAGTCTACTGCTGGACATAGGCCTCTCCCAGACTGCGCTACAACACCCTGTCCTCCGCCTTCCGCATCCAGCCACCTTCTTTAGGTCGTCCGTCCACCTAGCTGGGGGCGCCCCACACTACCCTTGCCGACGCGCGGTCTCTACTCCGGGACTCGTCTCTTGCACCGGTCATCGGTCCTTCGACAGACATGACAAGCCCATTGCCACTTCAGTTTGCTTACTCTGCAAGCTAGGTTGGTAACTCCGGTTCTTTTCCGGATAGTTTAATTCCTGATGCTATATACACTTCTGCCCAATCGTTCTGGAAACAAGTCGTGAGGTTTTGTTACAGTCTAGCTAGTATAACACATTTACCACCTAAGTATAAACTACTACTGTTTTAATGTAACGTATGATTTATTGGGTTCGAAGGCACGTATTTTATCCCCACTATCACCTCGGCGCATAGATAAGGAGTGCGGAAGTCTTATTGTTCGTCTACTAACCCTGCGCAAGCGCATTGCGAAAACTTATTTGCATTGCAGTTTCTTAACGTTCGTCGTTTGCTAACCCTGTGTTGGTTGGTTTGTTCAGACTTCTTGTAAAATTAAAAAATGTTTAGTTCTTTATGAAATCGAATAAAATTGTTTATTATCTAAATAGGATATCACTTTTACACGTCCTATATAAAAAAAAACCTAGATGGAGTCGACATTTTGAGGTATTCCACTCAGAGCACTGATTTCAACCGCACTTGGACTAACGGCACCTGAGCGTTCCACCAACCGCACTATGGTGTACTCCAAGGCAGCACTTTGGGACCTAGAGTACCTACGACTACGAGCAAAAAGACAGTGCGGTCCTACTAGAACCTTACGCAATATCTCTTTTTTTATATTGGTGCCTGCTCAACAATACCTTGCTGTACTTGTAAAAAACGATACGACCTTATACTTGGCTCCTATCTGACTACCCCTGAGAAGAAAAGGCGGAACAAACTCAGGGGTCACTACCTTGAACCATACCATAATAGCACTTAGGCATAATTTTACACCACTGTTTCATACAACATAGGTTTCAACACACTAATATTATAAAGGCAAAAGTTCGTGAGTGTATGTGTTTGTTACTTCTTCACGCTCAAACGGCTGGACCAATTTTGATAAAATTTTGTATGGAGTTAGCTGACACCCTGCAATAACATATACGCTACTTTTTATCCCGATATTCCTACTGGGTCGAAACTTATGCGGGTGAAACCGCGGGGCGCAGCTAGTGCTCCATAAATCATTATTGCTGTGATATAGTTTGAAAGCAGCACCCTAATTGAGTAACACACTATCTAATAATTTTGATGGTTGTTGCTAATCCATTGCTACGTATGTTCGAAAATGTTGTCTGCTCAACAATGTCAACAACGCAATGAATGTTGTTGAACTGTCAAAATGGAAGACATTGCTACTTATAGTGTGTTTCGTGACATTGGCTAAATGCACAAACCGTGCGAAGCCACAAAGAAAAAAAAAACAGTGTGTTACAAAATTACTCCGCTGTGTATGAACGGGTATTTTCTTTAGTGCTTGTAGATGATATCAGGTTAAGCTACGCTTTCAGCGGTTGGTCTGTGGATGGGTGACCATCTTTACATACCGTGACCCCTCCGTGCCTCGGAAAGCACGCTAAGCCGTTGGTCCCGGCTGTTATTCGTGGATCTTTGTCAGTCGTTACGGGTAGTTAGAAGCCCGAAAGTCTGACAACCAGTCTTATCAAGGGGTATCGTATTACCCAGTAATTGGGTTGTGGAGGTCAGATAGGCAGTCGCTCCATGTAAAATACTGATATTCAGCTGCATTCGGTTAGACTGGAAGCCGACCCCAACATGGTTGGGAAAAGGCTAGGCAGATGATATGGTATCACGATCTTACACCACTAGAACTGCAAAAAAAGAACGAACAGAACTACGTACCTGGTAACCAAAATTATAATTCTGTAAATACATATTTGTTACGGTCGCGAATCATATTTAATCAACGTACAACTTAATAATACTGACCAGCAAATTGCAATAAACGTAAGAACATTTGAATTTCGCGGGCTACCTTAGCGCTTTCCCGTCTAAACAAGTCCTTAATGAAGAAATACGCGCCAGTTCAGTTCTTCGACAGTGTTTAGAATTCCAACCAGGGTCTGAATTGAAAACATGAGTTATTTGTCATCATTTGAAGTAAAGCTGTTTTAGAAATTAGGTTAATGCATTCCAATCTGAGTATAAGCAATATATTTCATAAGCAGAACTATAGAACACATTCATAAAATTATGTTTATGATCGGTGACGAGTTAATCAGGATTTTATTGCGTGGCAGGGCATTATTTTGAGTGCTTCTGCGAGATTCATCATCGTCCTAGCCTACTAACCTAACAAACAAAATATATTGATAAACAACTGCGATGAAATCTCCACGAAATTAAATGAAATGGTATTCTGTAAATAGGATATTAGAATCACTTTTACACGTCAAAAAAAACCGACCAAGTGCGTGTCGGGCCACGCACAGGGTAGGGTTCTTTAGTAGCCCGTTATCACAATATAGCACGATTCTGTTGTTCTTTAATCTGAATATATGTAATGGTAAAGATATTAAAAGTTAATGGTTATAATCTATATATATAAAATTCAAAGTCCTTACTGACTGATTGACTGACTGATATATTAACGCACAGCCCAAACCGCTGGACCTAGAGACTTGAAATTTTCCACATAGATACCTTATACAGTATAGGCATCCACTAAGAAAGGATTTTTCGAAATTCCACCCCTAAGAGAGTGAAATGGGGGGATTTCGTTTGTATCAAAAATCTTATTCGTTGAGTTAATAAACTTGAAACTTTGCACGAATACTTATCTAAATAAATTATGAAGATTGACAGTTTTTTTTTCTAAATTACCCCTACTAACAAGGGATTAGGGGGTTTCAAAGTTTGTATGGAAGAATTTTAGCGCGCGGTCCGATTTACTCGAAACTCAGTATTTATACCTAAGATTGAAAGTAAAGAATAATGTGTATCAGGGTTTTTCGAAAATCTACCCCTGACGGGCTGAAAAGGGGTAGTCAATTAGTTATATAAAATGGTAAACTGACTTACTGACTGTTGATATATCAACACACAGCCCAAACCGCTGGTCCTAGAGACATGAACCTTGGAGGGTGTGTTCTTTGTAAAGAGTAAGTATCCACTAATAAAGGATTTTTGGGAATTCTAACCCTAAAGGGGTGAAATAGGGGATGGAAGTTTATATGAAAGTCCGTCAGTTTTGAAGTTAGGATCTTCAAATTTTGTGTTTAGACTGAGTATTGAAAATTAATTTATACGTGTCTCAGCGTTTTTAACAATTCTACCCTCGAAGGGTTAAAAAGAGGGATGAAGTTGCGTATGGAAAGTCCTTAATTTTCGTAGTAAAAATCACAAAATTTATTATCTAGGCTTACGGTTGGAAGGTAACGCGTAGTTAATTTTACAGGGGAGGATTTTACTGCGTGGCTTGATTAGCTCGAAAATTGGTATAAATAATCTTTGAGTCAAGTTATGAGCGGTATCAAGTTATGTGCGGATAAGATGGAATTTTGAAAAATCGTTTAAGATGGTGGACGCACAATGGTCCACTGAAGGACTAAGTGCGGAAACCAAACCCATAACATAGAACATAGAATCGTTTAAGATGTTAAACGATTTTTCAAAATTGCACCCCTTTAAGGGTGAAATGCGGGGATAGAAATGAAATGAAAATAAACTGAAAACTTGACAAGAGTACTATCTAAGTAAATTAAGAAGTTTGTCATTTTTTGTTTTTCTAAACTATAGGGTGTCAAAATTTGTAAGGAAGAATTTTAACGCGCAGTTAGATTAACTCGAAACTCAGTAGGTACCTATTTATACTTATGACCAAAAATAAAGAATAACGTATAGGTAAGGTAACGTATAGGGTTTTTTGATAATCTACCCCTAACGGGGTAGTCAATTTCACATGGGAGTATTTTATTACGTGGCTTGATTAACTGAAAATTTGGTATAAATAACCCTTAAGTCAAGTCATTGAATCATCCCAGACGTTTGTTCAAAATTCCATCCCTAGGAGAGAAAAAGAGCCCCACACAGTTTATATGAAAAATCTTATTTATTTGGTTTATAAACTTTATAGACTTCCAAAAAAAACACTACAAAGTGAAAAATAACTTTAATTTCGTACGTCGGTGTCTTTGGATCTGTATTTTAGTTTTTGCCAACGACTTCCGAAATTAAATTTATTTATTTATTTCATTTATTTTTTTATTTATTTTATAAATGATAAGATCATAAACATACATTTTCGAAACTTTAAGAGGAAAGTACGAATTTCACGCGGACGAAGTCGCGGGCAGAAGCTAGTAACAATATATGACAAGGGTGTCCAGAGTAAAACAAAACTTTAACACATAACGTAACCACGGAGGTCATACCTTGCAAGAAAATCTTAACACCGCGATCTACAAAAGTGACGTCACGGCACAACGCCATCTACTGCCAGGAGCAAAGACAATCTCCACAGATGGGGGTTCACGAACGGCTCAAATCTCAATTGCGTATGTCTCCGTCTCCACAAAGACAATCTTGCTGCATGCCCTGTTAGCTGTGAGCTTGATAAGCTTATGACTGCGTCAGTGAGTGTAGTTAGTTCAATTTTGGGCCAAACATCCATACTTCCATACCAATAATATAAATGCGATAGTGTGTCTGTCTGTTACCTCTTCACGCTTAAACCGCTGAACTGATTTAGATGAAATTTGTTATAGATATAGTTTGAATCCCAGGAAAGGACATATGATATGTTTTTATCCCTATATTCCCATAGGATCGACACTCATGCGGGTGAAACCGCGGGGCGCTGCTAGTATCTGATAAACGTTTTGCCGTCGATACGCTAAGAGGAGATGCTATTGACATAATCTACTATTAGAGAGGGTTTAGGCTAAGAATCGTCCCTCAGAGAAACTTCAACCGTCCCTTAAATTATAATACCGTGAGAAATGAAACATTTTCCCAAACAATTCTGTTGTTCACAAACTAAACTAAATTTAAGTTCATGCATCTTTTCCTTTCTATTTCATTATGAAAAGGACAGAAGATAAATATTAGTTTAGTCCTGTCAAATTAAGATACTCCATAGATAACTTTAGACGAGATTTAAAAAAAATACGTCAATTTACGTCAGGCGCTGACTAATTTGACAGGACTCAACTAATATTTTTATCTTCTGCCCTTTTCTTAATGAAATAGAAAGAAAATAGATGCCTGAACCTAAATTTAGTTTAGTTTGTGAACAACAGAATGCCCGCCAATGTTAACATTCCTCATTGTAACAACCGTAACGCCTGAACGTAAATGTACGTAATTATAATCGTTCGAACGTAAACTTTACGTGTTATGAAAAGTGTGCGTCGTTTCCTAGTCACTGATTAATCAAAACATTGTGGTTTTGTTCGCGTTTACGTTGCGCTGTTTGTTCACGACTTTATTTTTGTTCAGACTTGATTAAGGCCTATGGCAGACCGGGACGGCATGGCAAGGGATTTAAATCTTTACTAATGGACATTCAAACGTATCGATATAGAAATACGACATAACATTGCTATGCTTCAAAATGATGCCGTGGCATCGAAAGGGATTTCATTGCACGGCATTGAAAGACGCGCCACGGGCTCTTGCGGCGGGATGCCGTGGCGTCCTGCAGGCAACAGCATGCAAAGGATTCCGGCGCTCGTTGTGACATACCGCAGGGTGAGGGGGCGGGGGTATAGAAGCGGGGAAGCCGCTGGAAGGTGCTGTATCTAAGCGGCTAGTGTGCGTTGACTGACGGCAAAATCCCTTACGATGCCGTCCCGGTCTGCGAAGGCCTTTATGTGCTGTTTTAATGCTTGTATTTTCCGGACTAGTTTTCGTGATAAATTCAATACTTCGGAATGGTGTGTGTACAACAAAAGAGAACACAAGAGATGAGTATGCAGGATCGTCAGATAAAGTTGAAGTTTAGTAAGAAATCGATGGATGTTGTCGACTGAAATTTAATTTGATAAATGAGCTGTTTGTTTTCTAATATTAAAAAAGGGTTACAAAAAGGCCACATTACAAAAGGGCCATGTTATAAGTATCTTCCTTCAAAAAAAAAAAAAAAATTAAATTTTATTCGAGAACATCCATCTGTTTCTAACTAAACTTCAACTATATCCGACGATCCTGCGTATTTATTTATTTTTTATTTTTATTTGAAATGGATTGCTCTTGACTCTAGTCTAGGTCAGAGGTGACAGAGACAAAGTCGACGATGGAGTGAGCTTACCCAGAAGAAGCCTGTTCACTCTTACTTTGAAGAGATTCGGGTTGTATGCGCTCGGAAACACAGACGCAGGTAAAGAGTTCCACTCTTTTGTTGTGCGCATTATAAAAGACATTTGAAAACGCTTAGTGCGAATTATCTTTTTTTTGCGTAGGTACATGACGCCTCTGAGGGACTTGTGGCTAAATGATTACAACCACACGGTTTAATCAAAATTTAAGCTATTCTAGTCTTTTCCCAACTATATTAGGGTCTGTTCCAGTCTAACCGAATGCCTGAATACCAGCATTTCGATACCCCTTGGTAAGATAGGTTATAAGACATGCAAGCACTTGACTACCCCTAACGACTGTCAAAGATCTACAAATGTCAGCCGCTTCGTGCTGTCTGAGGCACGGAGGTGTCTCCGATATGTCGTGGTCGCCCATCTACGACCCGACAGCGACAAACGAAGCTTAACGTTCGACCAACCAGCCGCATGCAATAAAGGCTTTTTTACTGCATCACAATTACCTTTAAATCTCATCTAAAACAAGGAATAATTTCCTAGTGAGTTTGTAACATGAGGAAAATATGGGGTCCTTATCGTTTCGCAGTAAAATGTAACTGGCTCCATGTACGCAATGAACGGGTTATTATATCCAATAGCCAATTAACAGAGTCAATTACTATTTGATTGTGATTTGTTTCATTAGGTTAAAGTGCTTTTGTTTTTATTGTAGCTGTGTTTACGTGTGATAATCTTTTGGTGTTCAGAAAGGAGAAAAATGAGATTTGGAGAGATTTTTAAAGAGTTTAAAAGTAAAAGGAATTTGAATGACAACGATGGGGTCGAATATTTTGATTTTTTTACGATTTAATCTCGTCCTTTTTAGGGTTCCGTACCCAAAGGGTAAAAACGGGTTCCACTGTCCGTCTGTTCAAAGTCAAAGTCAAAGCATTTATTTCAAATAGGCACTTTAACAGGCACTTTTGAACGTCAAAAATTACTAAAATAGAATTGATTCTAGTCGCCCATTCCAAAAGGTAGTTTTCGTATGGAGAAGAATGGGCAAGAAACTCCACCGTTACTCTTTTAAAATGTTTTACAATATTTTGCATGTACATTAATTATATAATATATATGTGAAGACGATGCACCTAAAATAAAATTACTGTACCACAATAGGTAAAAGAATTAAAAATGAAACCATAACATATAAATTAATTATCTGATAGATACATGGTGCTCACATATTTACAAAAATGGTACAAATAAACGATGGTCATAAAAAAAAAATAATAATAATTAATAGTAATAAGTCAGGGTGTGAGTTAAAATAATTACAGAATGTAAATCAAGGTAAAAAAAAAGAAGAAACAAAAAAATAAATTATAATTAAATTAGCAACCAGTTTGATTTTGTCTTGATTAAATTGTCCTATGGAGCAGGACCAGCATGTTTCCAAGCGTTCTTATCTTGGATATAATCTTCTAATTTATAGTACGCTTGTTTACAAAGTGTACGTTTAATGTGAGTTTTAAATTTTCTCGTCTGTCACCAGGCTGTATCTCATAAACCGTGATAGCTAGACAGTTGAAATTTTCACAAATTATGTATTTCTGTTACCGCTATAACAACAAACACTAAAAACAAAATAAAATAAATATTTAAAGGGGGCTCCCATACAACAAATTCAATTTTTTTGGCCTTTTTTGCTCGATATCAAAAATGGCAACAGGTAGGCACTTGAAATATTCACAAAATACTCAGTTGTATTTTTAAATTAATAATAAAATTAAAATAAAATAAATATTTAAGGGGGGCTCCCATACAAAAACGTCATTTTTTGCCTTTTTTGCTCGATATCAATATTATAGGTAACAGATAGGCACTTAAAATATTCACAAAATACTGAATTGTATATTTACTTTAATAATAAATAATAAAATTAAAATAAAATTTATATTTAAGGGGGCTCCCATACAACAAACATGTTTTTTTCGGCGTTTTTGCCTTGTCGTACGGAACCCTTCGTGTGCGAGTCCGACTCGCACTTGACCAGTTTTTTTATATACTTGTAGGTACACGTACTATTATTGCTCAAGTCTGTTAGTCATATTCTGTAACTATTTTGTTTGAATGTTTGGGGTTAATGAAACTCATATTGGGTCCTTTTTATCTAAATGCAACTTTTTTCTCAATTTTCGAAATAATAGGAAGATTTTATTTATCCAAATTACATAAGTGGGTACCTACTAATTTATGTGTTTGTCTGCCTATCCGATAGTAGTTTGTTAGTAGATAGTGTTTTGTTTTAGTTTTACTCATCTGTGAATCATATCCTGAACCCAAAGCAGAGTTTGATTCCGAAATGAGACCATTGTTTTTTTGCTAATTATAACTTCGTCGACCTTAGAACCAATAACCAAACATAATTACTCAAAATCCTGCTCAATAATGACTTGGTAAACTAATACAAAATACCTCAACATTCGATGATGATCCTGCATAATGATTTTGATCACAAAAACTTATCATTAGCTCCAATGATTGATCGCGGACAGTGGCGGCTATTAGCATAATATCAGATGCAATGTAGGAATGATCGATGGACGATGATCATGATTGTCGAGGCTGGTCAGTGTGAGGTCTTGAATTTGATTCCCAGGAGAAGTAAAGATTCTTTCAGAAATTCTGTGTTCCAAATTTTATTTATTCGGATTATTGTTTAAATTAATTAGCCTATACTTACCCACTGGGCAAAGTAATGCTTATCCCATATCCGTTTGTCTAATTTAGACGTTTTCAGGAGTAAATTTTTGGTAATCTATCAAATTTCGTGAAGCCAATCAGAATAATCATTTATTTGTCAGCATGTGGTCAATAGTATCATCACATTCTGCCAAGTGTGTCGTGCAAATATTATGTATAGACGCCAGCACATCAAGCTACCCGAAACTGTCAAATTTTCGCAATCAACTTTGAACCTTATGCTTTAGCAAAAAAGTTGAACATCTATTAAAGTTTGACAGATTGTAGTAGGTTGATGTGCTGGCGCCTGCACATACATTTATTACAGGACAGAGATTAAGCGTAAGCAGAAACCATACTAATATTATAAATTCGAAAGTAACTCTGTCTGTCTGTCTGTATGTTACCTTTTCACGCCTAAACCACTGAACGGATTTCAATAAAATTTGGTAGAGAGATCGGGGAAGGACATAGGACAGTTTTTATCCCGATATTCCCACGGGATCCACACGTATGCGGGTGAAACCGCCGGGCGCTGCTAGTCAGCCTATAAGTTTCCCACTGCTGGGACACAGAACTTCCCTCGCAGAGAGAGAGACGACCATAAACCATCACGTGGACCCAGTGCGGGGTGGCAGACGACGTCATATGCAAAATGTCTTCTAATTTTTGGTTCTAAATGCAGGTTTCTTCAACCAGACCGAGATGATTAGGTTAGTATTATCCAATCATGGTGTCTTGCATTTTTAAAATTTGGGATCCAACGGGAAATACCTACATAATAATGTTTTGTGGGATCCAACGCCGATTCAAAACTGGGTTCCAACGAAAATAAATCGGTTTTTAGGTGAATTCTAGCGTTATGGTTGGTCAAACCAAAACTTGCTGATGCACTATAGGTAAGTAATACCTTTTCCTCTACCCCTTTAGGGGAAAGCTAGCGAGATGGTATCTGTCACATTATCATTTGCTCTTATTTCCTTGTCTCAATAGTTCACGGCTGTCACACCAGATGTCATCCATCAACATTATTGTCACACACATGTCAGGTAAATATCAGGCATGTGTTGTTTACTCGTCTGCTTAGCTTGTTACGGAGAAAGCGTGGTATTATAGCATGGGTTGTGTAACACCGTGTTGTTAGAGAATAGACCACCACTGCACTATGCTTTGGTAATTAACAGGGCATTCGTTTGTCAAACACCTTTTTCTTTTGTTTCAAAATAAAAATATTTTATTTCACATAAACTTACATGGGCACTTATGAAACGTCAGAAGCTAGGCACGGCTCCAATTGGTCGTTTCCTATGGAGAAGAGCCGGCAAGAAACTCCACGGTTACCCTTTTAAAAATAATTGACTTTTACAATGTTTTCAAATTACAGTATAGGTATGGGAGGACAGCGAAGGCCTGTCAGCAAGTACCAGGTACTTGATAAAATAAAAAAATGGTCCAAAGATCTAAAGTCTACAAGGCCTACAAAGTCCTTACATTTATAAAATAAGAATCTATCAAAAGGATAAACAAAAAATAAAGTATGAAAACCTACTAAACAAAAAACCTACTCAAATTTTCGGGGAGAAACCTTTAAAAGGCAATCGAGCTCCGGGGAGAGAGGTCGGGGAGTGTGGGATTTTGACCTCACTAAAACCACCATCAGCATATGGTGCTCCCGGTTCCTCCTTGTTAAACACCTATCTATAGATCATGTGAGAACCTCACATGATCTCACCAAAATTATCTAACTACGTTGTTGTGTGTATTACTTTAAAAGAGACTTTAACCCCTGAGTTTGTTACGCCATTTCTTCTCAGGGGTAGTCAGATACGAAATATCAACTCCATCTTTATTTTGTTTTTATATAAGTAATGTTTATTTATTTATTTAATAAGGCTTACCAACTAAACACATACACAGCATTAACCCGGAGCCGTTGACATAATATTGATCTCGCATGTATTTAAATTATAGGAAAGCTCGACACTATCAATTACTGCACTATTAAGCACTGGGCGCACCGGAGGGGGGGTGTTAGTGTATGCGCGGGAGAGTCTCGCGGCTCAAGTGAACGAGTCGCCGATACATACCGAGATGCGCTCCGCGGAGTGTGTCTCCATTTCATTCAAGTACGTCAACGAGCAAATTTTTTTTAATTTCCATTTATAGACCGCCTAAAATAAATAAGCAAGATAAAATAGTACAATTCTTGAACGAGCTGCGTAATTTACTTAATAACATACCACATAACACTAAAGTTATTTTATGCGGCGATATAAATATTAACTTGCTCAAACAACGGGATAGACATGTAACTTTATATGAAGATCTATTAGCTGAGTACGGGTTTACTAAATGTATAGACCAAGTCACTCGTAGCGAAATTGTCATGAATAGTTTAGTGGAATCATGTTTAGATCACATTTTTATTCGAGCGCCACTTGCAAATATCCAATCAGCGATAATACGAACCAAAATGTCCGATCATTATCCTGTAGCCGCAGCAGTACAATGGGACCGCGCTCCAATTGATAGCCAGAACGCTGCTATACCTACGAGTGCGACTGCGACGGCGCAAGATAACATTGCCGTGGCGCAAGCGTCATGTTTGCGCGCGCTCACTGAGCATACGAGGCGGCGTGTCCTTGATAATCGTGCGGTGCGGGAGAAATTATAATTATAGATTTTGATAACCTATTGTTGATTGAATGTCCTGTTGAATTATATGAATCTTTCAGGCAAATATTTGCGGACATTTATGAGTCTTGCTATAGAAATAAAATGATTAACAAAGGAGTCCGAAATAACAAAAGCTGGGTAACAAAAGATCATAAGAAACTGTTATTGGAAAGGGACAGACTGTTTGCAATATGGAGTAGCGAACCAAAGAATATGGTTAAACGTTTAGAGTACACTAAATATAGGAACAAATGCCATAAAATATTAACCAAATGTAAAAATGAATACGACAGGCAAAGTATAATAGATTGTAACAATAATATAAAAAAGTTATGGGATAGAATACATGTAATGATGGGGAAAAATAAACAATCCTTAGATAGCGTATTATTAAAGAACATTAACATGCAAGGCAGTGTAAAAGATATTTGTGATAAGTTCTCGTCAACATTTACAAATGAAATTGAAAATATAAAACACTATTGTGATGTAAAATGGTTAAACAGAAGCACATATGTTAAGGAGAAGAATGTGTGTATGCGATGGCGACCGGTGAATAGTCAGGATGTTAAGAAAGTTATATTAGGTATGGATACAAATAAATCACCCGGAAGTGATCGCATACGCATGTCTGATCTTAAATATTTGGTCAATAAAGTAAGTCCCGTACTCGCACATCTTATTAATTTATGTGTAACTACTTATACGTGTCCGAGCAAGCTAAAGGAGGCTATAGTACGTCCTATTTTTAAAAAAGGTGATCGTAAAATATTGTCCAATTATAGACCAATTGCTATATTATCAAGTGTAGATAAAATTTTAGAAAAATGTATTGTTAACCAGCTAGGAAATTATCTACAAAAAAATAACATTATTAGTAAATGCCAACATGGATTTCAAAAGAGTAAAAGTACGACTACTTTGTTGACTAAGTTTTGTGACGAAATTAATAATAATTTAAATAAAAAGCAATTTGTAGTAGCAGTTTTCTTCGATTTTAAAAGGGCGTTTGATACTTTAGAAACAAATACTTTATTAAATGCTATGGAGGAGTGCGGGGTGGGGGAACCACTTAACAACTGGTTTAGAGACTATCTCACGAAGAGATGTTACCGCGTTAGGGTGGGCGAGTCGTACAGTGACGCGAGGGAGGTGAGGTGCGGGGTGCCGCAGGGGGCGGGATGCGGGCCTGTATGCTACATAATGCACGTCAACAGCTTGTGCTGCGTTTTACGCAACTGCTCAGCGTACATGTTCGCGGATGACCTGTGCGCGCTGCGCGCCGGCACCGACCTCGCTGAAACTTGTCGACTCGTGCAGCTTGACGTGGACCGAGTCGTTGAATGGTCGCACGACAACGGGATAATTCTAAACGCGGATAAAACTAAGCTAGTTATTATACGCTCACCATATTTGCGACCACCTGGCGACCCACCTTCGATGTACACACATGAGTTTACGTGCATTCATAATAACTATGCTAACTGTGTTTGTAAACCTATTGTGCGCGAGGAATGTGTGACATATCTCGGTGTAAAAGTTGACGAGAACTTTTCGTGGTCAAACCATATTGATTATTTGTGTAATAAGCTTAGGATATTGCTCGGTAAATTCTATCATCTAAGCTGTAAAGTGCCGAGTAATACCCTTAAGTGCCTATATCTACAGTTGGTTGACCCTATATTGAGTTATGCCCTCGACTGTTATGGACTCACATTCAAAAGTAACTTAGAAAAATTAGAAGCACAGCAACTTAGATTTTTAAAACTATTAGTAAGTAAGAAAACTAAAAATAAATGTAAAGATAATTATAATAAGTTGTATAAAATATGTAAAATTCTTCCTATCAGTTTAAAACATAAATACCTACTTTTGGTTAACAGTCATGGCAGTTGGGAGCGTTACTCGCTGGTTACCCATAATCACGCTACTAGGATGGTATCAGCAGGGAAATTTGATGTACCTAGAATAAGGAATTATTTTGGCGACCGAACACTTGATAAAAGAGTACCATACCTTCTCAACCAATTGCCTGCTGATATAAGAGGTCAGGAATTAAAAGGCAAATTTGCTAAATTGCTGAAGCTGTTTTTTCTTAGGAGTTTGTAAGCGTTAAGTATATATTTCAGTGAGAGCATGTAAACTGTAATTTGGTAGTATTTTTAAATGAGTTTAATTAGGATAAATTAGGAAATGTCTGCGATAATAAAGCATAGTTAATAATACTGTTTGTCACGTTCCCACAGACAAACCGTGAAAACGGTTTTGCGGGGCATAGTTAATAAGTTAAGATTATTTTATAAACTTGTAAAAATAAAAATAAATAAATAAATAAAAATAATAATTGTTAGCGTACTAGTACATCATACAATAAATAGAAAATCCCACAAAAACATTTCATGTTAAATGTGGCCAAGCCATATATTTTGACTAAGGTGTAGAGTTTGCGAAGTTAGACCTTGTAGAGTTAGGGCGTGTAGAGTTAGAAGCTTGGCTCTACATGAGATCTGATTACTTTTTGACAGTGCGAGCTACATGGTCTCGTCTTGGCAACATTTAACATGAAATGTTTTTGTGGGATTTCATTTCTTTTTGTAAGTTGCTTATGATATTTATACGAGTATTTTGTCTTTTGTTCATTTTTTCTTTCTTTTTTTGGGGTTTATTTATAACAAGGACCCCCTATATAAATTTTCAGACCTCTAGCAGCAAAATTTACGGAAGTCTCATACAAACTTTCCCCCCCTAGTTTAAGGGGTTGGGGGGTAAAAGTTTCAAGTTTTAAGATTTTTTTGTTGTTTATGTACTATTACTAGCTTACATACCAAATTTCAGCTTTCTAGGACTTCAGGAAGAACCTTAAGAATATTGATGATCATCAGTCAGTGAGTCAGTGACGAAATCGGGGTATTTTAGATATCAATAAAATCTAAAGTATAAGAGCTATGCAATTGAAACTTTATAGGTTTAATAAGTCAACCACTGACATAATATTCCGAAAATTTTGTTTATCTGGTATAATCCAAAGACAAGTTAAGAGGGTTCAAAAATACGACGAAGTGCTTCGAGAAAAGGTAGGTAGTGCCCTTGCGCTTCGCTTGGCTCGTCTTGGCGGGGGCACTTCCGTGCCCCCAGATTAGACACTACAAACAAAACACCTTAAAGAGAATTTGAATACTGCTTCATACCTTAAAAATGCTGTTTTTTTTATTTTTAAAGATTTACATATTATTAAAAATACTTTTCTTAAATATACACAACTAGCTGCGCCCCACGGTTGCACCCGCGTAAATGTCGATCCCGTGGGAATATCGGGATAAAAAGTAGCCTATATGTTAATCCACGGTGTCAGCTACCTCCATACCAAATTTTATCAAAATTGGTTCAGCCGTTTGAGCGTGAAGAAGTAACAAACATATAAACACACACACACACACACTCACAAACTGTCGCCTTTATAATATTAGTGTGATTTACCACCGAAAACATCAAGATCGCAACTGTGGAACAAGTCATTGCATCTTCCGTGGAAGATGCAATGACGATGATGTTCTTCTTTCTTCTTCTTCTTTTCTTCTTCATCTTCTTTCGTTTGTTTAAAAGTGATTCCAATATCCTTTTTACAGAATAAACAATTTCATTTCATTTCAAAGCCGGGGAAAAGGATGGTTCTTCAAATTGACTACTAATTGAAATATCCGTTTATTCCTAGAGTCCTCCAGACCATACTTCTGCCACGGCGGCCAATCTCAGCAAAAACTAGCCTTCGGCGCAGGAGCACACAAGTGTGTGCGCAGACACAAGTCCACTCCCTCTTCCGTCGCTCTCATAGACCAAGCAACGACCAACTAAACGACGATCAATTTAGGTAGTGTCTCAATCTGCTAAACAATTAATTTTTCTGTTTGTACAAAAGTCTGGACTATCCTTGAACTAATAACAATACAGTGACCATACTGATCACCATTTAATTCTCCTCTTCCTTTCACCAGATTACAATGTGACCTTTGACCGTTGACACGCTCAATGAACGGTAAACAAAGCTATATAATTTTATCAAGTGTATAATAATCTCTATCAGCCCGTAATTATAGTGGACATCAAACATAGGCCACCCCTCGGCGCGCTGAAAAAAAGTGTTCTGGGATGTTCTAGAGGACGTCACGCGGTGAGCGGGACGCGTGAGTGGATAGAACATCACGCATGTAGTCCCGAAGGGTTAACAGAGGTGTACCTGTAGTACACCCACATTTTGCTAGTTATCTTTAAGTCCGATGTAATAGGGGGGGGGGGGGGGATTGCCAAACTTAAGTGGCAGTAGGCAGGGCACATTGCTCTCAGAACATATGGCCGATGGGGCCAAAAGGTTCTGGAGTGGCGAGCGCGTACCGGAAGACGTAGTGTTGGTTGAACCCGTAGGATGCACAGAACCGGTCGAAGTGGAGGTGCTTGGGGGAGGCCTATGTCCAGCAGTGGACGTCTGATGATGATGTTGATGAATAGGGGGCGAGCCTATTGCCATTAACCGGACACCAATCCAGACTCAGGGCTGCTACTGAGAAATTCCAGATGAAATAACTCAAAAACACTTGGCCCGACCCGGGAATCGAACCCCGGACCTCATGTTCAGCATTAGCGCTTGCGAGACCAATGAGGCAGTCTCATAATATCTTTTATGTAATACCATCACATATACTCATATTTTGAAAGCTTAATAACAAATTCACCTACAAACTGATACCCGTTTGTCCCAAAAAGGAACTCGTAATCTGCCTAGCCCCTTAGACCAACTATGTTGGGGTCGGCTTCCAGTCTAACCGGAATACCAGTATTTTACATGGAGTGACTGACTACCTGACCAGTGACCTCATCAACCCAGTACTCCTTGGTAAGACTGGTTGTCAGACCCGTAATGACTGTCAAAGATCCACGAATGACAGCCGGGACCAACCGCTTCACGTGCTTTCCGAGACACGGAAGGATCTCGGTATGTAAAGATGGTCACCCATTCACAGACCAACCGCGGCAAGCGTTCCTTAACCTGATCGATCGACCCATGCGGCCGTTATTACTTAGTCACAAGCCCCTGTAAATGCATTCGTACTCGTAATAACAAATTCACCAGCAAACTGATACCCGTTTGTCCCAAAAAGGAACTATGTAAGGTATAGTTGACACACCCGTTTGTCCCAAAAAGGAACTATGTAAGGTATAGTTGACACTACCGTTACTGGCGTGGGACCTATTGTACTTGTGACTTTGTGACCCCGAGCGGGACACAAAGGGTCACATTATGCACAATATTGTTTGACCATGAATGTTATTGTGTACTTTAAACTAGTATTTCTATGTAGGGCTTTGAAAACAGCGGGGAAAATCGTTTATGTCGTGTTTCAATAATAGTGAAAGTAAGGTGGGGTTTTGTTAAAGGGAACGAAGGTCTTTGTGGTTTCTGGTTACGATGGGGATTTTTGTAATCAATGAGTGTCCTCATAATCAATTAGTGTCCGAAATGAAGGATTTTTAAGATTGATGGAAAACGATTGTTAAACTGATAGAGAAGCTTTAATTGATAAACTGGATAAACACTAAGGTAAAAGTTTCTTGCCCATTCTTCTCCATACGAAACTACCTTTTGGAAGTGGTGACTAGAATCAATCCTTTTTAGGGTTCCGTACCCAAAAGGTAAAAACGGGACCCTATTACTAAGACTTCACTGTCCGTCTGTCTGTATGTCTGTCACCAGGCTATAATAATATCTCATGAACCGTTATAGCTAGACAGTTGAAATAGTCACAGGCCATGTATTTCTGTTGCCGCTATAACAACAAATAATCAAAATAAAAAAAGTTAAAATTTAAAGGGGTATAAAAGAAACGATTTTTTCGGCGTTTTATGCCTTGTGGTACGGAACCCTGCGTGTGCGAGTCCGACTCGCACTTGGCCGGCTTTTTTTTTGTACATTAGACGTTCAAGTGTCTTTTATGTGCGAATTGAAACAAATGATTTGACTTTGAATTAAGTTTTGATTCAATATTCAAAACTCTTACTGCACATTAGGCTCTGCACAGTTAGCGATAATGTACGAATATTCAAAATAAGATCACCATCTTGTTTGCAAATGAAGACTCATTGAAAACTGGTGTAGTTTTCTGTATAAAGCAAAAGTGACACAAAAACTTTCATTGAAATTTCACCTCTCTTACTGTACCCGCTGTTCTCCTAGCCCCTACTTCGCTCACAAACTGCGGTACAACACAGTTTGTGTAACTGTAGTCTGTAGTGGACAGCAAGTTGTTGCCACATACTAATACGGACCTAACCTCTGGGACACGCTCGCCATGTCAATACGTGGCCTTATAGCTGGGACACCGTCACTGTGTCATGTGAACTGACTTGAATTGGTATCAAGTCTTATAAATGTAAAGGTTTGTTATGATGTTTGGATGTTTGTTACTCAATCACGCGGAAACCGTTGAACAGATTTGGATGAAATTTGGCACACAGATAGACCATTTCCTTGATTAACACTTGAGATACTTTTATCCCGATATTCCCACGGGATCGAAACTTACGCGGGTAAAACCGCGGGGCGCTGTTTGTAACATTATAAACGCAAAAGTTTATGAGGATTGATGGATGTATGGATGTTTGTTACTCTTTCACGCAAAAACTACTAAACGGATTTGGATGAAATTTGGCACATAGATAGACCATTTCCTTGATTAATACATAGGATACTTTTTATTCCGATATTCCCACGGTATCGAAACCTATGCGGGTGAAACCGCGCGGCGCTGCTAGAACATAAAATCTCACGCCTGTATTCCCCGAGGGCATAGTCAGAGTTGTACATATAGTACATCTACATTTCGCCAGTTGTGTTTAAGTCCCATGTAATAGGGGGCGAGCCTATTGCCATCAATCGGACACAAATTCAGACTCTGGGCTGCTACAGAGAAATTCCTGATGGAAAATCCCAATGACAGAATAATAAAAATAATAATTAGAGGCTCTCGTTGGGCAGCTGGATCTGGGCTTGATTCAGAAAGCAGTACTTCTGGACACGGCCGCATTGTTAGGAGGTTCCTCTCTCTCTCTCGCCGGGTAGCTTGGACCCTGTTTCCGATAAAAATATAAAAAATAGTAACCCCCGGTGGGTTACTATTTTTTATATTTTTGAATGTTTTTTTTAAATTTTATATTCTAAAATTTAAAAATATAATTTATATGTATATACATATAATGAAATAAAGGTGATAATAATATAATTAAAAAATAATATAATTATGTCATATCCCTATGTATTTTACTGTGTGCACATAAATTATAAAATAAATAAGTAGGCAAAAGTTGTTCATAATGATGAGTACAATGACCTCTTAAGAGGTTGTTAATGTTTTACCGATAGGTAATTCTGTATAATATTCCTTGCCTGTCGTATGAGATGTTTTTAACACGGCAAATGGCAGTAGGTATCTATAGATAATGTTCAACAATCAACTTTCCTAACTGCACCTACGTGAGTCATATTTTATTAGTGGTAGTGATTTTTGTTGTGAATGGGCTCGTCTGGGGAAGTACCTACATCAGCAAATATTTCTCAATTTCTTCTGCCAAAGGCTCTTTTCTTGTTCGTTTGTGGCGTTATCAAGACATCACCTATTATGACAATCACACTAATATTTTAAAGGCGAAAGTTTGTGAGTGTGTGTGTTTGTGTGTTTATATGTTTGTTACTTCTTCACGCTCAAACGGCTGGACCAATTTTGATAAAATTTTGTATGGAGGTAGCTTACACCCTGGATTAACATATAGGCTACTTTTTATCCCGATATTCCCACGGGATCGACATTTACTCGGGTGAAACTGCGGGACGCAGCTGCATATTATAATGCTGGAATTAAATCATCCGTGACAGCACTATTTCATTTCGTTTAAATAGTTAGTTATATAATGTCAGGGCCTTGTGGTTAAGTAATAACAGCCCCACAGGTCGATCGATCAGGTTAAGCTACGCCTGCCGCGGTTGGTCCGTGGATGGGTTACCATCTTCACATACCAAGACCTTTCCGTGCCGTGGAAACAACGTTAAGCCATTGGTCCCGGCTGTCATTCTTGGATCTTTGACAGTCGTTACGGGTAGTCAGAAACCCGAAAGTCTGACAACCAGTCTTACCAAGGGGTATCGTATTACCCAGTAACTGGGTTGTGGATGTCAGATATTAGCAGCCGCTCCATGTAAAATACTGGTATTCAGCTGCATCCCGTTAGACTGGAAGCCGATCCCAAAATAGTTCGGAAAAGGCTGGGCAGATGATCAGTTAGTTATATAATAATGTAGTATAGTATTGTATGTAATCATCTCTAACTATTATTCTTAGCCATCACTGTACTAATACTCGGCAAAAGTCTCTCTAGGTCCTTCCAGACTCTCCTTTTCCGCGCCACCCTCGCGAAGCAGCCCTCGTGGCACGCGTCCAGGTCATCGCCACCGCTTTCTGGGCCGACCTCGGCGGTGCCGTCCATCTTCAGACACTTATTGTGTGGAGACTTGCCCAGCGGTTATCCTGCATTCCGCTGATTGAACTTAATGAGTTAATTTAAAAATAAAAAGTGGCCAAGTGTCAGTCGGACTCTCACACGAAGGGTTCCGTACCACAAGGCAAAGACGCCGAAAAAAACACGTTTGTTGTATGGGAGCCTCCCTTAAATATTTATTTTATTCTGTTTTTAGTATTTGTTGTTATAGCGGCAATAGAAATACATCATCTGTGAGAATTTCAACTGTCTAGCTATCACGGTTCATGAGATATATATAGCCTGGTGACAGACAGAGAGACAGACGGACAGTGGAGTCTTAGTAATAGGGTCCCGTTTTTACCCTCTGGGTCCGTACCCAACGTCCTGTTTAGGGTTCCGTAACCCTAAACAGGACGTTGGGATATAAAATATGGTTCACTCACTCCCGAATTGGTGCAAATGACAGAAGACAAATATCAGACACCCTTGATTTCATCATAGTTTATTAAAACATGTAATTATTATGATATAATAAATTATATTAATTGCACGTTCCCCGTGTTGCGGTGAGAATCAATCGAGAGGAACGAATCGTGTGGCCACTGTGATGATGTTTTAATTATATCGCCGATATAGAGTGGTTTTATTCAATTAATTCGATCCATTATGCTTTTGTTATTGATGAGTGTGGTGGCATAACTTTGTATATTGTTATGCAATATACAAATTATTTATATATTTATTTAACACCTCAAGCACATAAATGTACAGAAGCGGACTTAATGCCATAGGCAACAATAACAATACACACAAAAATACACATTACACATTCACAACAACACACACACACATACAGACACACACATTACACATTATTATACAACATACCATTATTACACGTTTACAATTATACATTCTTGCCATCAAGCTTAATATCATTGACAATATAACTAGATCTCCGAAGGAGATTAAAGGGGATAAGTCAAAGTCAAATAATTTATTTCAAATAGGCACATTAAAGGCACTTTTGAAAGTCAAAAATTACAACAAAATAGAATTGATTCTAGTCGCCCCATTCCAAAAGGTAGCTTTCGTATGGAGAAGAATGGGCAAGAAACTCCTCCGTTACTCTTTTAAAATGTTTTACAAGGTTTTGTATACATAATATAATTATATGTGAAGACGATGCACCTAGAATAAAATTAGTCTACCACAAAAGGTAAAAATAATTAAAAATGAAGCAATGACAGGTAAATCAATTATGTGATGGATACATGGTGCTCACATATTTACAAATATTGTAAAAGTAGATTATTTTCCTAGAATTTTAACAATTGTGTGAGTTACTGCACACAGATTGTAAAAATCAAGTTAAATTTAATTCGAAAACATCCATCAGTTTCTTACTAACCGACTACCCTGGTTACTTATCACTTTAGGTGACTGTACAATATAGCCGACTATTAGTACTTCTTCCCTGGGCCTGGGCCTATTAAGTAAAACTTTTATAGGTAACTGACCTTAAAAACAGCAGTTAAATTAAAACCATAAAAGCTACACCAGACGAGTTTTACAACACAATAATTACCGAGCGACTTAACGACGGCAACATTCTATTTTCTTTAGACTCCGATCGGAACAATTTGAAACAATTATCCAATCGTAAAGAGCTGTGTAACGGCGTGATCTATTAACGATTGGGACAAGTTCCACCAATCAAATTGAAGCGCGCATCAAGGATCTGATAGTGCCCTCTCAGACGGTATTGACGCGCGGTTTTCATCATCATCTGCCTAGCCTTTTCACTAACTTTGTTGTCTAACCGAATTCAGCTGAATACCTTTGTAACAGATAAATATCCTGTACCAAGTGCAGGCCTTTTAAGGACCTCTACCCACAATAAACAACCGAAGCATAAATTGTCATATCTTGTGCTACTTCTTCCCTCGTATCCTCATGAGCTTTACAAGATGTGCTTATGGCATTTTTTTGTTTTAACGTAACACGGCCAAGCCTACAATATATCTGCCTAGCCTTTTTTTTTGAGGATGGTAAATCATAAAATGACTCCCCGCTCTGGGTGGAGCGGAAGGGAGTGTCAGGCTCTTACTGCCTAAAACCCACCCGTGTTCCTTCCTTAGCCCTTTATGTTCCGGGGTAGCGGAAAACCTTTTGGACAATCCCGCTGCCCCGGCAGGCTTCGGCGATCGGACATCTCTTTGAGGCGTGCGTGCGTCGCACGCGCCGTCCGGCGCCTGGTCCTGATCGGACGTTGAGCTATCCATACATACTTACTTCATGTATTAAAATATTTGCATGCCATCATTGCATGGTGGAATGTGTCTTTGCACTACAATTTTATATAATAATATCATATTTTTTGTATCTATCACGTTTTAAGTAAATAATCGATTTTGATTTGATTTCTTAAAGACGGTATAAAAATCTAGGTGTAAGATGCACTTTACTTTTTATGGAATACTGAACTTTTATATCCTCATATTCTTCACCCATTGCGGTTACCTCTGGCGCGACGAGGCGATTCCAGGCATTCCTTTATAGTTATTCCTTCTTTTTTCCATGTTACATTATCTTGGACAAACAAGACCATTACGTTACAATCTTGCACTTTATATTACCCTAGGGAGTAAGTACTTAGGTTACACTGTATTTTAACCGAGAGTGGGAATCTTCTTAGAGCTCTATTTAAGGGGCATACATGACCTAAAGCGCGGTCATTGTCGAGTCGGACTGCATAGAAAAGAAAGAGAAGCGCGATGACACAACACTGGTAATTTATTGCAAAATATGAAGCAATTATTTAATTACAAGAAATCTATTATTTGGACTAAAAAATTAAAACACTAGTGCTTGAGTATGTTGCTTGTAGAATAATCTGACAAAAAATCAGAATGATTGTATGTATATTAGTATGGTTTTTATTGCAAAAATAAAGTTTTTAGAGGTGTCTTCATGATTTTTTTTCTATCGTATCAAAATAGTTGTATTATGTTTTCAACACACTACCTACCTAGCATATATCCTGAAGAATATCGACTACAGTAAACAAAATCAGAAAAATATATATTATTTTTCTGATTTTGTTTACTGTAGTCGATCATATACTTTTATTGTTTCTAAAACTTGCGTTTTTTGCGTTTAGGTCCTGTAAGCCCTAACGTAAGATGAATTTTTGGCTACTTTTTTCATAACTTAATTGCATAAAATTTATAATGTGCCCAATTGTCTAGTACGAACCTATTTCTGGAGTTGTCGATTCGCCCAAAAATAAATTAACTTCGTGCGAGTCCCTACAGTTTTATATTTTAAAGTATCGATTCGCCCATTTCGGGCAAATTGGCCGGTGTGAATAGGCCGGATTTTTGAGATGGGCTGTAAGGATCGTTGTGGCTACAGGAAAACGGTCTTAGGAGGTTGTCCTTAACTCTTTCAGACATTTTGATAAGCATTCAAAGATTTTGATAGTCAGCTAGAAACTGGGAATTATCATAATAACTTTTTTTGATGCCAATCGATCCTGTTTTTTTATGAGGATCAAACAACTCTTTTAGACCAACTAAGTTTGAGTACTAGAAAAGTCAGAAATTGCAAGAATCCTTACTTTAAAAAATCTACCCTGTATTTTGTTTTTCTGCCTAGCTTTTTCCAACTATATTGGGGTCGGCTTCTAGTCTAACCGGATGCAGCTGAATACCAGTATTTTGCATGGTGCGACTGCCTATCTGACCTCCACAATATCAAAAGCCACCCTGTATAGGCCTGCAAAATCCACCCTGCACGTTACGAAGGCCTGAAGGTTTATTCGTTTTCGAAGCTTTTAAGCCGACATATTTTGGCACGTTTTAAAGTATATTTTGTTACTTACTTACTAATTATTGTGAGTAACCACAATGATTCAATTCTTTAAATAGAATTAGGTTCCAATAACATTTGGTTCCTATAAATAAGTTCAGTGCTTACACTATTGGAAAGCGTGATAATAACACAGTGTTGACAGTGTATGTAGGTTTATGAAGCAACAATCTAACTGCAAGTGTCAACTCGGTACATAAGTACATACGCCAGCACATCAAGCTACTACAATCTGTCAAATATCTTTAATAGATTTTCAACTTTATCGCTAAAGCATAAGGTTCAAACTTGATTGGGAAAATTTGACAGTTTCGGATAGCTTGATGTGCTGGCGACTGTACAACTTTCTGGCCCCGTATTGGTACCTTCTAATTAAGTAAAACGAATGGCGCCCACGACAGTTTGTTCTTTCAATTTCAAGCAATTAGTAACTGATGACCCGTGTCTGTAACCATGGCAACCGACGACCGTTAGAAATTCATTGGTTTTGTTGATAGATAGCGGTTCTTGGATAAGAAATGGAGTATTGGATTGTATAATAAACCTTAGAGTATACAGGGCATTCCACGGCTATGCCACATGAAGGGAAAGTACCTTGAATATTGTAGATGAAACATTTTACTGAAAGAAGACATTATTTTAATTTAAAAAACAATTTAAACTGTATTCATAGATTTTAAAATAATTACATGGTAGAACCGGGAATCGAACCCGCTACACGAGAAAACAAATACCTTGTAGCTTTATCATACCGATCCGATCGAAAGACTTCATCATAAGGATTATTTTTTGCTAAATAACATAGTGTCAGAAATAAAAGGAAGACCATGAATTTTAACATTTGATGTTAAATTTTGTTCAGGAAAATGAAAAGCTGATCCTGTTGTGGAAGATATTTAGAATAATACGTCTAAGTTCTGTTTGTAGCTCGTGGACATTTTCATACTGGTTCTTGTAAACTAAATTACCCCCATACGCGCATTTTATGATTTCAAGCAAAGCATTATTTAGAACTCAATTCTAAACGGTTTTATTCAAGGTTGTAATATGTATAGACTTGCCTAGCACATTATGGCACACGGGAAAGACTGCAAGTAAAGATCTCACTTGCAATATTGCGACAAGATTCTGATGTATGTGCAGACGCCAGCACATCAAGCTACTAATAGGTACAATCTGTCAAACTTTAATCGATTTTTAACTTTATCGCTAAAGCATAAGGTTCATGGTTGATTGGGAAAATTTGACAGTTTCGGGTAGCTTGATGTGCTGGCGTCTGTACTAGACGGCAACTGGCGCCGCGCCCGCCGTCTAGTCTTCTGACGACAGAGATTACGAAAGAGCGCCGCTTTTGTATGGTATTCCGGCACAAACCTGATGACGTCACGTAAAATCCTGCATCTCGCAAGCAGAGTTTACCGCGCAACTAGCATCGATACAACGGCCCGATATGAATCATCGGGCAGTTGCCCTCCAGACACGACTCCCGTCTGCTCGGAGGATCGTCCCTTTTCTATGGAGGTTGAGTGAACTTTGCACCCTGTTCCTCATACCTCTATAATGATAACCACTTCTGGTAAAGGCTATCCTATGCCGTTATATTCATTGTTTCGATATTCTGTGGTCATTATAAAAACAAATAGAGTTTTATTATGTTCGTGTAAACCACAGAGTGCCACAGACAATAACGACGACGTCGACGACATCTTACAATGTAGAACAGTTCCCACGTTCCAACTATTAACACTGAGCGATATAACTCATGTCATACTTTATTTATTTGACGTGTGGTTTAGACAGCAAAGGTTTTATTTAGTTGTAACTAGACAGCATTTTTTTTTAAATAGATCAAAAAATCCGTCATCATCATCTGCCTAGCCTTTTCCCAACTATGTTGGGGTCGGCTTCCAGTCTAACCGGAAGCAGCTGAATACCAGTATTCAACATGGAGCGACTGCCTATCTTACCTCCACAAGCCAGTTACTGGGTAAAAATACCCCTTGGTAAGACTGGTTGTCAGACTTTCGGGCTTCTGACTACCCGTAACAACTATCAAAGATCGACGAATGACAGCCGGGACCAACGGCTTAACGTACTTTCCGAGGCACGGAGGGGTCACGGTATGTAAATATGGTCACCCATCCACAGACCAACTGTGGCAAGCGTAGCTTAACCTGATCGATGGACCTGTGCGGCTGTTATTATTTAGCCACGGGCCCCTCCCTCGCGGAAAAAAAATCCGTATGTAAGTTTAAGTTTAACCAACTCGGACTATCGCAGTCCACTGCTGGACATAGGCTTCTCCCAGGCTGAGCCACAAAACTCTGTCCTCCACCTCCCACATCCACTCTGTCCCAGCCACCTTCTTAAGTTCGTCGGTTCATCTAGCTGGGGGGTGTCACAAGCTGGGCTTACCCATGCGTGGTCTCCACTCTGGGACTCGTCTGACCAGTCATCGGTCCTTCGAAGAACATGGGCAGCCCACTGCTACTTCAGCTTGCTTAATCTACAAACTCCAACTCCAGTTCTTTTCCGGATAAATAATCCACATTATTCTTTATATAAACAAAAAAAAAAATCTTTATATTTTTTTTAATATTTATTCCTCAATGTTCATGATGCACCTACCACTGTTTGTCTCTGCATCACCCAAAGGTTGACTGGTCTCTGTACATTTATGTGCTTGAAGTATTAAATAAATAAATATATAATGTGGATTATTTATCCGGAAAAGAAGAGTAAAAATATTCAAAAAACCCATATGTAAGTTAGTCGCGCGTTGTGCTCCGTCAGTCTGAAACCCCATAACTACCTATTAACGTGACGTAACAGTTACGATCGCTTTTGCGTTAAAGTCCATCTGCCTGGAATTAGTGTTAATCGACAAATTGTTAACAAGTACAAGATGGCGACCTGTCTTATACGAGTACATAACATAACATCACGATTGTAATCCCCGAATAGTTAGGCAGAGGTGTATCTACAGCATTATTTTTGGAGTCTCCTAACACTGGCGTTACTTGCTTAACAGGAGGCTCCAATCACCAACTAACGTAAAACTTTTTCGTTCAGAAATAAATTTGATTTGATTTGATTTTTAGTATTATGCGAAACCCGAAACACGTGTCTAGTATTTTTATGTAAAGAATCTGTGTACAAAATTTCAAAACTGTCATCATCTGCCTAGCCTTTTCCCAACTATGTTGGGGTCGGCTTCCAGTCTAACCGGATGCAGCTGAATACCAGTATTTTACATGGAGCGACTGCCTATCTGACCTCCACAACCCAGTTACTGGGTAATACGATACCCCTTGGTAAGACTGGTTGTCAGGCTTTCGGGCTTCTGACTACCCGTAACGACTGTCAAAGATCCACGAATGACAGCCGGGACCAACGGCTTAACGTGCTTTTCGAGGCACGGAGGGGTCACGGTATGTAAAGATGGTCACCCATCCACAGACCAACCGCGGCAAGCGTAGCTTAACCTGATCGATCGACCTGTGCGGCTGTTATTATTTAGCCACGGGCCCCTCAAAATTTCAAAACTGTATCATGAAAAATCACAAAGTTATAAGCTTGTTAAGTTACCTGTTTGTTAGTACAAAAACATGCTCACCCGCGCCGCTCGCGCCGCGCCGTCTTGTGCTCATTGATAATAGTACCAAGGTACACACATTTCGCCAGTTATTTTTAATTCCTATGTAATAGGGGGCGACCCTATTGCCATCAACCGGGCACAATCCGGGCTACTACTGGGAAATTCCAGATAAAAAACCCAATAAGTAATACTTTGCCCGATCTGGAACTCGCATCCAGCACCCAAATTCCGTAACACGTTGTGAATCTCAATCTGAATCATTTTGAAGGAAATTGCTAATCAATTTAGTCTTACCAAGGGGTATCGTATTCAAATCAAATTTATTTCAGGTGTACACCCATATAAAATTTACAAATTGCAATCAAAAATTTAAAAAAAAACATAAATTATATCAACAATTAAAAATTAACAAAAAAAAAATTATAAATTATTATTAAATTATTACCCCAGTAACTAGGTTGTGGAGGTCAGATAGGCAGTCGCTCCATGTAAAATACTAACTGCATCCGGTTAAACTGAAAGCCGACCCCAACATACCTAGTTGAGAAAAGGCTAGGCAGATGATGATGATTTCTAATCCATTGCTTCATATGTTCGAAAAATGTGTCTGCTCAACAATGTAAATAACGCAATGAATGTTGTTGAACTGTCACAAGGAAACCCGAAAAAAGAAAAGAAAAAAAGAAAACTTCTTATAGTGTGTTACGGAGTTACCCCGCAGGTCCGTATGCTCAGCAATGCTTGCGACCACAAGAGCAATGATTACATTTTGTAAGAGTAGAGGTCGATCTATCCCGAGTCTTATACATTAGTGCTACACATTGGCCTTGTCCATTGGTTCCGACTTGGCACCAGTGGCGAAGGTTCCATACAACTCGTTTCCTACCGGCTTCCCTTTGAAAAATGGCACAGTCAGTATTCTATAGACAAATATTAGATATCTACTCCGGCTTACCTCTTACAAAAATTGACCCTTTGCTACTGCTTGGCACCACATCCAATGTTGAGCAAAATCAGTAAAAACTTGTCCAATATCTGTCCAGGCCACATATTTACGTACACATATTTGAGCCAATGCTCCAAGGCTACATCTTGGGTCAAATTATGTCCAATGTGTGGCCCCAGCATTGGCATTAACTTTTATGTTTTCTCTTCGTTTGATTACTTTCTGTTGTAGTTTTGTCCTTGGCAATGTCTCTGGACCATAATGAGCGATCATTTATTTTTCACTAGCAGTGCCCCGTGGTTTCACCCGCATAAGATTCGATCCCGTGGGAGTATAGGGGTTAAAAACTATCCTATGTCCTTTCCCGGGATTGAAACTATCTCTATACCAAATTTCATCTAAATCGGTTCAGCGGTTTAAGCGTGAAGAGGTAACAGACAGTTAGGCACACTTTCGCATTTATAATATTAGTGTGGATGATCAGTAGGTAGGTATAATAATACCAGCCTGTTACTGTCCCACTGCTAGGCAAACACCTCTTCTCATACAGAGATGGCACGAGCATTGATCACCTCGCTTGCTTAAGATGAGTTGGCGATTTGCTCATTATGCTCAATATTTGGCTGGACCAAGCTGATCCACGCACTTAATAAAATTTTCGGCTCTTCAGCCTCTGGGGCACCTTCCATCCTGCGCATCGTGCCCTGTCACGCGCTAAATATTGAGCGTAAAATAATCAACACAACTCTCTTAGACCAAGTAATCCCCAAGAATGACTGTTTCATGAAATCTTGACATTTGGGGATTATACTAACTTAACAAGTTGTATTACTGATTATAATGATTATAATTCTGTAAATACATATTTGTTACGTACAACTTAATACTGAAAAGCAAATTGCAAAAAACGTAAGAAAATTTGAATTTCGGGGGCTATCTTAGCGTTTCCCCCTTAACAAAAGTTTGTTTTTAGAAAAAAAAATTGTTTCTTTTAAAATTACTTTTAATCAGATAATCTTAACGAGCCTTAACGAATTCCCAGTAAACAAATTTTTCAACTTTTGCTTATTTAAGCACGCTAATTTGTTTACTTACCAAAATAACAAAGCGCTAATGTTTGACGATGAACAAAAACATTAATTAAGTACATACTTACTTAATTACTAATTAATATTGGTAAACAATGTTAGTTAAGTGCGGTCATTCGCAACCTATTAAGCCTTGTTTACATTGGTCGAGTACTGTAGTCTAGTGGGGGAGTATTTACTATGCCATTAGTTCGTAAATTAAAAGCTTACATTGTATTGTATACCTAATGTTAGTTCCATGTCAATATACAGTCAGGGAGATTAATGTTTATTAAATTGACACATTACGTCACTTTTCCGTGTAATAACGTAACAAACTAGCTTCTGGCCGCGACTTCGTCCGCATGAAAGGACAATGCTCATGGATGTATGGAATCCCGTACCACGCTGCATCAAAGTCGAACTTTGTTTTTTATAGATAACACATATCATATTAACTCCTACAAAAGTTCTTTTTGTAAACAAAACCGTTTCGGAGATTTTCAAAAAAATCTAAGTAACCTAAAAACTAGGCACTTTATTTTGTTTGACATGAACGGCCATTGTTACTGTAAAAACAGCCTAATATCGTCGTTGTCAAACCAAAATCTGCTATGTGCCGTTTTTTGAGTTTTCAAGATTTTGATCACAGCTTATAGGTCACTGCCTTATTTCTCATATAAAAGAACTGCTATGTGCTTATGACCACTAGTTGTGGAACTATGGCCTCAGAATAAAATGTGCTATGTGCAGCAGCTAGAACTTTGTCAAAACTTCTTTTGTCAATATCTCAAAAGTATACTTTTTGCACATAGCAGGTTTTGGTTTGACAACGACGCTATTCTATTCTAGTTATTTTTAATTAATGTAGAATTGACAAAGTATAATTTTTTAAATGTTTTTTGAAAGAGATCATAGCACTTTCAAAATTCAAGGTCATATCATATCATTTGAAACGGAACGTCATGTAAAGGGAATAAAACAATATAAACACTTTTTTACTTTAAATTAAATTCCCTGTTCAAAAATTAAATCCCCGACGCGTAATGTCGTAAAAAACCGGGCAAGAGCGAGTCGGACTCGCGCACCGAGGGTTCCGTAACATCCAGGTTTATGCATAAGGTTTATGTTTATGAAATTAAATGTTTATTTTTGTTTTTGAGTTGATTGAATGAGCGGTAAATTGCGGTTTACGATTTATGACGTATTAAAAAAAAAAACTACTTACTAGATCTCGTTCAAACCAATTTTCGGTGGTAGTTTACATGGTAATGTACATCATATATATTTTTTAGTTTTATCATTCTCTTATTTTAGAAGTTACAGGGGGGAGACACACACATTTTACCACTTTGGAAGTGTCTCTCGCGCAAACTATTCAGTTTAGAAAAAAATGATATTAGAAACCTCAATATCATTTTTGAAGACCTACCCATAGATACCCCACACGTATGAGTTTGATGAAAAAAAAATTTTGAGTTTCGGTTCTAAGTATGGGGAACCCTAAGATTTATTGTTTTTTTTTTCTATTTTTGTGTGAAAATCTTAATGCGGTTCACAGAATACATCTACTTACCAAGTTTCAACAGTACAGTTCTTATAGTTTCGGAGAAAAGTGGCTGTGACATACGGACGTACAGACAGACGGATAGACAGACAGACAGACAGACATGACGAATCTATAAGGGTTCCGTTTTTGCCATTTGGCTACGAACCCTAAAAATGATGAAAATAATTACAACAATATTTTGATCTTGATGCATGAGACTTTTTGGTACTACTTTTGGTCATTCTCCTTTCTTGTTCCCCCGAACCTTATCGCATCGCATCTCTCACCTGCCCGCGCTACCGCTTCGTTTTCACGTGTTGTTCTTTCTGGCTTTTTTCTTGGCTTCTAAGGGCCATAGTGTGATGTTCAATAGCCTATAGCCTTTCTCAATAATTGGGCTAAAAATCAAAAATATAGCGCGTTCAAACAAACAAACTCTTCAAGTTTTTTATTAGTTTATAGATGTATACAACTGTCAATGAAAGTTGTGGTTTGAATAATTATACGTTAGAGCGCTTACACACGAGCGGCATGTTGCCAACGGCAGAGGTAACTGCAGCCGTCGACGCGCGTCGGCGGCAACCGTCGACGCGTCGACGGCAGCCGTCGACATTTCAACTTCGAAGATCAGCGGCAGCCGTCGTGAATGTCAAGTGTCACTATAGGTCGACGGCTGCCGCTAACGCGTCGACGGCTGCCGCAGTTACCTCTGCCGTTGGCAACATGCCGCTCGTGTATATGAGCTCTTATGTAACTCACTAAACAAATAAGTATAATTAAAATAATAAAATAAAATTTATTTAATTCAGACTATTTAAATATCCATATTTTGTTAGTATCACATTATCTTAAAACTATGTTGAAATAATGTATTGAAGTAGTTAATATAAAATATCGGAACAAATGATTGAATAAAAACAAAAATAAAATATACTTTTATCTAAATAAATAATTGAAAATAAATAAAGTTACTAGGTAAATTAAATGAAACTTGAATTAAATAATTTAAAATAAATTAAAATTAAATTGAAATAAATAATTTTAAATGGACTAAAATGAAAACAAAATGGAAAATGGACTAAAATGAAATAAATAAGAATACATACATTTTTAACAGTCGTTACGGGTACAGTACGGCCGATTTATCTTGGCAAGTCTGAACTTCGCGCAGAAGACTACACAGTAAGATTTTTTAGGAACCAAATGGTGAAATGAGGCGAGTGTGAGCGAGAGAACATGCGCGAAAGTTCTTAATGCCTATGTTCAGACTTGCCAAGATATTTCGGGCGTACTCAGAAGCCCAAATCTGACAACCAGACAGAAAGGCAGTCGGTCCGTGTAAATTGCTGTTAATCAGCTGCATCAAGTTGCACTGGAAGTCGACCTCAACATAGATGGGAAAAGGCTAGGCAGATAATAGAATTCTCTAAACAATTAAATTCCCTGACTTCTACAGTATTTTTTTTTAATACTGAAAATAATTTTAAGTAGTCCAGCATCCAAATTGCGTAACACACTATCGATCCATTTTGAAGGATCATCATCATCATCATTTCAGCCGAAAGACGTCCACTGCTGGACATAGGCCTCCCCCAATATTGGGGGGGGGGGGGGGGGGGGTTGCCATAATCGCCACGCTTGCGGCGCTTGCAGGCGGGTTGGCGATCGCAGCATGGTATGATGGTGTAATGCATAGAGAACGCTGCTGCCCATTCTCCGGTCTCCCTTAGTCGCCTTTTACGACACCTACGGGAGGTATGGGGTGGTGCTATTCTTTAAGTACGGCACCACACAGACAAGGAACTTTTGAAGGATATTGAATAAGAATTACGAGTAACGGTGGAGTTTCTTGCCCGGTCTTCTCCATATGAAAACTATATTTTGGAAGAGGCGACTAGAATCAACTGCTATTCGACGGTTAAGAGGAAATAGGGTATAAGCGACAAAAAGTGAAATGTTCAGGAGAGCCGTTCAAAGTTTTAAATTTTAGAAATAACTGACGTGAAAATGATTTTTCCTGGGGCATAAACTCCAAAAAAGTATCGTAGAGTCATGGGAGTAAGCGCATTCGAAAGAGCGGAAAATTGTACGTAGGATGGCGGCATATATGTATAAGGTGTAAAAAAATTAACCTTACAAACTTTAAGAGGTGCTTTAGACCATTGGACTGAACAACTTTCACTATGGGACCAACTCTGAAATCACGAAAAAAAAATCCGCTGTTTCATACATTTTGATCAAGTAGGTAATGAACTTTTGTATTAAACAGTGGATTTTTTTCATAGTGAAACTCATTTTAGACTAAAATGTCGCTTATATCGCCTTACTTCCTTTTTACCGTCGTATTGTAAAATGCTTTGACTTTGTCTTTGAAATTATATCGACGAAGGAATATGTCTAAGAACAACTAGAGATTACACTACATTATTACTAGACACAAATTGCATTATACAAATCCAGCTTTTACTATGCTTTTTATTCAACCATTAGCCATATCTGGCCACAAGCTTTCATCACTTGCCATTATTCTATACCTGTCTACCTCATTCTCCTAGCAATAGAAAAATATGGCATTAGCGATAGCTCTTGAAGTAAAAACTTAATGCAGCAAGTTTATAAATATGCCTATAGCTTTCATTTGTTTTTACAACTTGCCTCGCGATAAGCTTGTACGGTCTGTGTCTTTTATTGGCGATACATGAGGCAATGTTAATAGGTTAAGAGCGTTTACGCCGCGCGCCGTACGAACTTTCAAGACCTTATTTTTCGAAATGAATGAACCGATTTTAATGAAATTTCATACGCATAAGCAGGATACAAAGGTCTAAAAATTTAGCAGAGAACATTTTCGGAAAATAGTGTTACAGCCAAATTAGAGCGATTTTAAATTTTCCATAGAAACAGATTTACAGTTACAGGTTCCGTAGTCAACTAGGAACCCTTATAGTTTCGCCATGTCTGTCCGTCCGTCTGTCCGTCCTCGCTTAATCTCTGTGACCGTTAGCACTACAAAACTGAAATTTGGTATCAATATGTATATCAATCACGCCGACAAAGTGGTAAAATAAAATTTTGGAAAATATTTTGTTTTAGGGTAGCTCCCCTACATGTGAAGTGGGGATGAATATTTTTTTCGTTGTTTACCCCATCGTGTGGGGTATCGATGAATAGATCTTCTAAAATGACTTGGGGGTTGCAAAAATTATTTTTCGATTTAATGCTCCATTTACGAAATATTAAACTTTAAAGTGCAAATTTTTGTTCCAGTAGGGCGTCCCTCCCCCCCTCTAAAACCTAAACTGCTGGCTTGAAAAATCTGGAAAAATTCACGATGATAGTGCATTTCATGAACTTTAAAGGAAAATTATAGCGGCTAAGATAACTTTATCAGTTTAGCAGTAATAGGCGTTGAATTTTTTCGTCGTTGAGTTTTGGATAATTTTGTACCAAATACAAAATCCTTAGCATTAATCCTTCAAAGTGACTAAGATGAAGTAGTTGCTTGTTTATAACGGGTAAAGACTTGCATTGAAAAACAAAATATGTTTTTTTTTAAATATATTTCTTTTTATATTCAGAATAAAGAACAACAGAATCGTACTATATTGTGATAACGGGCTACTACGGAACCCTACACTGTGTGTGGTCCGACACGCACTTGGCCGGTTTTTTAAATAAGACATTTCGAAAATGTTCTCCACTAACTTTTTAGACCTTTGTATCCTGCTTGTGCGTATGAAGTTTCATCAAAATCGGTTCATTCATTTCGAAAAATAAGGGCTTGAAAGTTTGTATGAAATGCCGTACGGCGTAAACGCTCATAATATTATGTATAGTTACCGGCACGTAACTTGGCAAGAATTTTTGTAGTGGGGGAAGTTTGCGCACGCACAATTTCATACATTTTTAGATGCGCGAACTTTCCCCACTACGAAAATCTCTTGCCAAGTTACGTGCCGGTAATTATACTTGGTCGTGTGATAGCGTGCTAAAGTGGCCTGTTTTCATTGGGACAGTTAGCTGCATCATAGTAGCCTCTATGGGTGACCATACTTAATTATAGGTACAGACGACCGCACATCAATCTACCATAATCTGTCAAATTTCTAAGTAATAAATTTTCAACTTTATCGCTAAAGCATAAGGTTCAAAGTTGATTGGGAAAATTTGACAGTTTCGGGTAGCTTGATGTGTTGGCGCCTGTACATTATGTCTTTCTTTTCTATGTGTGTGTGTGTTTATTTTCATATAAACACACACAACCCCACACAAACTTTCGCCTATATAATATTAGTGTGATTTCCTTCCCCCAAATTGTGTTACAGCATTTCGCAGAATTTAGGTTGGCAAAAAAATTCTGCTCATACGCTTGATCAAACACGCGATCAAAACCATTGAGTAAGTCCAAAGTCTGATAATAGTAAAAACTAAGTACAAAAATACAATAAAAATTGCATGAGTCACAATCCTACAAAAAAGAACTGTTAACTGACTGACTCAAGAGTCGCAAAAAGACAGAAAAAGTTCCCATAATCCGACACGGATACGCTACGGTTGCGGAGAACACGCCTGAAATCGATGACAGACGGACTGACACGCAAGATTGAGATGTTACAGTTAACGCGATGAGGAGATCAGAAACTTGTTTTTAATTGGGGTTCAGTAGGTGTAAAGGAAAAACATTTAGGTGCAAAGTCCAAAAAAATCTACAAACGTAAATTCACGCTTTTTTCCCATGGAGGTAGGCTGAAACTACAGATCCCCACCTGCTAAAAAGAAAGAAAGAAAGAAAAAGTATTTATTGCGACTCGTACAGGAAGATCACAAACTAAACTAAACTAAACACAGAAAAATAAAAATCCAAGTTCATCATCTGCCTAGCCTTTTCCCAACTATGTTGGGGTCGGCTTCCAGTCTAACCGGATGCAGCTGAATACCAGTATTTTTACATGGAGCGACTGCCTATCTGACCTCCACAACCCAGTTACTGGGTAATACGAAATAAAAATAATAATAAAAATCCAAGTTATATAAAAAAAAGTAACAAAAGGAAACGACGACGATGCTACGATCCTAACATACTCCTTTTGCTGCCTTTACGTTCCAAAACAATTAATGGGAGAAAGGAAGCTGGGGTAGCTATTTTCTATGAGATTGCTGTAAACAAGTCTACTGTTTCATGAAAATGCTCATATCAAACCACAAGCCAATAATAAGAAAACATTAAACGACAAAAAACTTAAAAAAATCAGAGGGGAGCTACTATAAAATCACTATAAATGTTTACTTCCTTATGAATTTCAAGCCTTAATATTTAAATAAATAAAATGTATTATTTTCTATTTCATTCGTGTATAAATGTATAAAACATTGATCAGGCAGGGGTCATAGATTTTCCATAGTTCCTGGTTCCTAAACGAAATAACCCAATTTTTTTAGGTTTCCGTACCCAAAGGGTAAAAACGGGACCCTATTACTAAGATTCCACTGTCCGTCTGTCCGTCTGTCACCAGACAGTATCTCAAAAACCGTGATAGCTAGACAGCTAAAATTTTCACACAACCCGTACAACAAAATTTTTTTTTCTGCGTTTTTGCCTTGTGGTACGGAACCCTTCGTATGCGAGTCCAACTCGCACTTGGCCAGTTTTTTATATTTTGATTATGATTTATTTATTTTAGTCTGCCTACGGAACCATAGTAGTTTTCTCGTTTTAACTTCAAAGCAATTAATTCTTACTTTTATTCGCTGACATACGATGTCTTCATGTTTTATTTTCAGTAAAAGAAACAACTTCGTCGAGCAAAGTAGCGTTAAACCACTTGTTAAATTAAACTTAGCTCTATACATGTTTGTTCAGTTAACTGGGCTGTTAACCGTCGTTAAACAGTGTTTGATTAAGAAAATTAAGTTTTAACTAGGAGGCAGGCGTGGCCATGAATATTTTTGTTTTTTAATTAATTTCGGCAACTTTATATTTGTTTGTTCAAGGTTTTAATTGAGTTTTGAACTAATTAAGAATTTTAATACGATTGAGAAGTTTTTGATATTTTGTTGGGTTTTTAAAAACGTTTCTGAAAATGTTTATTTAAACTGATTCGAGCTGTGGGGTAATTGCGTAATACACTCATTAACTGCCTGCCTTTTTCCTAACTATGTTGGGGTCGGCTTCCAGTCTAACCGGATGCAGCTGAATACCAGTATTTTACATGGAGCGACTGCCTATCTGACCTCTACAACCCAGTTACTGGGTAATACGAAACCCGTTGGTAAGACTGGTTATCAGACTTCCGGGCTTCTGACTACCCGTAACGACTGTCAAAGATCTACGAATGACAGCCGGGACCAACGGCTTAACGTGCTTTCCGAGGCACGGAGGGGTCTCGGTATGTAAAGATGGTCACCCATCCACAGACCAACCGCGGCAAGCGTAGCTTAACCTGACCGATCGACCTGTGCGGCTGTCATTATTTAGCCACGGGCCCCTCACGTCGTATATCTCATATCATAATATAATCATAGAATATATAATATTTCATATAAGTATGTAATTATAGAATCATTTCTATACGGTTACCATGCATCCAGCATGATTATGATTTTAGACCCCTAGTGGCAGTGGCGTAACTATACCGTTCGGGGCCCGTGGTAAATTCAAGGGATGGGGGGGCCCACCCTCAATGTAAAGAAGCTCAACCAACGTTATAGTTTTTTTTACTAGCAATTTTCCGCGACTTCTTCCGCGTAGATTTCATATTTTCCCCTACAACATTTAACACCTGACTGCTTCGTTGGTCTAGTGGTCGCAAGCGCTAACTGCTGAGCATGGGGTCCTGTCCAAAAAATTTGACAAACAATGGGAAAAAGGTACAATATGTTCGAAACCTGAATGATGTCCTTTGTTACACATTTACAAAAAAAAAAGTTTGGATTTATAAACTTATGTTAGGATCCTCCTGTGCTCATGGCCCCCTCGGGCCGGGGGCCCCCTCTGGCTGGGGGCCCGTGGCATTTTGCCCCAATGCCACCCTATAATTATGCCACTGCCTAATGTAGAAATATTTTGGTTTGTTTCTAACCATAAAACTAGTGTTTTAGTTAGTAATTACTAGTACAACACAAACAATGAAGAGGTGATAATATTACTTACTACCTAGAAACTAGATTCCTTTGTCTTGTCAGTGTTCCAAGTTCCGATCAACTCGCAGTTTTATGATCTCCTGGTACGTCGTCCAAATGTCGGCTTGTTTTAGACGTACCTACAGACGTAGGTACAGGATCCAGGTTAGGTCTAGGTTTATAGGCCAGTACACACTGTTATTGCCATCATTAAACACACGTTATGGGGTTGTGTACAACTGGTTTAACATACTTTTATGTATAGAACTGGCCGAGTGCGTGGATTCACGACTCACGTAACTTTTTTTATAGAAATCTTAGGTCTGGTGAGGCGAAAGTTTGTGAGTGTGGGGGTGTGAGTGTGTGTTTATATGTTTGTTACTTCTTCACGCTCAAACGGCTCGACCAATTTTGATAAAATTTTGTATGGAGGTAGCTGACACCCTGGATTAACATATAGGCTACTTTTTATCCCGGGTGAATCCGCAGGGCGCAGCTAGTAGAGAATAATAGTCTTCGGATCCATAGCAACAGCTGTTCGAGTAGATTACTTTGTCTTGTCAGTCAACACCTCAATTACGTAACACGCTTTATGTCACAATCCGAAGGATTTTGAAAGAAATTCTTTGTCCATTGCTTCGCAGGTTTAAAAAATTCGTCTGCCCGACAACGTAAATAACGCAATGAATGTCGTCGAATTGTAAAAATGAAAGTGCCAGTGTGTGAGTTGGAAGTGTGTGTTTTTAAATAAGGTCACACGTAAGTTTGGGGTATTTTACGCAATTACCCGGTCGGTTTTATCCCTAGGTCGGGCAGTGTTATTCAGTATTTCCATGCAATTTCTCAGTTTAAATTTGTGCCCGTTTTAGGAAAAAAGCCCCTGTTACATCTCTATTTCTCATCAGGCGATTCTGCAGTCTCTTTTAAAGTCTAGGCATAATCTTACTCAGATCAGTGTCTGAAATGGTCTAGGTAGGATTTACTAAAATCAGCAAGTCATTTTGAAGGGTCCGTGGCTTAGGCCCCCAGTGGTCGACGCACCTGTGGCCGACGCCCCCGATACGATTAATTTAATTCAAAGTAATGTTTGACCAAATGTACTGTCAGGCGCAAATCGAATCGGGGGCGTCGGCCACAGGTGCGTCGACCACTGGGGGCCTAAGCCACGGACCCATTTTGAAGAAGGAATATAATTGTTAACAGGCGTCAAAAAACCTGAGTGGCCTTTTTATTAAATACGTAGATACTAAACTCATCATCTGCCTAGCCTTTTCCTAACTATGTTGGGGTCGGCTTCCAGTCTAACCGGATACAGCTGAATACGTACTAAAGCATACAACATTATTTTTACAACAAACACGTGAACCACGTGTCTAGTATTTTTATCTAAAGAATCTATGTACAAAATTTCAAAACTGTATCATGAAAAATCACAAAGTTATAAGCTTGGTTTGTCCGTACAAAAACATGCTCACCCGCGCCGCTCGCGTCGCGCCGTCTTGCGCTCATTGATAATAGTACCTAGGTACCTAACCGTTCGGCGCGGAGATTGGATAACCTACTTAGTGTCGCTCGATGTCCAACTCTTAAACTTTTGTAATTATTTTTGAGACAAAATATAACATGGGGTAAAAATTATTAGAATCGATTCAGTTACTTATTCTGAACTAACTATATTCAGGTTTAGCATATACTAAAAATAACGTTGTAGATATTAAAGTAAGTAGGTACCTACTCACATAAAGAGCAAAATCATGATCAGTCCGTCATAGCCATTAGTACGAAAAAATTGTTGAAAGCTATTGAAATGAAGCACTCAAACAAGATGATTTGCTAAAATAAAATGAATGAGGTTTTATTGTTAGTCAAAATTAGAAATTACCAGAGAGATCGTGACCAATGGGAGTATTCCCTCATTTACATTTAATTTAGCAGGTCAAAATTCGACACAGTGGGTCGAAATGTGAATTATCTTGGAAAAAGGTTGAGGAAAAATTATAAAATAAATATCGTTTTTTGGCGAAGTAATGACGTTTGCGTGATCGCTTTTTGAGTACTTAATAATTGGAAAAGTAAATTCTGTGTATGTTTAAAATTTTACTTTATTTTATGCCAGCAATAACAGAATCATTAAGTCTATAAGAAAAACCCAGTATGGAGCGTTGTGTGTAGTGTTTAATTACGTTTATTTGCTCATCACATGTGGCTTCCCTGGCTTCTCATTAACGGCATAACTATGTAAATGTCTATTAACTGCTCTCAAATTACGATGTTAAATTTTTATTTTTTTATTTTTCTTTTACATACTCTTTGACATAATTTCTTTATTATTCTTTATTATTTGACATTATATACTTTTTGACATAATTTCTTTACTATTTGACATTATATACAGACAATTCAAATTTTCACCTCTTTATTAGTGGTTTTAATGGGAATCATAACACTTGGTTTAAGTAGATTTTTATTAATATTTTTTTTATTTATCCTTTTGATAGATTCTTATTTTGTAAATGTAAGGACTTTGTAGGCCTTATACACTTTAGATCTGTAGACCATTTTTTATTCTATCAAGTACTTGGTACTTGTTGACAGGCCTGCGCTGTCCTCCCATACCTACTGTAATCTGGAAACATTGTAAAAGCCAATTATTTTTAAAAAGAGTAACCGTGGAGTTTCTTGCCGGTTCTTCTCCATAGGAAACGACCAATTGGAACCGTGCACCTAGCTTCTGACGTTTCATAAGTGCCCATGTTGGTTTATGTGAAATAAAACATTTTGATTTTGATTTTTGATTTTGATCAATTTTAGAAAATATTTAGGCAATCAACGATCCAAGTAAATGTTTACACAAAATTTTTATGATTGTATCTAAAAATACATCTCCATAACTTACAGAAAAGTTAATTGCAGCGTAGCCTCGATCAAAAAACCCAATTTATAAACAAAAAAACCTCAGACCACACATCATCAGGAGAGACCATTTACAAACTTCGATTTACAGTTTACTTTTTCATATTCAGATGCCTACTCCGTGTGCTTAAAGTCTCTTTTTCTTTACAGTCAAGTTTTGGAGCAGTAAAAGTAAGTTTGACTTTATGGTGTCTGTCAAAATTAAAGGTCCATTTAAAGGAGTGACTGCATTATTTCTTTATAATATAGATGCATCCGTAACATTCGAAAAAATGGCTTAATTACGTTAAGGACTCACAGTCTAAAACCAACCTTTTTCTCGTTGCTACAAAGTTGAATTCTGATAGAAATGATGTTTAATTTATAAGGGATATAAACGTTGTAGGTGGTCCTTCCCTAGAATTTAGTTGTCATTAAATTACAGAAAAAATCAAGATAATAGTTGTGTTAGATGTTGATGTCGTGCGCCACAAAATATTATGTTACAATATTTTATCTCTGTGTCTGATGTTGTCCCATTTTTTTGCTCCGTTTTTATTCGTTCGGAGCACTGTGTTTGGGATTTAATGGAGAAAGTATTTTTTTGTAATTAACTGATATAATTTGCTTTAACAGCCGTGTTTAAATTAAAAGATCGTGATAGAAATTATCAGTAAAGAAATTGAGCTAGGCTTATCGAATCTTGAAACAGATATTGGTTGGCTATAACAACAAATAAGTACTAAAAACAGAATAAAATAAATATTTAAGGGGAGCTCCCATACAACAAACGTGTTTTTTTCCGGCGTTTTTGCCTTGCGGTACGGAACCCTTCGTGCGCGAGCCCGACTCGCACTTGACCGGTTTTTTACTATGTAGGTATTTGTATTACCTGTCCCAAATAAAATATTTTTCTTTCTTTGTTTTCAATTAAGAAAAAGAGAAGCATTAGACATCACAAGACCTAAAAGAGAAGCATTAGACATCACAAGACCTAAAAGAGAAGCATTAGACATCACAAGACCTAAAAGAGAAGCATTAGATATCACAAGACCTAAAAGAGAAGCATTAGACATCACAAGACCTAAAAGAGAAGCATTAGATATCACAAGAGCTAAAAGAGAAGCATTAGACATCACAAGACCTAAAAGAGAAGCATTAGACATCACAAGACCTAAAAGAGAAGCATTAGACATCACAAGACCTAAAAGAGAAGCATTAGAGATCACAAGAGCTAAAAGAGAAGCATTAGACATCACAAGACCTAAAAGAGAAGCATTAGATAGCACAAGAGCTAAAAGAGAAGCATTAGACATCACAAGACCTAAAAAAAAAGCATTTAGACGTCACAAGACCTAAAAGAGAAGCATTAGACGTCACAAGACCTAAAAGAGAAGCATTGGACGTCACAAGACCTAAAAGAGAAGCATTAGACATCACAAGAGCTAAAAGAGCAGCATTAGAGACCTTAATACAAATGTATTCTGAAAACAAAACAAATTATTTTTATTTTAGGTAACAAAAAATCGTGTTAACGTTCCCAAGTTTATAATGTTTATGCTGAAGCCATTTCGAGGTAAGCAGGAGTCATCAAATAGGTTAATAGTACCTTGTACCGATATAAAAGAGAAGTTAAAATACACAAAGGAACTAAAAATAGGCTTTATATGGGTAGATAAATAAAAAGCCCATCGTTTTAAAAACTGGCCAAGTGTGAGTCGGACTCGCACACTAAGGGTTCGCCTCCTGCTACGATCCTTAGGTACCTAAAGACGCCAGCACATCAACCTACCCGAAACTGTAAAATTTTGCAAATCAACTTTTTACCTTATGCTTTAGTGATAAAGATGAAAGTCTATTAAAGAAATTTGACAGATTGAAGCAGCTTGATGTGCTGGCGTCTGTACCATCGAGGAAACTTACATTCTATACACCGTAAGGGCTATTCTTGCTTGCAGCGATCGGCCGCTATAGTAACGCTTGCTAACAGATGTGGTCCTCGTGCGCACAGGATTTTGTTTTCAAATTGGACAGATGTAAGTTTCCTCGATGGTATGTGTATTGAAAAATGCTCATACGTAGCTATAACGTATGAGCTTTTTTCGATAGCACATTGCTCGCAGAACAGATGGCCGATGGGGCCGAAAGGTTCTGGAGTGGCGACCGCGTACCGGAAGACGTAGCGTTGGAAGGCCTCCCACAAGGTGGTCCGACGACCTTGTGAAGGCCGCAGGAACCCGTTGGATGCGAGAAGCACAGAGCCGGCCGAAGTGGAGGTGCTTGGGGGAGGCCTATGTCCAGCAGTGGACGTCTTTCGGCTGAAATGATGATGATGATGATTTTTCAATACACATACCATTTTCTTATCGAACACCTTCACACAAACTCAGTTACATCTTTCGGAAGTGTAAAATCAGTGTCAGGCTTGCAAGCCATAAAACTTGTCCCCGTTATCTTATCTGCAGTTAACTTTAACTGTTTGGTTAGCAGATAAGCAGCTGTTAAATGTTGTCGTAAGTAACTCTTGTTTTTGTTTCTCTACTCAGTCATAATAACGGAAATTTTAACGGTAATGTTTGTAGATGTCATGCTGGATCGAATGTTTTGCTGATGGCGGCGTGTCTCTTGGATCATTCGGTTCCTTTCAAAATGGTTGAGCTGGATGGTGCTGATCCATGCATAGTGTTCGTGAACTTTAATATTACTTATATTTAAGTAAAAATGCAAATATAATACCCGTACGCAAAATACAATTGCGGACACCAGCCCGTATTATCTATTACCTAAATGCAAATACGCTCTTTACCTTTAAATGAATATTAAGTGGTTGTCGATTTGACCATAGGATTTCTATGTCAAGTAAAATTACACTGTGTAGCTACAGGAGTTTGACCGTCCAGTAGCCATTTTATTGTGTTGAAAAACATTAAGAAACCAGATGATAATTAAATATGAGATCTATAGACATAATTTTTATAAATTAAATTAAATTCTTACACAATGAATAAACTAAATCGCTATTTCGTTCGTTTTGTTTCGCGAATTTGGTCAACTTGGAAACATTTATTTTCTAGTCTATACTGAAAAAAAAAATGCATCCAATGTTAACCAAATTACGGCCAACACTTCAAAAAGTTTGTAAGACTTCCTAAACTCTATGGTCTTCAATAACAAAGGACCGATGATCTTTCAAGTGATTTCAAAAGTGGGCCACTGTATGTATGTCAAAGGAAATATTTCAGCTGCAATAATTCATCTCTGGCCAGTTGTAAAAGTCGATTTCGGAAGACTGCTGTGATCTTTCAACTCAATGGAATTTTGTGATATTAATGTGGTAATTATTGTTAAAAGAGGTAGTGTTGTGCAACCTTTCGTCTTAACTGGGTTTTGTTTAAGTATCTTTGTTCTTTCAGGTCTGAATGGGTCGATGGAATCTCTTTTATAAGTTATCCAAATTAAACCTGGCTAGGATATTTTTGCAAATATATTGTAAGGGAACACATACAGTTGTACTATGTATTACAATAAGCAACAGAAATACCAAAAAAATGACACCAACAACTTAACAAACCTACTTAATTTTCCACGGATTAGAACTTAGATATTTATTTTAAGTAGATATGGATTAAAATATGTATTTATAAATCAAAAAACAAATATTAAGAATTGAAGACTTAAGATCCAACAGTTATATCTGAGCGAGTGGGTGAGCCAGACAGAACTGACTTATTTATTTATATATTTTAATATACAAGTAACAAAGTTACTCAAGTATGTTAGTAACAACTACTACGACGACGACGACGACGGCTGATTCTGCAAGATCAAAAAATAAACTTTATGAAGCTTTTACGAACTCGACGATTCTTATAAAATATTCTATTACTCGCCTAACGAACGCGTAAACATAACTGTTCTGCATCTCTCACACTTGATCTACGTAACCCGAATATGTTCCCATGCGTGTAACGTCATAATTATCAGTACGCACACCACAGGTAGGTACGCACCATATTATGTTAATCACATGAGCTGGTTAGCACTAACGAGGCAATTAACCAGTAACATTGAGTAGGTTAGGTACAGAAGAATCATTTTTGATGGGACCCGAGAAGAATAATAGTACTAGGCAAAGAATTTTATGTGATTTCAAGCGATTTCTCTTTATAGGAAACAACAGTGCTTCAATACAATTGCTTCTATACTTACTATTGAAGATAATTTTGTTTTTTATGGAGTTTATAGGACCTAAACCCAAAAAACGCAAGTTTTAGAAACAATAAAAGATCGACTACAGTAAACAAAATCAGAAAATAATATTCTTCAGGATATTCATATGCTAGGTAGATAGTGTCTTGAGAATATAATACAACTAATTTGATACGATAGAAAAAAATTATGAAGATACCTCTAAAAACTTTCTTTTTACAATAAAACCATATTAATACACATACAATCATTATGATTTTTTTTCAGATTATTCTACAAACAACATACTAAAACACTAGTGTTTTAAATTTTTAGTCGAAACAATATATTTTTTGTAATTAAATAATTGCTTCATATTTTGCAATAAATTACCAGGGTTGTGTCATCGCGCTTCTCTTTCTTTTCTATGCAGTCTGACAGTGACCGCGCTTTAGGTCATGTAAGTCACATAAAAATTTGTGCAAGATGGTCGAAGGCGCTCTTAGCTACTTGTCTCTTGGTGAAATTAGGTACCAACTACGGATTTAGAAGCTGCCTCCTTATTAGTGAAACTTAAGCTTGGCATTAATTAAGCTTCTTGTTAACAAACTTGCAGCTTAAGTTCGAGAAACAACGCGGCGCTGCGAATGTCTTACAATACTATTTATTTTGGCCGTAATGTAATACATTTCTGGAGAGAATATAATTACAGTTTTTGGAGAGAGCTTTAAATGGACATGTGAATTTTACATGCCCATTTAAAGCTTGCACATGCTCATGCTTTTTTTATGCAATGAGTTGCAAAGCTAAGTTTAGAATAGCTAGTACAGCGGTTGATTGGCGCTCTGTTTATTTGATCACTCTGTCACGGTAAGACTCTGTGCCCTCTTGAGATTGGTCGACGTGGAGTAATTAGATACTAATATATTGTGTGAAGCTTCGAGTGTTGATTGGAGTGAAGGAATATTGATTAGGTAAGTTGTTAATTTAAGGAAGGATTTTATGTTTTCTCGTATTTACTGTTTCGGGATAAAATTAATTTGACTATTCCCCTTTAGTAGTCTTTTTGATTATAAAGTTTACTAGCTTCTACCAGCGATTTCGTCCGCGTGAAATTCCTTGTTTTTGCTTAGCGTTATTTCTTGCTTTTTTAGGGTTCCGTACCCAAAGGGTAAAAACGGGACCCTATTACTAAGACTCACTGTCCGACTGTCTGTCACCAGGCTATATCTCATGAACCGTGATAGCTAGACAGTTGTAATTTTCACAGATGATGTATTTCTGTTGCCGCTATAACAATAAATAATAAAATTTAAAGGGCTATAAAATAAACGTTTTTTTTTCGGCGTTTTATGCCTTGTGGTACGGAACCCTTCGCGTGCGAGTCCGACTCAACCAAAAGTGCGACATAACAAAACTATCATAATAACCTACTTATTTTATACCACCTACAAAGAAATATCCCACAGCTCTAGTATCTGACCTTTCAAGCTCTGTCTACCTCTAAAGCGTAGCGAGCGTGAACGAATGCGCTTGAGTGTGCAACTGTCGCAGTTTGCGCAAGCGGCGCGAGCGAGCATAGAAATAGACGCCCAGCCGTCTGTGCAGACAAACATACATACAGACATAGAATAGAATAGAATACTCTTTATTATGTACACCATATTAATACATAGCGTCCTTATCATTTGTGTTAATTGTGTGTGAATGATAAAGGGTACTAGGAGCCTTGATTTTATCGCTGACTGATCTTTAGCTTCCAAGTTGCAGATTTTGAATGCCCTCTGGTGGAAAATATTTACTATTTCGTAGACTATTTAGCTACATAGCTCTAGTTGTTGGTGGAAATTTGGACCAAGTCCCATACATTTTTTTGCATTGTCCTTTGGACCAAGTTCTATACATTTTTTGGCATTGTCATTTGGACCAAGTCCCATACATATTGATGCATTCTCCTTTGGACCAAGTCCCATACATTTTTGGGCATTGTCCTTTGAATGCCCTCTGGTGGAAAATGTTTAGGTACTATTTAGTAGATAGGTCTAGTTGGTGGTACTCCGTGCCTCGGAAAGCACGTTAAGCCTTTGGTCCCGGCTGTCATTCGTGGATCTTTGACAGTCGTTACGGGTAGTCAGAAGCCCGAAAGTCTGACAACCAGTCTTACCAATGGGTATCGTATTACCCAGTAGGTACCTGGGTTGTGGACGTCAGGAAATTCGGTTGGTAAGTCAGTTGGGAAAAAGAGGTCACTGTCGGACTGCATAGAAAAGAAAGAGAAGCGCGATGAGACGCAACGCTGGTAATTTATTGCAAAGCATGAAGCAAACATTTCATTACAAAAAATCTATTGTTTGGACTAAAAAATTAAAGCACTAGTGTTCATAATCTAACAAAAAATGAGAATGATAGTATATGTATATTAGTAAGGTTTTTATTGTAAAAAGAAAGTTTTTAAAGGTATCTTCATGGTTTTTTTCTATCGTATCAAAATTAGTTGTATTATGTTTTCAACACACTATCTACCTAGCATGTATCCGGAAGAATATCATATATTTTTCTGATTTTGTTTACTGTAGTCGATCATATACTTTTATTGTTTCGAAAACTTGCGTTTTTTGCGTTTAGGTCCTGTAAGCCTCTTAAACACGTGCGCCAGTTGCGAGCATTAATACAATCTAGTTTTAAATCGAGATTCTGTTCTAGATACTAAGATCCGTATCTCTAGTTCAGCAATCGAAAACAACGAATAAATATTATCTTAAGCAACCTTTAATGAATCTATTTACGCACGCGTACAATTGCAACCATTAATTACATAACACATTTATAATCTGAACCAGCCGGTCAACTGGCACATTTCGTGTCTATTTTGAACGCGGAGTTAAGCCAACGTTACTTAAATAGTAACTGATAGACAGTCGATGATTCATCGCGTTGGGTAACTGATATCGATGTTTAGGAGGTGTGTCTGTGAGAGTAGCTCTGCCAAGCATTTGAACTATCTGAAGGGCGTAGGGATAGAATGTGAACCTAATCATACCAATGTTGAAGACAGAATTTGAAAGGGTGTGAACAGGCCATCTATTCTGACAGAGAGATGACCGTTTGGACTAACACCGAAGCATGAGAAACATGCAATTTTAAAGATGTCACTATTCAGAGATTTTTACTCTTTGAAGTTACTGCGGAATGTTTGGGAGCTAAATAACGAACTCCTTGTTATTTTTGATGGTAATTAACAACTTTTACAATGAGTAATTACGAGAGACGAATAAGAACATTACTGACACAGAAACGCATGTCATGTCATTTCTTCAATGGAATAGCGCGGGAAAACGCCGGCCGGCACTCGTAGGTCTTTTGACAGCTCGATGACAGTGACAGCGTCACATTAGCGATCCGCGGCGCCAACATCTGTACCTACACCTCTGTATATCCCTTCGAGGAATTCAGGTGTGATGTTAAGTTATATTATGCCCGTACGCAAAATACGCGCTTTGACGTGGAGTTGCGGATTACCCGCCCGTATTACCTATTACCTATGTTATATTATGTGAGGAAGTTAGTTAGCTTCCTTGGTTCTTTTTTGTTTTACTCCTATTGGCCGAAAAAAGATGGTCAGAAATCTGTGATGATTGTAACAGAGCCTGAGAAATTTATATTTTTGTTTTATTGGTCGACGCAAAAAGGGGCGGAAAACAGACGTTGTCATCGTAGTCACGAGATTTTGTTTCCAAAGGTCAGATGTAAGTTTCCTCGATAGGCGTCTGTACCTACTAGACGCCAACACATCAAGCTACCCGAAACTGTCAAATTTTCCCAATCAACTTGTAACTTATGCTTTAGCGATCATCTGCCTGCCTTTTCCCAACAATGTTGGGGTCGGCTTCCAGTCAAACCGGATGCAGCTGAATACCAGTATTTTATATGGAGCGACTGCCTATCTGACCTCCACAGCCCAATTACTAGGTAATACGACACCCCTTGACAAGACTGGTTGTCAGACTTTCGGGTTTCTGACTACCCGTAACGACTGTCAAAGATCCACGAATGACAGCCGGGACCAACGGCTTAATGTGCTTTCCGAGGCACGGAGGGGTCACAGTATGTAAAGATGGTCACCCATCCACAGACCAACTGCGGCAAGCGTAGCTTAACCTGATCTATCTACCTGTGCGGCTGTTATTATTTAGCCACGGGCCCCTCTCACTTTTGCTTTAGCGATAAAGTTGAAAATCTATTAAAGAAATTTGACAGATTGTAGTAGCTTGATGTGCTGGCGTCTGTTCATACGGTAACACAAGCTATACATTTTCTAGTTTTATCTGACCTCGCATTGTATAGGTTATTCATTTTATCAGAAGTCAGCATAAACTGGTTATAGTTATAGCTTGATGTGTGGCCGTGCGTACCAAAAATGTTTTTTTCACAAGCATGCTATGAACACCATTCTTTGAAAACGGATCGGTGATAACAAAAGCGCATCGAAGGACGACACTGCAGCTCATCTTCTTAACATGCAAGAAATTATTTCAGGAAACTAATTATTCAAAACTAAGTCGAAGGGATTTCCGAGGTAACGAGACGCCTATAGACAAAGATATACGTGATCAACGGACCCACGGTACACATGACATCACCCCTTGTGCACCTTACTGCGCCGACTCAAGGCAATACTTCCTAGAACCTAAAGTACCAACCACTCTTTATCCTTATCAACCTTTTTAACCGTCTGTGATGATGAAGTACACGGAAAACAAAACAATACTTCTTGCTTTGTTCTTTGGAAAATGAACAGAATCATCGATTATGTTATCGAAGGTTCGGCAGAAAGTAAATAGGCTTCTAGATACTTCTATAGTATACGAACCAGGGCTGTGCTTGGAGTTTCCCTGCGTGATCGAATCAGAAATGAAGAGATCCGCAGAGGAACCAAGGTAAGGGACACAGCTCGAAGAATTGCCAAACTTAAGTGGGCAGGTCACATTGCTCGCAGAATGGCCGATGTGGCTGAAAGGTTCTGGAGTGGCTACCGCGTAGTTGGAAGGCTCGACTTGGGGAAGGCCTATGTCCAACAGTGGACGTCTTTCGGCTGAAATGAAAATGAAAGAATACGAACCAGACTAAGTTCCAATTTCACCATAGAAACGTTTGTGAAATTGGCTACCAGAGAAATTGACACTAATGCAACAATGTTTCATTTCTATAAGTAATAAGCACCCAGTTAAGTCTTTCACCTAAGCTAGAATAGAGAGTTTTGTGGTTGTGGCACGGGAAATAGCAAAAGTTTCTATACAATGTTTTGTGCTGCATTAAAAGAGAGGATGATGACGTCAGTGAAACATAAGAGCAATCTGACGCAATAGTTAACAAGCATTACAAAATAAACACACCCATTACACAACAGCCTGAAACTGCCCCATTCCGTATCGTACAATACGCACAATATGTAGCTACACACGCAGTAGCTGCAGCGCTGCACCGTTGACAAGCAGTTATCTAAACCGCGCACAAGCACGTAGCGCACCGGGTCAGCATTACTGATACGTACGGCTAGGGATACCAGGCGATCAGGAAATTTAGAGGGAATAATTTGAAAATACCAGTTTTATTTGACTAAATGTTTATTATCTAATGATGGTTACTTCTAAATCTATATATTCTGTCAAAAAATAACAAAATTAAATTCTAACTTAATTAAAACTATACAGAAACTAAAAAATAGCATCGAAAAATTTATCCGCATCGCTGTCGACTTGTAATGTACCCAAGAGACTGGCGGCATTACCACGTTGTGTGGCGATGCTTAGCCTCTGGCCAAGGTAAAAGCCAGCCCTTGAATCACGGGAAGTGTCAACCAGCCCGTTTACACCCAGTCTTATTGGGTTCGGTTTGTCTGACTAGTTCCGGTTCTCATGGTCGAAACTAAAACTCGATATGACAGATTTCGTTTATTGCTATAGTAGAACTATTGAACATTTTATTTTACTTTATTTTATGAATTACGGGAAACTTACAGTTAATTCAAAATTGAAGGCCATTTACAAGCTTCGTGATAAAGACTAAAATAAAAACCAAAAAGTTCAGCACATAGGGTTATGAAATAAAAATGCAACACGATTGATTTATCATAATCAATAATTCCATCCTTTCCCTCCCTTCCCTTTGTGGATGTTGCAAGAAGTGCTGGTGGAAGGGGTTAATGTATAGACGCAGTGGATGGAATCTTCATCTGGGGCTGTATTCTCGATGACACAATGAACGAAACCGCGTGCAATGAACGCGAGACTGACGGGATTAGCCAAGGAATTGACGTGGGTTCAAAGAAAGGAATAGTTGAATTATCAGTAGCGAAAGGTGAATTTATGACAGAGGTAAGCCGGAGCAAACAAAAATGCACGTAGGTGTTTTGCAATGTTTTAATTGGATGGTATACTAAATACCTACAGTATGATATGATTATATTTCAATGATGAATTGACTATATAATCAATTCAGAGCATGATGATGAATTGACTATAGTGAATTCATCATCATTCTGAATTTTCGAAGGGAAGCTGGTGGGAGTCGAGCTTTCTGGTACCTTCGCCACTGCACTGGTAATCATAGTGAATTGGGGCCCAGTGGAATCCCCTCTCATTCTCGGTCATCCATCTCACTATATGCTGACAATATGCTGCAGCAACTAATATTCTTATATCAATTAAACTAACGGATGTTAACGCATGTCCAAGAATTCATTGTGCACCAGATTATTTTTTGGGATTCCCCTGTTAGACGATTAGACGTGTTTAATCAATCAAGTGCGTTAGCGAGTGTACACGATGCGGTTTGACTCACAAAGACATATTGTAAGGATACTATTAATTGATCTTTAAAAGATTTAGTACCATTTATTTAGTATTCCCAGACAGGCAATTTACTTTGTGTTATTTATTTCATCACCACTGCTCTCAAAATGGAGAGAGATGAAAAGAGGAAAACATCGTGAGGAAACCGGCATGTCCTAGAACTAAAAATTCGAAAACATGCGACATCTACCAACCCGCACTGGGCCGGCGTGGTGGGTTACGGCCCACTCCTCACAGAGAGGATACCTGTGCCCAACAGGGAGAACGTTAAAGGCAGACAGTTACCTGCAGTTACCTAACAGTTACCTGCAGAAAAATGGTTTAAGTGTCTAAACACACTATGCCGAAGTTACGCGACCGAAGATCGGCAAGATTACGCCTGCAATGCTATTTAATGCAACGTAATTTCGGCATAATGTGTCGTCAGTAATTCAAATAGCATTGCAGGCGTAATCATGCCGAACTTCGGTCGCGTAACTTCGGCATAGTGTGTTTAGACACTAACACTCTTTCAGTAGCAATGGCTTTGATTTTGACAGTTCAACAACATTCATTGCCACATTTACATTGTTGTTCAGAGAAATTTTTAGAACATAAGAAGCAATGAATTAGCAATATCCTTCAAAATGGGTGCTGTATATTGTTGCGGTCTGCTTTCAAGACGTTTTAATACTAATTCTTTTACCTATTATGATTTGGGACAGTCCGTTAACACAGCTGTCGTACGGTGTCCCTATTGTAGGCAATAGCCAGTATTCTACAAGTGTAGTGAATGGGTGTGGCGATTGTGTGGCCTATCTGTTACGCAGGCTTCGGACGACGTGTTGCAGAAGCTCATTCACATATATTGTTCCTTTTAGGAATAGCATTAGCAGCATACAGCATACAGGGCAGTAGCAAACAAGGTTATTGGTAAAACATTAACAACCTTTTAAGAGGTCATTTTGCTCATCATTATGAACAACTTTTGCTATGGGACCAAACATGAAATCGCGAAATAAAAATCAGCTGTTCCCTAAATTTTGACGAATTATACGAACATAAATGTAGGGAACAGCTGATTTATTTTCGCGATTTAAGGCTTGGTCCCATAGTAAAAGTTGTTCATAACGACGAGTACAATGACCTCTTAAGAGGTTGTTAATGTTTTACCAATAACCCTGTATATCGTTTTAAGAATGTTAAGGGTTGTATTATATAGTTTAAACAATAGCTCGTCATCTTAAATACAATATAGCGTGGCTGAGACACTGACGCGCAACCTGCAGGGTTATTGCATAACACACTAATAGTAGGAATATTTTTAATTTTTTTTTGCAGCACATATAAACGCAAAACAAACAAAAATAATTAATTAATTTTTCGTGAAACTAGTCGTGGCCTATTCAAACTAAGCTTTTTTCCAGATATAAAAATAAAAAGAATTTTATTCTATCTAAGAGAGTCTAAAATTCCACTTCAGTATTTTAAGAATTTTATCCGCGTATTACGGACTTTGTTAACAATCGGACACAATAGAATTGTCTGCCCGTCTGCGTGTTCTTTTCTAAGAAACAACCTGGGCTCCCACTAATTAGTGTATAAAAATAAAATGAATTTTATTAATCTAATAGAATCACAGAATCGAAAATTCCACTTTAGTATTTTAAGAATTTTATCTGCGTATTAGACTTTGTTAACAATCGGACACAATAGCATTGTCTGCCCGTTTGCGTGTTCTTTTCCAAGAAACAACCTGGACCCTCACTAATTAAGCAATTAGTGTTAAGTAAAAAAAATTGGTCAGTGGGTCGTCTAAGGGGCTTTTGGCATTTTTCGCAAAACGAGTTTCATTTTGGCATTCTTGCAAACTTATTACCTACTTGAAGTTATTTGTCATCGAATTAGCTTTAAAAAGAAAGTGTTTGTCATATCGTGGTGTTTGGCCTTCGGTATCGGCTGTTACCTAACGGATTATAGATTGTTATACTTACAACAGGTTTTGGTGGCTTATTACTTATTAGTCGATTCGCACGAATTTACTCGCCCGAAACGGGCAAATTGTCACTTGTAAATAATATTTTTTTTTTTATAGGCGACTCGCACGAAGTTAATTTATTTGTGGGCGAGTCGACAACTCCAGAAATATGTATTAGAATTTTATGCAATCCATACTTTAATTATTATAAATTCGAAAGTAACTGTCTGTCTGTATGTTACCTTTTCACTGAAAGGATTTCGATAAAGTTTGGCAGGGAGATAGACTGCATCTCGGGGAAGGACATAGGATAGTTTTTATCCTGGTTTCTCACGGGATCGACACTTATGCGGGTGAAACCGCGGGGAGCTGCTAGTAAAGTATAGGTAAAAGGACACTAGCGCACAGAAGTGCTATTGCTGATGTGCTTTTTGGTGCAGCCGTGAGGCACACTCTCTTACTGACTAAAACCCACCTGTGTTCCTTCCTTTGCCTCATGCTCCGCGGTAGCGGTAACCCTTTCGGATAATAGGCTTCGGTCCTAAGGGGCCCCTTCCTTAATGCTGATATCTCTTTGAGGCGCGCGTGAACCACTTTCCTGCTAATTTCTTACATTGGACTTTACACTTTCCATTTGATTTTTATTTGTTGCTATTATATGTATCTGAGGGGCCCGTGGCTAAATAATAACAGCCGCACAGGTCGATCGATCAGGTTAAGCTACGCTTGCCGCGGTTGGTCTGTGGATGGGTGACCATCTTTACATACCGAGACCCCTCCGTGCCTCGGAAAGCACGTTAAGCCGTTGGTCCCGGCTGTCATTTGTGGATCTTTGACAGTCGTTACGGGTAGTCAGAAGCCCGAAAGTCTGACAACCAGTCTTACCAAGGGGTATCGTATTACCCAGTAACTGGGTTGTGGAGGTCAGATAGGCAGTCGCTCCATGTAAAATACTGGTATTCAGCTGCATCCGGTTAGACTGGAAGCCGACCCCAACATAGTTGGGAAAAGGCTAGGCAGATGATGATATGTATCTGGTGTATTGTGTGTCTTTTAGCCTGTGCTATTTAAATGAATTGTGTCTGTTGTTTTGTAGTTAACGTGCTGTGATAAGAGTGAACTAGTGATAAAACGTGTACCTATTTTTTTCTTAACTTCATTGTATAAAATTTAAAATGTGACGATGCGCTAGTGTCGGGCGAGTAAATTCGTGCGAATCGACTTATAAGCCGTTTATGTTTACACCGTTAGCATTACTAACAGATTGACTAGAAAATTCATTGAATTATAATAATAACATAACGACACGATTATTTTCCCTCAAGGATTAGGTCCGCATACTCTCCGACAGCGCCTCAGTCCTCCAATCCTTAGATAAAAAATGCAAAAAAATAAATCACATCATACTAATATTATAAAGGCGAAAGTTTGTGAGGGGGTGAGTGTGTGTGTGTGTGTGTTTATATGTTTGTTACTTCTTCACGCTCAAACGGCTGGACCAATTTTGATAAAAAAAAATTGGAGGTAGCTGACACCCTGGATTAACATATATGCTACTTTTTATTCCGATATTCCCATGGGATCGACATTTACGCGGGTAAAACCGCGAGGCGCAGCTAATAATAAATAATTTTAGTGGCGAGCCCATTGTCATCAACCAGGCGCATATCCATACTCTGGGCTGCTCAAAAATCTTGATAGAAAACCCAATGACACTTTTCCCGACCTGTGAATCGAACCCAGGAACTCATGTTTAGCAGTAGGGCTTGCGACTACTAAAACCAACGAGGTAGACCTAAAGAAATAAACTTATTTGTTGCCTTATCCCATGAAGGTTAAGGGCTAGAAGCCATAAATATTGTAACGACAATAGCTGAGGCAACTTTGAATGGCGATCGTGAGGCCACCGGGTCAAAGTCATACCCTTTCTTAGTCACCTATATGTAGAGGACACAGATATAGATATACCTAGACTAGATAACGCAAGTATCACGAACTGTATGAAAACCAAGCGTGCCATTTTTTTGACTACCTACTATGACGTCACAAGCTCGCGCTCTCGCTCACACTTACCCAGCCGCAGGACAAAGGACTGAGCGCGAAAGGGGCGGCTTATGATTTGTAATCATAAGTTGGTGCAATTTTTGGCACGCGAAGTAGTTACTCTTGCGTTATCTAGGTATATCTATATCTGTGGTAGAGGATCTCTCTGTAAACATGGTAATTTTATCTTACTTAGTTCAAAACCTTGTAAACCTTAAAATATGTGTATAAGTCAACACTGAACAGCACCAGCCTATAATAGATAATAGATCTAGGATGCATATCCGGTAGGCTCTTAAATCCTTACCTATCCTATGGGTACGTATTCCGTACCATTACCGCGCCCCGGGTCTATTCCTTGATATGCAATGGTCGCTGTAGCACCATGAACATGAGGCTACAGGAACTAGTGCGAATCTTGGGGTTCATTCGATTAATCGAGTCTGGTTTAATCTCGCTGGGATCGGTGCAATTCATTCCTTCATTCATTCATTCATTCATGCATTCATTCATCAAACCAACACTGAGCAGCACCCTAGTTGCGTAGCACACTATCAATCTCAATCTGAATCATTTTAAAGGCTATTATTGCTAATCCATTGCTTCATATGTTCGAAAAATTTATCTGCTCAACAACGTGAATAGCGCAATGAATGTTGTGGAATTGTCAAAATGGAAGTCATTGCTACTGATAGAGTGTTGTTACGCAGCGAGAGGTTCTTTTTTTTGAGTATTAAAAAAAACACATAGGTAATAGGTAATACGGGCTGGTTTCCGCAACTCCACGTCAATGCTGCGTATTTTGCGTATGGGTGGGAAAATCGATTATTCGATCCACCCCAGCTCCTCAAGGAAGGCCAGCAACGCCTTGATGTTGCTAACCGTCTCGCGTAGGGTACCTGGGTTACCGAAGTACTTTGCCCTGTACGTGGTGATCACCGGGCAGTTTAGAAGCACATGTGCCGCTGTCTCGTCATCCTCCATGCAGGCCCTGCACAGCGGACTGTCTGTTACTCCTATGACATAGAGGTGTTTATTAAATGACCCGTGGCCAGTTAAAGCTGCCGTAACTATACGCAACTTTTGTTTAGTTAGACGGAGAACCTGTTTCGTGAGGCGGGGATCCAATGTGGGAAGTGCTTCCCTAGCCTGCCTGCAATCGCCTTGATCCGTCCAAAGTTTGTCGTGTTGGTCTCTGGTGCGTTTCCTTACCAGAGTGCGTAAAAACCCGAAGGGGAGTGGCGCGATGGGCTCAGGTCCCACTGGTGCCATGCTCGAACCCCTCCTGGCAAGCTCGTCGGCTGCATCCTTGCAAAAATAAAAGAAAATCCCTCATTACTCCGCAGCACTAAGAGCAGTGGTAATGGCTGCGACTTACGAGTTGTAGGTCGTAGGTTCGAACTCTGATAGGCACTTTAGTTTGTGTAAATTATTTCATCACCACTGCTCTCAAAACGGTGAAGGAAAATATTGTGACGCAACCGGCATGTCCTAGAACCAAAAATTCGTAGACATGTGACATCCGCCAACCCGCACACGTTATGTATGATTTTATTTATTATGATTTTATTTTACTGGTTTAGTTTTATTATTTTGGTGAAAATAGTTGAGTTATTTTAATGTTTTTTCATGTCAAATGTTCGGCATTAAAACCGTATTTCGGCCGAACGCCGAAGTTCCGTTAAACCGAGTGTGAAACGAATTCTGGCACATCCGTAATGTTAAGAAATAAACAAATGACAGTAGCTCAAAGTAAAACATTTATAATTATGCAGTTGCATTAAGGACATTAAGGGGCTTAAATGACCTAAAGCGCGGTCACTGTCGGGCTGCATAGAAAAGAAAGAGAAGCGCGATGACAAAACGCTGGTAATTTATTGCAAAATATGAAGCAATTGCTTCATGAATGATTGTATGTATATTAGTATGGTTTTTATTGTAAAAGGAAAGTTTTTAGAGGTATCTTCACGATATTTTTCTATCGTATCAAATTAGTTGTATTATGTTTTCAACACACTATCTAAGTACCTAGCATATATCCTGAAGAATATCATATATTTTTCTGATTTTGTTTACTATAGTCGATCATATACTTTTATTGTTTCTAAAACTTGCGTTTTTTGTATTTAGGCCCTGTAAGCCCCTTAAGTATCCTCACTACAAAGCAAAGGGAATCGGGAACCGGACTTTTGAGTTATTTCCCTGGAAACCTACTGATTATGATAATATACCTACTTTCCCGTTACCGGACTTTGCTTAGAATCCTAGAAATGTTGAATAGTAAAGGAAGACTAAGAATAAATGTTGAATAGTAAAGGAAGACGAAGATCCTACATTTCTAAAATTCTTAGTTTGACGATCAAAATGACAGACTGGTCCTGTCAACACTTCCTTTCTCCTTGAAACGAGACGAAATTGGTTGAATTCCTTATTGACAAATAGTTCTTCCTTATCTGGCATAAGCATAGTCAGCCTAGAATGTTCCCCACTGCCGGATGTCACTGTCTTCAAATCTTTGGTTCTAGGACATGCCGGTTTCCTCGCGATGTTTTCCTTCAGCATTTTGAGAGCAGTGGTGATGAAATAATTGACACAAAGTAAAGCGTCTGTCTGGGTTCGAACCTACTACATACAACTCGTAAGACGCGGTCGTTACCACTGGCCCACACTTCCTTATCTGACAACGGCGGAATAAAAAAAAAACGCGACTAACAAAAGGTATTTAATGTCTAGATGTGAGTGGAAACGAGGAAAGGACGTCATAGGACATAATATAGTAAACCTTCAGAAGGGTCAGGTGCGTAGTTTTCGCAACCGGTGTGCGTGTATGACCAGCATAGCTATTCACAACCACTCGATACGCTTCCGTACAGTAGCGAATATCAATCAATGTCAGCGTAGGAGTCCTCTAAACGCTGTACTCAAGTGAAAACCCAAAAAGAAATCAGTTTTAGGGCTATTTTTCAATCTACGGATAATTTGGTATAAAATTGACGTCTAACAGATTTTGTATTGATGAACTGTCAAAAATTCAAAATTATTCTTCGGATAAAATTATCTAGGGTTAGAAAAATTAGCCCTAAATCAAATAGTCTGTGTGGTGGCCGGACTTGTCTGTGTGGTGGCAGGCGTGTGACCTTTGGAATCACTCTATCCAAAAGTTGTGCAGCAATGGAGAGATTTCCAGTTAGGCAACGAACGCACTGCACGAGCTGATGATAGGCCTATTTCTGGTTTGTGTGGTGTCGGACTTAAAGAATAGCACCACCCCATACTTCCCGTGGGTGTCGTAAAAGGCGACTAAGGGAGACCGGAGAATGGGCAGCAGCGTTCTCTATGCATTACACCATCATACCATACTGCGATCGCCAACCCGCCTGCCAAGCGTGGCGATTATGGCAAACCCCTCCAAAATTGGGGGAGGCCTATGTCCAGCAGTGGACGTCTTTCGGCTGAGGTGATGATGATGATGATGAAATCAAATAGACGACCACTATTCTTCGGACAGCTGTTTGATCATTAATTGATGTCGGGGGCAAGGCAAATCAGGTTATCGAAGTGTGTCATTTTCGATACGATAGCCTGTCGGATGGCTGTGAATAGCAATGAACGTAAACGAAGCAAAAAGAGTATGTTAGGGCCGACATACACAGACTGCTCGAGCAGTTAGCGATTGATCAACATAGACGGACCGCTCTTGCAGTCATAGTCAACAGAATTGATAACTGCTGGAGCAGTTGGTATCAACTGCCATTCAAATCATTAGCAGTCGTCATTCAAATCAGTGGCAGTCGTCATTCATAGCGTGTGGGCGGGAAGCGCGCGCAATGTGGAATGCGCGGGCGGAGGTAACTGCGCGAGAGCAGTCGACAGCTCGAGCAGTTAGTGTATGCCTGGCGACTGCTTGACCGCACGACCGCTCGAAGCAGTTGCAGCTGCTCGAGCGGTTTTGTGTTTGTGTGTACGTAGAGGACTGTAGTTCACTATGCAGTCGCAGCTTGAAGCAGTCCATCCTGACTGCTTCAAGCAGTCCGTGTATGTCGGCCCTAAGGATCTTGGCAAGTTGCGTTCTGCAATGTCTGCGTTCTTATGGGAAGAAGGGGTGAGTTTACATATGTTTATGTGTAAAAGAAAGGGTAGGTATAAGTCTCACATGTGAGACCGTTTGTTACCTCGTACAGTCTAAACTACTGAATTTATTTCAACAAATGAGATGTTGGATCTTAATGCTAAGGATGCACATGCCACATGCCAGTAGCTGGCATAAAAGTATGCAAGTAGCTTGCATGTCATTATGGTATTCACCAATCAGCTTGCATGCCGTGTGCCATAACAACTTCTGATTGGTGAATACCATACTAGTATGCCAGCTACTTGCATACTTTTGTGTACTTTTGGCATGTGTATTCCGGGCTTAGGTAATCCTGAATAATGATCCAAGTCCAATGACGTTAGATAAAATCCAATATGGCGGAATAGACGTCATTGTGTGTGATACGTCATTGTATGTGTCTTGTTTCATGTTTATATTTCTTTATTATCAAACAGTTGCTTGTTTAATAAACCTACGTCAAACAGATTCCTTATTTAGAGTATTCATCTCAAAAGAAAAAAGTCTGAGAACCTGTGGGCGTCGACCTTCAATAAATAAGCTATGTCATCATCATCTGCCTAGCCTTTTCCCAACTATGTTGGGGTCGGCTTCCAGTGTAACAGGATGCAGCTGAATACCAGTATTTTACATGGAGCGACTGCCTATCTGACCTCCACAACCTAGTTACTGGGTAATACGATACCCCTTGGTAAGACTGGTAGTCAGACTTTCGGGCTTCTGACGACCCGTAACGACTGTTAAAAATCCAAGAATGACAGCCGGGACCAACGGCTTAACGTGCTTTTCGAGGCACGGAGGGGTCTCGGTATGTAAAGATGGTCACCCATCCATGTACCTACCGCGGCAAGCGTAGCTTAAACTGGTTGAACGACCCGCGCGGCTGTTATTATTACTTAGGCACAAGCTCTCTCTATAATAAGCTATGTTAAAAACAAAATATTACATAAAGCACAGTTGTAACATAAAAAAGGTGTTGTAGTTAGGAAACCTGACCTCATTGACCATACGTGCACAATCTCAAGTTTAGACAGTAGCAGTGATGTCGCAATGTGCGAAACAATGCAATATCCGAAAAATCCGAATAACCGAAATTGTCAAGGTTGACCTGATTTGAACCTTTAAATACCTACACACACTCACTTACAATTTGGAAGGTTCCTGGGAGGATGTAAAGGTAGAAAAAAAAAACGAAAAATTTGGACTTGAGCCCGATTGATGGCAATAGGCTCGTCCTCAATTGCATAGGACTTAAACATAACTGACGAAATGTGGGTTTACTATAGTTACACCTCCGTCTAACCCTTTGGCGAATCCAGGCGTGATATTATGTTAAACCTAAGAAACGGCAATGTGACATTTGTTTGAGAATGTTTAGAATCCGAATGTATGAAGTCGCGAACAAAAGTTGTTACATCCATACCTACTAATATTATAAATGCGAAAGTGTGTCTGTCTGTCTGTTACCTCTTCACGCTTAAACCGCTGAACCGATTTAGATGAAATTTGGTATAGAGATAGTTTGAGTCCCGGAATAGGACATATGACAGTTTTTATCCGGATATTCCCACGGTATCGACACTTATGCGGGCGAAACCGCGGGCCCTGTTAGTTACAAATATGGAGCTGTCTCATTAATGTTGTATTAAATTGTGCAATAATATAATAATTTTCACTCCTCTATGTATGCAGTAAATATTCAATTAATCGGAGAAAGTATCTTCATTGTAAAGCCAGTATGGAATGGAGTCGTCAAAGTTGCCATAATAAAATAAACATATTAAAGCCACCGACAGCTCTCACGACATCGTTATCTTTTAAGTGAACGAGTGAATGAATGATTGTGCAGCATTTAAGAATGAAAGTGTCGTTAAATTATGAATGAAAAGTGACTTTCTGATTTTCTATTGGATTGTGTTTCGCCCTCACGTTGACCATTAATTTAATTTGTATAAATCATTGGAGAAAATTGCATTTTATAAATATACATTTTTCTTTTTGAAATTTAAAGGTGGTTTGTTTGAGCAGTTTTCACGGTTATATGACTGAGCAGAGCACATAAAAGATACAGGGTACATATCATTAAAAAAAAACGTAATATAAAATGGGAAATATTCTTCTCATCCTCTAATAACTTATTGACCTTATAATGATGGATAGTTTTTTATTTTATTTTTATTTTTAAGACCACAAAACAGGAATTATTTGAGGCTCACAAAAAGGGGCGCAATCATTATATTAGTGTTCAATAATATTTTTGGGAGCGCAAAATGGAAATTATTTGAGGTTCGATTAAATACATGCCAAATATAATGTCTTCAACAATTACCTTTCATATTTTTATTACAAGTAGGCCACAATCAAAACATCATAACCCAGAAGTGAATTGGAATGTCGATTGCACTTCCAGCTATGATCGCGTAGGAGGACCAGAAACAGCACAATTTATGTTTTATACTTAAATTAATAAACGTACCATAAGCCAATACTTCAAAACAATATTTATAGAGAGTAAACTTTATGGTGCCAGAACCTGTTTCGAGGAAATACAGAATCACTAGGTTCTATAAAACAAGGTCCCCCGTCGTGTCTGTCTATTTGCTTGGGATAATCTCGGGAATAGCTGGATGCATTTTATTCTGGTTCTTGCTAATGGATTCATCGATTCTGCTGATTGGCTTATGAAAATTGCGGGGCAATTGTGTAACACACTGCCACAACAGTTGCCATACCTCTCATTTTGACAATTCGACAACATTCATTGCATTATTTAACATAGCGAGCAGACGATTTTTTCAAAAATAACAGCAATGGATTAGGATGTTTTTTTGGAAGAAATGGATTCTGAAAGGACGTGTTACGCAATTATGATGTTCTATGCGGAATAGGAAAAAATAGGCCTTTGTCCGGCAGTGGGACAGAATAGACTAGTAAAAAAAAAAAATGCGGAGTAGGATTCTTTAAGTTATAAAGTTAAAAGAAGCTGTTCATTTTGTTAACCAATGTAATTTACGGTAACATTAAAACATAGACAAATAAATAGACGAAATTTTATAGGAAAAAAAAAAATCAAATACTTCAAAAATATCCGCACCGATATCCGACAACTCTAATTATCCGAACCAATCAAACGCATGCACATGACCTATATTGCCAGTTATAAAAACTTATCATGTTTGTGCAGTATTTCTAACAAGTACGCGTAGTAACTTGTATTCCCACGCGTTCCGAGCTTTCTATACCAAGGAGGTAGGTATACTGGAAAGTTCATAAAAGAAAATGTAATGCTGATGTTTCAAAGGTCCTATAAAAAAGGGTTTTCCCACCATTAATTACAAGTCTCTATCCGGCACGAGCTGTATAAAAATAGGTCAATCCATGGTAAAAAAATTAGCAACCTTGCACTCGGGCTCAACCTTCTGGGGTCATCAAGGACACATCGTTCATTCATTTATCTTCATTTTTGATAAACATTTCATACATTTAATGGTTTTTAAACTTGCTACGCGAATATAATAATAGCCTCCCCTACCGTTTTCGGTCACGGTGGCCAATCTCAATGGAGATTAGCCAGTTACGCAGGAAATATTATAGTGCACAAGTGTGTGCGCAAACACAGGTGCACTCTCTGTTCCTTTACTCTCATAGTCCGATGTGACGGCAATCCGACACGACCGGGGAGAGTTAAGGCGCAGGACCAACGGCTTTACGTGCTTTCCGAGGCAAGGGGAGTTGGCGGTTCCAAACTTCGGACTGTTACTAAGAAATTCCTAATGGAAAACCCAATAACACTTTGTCCGACCCGAGAATCGAACCCAGGACCCCACGCTCAGCAGTCGCGCTTGCAACCACGAGAGCAACGGGGCAGTCAAATCGAATATAATACAAAATCTTGAAATATGGTTTTCAGGTTTGAAATCCAATTTCAAACTTCTTGTAATCTACGATCAGATCGCACCTCGTCCTGCGGGGTTTCTGCGTAACACACTAACATGGATTTCATTTTGACATTTCAACAACATTCATTGCGTTTTTTTGATGTTGAGCAGACACATTTTTCGAACATGTGAAGCAATGGACTAGCAATATCCTTCAAAATGATTAGGATTGAGATTGATAGTGAGTTACGTAGTTTGGGTGCTGTTTTCTGTTATCGATGTAGGTAGTTAATGTAGTAGCTGGGGCCGTATTCTATATGACACATAATGAACGCGGAAAATGACGGGATTACATGTAGTTTCGAAGCAAGGAATCATTGACTGGTCATAGTGAATTAAGGCTTTCTAAACTTGCGTTCTGAATCAATAAAACCAATCCCTACTGATTGGTTCTTTAAAGGTGAATGGATAGTGGTAGACTGCGAAATTCAAATTTTCCTATACTTATTCTTATACCTTAAGAACCATTCTCCTATGGAAAAGTGCTTATGGTAGAAATCTAACTTAGAAAGATGTATTAATGATTCTAATGATTATAATTCTCTAAATATGTACCTGTTATTGTCGCGAATCATATTTTGATCAAGATACAACCTGACACTGACCTGCAAATTGCAAAAAAACGTAAGAAAATTTGAATTTCGCGGTCTCAACTACCCATTCACCTTAAGGCTTTATAAACTTGCTTTCTGAATCAATAAAACCAATCCCTATATGATTAGTTCTTTTTAAAGTAGGTACGTAGCGCCACCAGTACGTTCTTAGTCAGCTGGTTTCAATGTCAAACCACATCTAGTCACTACACCTCCTTCGCAATTTACGGCACGCGTGAATACCGGTATAAATAAATAAATGATACCTTTACTACTGACTGCGGTAAGCTTGCGGTATGGCAGGTTTCCTTACCTACATCGAAACTACCTACTTTACCATAATTGCGGTAGGTTCAGGAAAAATTTCCTGCACTTTGTATTTAATAATTGTTAATTATTGTTTTTCTTGTTGCAGGTATGTTTTCGGATTTAATGGCGCTCATAGCTTCCTGTGGGTCATCTCGTAAGAATTTGCTTATTTTAATTACCTATGTAATTTGTATTTAATTGATATTTGCTTGGCAGAAGGAACTGTTGGTAGATTGATACGTATAATACTTTGCTTAGGAAGTTCTTTTGGGGAAGGAATGCTATTTGAGATCGGTTATATGGGTCCCAACTCCTGGGTCCTGTGTTCGTTGTACTACGTTGTCCTGTGTACGCCATGTAACCGTCATGTTCTGCCATTCTGGCGAAACATCTGAGGGGCAATTCTCGTAATTTTAGAAATGTTCACAGTCTGATCTCAGCCTCAATTTGTCAAAAAATACCTCTAAATTTCCCTAAATTTTTGACACCTACGTATAATACTTTAGTGAGGAAGCACTTTTGTGGAAGGAGAATACTGTGCTATTTGAGATCGGTAAATTTGTTATATGGGTCCCAACTCCTGGGTCCTGTGTTCGTTGTACTTCGTTGTCCTCTGTACGCCATGGAACCGCCATGTTCCGCCATTCTGGCGAAACATCTGAGGGGCAGTTTTCGTAATTTTAGAAATGTTCACAGTCTAATCTCAGCCTCAATTTGTCAAAAAATCCCTCTAATTTCCCTAAATTTTTGACAAGTTGATGACATTGATGGTCGCTAGAGAGATCGAGCGAGCGTGCGATCAAAGACCAGAAATAGGCCTATCATCAGCCCCCAAGATGTTGCTCGTGCAGTCCGTCCGTTGCCTAACTGAAAATCTCCATTGCTGCACAACTTTTGGATAGAGTGATTACAAAGGTCACACGCCCGCTTGTCATCCCAGTTCCAGTCAGCCTTAGAGTCAGGATCGCTGCCCCAGTTCCTATCGACAGGAATAACCCAACTGTTCCACAAATCCTGATATAAGGAGCAGGTGCGTTATTCTTGTATTTCCGTAGGTACTGCATGTAGAACAGCGGAACCATAGACAACGTACTTCAAACATACTTTGTTTGAAGCGTAAAATTAACGTTGATATTTTTTTAAATCAACATTAGAATTATTTTGGTCACATGATTGAGAATTTCAACGTGTAGAGGTCTCTAGAAATTATTGTGAGATTCTTGTAAGCTTGCAACAAAGTAGCAAATCTTAATTAAAGCTTACCAATTAAGAAGAACGTAATTAGACATAACACTGATTGATACCCAAGCTCAGTGAGATACGCTTACAAAGTCGCCAATCAATCAATGTGTCAACATAAATCTATTTGAAAATGCATCACAAAAACGGTTGCGCACAACACAACGAAACTTTCACTTTCAAGATAGCGTAAATCTATTAGGTACTTTACACGATATTACATAACTAACATAAAACGTAACACACATGACATAATACGTATAATATGTAAATCTTCTTCTTTCACTCAGTAAAGCCTATTCCAAAAGTATGTGAGAGAAATGTAAACAATTAATGGATCAGAAAACGAACCTGTAGATGCTTGTCTTACCAAACCGTATCGTATTACCCACTGGGTTGTGGAGATCAGACAGGCAGTCAATTTATGTAAACTACTGGTATTCAGCTGCATCTGACTGGAAGCCGACTCAGACATACCTACTTAATAAAACGCTAGGTAAATGATGAGAGTTTATTATTGATTTCATCAGATATTTTTGGAACACACCTTTTTGATTAGAAGAGCGGAGGTCGTGGTGAAAATATTAGCCTCAGTAATGTGGTAGCGGAGCTGACTGCACAGCAAGCGTAGATTAAATATCGCCACTCGTGGAATTGAATGCATTATTCAAATCGAAACTCAGCAATGAATATCTTGACTACTAGGTACCTACTATGACATAATTCATGTTTATAGTAATGGAAACGGTTTATTCATGCAATGAAATCAGCTGCAGAAGACGAACTAGCAGGGGATCGAGGAGGGGGTGGGGTGGAGGGGGGTTCAGGGGATCAGGGTGAAATAAATCTGCTGAACATAGGGCTTAGACATTCCCAACAAATTTAGAGTGCAAGAGAGGTCGTTTTGACGCTGTTTGGACCCTTTGTCCAGCAGAGGACGTTTTTTTTACTGATTATGATTAGAGAAACATTTCTTTCATCATCGCGCTTGGCTAAGGGTTTGGTGATCATGGCTAGTTCATAAGGAAGGGAAAAAAAAAGAAAGAAAATACGTTTATTTGCGGCAAAAATGACGCAGAGAAAGATCACAAAAAAACCGGCCAAGTGCGAGTCGGACTCGCACACGAAGGGTTCCGTACCATAAGGAATAAAACGCCGAAAAAAACGTTTCTTCGGCAACAGAAATACATCATCTGTGAAATTTTCAACTGTCTAGCTATCACGGTTCATGAGATACAGTCACGTCAGACGGACAGTGGAATCTTAGTAATAGGGTCCGTTTTTACCCTTTGGGTACGGAACCCTGAAAATGAAAAAGTTGGGGAAAACTATGCGTCACATCCACGCAAAATAGCCATAGCAAGGACGACGGGGGGTTAAGGCTCCTACAAACAGGCGCGACACGCGATATAATCGCGCGCGACACAAAGGCACCTTGCGGTGCCTTTCTGTCGCGCGCGATTTTATCGCGTGTCGCGCCTGTTTGAAGGAGCCTTTATTAGGATGAGCCTGTACCTACCTAATGCCAATTTTATTGACTTTTTTCAGCACTCATGGCAAAGTGAAAGTACGCGTGGCTTATTCAAAAGAGTTTTGTTATCAAATAACCTTTCATCAATTGTTACCTCTACCCTCACTTTACATTTATGAAACATGTATGTTCGTAGCAAACAACGAAGATTTATTTAGAACTGCAAATGATGTGAATCCAAGAAATCGTAGAGATCCATTCAGACTCGTACTAAATGACATTCCTAGATATACAAAATAAAATAAGAACTGTTTAGCAATGTGTGTACATATTTATAATAATATACAAAGCAACTTAAAGCATTTAAGCACAAATTATATAAATGGCTAAAATACACAAAATATTTATTCTACTAAGGAATTTATAGAGACTAAATGTATGCTCCAACAATAGATATTATGTGATGTAACGCATACCGACAAGTTTGCATGCTATATACCTATGTATAGCAAAACATGTAAGCACTAATTTTAATGTAACTTCTGTAATACCATGTTTTAATGCAAATAAAAATGATTTGATTTGAATAATGCATGACTTTAAAATTCAAGTCGTCGAAGCGTATAATTTCAGCGAAAAATTTCGCGGTTGTTAAAATAATCTACCATCACTAGCACCGACTATCAAATAGTCAGCGTGTTTCCAAACAATTATAGAAAGTGAGGAATTAGTGCTAATCATCATTCATTCGTACAGTTATTTGCGAGAATTGTACTGTAAATAATTGTATACATACCTTGCCATTTATATGGAGTTAATGGTGTAATTGCTAAAGACTTGAATTTAATCGAACCTCAAATCATTCTCATTTTGCTATCCTAAAAAAAATATTGTACACTCTAATATAATGATTGCGCCTCTTTATGTGGACCGCAAAAATTCCTATTGACCTAAAAATAGTAAATGGCAAAATGCTCAATAATTTAAAAAGTGTGCATCATTAGAAGCGCAAAAAGGTTTTTAGGGGTTATTAATAAAAGAAAAGTTTTCATCATTAGAAGATCAATACATTTTTAGAGGATCATTTCAATTTATATTTGTCATGAGAGTTTTCAAATAGGCTATTAAAATTGTGCTAAAAAAGCTTGTAAAAAAAGCAAAAAGCCAACGTCACGCGGTGTTCCCAGGCGGTCACCCATCCAAGTACTGACCGCGCCCGATGTTGCTTAACTTCGGTGATCGGACGAGAACCGGTGTATTCAACGTAGTATGGACGTTGGCGATGATTAGTTTGAAATAGTTGATTCGTTTAAATGTCGTCATTCTTTTTGCATTTGACTTATACAGGGTTATTGGTAAAACATTAACAACCTCTTAAGAGGTCATTGTACTCATCATTATGAACAACTTTTACTATGGGACAAGCCAGAAATCGCGAAAAAAAATCAGCTGTTCCCTACATTTTGACGAGTGATAAGAGCATAAATGTAGGGAACAGGAGATTTCTTTTTCGCAATTTCAGGTTTGGTCCCATAGTAAAAGTTGTTCATAATGATGAGTACAATGACCTTTTAAGAGGTTGTTAATGTTTTACCAGTAACCCTGTATATTTATTTACCCACTAAGAAGGCTATTCACATGTAAATTCTATAAAATATCTTCCAATAAAATACTAATTTCTCTCTAAACAAACTCTAATGGAACGGCCCGGGCCAATACTACGCCACGCCATTAAAACTATTTATCGCTTCCACATTCTTAGAAACCAAGGCAACAAAAGATAATTATAGCAAAAAAACCGGGCAAGAGCGAGTCGGACTCGCGCATCGAGGGTTTCGTACCATCAAACGTTTTTAAATTTTCATCGGCAAGGTCTATTCTTCAGAGATTTTTAACATTGTGCACTGCGGTGTAGAATATTGAAGTTTTATGTCAGCGCCATCTCTTGATCGATAGTGGAACTAATGTAATATATATTCATGATTTCCGAAAAAGTGTGCTAATAATGTAATCTTTACATAAACTTCTATCACATAGAATTCTTTCAGATTTTTCTCTTTGCAAACGTCGGAGATAAGGGGGGAACGGTATTTTTTTTACATTTTTCATCAAGAGTTGAAAACTGGGTGGCCTAAAAAAAAAAAAAAAATGTTTGAGAATGTGCAAACTGCACTCTCTTCGAATTTTTCAGACCCCCTTTCAGTCACTGTTGCAAACATATATTTAAATTTCTTTCCTACTTGCAAAATTGTTGGGCAAACGTCTTCTAAAACTATTCCAAACAAGTTGATAGCATTAGTAGTTCTTGAGATATCCAGCTGTGACAGACAGACAGACAGACAGACAGACTTAGTCTCACCATAAGGGTTCCGTTTTTACCATTTTGGTACGGAACCCTAAAAATTTGTCTGTCCGAGTTATTTATTACATAAACAATACGTAGGTCATTCACCTTTACTTTATTACGTACTAATGTATTGAGATGTTGGTATTGAGATTACGACTATTATCATTACAATATTGATCAACTATTTCAATTCGCTCATCGCCAACGTCCATACTACGTTGAATACACCGGTTCTCGTCCGATCACCGATGTTAAGCAACATCGGGCGCGGTCAGTACTTGGATGGGTGACCGCCTGGGAACACCGCGTGACGTTGGCTTTTTGCTCTTTTTGGACATGTCTTGTAATTTATTTTTCAATAAATGGTTTAATTAGGCAAACTATGACTATGGGAGGCCCTGCTCAAACTCAAAATTAAAGCATTTCATCTGCCTGCCTTTTCCCAACTATGTTGGGGTCGGCTTCCAGTCTAACCGGATGCAGCTGAATACAAGTATTTTACATGTAGCGACTGCCTATCTGACCTCCACAACCCAATTACTGGGTAATAAGATACCCCTTGATAAGACTGGTTGTCAGACTGTCAAAGATCCACGAATGACAGCCGAGACCATCAACGGCTTAACGTGCTTGCCGAGGCACGGAGGGATCACGGTATGTAAAGACGGTCACCCATCCACAGACCAACCGCGGCAAGCGTAGCTTAGCCTGATCGATCGACCTGTGCGGCTGTTATTATTTAGCCACATTAGTAAATCAAAGCATTTATTTAAATTAAATGACTTACAGGCACTTTTGAATAGTCAAGGAGACGGTCAGTCAGAAATATGAAGACAATTGAACAGAAGTTAAAACTATTGTCTGAAATTAAGGACGCCTTTACGTATCTGACAAAAATAAGCCGTTTTTCGGTGCATTTTGCGGCAAAATGAGACGAAACCAAATGTAACTAATAATTACCACAGATAGATTACTCTTTCATCTCCAAATGGTAGCCATTTTTTATTCGAAAATGTTGGTTTATAATATAGTAAAAAATAATTTCCGTTGCCTCTTCACACAAAATCGACGATATCGTGCTGTCTTTGGGGTCATTTTTCTTCTGTTTAATAACATAAACATATTTATTTTAAAATATTTTATGTAAGCAGACATGTTCAACTCAAAAAGGTAGCCCAAAGAACTATCAAAATGTTAAAAATAAGCTCAGAAAAAAATAAAAATCGGAGTCTATTTTTTCACATATTTAGCTGTAATACGTGAATCTTATTGGATTGAAATAAGGGTTATTTTACTGGTCACTGTCTCGGTTTATTGCACAAAAATTTGTAATGAAATATTAGTCTGCGCTCGGCCGCCGTTGTGAGTGGACTCTGTGTCGGTTGTAAGCAACAGCTTGTGCTAAAAGAAGATCGCTGTACGGATACAAAATATTTGACACACAAAACTTGATACTTCACGCATTCTGTATGTACCTATTACCCAAGGAAAGATTTGATTCACAGTCTTATAATTTTTCTAGAAGTAAGTAGGGTTTATAAATTCATATTTCGTTCCGGACTTGCTGGAGTGACCTGCACAGCAGGTGTACTTCGAAGACTATTCCGGTCTGATCCCCTGAAGACTTACAATATTTCATGATGGGTGTCAATTTCGTGGTTTTCGAGGGTGCTGAAACCGATGGTGAGGTCCAAATGAGAATCCAAGATGGCGGATGTGAAAAATGTTACAATTTTTCATGATGGGTGTCAATTTCGTGGTTTTCGAGGGTGCTGAAACCGACGGTGGAGTCAAAATAAAAATCCAAGATGGCGGATGTGACAAATGTTACAATTTTTCATGATGGGTGTCAATTTCGTGGTTTTCGAGGGTGCTGAAACCGATGGTGGGGTCAAAATGAAAATCTAAGATGGCGGATGTGAAAAATTTTATAATTTTCATGATGGGTGTCAATTTCGTGGTTTTCGAGGGTGCTGAAACCGATGGTGGGGTCAAAATAAAAATCCAAGATGGCGGATGTGAAAAATGTTACAATTTTTCATGATGGGTGTCAATTTCGTGGTTTTCGAGGGTGCTGAAACCGATGGTGGGGTCAAAATAAAAATCCAAGATGGCGGATGTGAAAAATTTTATAATTTTTCTTGATGGGTGTCAATTTCGTGATTTTCGAGGGTGCTGAAACCGATGGTGGGGTCAAAATAAAAATCCAAGATGGCGGATGTGAAAAATGTTACAATTTTTCATGATGGGTGTCAATTTCGTGGTTTTCGAGGGTGCTGAAACCGATGGTGGGGTCAAAATAAAAATCCAAGATGGCGGATGTGAAAAATGTTACAATTTTTCATGATGGGTGTCAATTTCGTGATTTTCGAGGGTGCTGAAACCGATGGTGGGGTCAAAATAAAAATCCAAGATGGCCGATGTGAAAAATGTTACAATTTTTCATGATGGGTGTCAATTTCGTGGTTTTCGAGGGTGCTAAAACCGACGGTGGGGTCAAAATGAAAATCCAAGATGGCGGATGTGAAAAATGTTACAATTTTTCATGATGGGTGTCAATTTCGTGGTTTTCGAGGGTGCTGAAACCGATGGTGGGGTCAAAATGAAAATCTAAGATGGCGGATGTGAAAAATGTTACAATTTTTCATGATGGGTGTCAATTTCGTGGTTTTCGAGGGTGCTGAAACCGATGGTGGGGTCAAAATAAAAATCCAAGATGGCGGATGTGAAAAATGTTACAATTTTTCATGATGGGTGTCAATTTCGTGGTTTTCGAGGGTGCTGAAACCGATGGTGGGGACAAAATAAAAATCCAAGATGGCCGATGTGAAAAATGTTACAATTTTTCATGATGGGTGTCAATTTCGTGGTTTTCGAGGGTGCTAAAACCGACGGTGGGGTCAAAATGAAAATCCAAGATGGCGGATGTGAAAAATGTTACAATTTTTCATGATGGGTGTCAATTTCGTGGTTTTCGAGGGTGCTGAAACCGATGGTGGGGTCAAAATGAAAATCTAAGATGGCGGATGTGAAAAATGTTACAATTTTTCATGATGGGTGTCAATTTCGTGGTTTTCGAGGGTGCTGAAACCGATGGTGGGGTCAAAATAAAAATCCAACCATCGGTTTCAGCACCCTCGAAAACCACGAAATTGACACCCATCATGAAAATTATAAAATTTTTCACATCCGCCATCTTAGATTTTCATTTTGACCCCACCGTCGGTTTCAGCACACTCGAAATCCACGAAATTGACACCCATCATGAAAAATTGTAACATTTGTCACATCCGCCATCTTGGATTTTTATTTTGACCCCACCGTCGGTTTAGCACTTAGCACCCTCGAAAACCACGAAATTGACACCCATCATGAAAAATTGTAACATTTTTCACATCCGCCATCTTGGATTCTCATTTTGACCTCACCATCGGTTTCAGCACCCTCGAAAACCACGAAATTGACACCCATCATGAAAATATTGTAACACTTTTCACATCTGCCATCTGTAAAATTATTAAAAAGGATTCAAACCGGGTGCGGTGACTTGACAAAGACGAAAATGTCGTTGTTCCTCAATACTAACATACACGTATCCGTTATAATAAGAAATTACGAACTTATGTATTTCAATAAACCCTGTACTTATTTTTGTTGCTGACGATCCTTCAGGATCAAAAACAAAAGAAAAATCGGTTCAAACCGGTATGAGAAAGTTTTTAGTGGATAAGACAGAGATTAAAACAGAAGACGATCTAGGAGGGGATCGAGGCGGGGGGGGTGGAGGGGGGGTTCAGGGGATCAGAACGGAATAATTCGAGCTGAGTCAGGTGTGCCGAGTATGGGCTCGTTTTCTTAGTTATGTTGAGACCTTACCTCCGGACTTGATGGAGTGACCTGCAGGTGTACTTCGAAGACTCCTACTGGAACTAACAGCCGAGCAGATCTAGGTGTGCCGAGTATGGGCTCGTTTTCTTAGTTATGTTGAGACCTTACCTCCGGACTTGATGGAGTGACCTGCAGGTGTACTCCGAAGACTGCTACTGGAACTAATAGCCGAGCTGAGCTAGGTGTGCCGAGTATGGGCTCGTTTTCTTAGTTATGTTGAGACCTTACCTCCGGACTTGATGGAGTGACCTGCAGGTGTACTTCGAAGACTGCTACTGGAACTAATAGCCGAGCTGATCTAGGTGTGCCGAGTATGGGCTCGTTTTCTTAGTTATGTTGAGACCTTACCTCCGGACTTGATGGAGTGACCTGCAGGTGTACTTCGAAGACTGCTACTGGAACTAATAGCCGAGCTGAGCTAGGTGTGCCAAGTTTGGGCTTCTTTTGTTAGTTTTGTTGAGACCTTAAGAATAGGTAGGCAGGCACTAAACCGGGTCTAGTCTAGGCAGATGCGGTCACTAATCGGAAACATAAAACAAAAGTACTTATCTAAAAAAAAATATTACAGCCGCCATCTTGGATTTTCATTTTGACTTTGTTTTCGGCTCCAGCACCCTCGAAAACTATGAAAACGACACCCATGATAAAAAAATATAAAAAAAAATTACAGCCGCCATCTTGGATTTTCATTTTGACCTCACTATCTGCTTTAGCGCCCTTGAAAACCATAAATACGACACCCATGATAAAAATAAAAAATAAATTACAGCCGCCATCTTAGATTTTAATTTTGACCTAATTATTGGCTCCAACACCCTCGAAAACCATAAAAACGACACCCATGATGAAAAATATAAAAAAAAAATACAGCCGCCATCTTGGATTTTCATTTTGACCTCACTATCGGCTTTAGCGCCCTTGAAAACCATAAAAACGACCACCCATGATAAAAAAATTAAAGCCGCCAGCTTGGATTTTCATTTGGACATCACTATCGGTTTTAGCACCCTTGAAAACCATAAAAACGACACCCATGATGAAATATTAAAAAAAAACTACAACCGCCATCTTGGATTTTCATTTTTATCTCACTATCGGCGATCTCAATATCCGTCACTTTGCACGGCCAAAAATGTAATTGACAGGCTTATGGTGATTTATCGAGGTAGCCACTACTAATATGCCTTTATGCAATGCACGACACTGCTTAGTACGTTATCCTAATTGCGTAACACACTTGGAATGGCAATCCATTCCGATTTGACAGTTCAACAATATCCATTGCGTTGTTTTTGTTTTACGAATTTTTTAAATATTTATGAAGCAACTAGCTGTGCCCCGCGGTTTCACCCGCATAAGTTTCGATCCCGTGGGAATATCGGATAAAAAGTAGCCTATATGTGTCAGCTACCTCTATACAAAATTTTAAAGCCGACCCCAACATAGTTGGGAAAAGGCTAGGCTAGATGATGATGACCTCTATACAAAATTTTATCAAAATTGGTGAAGCCGTTTGAGCGTGAAGAACAAACATATAAACATACACACACACTCACAAGAACCTACTTGCATTTGATACCATAGCAAATTTATTATATAAAATACGAAATAAACCGAATAAAACAAGCTTGTTTTATATTTGTTTTCAATAAGCTCGTCCGCAAATTGTTAATACATAGGTACTTTGGCAACTTGTACTTGATTAATCACTGTCCAGTGAAATTAAGTAAATAGCATTCTACTTATATGAACACTTCACATTACCTACAAACTGTTTGAAAACAAATCACCGTAAACTTAAAAAAAATACATGGCAAAAATAAAATAAAATTAGGCTCAAGTATCAAGTCGTGTCAATTTACTCATAATTTCACCGCTTCGCGCATGTCGCTGTGTGTGTGAGCCGTGCACGTGTAGTAGTAAGACTCAATACCTAAAATTGAAGCGCGTCATTTCGTAAACGCCTCCTTAAGATGAGAGGCAAAAGCCTCTGAACCCTGGCTGGACCATAAATATACAACTATTTAGACCAGAATTAAAACTGACTTATAAGGTAAACCTTCTGCCTACCGGCCACTGACAAAAAGCATAATACCTCATCCCGTTATATGTACCGGAGTCAGCAGCAAAGGTTGAATGTCAGCAACGTTAACGAGAACTAATTAACATCGATCGTCTATTAGCTACAGTTACTTATTGAGTAGATAATTTTGCAGTTGGTAATGTATAGAACTTGAAGTTGGCATACTCTAATTGCATAATTCACCACAGCTTTCATTCTGACATTTCATTGCATTGAGGGATAATCAAAATCAGTCCGACTAGCCTTTACCCAACGATATTGGGGTCAGCTCTAACCGGATGCAGCTGAATACCAGTCTTTGACATGGAACAACTGCCTCTCTGACCTCCACAACCCAATTACTGGGTAACACGACACTTCTTGGTAAGACTGGTTGTCAGACTTTGGGCTCCTGACTACCCGTAACGACTGTCAAAAATCTACGACGACCAACGGCCTTCCGTGCTTTTCAAAAACTTAAAGAATCACAGTGGTACTCAGTGTAGACTGGTTCGTTTCGATTCTAAAACAGTTGACATCATTTCAACGAATTTCAATTGTTTTTCATAGAAATCCGATCGCGTTTGAATTTGCAAAGTTTACAACAGTACAAGACTCATCTAGTACATACAAGTTTGCTTTTTTATTGACAACCATCTCATCCGATGGTCGATGAATGGTAATCGATGATGTGGCCAATGATGGATTTACTTGAAACTCTATAGCGTTTTCATTATCCTGGGTGCATCATTATAATTAAATGTGATTTTTACTGAACATTTCCAATAATTTTAATAGAGCCGTATACAAAGTCGTATCCTTATTGCTTGTTATCGAATATCAGGTTGTTACCTTACTAAAAGTCTATGTAGGTTTATAACATATCAGTTACACCTGGTATGACATGACTTTAATATCTAAGATATCCAGAAAACCAGCTAATAAAATCATTAACTAATCATTCCTGTTACAAAGTCGTGTAGGCGACTATACAACGATAATCTTACTAATACAACCTGTAATGTTATGACACCCTACACTAGTACACTTCTGCTTATCCCTATTTAAACATCGTACAATCCCGAAATAACATAATATCGTTCATACAAAAGTTGAACGTATTTTCAAGTGGTTCAAAATCAAAGGTATCTATATCCTGTTAATGCCAAAAGCAACCTTAGCAGCTAAGCCATAAGGTTAATGTTGTGTGGAGTTTGTGGGTTATAATGTAGTCTGTGCTCTGAAGAAAGCATGCCTTGTTACTGACACTTGACACGGTGCGTGTGTCCATTGTTCTACGGTACGGTTTCCAAGCGTTGTGCGTCGAAGAGAAGGGATTATTGTCTGGCGCTCACTTTCTTTCATTGTTTACTGCTCTTATGCAAATAAAGGCCTGTACATTCAGTTTAATTTAAGTGTTATTTGATTTAATTTGTTTATTGATTCGTTGACGAGTGGTCTTTTTAATTTTTTTTTTGTCAAGAGTTGAATTGGAACGGAGTCAGTCTCTAATATAACCTACATAGGTACATAATCTTCAAATAGGCAGCATTGATATTAGAGAGAGGATTGGGCCGTGATTCACCACGCGGGCTCAGTGCGGGTTTGTAAATGTCACATGTCTTCGAATTTCAGAATGTCTGTCTTCAGAGTGTCATGTCTTTGAGAGTATTGGTAGTCCAGTGGTAACAAACAGCCCAGTTGCAGGTCACAGGTTCGAACCGTCTGGGTTTTACTTTGTGTAATTTGCATCACCGCTGCTCTCAAAACGGAACGGAAAACATCGTGAGGAAACCGGCATGTCCTAGAACCAAAATTTGGAAGACTTGTATGTGTGGACCGAAATAAAGAATCGCACTAATATTATAAAGGCGAAAGTTAGTGAGTATGCGAGTGTGTGAGAGGGTGGGGGTGAGTGTGTGTGTTTATATGTTTGTTACTTCTTCACGCTCAAACGGCTCGACCAATGTTGATAAAATTTTGTATGGAGGTAGCTGACACCATGGATTAACATTAAGGCTACTTTTTGTCCCGAAATTCCCACGGCATCGACACTTATGCGGGTGAAACCGCGGAGCACAGTTAGTATATTATAATAAAAACATAACCCTCTTTCTGACGAAGTCGGGTAAAAACACGTAACAAAGCTTTATCTGTCTAAAAGCCGTATAACAATGGAGACGCACTTGAAGTGGCTTACAGCGCGGAGTTCGGTAACTCTATAGTAATCGTATAACGGTGCTCGCATATGACCCACGTATACACACACCATATTTTATTGAGCCTACTTTGTAGGCATGCACTCCAGTCTGTGTTGGTCCGTTTGATGTTTAAATAAACCTTTGTATTTAAAAAGCTTAAGAGGGGCCCGTGACTACATAATAACAGCCGCACGGGTCGATAGATCAGGTTAAGCTACGCTTGCCGCGGAAAGCACTTTAAGCCGTTGGTCCCGGCTGTCATTCGTGGATCTTTGTCCGTCGTTACGGGTAGTCAGAAGCCGGAAAGCCTGACCAGTCTTACCAAGGGGTATCGTATTACCCAGTAACTGGGTTGTGGAGGACAGATAGGCAGTCGCTCCATATAAAATACTGGTGTTCAGCTGCATCCGGTTAAATTGGAAGCCGACCCTGACATAGTTGGGAAAAGGCTAGGCTGATATTATGCTCACCTCTAGTGTATGACACACGAATCTGATATTTTCTAATCGAAGCTATACCGTACAATATCAATCAATCAATCTATTGATCAATGAAAGCTATGATGTAATACTTATCTAAGTCTTATCTTTATTGATGTTTTGATAAAGGACATGTTTTCGAAGGAGTCGTGAGTCATTGAGATAAATAAGACGACCACGTACACATCATCATCATCTGCCCAACCTTTTCCCAACTATGTTGGGGTCGGCTTCCAGTCTAACCGGATGCAGCTGAATACCAGTATTTTACATGGAGCGACTGCCTATCTGACCTCCACAACCCAGTTACTGGGTAATATACGATACTCCTTGGTAAGGAGGACTGGTTGTCAGATTTTCGGGCTTCTGACTACCCGTAACGACTGTCAAAGATCCACGAATGACAGCCGGGACCAACGGCTTCGTGCTTTCCGAGGCACGGTGGAGTCGGAGGGGAACCACGCGTACCCGTTAGCAGAAATTGAAACTGCCAAACCAGTTCTATCAAATTTTATCTCAATTCAACCAATATTTTCACTATTTTATAGGCCACTTTGAAGAATCATAAAAGGATAACATTATGAATTATAATATGGCGAAGACAGTTCATGTTTTTCGCTGCACTACGTAGGTACAATCAAAGAGATTGGGATTGGATTTGGATTGGAATGATTGGTATTTTAGCACAGACAAAAAAAAAATAACTGAAAAATATTTCAATGGGATTTGATACGATTAACTTAACAGTTAACTGTCCATTATGTTATCCTTTTATGATTCTGCAAAAGTGGCCTTTTTAAGCACCCAGATACTAAGTCACTATTTGACACTAGTGACAGCTCACTTCATCTCAGTTTTCACAGTAAGATTTTGACAGAACAGATCAGCTGTTGAATAGCATTGAAACGAGTGACCTTTCCGCGAAAGTACGTGATTGACTTATTGGCTTTTCTTAGTAACAACTAACATACTAAATAACTTTAACATACTATGTAGTTGTTGGATAAAAAGTTGTTCTTCTAGAACATAAGTTTAGCACAAGAACATTTTATTCAACTTTGAAAAGAAATATTGAAGATTGGAAGATAGAATATAATGAATATAATTATTATAATCATTTCCTTTCTCTTGTGTTTCTTATTAACTTGAATAAGATGACAATATCTGGCAGTCATTTCTTTGATAGGCGTTACAAGTAGTCAGGAGCCGGAAAGTCTGAAAACTAGTCTTGCCAAGGGGTGTCGTATTCTCCAGTAACTGGGTTGTGGAGGTTAGATAGACAGTAGCACCATGTAAAATACTGGTTTTTACTGGTTAGACTGGAAACTGATCCTAACATGGGAAAAGGCTAGACAGATGATGATAATATCTAACATTCTTGAATTTCTTCCAAAGTTTTGAAAAGTTTTATTAAAATGAAGATGATGAACAAGGCAACGCTGGTTACTAGAAATTAGTACAATATTTTAAGTAAATATTGAATTATGAATAGTTTTCCCAAGTCGTAACTTCTAAAATGGTAAGAGTACGCAATGTTTACTTGAAGAATTAAGACAATAAATATTGCCTTTTCAAGTATACCTCATGATTTCTAAACATTAATGGAAAAACCATTGTTGTCATACTTAGATTATGGCAAATTGGACGTATTCCACTTTGGGCACCCACTTAGATGGCACCTGAGTGAATGTGCCGCTGTGTGTCAGGTGCATTCACTCAGGTGCCATTTAAGCGGATGCCCAATGTGGAATTCGTCGCAAATTGATGTAGTTATGATCGGTACCAACCCGCACTGGGCCCTCGTGGTGGATTATGGCCAATCCCTCTCACCGAGAGACTGCCTAGTGTCCCAGCAGTGGTAACATTATAGGCTGATTAAGTTATTTTCGGTGAATTTTCTTTAAAAACACTACAAACCTTACAAGACTTAATTAAGATTTCAACATGTCCTCCAAGTTGATCCCAGGGACTATCGCTACTCTGTCAATAGAGGTTTGCAGCCGCTTGAAATTCGAGAGGGTATAAAAACTAATAATAAATAGACGATTTGTAATAGTTCAGAACTGCACCAAAAATTTAAGCCATTACAGAGAACAAATCATCTCTAACAAAGATGAAACACTAATGGGGTTCGAGTGCCTACTTGGTTTTTCGAGATATCGCCAAGCGGTTAGTCGACTCTTCACGAGACCAGGGCCTCAAGTCTGCTACTCAATTGAGTGTCAGAATGCTCTATCATTGATTTCATAATAGTTGATTTTGACAAGTTTGGTAATCTACTAATATAATGGCGTCATTATGACTTTCCAATGGTCAACCACTGACACTCAATTGAAAGAAATGGCATAGGATGGTAATCTCGTAAATAATGACAAATGAATGACTGACTTAGGCGGTAATCTGCTGAAATTTTGACAGTTCCTTTGATCAGTGACCTACCATTAGAACGTCACTATGCAGTCATTGCTTTTAAATCGTTGCGATTATCTTATAATTATGTTCTGTGCCATTGACCGACCAATAATCGACTATTATGAATTTAGCAGATTACGAAATTTTAGCAAAATGACAATGGGATCGTGTTGGAATGACGAATTTATAAAAATAGCAGACTTGGGCCCCTGAGGGCTGGCCTATTTCTTGGCCAAAGAAAAAGAAATTGCCATACAAACGTGGCAATGCTGCCAGCCTTTTGGGCACTGTTCCTGTTGACAGCGATGCGGGCGAATTTTTTGATGCCCTATGATTATTTTTTCATATACTTACATCTTACATATTATTATTATTTTAAATATTAGCATATATTATGTAAATATTATCATATTGTCAAAATTAAAATCTTATTATAAGTATTATAACACAATGAAGAGGTAGGTAATAAAATTTTATCAGAAAAACTAAAGCAAACAGAGAGGGTGTGGACGAAGCAAAAGAAGTACCTTGATATTTTGTAGGTAACTATGTAGCAGGCGTTCTGTAGTTTCTGCCTACCCCCTAAGAATGTGGTGTGAGTTTACATAAAGTCTATTCAAGCTTATGTATCAAATTAATATTATTTGAAGTTAAACAAATATCAATTTTATTTTAATTAGCAATTGAGTTGATTTTAGAGTGACTAGCACTATTGAGAAAGTTATAAACATAATTAAAGTTGTAGCACCATCACCCTAATTGCTACACACTTTCAATCACAATCTGAATCATTTTCAAGGATATTGCTAATCCATTGCTTCATATGTTCGAAAAATTTGTCTGCTCTACAACGTAAATAACGCAATGAATGTTGTTGAACTGTCAAAAATGAAAGCTTTGACAGTTTATTGCTTAGAGTAAGAAAGCTATAGAGCATCGGGTAGCGTGGCCACACATGAGACAAAAAACTAACTTAACTAACATAGGCTACATGAGTAGCTGCCTTGAAAAAATTGGCACGCACTGAGAGACGGAAATAGTATAGCTTTATCCTTTTCTGTTACTTATGATAACTCAATACTTTATCCCTTTCTTGTGGAAATGAAATGGAGATACCCGCCGTCTATACTTTTCTTTGTCTAAGGTTTATTGCAACTGCTAGTCTGTTACGCAATAACCCCGCGGGTTTGCCAACCGCACAGCACCAGAAGATACTGCCAATATACAAACATGTGTTCCATGTCACGTATACAGGAACACACATTGACCGATTTCTTATATTAATGTCGTAGAAAAATGCCAAGATGAGGAAATAACTGCTGTCCGACAGAGAAAGAAAGAAAGATTAATTATTTTACGGGAAGAATTATGGTATGAGATGCTTGTAAATGCCAGATTTAAATATGTTGACAGTCAAGGCAATCTTTTGATCTTCAAATGTACGGTAACGTTATCATTATAGTTTTCCTCAATGCTGTCTGCGAAGTGTCTGCGTCATGTAGTAGGTATAAAAATAACAAGCCTTTAGTGCTGGTTCCACAATGTTTTTAAAATATTTTTTTTAAATCTTATATTAGGTCTCGGACAGGAGGCTCTTTCCCTCACTCATCTCGCAACCTCCTTCGCTAGCATGACTGCTTCGCAGAAAGAGGTGACTTCCTCCCACTCCCTCTCGCTCCGGACCATGGCTTGAACCAGGGCCGGGAGCGAGAGGTCGCCGCCGCTGCCGATCACCTCTACGAGGACACGGCGGTGCTCCGCCCAAGCGGGGCAGACCTCCACCGGGTGATCCTGGCAATAGTGACACCCGGGCGTTTCCTCCCGCCTGATGATGTGCAGGAACCTCCCGAAACATCCGTGTCCGGTGAGAACCTGCGTCAGGCGGTAGGTGAGGGCGCCGTGACGCCTCTCTAGCCACTCCTCAAATTATATTAGGTCCTTACGTATGAAATTGGCGTTTGGTCGAACTGGCTTTGATCTCAAATACTTATCTGGTTAGGAATTCCAAATACAAATTCATTTCAATTTTGGGCTCTTGTATTTGTGTTTTGTTTTTGCGCCATTTGATTTTTCTTTGACATCGTTCTGTTCACAATTATGGAAAATTTAGATATCGCATTATTTACGAATACGAGTTCCACCGTGGCACCAGCGCTGCAGACACAGCTCGAAGGATTGATGATGTGTATGGGGAAGCTACAGTAAGTACTGTAAAAGAAAACACGGTACGTTTTTGGCTCCAACGCACCTATTATAAGGTCGTCTTTTGTAAAAACAAAACAAAAGTACTTCACCACAAAATTCCTAATTTTGTTTCTGATAAGATTTCTAACTGTCATATTTCTTTCGAAGTTGATAATCTCTAAAGCGTAGTTCTCCGAATCTATGAAGCTATCTCCCTGTCTACCCTTCACATGTGGGTGTAAGATTGTTGATACTACACGACCGTGTCAGGCGTCAACTTGTTAACATTAACATATTGTCTAGTATTTGTAGATAAGAAAGCTGTTATCACGATGGCCGAGTGATAGCCTACAACTTACCATAAGTATTAAGTTTAAGTTTAGGAGAAAAATGTTGAGGAATATTCAAGTTGTAAGTTAGAAGATAATTTGTACACTATAACATAACAAAATCAAAGCATTTATTTCAAACTAGCCGCGCCCCGCGGTTACCCGCATAAGTGTCGATCCCGTGGGAATATCGGGATAAAAAGTAGCCTATATGTTAATCCAGGATGTCAGCTACCTCCATACAAAGTCTTATCAAAATTGGTCTAGCCGTTTGAGCGTCCAGGCTGGAACTGAGAACTTCCTGGTGGAAAACCCAATAACACTTTGCCTGTCCCGGGTATCGAACCCAGGACCTCGTGACATTCTGATAGAAACTGCGAAACGGAGTTAAGGGGCTTACATGATCTAGCGCAGTCACTGTCGGACTGCATAGAAAAGAACGAGAAGCGCGATGACACAACACTGGTAATTTATTGCAATATGAAGCAATAATCTATTTAAAAAAAAATCTATTGCTTGGGCTAAAAAATAAAACATTAGTTTTTTAGTATGTTGCTTGTAAAAAGAAAGTTTTTATAGGTATCTTAATGATTTTTTCTATCGTATCAAATAAGTTGTATTATGTTTTAACACACTCTCTACCTAGCATATATCCTGAAGAATATCATATATTTTTCTGATTTTGTTTACTGTAGTCTAAGCTACGTGCTTCGATTTAAGAAAAGTAAGCAATATAAAGAATACGAAGAAATAGATGCGAAAATCGATTCGGCAATAAACGACATGAAATCCGGAATAATTAGCGTGGGGTACTGCGTAGAAATTACTTGCCCAAAGAAGGGTGGAAAAGGCCTTTCGAAAAATAGTTAAATTTTTCTTTCGAAAAATATAGTTTAATTTTGCAAGTAAGAAAGAAGAATATTTCGTTTTATAAGTTTCATTTTCGCTTATTAAGTTTTTGTTAAGTGAAAATATAATAAGTAATTAACATCGCGATTTTTCGTTTTAATTCAATTTTTTATTCATTATCTTAGCTATTGGTTGCAAACTAAGAAATGCTTTTCTCACATCCCAACTATGTAATTTTTTTTTTGTCAGCAGCAATAATTCCGTATTTCTTGCTTTTTGACCTATTGTTTGTATGCAAATCCACAAAATAGAGTATGAACACGAGGGTTACGAATAAGGAAAAAAATATATTTTGGCGTAACTGGTTACGAAAATTAATCATCAAGATGCCTAGTTGCGGTTAAGGAAAAAGCTTTTTTTATTCGCAACTAGTTGCGAACAAGGAATAAAAATTCTTAATTCGCAACTGGTTGCGAACCCCAGTTGCGAAAACGGCCGGAGGGGTAAGAGCCCCTACGGGTGAACGGATTTGCATGAAATATGTCACATGGGAAGCACCACCCCATACTTCCCGTGGGTGTCGTAAAAGGCGACTAAGGGGCGTACCGTAGAATGGGCAGCAGCGTTCTCTATGCATTCCACCACCATACTCATACTGCGATCGCCAACCCGCCTGCCAAGCGTGGCGATTATGGCAAACCCCCCCCCTTTTGGGGGAGGCCTATGTCCAACAGTGGACGTCTTTCGGCTGAAATGATGATGATGATGACGATGTCACATGGGTAGACCATAACCTGGATTAGGATAGAGGATTTTTATCGCGATATTATATAGATATAGGCGTTTTATCCCGATATTCCCACGGGATCGAGACTTCTGCGGATGAAACCGCGAGGCGGTACTAGTCGACAAATATTTTAACAAAATTCTCTGACACAGTAAAAATCTAAAACCGTGGCGACAAGTTCTTTCCTTTGTACACTTAAGCACATAGACGGAGGTATTGTCATTGTACAATCGCGCACAGATGCGCTTCAATGTTTGTCTGTCACTATTTGTTCGCAGGTTTTATCTTGGGCACACATTCTGGAACAGTGCGCGGACACTTGTGCACACAACTTTACTTTTTATTAGAAAAACGTATTCTTGACATTGTTTCTGCAAGTGATTTTTTTAAATTAGGAATTTCTTTGAACTAAAATTGTCCTAGAAGGACATAATAGTGACAGTGGCGTAACTATACCGTTTGGGGCCCTTGGCAAATTCAAGGGATGGGGCCCTTCCTCAATGTAAAGAAGCTCAACCAACGTTATAGTTTTTTTTATTACCAGCACTTTTCCGCGTAGATTTCATGTTTTCCCCTACAACATTTAACACCTCTGCTTCGTAGGTCTACTGGTCGCAAACACTACTGCTGAGCATGAGGTCCTGTCCAACAAATTAGACAAACAATGGGAAGAAGGTACAAAATGTTAGAAACCTGAATGATGTCCTTTGTTGCAAAAAAATTGAAAGAAAGAAAATACATTTATTTAGCACAGACTAAAAGACACACAATAAACCAGATAGATAATAGTCGTACATCAGATAAAAACAAAAATAAAAAAATATATATACGGTCGAATTGAGAAACCTCCTCCTTTTTTGAAGTCGGTAAAAAAAGATAAAATCAAAAGTGCAAAGTCCGATGTAAGAAATTAGCAGGAATGTGTGCCTCACGGCTGCGCCAAAAAGGCCCAGTTCAGTAAAAATGCCAGACAACTAGTGTCTGACGCTGGTTTTCAACTGGACCTGGACCAATTGCATAAACTTACCTTAGGATCCTCCTGTGCTCATGGCCCTCTCGGACCGGGGCCGCGGGGGCCCCCTCTGGCTGGGGGCCCGTGGCATTTTGCCCCAATGCCACTGAATAGTGGCATTATTCGTGATGTTCTTCAGAAAGGTGAGGTGCGTGGTACCTCCTCAAACAGCGTGTGTGTATGACCAGATGTATCACCATAAACGAAGCAAAAAGAAGTATGTAAGGATCATAGCAGGTGGAGTTCTGTAATTTCTGCCTACCATCATGCGAAGAAGGCGTGAGGTTTTATGTACGTAGGTATGTAATCTGCATTCGCAATTTATTTGCCAAAAATGTGAACAAATATGAGTTAATGGAAAATTAACTTTAAATTCTACACAATAAAGTTCAGTTTCAAAAATACTGTTGCTCTTGCGTTATCTAGGTGTATCTATATCTGTGGAAATTCTACTAAATCATTTGTTGAAAAGCTCATTTCAAGCTTCGTAAAAACCATTTCAGGTAAACCACATTTATAACTATTTTTCATCAAAATATCATTTTAAACATACAAACAAACCTTAAATCTTAGCACATACGTCACACACAAATAATATTAATTGCAAAGACATGTAACGCCTTGGGAATCCGCTAAGCGGCGCCACCTGTCTTGTTACCTGTCCTGTCTGTTGTAGAGGCAGAGCAAACGTAATTACACGATAACATTTGGTTAAATATGGTTCCTTACAGCGTACTGTACATATTTATTCATTTAAATGTTTTGAGCTGTTTTCCTTGCTTTTATTCATGTTTTGTTCAGTAATTCTCTTGACAATACATAATTGTGTATTTGACTGTACAGACTCCAGCACATTGCTGTTTTGCCAATCAACCTTGAACGTTAAGCTTTAGCGATAAAGTTGAAAATGTATTAAAGAAATTTGACAGATTGTATGATGATGATGTGCTGGCGTCTGTACATGATTTTGTCCAGCACAGCCTATAAGAAACTAGGGTCACTCTAGTAACATAATGTCATACACAGTCAGTCAGGAGGTCACAGTTTTAACCTAACCTAACCTAAGCATTTTTTTTTTAAATAATTAACCTCGAATTTGGTTCTCGATAGACTGCTAAAAATAATCTCTTTTTTCCATATTTTTTTTTATATGTATAATCTAGTCGTTTCACGCCCGCCTTCCAAAATAGAAAAAAAATGGATAAAGTAATCGAATTCTGCAACACAATTCTACATAATCAGCCTATAATGCTCCCACTGCTGGGACACAGGCCTCCTCTCGGTGAGAGGGAGTGGGCCGTAATCCACCACGCGGGCCCAGTGCGGATTGGCAGATGTCACATGTCTTCGAATTTTTGGTTCTAGGACATGCCGGTTTCCTCACGATGTTTTCCTTCACCGGTTTGAGGGCAGTGGTGATGAAATAATTTACACAAAGTAAAGCGCCTGTCTGGGTTCGAACCTACGACCTACAACTCGTAAGTCGCGGCCGTTACCACTTGGCCACCACTGCTCCAATTCACAATTCTGAATTATCCGAAATAAAATTGCTAATGTCCATTGCAAAAAATTTAAAATTATAAGTTACAAATATTTTGTATTAAATAAATGATTATTTTAAAATAAAATTGCATTTTTTTATTATATAATTCCCAAAACATCTTATTTTTGCCTTTATATTTTTTGTCATAACAAATCATTTGACCAAACGTTTATTGTCTAAAGATTGTTTGCTGTAAGTAATAAATCATTCGATTAAAGACCAAATGCCTAAATGACATTATCCTTAATAACATTCTGCCAGATGAAAATGTGCCTAAAATCATTCCAAACATTACATTGGTATAAAGAAAGTTTGCCAAAATTTGTTTGGGTAGTGAAATGTTGGCAAAATCTTTTTGGCAAAACGGCAGGATGCTACGAATCTTTGGTCAACTGGACCCACTCGAACTGGACCCACGGGATCACTCAACCTAATCACATTTTAAATAGGTTGACTGGACCCACTGCCCAAAAAGTTTAACGCTTTGATTTGGTTTTCGATTGAACCCAAAAGGGTTACGTTATACAAAATGTCATGAAAAAGTAATAAACATGGAATACTCGTGCTCATCAAATCGGAGGCGACATCATATTCCTTTCCTGTCTATTTCGTTAAACTACATAGATATAAGTTCGATACACCCACGATTAGATAGAAAACACACAAACTTTGTTTACTTACATAATCTTGTCTTTAGGATAGTTTTTCATTATCAGTTTGTACGGAAATGTCAACAAAATACACTCTATACTTACAAATAAAATTATTAAATTAAGAGTCCTAATCTAACTAAAACTATTACAAAAAAAAAAAAAAAATACAAACACGAACGCGACAATCGACACGTTTGCTATTATAAATTAAAATATGGCGTCGAAATAGTCCTTCGTATCGCTCTGTCGACTGGTAATGTGCCCAAGGGACTGTCAGTTTATTTAGTAGGTGCCTATTAGAAGTACTTATATCCATTTTATTTAAAAAAATACTTGTTGTTCTTTTTCTAAGGAAATACTTGCTTTCGGATGAAAATCTCAATATCTGTCTTAGGTTCTAAGCAATTTTCTTTTTGAGATAAGTATATTAATTTAATCACATTATCAAAGTATTTTATTTCCTATATTTAAACCTACATGGGCACTTATGAAACCTCAGATACTAGGTGCACGGTTCCAATTGTCGTTTCTTATGGAGATGAGCCGGCAAGACCAGTGGCGTAACTATACAGTATAATTTGCCACGGGCTGATGCCCGTGGCAAATTCAAGGGCCCCCCTCCCTCAATGTGAAGAAGCTCAACCAACGTTATAGTTTTTTTTATTAGCACTTCTCCCGCGAGTTCTTCCGCCTACATTTCATATTTTACCCTACAAAATTTAACACCTGACTGCTTCTGTTAGGATCCTCCTGTGCTGATGGCCCTCTCGGGCTGGGAGTCCCCTCTGGCTGGGAACCCGTGGCAATTTGCCCCAATACCACCCTACAGTTACGCCACTGGGCAAGACACTCCACAGTTACTCTTTTAAAAATAATTATCCTTTACAATGTTTTCAAATTAAAGTATGGAAAGATCATAATTTCAAAAATAACAAGGAATCATTTAAAGGATATTTCTCGAGGTGAATCATCCAACAACCGTCGAAATAATATTTAGAATTAATGACGGACATGCGAACCTCTCCTTAAAAAAGCCACACAGACAGACAGACCCTCCTTATACCCTATACTTTTCCCAAATTCCCTTAAAACATCAATCAAGCCGCCTACCTGAGCACAGCCGCGGGCAAACACTAGTTAATGATAAACAAAGCCTAATTAGTCCTCAATTGCCGCGGAATATAAACGAAAAACCGCACTTAAACCAGACGGAGATTCGGCGAAGCAATTAATGATTGAGCGAGATGAGAGATACGAGTAGATAGAAGTTTAGTCAAGAAACAAAAGGTTTATTCGTCATTAGTTTTCTTCTAAAAAATTCTTTGATTTGGTGAAAAACTTTTGAAGTAACGAAGAAAGTCCCTTTCAAAAATCAAAAACAAAAGTAATTTATTCAAATTAGGTTGTGAATCAGCACTTTTAGAACATTAAAATTGCATAAGACTGCTTCGTAAGATTCCGAAAATTCTTTTACTTAGGAGACCGATCCGCATTGGGCCCGCGTGGTAGATTACGGCCACTCCCTCTCTTCGAGAGGAGGCCTGTGTCCCAGCAGTGGGAATATTATAGATTGATTGATTGCTAATTCGAAGCTTACAGCAAGCTTTCAGCTTGCCGACTGTCATCACTATATAGTATAAAACAAAGGCGTTTCCCGCTGTCTGTCCCTATGTAGGTATGCTTAGATCTTTAAAACTACGCTACAGATATTAATGCGGTTTTTTTAATAGATACAGTGATTCAAGAGGAAGGTTTATATGTATAATACATGCATATTATGGTAGAGAAAACCCGAGAAATTAAAAAAATTGTAATGTGATGTCGTAACAAACATATTTTTGTACGCTTACATTGCAAACGCTGGCTAAACCTTACGAGATATTGAATTGTATATCTTAAAAATATCGATAAAAAAGTCCGCGATGGTATATGTTTATCTCCTAGGCTAAGGATAACCCACAGTAACCATTTTTATCTTTTACATATTACAAAAAAAATATGGGTTGTTTACCAAGCTATTTTAAACAATACAGTATTATTCCTTATCCAACTAAATACATCAAATACGATGTGGATTTCATGGAGATCAAAATTGCACTTTACAGCATATATCATTACAATGAATATCTTAGAAGGTATCAGAGATTTAAAAAGCGGGGGAAGAGCGGCTGGCGGGGCGCCGGGCGGTACGAACGTCGCCGGGTCGGCTATCGGCTAGTAGGTTATATTTTCACGCGGACGAAGTCGCGGGTAGAAGCTAGTAGTCCTATAGGTAAATTGCACTCCAAGCAATGAATCGCTCCTAATTATACAAAACCAACTCATCAGCCCCTTCTCAAAGACAGCACAACATTGTATTCTGAGATTCATCTCTGTTATGACAATCACTTTCCTCGAATTGACGAAAATAGCGTTTTATAGACGTTTCGTTTCGAAGAAAATGTTTCCTTTTAATTTGTATTTTATTAGCGACGAGTGGTGTTAATGGCAACACTGAGTATGATTTTATGTGCTTTTTTTTAAGCACAGGTTTAGACAAATAATGTAAGTACTATTCTGTGCGCACGCGTGAGCAAGGGAATAATGTTAAAAGCATGAGTGCAGGCAGCAGTGATCATGAATAGATACATAACATTAGGCCAGGGGCCTAAAAAGGCCACTTTGGCAGAATCATAAAAGGATAACATTATGAATCATAATATGGCGAAGACAGTCCGTGTTTTTCTCTTTTTCGCAGCACTACGTAGGTATAATCAAAGAGAGTGGGATTGGATTGATTGGTATTTTAGCACCGACCGAGACACGGAGGGGGACGGTATGTAAAGATGGTCACCCATCTACAGATCAACCGCGGCAAGCGTAGCTTAACCTGATCGATCGAGTTGTGCGGCTGTTATTATTTAGTTTACAGCAGCCTATGTTTAATAATATAAACATTATGAAACTGATCGTGTCATAAACAGACCAGGTGCGTACTTGCGTGTACCGGAGCATTGTGGTCGTAAAACATATCGATTTCAATATTATTTTTATATCTTTATTTGATTTACTTGTTCGAACAAATTGTTATGGTTTTATTGAAGTTGACTACGACGACTTCATCAAAAAATGGAGATTGGTTTGTATGTGATCAATTTACACCACGAAGCCTATGAAATAACACGACACGTTTTAGGGTTCCGTACCTTAAGGGTAAAAACGGAACCCTATTACTAAGACTCCACTGTCCGTCTGTCTGTCTGTCACTAGGCTGTATCTCATGAACCGTGATAGCTAAAACGTTAAAATTTACACAGATGATGTATTTCTGTTGTTTATTTATTTATTTATTTAATACTTCAAGCACATAAATGTGCAGAGGCGGACTTAATGCCATAGGCATTTTCTACCAGTCAACCTTTCGGTGATGCAGAGACAAACAGTGGTAGGTGCAATCAAGAACATTGAGGAATAAATATTTTAAATATAAAAATACGCATATACCTACCTATTAAAACTATGAATATAATATATACCTACCTAATTGCATATAAATATAAGCACAAATAAATATACCAAAATGTTGCCGCTATAACAACAAATAATAAAAACAGAATAATATATAAATATTTATGGGGGGCTCATACAACAAACGTATTTATTCGGCGTTTTTGCCTTGTGGTATGGAACCCTTTGTGTGCGAGTCCGACTCGCACTTGGCCAGTTTTTTAATCATTGTCCGAGCCTATCAAAGCCGCACAGGTCAATCGATCAGGTTAAGCTACGCTTGCCGCGGTTGCTCTGTGGATGGGTGACAATCTTTACATACCGAGACCCCTCCGCGCCTCGGAAAGCACGTTAAGCCGTTGGTCCCGGCTGTAATTCGTGGATCTTTGACAGTCGTTACGGGTAGTCAGAAGCCCGAAAGTCTGACAACCAGTCTTACCAAGGAGTATCGTATTACCCAGTAACTGGGTTGTGGAAGTCAGATAGGCAGTCGCTCCATGTAAAATACGGGTATTCAGCTGCATCCGGTTAGACTGGAAGCCGACGGCAACATAGTTGGGAAATGGCTAGGCAGATGATGAACCGAGTCTATCAAAGGTTTACGAAAATAATCAATTGACCATTTTAACAGACTAGAAAGATTATCATGTTGTTTTTATTAAATTTTATACTTATTGCTGAACTAGCTTTTGCCCGCGGCTTCGCTCGCGTTAAGTATTATTTAAAAAAAACTAATCCTCCATCATCCCTTATTTTATCCCCATGGGGGTTGAATTTATCAAAATCCTCTCTTAGGGGATGCCTACGTCATAGTAGCTATATGCATGCGAAATCTCAGCCCGATCGGTTTAAAATTGACTAAGTTTCATACAAACTTTCATCCCCTATTTTATCAAACCCCTTTCTATGTAGAAACCCCTTTCTATGTAGAAACCCCTTTCTATGTAGAAACCCCTTTCTATGTAGAATTTATCAAAATCCTTTCTTAGCGGATGCCTACGTCATAACATCTACCTGCATGCCAAATTTCAGCCCGATCCCTCCAGTGGTTTGGGCTGTGCGTTGATAGATCACTATGTCAGTCAGTCACCTTTGAGTTTTATATATTTAGATGGACCTGCTCTTGACCTCAATCATGCTTGATGGAAAGCGATGGATGAGGTCTATGATGGAACGAGCGTGCCCAGAAGATGCCTGTTCACTCTTGCTTTGAAGGCAGACTCTTAATTGCACGTTTGTTTTCGCGCGGCCAATTTCACCAATGACACTGAAAGCGTTCAGCATATCTAGAGCAAGTTCAAGAGCTGCCAGTGTCAAAATTGTTATGGAATATTGACACTGCTCTTGAATGCGGTGGTAAAATCCAAATGTATCATAACGTGTTCGTATTTTAAACTTTTAACCGCTTGTGTCGCTTATAAGCGACACATCTATTTCCGTGCCCCTACCGCTCATGTCGTATTTCTGCGACAGAGAACATGCATGATTTTTTAGTTCTATTCAACGATTGCTCCTCCTTATTTATTGTAGCTATTATTTATCGATTTGTAGCCTCGTGGGAGGCAACTATTTGCCCAAGGCAATCTGGGGGCACGGGAGTGCCCCCGCCAAGACGAGCTAAGCGAAGCGCAAGGGCACTACCTACCTTTTCTCGAAGCACTTCGTCGTATTTTTGAACCCTCTTAACTTGGCTTTGGATTATACCAGATAATCAAAATTTTCGGGATATGATGTCAGTGGTTGACTTATTAAACCTATAAAGTTTCAATTGCATAGCTCTTATACTTTAGATTTTATTGATATCTAAAATACCCCGATTTCGTCACTGACTCACTGACTGATGATCATCAATATTCTTAAGGTTCTTCCTGAAGTCCTAGAAAGCTGAAATTTGATATGTAAGCTAGTAATAGTACACAAACAACAAAAAAATCTTAAAACTTGAAACTTTTACCTCCCCAACCCCTTAAACTAGGGGGTGAAAGTTTGTATGAGACTTCCGTAAATTTTGATGCTAGAGGTCTGAAAATTTATATAGGGGGTCCTTGTTATAAATAAACCCCAAAAAAAGAAAGAAAAAATTAACAACAGAAAAAATACTCGTATAAATATCATAAGCAACTTACAAAAAGAAATGAAATCCCACAAAAACATTTCATGTTAAATGTTGCCAAGACGAGACCATGTAGCTCGCACTGTCAAAAAGTAATCAGATCTCATGTAGAGCCAAGCTTCTAACTCTACACGCCCTAACTCTACAAGGCCTAACTTCGCAAACTCTACACCTTAGTCAAAATATATGGCTTGGCCATTTCGCTACATTCACACGAGCGTAAGGTGAAAAACTCTCATACTGTTAATGGTTCTTGTAGTAACGAAACGGCCAAGCCATATATTTTGACTAAGGAGTAGAGTTTGCGAAGTTAGGCCTTGTAGAGTTAGGGCGTGTAGAGTTAGAAGCTTGGCTCTACATGAGATCTGATTACTTTTTGATAGTGCGAGCTACATGGTCTCGTCTTGGCAACATTTAACATGAAATGTTTTTGTGGGATTGATATTTAGCCAAGCGGTTAAAAGGTTAAAAATGGTTACTGCCTCCTATGGACACCTAATTACCAAAGGCTTTGCCTATGCGTTGCCAAAATTAATGAAAACGTTACAATGACAGATGTGTTTGTAATTTTACCATTACCCGTTAAGAATTACGAACGTATGTATTTCAATAAACCCTGTACGTATATTTTGTTGCTGACGATCCTTCAGGAATAAAAACAAAAGAAAACGCGGATCAAACCGGAATGAGAAAGTTTATAGTGGACTAGCTGCTGCCCGCGACGTCGTCTGCGTGAAGGCTCTACACTTCTACGGCACCAAAAATACCTAAGATGCCAGTGTCGCTATAGCATTTTAGGTAAACAACTTTTAAAATAGCATTAAAATATAATATTTTTTTGCAAGCGAAGCAAGTGAAGAGTGTTATATGGGAATCCTGCTGAATTCAGTCATAATATGTGACTAAAGGAAATAGAGAAAATAATGCAGGAATACATTCCAGGACACAAAAGAGTAAAAATACGTACAAAGGTATCATACCTTACAACACTTCCCTATAAATTACGTTGGTAGTTATGCTGCCAGGAGCTAAAATGTAAAGAGAGTCAGGACTGGTGACGCGGGAGCAAGCGACGTACAGTTGCCCGTGTGAGAAGCAACTCGTCCTAAGGTCGACACTCGCTGCCCTCAGTGTCTGCCCCTGCGACTTATTGATGGTCATCGCGAAGCAAACACTCACGGGGAACTGTACGCGCTTGAACTGGAACGGGAAGTTATGAGATATGAAGGGAATGCGTGGTATAAATACTGCCTCGCCAACGCCACAACCCGTAAGAATTTCCGCCTCAATGGTGTGTCTGTGGAGCGAGATGACTTTAAGGTGGGTCCCGTTACACAACTTCGGAGGAGATAGGTTCCGAAAAAGCATAATCGGTACACCGACCTTCAGCTTGATGGTATGCGCTGGAAGTCCACTTACTGACAGGGAGTTCAGAAATTCCACGGGATAATGTGTTGCGTCATCTTGCTCGACAACAGTGTTTATCGAGGTGTAGACCACTTCATTCCCCTCAATTTCCGAGAGAATGCATTCGTTAATTGCTGCAGCCCGATCATTTTTGGGCGTCAAAATGGCCCGCTCACACACCCAAGAATTCTGCTGGTGCGGTATACGACTGATGTCCCCGTACACACAACAAATGAGTTCTTCTAAGCTGGATACCACTCTACCGAGAGACTCTGGAGGAACCACCTGTCCACTTCTCTCTTCTGGTAGAGTGCCTTCGCCAAGACTTAGAAGGACATCGGAGAATTCTTGAGCACGGGCATTGCCGCCGAACCGAGCTCTCAGGTCAAGCGCAGCGTACGAACTCGTGACCACAACGAAGATCGTTTCAACAAAGCATTCACCTCGTCAGCCCTCGATCCCCGCGTCACCACGGCAAGTGTTAACCGGAAATCGCCACTGAACAGAACTGTGACACCACCCATCAAATGTCGTTCCTGCGGATGTCCTGCAGGGTTCTGTCCACGGCCTCAACTGCCTTCCTATTGGCCATCGTACACTCATCCCATACGATCAGAGAGCAATCCTTGAGCACGTGCCCCTTATCGCTTTTACGTGACACACCACAAACAGGCGTTTCGGCGCTCTCTAAATCGATGTGAATGTTAAACATGGCATGTGCTGTCTTGCTCCCGTAAGCAGCATCTTCGAGCCGCATCCAAGAAAAACATTTTACCCTGGTTTTGCCCAACGCTTTCAAGGACGGTGTCATAAATTTGTTTTTGCTCTGAAGAGAACAAAGCGACATGGTCATTTCGTATGGTGGTCATTTCGCCCGGGTCGTAATTTGTCTCAGCGTTATACTCCCGATTTCCACGGTCTCGATGCGGTGATGATTGGGGAGCTGGTAACCCAGATTCGATCAGTGGATTGCCGCCGATAGAAATGACCACATCTTGAAGTGAACCTCAGTTCACTTCAAGATGTGGTCATTTCTGGTGTTCACAGGTGTTCAGCACGCCTCAAAGCTCGTAGAAAATCTTCAGACAGATGATGACGATACTTCTTCCACAAAGCTACCGGGTTCGCGACTCCACAATACACCAAGATGACGGCAAACAGATGATGCATGCATCTGGGACTGTCACTGACGCTCGCTTCCGTGAGGGTGTCATCCCAATTTTGGTCACCGTCGAGAAGGTGACGTGCTATAATGCTATTTTAAAAGTTGTTTACTTATTATGCTATAGCGACACTGGCATCTTAGGTAGGTATTTTTGGTGCTGTAGAGCCTTCACGCAGACGACGTCACGGGCAGCAGTTGTAGGTATACGACATGAAAATATATTAATTACCAAGCAATAATCACACAGATAAATACCGAACAAAAGTATTAACAGTCAATGTTTATTTTGTACTAACATCATGAAATTGATGAAGAAATGATCATCATCAATGAACATAACTTTTTGTAATACTTAACACCGCATTTTTTTTAAATTGTCTTCCTCAACTCTGCTCAAGATTTTGAGGGTTTTGTTGGAACTTGAATTTGTCAAAACGAACTATACGATACAACTTTTATGAAGAAAATGCACACTACCATCTATGAATTTTAAGAATAACTAACTACTAACCTCGCCAACATGATCAAATTTAAATTATTAATTTCCAAAAAGTGTTAACATGTAACTTGATTTGATTTTTATGAAATCTCATAGATGGCGCTGCTTCAAAATTGTCTTTATACTACTAACATTCATTAAACTATGTTTCTCTGTCCAAGTTACTTAAATGGCGTAGTTTTTATATTGTAAAGCTAGATAATAGCATGGTTTACTCAAAAACAACATTTAAATATGCGTCGTTAGATTACACGCTGTCACAGAATGTGTAAGAAAAATAAAGATTCACAGCTCCTCCCCCGTAAGTGATAGCGTGATAATATGTAGCCTATATGTTGACCCGACCTCTTAGTAATATTCATGCAAAATTTGAAGTAAATCCATGCAGGACTTTTTGAGTTTATTCCGGACATACATACAGACAAACAGACAAACAGACAAAAATTCTAAAAACCATATTTTTGGCTTCGGTATCGATTGTAGATCACGCCCCAAGTATTCTTTTAAAAAAATATTCAATGTACAGTTTTGACTTTCCTACGATTTTATTATATGTATAGATAAGACGGAGCTTAAAACAGAAGAAAAACTAGCAGGGGATTGAGGAGGGGGGGGGGTGGAGGGGGGTTCAGAATAACTCAAAATTACACTACAATTAGAACCACAACGTCCCCAGAAATGCTGTATTAAAGAAATAGGAAAGATGATGTTAGCTGTTCTCCGGACGAACGAATACACAGGAATTCTAGTACTAAGGACGCGTAGCCAAAACATAAATGCAAGTACAGTCGCTAACAAAAGCTAGTTCACAGTAAAATCGCAATATTTACGATCGAAAACGGTTTCTTTTATATTTCAGTCGTATAGAAAATAATATAAAACCATTTGATTTGCAAATATAAATCAAAAAGGAAATAAAGCCATCAATCGTAAATAGCTAGAATTTTACGAGGAGTTAGACACGGCACACTCACACAAGTAAAGAGTTACTGCAACAGCTGTAATAGGTACTATTTTATAAACATAACTAACTGTTGCCCACGACTTCGTCTGCGTTCCAGGATGAAAAGTAGCCTATGTCCTTCTTCAGGTCATGGTCTACCCACGTTCCAAATTTCATCCCAATCCGTTCAATCGTATTAGCGTGAAAGTGTAACAACAAACAAACTTACTTTCGCATTCATTATATTATTATTATATGTAAGTTAGGATAATATTAATATTTCTTGAAGAATGGTTTAGTAATCCTTATAGATTTTGTAACGATTTTTTAGTATATATTAAATACTAGCTGCGCCCCGCGGTTTCACCCGCATTAGTTTCGATCCCGTGGGAATATCGGGATAAAAAGCAGCCTATATGTTAGTCCAGGGTGTCAGCTACCTCCATACTAAATTTTATCAAAATTGGTAAAGCCGTTTGAGCGTGAAGAAGTAACAAACATATAAACACACACATACACACAAACACCCCCCCCCCACACACACTCACACACTCACAAACTTTCGCCTTTATAATATTAGTGTGATTGACAAAAGAAGGCTACCAGGTTACGATGTTTCCAGAGTTTAGACTTAAGCAATGAGTGAAAGTTTTCCTTTAGTAAATTGAGAATTTCAACACACTTAGAAAAGTGAAAAGACTAGTCACAATTAGACACACTAGTCTTTGTTTTAGAACACTGTGCGCTGTTCTGAAAGTGTTTTTCTTTGATTTCACCAATTTCTAATGAAATGCTAAATAATCAGCACCCCGTAACTAACTAACACAGTTTTATCCGCAATCCGAAGAAAATTGAAGGAAAGGAAGGAATTCCTAATCCATTGCTTCATATATTTTAAAAATTCGTCAGCTCGTTAACGTAAATAACGCAATGAATTGTCAAAATGAAAAGTATTCGGTAGTGAGTTATGCAATTACACCTCTATTGTCAAATCGTAAGTTGTTGTCACCTAGCAGATAATTACTCAGAGTCTTATTCAGATCGGAAACCCGATTAACTGTCATCAATGAAACCAGCTGTGTACAGTAAACTACACTTAAGCACCTGTCTCATCGCCGACGATTAACGAGAAGCGAGTACAGCTAGCAACTAAAAACCGGGTTCCGTACCATCATATTATGTTTTTAGATTTTCATCGGCGAGGCCTATATTCGTCAGAGAATTTTAACACTGTGCACTGCAGTGCAAATTGCAATTTTATGTCAGCGCCATCTCTTGACCGATAGTGGAACTAATGTAACTTTTGTTGATGATTTCTGAAAAAGTGTGCTATTTAGAGACTTCGTTTTATTTTTCCTGTAATCTTTACATAAACTTCTATAATGTTCCCACTGCTGGGGCACAGGCCTCCTCTCTGTAAGAAGGAGTGTCCTATAAATTCTCCACGCGAGCTCAGTGCGGTTTGCTAGATGTCACATGTCTTCGAATTTTTGTTTTAGGACATGCCGGTCGTCTCACGATGTTTTCCTTCACCGTTTTTAGAGCAGAGAGAAGAGTAATTACCTTATTGCTACGAAATAAAGAAGCTTACACGGTTAATCTGTTAACATCGACCGACATGCGGCAAACCATACTCTGCCCAATAAAGGCAATTTAACACATGCAACTCCAAATTGCCGTATCATATGAACATGCGATCGTTCAATAGGAAATACTGTTAGTAACGCGACCCGTTGCGGTCACAGCCGCGGTTGCAAACTAGTCGCAAGTGCTTCCAAGGTATGCGTGGGTTTGCCGATATGGTGTCTAAACTGAAACTTGTTATCATAAAGGGATAATAAGGGGTAATTGTGGCAGCGGCGGCGACCTGCCTGCGGCCCTGGTTCAAGCCATGGTCCGGAGCGAGAGGGAGTGGGAGGCAGTCACCTCCTTCTGCGAAGCAGTCATGCTAGCGAAGGAGGTGGGCTCAGTGAGAGAGCTTCCCGTCCCAGCTGCCACGGGAGACGCTCCAGGCGTCGGGAGGCGCGCGACCACTCCCGGCCACCGTAGGCGCGGGCCTGCGGGCGGAGAGTAATGGGTAGCTCACCATCCGATCAGGACCAGGCCCGTGCTAGACGGCGCGTACGTTTTCCACGCGCGCCTCAAAGAGATGTCAGCATCAGAGAAGGGGCCCATTAGGGCCGAAGTCTGCCGGGTCAGCGGGATTGTCCGAAAGGGTTACCGCTGGCTCGGAACATAAAGGGCTAAGGAAGGAACACGGGTGGGTTTTAGTCAGTAAGAGTCTGACACTCCCTTCCGCTCCACCCAGAGATGATTTCCCATCACCAAAAAAAAAGAAAAAAAAAAAGCTTATTCCAATATGGACCTTTCCGCGCCGCCCGCTCCGTTTGCGTGCTCAAATGATCCGCGACGTCCGCGCTTTATAGTAAGTTACTATCATCGGTCATCGAATAGGTACTATTAGTAACTGTTAGTTACTATTAGTAACTATTTGTTGACTCGTTCCTGGTGGTCGCATTTCGGTAGATTTCAGCGCCCCCCACGACGGCGCCCGGTGCCGTCGACCGCTCGCACCGCCCTAGGGCCGCCACTGCTTAACCTCTCGTATGTCGGAATTTACAATTTTACGGAATTACGGAAGACATAATTAAAAAGCCTTTGTGTCTCGCGTAGATCTACGTTCCGACATACTAAGGGTTAAACTTACTTAAAGATAAATGCGGTTTCAAGAACTATTTCGACACGGTTTGCCTTTAATTGTTAAGCCTCTGCAAACCCGTCCGGTAGATAAATCGGGATTTTATACATGTAAGCTAAATTGACCTTTATTTACGCCACCATACGTATTGTTGCGCGCCACAATTAAAGCCTGGTACATGGTAACAGTAGTTACCACTAGCGCCATCTAGTATCGAGTAGCGGAACTAGTAGTGAAGACCCTTCTAGAAATTTCGATGCGAGAACTTTCTAGAACATTCCCGAACTTTCGACATCTGGTCGATCGGGGCCTGTATGTACTCGAACATTCTAGATGTTTCTACAATGGAAGGTTCTAGAACTCTCTTTGGCGCTATATAAGGCCGAGACGCGCCACGACCGACACAGTTTGGATAAAGCGATCGAAGTGAAAGCATCGAAGCGATATTCAAGTGCGACTTAAAGCGATCAGTAGTGCAATTGTGTTTTGTAATTAGTGTGTTTGAGTTGTAATTAGTGTTGATTATTAAAGTGTCATTTTTTTGGTTATTAAATCGGCAGTTTTTATTGTCACGAACCCGAAGCTCGTAACAATTGGTGTCAGAAGAGGGGATTAAAATGCCGGTTTTACCCAAAGACGACACGGAGGGTATCCGTACCCGGAGTCAACGTCAGCAGGAGACGGACCAAAGGCGATTCGGTGGAACAACGCCAATGGGGTCGGAAGGCCAGCTACCGACCGCGGAGGCCGGCCCGTCCACAGCTGCTCCAGCATCATCAGCGCCAGATTTTGCTGCCCTGATGATGATGCTGCAGGAACAGGCCCGTCGGTTGGAAGAACAGCTGCTGCGTGACAGGGAGGAACAGGCTCGTCGACAGGAGGAACAGGCTCGTCGGTTGGAAGAACAGCTCCAACGTGATAAGGAGGAGCAGGCGCGCCGTCAGGAAGAGCAGATGCTCCTTATGAAGGACCTTCACGCTACCTTCGGGAAAGACATGAAGGAGGTGAAGGATAAGGTTGCTCAACATGACAACCGCCTGTCGGAAGCTGAGACCCGAATCGACCAAGTAAATAATCGGGTTGACAACGTGATGGCTGATGTGAAGCTAACCGTGATGGCTGACGTGAAGAAAACGCTGGATTACCTCAAACTTGGGGATGGAATCGCAGCTCCCGTAGCTATAACACCTTCGCTACGTGGATTCAAAGTGCCACCGTTCGACGGAACTTCTTCATGGTCGGCCTACAAAATCCAGTTTGAGGCTGTCATGAAGGCGAACGGGTGGAATAAAAGCCAGGCCATGACTGCTCTCACCCTAGGCCTGCGCGACCAGGCCTTAACTGTCCTGGAAGCTCTCGGTAAGGAAGTGACTTACGAGCAGCTCCTTGAGGCATTGGAGGCTCGGTATGGCGACGCTCACCTGGAACACGTGTTTCGTGCGCAGCTCAAGGATCGCGTGCAACGCAGTAACGAAAACCTGCAGCAGTGGGCCCTTGAAGTGGAGAAGCTGGTTCGCAAAGCCTACCAGTCCGTACCTGCGCTTATTGATGGGAACCTGGTGCAGGCATTCATCGACGGCATCCGCGATCTTGAGGTCAGAGCTGCTGTAAGGCTCGGTCACCACGGGACGCTTAAGGACGCCTTGACCCATGCTCTGGAGGTGGAAGCTGTGCGGCAGGATCATCGTTCCCATCGCGTCAGGGAGGTTGCAGCGGCTACAGTTCGCGACCGCAATAAAGGATACAGCCCTAGGTGCTACGGCTGTGGGGAAAGGGGCCACCTTCGATCCAGTTGCCCTAAGCGAACTGCAGAAAAAGAAGATTGCCGATCTCCAGAGGGCAGTGCGGCTAACAGCACCGCGCAGCACCAGCAGCAGGGAAACGAGTAATAGCCAGGACTGCGGGGCGGGTGCTGGCTGATGTTCAAAGAGCCCCAAGGGTTTCGATCACACAAACCCATGACGGGAACAGCCTAATCATCAAGGGCGAGGTCAACGGAACGCCGTGTAAGCTGACCATAGACACTGGAGCCTCTCGCACGGTTGTCAGTTCCCAACTTACAAGTCGGTCCCTTGGGGACTCCGCATACAACCGGGAACACATTAATTTGGTAACAGCCACCGGTCAGCGCATTCCCGTCCATGGAGAGAAGAAAATGGAATTGAAGCTAGGCAACAGAATCTACCTGCATAATGTCATCGTGGCTGATATAATGGACGATTGCATCCTGGGCCTTGACTTTATGAGGAAGAATTGTTGCGAGATTGACGTCAAGCAAGGTGTTTTGAAATGTGGAGAAGAGGAACTTTTCATGGAAGGGGCGTTACCTGGGAATGTGTACAGCCTTGAGAAGATTGTTCTTCCGCCGAGATCGGAAACGATTGTGCCGGTTAGTCTTCCTCGGAATCCTGGGCAAACTCATCGTTGTGTACTCGTGGAAAGGGTAGACAATGACCTTCCATGGAAAGTGGCACGGACTTTGGTCAGAGCCACTGACATCTCAGGGGTACGTGTGCTGAACCTTTGTGATCAGGAACAGATAATAGAAAAAGGCACACTTGTTGGTACTTGCGAGGAAGTGGATTGGTTGCGTCGATGCCAACATCTATCGACTGGGACCCTCAGCAAGGATGCACAAACAAAAGTGACCACACTTTTAGAAGACTGCCGCAGCGCTTTGTCCCAAAATGAAATGGTCAAGGCGAAGAAGATGTTATTCAAGTTCGCCGATGTTTTCTCGTCAAACGAGGCTGACATCGGGAAGACTGGCATAGTTCAACACAAAATAAATACAGGAGAAGAATTGCCTATCCGTCAGCGGCCAAGGAGATTGCCGGTAGCACGTGAAAAAGAAGTGGAAACCATGATTAAGGGAATGGTGAAGGATGGTGTTATTGAACCTTCATCTAGTCCATGGTGTTCACCTGTAGTGCTGGTAAGAAAGAAGGACGGCAGCATGCGGTTTTGTGTTGACTATCGTCGTCTGAACGACGTTACAAAGAAGGACAGCTATCCTTTGCCAAGAATTGATGACACGCTGGACATGCTTACTGGAGTAAAGTGGTTTAGCACGCTGGACCTGAAAAGTGGCTACTGGCAAGTTGAAATTGATCCTAACGACAAGGAGAAAACTGCATTCTCGACAGGAAAGGGTCTGTGGCAATTTAAAGTTATGCCATTTGGATTGTGCAATGCTCCGGCAACATTTGAGAGGTTGATGGAACTTGTACTTACCGGACTAATTGGCGATGCCTGCCTGGTCTACTTGGATGACATCATCATCGTAGGCCGCACGTTTGAAGAACACCTTCAAAACCTGGAACGCGTGCTCATGAAGATCCAGAGTGCCAACCTCAAGTTAAGTCCGAAGAAGTGTTCACTATTCAAACGACAAGTTAGCTTTTTGGGATATGTAGTGTCTGAAGAAGGTATCCGCACGGATCCAGAGAAAATCGCCGCTGTCAAGGATTGGCCAATTCCAAAAGACAAGACGCAGGTCAGAGCATTTCTGGGTTTGTGCTCCTATTATCGGCGATTTGTCAAGAACTTTGCAGATATAGCCAAACCCCTGCATAAGCTAACCGAGGAGAAGCGACATTTCTGCTGGGACGAAAGTTGCGACATCGCATTCAAGGAGCTAAAGGACCGTCTGTGCAAAACACCTATTTTAGGGTACCCTGATGCGGGCAAGGAATTTATAGTTGACACAGACGCAAGTGACATAGGACTTGGCGGTGTATTGTCTCAACGTAATGGTGATCAAGAGGTTGTGATAGCGTACTTCAGCAAGTCATTGTCAAAACCTGAAAGGAACTATTGTGTTACGAGACGGGAACTGCTTGCTGTGGTAAAGTCATTGCAGCACTTTAGCAAATATCTTCTGGGACGGAAATTCCACCTACGAACTGACCATGCTGCACTTAAATGGCTATTGCAGTTCAAAAATCCAGAAGGACAAGTTGCGAGATGGATTGAACTCCTGCAGGAATACGACTTCGAGGTCGAACATCGCAGCGGGAAATCTCATGGCAATGCAGATGCATTGTCAAGAAGACCTTGTCCTGAAAACTGCAAGCATTGTACTAGGCAAGAAAGTAAAGAAGTCGTACCTGTGAGGATGCTCAAGACAGACCTCAGTAACGAGTGGAAGGAAAGCCTACAACGTGCACAGCAGGAAGATTCGGACGTCAAGCCGATTCTGGAGTGGATGAAGGCCAGAGCTCCTAAGCCCAGGTGGAGCGACGTCTCAGCAATGAGTTCGACCACAAAGAGCTATTGGGCCCAATGGGACAGTTTGGTGATTCAGGATGGAGTCCTGTGCCGTAAATGGGAAAACGCTCGGGGAGACAGCTGTCATTTGCAAATGGTTGTCCCTAAAGCTCAAGTACCGGACGTTCTACAGCTGTACCATAATGGTTGTTCAGGAGGCCATCTGGGAGTAAAACGGACTCTATTAAAGATACGAGAACGGTTTTACTGGGTCCACTGTCGAGACGATGTCGAGGACTGGTGTCGCAAATGTACAAGTTGTGCAGCTGTAAAGGGACCTCAGACTCGTAGTAGAGGTGCATTGAAATTGTACAATGTTGGTGCACCATGGGAGAGGATAGCCCTTGACGTTGCGGGGCCGTTTCCGGTAAGTGAAAGTGGTAACAAGTATTTCATGGTTGTGATGGATTACTTCACTAAGTGGCCGGAAGTCTTCGCCATTCCAAACCAAGAAGCTTCAACAGTTGCAGATAAACTGGTTCATGAAGTCTTCTGCCGTTTTGGAGTACCTTTGGAGATTCACAGCGACCAAGGAAGAAATTTTGAGTCCCAAATATTCCAGGAAACTTGTCGAGTTATGGGTACACATAAAACAAGAACAACTTCTTACCACCCACAATCGGATGGAATGGTGGAACGATTTAATCAGACACTAGAGAGGTACCTAGCCAAAGTTGTGGAAAATCGGCAACGAGATTGGGACAAGCACATACAACCGTTTTTGTTGTCATATCGAAGCGCTGTTCACGAAAGTACATCGGTGACACCAGCTTTCGCAAACTTTGGAAGAGAATTACGGCTGCCTGCAGACCTGATCACCGGAATACCACCTGATGCCCCACGCAGTATAACCGATTATGCGAGTGACTTGCGGAACAAAATGAATGACATTTATGAGCACGTCAGACAATCGGGCCAGCAAATGTCTGAAAAGATGAAAACCCGTTATGACCGTAAAATGAACAATAAAGGGTTCGACGAAGGTTCACTAGTGTGGTTGCACAATCCAGTCCGCAGCAAAGGGAAATCTCCTAAGCTTCAAGCTAAATGGGACGGACCGTACCGGATTGTGACAAAGATCAATGACGTAACCTACCGGATACAGAAAGGTGCAAGAGGTACTCCTAAGATCGTCCACGTGGATCGACTGGCGCGTTATTATGGGGCCGATAATGCTCGGGACGAGCATGTCTTAGGAGGGGGCAGTGTTGCGCGCCACAATTAAAGCCTGGTACATGGTAACAGTAGTTACCACTAGCGCCATCTAGTATCGAGTAGCGGAACTAGTAGTGAAGACCCTTCTAGAAATTTCGATGCGAGAACTTTCTAGAACATTCCCGAACTTTCGACATCTGGTCGATCGGGGCCTGTATGTACTCGAACATTCTAGATGTTTCTACAATGGAAGGTTCTAGAACTCTCTTTGGCGCTATATAAGGCCGAGACGCGCCACGACCGACACAGTTTGGATAAAGCGATCGAAGTGAAAGCATCGAAGCGATATTCAAGTGCGACTTAAAGCGATCAGTAGTGCAATTGTGTTTTGTAATTAGTGTGTTTGAGTTGTAATTAGTGTTGATTATTAAAGTGTCATTTTTTTGGTTATTAAATCGGCAGTTTTTATTGTCACGAACCCGAAGCTCGTAACAGTATCATTATTCCAAATTGTCGCCCATGACGGCAATTTCTATGAGCATCATTAATTTATTTTTGATGATGCTAGAAACCGCAAAGGTATATTATCGTAGATTAGGGTAACGGGTTTTCCAATATTTAGTAATAAAAAACTATTTATATTTTGGTTTAACATAAAAAGTATTTTAGTTTGTCGCTAATGATACCTAAACTCATATCAGAATATTGAATGCTCATGATTTGGGTAAATAAACATTGTGTCTACCGGTTTTTCAGTCAATAAATTCATTAACAAATAAATCGTGCCTGTATGAAGGCGCCTTCAAACAGGCGCAACACGCGGTAAAATCCCGCGCGACTCAAAGGCACCGCAAGTCGTGCAACGACACCTTTGTGTCGCGTGCGGTGCCTTTGTGTCGCGCGCGATTATATCGCGTGTCGCGCCTGTTTGTAGGAGCCTTTACTCGACAGATACACTGCACTTTACTTGAAATTTTGTAAGTAATGTGCATCACCTACGGCTCTCAAGACGTTGAAGAATAACATTTTGAGAGAACAGAAAATTGATAGTCATGTGATATCTACCAACCTGCACCCAAATTACGTAACACACGATCAGTCACAATCTCAATAATTTTGAAGAATATTGCTAATTCATTGCTTCATATGTTCGAAAAAAAAAAAAACAGCTCAACAACGTGAATAACGCAATGAATGTTGTTGAACTGTCAAAATGAAACCCATTGCTACTGATAGTGCTTGACGCGCCGCAATGGGCCCACGCGCCACGTGGAGGAGTACCGTGAACTCTCTCTCATAAAGAGGTCTGTTTCCCAGCAGTAGGAACATATCGACGCTTGAAAGGCAAAATTCACTAAGCGACATAGAAGCCCTATGTCGCTTAGTCAATATTGCCCTATGTCCCTTAGTCAATTTTGCCCTATGTCGCTTAGTCAATTTTGCCCTATGTCGCTTAGTCAATTTTGCCCTATGTCGCTTAGTCAATTTTGCTTTTCAAGCGTCGATATGCCGATTATTCACAAATTTTATACACTAGCAGCGCCCCGCGGTTTCACCCGCATAAGTTTCGATCTTGTGGCAATATCCTTTGTGCTTACTAGTTCCTTTGAAGGAACTACTGAGAATTTTTGGATCAGCAGTCCCTTTGCAAAAGCTAAAGGAACTACTGAGACTAGATAGTTCCTTTAGCAGTACCTTTGAAGGAAACAAACATTATAATGCTGCCCGCTGCTGCCGCATGCTGGCGCGTTGGTTCGCTTGATGCAGCTATACAATACAGCTCGTTAAATAAAAACCACAATATGCTCCAAGTTCTGTAAATTTAAAGATAACATTTGGCAGAGAGATAGCATCCCGGGAAAGGACATAGGATAAAAACTATCATGTGTCCCTCCCCGGGATGCAATCTATCTCTCTGCCAATTTTTTCCGAAATCCGTTCATTGGTTTAGGCGTGAAAAGGTAACATACAGACAGACAGACAAAGTTACTTTCGAATTTATAATATTAGTATGGAAGTATGGCTAAACCTTCTTCCCATGGGTGGGAGGCTGTAACAAGAGAACGAGCATGCTTACATACTTCTTTTGATTCGTTTACCTCTCATACACGCACGCTGGTTGCGAGTTAGTTTAGGTCCCACATAAAGGAAAAAATCTCAATTACAAAGTAAGCTAGTCAAGTATACTCCCACAGCAAGTCTACGAACCTTGGTATCAAACACAATGCTCACGCTGTTAACGGATAAGGTTTCAAAGGCGCTGCCCCTCATCGCGGTGTCCGATACCTAACGCCTGAAGGTTGTCCTTATCTGCTGTCACTAGATACCGTGCGAACTGTGTTTATAGGATGCAAGGAAAGGCTTAAGGTTTGTATACTGGGAGATAAAGGTCAAGCCTACAGTTAATCACCTGCCTTGCTGAACATCGGCTTCTCCAAAGTTTAACAGCAACACCAACACCATTATTCTATTTATTGTGAATGTGAAGACGATGTGGGTCCTTAGCGACCACACTTTTTTGTTATTACCTTATTCGTAGTCACAAGAATGCTGTTGATTATCTTTTCCACGTAAATAAGTCCCTTTAATGACGCCAATGGCAAGCAATCAAGTCAAATAAATCTACCGCAACTACAGGTAAGCTCAGACCAAATAAAAAGCCAAGACATAGCGCACAGGCAACTGAAGGAACACGGGTGGGTTTTAGACAGTAAGAGTCTGACACTCCCTTCCGCTCCGCCAAGAGCGGGAGGGGTCATTTGATGATTTCCAACCCCCCAAAAAAAAAAGGACAGCGCTGCGAAGAATACAGTGAAGCATGCAAAAACTACACCTCCGCTCTGTGCATACACGCTCACACGCACACGTTTACAACCATTTACAATCAAACTGCACCTCACTATTGTGCACACATGTTTACGAAACCGGCTTCACTTTACTGTTGACAGCCCTCTGTCTTGGTTTTTTATTTGCTCTGAGCAGGTAAGAGAGACCACACCACCCACCTCACTAGAGCAGTTTCTCGAGCATTTCCATGTAATGTAACGTACTTACGAATGGTAGAATACAGGCAAAAGCTCAGTTTCCAAAAGCATTTCCTTGTAATGTAACGTTCCTGCGAATGCTCGACGCTGCGTTTGGTGTAATGCTCACGGCGAATGAGCATTTACCTGTAACATTTCTTTCTACCTTGCGATCATTGTTGATGATTGTGCGTTCTTGATCGCTCGTGCCTTAGCTCGAAAAAATCTTACTCCAATACGCTCGTTGGATTTAAAAATCTGGTTGTAACAAAACATGGAGCGTCGTGTTCGAAGTGCGGTTCGATAAAATTATATAACGCCCAATGCTCGATGTTCTATTACAAGTAAATGCTCCAGTCTATATTCACCTTACCAATCAAAAGTCTTCCAGGAATCATGAATTTGATCGTATATCGATACTTATCGAGATTCTAGTACCTCATAACATTCGAAGCCTAAGTATATACTTTCACCGAATGGTACGGGAAAGTTTAAAATAGTATTAGACGTAATAGCCTAGTTGGTAGTCACCGGAGTTTGATAGAAAGTACCTACTCTTGGTAGAATCGACGGTAGACGGCCGGAAAGTGGCGCAATGGCGGAAAATTTGCTTGTGGTGATTTGATTAAGTATACATATAATCTATTAGATTTCCTTATTGGGGTATTCATAAGCAAAGTTTACTGCTGTAGTGAGATAAGTACTTAAAGCTATCATTCGTTCAAGTCACTTTATAAGGTTTTTTTAAATGATCAAATCTGGTTGGAAATCTTGGCCTTTTCTTTGAGGAAAATAAGAACGCCTTTGAGCCCTTTCTCGTAATAACCAGGATATTTTACGTGACATCTTCATTATATATTTGGCTATTGATAATTTGCAAACCTATATGAGATACGGACAGTTTCGTTTACATGTCCTAATCACAACGTCCAATTTAAGCATACCCATCATTGCATTCATCATACAGAAACAAAATTAAAAGTCTCTCCTGCCTTTTATCACACAACCGTAACACTCAGGCAGGTGTCTATCGTATTAAATGTCGGCACCAGTCCCCCTGTGGGCCAGGGTACTCCATATATGCACCGAGCGATTCCAGCAATGCAGTTAGCACAATCAGATTACTGGCCACTCAATCTGTCACAACCGAGAACATATACCACTCTAGTTATTTACAGGGAGATGCCGAAAGGAATGGAATATCAGGAGTTGAGTATAAAGTCGGGAATGTATGTATACGTAAGCATGTCGAAATTATTATTGGCGGCTGAAAGAAGTCTGATTAAAATCTTGCATGCATTTTTTATTTTAATTCTGTATGTATACACATGTTCGAGCAAATACAATTTCTTTCTTTCTTTCTTATTAATTTAAAACGTTTAACAAACAATGACTGATCTTTCAGAACTTTTGTCTATAAAATATACGAGATATTAGATTTGTTGTTGGCCAATCAGCATCACAATAAAAATGCATCTAAGATAATCAGCTCCGCTGCTCAAGGAACACCTCCACAAGTGCAGGTTCATGGACAGCTCAGACCTCCGCTTTGATATGCGGCGTCTCTTCATAGACAATGGCTCACCCGCCATCTTAGGCCGCATGGCCCTGTCACCTGCATAAGTGAGGATCTATATGGCTGCGTCAGAAAACGGTATTCTCGTTCTGAATTTTGGACTGAACAAATTAAAAAATTATAAATATTTTTTAGTTTAGTTTTAGCCATCGATGCGCTAGGAAGAAGCTCTGCTGCTAATCTGGCCATTCAGCTAATCTGACAATGTTCGTGCCAGCACAGATATTATCTAACAAATTCTACTGCTGGACATAATACCTTTTAAAAGCCATAACATCAATTTTATATTATTCATTCGCTAAATCCTTCATTTTGACACTGCAATTACAATGAGGTTCCAGGATCCTTCACTATTACTCCTATCCAAATTCCAGTGACCAAACAAGCATCACCTTTGTGGTCAATAGGACTTGTAAACGTTCAATCTCAGAAGGTCCATTGGCCAGATCCATGATGGATCTAGTAACGAATGTTTTCTCATTGGATCCTGATTTCAAGATGAAGATCTAATGAGATTTTTTTTTCAAAAGACCCATGAGCCAGACCCATGATGGACCTATCAGATCAACCTACATGATGAGTCTTTTTGATATGAGCAAATATGAGTAATAAATTAATATATCTGTCATAATGACATTGCAGTTTAGTGCATTTATAATTATTTACGGCAAATGAGAATTGGGGTATTCCCCTTTCTTATGTCTTTTTTATGTATTCCGTAACACCCTGTATCTCGCGCCGCGTCACGTGAGTCACGTTGTCACAAATTGGACTATTGCATAAAGTTACATCTCCGGATGCACATGTAATCGCAACACGTGCGAGAGGAATATGGGAGAGGGCACTAATAGATAGGGTCAGTGTGAAAGTGATGGGGAATTTTTAAGGGTTGGGTAGGTGAGTGTTCATCATCTGCCTAGCCTTTTCCCAACTATGTTGGGGTTGGCTTCCAGTCTAACCGGATGCAGCTGAATACCAGTATTTTACATGGAGCGACTGCTTATCTGACCTCCACAACCTAGTTACTGGGTAATTAATACGATACCCATTGGTAAGAATGTTCTCAGACTTGCGGGCTTCTGATTACCCGAAACGACTGTCACAGATCCACGACTGACAGCCGGGACCAACGGCTTATTGTGCTTTCCGAGGGGGGGTCTCGGTATGTAAAGATGGTCACCCATCCACAGACCAACGGCAAGCGTAGCTTAACCTGATCGATCAACCTGTGCGGCTGTTATTATTTAGCCACGGGCCCCTCTAGGTAGGTGAGTGTTATTTGCCATTACTAGGGTCAGGTTTTGGGAGTGCAATTGACCACAGCTGTATAGCGGTGGTCATGGTGATGACGTCATGTCGTGGGCTAGAAGAGATAACAGTTCTTAAAGAGTTCAAATTGGTCGAAATCTTACATGGTTCTTCAACTTTTTTTTAATAACCGACGAAACATTTCTACACTTGGGGATCTTGAATCATACATAAAGCAGAATTCATGGTTTCAGTTTGCGCACTGATTAAAAAAATCCTGTTGCTATGGTGCTACTTATAGCCTATTTGTTTCTGAATGATATTTATCAACATCCTATATTTCTGAAACTTCATCTCACCTTTAATGATCATAACTATAAAGTCATGCTGTTAAAAATAAGTTTTGCACTATCTCAGCACAATCCTATAATAAGTGTAGCATTATAATATGATTATTATCAGCGAGAATTTTATTATAGCATGAATAATATCTTCGGTTAAATTGACAAGTCGTTAAGCCAACAACACTTGAGCCGTATTTCTGCGATTACTTTAACTACTAGTATAACACTCGTAAAGCCCTGGCATAGAACAGGATTACAGATTAATAAGTAAATGGAGAACTAAGGTACGACATAGACTAAAGAATTGCCAAACTTAAGTGGCAGGGGCAGGGCACATCACTCTCAGAACAGATGGCCAATAGAGCCGAAAGTTTCTAGAGTGGCAACCATGTAGCGTTGGAAGGCGTCCTACAAGGTGGACTGATGACATTGTGAAGGCTCTAGGATTCCGGTAGATACGAGTAGCACAGAACCGGTCGAAGTGGCGGTTCTTGGCGGAGGCCTGTGTCCAGCAGTGGACGTCTTTCGGCTAAAATGATGAAGTAAATGGAGGAGTCTAACAGATCCTGCGAATTCTACTTAACAAATGTATAGGGTGTCGGAATGAACATAATTCGATCATAAATGAAAATATGAAATGAATGACGTCTGTGATTGAAAGCGCGGCTATAACCGTTTTGCTATTAAAACTGAAGTATTGTTTAGTAGGTAAGGTGATAAAACAAAAACAACAGAATCCATGCAGCAATAGCGTGCTAGTCGGGAATTGTTTGAAAGCATCAGAATGTCAACACCATATCGTGCAAAAGTACTTATTTGTATGTACCTAACGAAATATTGTCGTCGCAAACACCATTCTGTTGCCTGTATGAAAAGACCATAAACGTTCTAAACAAACGCCTCTCGCCTCGTTATTCCTCCATTTACTCATTACTCTGCGTCCTGGCCATAACCTCTAAATGTTTATGTGAGTGTCTTGTTTGTCCGTCTGTCTGTTTAAAACCCTGTCATGTATGGCAATGAAACGCGGTATGAAAGCTGAAAATTATAGGATTAGGTGGTAGGCTTATTTAACCGGAGTCGTTTTAATGCCAAGGTTTACTATAAACGTGGGTTTAGTATTTACGATCGTGTTGTGTTTTGATGTGTAGTTTATTTATATAGCGGATTAATATAGGGTGTGAAGAAAAGAAACGTTGGGTGATGGTGAATTTTAATACATGAACTTCGTACGGAGGGGCCCGTGGCTAAATAATAACAGCCGCACAGATCAGGTTAAGCTACGCTTGCTGCGGTTGGTCTGTGGATGGGTGACCAACTTTACATACCGTGACCCCTCCGCGCCTCGGAAAGCACGTTAAGTCCTTGGTCCTGGCTGTCATTCGTGGATCTTTGACAGTCGCTACGGGTAGTCTGAAGCCCGAAAGTCTGACAACCAGTCTTACCAAGGAGTATCGTGTTACCCAGTAACTGGGTTGTGGAGGTCGGATAGGCAGTCGCTCCATGTAAAATACTGGTATTCAGCTGCATCCGGTTAGACTGGAAGCCGACCCCAACATAGTTGGGAAAAAGCTAGGCAGATGATGATGATCCAAGCCAAAGCCAGAACTAATTAATTTTTGGTTGGAGTACTAATTTATTCTTTTTCAGGAATTGCAGAAAAGGAAAGCCACGACAAAGTCAGTTTGGCAAAACCTTCTGTTCGAGTGCTAAAATATCAAATTGTTTATTGAAAAACGCGTTATTTTAACGTTAGCATCAGGGTAGCCCGCTGTATTCAAATTTTCATACTTTTTTTGCAATTTGCAGGCCATTATACCTAAGGTTGTTTCTCGATCTAAATATGATTCGCGGCCGTAACAAATAGATATGTATTTATAGATTTAAGGTATGCTCCACGCGGCAGTGCTGCTGCAGCAGTGCTGCCGCGTCACTACTGGTCGCCATACATTTTCTAAAGGTTTATATGAGACTAGCTAGGCCCCGCGGTTTCACCCTCATAAGTGTCGATCCCGTGAGAATATCGGGATAAAAAGTATCCTATATGTTAATCCTGGGTGTCAGCTACCTCTATACCAAATTTTATCAAAATCGGTCCAGCCGTTTGTGCGTGAAGAAGTAACAAACATATAAACACACACAAACTCACAAACTTTCGCCTTTATAATATTAGTGTTACATTCCGGGCACAGCAACAATGTGACGCAGCAATGTCGCGCAGCATTGCTGCCGTGCTCGGAATGTGATCTCCTATAAACCTATAGAGAATATAATAGGGACCAGTAGTGCTGCGGCACCACTGCTGCATGCTGCCGAAAACGCCACAAAAATCATCAATACATCTCTAAGTTCATATTACCCTATTTAAGAGGCTTACATGACCTAAAGCGCGGTCACTGTCGGACTGCATAGAAAAGAAAGAGAAGCGCGATGACACAACCCTGGTAATTTATTGCAAAATATAAAGCAATTATTTAATTACAAAAAATTTATTGTTTGAACTAAAAAATTGAAACACTAGTGTTTTAGTATGTTGCTTAAAGAATGCTGTTCAAGAAAAATACAGCCGAGCTTATGGGTGATTCTGATTCCTAGGTTTACAAAGTGGTAATAAAATATTGTCCGTGTGGTGCCGGACTTAAAGAATAGCACCACCCCTTACTTCCCGTGGGTGTCTTAAAAGGCGACTAAGGGTCGTACCGGAGAATTGGCATCAGCGTTCTCTATGTATTCCACCATCATACCATACTGCGATCGCCAACCCGCCTGCCAAGCGTGGCGATTATGGCAAACCCCCCCCCTTTTGGGGGAGGCCTATGTCCAGCAGTGGACGTGTATCGGCTGAAATGATGATGATGATGATGAAATATAGTTTAGTTTGTGTGTTCACAGGAACGGCACAATTGACCTACAAATTGCAAAAAACCTAAGAAAAATAGAATTTCCTGAGCTACCTTGTCTTATGCCCCTTAACGAAACAGTTTTAGACTCAGACTGAACTCCATGAAACTGACTGAGAATAATTCCAGATCGGCTATCATAATATAAGCAAGTGGCGGCAAAATTAAAGTGGCTAACAAATCACATTCCAAATGAGCAGAAAATCAGTCGGAACAGTTAAAACTAATCTTCAGGAATATCTTGTGAAGTGCAAATAGTTACGACACGTAGTTAACATGGGATATTATTACTGACACGTAAAGTTATGCGCTGTTTTATTCATTCGTTAGTATAAGTTACTGATGTCCGTTAGTAACTGATTTCACTGTTTTCACCGACTTTAAACAGGAGAAGACTAACTAAATAGAAATAACTTTAATGACGGAATTCAATGGCAAAAAACTAAACGACAGATCCTAAGACACCGGCTTCCGAAATTAAAGTTATTTTTCCTATTGTAGTGTTTGTTTTGGAAGTCGGTTGTAATTATTTGTAATTTTTTTTTAATATTATAAATGTTGGAGGCAGTATTCGTTGTACAGACTGCACATCAAGCTACTACAATCTGTCAATTTTTTTAAATACATTTTCAACTTTATGGCTAAAGGATAAGATTCAAAGTTGATTGGGAAATTTTGACAGTTTCGGATAGCTTGAAGTGCTAGCGTCTGTACTTACATGAAGAAGTAATTATGGAAACATTGTATTTACAGAATTTTATTACGTAAATCAAAGAGTTTCTTCTCAAAGTATAAAACAAAGTCGCCAAAATGAGCAGAAAATTAGTCGGAACAGTTAAAACTAATCTTCAGGAATATCTTGTGAAGTGCAAATAGTTACGACACGTAGTTAACATGGGATATTATTACTGACACGTAAAGTTATGCGCTGTTTTATTCATTCGTTAGTATAACTTCCTGATGTCCGTTAGTAACTGATGTTAGCTCACTGTTTTCACCGACTTTAAATAGGAGAAGACTAACTAACTAAATAGAAATAACTTTAATTTCGGAAGTCGGTGGCAAAAAACTAAACGACAGATCCTAAGACACCGGCTTCCGAAATTAAAGTTATTTTTCACATTGTAGTGTTTTTTTTGGAAGTCCGTTGTAATTTTTTGTAAAAAAAAAAAAAAAAAAAATTAAATGTATTTTTTTTTTAAATGTTGGAGGAAGTATTCGTTGTACAGACTGCACATCAAGCTACTACAATCTGTCAAATTTCTTTAATAGATTTTCCACTTTATCGCTAAAGCATAAGGTTCGAAGTTGATTGGGAAATTTTGACAGTTTCGGATAGCTTGATGTGCTGGCGTCTGTACTTACATGAAGAAGTAATTATGGAAACATTTTATTTACAGAATTTTATTACGTAAATCAAAGAGTTTCTTCTCAAAGTATAAAACAAAGTCGCCAAAATGTAGGTATGTACGCGCATAACTTCCGAATGACTGCGCCAAATTGGATAATTTTTTTTTTTCTTGTATTCGGTATTGGCAGGACAAGGTTTGTATGAAAGAAAATTTTTCGGAAATTCGAAACAAAAAATTGCAACTTATGCGAAGCTGGGGTGGGCCCGCTAGTATTTTATAAAATATTAACCAGATGTAGTTTATTTATTCACAATTATGTGGCGTCAGTGAGAGAAAAGCTTACAGGAAATCGTTTGGCTTGGTATGGGCATGCGATGAGGAAGGAGGAAGCGCGAGTGACTAAAAGAGTAATGAATATAAACGTTGGATAGAGAGGCAGAGGAAGGTCAAAAAACCTGGCCAAGTGCGAGTCGGACTCGCACACGAAGGGTTCCGTACCACGAGGCAAAAACGCCAAAAAAAACACGTTTGTTGTATGGGAGCCCCCCTTAAATATTTTTTTCTTTTTTTTAGTTGTTGACGTTATAGCGGCAACAGAAATACATAATTTGTGAGAATTTCAACTGTCTAGCTCTCGCGGTTCTTGAGATAGACAGACGGACGGACAGACAGCGAAGTCTTAGTAACAGGGTCCCATTTTTACCCTTTGAGTACGGAACCCTAAAAAAGTTGGCTGGATTGTGTGAGGAATGATAATTATGAGAAGTCGTCGTTTCAGCCGATAGACGTCCACTGCTGGACATAGGCCTCCCCCAATTTTGGGGGGGGGGTTTGAGGTATTCCTCGTAGCGCTCCCGTTTTGAAACGCTCCCATCTAAGCGCTCCCGTTTTGTTCCTCCAAGCGCTCCCAAAAAGAGCGCTTCGAGGAACGATTAAAAATATTAAAATTTATTTCCTCGAAGCGCTCCCATGATTAACTTTCGGATAGAGATGGGACTATACTAACTGAAATTATCGATAATAAGTAGAACACATTGTTATAATATACAACTAGCGGCCCGTCCCGGCTTCGCATGGGTTTGGTTTTCTCCAAGTACTCTCTGGTGCCCCGAGCTGTGTGCGAACGCGCATGTTTCATCATGGGTGGCGATTTCGTGGTTTTCGAAGGTGCTGAACCCGATGATGAGGTCAGAATGAAAATCCAAGATGGCGGATGTGAAAAATGTTACAATATTTCATGATGGGTGTCAATTTCGTGGTTTTCGAGAGTGCTGAAACCGATATGGTGAGGTCAAAATGAGAATCCAAGATGGCGGATGTGAAAAATGTTACAATTTTTCATGATGGGTGTCAATTTCGTGGTTTTCGAGGGTGCTGAAACCGACGGTGGGGTCAAAATGAAAATCCAAGATGGCGGATGTGAAAAATGTTACAATTTTTCATGATGGGTGTCAATTTCGTGGTTTTCGAGGGTGCTGAAACCGATGGTTGGGTCAAAATAAAAATCCAAGATGGCTGATGTGAAAAATGATATAATTTTTCATGATGGGTGTCAATTTCGTGGTTTTCGAGGGTGCTGAAACCGATGGTGGGGTCAAAATAAAAATCCAAGATGGCGGATGTGAAAAATGTTACAATTTTTCATGATGGGTGTCAATTTCGTGGTTTTCGAGGGTGCTGAAACCGATGGTGGGGTCAAAATGAAAATCCAAGATGGAGCCTTTAATTTTTTTATCATGGGTGGTCGTTTTTATGGTTTTCAAGGGCGCTAAAGCCGATAGTGAGGTCATAATGAAAATCCAAGATGGCGGCTGTATTTTTTTTTTTTTTTCATCGTGGGTGTCGTTTTCATGGTTTTCAAGGGTGCTAAAACCGATAGTGAGGTCAAAATGAAAATCCAAAATGGCGGCTGTATTATTTTTTTTTTCATCGTGGGTGTCGTTTTGATGGTTTTCGAGGGTGCTGCAGCCGAAAACATAGTCAAAATGAAAATCCAAGATGGCGGCTGTAATCTTGTTTTTTTAGATACTTTTGTTTTATGTTTCCGATTAGTGACCGCATCTGCCTAGACTAGACCCGGCCTAGTGCCTGCCTACCTATTCTTAAGGTTTCAACAAAACTAACAAAAGAAGCCCAAACTTGGCACACCTAGCTCAGCTCGGCTATTAGTTCCAGTAGCAGTCTTCGAAGTACACCTGCAGGTCACTCCATCAAGTCCGGAGGTAAGGTCTCAACATAACTAAGAAAACGAGCCCATACTCGGCAAACCTAGCTCAGCTCGGCTGTTAGTTCCAGTAGGAGTCTTCGAAGTACACCTTCAGGTCACTCCATCAAGTCCGGAGGTAAGGTCTCAACATAACTAAGAAAACGAGCCCATACTCGGCACACCTAGCTCAGCTCGGCTATTAGTTCCAGTAGCAGTCTTCGGAGTACACCTGCAGGTCACTCCATCAAGTCCGGAGGTAAGGTCTCAACATAACTAAGAAAACGAGCCCATACTCGGCACACCTAGCTCAGCTTGGCTGTTAGTTCCAGTAGGAGTCTTCGAAGTACACCTGCAGGTCACTCCATCAAGTCCGGAGGTAAGGTCTCAACATAACTAAGAAAACCAGCCCATACAAGTCCGATTTTTATTCTGACCCCACCATCGGTTTCAGCACCTCGAAAACCACGAAATTGACACCCATCATGAAAAATTGTAACATTTTTCACATCGGCCATCTTGGATTTTTATTTTGACCCCACCATCGGTTTCAGCACCCTCGAAAACCACGAAATTGACACCCATCATGAAAAATTGTAACATTTTTCTGATCCGCCATCTTGGATTTTTATTTTGACCCCACCATCGGTTTCAGCACCCTCGAAAACTACGAAATTGACACCCATCATGAAAAATTGTAACATTTTTCTCATCCGCCATCTTGGATTTTTATTTTGACTCCACCATCGGTTTCAGCACCCTCGAAAACCACGAAATTGACACCCATCATGAAAAATTGTAACATTTGTCACATCCGCCATCTTTGATTTTTATTTTGACCCCACCGTCGGTTTCAGCACCCTCGAAAACCACGAAATTGACACCCATCATGAAAAATTGTAACATTTTTCACATCCGCCATCTTGGATTCTCATTTTGACCTCACCATCGGTTTCAGCACCCTCGAAAACCACGAAATTGACACCCATCATGAAATATTGTAACATTTTTCACATCCGCCATCTTGGATTCTCATTTTGACCTCACCATCGGTTTCAGCACTCTCGAAAACCACGAAATTGACACCCATCATGAAATATTGTAACATTTTTCACATCCGCCATCTTGGATTTTCATTCTGACCTCATCATCGGGTTCAGCACCCTCGAAAACCACGAAATCGCCACCCATGATGAAACATGCGCGTTCGCACACAGCTCGGGGCACCAGAGAGTACTTGGAGAAAACCAAACCCGTGCGAAGCCGGGACGGGCCGCTAGTTGTATATTATAACAATGTGTTCTACTTATTATCGATAATTTCAGTTAGTATAGTCCCATCTCTATCCGAAAGTTAATCATGGGAGCGCTTCGAGGAAATAAATTTTAATATTTTTAATCGTTCCTCGAAGCGCTCTTTTTGGGAGCGCTTGGAGGAACAAAACGGGAGCGCTTAGATGGGAGCGTTTCAAAACGGGAGCGCTACGAGGAATACCTCGGGGTTTGCCATAATCGCCACGCTTGGCAGGCGGATTATGAGAGGTAAGGGAGTAAATTATACCGTGACGGTTGACAAGGGAGAATGGATGAAGAAAACGTGTTGTGTCGACACCAAGTAACATGATGATGATGATGAAATCCGACCGATTTCGACCAAGGCGATCACTTCAACTCCGCAGTAGCTGCCGTTCGTTAGCTCGCATGTGGCTTATGTAGCCAATCTTCTTCACGAAAACCCTCGCACAATGTGGGCACGTGAGCACACCATCTATGAGATTATAGTTAATTGCCGCAGGTGGTCGGGCTTTCAATCGGTCACGCTTGGCATCAAGCTCAAGGCGCCGCCGTAATTCAAACTCATGAACTTTGGTTTTAACCAGAGTCCTCCACTCAAGTCTTTGAGCTGCTTGCTGCTCCCACCGAGACGAGACCAACTAACACAGAGCACGGGCAGGAAGGTTTGATAAATATTTGATTTTAATACACACATAGGTAATTATACAAAATAAATGTATATAAGAACTAAAAATAAAAGAGAGAGAGAGAGGGATTGAGGGGAGGGATTAGAGGGGCTTGTGGCTAAGTAATAACAGCCGAACTGGTCAATCTTCAAGTTAAGCAACGCTTGCCGAGGTCGGTCCTTGGATGGGTGACCTTCTTTACATACCAAGACCCCCTCCGCGCCTCGGAAAGCACGTTAAGCCGTTGGTCCCGGCTGTCATTCGTTGGATATTTGACAGTCGTTACGGGTCGTCAGAAGCCCGAAAATCTGACAACCAGTCTTACCAAGGGGTATCGTATTAACCAGTAACTGAGTTGTGGAGTCGCTCCATGTAAAATAGTGGTATTCAGCCGACCCCAAGGTAGTTGGGAAAAGGCTAGCCAGATGATGATATAAAAATAATTTCATACGCCTTTGCAATTCAATACTCAACAACAAAAAAAAACTTAAACACCTGTCAATTTCCTCTCAAAAACCACATAACTGACCAGTAAAGCAGAAATTAAAAAATTGCCTGCAAAAATTCAAATTGAAATTCCCCTGGGCGTATGAAATTACATGCGTTGTGGGGTATCAATATCTTGATCCTTTGACAGCGTCGCGGCTCATGACTGAGCAGCGACGATGATCGACTGACGTAATGAGCACGATTAAAAATGCACGCAATTTTATATGGTACGGGACGAGCACGACACGATACTGCGATGCTATTCTGTAAAAAGCTCACCGTGAAAACATAAGTGAAGTGAGCGTGGAGTGAGCTGTCAATAGTGGCATTTCCTAGCAAAAACAAACTCACTCTAAGTTTTCACGGAGAGATTTTTACAGAATCGACCGGCTGTACCTGCCACCACACTATCGGTTTTGTTCTCGGGAAACTTACAGCTAACTCATACAGTGTACTTACAACTAACTTATAGAGTGTACTTACAGCTAACTTATACAGTGTACTTACAACTAACTTATACAGTGCACTTACAGCTAACTTATACAGTGTACTTACAGCTAACTTATACAGTGTACTTACAGCTAACTTATACAGTGTACTTACAGCTAACATGTACAGTGTACTTACAGCTAACTTATACAGTGTACTTACAGCTAACATGTACAGTGCACTTACAGCTAACTTATACAGTGTACTTACAGCTAACTTATACAGTGTACTTACAGCTAACATGTACAGTGTACTTACAGCTAACTTATACAGTGTACTTACAGCTAACATATATAGTGTACTTACAACTAACTTACACAGTTTACGTACAGCTAACTTATACAGTGTATTTACAACTAACTTATACAGTGTACTTACAGCTAACTAATACAGTGTACTTACAACTAACTTATACAGTGTACATAGAGCTAACTTATACAGTATTCTTACAGCTAACTTATACAGAATGCTTACAGCTAACTTATACAGAATGCTTACACCTAACTTATACAGTGTACTTACAGATAAGTTATACAGTGCACTTACAACTAACATAAAAAATAAGAAATTGAAGGTCATTTACATGTTTCCACTGATAAACACTAAAATATAAAAAAACCCGGTCAAGTGCGAGTCGGACTCGCGCACCGAGGGCTTCGTACAAATATGTAGGTATGTAAATAGTTTTAAAATATATTTTTTTTGTACTGCAACTACAAATATGGGGCAAAGCTTTGAAAGCCTAAGAACTTGGTGAACGGTCACACAATAGCAGCTCTCCTAGCCGTTTGGTGCGTTTGGTCTGCTGAAACTGACAGAACTTTGTGACGGCCGTTAATGACGGAACCTAGGTAGGTTAACGGTTAAAGCTTTTGTCTTTAACGTTGGTAAACCCCTCATAATGAGGTTACAATAACTTTGATAGCTACATCAATGAAAACTGAACGACGCCGTTAAAGTCGCGTTTCCATTTTAGTGCCTCATAGTTCGTGATTCTTATGGTTTAATCTTTAACCCGTCACGTTCTTTAGAGGAGTAGTTTTGAGTACCTAACAACCTCATTACAACTCCTAATAACCTAGGATGACCTAGGTGCCGGAGAGAGTTAGCAATCGATACCTGAATAGACAAGAAATTACAGAAAGTAATCATCTGCCTAGCCTTTTCCCAACTATGCTGCGGTCGGCTTCCAGTCTAATCGGATGTGGCTGAATACGAGTATTTTATATGGAGCCTACCTATCTGACCTCCACAACCCAGTTACTGGTTAGTGGGTAATACGATTACCCTTGGTAAGGCTGGTTGTCAGATTTTCGGGCTTCTGACGACCCGTAACGACTGTCAAAGATCAACGAATGACAGCCGGGACCAACGGCTTAACGTGCTTTCCGAGGCACGGAGGGGTCACGGTATGTAAAGATAGTCACCCATCCACGGACCAACCGCGGCAAGCGTATTACTTAGCTACAAGCCCCTCACAAGAAATTACTGAAAGTATTGTGTATAAATAAATATATTTGCAGAAATAAATATTGAGGGGACACGTGACAACCGCACGGGTCGATCGTCAAGGTTAAGCAACGCTTGCTGAGGTCAGTCCGGGGATGGGTGACCATCCATAACATACTGAGATCCTCGGGAAACCCTGTGCTGCCGGCTGTCTTCACAGATATTTGACAGTCGTTACGGGTAGTCAGAAGCCCGAAAGGGTGACAACCAGTCTTTCTAAGAAGTTACAATACAAATTCACTGGCTTGTGAAGGTCAGATAGGCAGTCACTTCAAGTAAAGTATAGGTTAGACCAGAAGCTGTCCCCAAAGTAGTTCGAAAATTCTATGCAGATTGATTTTTTGGTTCAGACGCCCACATCAAGCTACCCGAAATTGAATTGTCAAATTTTCCCAATCAACTTAGATCATTATGCTTTAGCGATAAAGTTGAAAATCTATTAAAGAAATTGGACCGATCGTAGTAGCTTGATGTGCTGGCGTTTGTAGAAAAAAAAACTTTTTTCGAAGTCACTTGTTTTCACGCAAACTATAAAAAGCCCCATATAAAGATGTAACCTGTCGATACAGGGCAATTTGCCATGGATATTACGCATAAATAACCACTCACACGGGTTCGTTAAAAACGCGTTCGCTGGAAAAAAAGAAAAATGCGCGGTTTTTTTTGAGAAATTGGCGCTTAATCGCCATCTTTAAGACGTGGCTAGGTGGAACTCATTATACGAGGTGTTTAAGCCACGCCCCTTTTTGATTAAGTGGGAAGATAGATGCAATTACTGTACGAGGTGGTACCTCTACATACGACGAAACATCAAGCTATGGACTTCCAGTTTTAGCTGACTTCGCAGTGTTTATGTGGGCTTTTCATACATTAAAAAGTCAACGTATACTGGAAATATATAACTTTTTTTTTGTTTTTTTTTTTTTTTAAAGCAGTGGTGGCCCAGTGGTATCGGCCGCGACTCACGAGTTGTAGGTCATAGGTTCGAACCCAGACAGGCGCTTTACTTTGTGTAAATTATTTCATCGCCACTGCTCTCAAAACGGTGAAGGAAAACATCATGAGGAAACCGACATATCCTAGAACCAAAAATTTGAAGACATGTGACATCCAACCCGCACTGGGCCCGGATTACGGCCCACTCCCTCTCACAGAGAGGAGGCCGGTGTCCCAGCAGTGGGAATATTATAGGCTGATTACCTACCTACCTTTTAAAACGTTACCTGGTGAATTTCTCCTGTATTGTGGGTGCGTTTACAAACATTTAAACTCACATACACAAACAGCCAGACCCGGAACAACTACTTGTAGGTCATACATATATTTGTTCCGTGCGGGAATCGAGCCTGCGACACGCAGCGCAGCAGTCAATCCCTTAACCACTGCGCCAACTGTGACGTCAACTTGATTTGTCATCGTGCATACGAATTCGTAGCTATAATAGAATAAAATAATAATAGCCGCACGGGTTGATCTTCGAGGTTAAGCAACGCTTGCCGAGGTCGGTCCTTGGATGGGTGACCATCCATTACATACCGAAACCCTCCGTGCCTCGGAAAGCACGTTAAGCCGTTGGTCCCGGCTCTCATTCGTGGATCTTCGACAGACGTTACGGGTAGTCAGAAGCCTGAAAGTCTGGCAACGAGTCTTCCCAAGGGGTATCGTGGTACTGGCTTGTGGTGATCAGATAGGTAGCAGCTCCATGTAAAACAATGCTATTCAGCTGCATCCGGTCAGACTTGAAGCCGACCCCAACATAGTTGGGAAAATGCTAGGCAGAATGTAGCGGTACGAGTGCAACGTGTAACGTAACTAGTGGTGTACCATGTGATGTAACATGGTCATGAACTTAGAGCGAACGCAATATTGAGTGAATCCCAATTGGATTCGATTACTTAGTGCTTTTCATGTTTCGACGAGCCTTAATTTTCTGAATCAGTGTAATTTGGCGAATTTAGTTTCAGTACACTAATGATTGCACGGTGCAATATTTAGTACCTACTTTAACCTTAAAATTTCCCAAAGTAGACGAATTGGAAATTTTCGTAATTTCTTATTTTTCTATGTCATATTGCAGTCCACTGCTGGACATAGGCCTCTCCCAGACTACGCCACAACACCCTGTCCTCAGCTTTCCGCATCCAGTCTACCCTAGCCACCTTCTTTAGGTCGTCCATCCATCTAGCTGGGGGGCGTCCCACACTACGCTTGCCGATACGCGGTCTCCACTCCAGGACTCGTCGTCGTTTGTCGAAGGACCGATGGCCGATGGAGCAATATCCGCTAGGTACTCAATCTTTATTACTTCTAATGACTTATTTAATAATAACCTTAACTTTATTCACATAGATTACGTAATATTCTTCTCACTTAATTGACAGGTTGTCAAGTAATCCGACTACGTCTGTCCTTGACTTGAAATAAACTAAGTGTTATACTTGAACTTGGTATGGAATTAATCTTAGAATAGCCAGTTATTAGTGACGGCCTTTGACTGTTTGTAATTGTAACTTTATGGACTCTGCACTAACTAAAACTGTAATTATTTATTAGCACTGCATCATTAAAGACTTCATTGCATTGCGAAATATACTGCATTGTGAAATATGCGTCCAACAACATAGGAATCACACTAATATTATAAGGGCGAAAGTTTGTGAGTAGGGTAAACACACCCCGTGTTTATATGTTTGTTACTTCTTCATGCTCAAACGGCTGGACCAATTTTGATAAAATTTTGTATGTAGGTAGCTGACAATCTGGATTAACATATAGGCTACTTTTTATCCCGATATTCATACGGGATCGACAGTTACGCGGGTGAAACCGCGGGGCGCAGCTAGTAATTCTTGAAGAGAACTCCCATGATTTCATTTCCAACAAATTCATTTGTTTCTTTGCTTATTTATTGGTAAGCTGAATGGCAATTCTAGTATTTATGCAAACGTTCCCATTATACTATAATCTTGGTCTCCATCAGTCAAAAATACAATCAATTTTTGACATTGATTATCGCTGAGATAAGACTGCGACTCGAATTTGAACATTTTTTAGATACGAGATTTGGTCTTCTGCTTGCTTCTACGCGTAAAACCATAATTCCCCGTTTTCTTCTTTTGTTTTTCCGTAATTAAAACCAAAAATACAATCTTTTCTTCCTCTCTTCCTGAGGTTTCAACAAGATAAATACTATTTGTGAAGTTCTGACATCGTTGAGGACGTATTAGCGTCATCCTGTCAGTCCGTCTCTGTCACCGAACTTCGGACTGGAGCTTTGTTATCGTAGTTCGGAGTTTTCAAGTTTAATAGATGATTTGGACTGTTACCTTTTATCTTTGTTTAGTTTCCTAATTATATCTTCATAGTTCTAACGCTGAGGGGTCCGTGGCTAAAATAATAACAGCCGCACAGGGTTTGTGGATGGGTGACCATCTTTACATACCGAGACCCCTCCGTGACTCGGAAAGCACGATAAGCCGTAGGTCCCGGCTGTCATTCGTAGATCTTTGACAGTCGTTACGGGTAGTCAGAAGCCTGAAAATCTGACAACCGGTCTTACCAAGGGGTATCGTATCACCCAGTAACTGGGTTGTGGAGGTCATATTGGCAGTCGCTCCATGTAAAATACTGGTATTCAGCTGCATCCGGTTGGACTGGAAGCCGACCCCAACATTGTTGGAAAAGGCTAGGCCTTGATGGTGATTTTCATAGTTCTAACGCTTTTATTAACAAGCGGTCCGCGAATTTATGTCTTTTTGGTCAAGTGGTCGCAAGCGCTACAGCTGAGCTGGTCAGGGTTCGATTCTCGGTTCGGACAAAGTGTTATTAGGTTTTCCTTTTAGGAATTTCTCAATAGCAGCCCGGAGTTTGTGTTTGTGGCAATAGGCTCGCCCCCTATTCTGGCGTATGCGAAATACGTACACTGCAGCCGAAATATCTTGGCAAGTCAGGCAAAATAAACATAAAATAAAAAAAATTAAATAAAAATAATGTCACCATTTGGTTCCTAAAAATCCTTAAAAAAAAAAAAATGTCACCATTTGGTTCCTAAAAAATCTTACCGGGCAGCCTTCTGTGCGAAGTTCAGACTTGCCGAGATAAATCGGCCGTACGTACCTACGGGCGTTATTAATTTATCATAGATTGTCGTTTGTCTTGAAAAATCATATCCGTTATCTTCCACTCTGTTAAACACAGACTTTACAATGACCTCATAAGTTATCATTATCACACTTGCTTTTAATTTCAACATCTCTCAAGGGCTTTAAGGCTTTATTTAATTTATCATCATAGTCACGACTTTTCAATAGGCAGAGGTTCCTATTGAATAAGAAAGTCTTACACATATTAATTATATTTATATATAATTAAGATATCTCTGCCGTTGTGAAAATATTTATCAGTCAGCAAGTTGACAGTAGGACTGACTACAGAATGCGTGGACCTAGAATTAAATATTGCTACACGTGGAGGTTATTCTAATACCAATGCAATTAAACACAATAGAATCAAAGCCAAACATAATATATTAAAACTGATTCCAATAAGTAATTTAAGACAGATCGATTTAATTTCAACTCAACCAATTTCCAACCTCATTGACTTAGAGAATCATTAAGCTTATAACATGATACTTATCTGAGTAATCTTAATGACTTGTGGAGGGACACTTCCGCATTATAACTCGCAGTGGCATCTGCAATAAAATGGCTTTTAATTAACTTTATACACATGGAACTTTAACTGTTTCGGAGCGTTTCCATTGACATACGTCAAAATATAATTGGCTTATAGTGAGATGACGGAGAAAGAGACGTCCCAGCCGCCGCGGGAGACGCTCCGGGCGACTCCCGGCCACCGTAGGCGCGGGCCTGCGGACGGAGAGTAATGGGTAACTCACAGTCCGATCAGGACCAGGCCCGTGCCGGACGGCGCGCACGTGATCCACGCGCGCCTCAAAGAGATGTCAGCAACAGTGAAGGGGCCCGTTAGGGCCGACGCCTGCCGGGTTAGCGGGATCCGTCGATAGGGTTACCGCTACCCCGGAACATATAGGGCTAAGGAAGGAACACGGGTGGGTTTTAGTCAGTAAGAGTCTGATACTCTCTTCCGCTCCACCCAGAGCGGGAGGGATCATTTGATGATTTCACACCCTAAAAAAAGGGAAGGAAGAGAGATGGCGGGATGAGCTGGACTCCTTCATCATAAACTGGTCCTTACAGCATAATCAGCCTATAATGTTCTCACTTCTGGGATACAGGCCTCTCTTTAGGGGATGAGCCCTAATCCACCACGCGGTTCAAGTGCGGGTTAATAGATCTATGTCACATGTCTTTGAATTTTTGGTCCTAAGAAATGCCGGTTTCCTCACGATGTTCTCCTTCACCGATTTTAAATTTGTCCTTATCAGCTATAAATAGAGATAAGTGGAAAAACAGTTGTGAGGCCTTGCCATCACAGGCTTTTAAAAATGTTCCCACTGCAGCGACAAAGGCCTTCTCTCTGTGAGAGGGAGTGGGCCGTAATCCACCCCTCGGGCCTAGTGCGGGTTGGTGGATGTCGCATGATGTATTTCAATCAAGGATATACGACGGATCATAAATTAAAAAGCGAAATGAAAAAAAATACGAAGTTTTTAATAATAAGTTTTCTGGACACTATCATGCTAGAGGCGAATGATCTTAGACAAAAGGAAAATTAATCAAATCTAATTGCTAATTATTCTAACCCATAACATATTACAACAAGCAATTATATCGATGACGTGCAGTAGATATAAAGACGAACAACTCACAAACATCACATTTTTAAGCCACATGACCGCATGAATTTAAAAGTGTAATTTCCATACGTTTAATCAGACTTCCAATTACTTACTGTACTTTCTTTCACAATCCAAATCCCTAATCCATTGCTTCATATGTTTGAAAAATTCGTCTGCTCGACAAAGTAAATGGCGTAATGAATGTAGTCGAATTGTCAAAAATTACCACGTAGGGATATTCATAATTTTATCACGTGTTGACGACGTTTCTACGAACGAGAAAGTGGAATAAAACCTCTTACGTTCTAGGAAAGCAATGTCATCTATTTGAAAAATGGCCCGTTTCTTTAAACAAACAAAGAATTACATTAAAACGAAGAGAAAACAAATGTCAAATGGTATTTTGCATTTGAGCATTGTTGTACAATTCACGCAATGATCTGTGCAAGAGTGACTTATTTACTACCTTTTGTCTAGTGCAGTCCCATCCGTCAACAAGGTTTCTTTCAATTTCAATCAATGAAAGAATCAATCTTTGTGGTAGAGTTTATAGTGATAATTTGTTTTTATTCGTTTTATGTTTTTGTTGTTTTCAATTCATACATAAACTCACGACGCGACGTTCTATAGTTTCTGGCGCCCATGGACAAAGAAAACTTAGTTTTTTTCGTTAATATCTGGGTATTTCATCTTTTATTCATAAGTTACCTTACGGGACGATAATCCCGTATCATGAGTGCCAATGGACACACTGCGGTGTCGTAAAAAATACCGAGTGTTCAAAACATAAAATAGAAATAAATTTCAACCCATTTTGATGATTTCCGTAAAACTATCGGTGCGTTCGCGTCTCATTTAAAATATGAGACTATTTTAATTTTATAGAAATAATTAGGCGACGGTTACGGCTTCAGTTTAAATAACGTTGTTAAAAGCTTTAGCTTTATCAATGACTCCAAAATTTTAACGATTCCATATCTCTTATAACAACATGTGTTTTTTGCGTTTAGGTTATGTAAGAATATCTTATATTTTTCTGATTTTGTTTACTGTAGTCGATCATATACTTTTATTGTTTCTAAAACTAAACGCAAAAAACGCAAGTTTTAGAAACAATAAAAGTATATGATCGACTACAGTAAACAAAATCAGAAAAATATAAGATATTCTTCAGGATATATTCTAGGTAGATAGTGCGTTGAAAACATAATACAACAAATTTGATACGATAGAAAAATCATGAAGATACCTCTAAATACGTTCTTTTTACAATAAAAACCATACGAATATATAATAGTACATACAATAATTCTGATTTTTTGTCAGATTATTCTACTAGCAACATACTAAAGCACTAGTTTTTTTAATTTTTGTGAATAGATAACTGCTTCATATTTTGCAATAAATTACCAGCGTTGTGTCATCTCGCTTCTCATTCTTTTCTATGCAGTCCGACAGTGACTGCGCTTTGGGTCATGTAGTCTCCTTAAGTAGGAGGCTAGAGATCGCACAAGATAGGGGACAGGGAGGTTTGGAAGGAAAAAGGGAGACCTTCGCCCCGCAGTGGAACAATGGCTAACAAAAAAGGAAAGTAAAAAAAAGTGTGGTGCCGAACTTAAAGAATAGCACCACCCCATACTTCCCGTGGGTGTCGTAAAAGGCGACTAAGGGGCGTACCGGTGAATGGGCAGCAGCGTTCTCTATGCATTCCACCACCATACCATACTGCGATCTCCAACCCGCCTGCCAAGCGTGGCGATTATGGCAAACCCCCCCCCCTTTTTGGGGGAGGTCTATGTCCAGCAATGGACGTCTTTCGGCTGAAATGATGATGATAATGATGAAAAAACAAAAAAAAATAAGTAGAAAGTGGACGTGTAAATTGAACTAAATTATGATTTATGATTTACTAATTTGGAACAATTACTGTATTCAGTCCTTAGTTGTTATGAATGCAATACAATTCCGCTAGACAGGGTGTCGTTCCACTGACGTTAGGAGAACACTCTTTATTGAAATTATTGGGATTGACACTTTTGTGTCAAGGGTTTTTTTTTTGCGGATGGGAAATCATCAAATGACTCCTCCCGCTCTGGGTGGAGCGGAAGGGAGTGTCAGACTCTTACTGACTAAAACCCACCCGTGTTCCTTCCTTAGCCCTTTATGTTCCGGGCCAGTTGTGTCAGGGGTTTAGTCGACTTTTCGAAAGCTTGTGCTGATTGTGTCCATTTCCGTGGCGATTCTATTTTGTTTTTGTTTATTCCATTCGCTTGTCATTATTGAAGTGAAAACTTCTTTGAGCTCGTTCGGCATTTTTTGAGAGGGGAAAAAGCCATTGAACTCGCGCCACTGTTACCAAACCTGAAATCGCGTAAAAAAAATCAGCTGTTCCCTATATTTATGTTCGTTTAACTCGTCAAAATGTAGGGAACAGCTGATTTTTTTCCCGATTTCAGGTTTGGTCCCATAGTAAAAATTGTTCATTATGATGGGTACAATGACCTCTTAAGAGGTTGTTAATGTTTTACCAATATTTCTCATTAAGTGAAATTTGTAGTATGTAAGGTACCATAGTAAAATAATTCTTTAACCACAACTAGTTAGCCGATTTGTAAAATAATATATCACGCCTTACATACGACGGAGATTATGTTTGACGATGTGATAACGTTTGCAGGGCCGTCATGGCCAGAGATCGCACAAAAGAGGGAGGTTTGGAAGGAAATGCAGGTCTTTGCCCAGCATTGGGACACTAAATAGGCTAAAAAAAATGTTTACGTCCTTTGCAGGCAAAAATCCCAACTCCAGCCTGCTACTGAGAAATTCCAGATAGAAAATCCGAATCACAATTAAAATTGAAAAAAATAAATAAAAAAACAGGAAAACTAAACAAAATCAGGGAAAAGAAAATTAATCAGGAAAAAATGCAAAAAAACTTATATGCGTAGGCCGGGAATCGAACCCGGATCAACTGCTTGGAAGGCAACTATGCTGACCATTACACCACCAACGCACGTGTTGGACTCTTCAAATGTCGCCATTAAAACTAAAAATACCTTCACATTTTGTTGACACAACAGTTATTCGTTATGATTTAATAATTGTTTTTCCAGGTGCTTGTGTCAATGTTGTTCATTCCTTTACTTTATTTTATATATTTATTACTTCTTTATTTATTTGGTTATGCTAACTTAGGTTAGTTACGTATGTTATTCTATTTATTTTCCTTATGTTCGAAGTCTGCTACCCAGGATAAATATATACGCCTGAATAATTAATTATCAGTCTTTACATGGAACACTAATACATATGACAAAATTAATTGTTAGTCACTGACAGTGACAACTGAATATTTCGCTGTCAGTATTCGCAGAATTGACCAAAACAAGCTACTTCAGACTTACTTTGTCCCGTCCATTTCTTGTGTCTTTTTCTTCAACTATATCTTTCACTGTTTTCACTCACCGCTGAGGACTCCTCTTCGCAAAATATTTCTTCAGCTTCTGATGAATCTTACAAAATGTTCATGTCATACAATCCTCTTCACCGTATCGTAGACAGCGTCCAAGACTAATTTTCATTCCCTTCTTGAGCTCTCTGATGACTTTGATGACAAAATCAACTTTGGTCTTGAAAATATGGTTACACCGTGTTCAGAAGAGCTGAGTAGCATTACGTTGAAAATCATGTCTTATATATTTTTGTAACAGTATTGATTAATCAAAGTTCAATATCAAACAATTTTCTAGTTCCGATAGACCCTTGAAGAAATTCAAGGGTCGAAAATATATCTTATGAAACTCACAATAAAGATAAATATTCATCAAACCATAACGACAAAATTAACATAATAACAGAGCGTGTAATAAATCAGAATCAATATAGTTTGTAATTAGCTGGCGGTCGTAAATATGATAACATTGAACGAGGAGATGAAGTCATAAAGTAAGTTGTGCGAGAACTTAGCTAGTTTATTGATAGTTAACTTGCGTAATTAGTGATACATACACGCATTGGTAACGAATAACATGCATAAACTATGTATCGTAGTAATTAATAACCTAGAATATAGAGAATCGGTTGTTGAAAGATTGGAAAAGTCCAGAATATACCTATCTATGCAATTCTAGACGGTGAAGGAATACATCGTGAGGAAATCGACCAAAAATTCGAACACATGTGACATTTACCAATCCACACTGGACTTGCGTGATGGATTACGGCTTACTACCTCTCACCGAAAGGAAGCCTGTCTCCCAGCTGTGGGATCGTTATAGGATGATTATGTACAAGTTCATCCATAACCATACAGCCTTCATTCAACAAATCAATAGTTACAATAATCACAATATAAAGTCCACCATTATTATTATTATCATCTCATCTTGTGTTATTATTATAAAGGTCTCGTTAACTCTATTAACGTCTATTTGTTCGTATTCATTGCTGTACTCAGGTAACCCAGTGCGTCGAGAATTACTGTCGCAAATCGTGCGATGTCCGAAATAGAATAGCATGTCAACGCTACGCATATTACTGAAAATCTAGTTCACAACATTATTGTTTGTCTAGATAAATTCGTTTGAGTTATTTTTAGCTAACTTTGATTGTGCGTAGTTTTGGATTTATTCTACGAAAAAACTTATAAAGCAACTATCATTTCGGATCTTCTTCCTCGTGTCGCTGGCACGGCATTTAATTTTGTTTTGTTGGCCTAAAACTTCACCACTTCCAATTTAGAATGCAAAAAATCAAGCTGCATCATCAATACCAATATTTATTTAAGTATATGTTAATTTTTTGCATGATATTATGTAGGTTACAACACACACATGTATGTCGTAACATTTAATTTGATATTGTATGAGCTTATCTCTAATATCACATTTAATTAGTTATCTTAATTTATTGTAACGGACACACACATCTCTATGTGTTAGTTATTCCAGCGTATGGTACTCGTGGGTTGCAGCTGAAAATCAGCGTCAGGTGGTACACCTTGTGTTGTTATTATGCTGAGCTGAAGCCCTTTTGGAATTATAATCTTTGTTTTCTGTTTATATAGTTTTAAGGTGTATTTATTTTGCTGTAATGCCAATATATAAACGCTTATTTTTCTTTCTTTCTTTAATATTTTAGTTTAAAACGTCACCAAATCACACTCTTCTCTTCTTGTTCTCACACACTACAGTACTGCCTATATTTTTTTTACATTTTCCTATCGTAGGTCTGCTGGAATAAATTTCTTAGGAAATAAGCGGTATCTTGGTATTCAATACTAGCGTATATCTATTTTACTGTGTGCACATAAATAATGAAATAAAAAAAAAATATTCGAAAGATTGTTTGTATCAACTTCATATTAAATTTATCCGGAATATAACATCGAAATTCAGTCCAATAAATGATGACAGGCTTGTTCCTTGTCAAATTTGACCTAATCCCGTCATCGGAGATACGCAGGTGTTTGATAGGACATCTGCTGAACCCCGGGATCACAAGTCGTGGCGATTATCTGTAATATAATGAGTTAATGACGTATTTGCTCAACCAAATATCTTATATGTTGGTAAGCTAATATCCCAGTCTTCTTTGACCTGAGGGGCGATTCTCGTAATTTTAAGAACATTCATAGTCAGATCTCAGTCTCATCATCATCATTTCAGCCGAAAGACAGCTGGACATAGGCTTCCCCCAAGCACCTCCACTTCGACCGACCGGTTCTGTGCTTCTCGCATCCAACGGGTTCCTGTGGCCTTCACAAGGACGTCATTCGATCATATTTCCCTACATATTTGACAAGTTTTTTTATTTTTTTTATCGGGTCATTGACCACAATTAGTGTACATGTACATAGTCACTTGCAATATCAGTTTTAAAAAATCGGTTTGTATGTGTGTAAACTTCACAGAGGTTATAGGTATCAAGATCTCAACTCAACATGATAAAATAAAAGAAAACAGATTTTCTCAACTCATACTTCAATTATTAACATACTACCAGAGGTCGTCGACCTCCAAAAATGTTTTTTTTTTATCGTGTTAAGTAAGGTATTTATAGCCATCACGTTTGCGGAGTTCCGCTAGCTAATTTAATTTGACCCTTTAAAAAACATAATTTGTATATTATAAACTAGCTGACCCGACAGACGTCCAGTTGTTAAAGTCACGTGGCGCCATCTATTATCATAATAACGTTATTGTTGTTTTCCTCAGGAACAGCACTTTTTTTCGGGATGAAAGGTACCCTATGTCCGTTTCTGTACACCTGACAACGTATATGCAAAATTTCAGGATGATCGGTTCAGTGGTTTAAGCGTGAAAAGGTAACAAACAAACTTACTTTAGAATTTATAATATTTGTTAGGATATCTGGTCGTTGATAGAAGGTTTATTTAGAGATAGATGTATATGTGAGATGTTTGGCATTCATATCAGCCTTGGTAGAGTAATATAATGGTGGTTTGTCATTGACCTGGTTTATAGATTTGTGTTGCCTTGTGATGTGCTGAAAGCTGAAGGGATATGCGTTCATATTTCAAGCTTAATGATAGGTTCTACCTTCTAAAAAGATATCTGGAGATTTGTATCAGATTAAAAATGCAGGAGCGAAGTCTCAGATTAGGCTCGATTTTTGTGTTTACAAAAATCGAGCCTAATCTGAGACTTCGCTTTTTGCAGTTTTTGGTTGCAATAAAAGTTATTAAAAAGCCATTGCACAGCATTATTTTTGTTTCTATTCTTAAGTATTATTATGTTTTTGTTGCAATATGCAAAGAATCAGATATTTCTTTCATAAAAAAAAAACATAATCAAAGACAATAACGTATTTAAAAAAAATCGAGAAAGAAAATAATAAAATTACAATGTTTTCAAGTTACAGTGTTGGCATTGGGAGGTCAGTGTAGACCAATCAACAAGTACCGGGTACTTAATAAAATAGAAAATGGTCTACAAATCTAGTCTACAAAGCCTTTTTTTTTTGAGGATGGGAAATCATCAAATGACCCCTCCCGCTCTGGGTAGAGCGGAAAGGAGTGTCAGACTCTTACTGACTAAAACCCACCCGAGTTCCTTCCTTAGCCCTTTATGTTCCGGCCCAGCGGTAACCCTTTCGGACAATCCAGGCTTACAACTTATTGGTTTATCAAGCTTATCAGCATTTGTAAGCAAGCAAAGAAAACGATCGTCTGATAACGATCCGTCGCTAAAAGCAGATATTCCAAATTTAAACATATGCGTGGGATACAAGAATCTACCCTCGATTCATAAATAGCCAGTAATTATACGGTTCAAGGAAAAAGTAAAGAATTTTGGTTGGGATTTTTTTTTGGACTACCTTCTTCCCGCTACGTCGTCCGCGTGAAATCACACTAATATTTTAAAGGCGAAACTTTGTGAGTGTGTGTGTGTTTATATGTTTGTTACGTCTTCACGCTTAAACGGCGGCACCAATTTTGATAAAATTTTGTATGGAGGTAGCTGACACCCTGGATTAACATATAGGCTATTTTTATCCCGATATTACGTTATTATTATAAAGAGTCAAGTTCTTCTAACTGACAGGTGTGCTGCTGGGGAGTTTGTTGCGTCACTTCTTCTCCCCAGCTAAAGCTAGGAAGTGACTACTAGGAAGGTGACTACTAGGTAGCACTAGGAAGTGGTGAAGAGCGGGCGTTTAGGGGGACTGTCATGTAATTTTGACGTTCAAAAACTCTTGATTCTCAGCCTAGTTTGAATAAATGACATTTGATTCGATTTCACTTCCCATCAATCAAAGTATTTTGAGAATTGGATAAGTACTGAAGATACAAACTCTATATACAAACTCAAAAATGTTTCCTCTTTATAATATTACTAGCTTTTCACCGCGACTTTGCCTGCGATCCAGTATGAAAAGTAGCCTATGTCCTTATCCAGTTCATTGTCTACTCATGTGCCAAATTTCATCCAAATTCGTTCTGCGGTTTTAGAGTGAAAACGTAACAAAGAAACATACAAAAAATCTAATCTTTTCTCTTTATAATATTACTGACCCGATAGACATTGTCCTGTTTTTGATTCGAAAGACACGTGTCGCCATGTATTATCATAATAACGTTATTGTTGTTTTTCTCGGGAACAGCACTTTTTTTCGGGATGAAAGGTACCCTATGTCCGTTTCTGTACACCTGACAACGTATATGCAAAATTTTAGGATGATCGGTTCAGTGGTTTAGACGTGAAAAGGTAACAAACAAACAAACTTACTTTCGCGTTTGTAATAATAGTTAGGATTATTATTATTATTGATATAAATTACATAGTGTAGGTGGGTTTTGGCTACAAATGATGAACTGAAAAGTCGTTATTCTATTTTTGTTTTTCTGTTCCTACATTTAGAATTTGTCCCCGTAACCAGGGTTATTCTTAGTTATGTGACGATTTTTGTCAACAACATTTTAATGGAATTGATGGATGTGTCTGAAAAGTATTAGTTTTCCCCATAAATATAACGTGTATAACAGTTTGCTTAGTTTTTGAAACGTTCGGTATTTTGTCAGACTCTTACTAATATTATTATTCGGGCTATGGAGGTTACCTTGGTTCTCCTATGGATCACTTCAGTACTCGATTCGATCACGTAGGGCAACTCTAAGTAGTACTCTACCTCTTTGTATTGCTCTTTGGGTGACTAATATTATTTTAATTTTTAATTGTCGTAATGTAAACAAACATTAAAAATAAACAATTATTAAAAAAAATCAAAGTCTCTTAATGTTACGGAACAAGTTTTGTTATCTACACTTGTCTATCCACTTGAAGAAACAGCCATTAGTTTAACAGCGGTCCATAGAATTTTTTTCTGTACGAGTCGTGTATAAGTGGCGAGGGCGATCCGCGGCGCGTCGAAAAAAATGTGCTAAAAACATACTTGCGTATAGGAAGGCGTTACACCGCGGGGTACTTGCGCGTGAGTGGATAGTGAGCGACCACGTATTTTTCGGCTGAAATGATGATGATGATATTATTCTTCTATCACATAATCTGTGGTATTGTTGTTTATGTTAGAGCTTTGCGTCGAACAAAGCAAAAGTTATTGAATTATTTGAGTTATTGAAGCACAAGTTTTTGTAGTGAATTGTTTTTAGATTTTTATTTTTTTGTCTCCTTTACTCTTTCGCTCGCTGTCTACATCTCTCTATTTATTGTCCTATCACAGGTATGCTAGAAGAGATTTCTTATGAAATAAGCATCACCTTTGTACTTATTTTTCTGCTCTGTTTGTTCTTGTTTGTTTATATATGTGTGTGTATAAATGGTTATTCTAGAGTGTTTGCTATCAACAATGCACGTTTGCTACAAACAAATCCAAATTCGTGATCTCTATCTACCGACCAACCTACACCAAACCACCCACATTAACACATTAGCTGAAGCAACTGTTTACAGCAGACGATTCCGGTCCGTTTTAGTTTCATCCGGCGTCATCCGGCTTCTAGACGAATGTTTGTTGTTCATACTGATGTACACCTCGTTTACATGTAATTGTGTAAATAATTAAAATATATCCGTTCACTAATGTTTTACTCAATTTCCTGTGTGTGTGTTTAATGATTTTATTGTTATTGGGAGTTGAAAAGAAGATGGCGGTAAAAAGTGTTTGACTTGAGTTATTTTGTTTGTGGATCGCCCTGTTTATGGCGTGTTAAAAAGTCAGTTAAACTTGTGTTTAAGGATAAACACCTGGAATGTAATTTGAACACACAGAAATAAGCTTTCAAGGGACTCGTGCTGCACTTGTTGCGATCTTCAAGGTTAAGCAACGCTTTCCGAGCTTGGTTCGTGGATGGGTGACCATTCATCAGAAAGCTCGCTAAGTACCTAGTTGGTCCTGTTGAGGTAGAACAGAAGACGAACTAGCAGGGGATCGAGGTTTTGGTCAGGGGTCAGACCGGAATAAATCGACAGAAGGCCGAATGTCTGACAACCAGTCTGCAGTCTGTCTGACAGCAGATTTAAAAGAAGCTTGCAAACATAAACATTTTTATTAAAAAGAATGACGATGTTATATTAAAAGTTTGACCGAATCTTAAAATGCCTACATTTATTATTATGAAAGAATTGGAATAAACCACAGATATATAGATAAGCAAGAGCAACCACTTCGTGTGCTCAGCTTACTTATAAAAAATCGTAAGCTGTCACTTTAGCGCTCAGTCATACAGTACTTTTATATAAGTATACGCTCAGTCCTGTAGTACTGCTGGCTGGGTGAGCGCGAGCGCACGCGGCGGCGTCTTTGAATCGATTTGACATTCCCGTCACTAAATAGTGCTTGTGACGTCATAGTAGGTAGTCAAAAAATGGCGTGTTTGGTTTTCATATAGATCGTTTAACTTGAGTTATCTAGGTCTATCTCTGTGGAATAAACATACTCTAAAAATCGCAAAAAAAAAATCACAGAAATACAACTTTCACAAATGGCAACTACAGGTTAAGTAAATGCTCAGTAACCACAGTTTGTTAATTTTGAATGTGTAAACATTAGAGTCTCATTTATGAGAAGACAATACGTCTAAGTGGGACAAGGCTAACCAATATGTCAGACAAACAATTAGTTTTCAGTCGGTTAGCTTTTACGATTTGTATACGTCTCGTAATAATGCTAAATGTCTTTAGACACGACAAGTTGTCTCTTGCCTAACATATGGGCTTACAGGACCTAAACGCAAAAAATGCAAGTTTTAGAAACAATGAAAGTAATATGATCGACTCCAGTAAACAAAATCTAAAAAAAAAAATATATGATATTCTTCAGGATATATGCTAGGTAGATAGTGCGTTGAAAACATAATACAACTAATTTGATGCGATAGAAAAAAATCATGAAGATACCTCTAAAAACTTTCTTTTTACAATAAAAACCATACTATACATACAATCATTATGATTTTTTGTCAGATTATTCTACAAGCAACATACTAAAGAACTAGTGTTTTAATTTTTTAGTCCAAACAATAGATTTTTTTGTAAATAGATAATTGCTTCATATTTTGTAATAAATTACCAGCAATGCGTATAATTACAAGCGTTTTCTTGTTTCTGCTCTTTGTTTAGTAGCTACTAAAAAAAAACAAATTGGATTTCATGGGTTTTAATTATTTTTCGCGGAACCCTAATTCTTTTTCTAATATAACGCAGCAAAGTTTGTTCCGACTAATCTCTGAAACGGCTGGACCGATTTTGACGAGAGTTTCACTGGCAGATAGCCGATATTTTAAGAAGTAATTTAGGCTACTTTTATTTAAGAACATAGAGTTCCGTGCAGAAAAAAACCCCATGAAAACCAACACGCATGCGAACGAAATCGCGGGCACAGCTAGTTCGCCATAAAATAACCGCTTCAATAAAAATATTGAACATTCTTTAAGAGGCTGCCACCATTGTAAGCCATTGTTAATAATTGTTTTGATCGTTAATCAATAGTTAAGCGTCATCTCGGTCATAATGAACACTGTTACGTGTGTATGTGTGATGTCTAAAATGTCCATGTGTGAGAGGGATATGTGATGAGTCATCATCATCTGCCTAGCCTTTTCTCAACTAAGTTGGGGTCGGCTTCCAGTCTAACTGGATGCAGCTGAATACCAGTATTTTATATGGAGCGACTGCCTATCTGACCTCCACAACCAAGTAACTGGGTAGTACGATACCCCTTGGTAAGACTGGTTGTCAGACGGTCGGGCTTCTGACTACCCGTAACGACTGTCAAAGATCCACGAACCATCGGTTTCTTACTAAACTTCAACTATATCCGATGATCCTGCATACTTATCTCTTTTGCTGACTGTACATATGTACGTATATAAATCGTCCTAAGGATCACCATTATGTCTAAGGCCGTAGTGCCTATTTACAAAAACTTGAAACTAAATAAAATAAAGCTAGTTTGTTGGTTGTTGGTTGTCTTTAAAAGATCGCTTTTAGCTATAAGACCGCCCATTGTGTCACCCTTTGTACAGTTTCTATATTTATATGTCTGTAATTTATATGGTGTACATAATAAAGAGTATTCTATTCTACTCTATTCTAGTTTCCATAGTATCAATTGCACAGCATCACTTTATCGCCTTTCTCGCTCGACATATCGTCACTCACATGACTATCTCATTTTTTAGCTGATTTGAGTTAGAACAACTACATTTTTAAGGGGCGTACCGGAGAATGGGCAGCAGCGTTCTCTATGCATTCCACCACCATACCATACTGCGATCGCCAACCCGCCTGCCAAGCGTGGCGATTATGGCAAAGGGGGTCCCTTTTGGGGGAGGCCTATGTCCAGCAGTGGACGTCTTTCGGCTGAAATGATGATGATGAACTACATTTTTCTATTCGTGATCCTGTATGTTTTTCACTAACCGTCGATGTTATTTCGATCTCAAAACATAACCATTTTGAAAGGCAACAAAATGTAAAGAATCACGAATAGAAAAATGTAGTTGTCCTAACTCAAATCAGCTAAAAAATTAGATAGGACTTTTACTGATGCGAGCGACGATATAATATGATGGCAGATTCCTCATATAGATATAATAGATGCATCTCTCTTTGTATGTATGTAGTTGTAGGTATGTACATATGTTTGAGTGGACAATTAGTACTCTGTATGTTGTAGTAATGTGTGAACCAGCGATGGGAGAGCATGTGTAATTTTCATTCGTAATTGAATGTAAGTTGATTGATTTGTCAACCATTTTTGTTGTTTGTAGGGATTCTGTGTTATATCGGGGGATAGTACAAAGGATCTGATTGTCATTTGTTTGGTTGTTGTTCTTGTTATCTAGAAACTGTGTTTTGTTTTTGTTGTTTTTTTTCTTGTGAAAGAAATAGTAATTTTCTTTTGTTTTCACTAAGAGTGCGTTTCTGTAAAAAGCTTGAGTTTTTTATTTTTGGTTGGTAGATTCCAGAGTGTTGCTATTCTGGAGCAGCATTGTGTATTTATTGCGTAACTAGGTAGGGCTCGAAAGAAAAGTTAACTGCGGATCTCCATTTTCTTGTCTGTAAAACTTCCTAGTGGAAACCATTTCCCTGATAAACTGAGCTTCATTGTTGATGTTTGTATTGTTTTTCTGATACGTAACTTCTGCAGTTCCCGAGTTGAAAGGAAATTCCGTAGTTGGAAAATTGTTGCACATTATTTTCTTCTCCTAATAAGCATCAGTGATTTCTTTCAATTTCTTGTTAAAACAAGACTACTACAGCCATTGTCAAACCTTTAAAATATTATAGTTCACCAACAGCCAAATCTAACGCCATCTTTCTTTTTGTTCCAGATTCAAAATCAGCCCACAAAATGATCCCGCACTCGACGTAACCGCCAACATCACGGACAGTGAACAAAAAGTGTTGTATTTACTAACAGTAATCACCAACAGTGTACATATGTGTGAAAAGGGGCTCCGTAGTGATAAAATGACGAACATTACTCCTGAGACCAGGATTATGATGATGAGGAACAACGATGGAAGAAACACTTATAGGAGACAGGTATGTAATTATTAATTTATTATTGACTAGCTGCGCCCGCGGTTTCACCCGCATACGTTTCGATCCCGTGGAAATATCGGGATAAAAAGTAGCCTATATGTTAATCCAGGGTGTCAGCTACCTCCATACCAAATTTTATCAAAATTGGTCCAGCCGTTTGAGCGTGAAGAAGTAACAAACATAATAAGCACACACACACACTCACAAACTTTCCCCTTTATAATATTAGTGTGATGTGTTCTAAAAGAACAGAAGGCTAATTCCGGTAGATAATTAATAACGTTCACAATCTAGTCGCAATCTCATCTCAACGACAATCAATCTCAAAAACTTGTCAAAAATGTAGTGAAATTAGAGACCGGTATGTTTGACAGATTGAGACTGAGATCAGACTGTGAACGTTCTTAAAATTACGAGAAATGCCCCTCTGTTCCTGGACAGTACAGACGCCAGCACATAAAGCTACCTGAAACTGTAAAATTTTCCCAATCAACTTTGAACCGTACGCTTTAGCGATAAGGTTGAAAATCTGTTAAAGAAATTTGACAGATAGTAGTAGCTTGATCAGCTGGCGTCTGTACTATCACCGTATCTTTTCATGCATAGCTACATATTTACAACCATTTGACAGATTGCAGTGACACATTTTCGGTTACCAGTTATGGTAATTGCGTAACAGAATAACAGTACGAATGGCTTTCATTTTGACAGTTGAGTGCAATGTATTAGCAATATCCTTTGAAATGATTCAGATTTTGATTGATAGTGTGGTGCGCAATAAGGGCTAAGCGGTGCTATTCTGTAAAAATCTCACCGTGAAAACTTAGGTGAAGTGAGCGTGGAGTGAGCTGTCAATAGTGTCAATTCCTAGCAAAAACAAACTCACTTCACCTAAGTTTTCACGGTGAGATTTTACAGAATCGATCGGTTGATATGCCTTTCCCCCGACAAAACAAATAAGTGACGAAACAATAGCGGTCGTCTATCTGATTAAGGGCTGATTTTTCCAACGCCAGATAACTTTTATTCCAGGAATAAAATTGACGTTTGACAGTTTTTGTATGAAATAACTGTCAAAATTACAAAATTATTCCTCGAAAAAAGTTATCAGATGATTGAAAAATCAGCCCTAAGGGCTAATTTTTTAATCGACCGATAATATTTGTTCGTGGAATAAAATTCACGTCTGACAGATTTTGTATGGAAGAACTGTCAAAAATTCAAAATTATTCCTCGAATAAAATTATCTGGCGTTGGAAAACTCGGCCCTTAAATGGTAAAAAAAATACGAGTTTCGGATTTGTGAACAATCTTTAGAGGACTTCTTCGATTACATCAATTTGATGTTTGATTCGGCACGGAATCATATTGAATGGTTGTGAACATGCTATTATGCTGAAAGTTTTCCACGAGGTATACTTACCTGACAGTTCAGCGTGGGTGCCTAGACCAACTGACCAACGACCTAATGAAGGTGGCAGTCGTGGCGTGTCGAGGCGTGGTCGTTGAGGATATGATTCGGGGAGGCCTCTGTCCAGCAAATTAAACGCCTTTCAGATGATGATAATAATGGATTACTGGTAGGAAAATAAGAATCCATACTAATATTATAAATTCGAAAGTAACTCTGTCTGTCTGTCTGTATGTTACCTTTTCACGCCTTAACCACTAAACGGATTTCGATAAAATTTGGCGTAGAGATAGATGGCATACCGGGGAAGGACCTAGGATGGCATCGACATACCTCGCGGGCGAAGCCGCTGGCGAAAGCTAGTATATTATAAGATGTGATCAGATTTAATTCTCTCAGCGCAGACATAGACAGACATTCGTATTTCAAGGAATGACAAGCAAGTCTGACAGGTGTGTTCTATGATACATACATATAGAGACGTTGTCGTTTAGTTTACAACCTATAACAGATAACCGTTACTGTTTATTTGGTTCCGTAGTTTAACAGGCATATGAAAACGTCAAAATGAATTATGTTTCCTTGATGTCCGTCTCCTTCGTGAGTCTTCGAATGAAGTAAGTGTGGGAATTTTGTCACAGTAGACAGTGCGTGGGTGATCTTAGATAATCATGGTTTTTCTTTTTTAATTAAACTGAAACGTTCTCAGAGAAGCCAGCAGTGGACTGTGATAGGCTGAGTTTATTGATTATTCATTGTTCTGACGCATATTGCATTGGCTGAATTTCTTAAGGCGGTGTCCAAACGTAGGATACCGTAAAACGTTCAGTTTTTTGTCGCACGGTTGGGCGTATTAGCGTATTGTGTTGGTCAGCGGGATTGTCCGAAAGGGTTACCGCTGGCCCAGAACATAAAGGGCTAAGGAAGGATTCACACGAACAATCGTGGTCAGTGGGTCGTCTTAGGCGTAAAACAACGCTCAAAAAAATAATTTTCGTCGCATAATTTTCAAAATTTTGAACGTCACTACTGCTTACATACAATCATTCTGATTTTTTGGCAGATTATTCTTAATCTGACAAAAAAATCAGAATGATTGTATGTATATTAGTATGGTTTTTATTGTACAAAGAGAGTTTTTAGAGGTATCTTCATGTTTTTTTTCTATCGTATCAAATTAGTTGTATTATGTAAAACAACACACAAAATAACACAGTATCTACCTAGCATATCGACGGCGAAGTGCCAATACCTCCTAACTGACAAAGTCAAAAATTTACACAAACTGAAAAAAAACGTTCAAAAATAGACACGTTGCGTTGGTTTAGTTGGGAGGTATATTTCAACATTTTAATTGAATGCTGTTGCAACTAAAAATACACTTAACAATTTCACTAAAACATGCGAATAACGCTTTTAAATTCAAAACGATAAAAAAATTAATTTCCCAAAAAAATGTCAGTTAGAAGGTATTGGCACTTCGCCGTCGATATATCCTGAAGAATATGATATATTTTTCTGATTTTGTTTACTGTAGTCGATCATATATTTTGATTGTTTCTAAAACTTGCGTTTTTTGCGTTTAGGTCCTGTAAGTGCCTTAATAACTATACATATAAATAATACCCTTTTCTTTGCCGGAAATCGTACAGTATCTTTCCGGTGCGAAGAGAAAAAGATACGCAGTAAAAGTAAAAGATACGAAAAAAGCTCACTGAAATCGCCTTTACTGATATTTACGCAACTCTCGCTCGTAAAATATCAGTTTCTTTACGAGTCACCCTTTTTACGATGTTTCTCTATTTACGATAATAACGACAACTCAATCTTCTTCGAGTGTGGCGAAATAGGGAACTAAATCGAAATGACAGACTCGTTTTGAAGCAAATTGCTAATTCATTGCTTCATAAGTTCGAAAAATTTCTTTGCTCAACACGTAGATAACGCAATGAATGCTGTTGAACTGGAATTGTCGTCAGAAGCCCGAAAGTCTGACAACCAGTCTAACCAATGGGTTTCGTATCACCCAGTAACTGGGTTGTGGAGGTCAGATAGGCAGTCGCTCCATGTAAAATACTGGTACTCAGCTGCATCCGGTTAGACTGGAAGCCGACCCCGACTTAGTTGGGAAAAGGCTAGGCAGATGATGATTTTGATGTGTAAGCTATATTACTGTAAAGTTTCATCAAAATCCGTTCAGTAGTTTTTGCGTGAAACAACAACAAATCCATCAATCCATCCATCCATCCTTAAAAACTTTCGCGTTTATAATATTAGTAGGTTGGTTTGCTAGGAACGACGAAATCCACCAGTATCTACAAATGCCAACAGTAAGCTCTGAAATCGAGCGGTACAAGGAACAACACAAGGCACGCCTAACCTTGCATCCAAACCCACTAGTTGCTGAACTGTTAAACCCGACAGCGGTGGTGAAAAGGCTGAAGAGGAACCACCTTCTATAAGTGGAAGGCGCAGCACTGGCTGCTCCGCCACAACGTCATTTCGTCATGGATCAAATTCGCTTATGGTCCAACGACCGATCGCAAATAGAAAGAAGGAAAAAAAAAAAAAAAAAAAAAAAAATATTAGTAGAATTCACTCGCAGTCCCTCTATACCTCTATGTAAAATACTGTTATTCAGAAGCAGCTGTTTAGACTGAAAGCTGAAAAAAAAGGCTAGGTAGATTAATAAAATGTCGTGCTTTCGCAATTTATTAAAATTACTTCATTACTGGACACAACACATAAGAGTATATAAGAGGAAGTTTAAAGTGGCACCGGTAACTGAAAAGTTGTGTGGAAATCGGCTTTCATGGTATGGGCATGTGTTACGAAGAAATGAGGAAAATGTCATGAGGAGAGTTTTGAGTATGGATGTCGATGGCTTTAAGAGTAGGGGAAGACCAAAGAAACTATGGATGGAATGTGTGAATGATGATTTGGTTAGAAAGGGGGTGACTACCGAGATGACGACTAATAGAGAAGTATGGAAGAAAAAAATATTTTGCACCGACTCCAAATATGTTGGCATAAGGGCAGGAGAATGAAACTGGGCAATAATAACAATGGTCACAATCACTGTTTCACCCTAAGGTACACAATTTAGTGTCTACTACGTCGACCTACACCGCGCGGCGCCTCGCGGCCCGCCTCACTGAATTGTGTACCTTTTTGTGTAGTCGATAAGGTCTATAATTGTATTTTTGCGCCGCGTCGCGTCGCGGTGTGATCTGACCCTAAATCATAAATTAATGCGTCGTCAGATTAAAAAATCGTGTAGTCGCCCGTCGGGTCTCAATAACTCAAAACGGCAGGTGCATCATTAGCTTTCATACAAATTAATAAAATCTATTTCAAAATCCGGAACTCTAAATAACTTCCCATCTTATTTAATAACACTAATAAATCATACACAGCGACTTAATTACAAGAGCGATCTAAATTAATGTATGAAATCATAATCAATTTTAATAAAATTATACACATTCAAACTTGTTTCACAATCCGTCAATTTCAGTGACATTAACGCAGGCCATAATTTTAGTTGGCATGCAAAACATTATCGTGTCACCCCTATTTCTTAAGAAACAAAGATCAATCTCGCTTGACAGAAAATTGAAATTAAATTTGTCAGCACCAATGATAATCTTTCACGTTAAATAAGTCTTACTTTTGGTGGCACAAGGTTGGTTTTTGGTTGGTGTAGCTGCATGGTTATGTTTGTATGGGGGGGATAGAATGTATGGCAGTGTGCCGGTCATTGACCCGTCCAAATGTTAGGAGTCTAGCGGACGCTTTCTGATAGAGTAACTAGGGTTGTCCCGGGATGTATATCGAGGTCGATGGTTATTATCAGTCGAAAATAGAATATGGTTTGGGGGTGTTGAAACAAGGTGATGACCCGTTTCGGGTCTAGCATTGTTACATACATACACTTTGATGCATTTCTAAATATTTATCGATAGGTAAAATTCATGAAACAGAAAACATGTTTTAAACCATTCAGCTTTTAAATCAACTGCTTAAATATTTAATCAGTTGTATATTTATAATTTTCATAAGAAATTTGACATTAACCAACTATTTAAATACCTAACCTGTGGTTTGAATGTTGGTGAACACAGGACTTATTGAATTGCATTTCGCGGTACATACCTATAATAGGATACTAATTGGATTGATTGTATTTATACTAATGCAAGTTTTTTTAACGATTGTATTCAAATTGTACTATCTTGGTTACTTTAGTCGCCGTAGAATTATTATTAACAATTACTACAGCTTCGTTGAATAATGTTATACATATGTGAGTGGTTGACCAAAAAGGGACCTCAAGGGAGAATAAATTGATTTCGAGTAAATCGCGCTTGAAGTTTCGTGTAGAAACAAGTTTCGACTCATGCTCGGCTCACAAAAAAATTCATAAAAAAGAAACTACGGCAGGTCCCTTTTTGGTCAACCACTCACATATTTAATACTTAATTAGGTACATTACCAAAATCGGTCCTGAAATTCCTATCATTAGTTATAATTATTATCCAACCATCATCATACATAGTGCTACAACTATTAACCAATAACTTAAAATCCATCAGTCGATATCAATGCACTTCACTAGCGAACCATTCATACAAAGAGACCAAAATTGTCCGATTAAAATTCCCCACATGATTAAATACGTTTTCTATCGATATCTAGTTATCGACGCCCTTCACGCACATCACTAGCGAACCATTCACACATGGTGCTCCAAACAGCGATCGATCCTGTGTACGTGCTCAACACTTCCAACCATGTTCCCGTAGCACTGATGTATCTGTACGACTGTACATGGGAAATATATCTCGTGTGTGTCGGGAATGTTAAAACAAATTCATGTTTAACTCACATTCCGGAATGATAAAATTTATTATCTACCAAAAATTGGATATCTTCCCCTTTTCTTGTCCTGTAGTTATCTGTACGAACTATTGTCAGAATAGTTCATGACGTGTTTAAATATTTGCCGTTAGAAAGGCTGACACATTTTGCATTGTAAAGACAAGGAATATAATTGTTTATCAAATCACAACTGTCATGCTTTGTCTTAACAAGGGGTATCGTATGTAGAGGTCAGATAGGCAGTTGCTCCGTGTAAAATACTGGTATCCAGCTGCATCCGGTTAGACTGGAAACCGATACCAACATAGTTGGGGTAAAGCTAGGCAGATTATGAATTGTCATTCTTTGACAGTTGTTTTCGATGGCTTTAACACGTCAAAATGGCGCACTATGTCATTTTGATAAACCGTGAATCTGACTGTAACTATTAGAAGTGTTAAGATAACTGCGTCTGATTCCCTAGGCAGGCACCTCTCAGTTTATATTGAGGTAACAAGATTAGCAGAGTTATCACACTAATATTATGAAGGCGAAAGTTTTTGAGTGTGTTTGGGGGTGTGTCTATATGTTTGTTACTTCTTCACGCTCAAACGGCTAGACTAATTTTGATGAAATTTTGTCTGAAGGTAGCTGACACCCTGGATTAACATATAGGCTACTTCTTATCCCGATATTTCCACGAGATCGACATTTACGCGGGTGAAACCGCGAAAGAATCGCGTGAAGCTAGTAGTCCTATATCCTGTAGTACTCCCAAAACTAGGGAAGATCATTAACAATATATACTTTCTTCTCGATAAATTTATGCTTGTCCAGAAAGCTCTAATAAAGCCACTGTCTGGTCACAGAACTGTTTCGCACTTACCTTAATGAAGTGCAATAAATCTTTGCCAAGAAAACCCTAAACGTAGAAAATATTTTAATGTAATCTGCGTTCGCGATTTATTTGCCAAAAATGTAAACAAATATGAATTATTGGAAAAATAACTTTAATTCCTTCACAATAAAGTTCGGTTTACGCTACAACTTCAAACATTTTTATAACTTTTTCAGTAGAGCTAGTCACTCTGAAATCAACTTATCATATTTATTGATCCTGTAGTTTAAGGTAAAGAAAGAAAGAAAAAAAAATTGTTTATTCTGTACAAACAAAACGCACATTGCAAAAAAAAAGACAGAATATACACACACAACGTAGTCAAAAGCCTCGTACTCAAGTTTAAAAAATGTTGACAATTTTGTCCATTGCTTGATGTCAAAGCCAGGCACCGAAGACAATAATAATTGACATATTTGACATTGACATTGACAAAACAAATCAATCCGTGATGCGCCCGCGACACTGGCATTATGACAACAAAACATGAAAACAATAACAATCAAACAAAAACAAAACGCCAATTGCAGAGTGGAAAATTAACTACTTTTGTAACAAACAACAATATTATGGACAATTAAGACGTGCGATCTGTGCAAGAACAGGTCGTTGCTCAGCAAAATACTGTGACTTCGGAGGTACAATCAGTTAATAAGCGATGGCGGGTCGTGAGCCGACTACACGGCCTTTGAACCACGCGATCCTCTTAAATATAAAAATCAACCTTTGAAATCAACTTAATTATCATTGAAATAAAGTTGATATTTGTTTAACTTGAAATAAGATTTACTATCCATACTTAATATTATAAATTCGAAAGAAACTCTGTCTGTCTGTATGTTACCTTTTCACGCCTAAACCACGGAACGGATTTCGATAAAATTTGGCAGAGAGATAGATTGCATCTCGGGGAAGGACATAGGATAGTTTTTATCCCGATATTCCTACGGGATCGACACTTATGCGGGTGAAACCGCGGGGCGCTGCTAGTAGACTATATACTGTCTACAACGACTCCATTTAAAAGAACTTGAGAGTATCGTATCGTCATCATTCTCCTGCCGTTATCCCTATTTATTTGAGATCGACGTAACTTGCCTTTTTCTTCCAAACTTCTATGTTAGTCGTCATCTCGGTGGTCACTCCCTTTCTAGCCATATCATCTTTCACACAGTCCATCCATCGTTCCTTTGATCTTCACCTACTCTCATGGTTATTTCATCGCCACTGCTCTCAAAACGGTGAAGGAAAAACATCGAGAGGAAACCGGCATGTCCTAGAACCAAAACTTCGAAGACATGTGACATCTGCCAATCCGCACTGGGCTTGCGTGGTGGAAAAAGCGGATCAAACCGGAATGAGAAAGTTTACAGGCAGGGGATCGTGGGGGGAGGGGTCGAGGGGGGTTCAGGGGATCAGATCGGAATAACTCGGATTATGGCGCATTCCGTCTCACTGAGAGGAGGCCTGTGTCCCAGCAGTGGAATCATTATAGGCTGATTCATCATCTGCCTAGCCTTTTCCCAACTATGTTGGGGTCGGCTTCTAGTCTAACCGGATGCAGCTGAATCAAAGTCAAAGTCAAAACATTTACCAGTATTTTACATGGAGCGACTCCCTATCTGACCTCCACAACCCACCTACTGGGTAATACGATACCCCTTGGTAAGACTGGTTGTCAGACTTTCGGGCTTCTGACTACCCGTAACGGCTATCAAATATCCACGAATGACAGCCGGGACCCACGGCTTAACGTGCTTTCCGAGGCACGGAGGGGTCTCGGTATGTAAATACCCACCCATCCACAGACCAACCGCGGCAAGCGTAGCTTAACCTGATCGATCGACCTGTGCGGCTGTTATTTTTTAGCCACGAGCCCCTCCATTATAGGCTGATTATGCTACTTTTATAGTCATCCACATTCATACCCAAAACTTTCCTCACTCGAGTATCCTATCGTACTGCAATTAAATAACAGCTAAGTCATCAAGAATCTCTTTGACACAAACTCCAGACATAACTCTACTCACAACTCAAGAGAAGCATACTTCCTTGTCTGTCGTCTTCATAACCTTTTCTTCGGAGTTGGCACGAGCTATACAAGAATATCTTATTGCTGCCGTGGTGTCAATAGATGACTAGGCAGTCACCAGGGTCAGAAGCGGGGTTGACTGAAATGAAATGATGCGTCTCGCGTTCTTTAGTACCATCACTCATGGAACCCTTTCTACTTTCAACAGCAGCTCCTACATCTATCATGTCATTTGGTTTAAATAGGCTGTTTATTTTTATTGTCTTGTCTAAAGATTCTTTTCTATTTGCTGCAGTTTGGCCCATTGGTACTTACGAGTTTTAGGTCGTGTAATACAGGGAACGTGAAATCTTAATTGTCCGTTGTCCCCGTTGCCCATACGTCAGAAGGGGGACAACGGTAAGGAAATATATGACGTCCCGTCGTCCCCGTAACGGGACACAGATTACGGGGACAACGGGAATACACGAATAATTCGATGATCACTGCTCTTATAACGGTGAAGGAAAACATCGTGAGGAAACCGGCATGTCCTAGAACCAAGAATTTGAAGGCGTGGGACATCTAATATCTCGCAGTGGTCCGCGAAGTGTATTGCGGCCCATTCCCTCTCACAGAGAGGAAGCCTGTGTACCAGCAGTAGGTATATATACCATGATAGGCTGATTACTGCCGGAATGTGGGAGTACTAACTCACTTCAGAAAATAAGAGCGTTCAGTTAAGTTTTACTTACGGAAAAGGCGTTTCTCCAATTCACCAGTTTCTTCAACTAATACTTACAAAATGTTGCAGAAATTGGGAACACCAAATTATACACTGCTCTATCTTAATACACCTATTAGAATCAATCTATAGTATTAAAAGTTACAGTTACTTGATTTTGAAAGTGTCGGTTATCTCCGTGGTGGTCTCTGATTTATGTAATTATTAAATTGTTTGTGTTCCGATTTAATGTAATAATGATGGACGGGTTTATAATTGGAAGGTTGGGATAATAGATCAAGTGTGTCATAGCAAGAAATTGAATTATTATAACTGTGGTTTCGCATGCAACGGTCAAGGTGAGTGGTAGACCGTGAAATTCAAATGTTCTTACGTTTTTTGCAATTTGCAGGTCAGTATCAGGTTGTATCTTGATCAAAATATGATTCGCGACAATAACAGGTACTTACATATTTAGAGAATTATAATAATTAGAATCATTAATACATCTTTCTGAGTTAGATTTCTACCATATGAACCAATCTCTTATGGAAAAGTGCTTATGGTAGACATCTAACTCAGAAAGATATATTAATGATTCTAATGATTATAATTCTCTAAATATGTACCTGTTATTGTCGCGAATCTTTGAATTTCGCGATCTACCACTACCCATTCCTACCTTAACCAAGCAGTAGAAAAAAAAATAAAAAAAGTTTAAGACAAGCTCACTTTTCAAGCAGTCTGATGCTGTTGGTGGCTGTTATTTTTCTCTGATTTAATGCCAATTGCAATCGGTTTTTTTCCCAATAATAATGTGTTATGTTTTTGCAATCGTCTCCTGAAGTTCTTTATTTAGATATCACGCAAGGCTTTACCGTCTAAAATTAAAAAAAATAAATTAAAAATTTAAAAAACCCCCGACAAATAAAATTAAATGTAAATAATTGGAAAAGGATCAAATAATTTAAAAACCCCCAACTTAAAGAATCTAGGTAACGAGAATAAAACAGATAAATTCATATGGAAGTCGGGGGACCGTTCTGTGGAACACCTTCTATGCTAAGAGGTCCACCGACTGCCATATGAATTTATCTGTTTTAGTCTCGTTACCTAGATTCTTTAAGTTGGGGGTTTTTAAATTATTTGATCCTTTTCCAATTATTTACATTTAATTTAATTTCTTTTTTGTGTCGGGGGTTTTTAAAATTTTTAATTAAATTTTTTATTTCATACTTTTTGTAGGGACTCCTTAATTTTTGTATTTCATTTCTTTTATTTTCTTGCGTTTTAAGATTCAGGTAATTTGGTGTTTAATCGGGTTTTTTATCCGTCAAAAAATAATGATTAATTTATAGTTGAAGAATAATTTTTAAGACTAAACAGACTTTTTTGTTTTATTATATCCTTTTTCTAGTTCTTCCTTTAGTTATTCAACTTTCGTACAAGTATTTCATAGCTATTAGATATCTTAGGTATTTCAGATCTAGTTTATCAAATGGCACTGCGACACTATCTGATGTAGAAATACCTACGCTTTTGAGGTAGAATAATTCCATTCGTAATAAAAATAGTCAAGCTCAGTTGTCGTAGGTACTAGTCATCACTCCACTTTCCTCATCATTCTAGAGCATTGATCAGACAAAAAAATATTTTCAAGTTTTTAGTTTTCATTTCGTTAGTTAATATTCCTCATTCCCTTTTAATGTAGTGTACATTATTCTACTTGACAAGCCTTTTCATTTGATACCCATGTTGAGGGAGTTGTGAAAAAAAATATGTAATTCGCCATTTCATCAAACATAGCTAAGAACACTCCCGACTAAGTCACCTTTCAAACAAAAAAAAACAAAATCAAAATCGGTTCATCCGTTCGGGAGCTACGATGCCACAGACACACACACACACACACACACACACACACACACACACACACACACACACACACACACACACAGACACGTCAAACTTATAACACCCCGTCGTTTTTGCGTCGGGGGTTAAAAACAAATCCTAGCGTAATTATGATTTGAAAAAAAACCATCACAATTGCCTGTAACCAACACGCGACCAAGACGAATCGATAGACAGTCATAAAGAATCCCACAAAGATACACAGAAACTTGTGAAAAACATAACCCTGTCTTTGTTGTCGCGCTGTCAAAATTCTGTGCGACGGATAAATATAAAATTTGGTGTTGATAAACTTTTGCCCAACCCTTGAATTAAACCTAGGTCTTAAGAATCATTAGTCTGACACCTGCTATATCAATGAGTCGGTATATCCATGTGAAGTGGGTTAACATGACGTTTACTGCGTCTTGTTGCGACTGGTCTTTAAACGCGGCGTGTAGACTCGACATATGGCGTGCCGTCGACGGTGTTGTAAGTGTTTAGTAGTTCGTAGCTTACTATTAGTACGACTGATCTTTACACTTTGTCACTGTGAAACTTTGCAATTTATCTTTGAACTAGCTACTTTTATTACGCACCTGATCTTACCAAATATCTAGAGTCACTAACTCTAGATATTCGGTAAGATCAGGTGCGTAGTACCGACTTACCTGCAACCGGCGCGCGTGTAAAACGTGGACGAATAAGCTAGAGGAAGTCTCCTAATTGCACACATTCCAAGTCCAACTTTTCAAAGATACGCTACACACCGGAAAACTCCCTTGCTGTTGAATTGATCAGCAGGTCAGTTCCAGCTTCTTTGCCAAGTCATTAAAAAGAGTCCTGCAGTGATCTGCAGTAAACTTATTTATTGATTGGTTTGACCTATGTTGTCCAAAAAAAAAATCACTTATTCCCACGATAAGCAAACAAGTTGCATGGAACTACCAGTTTCAGCACCTCAACGTCCCTTCCAGGTGACATTGAAGGAAAAACAAAATCTCAATCTTCTCCTGTCTACTTTAACGCACCATCAAAACTATATTCATCTCTCTTTTCCTCAGATCCTGGCAGCTCTGGCCGTCTCCCTCGGTCCGTTCGCAGCAGGCCTCAGCAAGGGCTACATGTCGCCGGCAATTGCGTCGATGCAAGACAACAAGACTCACGATGGAGGGTTCACAGTCAGCGATCAGCAGGCCAGCTGGATTGCCAGCCTTAGTTTACTGGGTAAGTCGTAATGTTTTTGAAGCTTGAGATAGGAAGTGAGAAAGAAGGTTCTGCGAAGGTCATGACACTGGTAAAGCGACTTAATTCGGCAACACTTAAAACTATCATAATTATTATAACGTTCTGTTCTGAAAGTCTCACTGCAGAGATAGAAAATAAATTTATTTGATCCAGTTTATGGGACACAAAGCAGTGTAAGACTTCTTATTGTCCGTTCTTATTATGTAATATCATCACGCTTAGGCAAAATTTCTTACAGTAATGGTTAGTTAGCGCTGATCCTGAGTTTTTATCTTAACTATATCGTTTTTGGAATCTCTTCTAAAAAGAAACCATAACTAATAAGGGCATTTGTACATGACATTTCGGTATTTATCATCATCTTCATCATCATTGGCAGCCTTGTTCAACCCATTACTGAGTATAGCCCTCCCTTTTGTGCCATGCCTAGACGAGACTCGTACAGACCAGGGGGTCTGTGCTAGTCTCATATAGGTCTTGCCCGCGATCTCTTATAGGTTGTTCACTCCAAATTAGTTAGTTCTTAATCCTGGTTTACAAGGTAAGGTAATCTACATCAGAACATGACATCATCACCTTATCAGAGTTTTGTCACGTCAAGCTAACTCGTTAGTGTATTCTTGGGTCGACTTTTTTGGCAATTTGTGCGTCAAGAAAGGAGTTTATCAGTCATTGCTAACGCAAGTTTATGGACATAATTAAGGCTAATGGTACCCGGATACTCATAGATTACGTAAGGTTACTAGTTCTCAGACAAAATGTCTACTAACGTCATCATCATATCTGTAGTAGCGTCTACTGAAGATAGCTCTTTGAATGGGCTTTGCCATCAATGGTCTAAGGACAAATCCCAACAGAGCAAGACCTTCGCTGGATTTGCTTTCACCTTGGATCAGAAGCCCAAAAGTCTGACAGTCAGTCTTACCAATGGGTGTGGTATTACCCCTCTGAGAGTCGTGGAGGTCAGATAGGAAGTCGCTCCATGTAAAATACTGGTGTTCACCTGCATCCTGTTAGACTGGAAGCCAGTCCCAATGTATATGGGAAAAGTCAAGGTAGATAATGTAGATGATGGTTAGCTTTGTATCGCTAATATTTTGTGGCATTGGTTAATTTAATTTTACTACTGATTCATCATCGTCATTCTCCTGCCCTTATCCCCACCTACCTGGTGTCGGCGCAACATGTCTTTTCCTTCCATACTTCTCTATTAGTCGTCATCTCGGTAGTCACCCCCTTTCTAACCATATCATCATTCACACATTACATCCATCGTTTCTTTGGTCTTCCCCTACTCTTATAGCCATTGACATCCATACTCAAAACTCTCCTCGTGACATTTTCTTGCTGATTATGGTGCATTTATGGAATTCCCCTCGTGCTTACTAAAACCAAACCCCGTTGTCCCGGTACAATCTTTGGCCAAAATTGTAAGCAACCTTATTCACCTAGAAAGCTGGCTAGTAGGCTACTTATAGCTTTTCGTAAAGAGTCTATAAACAACTTTTTCGAAGAAAAGGGCCATTAAAAAGTTCAATAATGCACAATTCTCTACGGCAGGGGTACGCCGGACAGGCACGATCAGCAATCATGTGTTTTTTCAATCACTCCATGGTATTGCCATTGTGTGGTTTTGTATTTACTCCGTGGGTTGAAGCCTTTTTGTGAGCGCTTGTAATGTAACGTACTAATTCGATTTTGTTTACGAATGTACTGCGATTGAGTTGCGCTCGATATGTGGAGCAAAAGAATGGGCTACCTTACCTAACTAACCTTTCGTCCTTACTTGGAAAATTGTCTTTAAATCCAACACAATAAAGTTCAGTTTTCGCTACAACTTCCAACTTTTTATAAGTTTTTCAATAGTGCTAGTCACTTTGAAATCAACTTAATTACCATTAAAATGAAGTTAATATTTGTTTAACTTGTAATAATAGTAATTTGAAACATAACTTTGAATAGACTTTATATAGCTAGCTAAGCGAAGATAATGCAAAAATAACGTAAGGCTCCTTCAAACAGGCACGACACGTGATAAAATCGCACGCGACACAAAGGTACCGCAATCCGCGCAACGAGCGGTGCCTTTGTGTCGCGCGCGATTATATTTCGTGTCGCGCCTGTTTGTAGGAGCCTTTAACCTTTGGTAGTTTAAACTTACACGTTTCCCCTCTTTCTGGCCTTATTTTATCAAACTTTCGTTAGAAGAAACGTCTAGTTAAGAAACAATATTTTATACAAAAGTGTGACATCACCACATATCCATATCAACTTTAACACATTCAAGTGATTACTTCCTAGTAGTGTCAATCTTGATTCAGAAACAACCTTTTCCAAAAGTGGGACATCGCATAATCAGCCTAATGTTCCCACTGCTGGGACACAGGCCTCCTCTCTGTGAGAGGGAGTGGGCCGTAATCCATCACGCGGGCCCAGTGCGGGTTGGTAGATGTCAATTTTTTTCGATTTTTTGGTTCTAGGAGATGCCAGTTTCTTGTGTTGTTTTCCTTCACTGTTTTGAGAGCAGTGGTGATGAAATAATTCACACAAAGTAAAGCGCCTGTCTGGATTCCAACCTACGGTCGACGTATTCCAAATTGGGCACCCGCTTAAACGGCACCTGAGTAAATGTGCCACTGTGTGTCAGGTGCATTCACTCAGGTGCCATTTCAGCGAGTGCTTAATGTGGACTACGTCGGCCGTAGGTCCAGAAAGACGCTTTACTTTTAAGCGGGTGCCCAATGTGGCATACGTCCTGCGGCCTACAATTCGTAAGTCGCAGCCGTTACCACTGAGCCACCACTACTCTCGCTGCTCCCACAGAGTGGCATCACCACACATAATCACTTTTAGACTCATATCAATTCTAGACGATTCTTCCTCTACATTCACGTGCATACCTCCCGCCTATCAGTCAGACATTCTTAACGTTATCTTTGTCATAGTGGCACTTAATGTGATTCGTAAGTAATGTGTAGGTAGTACCTACGGACAGGAAACACTTAAACAGGATGTCATTCTTGAGTTCTGGCTACTCAATATATCGGCAAAAACAGCAGGTGTAGAAAGAAAAGAAAAGAAAAATAATTAATCCCAAATAATAAAGAAGAAAAATAAAAACAAAATAGATCTATAATCACGAGAAAGTTTATAATGGATAAGACAGAGATTAACCATTTGACCGCCACAGTCCTATATATAAGGTCCCATTAAAATAGGTGGACAAACTTTTACGAATCATCTAGACCACCAAAATAAGGACGATGATAAAAAAATATAAAAGAAAAACGCATAGATACTCACAAGAAAAATAAAATCAGCTAACGAAAATACACTAATGTGCCGGCAAATTTATTATTTTAGGTCAAAATAAAACCAGTTTAATCGGTGTTTTTTTTGCTTAGATATGTTTAGTTAGACGTACTGAGCGCTGTGTTAAAATTTGTCCATCTATTTTAATGGGACCCTGTATAATAGATGACAAACCAAAATATGCCCAGCACGCCACGGTTCGACTACATGACAGACTGACGCCGAGGGCATGTTTTTGATTTTTTGACGTTTCGCGCTCAAAAGATTAAAACAGAAGAATAACTAGCCGGGGATAAAGGGGGGAGGTTCAATGATCAGACCGGATCACCGGAATAACTCATAGTCGACACGTCATGACGGTGACAAAAAGGCTTCCACTCAGCATGGTGTTTGCTATGGGGGACCCCCTATGCTACTACACTGGAAACGCACGGCTGTAAATTAAATTCTTCGTATATCTAATGATTTTCCCAGTCTACATACAAAAACTAAGTCAAATAATTATATCCATTAGTCACTATAATTATATTAACTATACACAATACAATATAGTACAATATACATCTTTAAACATTTAAAAAACTTATGCTTAGTGGCGGAGTCTGTAAAACACATACAACAAACAGTATGCAAATATTTATGTTTGTTCGTTTACCACAAAATCCGCTTAGAATTCTACTTACCCTGTTAAGAAAACTTTGGTTTACAGACGCTAAAACCTTCCATCTATTTGCCCGTACATTCTTAGTGTCTAAAAGCTTGCAAACGATCATTAGTAAAGGTTTAGCCATTTCCGAGTTTGGACGGCGCAAACAAACGGACATTCGTTTTTAGAAATAATTGTTTAAGTGTTCCACAAACAAGGAAATGTACGACTTCATTTGTTTGTTAAATAAGTATTAGTACGAGTATTGTGTATTATATTAAATAAGTATTAGTACGAGTATTATGTATTATATTAAATAAGTATTAGTACAAGTATTATGTATTATATTAGTTACGAGTTTGCTAAGAGCTTCCATTACTAATTAAAAGGGTCGAAGTTAAAATCATAACATCACAACACAGAGGGGCTCGTGCCTAAATAATAACAGCCCCACAGGTCGATCGAACAGGTTAAGCTACGCTTGCCGCTGTTGGTCTGGGGTTCCCTACGTGTATTCGAAAGTTGTTAATTCGATTTTTATTATATCGAACACGGTATGTCGATAATTCAGTTGTACGATGTTTTATTACATCGATGCTTTATTAGTGCGATGTAACGTTTGTGCGAAACACCCTACAGCGATTGCTCATTAGTTCGACAGTATGTCGGTTCGAAACGCCTACTGTTTTCCGTGACATTTTATTAATAATCTTATTTTGCATTATAGACGTAAAAGAAATACATTATAAATACCATACATATCTTCACGTCTTTTTTCCTAAAATGAGGAAGACAGGTAACTAATTCACCACGTTTAGCTGTGGCATGGGCCAAAGATAACGTAGACAATATCAGTGACCGGTTGCTAGCCAATCGCCTGATACCCTCAAAAGCTAAAACCGTCATGCCTCAATCGTCTATTTCAATATGCACGGAAAAGTGTTTCCGCGTTTAGATTTTTCCGTTTTGATAACACTATTAGCCATAGTTGCAATAGGAACTGCACATGACAATTATTCATTAATGATTGACTAGAGCAAAATATGACACGTTTAGATACAAATTATTTACTGCTATCCACATTGCTGTGTTTTTACAAACATAAAACTATTACGGTAACTCTCAAAACGTAATCACAAAGTACCCAATAAACTTTTAAATTATTAAGTAGATTTCATATACATACTCATTCATAATACATATAAACGTAAATATTTTTACAAAACATGAAACAAAAAAATTAATTCAATACCGTAATTTTAGTTTTTTAATATTGTCAGTTAAGGAAATGTTCAAAAAGATGCAAAATCTTTTTTTACAGTAGAATTTCCACTTTATTTTCTGATTTTGTGTTTTAGAATAAAATTTACCGTGGGTACGATAACATAGCTTTTTTTCTTGTAAATATTATTTATATTTCCAAAAAAAAATGGAGTTTTTTTTAAATAAATTTTCATCTTTTCCCTATTTATTTTATTTTTTTATGTATAAATAGTTGTAAGTATAATTTAGGTTAGCAATATACATATATGTCTTATAATTCCCAGCAAATAAATGTATATGATTTATATTAAATTTAAGTTATTTAGGTATAGGTAGAATAAGATTATTTTAATATAATTCATTAATGTATCTTGATGTAAATAATGAACTAGGAATTTCAACACCCATTGCCATTGCCCCGCCCATTGTAACACCAAAATGTAATTTGTAGTAGTGTCTATTAAAGAGTTCATATAACTATCTACACATTTATTTTTTTAATAATTATAAGGAATGTATTTTATTAACGTCTTGCAAAATAATCTATACATATAATAAAATTGTAGAAAAGTGGTGTCTGTACAATGGAAATATATTAAAAAAAAGTAGCAGGGGTTGTTATTATATCGATGCCGAACCTGAAAATGTAATTAAATTTTTTTTTGTCTGTTTATCTGTTTGTCTGTTTGTCTGCTGTGTTTGTGCACGCTAATATCAGAAACGGCTTATTCGATTTAGATGCGGTTTTCACTAATATATTGTAGTAAGCGTCACTTAACATTTAGTGTTTATTTCATGTCAATCGGTTCATAAATAAAAAAGTTATGTCAATTTAAAGAATCACGGCGAACATTTGTTAAGGTATTCTATCAGAGTACGTAAACGCCTCGCGCCTGCGCGTCCGTGGCTATATATACAAGGTGTAACGGAAACGGGGTATCAACCCTGAAGGAGGTGAAAAAGATGAAAAAAAAAATTTGGACCTCACATAGTAATAGCACATCAATGATTTACTATTACTATGGGAGGTCCAAATTTTTTTTCATATTTCGACCTATGTTCTTTGGGGAAATTTGTTCAGTTTCATGAGCACATTCACCTCCTTCAGGGTTGATACCCCCTTTCCGTTACACCTTGTATAAAGCGCGCTGAGAGCCGCGCCGCTGCCATAATTCCGATCCAGCCTGTCCCTTGCTGCCCTCTCCCAGCGACGCCCTAAGCCGAGGTCCGTACCCCACAGGGGGTGCCCTTAGCGTGTAGTCGCTTAGTTTTTAAGTTTATATTGTGTAGTTAAGTTGTGTGTTATGCCCTGGCTGGAGGCCTTAATTTATTGAGGCATCCACAGGAAAGCCAGGTTAAGCAGTCGACAACCCCTTAGGTTGAACTGCGAGATGACCATTTCAAAAGAAAACGCGCCGCTGCCATAAGGATTCAGTTATTCGTAGCGAACGCACGTATCCTGGAGAGTATAGGCGAATAGTTGGATTCGATTATTGCGATTCACTTGAATACTGACTGTTTGCATATTTCATTTATTTATATTTTAGGGTTTGTAGGTTAGGTTCTTTTTCTTAATTTTCTTTAAAATTTTGTAAGTATTTGGTATAGGTTAGGCGGTTCTTTCCTTGATTATTGGGTATTTACTTATCTTAATTTTTATTTAGGGTTTTGTAAATAAATATTGTAAGCATTTATTATTGGTTAGGCATTTCTTTCCCTGATTTTCGGTATACTTATCTTAATTTGTATTTAGGGTTTGTCTATAAATATTATAAGTATTTGGTATAGGTTAGGCATTTCTTTTCTTGATTTTCTTTATTAAGTATAAGTTCATTAGCTTAGGTTAGTAATTATTTTTTCTAGCAATTCTTTTGTTTTATAAAGTTAGTACGTTTGTCTGTGTAGAAGAATAGCACCACCCCTTACTTCCCGTGGGTGTCGTAAAAGGCGACTAAGGGTCTCTCCGGAGAATGAGCAGCAGCGTTCTCTATGCATTCCACCACCATACCATACTGCGATCGCCAACCCGCCTGCCAAGCGTGGCGATTATGGCAAACCCCCCCAAAATTGGGGGAGGCCTATGCCCAGCAGTGGACGTCTATCGGCTGAAATGATGATGATAATGACGTTTGGTTTACACGTCTTAACACTTATTACTTAAACTGTGATAATTTTAGACTGTATAATAATCTGTAAGTATTTATAATTCAATTGTTTACGATAGTACGTGTTTACTAAATAACTGTGTGTTAAGTAGTAAGTACTATTTTATTGTAAGAATGCCTCGAAGAAGATCCAACCTCTCCCAATGTAGCAGAAATGCTAAAAGGATGAGATTAGTTCGATCACAGGAATCTGAGGAAGGTCGTGAGGCAAAAGGCTCTCTGCACCAGGCTAGGTTTCGTGCTGCAGAAACTTCGACTCAGCGAGAATCTCGACTGAGTTCAAATCGTTCTCGAATGATGACAACTCGAAATAGGGAAAACGGGGAACAACGAAAGGCACGTTTATCTGTCGATCGCGAAGCTCACGCGCTATCGCGTGAGTCTGAGACTTTTGCTGTCAGGGAAATCCGCCTGAGCTCCCAGAGAGTACGGACAACAAATGCTCGATTCCGGGAGACACAGGACGAACGGGAAATACGTCTCACTGCCGATCGTGAAGCTCATACACTATCGCGTGAGTCTGAGACTTTCACTGATAGGGAAATTCGTCTGAGTTCTCAGAGGGTTCGGACAGCAAATGTTCGGTCTCAGGAAACACAGGAAGAACGAGAAATACGTCTCACTGCCGATCGTGAAGCTCAAGCACTAGAGTCTGAGACTTTCACTGAAATTCGCCTGAGTTCTCAGAGGGTTCGGACAGCAAATGCCCGGCCTGTAGACGGTATATGTAATTCAAAATATGCTGCCCGAAAAGTCACTATTCCACGCGGACGAAGTCGCGGGCACAGCTAGTATTATTACTAAAATGTCAAGTGAAATAATCAAAAAATTATGTTACGTTCCGTTCCTTGCAGTAACTTACCAAGTTCAGCGCCATCTATCCAGCGACCAGGGAAGAGTTAAAAAAGAAAATCCCTCATTGACGTAATTTTAGTAGGCAAATTTTAAATCACGTCTAAACTTGTATGGAGTAGTGTCAGGCGCTGATTAATTTGACAGGACTAAACCAACATTTATCGTATGTTCTTTTCATTATGAAATAGATAGAAAAAGATGCACTGAACTTAAATTTAGTTTGGTTTGTGAACACGGGAATCGGCATCAATATTCGGCCAATGGCAGATGTGTTTTCAACACTGGCAGCCTTCTTGTTGTGCCATGCTTCCCTGCACCTTAATTGCGTAACACGCCATCAATCTCCATCTGAATAATTTTAATCCATTGGTTCATAATATGTTCGAAAAATTTGTCTGCGCAACAACATAAATCAGCATCTAGCCTAGCCTTTTCCCAACTATGTTGGGGTCGGCTTCCAGTCTATCCGGATGCAGCTGAATACCAGTATTTTACATGGAGCGACTGCCTATCTGACCTTCACAACCCTGTTCCTGGGTAAGATTGGTTGCCAGACTTTCGGGCTTCTGACTACCCGTAACGACTGTCAAAGTTCCACGAACGACAGCCGGGACCAACGGCTTCCCGTGCTTTCCGAGGCACGGAGGGGTCACGGTATGTAAAGATGGTCACCCATCCACAGACCAAGCGCGGCAAGCGTAGCTTAACCCGATCAATCGACCTGTGCGGCTGTTATTATATAAATATTGATGAAGTGTCAAAGTGAAAGCCATTCCTACTGTTAGTGTTACGCATTAACCCCACTGGTCTGTGCGAGCCTCATCCAGGTTTAGTAAGAGTAGATTTGGTAATAAATAATTATGTTAACTTCAAGAGAAAAAGTACTGAAAATAAACCGCGGAAAATTTACTGAAATAGTAAACATATAAGTACGGCACGGTTGGCACAGTGGTTAAGCGATTGACTGCTGCGCTGCATGTCGCGGGTTCGATTCCCGCACGGAACAAATATTTGTATGACCAACAAGTTTCGGGTCTGGCTGTTTGTGTTTGTGAGTTTAAATGTTTGTAAACGCACCCACAATGCAGGGGAAATTCCTAGTGTGGGGAACGTTAAAAAAAATTCCCTTCCCTTTGGGAAAAATATTACGATATAATCACCACACCTGACAAATATACGTGTTGTACAAATAAAAATGTCATTCCGACCCAAAAATAATACTAAATATCCTCAGACTCCCTTTAATTTTAAATTAATTACGGGAAGAAACCGGTGACCCATATTTCACCGGAAACTCTACTGCGAACAATAAAATCGCCATCAGTTCTGACCCGTTTCTGCCACTTCCCTACATTTTACAACTGGCAACATTATTGATCACAATTTCGGTTGACAAGCTGACAGATGCCAACGAACTCGACAATCAATGTTCATTGGTATCAAGTACCCGGCTGAGATTTGGTTGTGCTTAAATTCACGTAATACTTAAGACAGAAAAGGCCAGTGTATTTGGATCCGTGCGGAAAAAACAAAAGAGAACCGGTACTAGAAATCTAGTAATAGACCTCTGGTAAAGAGCCCTACCTGTTTCTGGCTCCAAGTAGATAGAGAGAAGTATTCTTTATTATGTACACCATAAAAAATACAGCTAGAATTGTAGAAATTTTACAAGGGGTGAGACAATGGACGGTCTATCGCTAAAAGCAATCTTTTAAAAAGAACTTTTGGATAGATTATGGAAAGAGAGACTACAGGTAGTCAGTACATTCCATAACCGTATTGCTTGAACTGTAAAAGGTTTATCAGAGAAACTGGTAGCGTTGTTCTATTGTAGGGGTATGGTTGGGTGTCAGTCTTTTAGCGGAAAACCAATTTTCGTACTTAAAAAACTTTCAAATTCAAGTCACAAAGTCAGTGTCAAAAATTAGTTAACAATGTAGGTAAGTTAGAAGATTTTGACAGATTAGGATTAGAATGCAAATGTTCTTTAAAAAAAGGGAATTGTCCGCTTTGTCTTTAAGATGATGATGAGGATCATGCTTCTGATTCAAATACAGGCATTTAAGTCAGAAGCATCAGGCGTCAGTGACAACTTACCATCAGGTGAGCCGATTGCTTTTGGTTCTGACCGAAACGTGTCAAGATATATTGGGTACATTATCTATACATAAGAAGGATAAGGTCCTTGACGGGTCAAACAAAATTACATGATACATCAAAGTGGATAGGTCGATGTGCGAACGATTGATGGTCTGTGATTTGAACCTCGCAAAGAAGCATTCATGCACAGGTTACTGTGAGATTTGTGTCTGTAAACGCATCTATTAAGGAGTAGAAAAAAATAGGTCTCTATTTTTAAGCTAACTTAAAAATAACCTAAAAATTGCAGTGAAAGAAATGCTCTGGAATTTGAATGGCGCAAATGTCGACAAAATTCTACAACGTCAAGTGTCTGGCCAGAAACAGTTCGTACTTTAAATACAGGAATTTTCTATTATATTAACCCACGGCTCGCTTCTACTGTTGGTACTGTAACAATAATTTACGTAATCACAATCAGCTGCTACACTTTGGCCTCATTCCCAGAAATACAAGTAATTTTTACGAGTCAATAACCTCCCATTCTCCCATATTTGTTACCAACACAACAACCCTCGAACACACACACGCCCACTTACTGACACACACAAGCACTTTCACACACATAATATTACGTTTTGCTGTGCGTTACATTCGTACATACGTTCGCGAAACAGTGTTTTCATAATAAATCACCTTGTGCTTTAAATCATGGGGAACACAAACACAGAACACATTTTACCCAACAATTACGTTGTCCGCACCTAATATTTAAAGTTGAACACTTAATGTACAGTCGGATAACAAAATATACTCGGTTTAGAGACGGGAATCAGTGACATTGGGAATCGATTCGAGAACGGATTAGGCAATCGATTCGAGATGGTGGATACAATTACATGCGTTGTCTTTAGAATTGAGGTGTGGGTTTTTTTTTTGTTATTTTATGGTTTGTTTTGGTTAACAATTACGAGTATAAATGTTGTTGGATGGAGAGGGTGAGGCAAGGGTTCCTCTCGCTCTCCATTTCCATCTCTCTCTTAGGCCAAAGAAAATATGGGTGGATTGTGTGAGAAATGAAAGAGAAGGGAGTATGATAGCGTGACGGTTAACAGGGGAGAGTGGAAGAAGAAAAGACACGGGAACCAGTGACATAAAGGATCGATTCAAGAACGGATTAGGATATCGATTCGAGAAAGTGGCCAGGAGTGTTATATACATGCGTAATTGTCTTTAGAATTGAGATGTGGGATTCCTTACTTATTTTAGGGTATTTTTTGGTGGCGGAGGCCTAAGAAAAGATGGATGGATTGTGTGAGGAATGACACGAAAGAGAAGGGAGTGAATGATAGCGTGACGGTTGACAGGGGAGAGTGGAAGAAGAAAAGACACGGGAACCAGTGACATAAGGAATCGATTTAAGAACGAATTAGGATATCGATTCGAGAAGGTGGCAAGGAATGTGATATACATGCGTAATTGTCTTTAGAATTGAGATGTGGGATTCGTTGATAATTTTAGGGTATTTTTTGGTGGCGGAGGCCTAAGAAAAGATTGATGGATTGTGTGAGGAATGACACGAAAGATAAGGGAGTGAATGATAGCGTGACTGTTGACAGGGGAGAATGGAAGAAGAAAACGTGTTGCGCTGACCCCAAGCAACATGGGACAAGGGCCGGAATATAATGGTTTTGGTAAACATTTCAAAATAAGCCAAAGAAATTATGCATCAATTGGTATGATTGATACACTAATGATACTTCAATCTAAATTGATGCAATGATCGATTTAACGATACTAAAGTTCAGAAAGAGACATCTGATTGATATGAACTCCAGTAATCGATTCCGAAATCAATACCACAACAGAATCGATTTCAATTAACGTTCCTATCTCTAGCCGGAGTAAATAGCAATAAATTGGCAGCGAAAGATAAATAAACTGGGCTTTTCGCTATCCGTGAACCGCTCGACTGTTTAAGAGTACATTTTAAACCCTATCTGTTTTGTGTTACCACGTAAGAAACGGTTTGGAAAGTAATGATCTAATTTCATTCGCTGACCACTCTATTGGCTTCTCAGAACGTATTTTTTCCAATGTTTTGCGATGTTTTGTGAAAATATTGGGTTTTTAAGAGTGGAGTTTTATTTTCGTGTGTGGGTGCGTTAGTGGAAATACCTAATTGTTATTGCGTGTGGGATCTGTTCCAAGGAATCAATTTCTTTTTGATTTTTTTTCGTTCTTGAGTAGACCAAAATAAATCTCGGACGCTCATGTTTGCAGAGCTTTTCTTGACGAAGCATTCCTTTAAAAAAGCATGTTTTAATAATAAGCCAAAATAAGCAATTTATAGCTTGTTAACACATCATCTTCATCTTTTTGCCCTCGCCCACGTTACTTGGTATCGGCAGAACACGTTTTCTTCTTCCATTCTCCCTTGTCCACCGTCAAGCTATCATTCACTCCCTTTTCTTTCATATCATTCCTTACCCAATCCATCCATCTTTTCTTGGGGGGGGAAGGCCCAAGGGTCCCTCTCCATCCACATTTATAGTCATTACTCTTTAACCACATCACATCTCTAAAAATATACAAATATAAAATACAACACCCTTTTCTCGAAAGACCTACAAAATTCTCACCGTAATTTTTGTGAACAACTGTACTTTCATAATGTTGCCAGTAATTGGCGCTGTGATCGCGCAACGATTTGTCACGTCGCGCATAAACCATAGCTATCGGCACTGAGTACAGGTGAGCGCAAAATTCAAACGAAAACTCTCCGTAGACGGACAACTCGTGGTCGCCGCGAGTTGTCAGCAACCGCCAGTTTTCTTATCTTAAGCGGGGGTGACAAATGGGCCATTGATATTCGGTGGCGAAAACGTGCAGTGACTGCCAACAGTCGTGAACTCGTGACAAGTTGCTCTTAAAAAGGGTGGCTATCGTTGAACGGTATTGGCGGTTACGTTCCATGTGATGCGGATACCATGGAGGCCGGTACGGACATGCCGCGTGGCGAAAATCGGAACTAATGCAGCCATCTTGATTTTTCAATAGAATTTCACAAATATATAATAGAATTATAGATACCTAATTCGAAATTTGAAGATTTAATTTTTAACTTTCACTCATAAAATTACCTTGCACGACCATCTTCATCGAATCTTAATAAAACAGAGACTTAATATGTCAGTCTTGTCAGATATGTCAGAGTTATCTGATCTAACTTAATCCGTCTTATTACAAACGTAAATTTCTTATAGTTGCCGGCACGTAACTTGGCAAGAGTTTTTGTAGTGGGGGAAGTTTGCGCAGGCACAATTTCATACATTTTTATATGCGCGAACTTCCCCCACTACGAAAATCTCTTGCCAAGTTACGTGCCGGTAATTGTAATGCAAAATTGAAAACTTAGATTCGGGTTTAACGTCAGTTTTTGTAATAAGAACTTTAGCTTCGTCGGATTATAGTTCGAAATTTAAAAATGGCTGGATGGTTTACCTGGGTCTAAAGATAAATCTTGTTTTGTAATAAGGCCGAATATGTTTTATTAAGATTCGATGAAGATGGTCGTGCAAGGTAATTTTATGTCATAGTTGATATCTTCAAATTTCAAATTAGGTCTCTATAATTCTAAAGGTGCGAAATGTTTACCAACAGCACTTCCCTGTCAGTGTTACTTAAGCGCCAAAAGATCCAAGTCTTCTTCTTTGTCGTGTCGAAGAAGAAGTGTTGTAGAGCATTGAAGCATTTTGTGTCGGGCCAGCAACATTTTTGTCACCGTGTTGTGGTGATTGTGGCTCGTCTACACAGACACAATGTGTTCGACAATCTATAACAGTACAGGTACAGAGAACATTGGAAAACGGTGTTAATATCTGTGATCCAGGTGGTCTGAATAAATACATAGTATTGTGATAATATACACTATTGTTGAGACTTGAGTGGGAGAAAAATTATTATGTATCGGTGTACCGTTTAGTTCTAGGAACGTTGTGAGAGAAATATGGAGACTTGATAGACTTTTAAGTAGACATAGGGAACAATATGAACAGTATGTACTACCGGAGAAGAAATTCTCGTAATTGTAACCTCTCAAGCTTCGCCTAATGAGACACAATTGATTTTCTATTGTATCGTATTACATAGGGTACGCGCGGAGCTAAACGGGTTAAGAACGTTCACAGTCTGTTCTTTCTCAATCTGTCATATATACCTCTAATTTCCCTACATTTTGGATAAGATATACAGGGTTATTGGTAAGAGGTTGTTATTCATTAACAACCTCTTAAGAGGTCATTGTACTCATCATTATGAACAACTTTTACTATGGGACCAAACCTGAAATCGCGAAAAAAATCAGCTGTTCCCTACATTTATGCAAAATGTAGGGAACAGCTGATTTTTTTTCGCGAGAACCATTGTACAGTTTCTATACCTTATGTCTGTAATTAATATGGTATACATAATAAAGAGTATTCTATTCTATTCTATAGTTTTTATCGACATACCTCGCGGGCGAAGCCGCGGGCCGAAGCTAGTGTAATATATATAACAATACAATTTAGATTTTAGTACGATAAATAAAATCTAAGTCCTAATAGAATATTTATAGACCTGATTGATACATAACTAATCCGAATATTCCTAAAACCGAAATTGGTATTAAATTCCTAATCTTAAACCACAATCACCATATTATCAGGTAGTCCCCGATGCATTTGTAATTTGTAATCAATCCAGCGTTATACTAATCCATTGAATTAATTAAGTGTGAATTAAATTAATCAATTCACCTGCTGTAGAGATAATACTCAAACTGGTTAGCTAATTGATTTACTGACTTATACAGGTGTTGAAGCTTTTAACACTTTTGATTTTAACGCGATTTTTAAAGCTTTATATTGCTTCTTGGATTTAAAAACCGGTCAAGTGCATGTCAAACTTGCGCATTTAGAGTTCCATGGTTTTAGTAGCGATCACAAAATTAAGTTTGTTATAAATATTTCTTTAAAAATAATAATATGTTGGAATTCCTTAAAGTGGCCAGATTTTTCTGAAAGGACATCATTCAAGTGTCGAACATTTTATACCCAAAAAATTAAAGTGCCGGCCAGAATAAAAAAAAATCCTTACTATTTTCTTATGGGAAATCTCATCTTGAATTTTTTTTTTACAATTACAACCAAAGTCTAAAATTAACCCCCGGCTGATATTTGAGATTGAAAATGCCAAAAATCATATTTTTATAACAAGTGTTAACAAAACTTTTATAACAAGTGTTAACTAAATAACATTTAAAAAATACAAATTTTTATTAAATTTAACATCCTGAACAGGTTTCTATAAACTATAAATGTATATAAATAAATGATATATTTATTTATTACAACTTTATGCACAAGTAAAAAAATAATACTGTACAAAGGCGGAGTCAATCTTAGGGTGATGCAGAGACAAAACATGACAGGTGGTGCATGCGCACTGACTGCATGCGGGATAAATAGCTCGGAAATGACTTTAAAATACAAGAATAAATACTAATACATAGATACAGGAAAAATAACGATCGGTAGAGGAGAAAACGAATCCAGCAAATAAGAGCTGGGATGTTTCGGCCATCTTCTGACAGATAGGTTCACGTGAATTTCTGTTTCGAAGATGTTCCACATCAAGCTACCCGAAACTGTCAAATTTTCCCAATCAACCTTGAACTTGAACCTTATGCTTTAGCGATAAAATTAAAAATCTATTGAAGAAATTTAACAGATTGTAGTAATTTCGTAATTTGATGTGCTGGCGTCTGTACATTTGATGCCCAACACGATGACTTTCACTTTCAATTAATCCAAATCGGTTTTTCTTTTTTCTAAATTCTGTTTTAAACAAGTTTTGTTCTATGCTACTAAAAAGTCCTAGAAAATGGATTGCCAGTGTTGCCACAGTCCTGTAAGTGGTAATCTACGTGATGTCCTTATCTTCACCCATTCAATACATTGCAGACCCCACTACTGTGCCAAGGCCGGGATATTTTACCGTCAATGTATACAGAGCTGTGCGGTTACGTCGAAATCCGCCGTATCTATGTGACAAGGGGGTTAAGATACGGCGAGGATAATGGGCTTACAGTTGATCCTTTACAGGATCGATTGGTTCCCTTCATTTATTATACACGAGTCAGTTCAGTTTTGGGACAAAGACGGAAATGAAGGCTTGGGGAGATTATTCACAGGAGGTGCTTTCTCCAGTAACGATACTGACCTTGCTGCCTAATTACTAAAATAGAAAATAAAGAGCATTGGTGGCACAGTGGTAACGACCGCGACTTACGAGTTGTAGATCGTGGGTTGAAACCCGAGCAGGCACTTTACTTTGTGTAAATTAGTTCACCACCACTGCTCTCAAAACGGTGAAGGAAAACATCGTGAGGAAACCGGGATGTCGTAGAAACAAAAATTCGGAGACATGTGACGTCTGCCAACCCGCACTGTGCCCGCGTGGTGGATTATGGCCCACTCCCTCTCACAGAGAGGAGGCCTGTGTCTCAATAGTGGGGAGATTATAGGCTGATAATGCATATACATGATACAGTTAAAGTCAACACGGCAAGCCACTTATTTTTGCTTTTGACGTAATTAATTTTCATTCGATCCACTTATTGTAAGATACAATTCTACAATACCGTCTGGCGCGAATTGATGAAATTCGCGCCAGACGGTATTGTAGAATTGTATGAAAATCATAACATCAACTACATGCAGATTGACGTACCAGTAGGTCCTGAAATAAACGAAAACAAAAAGACAATAATATATGATCTTCACACCTCTTATGTGAGGAGCCGCCGAATGTGTAAAACGTTTCATTCTGATTTGTTCGGAGACTGCTAAAGGCTCCTACAAACAGGCGCGACTCGCGATATAATCGCGAACGACACAAAGGTACCGCTTGTTGCGCGACTTGCGGTGCCTTTGTGTCGCGTGCGATTTTAACGTGTGTCGCGCCTGTTTAGTTTGAAGTGTCGAATCAACCTGTCTTTTTCCAACTATGTTAGGATCGGTTTCCAGTCTAAACAGACAGCTGAATACCAGTATTTTACATGGATTGACTGCCGATCTGAACTCCGACACCCCTTGGTAACCCCCCCCCCCCCCCCCCCCCCCCCCTTCAGACTTTTGGGCTTCTGACCAACCATAACGACTGTCAAAGATATACGAATGTAAGCCGGGACCAATAGTTTAATTTGTTTTCGATATGTAATCAGTGGTCACCCATCCTCGAATTGACCGCGGTAAGCGTTGCTTAACTTTCAATCGATCCGTGCGACCGTTGTTATTTAGCCACGAGCCCCTCTGATACATACGTGTCCACACAGTCGTAAAACCTGTCTAATTACCGTAATTGGAGAATCCAAGAGCCAAGATTTTATTATGCAATTAGCTTAATTTATTTTTCGAAAATGTCAGATTGTTATCTCGCATTCAAATTATCACACGTAACTCCCTAATTAACTGCATTGATACCTCTTAAATTTTAACTTAGAAGGTTAAGTAGTACTAAATACTGTCAATGTCTTACAAAACTTAACTTTTAGGTACAAATGACTACAAAATCGTGCCCGCTACTTAAATGCTAATCACGGCTGGTTCATGTTTGTTTTGCCGACTGTACGTCACCGATAGGGCTGCGCTGTGACATTTTGGGCCCAAGGCAAGCCCTTAGATCCTGGCGGTTGTGTCACTTCCATAAAAGGAGCTATAATACGACCGTGGATTTTGAAATTTGTATTGGGTTGGGTTGTGCAACATAACTTTGTGCATAGGTTTAATGTTGAATTCAGACCTACCGCATTGACCGGTATAACGAATGGTTCTGAGGGAATTGTAAATGTTTTGATTCTTGATATTGGTAATAGATTGAATGATGATAAAATCATGACCAGGGAATTGGATCATCTTCAGAATTCTTCTTCAAACCTCGTGTAGCGCAGTTTGTTCCACCAGTTACTCAACTGAACCGAGCGCTCGGCGCATCGTGGACGACTGTCCACGATGCGCCGAGCGCTCGGTTCACTACACCCAACACCTTATTTGACTAGCCAATTCTTCCCTTGCGGTGGTAGGGCTAACGCCCGCCTGGTTTGCGACCACCCTCCCACCGGAGTTCGGCGTCAAGCAGCCTGCTGTGTTTCGTCGATGCGTGGGAGTTCCAGTGCCCTAGGTATCTGGGCACGCTGGTTCCATCAAAGAACTCATCCATCGCTTTCCATCAAGCGTGAACGGGGTCAAGAGCGGGCCCATGCAGCAATAAAAAATAAAGAATCATTACAAAAGAAGCCTGAAAGGCCTGAATTTTTCTAAAATACGTGGATACTGATTCTCAATCCTTTTATAGCCCATAAACTACACTTTTTGTGGTTTTACCATTACTTGATAATCTCATAATTCTGTTAAACTTTTTAATTTACATGGCAGAAAGGCTGTCTTTATCGACATAGTGGAACAACCCTTTGCCTACAAAAATACTCACCGAATTAACATAGTGTGGTATAGCTATGTAGATTCAGTGTCTAAATAAAAAAACACGTCTTAATTGCCAAAAAGATTACACTCAGAAGGTTTAACATTGGCCCCTGACTAGACAAATCTGTATCTTGGAAACCAATATGGCGGATTTACCATTTTAAATAGGTTTTTTTTTTAAATAACAACAAGTGGCATGTGTTTGCAAAAAATATTTTACCAGATTAATTACTTTTCAGCTTCGTCGTATGACAAGTTTGATGTCAGGAGAGTGCAAATTTCTTATATTGCACTGTATTTCACTATTGTTTTGTTGCCAATAAACAAGTTTAGATTTATCGATAGAGCTATTAACTACAAGCCGAAAACTACATTATTATGAATTACCATCAGAATAGGTTGTCAGTCACCAACAATAGATTCAAAATTACTCAATAATTTTGAATTCTATGTTCTATGGTAATTCAAGAATGTGTGCAATGATGTCAATGTCAATTATAGTGAACATAATCTTAGTGTTTATTGTCTAGATAAGGATATTTGCTGCTTAGGTCACGAATAATACGCGTCTAAATGTCTGAGAACATGATTGTGTAGATTAAATGAAGTACTATGATTTAGCAATTGTTTTGAGGGATTATTAAATAGTCTCATGGTTGCAGGAGGGGCCCGTGGCTAAATAATAACAGCCGCACAGGTCGATAGATCAGGTTAAGTTACGCTTGCCGCAGTTGTTCTGTGGACGGGTCACCATCTTTACATACCGTGACCCCTCCGTGCCTCGGAAAGCACGTTAAGCCGTTGGTCCCGGGTGTCGTTCGTAGATCTTTGACAGTCGTTACGGGTTAGTCAAAAGCCCGAAAGTCTGACAACCAGTCTTATCAAGGGGTATCGTATTACGTAGTAGGTAATTGGATTGTGGAGGTCAGATAGGCAGTCGCTCCATGTAAAATACTGGTATTCAGCTGCATCCGGTTAGACTGGAAGTCGACGCCAACATAATTGGGAAAAGGCTAGGCAGATGATGGTTGCAAGAGTGACTGCTGAACAAGGCTTCCTGGGTTCGATTCCTAGGGCAGTAGGAATCGAACCCAGGAAGCCTTGTTTGCGACCCCTACATGAAACATGGAGCGACTGCCTATCTGACCTCCACAACCCAGTTACTGGGTAAGAAATACGATACTCCTTGGTAAGACTGGCTGGGCTTCTGACGACCCGTGACGACTGTAAAAGATCCACTTATTACAGCCGGGACCAGCGGCTTAACGTGCTTTCCGAGGCACGGAGTAAGAATGTATGTACGGACCAACCGCGGCAAGCGTAGCTTAATCTGATCGATCGACCCGTGCGGCTGTTATTAGTTAGCCATATTTCAAGAACTAAGTCACCGATGTCATTATTTCATGGTGCGACATAAACCATGATAAGCTAGTAAACATTGTAGTCAAATTGTTTAGCAGACTGACATACTACGTCATCATCATAATAATATTATGACGGTCAAAAAATTACATTTGTTACTTGAATGCGCTGACAATTACAAAAATATATTACCTAGTCAATGTACAAAGTTTTTTTTTCTAAGTTTGCATTTACCGCAGCAACACATCATGATCATCAAAATATGGGACCAAGGATAAGTCCCTAATAAGACTTCAAAGTGCCCAAAAAATCTTGACAGGTGGCAAAGTCTGGAACTATATTAGAAACGTATCCAATTTGTCAGATGCTTGACAGTTGTCTATGCAAGCAGCGCCGTTATAAGACCCAAGTTACACTGGCTACCGACATCTATCATTATAACCATAAAAGGCATGATATTAAAAGTTTTGTAACACGTCTATGCTAGATTTTAATGAGTGATTGCAGGATAATTGCAGAGCTCAGAAATATGTACTTAGCTTGAAGAATTTTATGTCATGTATGGTAATACGGGTCGCGTAATAAGGTGTTGGACAAGGACTGGCTATATAGTTTATGTTTCCTTAAAAAAATTTAATCTAATAGGTTTGCATAGAATTATGGCAAATGTTATGATTATGATTACTGATAATATGCATATAAACTTGCTCAATTTCGCGCGATGTAGGAGATATACATATACAAGGATTTGGATCTCTACCACCTTTTCAAATGCCTGGTCTAATTGAAATAAATGATTATAATGCCGTCTTTAAATATTTTCATTTTTCTTTTAATTTGGGTTGTACTCCCAGGTTGGGCATAGCGTTATTGGCGCTACTAGGATTTCGCAGCCCGTTGGTGGCTAAAGACTCGCCCCCTATTACATGAGACTTAAACATATATGCTAAACATAACTGGCAAAATAGGTGTATATTGTTCTATAGATACACCTGTGCCTAACCCTTCGAGGATTACAGGCGTAATTTTATGTATATAGCATAGGAAGAAAGAAAAAAAGAAAATACGTTTAAAAGAAAAGTCGAGAAAATTTATTTGACAAGAATTAACAAGACGATTGTACTCGTACTATAGGAAAATGTAAAGTCCGAAGTCCCAAATAACAAGATATTTGCAGCTCCAGCTTCATCGTCCATTGCCAATTAGCTAGCTATATATTTATTAGCGCTCCATCAGTCCGATACGATCCTGATGGCGGCCACATCCTGCTTGCTTTTCATCATAAACTCCACTGATTATTCCTCACATAAACATGTCATATTATCTGTAAATAAATAGTTTTCGCCTGCGGCTGTGGCTGAGATTATTAAGATTTATACTTTGGTAGGTGCGGTGACTAAGATTTGAGCGTGACTTTTGAAGGTTCCGATGTCTACTTCTGTTGCATCATCGAGTTGAAAGATCAAGATAAGATTTCAAAGAGTGAAAGATTTTGCTTCTTCTACACAAATTATTTTCGTGTCTGTTTATATGACCATGTCGTTCTTTTAAAATAGGCATCGGATTTTGATGCGTTTTTCACCGTAATTTAGGGAATCTATTCCGGAAAATTTACTTGTTTTAAATAATAATATTGAACTATATTATATATATATTATTTTTATTATATATATATTATATATTTATATATTATAAAGAAATCTACATTTTTCGTCAAGTTCTAAAACCGTGCGAAGCTGCGATCCATTTATAATACAGGCTGTTCTTTATCAAGTGGTCTTCTAGTGTCATTATTAGTCATGCTATTTTTAGTTTATATTTACAAGCTAAAGGCGTTTGTCTTCTTATTTCGTTTAAGTTTTACTATATCCTTTAAAAGGTTTAAATCTCTTATGTCTTTGTTTTCTTTGGCTTGCGTTTCATTTTAAATTAATAAAATTATGCGTGTTCTGTGAGAGAAAGTACGCAAAGGAGTCCACTGTTCCATGTTAGTTTTAAATTATATTATTATACTATTGCCGACGGAATTATTGTCTCTATGTCGATTAATGTAATTGGTGTTGTTTTAATTAACTAAAAATAAATAAATCAGCAGCAAAATTATGCACTTATTAAAGTAATATAATGCTATTCTCGTTTGAGCACTTGGTGGATACTTGGATAGTATGCTTACGCTGCCGAGAGCAGCAAACTTTACATTTCAGTGCTTCGAGTGACAGATCTCGGCGATAAGTGAAAATCCGGGGATGAACGCTACTGAATGTTCAGAACTAGTAGCCAAATTGGCTGACTCTACGTACAGTGGGCTGCATCAATTGGGTACCCCAGTTGTATGAAAATTTTAATACAACTGGGGTACCCAATTGATGCAGCCCACCGTACCTATTTAGATTACCATAGAATCTAGGAAGATGAAGAAAGTAATTTGATTCCCACATCTGTTAACAGACTTATCATTGTTGTAAGTATTGGATCATTTAGCTCCCTTCAAAATGGTTGAGCTGAATGGTGCTGATCTATGCGTCATGTTCGTGAACGGGCGCCGTCAGTTGGGGCTGGTCATCACTTAGCTGCCTCGGCTTATTTTTAATTATTTTATTTTTGGATAGTTGTTTTGTTACTATTTGTTGTACTCTGGACGCTTTTAACACGGACTTCTTTTTTTTTTACATCGTTCTCACATTACCTATATAATTATTATAAATTCAAAAGTAATGATGTAACTAATATTTTTGTAAAATATAATTTAAAAAGAGTGTCCATGGAGTTTCTTCTCCATAGGTACCTACGCTTTGGAATGGGCAACTAGCTTTTTTTTTTTTTGACCGACCGACTTCTTGGTAATTCAAAAGTGCCTGTTAATGGTTTAATTGAAATAAATGCTTTGAGTTTGAGTTTGTCTTATTAGCCAAGATTCAGTAGACCATCAATAATCCTAGATAGAATACCAAAGCGACCAGAATATTACGATCCTAGTATCAAAGCTTATCTATTAATATAAATAGTGTTAGCTCCCGGCTAAGTCTGACATAGTAATTGATTTATTGATAGATTGCCGTTGGATTAATCGTTGACGTTATTGATTTGTAGGTTATGTATTAAGTCCGGGAGAAGTCGTGACTTCGCGGCTTTCAGATTATGTTTGGTAGATTTTGTTACGGTCATTAGTGCATTAAATTATTTCGGATTTGTATTACTGAGTTTAAGTCTGTCTGTAGATTTATTTGTAGACAGTTTTGGTCTCGGCTGCACAGTGCACTTTGGGCGGATAAAAGGAATAGATATTTAAGACATTTAATCAATCGTCGATCGATCAGGTTAAGCTACGCTTGCCACGGTTGGTCTGTGGATGGGTGACCATCTTTACATTCCGTGACCCCTCTATGCCTCGGAAAGCACGTTAAGCCGTTGGTCCCAGCTGTCATTCGTGGATCTTTGACAGTCGTTACGGGTAGTCAGAAGCCCGAAAGTCTGACAACCAATCTTACCAAGGGGTATCGTATTCATGTAAAATACCGGTATTCAGCTGCATCCGGTTAGACTGGAAGCTGACCCCAGCATAGTTGGGAAAAGGCTAGGCAGATGGACAATTTAAGAAATTTTCATTAGTAAGAAGAGAGTCCACCAACCAACGGTGTCGACATAACTCACACAAAAAGCAAGCTGAAATGGCAATGATAATGGGCCGCACATATTAGCCCTTGAACCGATGACCGTTGGGTTGGGACCTTTCGATGACGTGTTCTTGACTGGCATCGGCGAATCAGCAAACGTAAGGAAGAATGCCCGCAGGCTAGGTGGAGCGACGTTCTTCACAGGGTGGCTGGTAGCATCTGGATGAGAGTTGCCGAGACTTGAGCTCCTGAAGTTCTGAGTTGAGCTGCACGATTTCTGACAAATGCGTGCACTGATTGGACAGGTCCGCTCAATCTGTGTGGCTCTTTATTCAAAAGACCGTTTCAGACACCAATCTATCTATATAGTTTTCACACGGTTTGACCAAGATTTTGTCTGGACTTTAAAAGAGACTGTGAGCTCTGAGTTTGTTTCGGCCTTTCTTCTCAGAATAGTCAGATGGGAAACGCCGACCTCATCTAGATTTAAAAAAATATGATTGACGTGTAAAAGTGTTTGTACAAACCTACTTACAGAAAATAAATCATTTATCGATCTTAATGGCGTGCAATTGGAGAGGACTATGGTACAGCCGACTGCTGTGAGCTAATGATATAGAAAAAATATTTATACTTAATAATTTATACTTATTTATTTTTAGTACTTACTTATATATTTTTTTCAGATTTGTTTTTTTTTTTACTTAATCACATCACACTAATATTACAAAGGCGAAAGTTTGTGAGTGTGTGTGTGTGTATTTATATGTTTGTTACTTCTTCACGCTCAAACGGCTGGACCAATTTTGATTAAAAATTTTGTATGGAGGTACCTGACACCCTGGATTAACCTTAAATTCCTCCCCGTCTAAAGCTGAAAACCTTTTGCATAGCAGTGTACCTAAATGTAGTCGCTTATTTAGCTTCGAACATGTAACCCCGCGTGATGTAGTTAATGTTTTTAACACACTAAAGTCTAAAAACACCGGTGATTACTGGGGCATCTCCATTAAACTTTTAAGTAATATAATAGACATCGTAGCCCCCTATCTAGCTGTTACTTTTAATAAATGTGTTGATTTAGGAACGTTTCCTGACCTCATGAAGAGTAGTAAAGTCATACCATTATTTAAATCAGGTAATAAAAATGACGTTGGCAATTTCAGGCCTATTTCCATCTTACCTGCATTTAGCAAAATATTTGAAAAATTAATACTCAAGCAGTTGCTAAGACATTTTAATTTAAATAGCCTCCTTCATAATGAACAATATGGCTTTACAAAAGGTCGTTCGACTACAGATGCGGGTGTTGCTTTGCTAAAACACATATATAATGCATGGGAGAATTCGAAAAATGCTATTGGAGTTTTCTGTGATCTCTCCAAAGCCTTTGATTGCGTGCACCATGACACGCTTTTACGTAAACTACGTCATTACGGTGTCCAAAACGAAGCTCTCAACGTAATAAATTCTTATTTACATAATAGGTTCCAATGTGTGGATGTTAATGGTGTTAAATCTTCCGGGCTACCAGTTCAGTTAGGTGTACCGCAAGGCTCAATACTGGGTCCTTTCTTGTTCCTAGTATATATCAATGATTTACCATTCCATTTAAAGGGCATCTGTGACGTTGTACTGTTTGCAGATGATACCTCTCTTATTTTTAAAGTAGACAGGAATAGACAAGATTTTGACGACGTAAACAGTGTGCTCTCAATAGTTACGAATTGGTTTACGTCAAATAACCTAGTTCTCAATGCCAAGAAGACGAAATGTGTAAAGTTCGCCTTACCGAATGTTAGAAATCTAGGACCCAACATCGTCTTAGATAAAGAGGTGCTTGAAACTGTGGACTCGGCAGTTTTTCTGGGAATAACAGTAGATGCCAAACTTCAGTGGAGACCACATATATCAAGTCTAGCAGGAAGGCTCAGTTCGGCTGCCTACGCCGTCAGGAAAGTAAGACAATACACTGACGTTGATACAGCTCGTTTAGTCTATTTTAGTTATTTTCACAGCGTTATGTCCTACGGTATTCTGCTGTGGGGCAAAGCCGCTGATATACAAAATATATTTGTCCTGCAAAAACGAGCTGTTCGAGCAATATACCAGTTAGGTGCCAGAGTTTCTCTAAGAGATTTTTTTAAAGATATTGGAATTCTTACGGTTGCATCACAGTTCATCTTTGCCAACATTTTATATATTAGGCAAAATATACACTTGTATACTAAAAACAGTGATATTCACAATGTTAACACTAGAAATAAGGGCAAACTACGCGCTCCCTTTCACCGGCTTCATAAGGTTCATAACTCATTTGTTGGGCTTGGTATAACCTTTTATAACAAGCTACCTTCTTCATTACTAGATTTACCTTTTAATACATTTAAAGCTCAAATAAAATCCAACCTTTGTTCAAAGGCATACTATTCCATCAACGATTACTTAAACGATAAGAACAGTTGGTCGCCCTGATTAACTCAAGACAATGTTTATGTTCTTTCTCCAGAATTAGTTTACTGACAAGTTATATGAGTTCATATGATTGTTTTTTATTTTTTTTTTAATTCTATTAACCTCTTAAATAAATTGCAAACTATAGTTTTGTATAATTTAGAAGCATTTTTTAATTTTGTAAATGTAAGAACCATGTTTCCGTTTATTATGATTTAATTTTGATGTTGACTTGAAAGAGCATGGCAGTTGAGAACTTGTCATGCTCACTTAAATGTCTCACCGATGGTGGCGCGTGTGTTGGATCATTCGGTTCCCTACAAACTGGTTGAGCTGGATGGTGCTGATCCACGCGTCATGTTCGTGAATGGGCGCCGTCGGTTGAGACTGGTCATCTCTTAACTGCCAATGCTTATTTTTAATCTTATATTTTGAATTGTTTCTTCATTTGTGTCTTTTTTTTTTACATTGTTCTCACATATAGAAGCAACAAGAATAATGTACCCAGGATTTTGTAATATCTTGATTTAAAAGAGTGTCCATGGAGTTTCTTGCCCGTTCTTCTCCATAGAGATCTACGTTTTGGAATGGGCAACTAGCTTCAACTTTCGGACTAACTGACAGACTATTTAATTTTGACAATTCAAAAGTGCCTGTACAAGGTCTAATTGAAATAAATGCTTTAAATTGTAGAGCAGTGGTGGCCCAGTGGTAACAGCCGCGACTTACGAGTTGTAGGTCGTAGGTTCGAACCCAGACAGGCGCTTTACTTTGTGTAAAATTATTCCATCACCACTGCTCTCAAAAACGGTGAAGGAAAACATCGTGAGGAAACCGGCATGTCCTAGAACCAAAAATTCGAAGACATGTGACATCTACCAACCCGCACTGGGCCCGCGTGGTGGATTACAGCCCACTCCCTCTCACTGAGAGGAGGCCTGTGTCCCAGCAGTGGGAACGTTATAGGCTGATTATGCTTTAAATTTTGAATTTGAATAACATATAGGCTACTTTTTATCCCGATATTCCCACGGGATCGACAATTACGCGGGTGAAACCGCGGGGCGCAGCTAGTAATTTTTATATTTACTTGGTCCCTTTTAGAGACTATGCTAGCTGCGCCCCGCGGTTTTATTCCGTGGAAATATCGGGATAAAAAGTAGCCTATATGTATGCAGGGTGTCAGCTACCTCCATAGAAAATTTTATCAAAATTGGTCCAGCCGTTTGACTGTGAAGAAGTAACAAACATATAAACACACACACACCCCCACTCACAAACTTTCGCCTTTATAATATTAGAGTGATGTGATGAGTCGCAGCATAAACACTTCTTAATTTCCAAATTAAGTCTAAAAATACAAACAAAAGCTTTACCAAAGTAAATTAAATTCTACAACACAATAAACTCTAAAACACGTGTAATAAAATACACTTAAACACCCTTTTAGAACAACACCCTTTCATATTAAGTTCGTTCTAATTCAATTCAGTGCTTGAGTCATCCTTTAAATTATTAGTACAAGTAAACAAAGAATATTGAAACAAAGCAGTCTTGTTTTAGCTCAATAACAAAATGACGTAATTCACGAACCTATCATTACTAAAACTCATCCTTAAGAACTGTTATACTAGATACAAGGTGTCTTTGAGACAAAAAATTAAAACGGCATGTATTTAAGCGAATCTCAAAATAATTCCCAATTTGCTATCTTAAAATATAATTGACTAGAGTGTTCAATAATGAACGCACCTTTTTGTGAACCTCAAATAATTCGTATTTTGTAGTAGCGGTGTAGTAAGTAGTGTAAAGGCACACGCGATAAAATCGCGGGCGACACAAAGGCACCGCAAGTCGCGCAACGTACGGTGCCTTTGTGTCGCGCGCGATTATATCGCGTGTCGCGCCTGTTTGTAGGAGCCTTAACTTGGATGAAGCGGTAGGCGGCCGCTACCACGAGACGCTCGCTTCGCTCGTTCGGCTCGCACGCGTTTCAGTTCTAACTTTTAACCTAACCCATTTGGTCAGGGTGCCCTAGCGGGGTAGGGTGCCCTAGCGGGGTAGGGACCAATTCGGCTAGGTTGAAACTGTGACCAATTCGGTTAGGTTGGACCAAGCAAGTTGGCCCAACCTAACCTACCCGGTTTGGGGTATCCTAGCTTAGTTTCTGCGACCAACTAAGAGAAAATGCCATAAAGTTAAAAATTGGTTCAAGTAATAAAAAAGGTGTGCATCATTAGAGGTGCAAAAAATATTTTTGACACTCCATTCATTAATCCCCAATTTAAAACCAACACATGAAACACACACATGACATGAAATGTACAGTTACAAAGCTTACGCAACTGCCTTTCAGTGTTTTGTAAAATATGGCGACTGTATTCCCAAATATTTACCTTTTTGGTTAAAACTCGAAGTGTTACTACATAATATAAGTCTAAACACTACTAATGCAGGGAGAACAAACCTGATGGTTGAATCTGTTTTTGACTCAGAATATGACGTGCATTCCCGTCATATTGTTTCGGTGGATTTTGGCTAAAACATTGCTGATATTATTCAAGACTGGCTCTGTCAGGGCTCCAGGTTAAGGTTATTTTGGCCCACCGCTCATCGGGCATACGGTAAACGTGGCCAGCCCGGTCCCACTTTAGCTTAGAGGGTTTTTAAGCAACGTCAGTAATCTGTGTTTTGGAACTCAGTGTGGTGTTGCGAATATGGTCAGTCAATTTCACGCCTAGAATACTTTTTTTTTTTTTTTTTTTTTTTTTTTTTTTTTTTTTTTTTTTTTGACGGTGGGAAATCATCAAATGACTCCTCCCGCTCTGGGTGGAGCGGAAGGGAGTGTCAAACTCTTACTGACTAAAACCCACCCGTGTTCCTTCCTTAGCCCTTTATGTTCCGGGCCAGCGGTAACCCTTTCGGACAATCCCGCTGACCCGGCAGGCTTCGGCCCTAAGGGGGCCCCTCCTCGATGCTGACATCTCTTTGAGGCGCGCGTGGAACACGTACGCGCCGTCCGGCACGGGCCTGGTCCTGATCGGGCGGTGAGCTACCCATTACTCTCCGCCCGCAGGCCCGCGCCTACGGTGGCCGGGAGTCGTCACGCGGCTCCCGACGCCCGGAGCGTCTCCCGCGGCGGCTGGGACGGGAGGCTCTCTCCCTGAGCCGTTCCGCCACCTCCTTCGCTAGCATGACTGCTTCGCAGAAGGAGGTGACTGCCTCCCACTCCCTCTCGCCCCGGACCATGGCTTGCACCAGGGCCGGACGCGAGAGGTCGCCGTCGCTGCCAATCGCCTCTACGAGGACACGGCGGTGCTCCGCCCAAGCGGGGCAGACCTCCACCGTGTGCTCCACCGTGTCCTCTGGGCGATCCTGGCAATGGTGAACGCCTAGAATACTGCGCTCTACTTTTTGTTGATAATGTAATATTCAAATACTGGAGCTTCCCAATAGTGAACGAATTTTTGGAACAGGATCAGTAGTTCCAAAGATTACACCTTACGAATTAACTCACAAACAGCTCTTTACAGTATAGATAGACATCTAAATTCCAATCACACTAATATTATAAAGGCGAAAGTTGTGTGTGTTTATATGTTTGTTACTTCTTCACGCTCAAACGGCGGGACCAATTTTGATAAAATTTTGTATGGAGGCAGCTGACACCCTGGATTAACATATAGGCTACTTTTATCCCGATATTCCCACGGGATCGCCATTTACGCGGGTGAAACCACGGCGCGCAGCTAGTTCTACATATGTCCTTGGTAGTAATAATAATAGTCCTCCAGATCTTCGGCCAAGGAGGCCAATCTTAACGGAGACCAGGCTTTGGCGCGCTAGATATAATAGTGCACAAGTGTGTGCGCAGACACAGGTGCACTCTCTCTTGCCTCACTCTCATAGTCCGATAGGTCGGCCATTAGACACGACCGGAGAGAGATCAGGCGCAGGAACAACGGCTTAACGTGCTTTCCGAGACACGGGCGTTTAATTTCTTATTAACAGCCCCGAATATGGAAGTTTTTTTTGTAATTTATTTTTATTTACCACTAGCTGCGCCCCGCGGTTTCACCCGCGTAAATGTCGATCCCGTGGGTATATCGGGATAAGAAGTAGCCTATATGTTAATCCAGGGTATCAGCTACTTCCATACAAAGTTTTATCAAAATTGGTCAAGCCCTTTGAGCGTGAAGAAGTAATAAACATATAAACACACACACACACACACAAACTTTCGCCTTTATAATATTAGTGTGATTTAAAAATTAATTACATTTGTTTCAGTTGGCGGTGTGGTAAAAACTTCTTTCCGTTTTATATCAAAAGTGAAAATATTGTTAAGCAAATTTTATTTAGCCCGCCAAAGGTTAATTTAGCCAGGCCAAACCACAAACGTATCTCAAGCTAAATCATAATAGCTTGTAATACCGCCATTATTTGCAATAATAACGCCGTGCCCGGTAGAACTAGCTACACAACTTTCTTCAGTGAAATCTTTAATAATATCTCGCTAACTCTTACTGGCGTAGGCAGAGTACTTAGTTTGCGGCTGCCGTTCAATTGCTATACAATGGATATACCAGGAATTGTCTGCCGGCTCGTTTCCATATTAGACACTTTATTAAGATGACGCTGGAGATTTAGCTCCACACAGGAAATAAAATAATAAATTTAGACCGTGAAAAGTTGAAGAGAAATTTAAATTATTGTCTAGATTTGATAGCGTTAGCAATTAAAAATAAGGCACATAATATTTTCTTTTATTGCTGAATGGGCCTTTTCGTGGCCTCGTTCCCGCCTGATGGAAAGCGATGGATGAGGTCTATGATGGAACGAGCGTAAAAAAAGTACAGACAGCATGAAAATGGGCAGTGAAAAAAAAACTGCTTTTTATGCTAATCGATCATATTGTTCATAAGGATAAAAACTATCAGACCTACCAAGGTTTGCGTACCAGTGAAGTCAAAAATTGCAAAAAAAAATCTCTTATAATTTGTATTAAATAATGCAGATCAACTTTTCTCATAAAAGTTGAGGGCAGCCTTCTAAGACGGAGGACACCATGGAGTTTTAGTGGGTTAGAGTCCAACATAACTGCACTATCTCCCCGTGGTAGTGCAGAATGCATGAGCATTTCCCCACGTAAAAAAAAGCCTCCTAAGACCGTTTTCCTGTAGCAACAACGGTTCCGATACATCCCCTTACTGACCCGCGTATCTTTTTTGGCCGAAAATTAAAATTGAATACTTTTGCCAAAAATTTCCAAAAAACAACAACCAAATTATGTCAGTCTAGAATTTAATTACATTGTGCATTTATTAATAATGACTGGGTAATACGTAACGGTTGCCGAAGTTATAAATAACTTATTACTTAAGAGACCGAGAGACGGACACGATTAAATTTTACTAGCAGCTGGGTTTACGTCACGTCTTATTTGTAGTTAGTCTAACACAAGTATCCGCTAGGCAACATTTGACGCGCAACACGTAACGCTCAACATGTTCGGCAGCGTTGCACAACAGCGTGCGACGTTGCCAGCTGGCGCGCAATATGACGCGCGGCTTGTTGTTTGTTTCCATGCAACGTGCAACTGAGCATCAAATGTTGTCGAGTGGAGACGTGACGCGCAGAAATATCCGTGTGGTGTAACGAACGAGTGCTCATTCGCGTAAAATTCGTAAAAGATCCATCAACCACACGGAGATCACTGAATACATTTTCTTTGTGTCTTTTTGATGCATTTTTCGATAAAATTATAACCATCGCTGCTGAAATCAACACTAGTTCCTCTGGCAACATGTTGTCGACGACTGATCAAGCGTAGACAGACAACGTTGCTAAACAAAAGTCCCGCGCTAACTTTCAACATGTTGAGCGACATGTTGTGCAACATGTTGTGCAACATGTCGTGTGCCAAATGTTGCCTAGTGGATACGAGGCTTAAGCCTCGTATGCACTAGGCAACATTTAACGCGCAACACGTGACGCTCATGTTCGGCAGCGTTGCACAACAGCGCGCGACGTTGCCAGCTAGCGCGCAATATGACGCGGCTTGTTGTTTGTTTCCGTGCAACATGCAATTCAGCATCAAATGTTGTCGAGTGGAGACGTGACGCGCAGAAATGTCCGTGTGGTGTAACGAACGAGTGCTCATTCGCGTAAAATTCGTAAAAAATCCATCAACCACATGGAGATAACTGAATACATTTTTACAAACCCACCAACGTGGTTTACTTCTTTTTGATGCATTTTTCGATAAAATTATAACCACCGCAGCTGAACAACACTAGTTCCTCTGGCGACATGTTTTCGACGACTAATCATGCGTAGACAGACAAGGTTGCTACACAAAGGTTCCGCGCTAACTTTCAACATGTTGAGCAACATGTTGTGCAACATGTCGCGTGCCAAATGTTGCCTAGTAGTGATGAGCGACTGTTTAACCATACATTTTTGACGTTTAAATTCACTTAACTTCTACTAATCATCGTTTATAAATAAACCGATCAGTGATGGCCCAGTGGTAATGGCCGCGACTTACGAGTTGTCGGTCGTAGGTTCACACCCAGAGAGGAGACAGGTGCTTTGTGCACCCTCTCACAGAGAGGAGGCTTGTGCCCCAGGAGAGGGAACATTATAGGTTGATTATGTGTAACACATATTATACTTAAATATAAACAATTACAACATAATTCATCTACATTGCCTTTTTCCAACTACATTGGGGTCGGCTTGATTTCCAGTAGAAGCGGATGCAGCTGAATACCAGTATTTTACATATAGCGACTGCCAATCTGACCTCCACAATCTACTAACACGATACTCTTTGGTATGTATCTATGCCTGGATGTCAGACTTTTGGGCTTCTGACTATCCGTAACGACTGTCAAAGATCTACGAATGACCTCCAAATAATTACAAAGCATTTTAATTGAATTTATCAATATTATTATAGGTACAGATTTTTAAACCATGTTTTCAAGCTAGAAAAAGCTTTGACTCCAAATGATAAAAGCCAGAATGTCGTAACTACAATCATAATAACTTTCCCATGAGGACAAAATAAACAAAAATCACCCATAAAAATCTAAAAAAACAACAACATAATAATCAATAAAACCTACCCACCTCCAAAACATACTATAATTTATCGAAAAACGATAAAACTGTCATAAGAAATACTCAAAATTATAATTTATTATTCGTAATTGAATTACTTGCACGCCCGTTTACCCGCGAGCTATTCCCCGATACTCTCGGCTCAATTTGAGAGTGACCAACTGACCACCTTTTCTTGGTACGCAGTGTACCTAACATGGAACGTCATGAATTTATCGAACCTCAAATAATTTCTATTTTGGGGACCTAAAAATACTAAATTGCCAAGTAACCGCGACTAACTTGGAGGTAGATTGCGCGTTTGGTCACAGTTATAACCTAACCGGGATACGCCAGCTTAGTTACTGCGACTAACTGTGGGAAACGACAAGACGTTAAAAAAGAGGCTCAATCATTCAAAGAAGTGTGCAACATTAGAAGCTCATTTTTTTTTTTGGATTATGAACTGAAACGAAGAAATATCCTTACATGAGTATGTAAGGAAATCATTCTATGTGATAGAAGTTTATGTAAAATATTACAGGAAAAATAAAACGAAGTCTCTAAATAGCACACTTTTTCAGAAATCATCAACAAAAGTTACATTAGTTCCACTATCGGTCAAGAGATGGCGCTGACATAAAACTGCAATATTCTACACCGCAGAAGCTACGAACCTTACATAAAGGAGTCTTTATGTAAGCATCGTAGCAGGCGGCACTCTATAGTCCCTGCCTATCCCTACGGAAAAAAGGCGTGAGTGTATGTAATGAGTGTATTCTGTACCTATCCTGAATGTGACATATTACGATTCTTGACATTAAGGCGCTTACATGATCTAAAGCGCGGTCACTGTCGGACTGCATCGAAAAGAAAGAAAACCGCGTTGACACAACGCTGGTAATTAAATGCAAAATATGGAGCTATTATAATCTATTGTTTGGACTAAAAATTAAAACAGTAGTGTTTTAGTATGTTGCTTGTAGAATAATCTGACAAAAAATCAGAATGATTGTAGGGGAGAGTAGCCCAAAACGGGTAAGCTAAGGTTGATGTTAAAAAAAAACAACTTATAGATACAAATTGAACATTTATTTGTATATTTTGAAATGTTTAGTTATCAAGGACTATAAAATAAATGACATATTTAGTAGTTTTGTACATTAAGAATAAAAAAATAACAAGAATCTTTACCATTCGAATTACCCGTTTTGCCCGTAGGGGGGGCCTAAAGCAGGTAGGGCTTTTGGGCAAAGCGGGTAGGGACTGAATTACATGAGATTAACGTCAATCAATGACTAGAACTGTTTCATAACAATCATAACTCAGATGGAGCTCCACCAGGATCATCAGCTACTTGCAGTGACAATGCTTGGATCAATGGACCAGTATTCTTGGAATGGTGACGGCACTTTGTAGACAACGTAATGAGTTGGCAACGTAAACATATTGCCCATGTGAAATAGATATTCAACTAGCTCTAATTCTTGAGCTGCTGTAAAAACTGTTGTGAATCTTCCTAGTTTCTTTTTGACATCCTTTCTTTACATGTATCTGTAAAGTCGAAAGATTGATGCCATATTTTTTTGCTGCACCATTGACGGAAGTTTTGAGAGCTTCTTCTATCGCAAGCTTCATAACTCCTTCATCCCACGATGCATTTGCAGTCTTTAAAGAACTAATAAGCAGTCAATGAAATTATACAGGGCAAATTGGGTACGGGCAAAACGGGCACCCGCTTTACCCCTACCCTTTTTGCCCACAAGCATGTATTTTTTTCAATCGACTCATATCCTTAAAACCGAAATAATAAACGCCAACCTATTACACAAATAAAACGTCTATTTGTTGCAAAATCATAACACAAAACTAGTAAGAACATATTGTAAACCATTTTCGAGTATTCAAAAGTAATGTAACTCAATTTTTTTTAGTGGAAATAGCAAAAAACTTCTTTCTTATCTTACCGTGAACTAGTGTCTGCCAGAGAAGCGCGCCGGCTCCCTGTGATTGGCGAGTGGTAGGCGCTGCGCACTGCACGCACACATTCTTATTAGCAATAACGGCGCGCAATTTAAAAAGCATACCTGTTTTAGGCGGGCTACCCGTTTTAGGCTTACCTCCCCTATGTATATTAGTATGGTTTTTATTGTAAAAATAAAGTTTTTAGAGGTATTTTCATGACAGTATCTATCTGGCATATATCCTGAAGAATATCATATATTTTTCTGATTTTGTTTACTGTAGTCCATCATATACTTTTATTGTTGGTAAAACTTGCGTTTTTTGCGTGTAGGTCCTGTAAGTCCCTTAACCATTACAAGTAGCGTCGCCTCAAAGGACCAAGATAAAATCATAGTCCTTCCAGCATTATGCCGGACACAGTGCCACAACTGAAAGTTATTATGGTAATCTGTCAGCTAAATAACTACCGGTCCCCGTAAAATATGACGGCGTAAAGATTGCGGCTGTTTCGTTTTATCATAATATGGTAGTTAAAAGGGATATTGATAAACTAGTTAAATTGATTTCGTAATTATTCTTCCTTGTAATCCTTAGCGCGTTTGTCATGACTCATTAATCAAAATGGCACTTTGCAAGTGTGCAAGGTAATATTTTCTCTATATAAGTTGTTACTATACTAGTAATTGATAGATAGGTGTCGATTCTCTTCTTCACAAACTAAACTAAATTTAAGTTCAGTGCATCTTTTTCTTTCTATTTCATTAAGAAAAGGACAGAAGATAAATTTTAGTTTAGTCCTGTCAAATTATTCAGCGCCTGACACTACTCCATACAAGTTTAGACGTGATTAAAAACTTGCCTAATAAAATTACGTCAATTTAGGTCAGACGATTACAGTAAATAAAATAAGAGAAATATATGATATTCTTCAGGATATATGCTAGTCAGATAGTGTGTTGAAAACATAATACAACTAATTTGATACGATAGAAAAAATCATGAAGATACCTCTAAAAACTTTCTTTTTACAATAAAAACCATACTAAAATACATACAATCATTCAGATTTCTGTCAGATTATTCTACAAGCAACATACTAAAGCACTAGTGTTTTAATTTTTAGTCCAAACCATAGATTTTTGTAAATTGATAATTGCTTCATATGTATTTTTCAATAAATTAGGTACCAACGCTGTGTTTTCGCGCTTCTCTTGTCTTCTATGCAGTCCGACAGTGACCTTGCTTTAGGTCATGTAGTCCCTTTAAGTCCCATATAATAGGGGGCGAGCCTATATTGCCAACCGGGCACAAATCCAGACTCTAGGCTGTTACTGACGCGGGCCTGCGGGCGGAGAGTAATGGGTAGCTCACCGCCCGATCAGGACCAGGCCCGTGCCGAATTGCGCGTACGTTTTCCACGCGCGCCTCAAAGAGATGTCAACATCGAAAAGGGGCCCCCTTAGGGCCGAAGCCTGCCGGGTCAGCGGGATTGTCCGAAAGGGTTACCGCTGGCCCGGAACATAAAGGGCTAAGGAAGGAACACGGGTGGGTTGTAGTCAGTAAGAGTCCGACACTCCCTTCCGCTCCACCCAGAGCGGGAGGGGTCATTTGATGATTTCCCATCCAAAAAAAAAAGGCTGTTACTGAGAAATTCCTAATGGAAAAACTCAATAACTTAGCCGGACCCGGAAATTAAACTCAGGACCTCATGCGAAATTCCCAAGAATGAGGAATTCTAGCGAGTCGAGTCTTTAAACTTAATGTGAAATATTGCAGATTGTTGATAATTGTGTGCATACAGTTATGCACAGGTTCAAGCTAGTCCAAGCGTCAAATAAAAAAACCTTTAACCTTTTGACCGCCACAGTCATTTGTCTGTGTGGTGCCGGACTTAAAGAATAGCACCACCCCATACTTTCCGTGGGTGTCGTAAAAGGCGACTAAGGGGCGTACCGGAGAATGGGCAGCAGCGTTCTCTATGCATTCCACCACCATACCATACAGCGATCGTCAACCCGCCTGCCAAGCGTGGCGATTATGGCAACCCCCCCCCCCTTTTGGGGGAGGCCTATGTCCAGCAGTGGACGTCTTTCGGCTGAAATGATGATGATGAATGATGAGTCATTTATAGATGACAAACCCAAATGTGCCCAGTACGCCATGTTCGACTACATGACAGACTTTGACGCCGAGGGCATGTTTTTGATTTTTTGACGTGTGGCGGTCGAAAGGTTAAAGTACCAAAGTCTTACCCAGTAACAGGGTTGTGGACGTCAGATAGGCAGTCGCTCCATGTTCCATGCTCATCCGGTTAGACTGGAAGCCGACCCCAACATAATTGGAAAAAGGCTTGGGAGATTGATTGAAGTAGCTTTTTACACTATGTTCCAAGAAAGAAATACACAAAATTAACCCAGCCATTATACATGACACATGACACCAGTCAGCGAAACACGACGCAGACACTTCGTGTGCTTTAGTTTGTTAGTGTAATTAATGTGTGTGTGTATTTATAGTATTTTTAAGTTATATTCATATTGTATTGTATATGTTTTATATGGGCCTTGATGCCTGAAATAAATGGATAATAATAATAAAACCACGGAACAGAAAAAACACCGACTTTAGCAACAGCCGATCAATGGGGAAACATTATTTCACTGACACGAAATTAAAATTTAATATTGCGTCACTCTATAACCATCAATCTTTTAAACCATTACCCTATTTTTCACAATAGGTTAAAACACTACAGTGCGACCAGTATATTTTGACCTGCGGCAAACTTTGGAACCATTTCTTTTTACACTAGATTTGACTTATTTTCAATATTCTAAGCCCAAAATTGGCAACAATAATTATGGAATCACTTAGATATCCATGTGACTGTCACAGGTGATTTTATCAAAAATGGTTGATGTTATTTATTATTAATAATTTTTCATTTTACTTAAGCAACTAGCGCCACCATTCGCTCCCAACATACACTGGTCGCACTGCACAAAACCGCGGGGACTGCGACCAATAAATCAATAAATACATTTGAACAGTATTCTAAATTGGTACCAACCTGAATACCAACATAAGAAAATAAGAGTGTTGTACCGTCAAACGTCTTGGATTTAATTTATCGTCGCCCGCCGACATTGGTATTTGTAAAGACATTGTTTTTCGCTTATAAAGGGCATCGCTCACCGGCGAGAATGACACTTTTTGTGATGTTCAGCATTCTCGCTGTATTTCGTTTTGGGCGGCGGGATTAGTGTTCCAGTCATCGGTTGAGAATAAGCTTTATTGTTTCATTTTGTTTTTAGAGACTTGATGTATGAAGGGGTTTAATTATCATTCGTTTGCCGGAAAGGAAAGGCTGTTCAGTCACTTTTCTTACATTTCTGTAGAATGTATTAGAAAGAGCTATTTTTGAAAACTTAAAACAGATCTGACGTACGGAAAATTATTAACCTTTGAACACCAAAAAGTGTGTAAAACTACGAAACTACTGATCCGATTCTGAAAATTATTTCACTAATTGGAAACTACAGTATTTATATATCGCACCTCCGATAAAATAGGGTTACAACTCAAAAGACCTGGATTTTTAGAAAAGCGAAAATAAACTCACGTATTTGCTAATCAGTCTTGATTCTTACACTATTATTATTATGTAATCAAAATTATACATACTTGAAAAGCTTACAAAAAAAATGTTCTAATGGCATACGCTGTTTTTAAATTTTCCTGAAAAACAACCTGAAAACTCCTGTAAATTACTTTTTAGAGTTGTAACCCTATTTTATCGGAGGTGGGATATGGAACATATTTTATGTTAGATCAAGAAACACCCAGTCAGAAGCTAGTAAAAAATAAAGCTTTGAATACTGCTCACCCTCCAAACCCATATACAACAACACGCTCACTCTTGTATGTAGCTCTCCTGAACGAGAACTGATAGATAGCACACTCATCGGTTTATTTTGCATCCGCTCGAGTTCGTAAAGGCAGAGATATTGCAACGCGCGTCATTCGTTACTGTAGCGAAGTGTGTACATTGCTCCTTTGAGGCGTTGCATTTGGAAGGCGATTGGTAGCATACAAACAGGCAAATGACCCGGGGGCCTAAAAAGGCCACTTTGATAAAATTTGGCAGAGAGATAGTCAGTTTTTCTCTCGATATTCCCACAGGATCGACACGTATGCGGGTGAAACCGCGGGGCGCAGCTAGTAATATTATAAATGTGCAGTTTGTAAAGATGTTTGTTAATCACGCGTAAACCGTTTAACAGATTTGGATGAAAATTGGCACATAGATAGACCATTTTCTGGATTTAACATATAGGATACTTTTTATCTCGATATTCCCACAGGATCAAAACTTACGCGGGTAAAACCGCGGATCACTGCTAATTCCTTATAAATTTCTTAAAATTCTAACCTTTTCAAGTGCAAAATGACATTATTATTATCAGCCGCTTGTGTCCTACTGCAGGGTAAAGGCCTCCTTCCCCTCCTTCCCCTCTCTACTGTCGTTTGTTGCCAATCCTTATGAAAAAAAAAACCGGGCAAGAGCGAGTCGGACTCGCGCACCGAGGGTTCCGTAACATCCGGGTTTATGTTTATGAAATTAAATGTTTTTTTTATTATTTTTATATTTGAGTTGATTGAATAAAATGTAAATTGCGGTTTACGATTAATGACGTATTAAAAAAAAAACTACTTACTAGATCTCGTTCAAACCAACTTTCGGTGGAAGTTTACATGGTATATTGTACATCATATATTTTTTTTAGTTTTATCATTCTCTTATTTTAGTTTTTTTTTTTTTCTATTTTTGTGTGAAAATCTTAATGCGGTTCACAGAATACATCTAATTACCAAGTTTCAACAGTATAGTTCTTATAGTTTCGGAGAAAAGTGGCTGTGACATACGGACGGACAGACAGACGGACAGACAGACATGACGAATCTATAAGGGTTCCGTTTTTTGCCATTTGGCAACGGAACCCTTAAAAGTCGAGTTCTTCCCGCCATCTCCTCCTGGACCTGCCCCGTTGCCGAAAAACGACATTGAGTATCAAAAATGAAGGCATGAAGTGAAACTGCGTATTAAAAATCTGATTATTTTTCAAGCAGCTAATTTAAATTGAATAGGTATTCAGAAACTGTGAGTAAGAAGATAATAAGTAACTTTCTTAGGAGATTATGCATGGCGTCATTTAATGGAAATTGTAGAATGTGCATCCTCCTTTATAAGGACTACAATGGAAATGATTGGTGATGTTACGGAAATACGAAACGCATGCACTGGATTATTTGTTTTCGAGCAATTCTGTGTTAACGGGCAATTTATTGCTCTCCCATCCGTTTGGTGTATCATTTCATCATAAATGTGGTATTTGTGCGCGTAATACTCGTACAACCGTTATGGCTTTAGTTTAAATAGGTGCATTCAATTGGTATGTTAGGTAATGCTATCATCACACTAATATTATAAAGGCGAAAATTTGTGAGTGTGTGTGTGTGTGTGTGTTTATATGTTTGTTACTTCTTCACGCTCAAACGGCTGGACCAATTTGGATAAAATTTGGTATGGAGGTAACTGACAACCTGGATTAACATATAGGCTACTTTTTATCCCGATATTCCCACGGGATTGAAACTTATGCGGGTGAAACCGTGGGGCGCAGCTAGTTTAAGATAAATGGTGTAATCAGTTTATTGATTATATCAATCTTACATCATCATCATCTGCCTAGCCTTTTTCCTTGATATGTTGGTGTCGGTTTCCAGTCCAACCGGAGGTAGCTGAGTACCAGTATTTTACATTGAGCGACATGCCTATCTGACCTTCACAACCCAGTTACTGGGTAATACGATACCTTTATCAGACACGTATCGTTCATTTGCGAGACGCTTGACGTAATTCAAAAAGAGCAATTTTTGGGTATGGTGGTTCAAAAGTTTAAAAGCAGCAATAAGAGTGTGATGAAGCTTGAAGTCATACCTTTTTAACTGCCTCATTTTTAGGCTAAGCGTAATGACGTGCCCTCACCTACCGCCTGACGCAGGTCCTCACCGGACACTGAAGTTTCGGGAGGTTCCTGCACATCATCAGGCGGGAGGAAACGCCTGGGTGTCACTATTGCTAGGATCGCCCAGAGGACACGGTGGAGCATACGGTGGAGGTCTGCCCCGCATGGGCAGAGCACCACTGTGTCCTCGTAGAGGCGATCGGCAGCGGCGGCGACCTCTCGCGTCCGGCCCTGGTCCAAGCCATGGTCCGGGGCGAGAGGGAGTGGGAGGCAGTCACCTCCTTCTGCGAAGCAGTCATGCTAGCGAAGGAGGTGGCGGGACGGCTCAGGGAGAGGGCCTCCCGTCCCAGCCGCCGCGGGAGACGCTCCGGGCGTCGGGAGCCGCGTGACGACTCCCAGCCACCGTAGGCACGGGCCTGCGGGCGGAGAGTAATGGGTAGCTCACTGTCCGATCAGGACCAGGCCCGTGCCGGACGGCGCATACGTGTTCCACGCGCGCCTCAAAGAGATGTCAGCATCGAGGAGGGGCCCCATTAGGGCCGAAGCCTGCCGGGTCAGCGGGATTGTCCGAAAGGGTTACCGCTGGCCCGGAACATAAAGGGCAAAGGAAGGAACACGGGTGGGTTTTAGTCAGTAAGAGTCTGACACTCCCTTCCGCTCCACCCAGAGCGGGAGTAGTCATTTGATGATTTCCCATCCGCAAAAAAAAAAAGCGTAATGACGTGTTTGTAGCAAGATGCATAAAATATGCTGCGTTCACCAGTATAGGTGTATACTCAACTCAAAATTGCAGATTTTTTGTTGTCAGTCACCCTTCTTGCCAATGAGCAATATCTAAAATGTCTAAATATTAAATCTGAACCATAACCAACCATGACCAACCTCAAAAAACGTTAAAAACATCTTATTTTTCAGAATAATCCACCCATCTGCCAATCGCCTTTCAATAAGTCCCCAGCTCACAAGTATATAAACTCAAGAACGCAAAGAGTCAACGAAAACAAAACCGACAGTTGAAATCAAATGTTTAATTCTAAGCCAGCCAATCTGCTACATCTCAGGATGATCCCGTGCCAGACCAAAATAAACCGCACAGACAGACAGACACATACCCGGTTATATTTACGCGCAGTGCCATCGCTCAAACTGAGGTGGAGCTTTCAATTAATAGCATTGAGAAGTGTAGCTACCCGTGGTTCGGTTTGAGAGAAAACAGTTGAGAAAAATGTTTTCGTTTTTGTTGACTTCGAGTCCTAGACAGCCAGTCTTTCGATAATATATTTTTTTTAAATCTTGTACGTCTCAGACTTTGCACCTGTTTAAAACCAGTCATGATTTTGTTTCACAGATATTAGTGTTTACACTGAGATACTTATATCCTACTATATCTATATCTATAAAAGAAAGTCGTGTTAGTTACACTTTTTATAACTCAAGAACGATTGAACCGATTTGGCTGAAAATTGGTGGAGAGGTAGCTTAGAACCAGGAGCATTGGATACTTTTATTTGTTATCTTTTTTTTTTACTTATAAGGAGTAGGGTAGGAGTAGTGTAAGAGTAGTGTAGGAGTAGGTTAGAAGTAGGGTAGGAATAGGGTAGGATTAGGGTAGGAGTAGGTTAGAGGTAGGGCAGGAGTAGTATAGGAGTAGGTTACGAGTAGGGTAGGAGTAGGGTAGGGGTAGGGTAGGACAAGGGGTAGGACACCACGCGAACGAAGTACTAGAAATAATTTATACGGCAAAACAACGTTTGCCGGGTCAGCTAGTAATATTATAAATGTGAAAGTTTGTGAAGTTGTTTGGATGTTTGTTACTCAATCACGCATAAACCGTTGAACAGATTTAGATGAAAATTTGCACATAGATAGACCATTTCCTGGATTAACACATAGGATACTTTTTATCCCTAGGTATATTCCTACGGGATCAAAACTTACACGGGTGAAACCGCGGGGCGCTGCTAGTGTTATATATAGTTCTCCTTATCGTTTTCGATAAAGGCGACCCTTTGAAATTAAAATAAATATAATTAATTAATATAATAATTAATAATAATTCGTGTGCCAGTAACTGGGTTGTGGAGGTCAGATAGGCAGTCGCTCCATGTAAAATACTGGTATTCAGCTGCATCCCGTTAGACTGTAAGCCGACCCCAACAATTATGTAGTTGGGAAAAGGCTAGGCAGATGATGATGCTTTTGTAATTTAGCTGGAAAATGAAAGCATTGTGATTATTCAAGTAATGTATACAATGAGAAAATATTACGCGAGTATGTTATTAATAGTTCATAGTGCAAACAAACTGTGTTATGTTGTAGCAGAGCAGTCTTATAATATTTCCATTACGAAAGCAGTATGAAAGAAAATCGTAAACATTAGGATGGTATGACTGAGTTATTATACAACGAGAGATGAATGGACTTCTCCTTATTACATGTATATTTGTGTAGAAAGCATAATCACACTAATATTATTAAGGCGAAAGTTTGTGAGTGTGTGTTTATTTTTTGTTACTTCTTCACGCTGAAACGGCCAACAAAATTTTACCAATTTTGATAAAATTTTGTATAGAGGTAGCTGACTCCCTGGATTAACATATAGGCTACTTTTTATCCCGATATTCTCACGGGATCAACATTTACGCGGGTGAAACCGCGGGCCGCAGCTAGTCAGTTCTATAATGTTCCCACTGCTGGGACCCAGGCCTCCTCTCTTCGAGGGGGAGTGGGCTGTAATCTACCAAACGCGAACCCACGACCAACAATTTGTAAGTTGGGGCCGTCTCCAGTACCTAGGCTACCACTGCTCTGAAGTCGCAAGAAACACCTGGATGAGGAACATACGGAACCGGGAAGTATGGCAGTTAAAAAGGGTGATCTATAATGCGGGGGAGCTCCAACTCCATCCTGAAGACCATAGCGGGGAGGTGCGAGTCTCCGTTATTAGGTGATGTTGTTCGAAGATGTATTTCGAACAACAGCCTTGTTTCCAAATAGATATAAGTTTACTAACATAGGTATAAGTTATCTTTTTGTTTTCTAACCCATATGGATGCTGCTTATCCGAAATAAAGATTTTTTTTTATACTGGCCAGTAGTGGGTGATTCCGGGCTGAAATGGTGACGATTTGACGGTTTTTTTGATGATGATTGTGATTAATATGATGATGAGTTTTAAGGCATAGAACACGCCTTTATTTGCTTTGTAGTAGTATAAGTATCATTGCTCATTTGTATGAAGTTCTGCCAGTTTCTCGAACGGAAATTTCTGTGACAAATTGTCAAGCGCACGAAAACTGTCGGTCGTCACGAAAAAGTGGTAAGAACACATCTTGCAAAACGCAGGTGCTTTTTTATGTTAGGGAAAACATCAAATGACCCCTCTCGCTCTGGGCGGAGCGGAAGGGAGTGTCAGACTCTTACTGACTAAAACCCACCCGTGTTCCTTCAGTTGGCTGTGCCAGGGGCCACGGTAGGTATCTAATTCGAACAACCCGCAACCCTGGCAGGCATCGGCCCTAGCGGACCCCGTCAGTTACTGCTGACATCTCTTTGAGGCGCGCGTGGAACACAACGCGCCGTCTACCCCGCCTGGTCCTTACCGAACGGCGAGCTGCCCATTGCTCGCCGTATCTCTGCCTACCCTCGAGGTACAAAACATGATGTTTTATTTACCAGTACCACATCTACCGATCAGCTAACATCAAGGCATGTTGTTAATAATGCACCTGCTTCGTGAAAGGTACCGCGCGTAGATTTATATCGTGTCCCTAAACGCGCCTAATGAAGGGAGAGATCAGATATAAATTACCTCTCTTCCTAGGCCTCTGTAGCATGTCGTACCGTGATGTATTGAGAGATGAACGACTTTGTGTTATAGGTACAAAAATAAGATGGTGAAGTCTTAAATAGAAAAGAGATAAGAAAGACATTATTGTATAAAAAAATCAGCTGTTCCCTACATTTATGTTCGTATAACTCGTCAAAATGTAGGGAACAGCAGATTTTTTTTTCGCGATTTTAGGTTTGCTCCCGTAGTAAAAGTTGTTCATAATGATGAGTACAATGACCTCTTAAGAGGTTGTTAATGTTTTAGCAATACCCCTGTATAAAAAGCTGATTATTTTTGACAAAGTTCATTCATTTTGTCAGATCTTTATAAACACATGCTCCCATAGAAAAAGTTGTTAATAATGATGATTTGATTTGACATTGACCTCTTGAGAGGTTGTTAATGTTTTACCAATACCCCTATATAAAAAGCTGATTATTTTTGACATGGTAAATGTTCATTTATTTAGTCAGATCTTTATAAACACAAGACATTTAAGCTTAGGTACTAAGTATCAGTCTAGTGGTCGCAAGTGCTAATGCTGAGAATGAGGTCCAGGGTTCGTTTCCCGGGTCGGTCAAAGTATCAATTGAGTTTCTCTCTGGGATTTTTCTCTAGCAGCCCAGAGACTGGATTTGTGCCCAGTTTACGGCAATAGGCTCACCCTTTGTTACTGCGGAATGTGGATGTACTTCAGGTACACCTCTATCTAACCATGTGGGGAATTCAGGTGTGATGCTATGACATATTATGTGTAGGGGAAGGTTGCTATGAATGGACCACATAACTTTACGACGTCATACCTCAAAAAGTGTAAGTGTTAAAATGAAAGCAGTTTATTATTTTTATTTCGTAGGACCTTTATTTATAATAATCAAACGCACAAAAAATTCGGGCTTACATTTTTTGATATAAACGAAGAAAACAAAATCTAGGGCTGTTGCCTTCTTTAGACCATGGGTACCTTCAATGAACCACCAGGTTGCCATCAATGGACTTCGAGAAATTTGTTCTACAGGTCCAATCGAGGCAACTAATTATAATTATCAATATTACAAAATTGTGACATACGAGGGGAGACAAACATTACTCATACACATACGACAAGCAAACAAAGTAGGTATAGTTATAGGCTACATAATTAGTAATAAAATTTTACATTTGGCACTTTTACTGTGTTCTTTGGCCTTTTGGTTTACTCCATCTAACCTTCGTTTCAGTGTTGCTTTCGGGATTCCAAATATTCTGCTTGCTTCTTTTAAACCAACTTTTTGTTTCCTTACTTATTCTAAAGCAAGGTTCATACTTGTTTCATTCCATGCAAAGTACTTCCTTTTTTTCGGCGACATTCTGGAATTTTAAATTTATAGGTAATGATTTTTCTATGGTTTTCCATAATTAGTGAAATACTCGGGACCTATTCCCATAATTATAACCAGAAAAATACAGTATCTAAAAAGTTGCTATGATTGGACCGGTCCAGCGGTGGAACTCTCTTGGGGTCCATTGATGGCAACAAGGTACTCGTTAAGAAAAAAATAAAATAAAATATACATGGTCATGATTAGACAAAATTTAATAACACTCATGGAATCACAATTAAATTGTCTAATAGTTCATAACAGTGCACACAGACAAATATGAATGCAATGATACTTACGTCAAATTGTCCTGAATCTAATTATTACTAATTAGATTTTGACCGCCGCAAAGACAACGTCACACGTCTCTCCTCGCCATGTGCCCCAGCGTCACTGGGGTAAGAGAGGGGTGCAACCGAGTCGTCACGGACTCCTTTCGACTAGTTTGGGTATTGCTAGCTTGCACGGTTTTGGAAATACCTTGGTGGTCCAATGAGAGAGCTGGTCCAATGATCGCAACCTTCCCCTACATAATATAATCGGGCATCAAATCTATCCAACCGCTAAGAAACATTATTTTGCCGATCTATTTCTAAATCAACTAAAAATAAGAACGAAACACAAAAAGAAAAATCTTATTTATATCAAAGTGTCTGTAATAAAAATATTCAGCGATTTCCGATCCAAATGCAAAGAATGCTTGGGACACTACTGAACATTTCATATTCCGTTGTCAAAGAGAATATTTGACCCTTTTACCCGGAAACAATATTTTCAAACAGATCTCGGAATTCACTCTTCAGAATATTTCAATGGTATGAAATCGTAGTGAGGGTGAAACATCTAATCCTGTCTTAAATTTCTAACTACTAAGAATTTGTGATTTCCACTATGGAGTAAGTTCTATGCATTAAATCTTTTGCCAAAAACAAAGCTAAGCTGAAGATATTGATATCTCTGACTTATATTTAAAACTAGCTGCGCCCGCGGTTTCACTCGCGTAAATGTCGATCCCGTAGGAATATTGAGATAAAAAGTAGTCCAGGAAGTCAGCTACCTCCATACAAAATTACTTATATCAAAATAGGCATGACGAATGATTTTCAAATCCTCTTCCGTAATGTACGTATACATTTACTATTTACGAAAACACCTATATTTCGGTAATAAACTAAAGTTTAACGAAGTTTGAAGCCATTTTTCTAATATTTTTTCAATAGGGTGCGAAAACAGCTCACAGTGTCATGGCGTCGGATCTGATGTCACGCCTAGGTAAAAATAAAATGTTGTCAGCATACTATCTATAGAGTACTCTGTGAACCACAGTGATGTTTACATACCCGTGACGTCATGCGCTGTGATTGGTGTTTCAGTCAAAATGGCCGACTGCAGTATTTTAATCTTTTATTTTTGTGAAAATCCGATTAATCTCAAGTTTTTAAATTAAACTAAATCACTGTTTTAAATCCTTTTAATATGTATTTTCCCCTAACATCATTAAATTTTTGATTATTTGATACTGTCGTCACGCCTATTGGTCTAGCCGTTTGAGCGTGAAGAAGTAACAAACATATAAACACACATACACACCCTCATAAACTTTCGCCTTTATAATATTAGTTGTGATACTAGTTTCTGTCCGCGTGAAATTTCGGCATTCGACCCACCCCGTCGCATCTCGCATCGCATCACCGCCTGCGGTATTACTTCATTTTCGCAAAGCGCACTGCAAGTTACCATCTCTGCCTCGTTGCTATTCCACCAATTCGCACTAAGCGTTTTCAAATGTCCTATATAATGCGCAAAACAAAAGAGTGAAACTCTCTACCTGCGTCTGTGTTTCCGAGCGCATACAACCCGAATCTCTTCAAAGTGAGAGTGTACAGGATTCTTCTGGGTAAGCTCACTCCATCGTCGACTTTGTCTCTGTCACCTCTGACCTAGACTAGAGTCAAGAGCAAACCCATTTCAAATTAAAAAAAAAAACCGGGCAAGAGCGAGTCGGACTCGCGCACCGAGGGTTCCGTAACATCCAGGTTTATGCATAAGGTTTATGTTTATGAAATTATTTTTTTTTTTTTATATTTGAGTTGATTGAATAAAAGGTAAATTGCGGTTTACGATTTATGACGTATTAAAAAAAAACTACTTACTAGATTTCATTCAAACCAATTTTCGGTGGAAGTTTACATAGTACTTTACATCATATATATTTTTTTAGTTTTATCATTCTGTTATGTTTAGAAGTTACAGGGGGGGGGGTGGGGACACACATTTTACCACTTTGGAAGTTTAGTGTCTCTCGCGCAAACTATTCAGTTTAGAAAAAAATGAGGTCGGAAACCTCAATATCATTTTTGAAGATATCCCACACGTATGGGTTTGATGAAAAAAAAAATTGAGTTTCAGTTCTAAGTATGGGGAACCCCAAAACTTTATTGTTTTTTTTTTTCTATTTTTGTGTGAAAATCTTAATGCGGTTCATAGAATACATCTACTTACCAAGTTTCAACAGTATAGTTCTTATAGTTTCGGAAAAAAGTGGCTGTGACATACGGACGGACAGACAGACAGACAGACATGACGAATCCATAAGGGTTCCGGTTTTTGTCATTTAGCTACGGAACCCTAAAAACCGCGTTTTTTCTGACTTTTTTTCTATTTGCTCGGCTCCTAAGCATTCTTTCTAGTTTTAGCATGATATTAAATTAATAGCCTTCCTCAACAATTGGGCTATCAAATACAAAAATATTTTTCAAATCCGACTGGCTGTACCAAAAATTACCCCGCTCAAACAAACAAAGTCTTCAACTTTATTAATAGTATGTTTAGAAACATTTGTTACAGCTGTCAAAAATGTCAAAATAGTAGTCAGACATATTCGTTGCGGCACTGACAATCCAGCTGGGATATTCAAACTCAAACTCAAAGCATTTCAATTAAACCATTTACAGGCACTTTTGAACTGTCAAGAAGTCGGTCAGTCAGACAATATGAAACTAGCTGCCCATTCCAAAGCGTAGGTACCTATGGAGAAGAACGGGCAAGAAACTCCATGGACACTCTTTTAAATTATATTTTTACAAAAATATTAGTTACATCGTTAACGTTGAATTTATAATTATATGTGAGAACGATGTAAAAAAAAACGTACGCTTTAAAAGCGTCCGCGTTATTACGGTACCACACTACCAATCTCAATCTGAATAATTTTGAAAGATATTGCTAATCCATTGATTCATATGAATGTTGTTGACGTGTCAAAATGAAACCCATTGCTACTGGTAGAGTGTTACGTAATTACACCACTGGATGCGAAAGACGTAGTACCAAAGTACACTCATGAAGATTATTTAACTTGCAATGCAGTGGACTAACATAACGTACTAATTGTTTAAGTGCGTTACTTAGCAAGAGCATAATCTGTTCTTTGTAAGCACAGGCGCCTGTCTGCCTTAGCAGGTTTTAAAAACTCGCTACAAATTTAATATTTTATCTAAGACACTGATTTGATTAACGGCATAGCTATGTAAATGTCTATTAACTGCTCTCAAATTAGGGTCCGTGGCTTAGGCCCCCAGTGGTCGTCGCACCTGTGGCCGACGCTCCCGATTCGATTTGTGCCTGACAGTACATTTGATCAAAAATTACTTTGAATTAAATTAATCGTATCGGGGGCGTCGGCCACAGGTGCGTCGACCACTGGGGGCCTAAGCCACGGACCCGGTCCGTGGCTTAGGCCCCCAGTGGTCGTCGCACCTGTGGCCGACGCTCCCGATTCGATTTGTGCCTGACAGTACATTTGATCAAAACAATGTTTATTTTTTACATACTTCTTTGACATAATCTTTTTATTATTTGACATTATATACAGACAATTCTAATTTTTCACCTCTTTACTAGTGATTGTAATGGTAATCATATCACTTGGTTTTAGTAGGTTTTTATATGTTATCTTTTATTTATCCTTCTGATAGATTCTTATTTTGTAAATGTGAGGACCTTGTAGGCCTTGTAGACTTTATATCTGTAGATTTTTTTATGATAACAAGTACCTGGTACTTGTTAACAGGCCTACGCCGTCCTCCCATACCTACTGCAATTTGAAAACTTTGTAAAAGCCAATTATTTTTTAAAAGAGTAACTGTGAAGTTTCTTGCCGGTTCTTCTCCATAGGAAACGACCAATTGGAACCGTGCACCTAGCTTCTGACGTTTCATGTAGGCTTATGTGAAATAAAATATTTTGATTTTGATTTCCAAACGCAAAAAAATAAGCATAAGCTACTATATAGGCTCGGTCTCTCACCGTATGTGGAGACGCTTTTGCACTGCACTGAGACTTTTACATTCGATATAATTTATTGGTTCCCATTCATCCATAGAGTGTTTAATCGACAGCGTACACATTATGAAGCGAGTGGGTTTAATTTATATTCTTATTCATCGTTTTAAATTTCCGTTGCACTCCAATTGGGTTATCATCACCAGCCACCAAAGTCTGACTTCACGAAGTACTGTCTATAGCTGCTTCCAATTCGTGTAGACCTTCTACAACCATCCTTTCATTAAGTCTTTTGAACTTACTTAATTCTTGTTTTTTCTCCTCAGGTGCATTCATTGGTGGCATAATGGGCGGGTTCGCGATGCGCCTGGGCCGTCGCTCGGTATTGATTGCGACTGCTCTTCCGTATACGCTGGCGTGGCTCGCCACAGCATTGTCGACGAGTGTCCATATGATATCCGCCGCGTCCTTCTGCGGGGGCATGCTCATCTGTTGCATTAATATGACTACACAAGTAAGTTTCACGTATTCCATTCTTAATATTAGGTTTCTCTTCTTCGTTTGATAATTCTCTTTTCTTCTCAACTAAAGTAAAATCGTTTATTTCAACATTCAAAATTACAATATCGCTATCCCAAACTAGGCACAGCCTGTATCTTGGACTCCATTAAAGGGACAACATTTTGGTAGTCCAAACGAATATTATAAATGCGAAAGTGTGTCTGTCTATCTGTTACCTCTTCACGTTTAAACCGCTGAACCGATTTAGATGAAATTTTGTGTAGAGATAGTTTGAGTCCCGGAAAAGGATATAGGATAGTTTTTATCTCGATATTCCCACGGAATGGACACTTATGCGGGAGAAACCGCGGGGCGCTGCTAGTTTTTAAATAAAATAAAGTAAAATTGGCTACAGTTAAGCTACTACTAACTTCATTGATTTACTGGCCAGTCAAAGTCTTTAGGTTCTATACCCACTTTGCAATTTAAAGTTTGTCATTATACACACAATTTTAGCTGTTATGATCGTCTGGCAGCAAGTATGGAGAGTTAAGAACAAATGGATCTAGTAAATTAGGATTAAATTAATTAGTATTAATATTATTCAGTTCAGTTAAATTACATAAACATATCACCGCGTCTTTATTAGCTAGAAGAGAAGCAAGACTTGTCTAGTAGACTAACATTTCGCTCTATATATTGTACTTTTAAAGCCTACTTAGCAGGAGGGACCATTCAGAGTCCAAATAATCATTTTCCAACTTCACAACCCAATCACATAACATTAGGGATCAAGTCCCAAGACCTTAGGAAACATAAACCAATGTTATAGGCCGTCCGATTACGAAAATAACATTTATAGAAACTGCTTTTGAACAGAGAAAGCTAAGGAAGGCCTTATATAGTCATTAGGGTCCACCATAAAACATTATAGGTACCATATAGAGAGATACCATTGCGTGTGTCAGTCTATGGAACATTAAAATTGAATGTACCGGCCTTTTATCTATCTGATGGTGTAAGGGTTAGAACAGACTTGCCGACAACCTATGTTCTAGCATCGATGGAAAATAAGAAGGAATTAATGTTTATCTGAAAAGTCAGAGCTGATGCTAAATAGTACTCGCATGGCGATTTCTAACCTGTGAGAATGTATGATTATAAATTGGTTACTACAGAATATTCATATTCTTGTAAAAAAATGTTACAAAGGAGTGAAAAAGGAAGAAAGATGGATGAAGGATGATCCCAAATTAAATATTTGGTTAAAGTAGTGAAACGGATACAAAAATCTTCCTAAATCTACACTAATATTATAAAGAGATAAAGTTTGTAAGTTTGTATGATCCATCATACGGTGATGTCCGAAACTCTTTAATTATTTATTTATTTATAAAAGGTACACCAACAGCTTCTGTATACAAGATATCAATTAACAGTAGGTAACAGTTATGTGCTTATACAGTTGCCAATAACAGGTGAATCAACATTCTCGAATACAGTGATAAGTGTGATAATATAACTCTTCACTAGATTTCAAAAAATCTTTCACTGATAGAAAGCTACGCTATCGATACAGTATATTTATGTTAACATACCTGGAAAAAGTAGCGGGCAGGAGCTAGTTTAGTAATATATATAGTCCTAGGATTAAAAGAAATGGCACATCAGCCAGAGATTTTAAGAGACCAGACTAACAAATTTGCCGCGAACGACCGACCTATAGATAGATAGATAGTTAAACCATTTATTTGGCGCACACAAAAAGACAGCACAACACACAAAAGTACAATATTAGATGATAACCAAACTACACACATGATTATAATATAAAAACAAGGTGCCGATATAAAAACAAGATGAAGAACACATCGAAATAAAAGTGACACTATGACGAATACTTAAAATAAAATTAATATTATGAAGGTATCAACAATCATGGAGTCTCTTATAATGAGAAAGAAAATTGCGGTAAACATGACGCAGAGAAAGAACAAGTTGGGAGAACATATATGCGTCACATATACACAAAACGGCCATCGCTCAGCATAATGCTGCGACCCTATGCGAGGAAACCACAGCGGTGGTCTTCCGAAATGTAATTTAATATTATAAGCTAATATGTAACAATGTCCTGTCATTTTAACGTCACCTCAAGGTATGATGTAATTGAGCTCTGTTGTCACAACTTTATACCTGAGGGGTTAGTAATTACGGGTGTCGTTAAATTTTAACAACGATACCTTTAGGTATGGCGTGGTCATTGTGAATATGGCGTCATTTTTGTTAAGTTAGGTTAGTTTGGTTTAGTTTAAAATTTACGGGATTTTATTGAGCAAGATTAGTTATTGATTGACAGCTTCGTTGGTCTAATGGTCGCAAGCGCCGCTGCTGGTCCTGGATTGGGCAGTTTTATTGGCTTTTTCATCGCTAATGAATTAGCCAATTTAATGGTTATGTCTGCATTTTTTGTGAGAATAATTAATAGTACTTAATTGTTGTTAGTAGTTTATGTTAGTACTTATTACCTGTACTTTGATTTATGTAATTGGTTTCTTAAGTCGTGTAAATCAATTAAAAATAAAAAAAAGTCTGGAATTTCTCAGTCTGGATTTGTGCCCGGTTAATAGCAAAAGATTCGCCCCTTATTATTTGGGACTTGAGTATATCTGGGGAAATGTGGGTACACCTCAGTCCAGTTATGTTAAAACCTTCTTCTCACCAATCAAGGTGAGAAACGCCAAATGTGGGAAATAAAAAAAATAAAAAAATTGATTAATGCTCGGTTCCTATAAACAAAAACGAATCGTTTTTCTTACCAATGGAAGCATTTTTTATTGCCAACTGGACATATAAATAGATTCGTAAGCTAATTTCACCTGTGATAGCTACATACGGGAGGGTTTACTATGCAAAGCTATTGCTTGATTATTTGGTAAAGATACTAGAGTCTTAATTTTAACCAATAACGATCCGTAAATTATAGGAATCGGCCTTTCGGCGGCCTTTCCGCGGCCTTTCGGCGGAATTCAGTATTTCTAAACTGCTATTACGGTTTTCAATAAAGTTTTGACCTAAGATGAACTTACTGTCGTAGTTTAGCAATAATGTATAAGCTTGATTGAGCATAAGTAAGAAAACAAATGAATAATCTGTTCCATTAAAAAAAAAGTTTTCTTTTGTTTATTCAGCACAAATAAGACACATATTATAAAATACACACAATACTATAAACTAGCCAAAAGCCTAGTACCAATTCGACAAATAAAAACAACAAAAAAACTCAGTATGGCAAGAGGCAAAAGGCCCTTGCTCTGCACAATATTACAAGCTGATTTTATAGATTGGAAAACCACACACAAATAAAAAATTTAAGTGCAGAACCACAATTTTTATGTTTGTTGCCATAATCGAGAGTTGAAACGTGATGCATACCAAACAATTGACCATTTAATTTAAGTTATTGTGAAATAAATGACCATTTGCAATGCACTGGCCGCTGCGTGCAGCGTATTTTCAGAATCGTGCAATCTTTGACAGACGTCACTTTGAGCATTATGGTCGCGAAGACATAGAGTAGAAAAAATGTAGACAGATAACATAGACCTTAGTTTTTGGCATCTCTTGATCAGAATTCAGGTAGATACTACTACTTTTAATTTCAAATGGTTTAAAATCTATTAAAAAAAAAATAAACTAATTGATATTTCATGAAATAGTCATTCAATAGGATTGTATGAACTTTGATAATTGATGATTTTTAATGATTATAATTCTATAAAGTCATATTTGTTACGCTCGCGAATCATATTCAAATCAACATTTAACATGACACTGACCTGCAAATTGCAAAAAAACATAAGAAAATTTGAATTTCATGGGCTACCCTGGCGCTTCCCCCCTAAGTCTTTATATTTGTGTTCCTCGTTCCCCCTAAGTTCGATGGGGTCGGTGGGGTGGAGTTTGTCTATCTGAAATTTCTCAGTAGCGGGATTGGTTTGTGCTTGGTTGATGGCAATAGGTCGCCCCCATTACATCTTCTTCTTCTTAGCGTTCGATAGCAATCTAAATAGACTCGGCCCAGAATTCGGCTACTTATTTGGCGCCATCACAAACGTCCACCAGTTCCTGTAACGTGCAGCTGACAGGACTCGCAGTAAACAATATTAAGTGTCCCATCGTTTGTGGAACAGCACCATATTTACACTCCAAGGCGGAATATCTATGAATCTCCACCTGAACAGGTTTTCCTTGCTTCGAACATGGGGGTTACACATAACTGACAAAGTTTGGGGTACTATTAGGTATACCTCTGCCTAACTGGCCTTGTTTCCCTTACTGCATAATTCTCTGACGTTTCGCTCTGAAAAAGAACCTTCTTAAACTGACCAGAGATTTATAAGTTTATAATACAAGATTTATAAGTTTATAATACAATTTAGTAAGGAGTTTATCTTGAATAATTACATAAGAAATTATGACATCTAGCTTTAAACCAGTAAATGACCATCGACATAAGGTTCGTTAACCCTAATCTGTATAATCTGAAAACCAACAAATCATTATCCAAGTCGGATTGCGTATAGCATTTGAATTCGTAGAATTTAACACATAATTTTATGTGCTCATAAATAATACAAAACCTTTGCATGCAAATCAGACAACCACGATACAGGAATCATTGTGTAAACCGTCCCGAATTCTGAATCAACACAAAATCTACACAAGCTCTTATGTTCCAAATTCGGGAATCAAATTGACTTTGTACATAGAAGGAAAAGCCCATCTCAAATTAATCTATCTGCTTAGCCTTTTCCCAACTATGTTGGGTTCGGTTTCCAGTCTAACCAGATGCAGCTGAATGCCACTACTTTACACGAAGCGACTGCCTATCTGACCTGCACAACTAAGTTACTATGTATACCCCTTGGTAAGATTGGTTGTCAGACTTTTGGGTTTCTGACTACTCGTAACGACTCATCATCATCATCATCATTTCAGCCGAAAGACATCCACTGCTGGACATAGGCCTCCCCCAATTTTGGGGGTTTGCCATAATCGCCACACTTGGCAGGCGGGTTGGCGATCGCAGTATGGTATGATGGTGTAATGCATAGAGAACGCTGCTGCCCATTCTCCGGTCTCCCTTAGTCGCCTTTTACGACACCCACGGGAAGTATGGGGTGTGCTATTCTTTAAGTCCGGCACCACACAGACAACGACTCGTAACGACTGTCAAAGATATACCTACGTCTAATGACAGTCGGGACCAACGCTCCGAGGAACAGAATAGAAGCCAATCTAATAGCATTTAATTTAATTGAATTGTCAATTATTTAAATCCAACGTCACTCGAACGTATCGCCATAAGACGCCATCTTTATTACCTGTCAGTCTAACAGTCCCATCTCCCCTTTACATACTCTTTGGGTTTCTTCGAACAAAACATAAAAAGGCATCACTGTGTTTGTGCACTAACTTTGACTTGTTAAGTATTATTTATGTAAAGTAATCTATTGTTAACAATTTTACGAGACTATTTGAACCGATGACCAGTGTTTTTGTCTAAGAATTGCATGATTATTTGTCAGGCGGAACCATTTCGGAAAACTTATTGTGAGAACATGGATGTTATTGTCAGAAGGATTGCGTGGGGAATGTTAATTAATGATCTGGATTGGAATAAAATTTCTATAATTATTGGGAAATCTGAAGATAACAATGTATATTGGAACGACGCTCGTTATGCACACTTGGCGAGTGAGAGCTAGACCGAAAATTTTGACGGTAACGACACTTTTGTCACGTAAAATAAGGGTACAAAAGCGATAAACACTTCGTTCTAACCTGCGGGGTAATACATAGACATAATACAAATACTTCAGTAGCAATTGCTTTTATTTTGACAGTTCAACAACATTCACTGCGTTAATTACATTGTTGAAGAGCAGACAAATTTTTCGAACATATTAAGCAATGGATTAGCTATATCCTTGAAAATGATTCAGATTGTCATTGAAAGTGTATTACGCAATTAGGGAGCAAGTGTCTCACGACACCTCTTTACTTTTAGTCATCTACTACGACTTGTCGTTAACAAGTTTGTGATTGACGGTCAAAGGAAAACCGTTGAATATACATAATAGTCTTAATACATAAAAGTATAAGGTGTTAAAAAATTAACCCCACAAACTTTAAAAGGTGCTTTGAACCATCGAACAACTTTCACTATGGGACAAACGCTGAAATCACGAAAAAAAATCAGCTGTTTAATAGAAAAGTTCAATACCTACTTGAACAAAACGTATGGAATAGCACTTTTTTTTTTTGTGATTTCAGAGTTGGTCCCATAGTGAAAGTTGTTCAGTTCCATGGTCTAAAGCACCTCATAAAGTTTGTCGGGTTAATTTTTAACACTTTGTATATTTTAAGGATAACATATCCTCTCCATTAATAAGTATTTTGCTCAAGAAGTAAAATGTCAACGTGCTTAAAATTACTTATGTGCCTATAAAATCAACTATTCATTCAGTAGATAGACGTCGAGCTGGCAGAATTATTTGCATCTCCATCTACAAGGATATCTTTATATTTTACTCCTTACGTAATGGTTTCAAAGTCAACACCTTAATTCCTGCCTTCAGATATAATTATATAATTAATGTATACAAAATATTGTAAAACATGTTAAAAGAGTAACGGTGGAGATCCTTCCCATTCTTCTCCATACGAAATTACTTTTTCGAAACGACAAGATTCAATTCTATTGTATTGTAAATTTGACGTTCGAAAGTACCTTTTATGTGCCCATTTGAAATAAATGATATGACTGTGACTTTGACAACAATACCATAAAACAATCTTAGCTTGATAGGAATAACTTTCTGTTTTCCCAGAGATCGAAACGAAGACAAAACAAAATCATATTATCCTCTCACAATTTTCCAAAATCCCGCACAGGTGGTATTCCAAGTAAACGTGTGACTACCATCGATATTACAGCAGTTATGACTTCACAAACTCATGCCTGGTCACGAGAAATACTTACCATAACTCATGACATAATTCCACAGCCTATTGACGCATTTCCATACATTACATTAACAATAAGCACGGTTGGTATTGTGTTGAATCGCTCATGAATTTTATGTTTTTCGTCATTTCGCGTTGTGGTGTTATTAAGTACGTGTGGGCTGGCCCAGGGTGGTCTGTACTCTTACTTTGTAGGACAAAGGAGAAGAGTGTTACAGCACTCGTCTGTGAAGCAATAATATCATGCTGTGATTACCAATGAGGAAACCGAAGAGGTTATAAACAACAAACATATTTCCATAAAACGCTAAAGTAAAGTTAGAAGATTATAGTCATATTATCTTCATTGTATCCTTGAATAGTTACAGGTTGACAATGTCGTAATTTATTTGACTGATAGTTTATTTTATAGTCGTCTTACACATAGTTATGCACGGAAACTAAATCCTGGCAAAAGAAGGGACGATTATGCAGTCAACTTCATCTTCTACTGTAGGTCCGCGCGTTTCTTTATCACTTGAAATTGTGGGTCTTCATTCAATGATAGACACAACACAACCTGTGAAGGCGTTCTACAATAATATTTACGGGAAGAGCTCATAATATACCAAAACGTTTCTAAACATATCACCAGCCCATTACGCTTTCTTACAAAAATCTACAACTTTTTCACATTTTATTAATAGCGTGGGATGAAACAGCTGATCAATTCTGTTTTTTATTTCACAAGAACGTCAAAGAAGTCATTGAACCGCGTAATAAAACCAATAACAATCAAAGTAAACAGACGAATTCTAATAAAACCACAATTTTGAACACCCACGCTAAAATGAAAGGCGAGAAACAAAATGGTCTTATCCCTTAAATTAATAGTAGACAGTAAAATGCATATTGGAAAACATAAAATCACTTGATATCGAACAAAATAATACTAACACAGTGTTAATCTTTATTTGGACGGCTTATAGGCGACAAAGCATAGATTATGCATCGTTAGATGGTGCTTTGTTTCGCTTTACATCTGTAATTGGACTGTATAATGAATTTTATTACTACAATGTGTGGTCTAACGTGATTAGATTGGGCCACCCTGCCTCTCATCTTGGGATAGTGAACGCGAAATAGTCAATATCATATGCAAAGGTTGTAGGATTCATAGAAAACATTGAATATTCTGGTGGCATCCCTTTTAACTCTGACTTTAATTAGGAATTAAATACAGATTCCAATCTGTCGCCTGATCAAGATAGCGAATCTAAGATAACATTTTATCGTCGACCAATTAGTCATTGTTACAGCTAGAATCAAACACCCATTATTCATGAAAATTCCTAACATGCTTTTCTCTTGTTCGCAGGTATACGTCACAGAAATAGCAGTCCCCGAAATCAGAGGGTGCCTCAGCTCTGTACTCAAAATCCTGAGTCAAATCGGCATCCTGATATCATTCTCCATCGGCGCCTACTTGAACTGGTATCAACTCGCCCTCATGGTCTCCGCAGCACCGATCCTCTTATTCTTCGCTCTCTTCTTTATCCCTGAAACTCCCTCTTCTCTCCTTCTAAGAGGGAGAGAGCAGGAAGCAGAAGAGTCCTTGCAATGGCTTAGAGGTCCAGAAGCAGATATACGACAAGAATTAGCAACGATAAGGACCAATATCCTCGCCAGTAAACTTTTCAATGGAAATAACACTGGAAAATTCAAGGCTCTGCTTTCAAAAAGGATGACAAGGCCTGTTCTAATAACTTGTGGGCTGATGTTCTTCCAAAGGTTTACTGGAGCGAATTTATTCAACTTCTACGCCGTCAAAATGTTTAAGAAGACCTTTAGGACAATGAACCCTCATGGAGGAGCGATAGCGACGAGTGTTGCCCAACTGCTAGCGTCTTGTCTATCAGGAATGCTGATAGATAACTTGGGCAGACTGCCTCTATTGATGATAAGTGGAGTGATGATGTCCATAGCACTCGCCGGATTCGGATCGTTCGCATACTACCAAGAAGTATTCAGAAATTCGACAGATTTAATGGTATCAGAACCTACGTATGATTGGATCCCTCTGGTTTGTGTCTTAACATTTACTATCGCATTTTCTTTGGGTATCAGTCCGATTTCTTCTCTTCTTATAGGGGAACTGTTTCCTCTTGAGTATAGAAGTACGGGCAGTGCTTTAGCTACAAGTTTCAGTCATCTTTGCGGATTTGTAAATGTCAAGACAGCAACAGATTTCCAAGACTATATAGGGTTGTACGGACTATTTTGGATGTACGCAGGAATTTCAGTACTATGTCTCCTATTCGTTGTACTTTTCGTCCCAGAAACGAAAGGACGAGAGATCGACGAAATGGATCCGAAGTACGTTGAATCTTTATGTATTAATCGATAGTTTTCGATGTATTAAATGTCTTGGTTTATTTGTAGAAGACGCAGGTTAAGCGCATAATATCGATTATGGAGTAGAAAATCGCGAAACGATTCTTTTTGAGAATCGTCGCTACAGAGAAACTGTTTTGCTAGTCACAAGAAGTGCAATGGAACTATAAGTCGGTGTTAAACAGTCTCTTAGTGTATATAAATGCGGTTTGTCGCCAGTGTGCGCTTAACTTAAGCACGGCTGGAGTCTTCAACCAGTATTAATGTTAGTATTTCCTTCAAAGTGCCTTTATCTTAAAAAGTTCCTGTATTTTCTTACTAAGACTTGAGAAATTGCATCGGGAGCGGTTGTTGTATCAAAATATTGTGCTAAAATGTTTCATATGGTGCTTACTTCTTTAGAGAAATAATGTAAATAAATTGTTTTGTATCTGGAACTAAATCATTCAATGCTTTTGTTGAATTGTTTGTTTATGTCTGTAAGATATTTAAATGTATCTGTTATTTATGATATATGTACTGTATTGTTAGAAATGTCAAAATTATTCTTGTATAGTGGTAGTGGTACTGTCAATGTGCTTCCAAAATCTGATGCAATTTCTAAATAATATATTTTCCTGTTGTCTCTCAACATTCAGATAAAATGCTACCTGCATTTTATCTGAATGTTGTTGAGATCTGAATATTTCTCTGTCTTTACGAAACTAGTGATATTTATTGTAAATATAGTTTAGTTGATATTTTGTGGACTATGTCGTGAGTGGAGTGGCCGATGATCTTAGCTCTTATGTTAGTTTGATATAAGGTCGTTTTTGCTTAGTGGCCTATAAAATAATACTGATTTGATGTTAATCGCTCTTCGCTCATGGTATAGTCCGTTGTAGTTTGATGTGGGTATCATGGTATTGGTTGGTTGAATTTAGGTTCCTAAAAATAAACAATTTTTAAAATGGGACTTTATGACATCATAACTGCCGAAGAGTGGGTGTACTAAAAGGTACACCTCTGCCTAACCCTTTGGGGAATACAGCCGTGATGTTATGAGTTTTAAAAAAATGTTACAGTAATTTGAATGCATTTTACGGTCAGTAATTTGAATGCATTTGTTTACAGTCACCATAATAAATAGGTCGTCGTTTCAGCCGATAGACGTCCACTGCTGGACATAGGCCTCCCCCAATTTTGGGAGGGTTTGCCATAATCGCCACGCTTGGCAGGCAGGTTGGCGATCGCAGTATGGTATGATGGTGGAATACATAGAGAACGCTGCTGCCCATTCTCCGGTACGATCCTTAGTCGCCTTTTACGACACCCACGGGAAGTAAGGGGTGGTGCTATTCTTTAAGTCCGGCACCACACAGACAAATATATAAATAGGTATTAATAGCAAACTCTTACTCTTGCTTATAAATAAAAAAATCTGCCCTCCAGTGCATTTTGGTTAAAGTTAATTATTTTTGATCGAAAATTAATATAACTATCTACTGGCTATCTGAAGCCAACCAATGACATTATACTCATCGTATTGTACGGGTATGGCATACAGTCGCGAGCACACGTGCTCACAAATTGTATTAAAAATAAATTTCTTATACAAAATGTAAATTATTACGAAAATGTATTACATATATCGAATAATGTGTTAAAAGTATTACACTATGTGTGTAGGTACAATTTGTGCATATTAAAAATATTGTTAAATCCAGTGACGAGTGGTAAAGATATTTTGCAATTTTATTTTGTAAAATTTGGTGCTAAAACTGGTGCCTTGCATTTTTAATGTTTTTTTTTCGATTATATAAAATAAATATTTTATAGATAGCGAGTGTATATAGAAGCAGTATTATTAAGTTTTGTAAATAGTTATATATTTTATAGATATTTATGTAGTAAGTGTTATAATAAAACACGTTGCCATACGAGGAAGCTATTTCAAATTATTGATTTGTACTTAAAATTCGAATTTAAGTGTTTCAATAAAAACTTTGTGACCCTATCCTTTGTTTAATTCAACAATTCCTACAACCAATATAGACAGACACAAAAACACAGGACTAAACTGGAAAACATACCGACATGACTTATTGAAATGAAATGAACAGTATCGTTTCTTGTTGTTTGAAAGAATGAAAATACTTTAATTTAGCACAGACTAAAATACACAGAATACACCAGATCAGATACATACATCAGAAAAAACAAAAAATCAAATAAAAAGTTAGTTAGCAGGAAAGTGTGCCTCACGTCAGCGCCAAAAAGGGCGGTCTCTCAGGTGCCATTTAAGGGTCGAAGCGCATCTAAAACTTAAGATAGCAAATTCACTCTTATCTCCACAACGAAATGCACATATTTCTTTTGAGATAAAAACAAAAGATTCGCGCATTCGACGGAATTCACGCGTCTGAGCGCGACCAACGCTGATTGGTGCGCGTTCGTTACGTTGTGGAGATAAGGGTGAATTTGCTATATTAAGTTTCAGATTAACGCTTCGATGCGCTTCGACTCTGCGCTAGTATAAATTGACCCTAAGCGGGTGCCCAATGTGGAATACCTCCAAATAGGCCCAGTTCAGCAAAAATGCCAGACAACTAGTGCCTGACGCTGGTTTTCAACTAAACCTGTTTACTAGATCGTGCCTAGATAGGTAGGTATTTCTCCTGCAAGTTAGTATCTTGCAAGTTTGCAAAACAGTAAAAGCTAAAAATTAGTTATCTATTCATTCTGCGAGGCACATAAGGCCGTTTACCACAATAGTAGCAAGGTTATTTATTTTTGAGAACACCATCATCACACAAAAATATAAATCTATAGCTACATAATATTTATTCATACTAATATTATAAATTTGAAAGTAACTCATTCAACAGTACTCTGTCTGTATGTTATCTTTTCACGCCTAAACCACTAAATGGATTTCGATAAGATTTGGCAGAGAGATACATTGCATCCTGGGGAAGGACATAGGATAGTTTTTATCGACAAACCTCGCGGGCGAAGCCGCGGGCGAAAGCTTGTAATATTATAAATTCGAAAGTTCAGTGGTTTAGGCGTGAAAAGGTAACCCTTTTCACGCCTAAACCACTGAACGGATTTCGATAAAGTTTTGCAGTGAGATAGATTGCATCCCGGGGAAGGATATATGATAGTTTTTATTGACATACCTCGTGGGCGAAGCCGCGGGCGGAAGATAGTTCAATATAAGTCTTTTCGCAACTAGGTATATTGGGGTCGGCTTCCAGTCTAACCGGAAGCAGCTGAATACCAGTATTTTACATAGAGCGACTGTTTAGCTAACCTTCAAAACCCAGTTACTGGGTAATACATACCCCTTGGTAAGACAGGTTGTCAGACTTTTTGGGTTTCTGACTACCAATACCAATTGTCAAAGATCTACGAATGGTCCCGGCACCAACGGCTTAACGTGCTCTCCGAGGCACGGAGGGGTCTCGATATTGATGGCCACCCATCCACGAACCCACCGCGGCAAGCGTCGATTTTCAACCTTCGAACTGCCCATGCGGCTGATATTATTTAGCCACGAGTGCCTAATTAAACCTACTATCATGTCATTAAATGAAATGAACACTCTTTTACCCAATTATCCTAACCTCGAACTATACGCAAACTTGACACGAGTTGACCAACAAAATAGAATCATCATTACTGCCGGAAGTACCGACATTATGGTGTCACCATTGTACTCCATTATACCACATAATTTGATCATGATGGTGTCATGGTTCCTTGAACATGAGTCCCGTGGAAACTCACCCAATTATTGTTCGTGTTTTTGTTCCCAGTTGATGATTCTCTATGACTTTGGGTGAAATGGACAAAGTAAGTCATCCATTAGTCAGTTTCCTGCTCAGTTCCGAACTGTTTGTTGATCTCCTATGTGATAGGGTTAGAACAGACTTGTTACAAAACAGCAAAAGATGAATAATCAGCCTATAATGTTCCCACTGCTGGGCACTGATATCCTCTTAGTGGGAGAGAAGGGGCCCTGTGCGATTTGGTAGATGTCGTATGTCTTCGAATTTTGATGTTTTCCTTCACCGTTTTGAGAGCAGTGGTGATGAAATAATTTACACAAAGTAAAGCGCCTATTTGGGTTCGAACCTATGACTACGACCTCGTAAGTCGCGGCCGGTACCACTGGGCCGCCACTGCTCCTTAAAAGGCGACCATTGTGAAAATGGTAGTGAATGTCATCCACCAACCCGCAACGGGCCCCCGAGGAGTGACATAGTGAATAGAGAGGATGCTTGGGTCACAACAGGGACACTATAGGCTTATTAACCTTAAGAAAATAAGGGTTATTATGAGTTCACAGTAAACTGAATTAAAAGGCACCTTGTATGTTATGTGTCAGTGTGATTTCCTCATCATCATCTGCCTAGCCTTTTCCCAACTATGTTGGGGTCGGCTTCCAGTTTAACCGGATGCAGCTGAATACCAGTATTTTACATGGAGCGACTGCCTCTGACCTACATAACCCAGTTACTGGGTAATACGATACCCCTTTAGAGACTGGTCGTCAGACTTTCAGGCTTCTGACGACCCGTAACGACTGTCAAAGATCCACGAATGACAGCCGTGACCAACGGGTTAACGTGCTTTCCGAGGCACGGAGAAGTCTTGGTATGTAATGATGGTCACCCATCCACGGACCATTCGCGGCAAACGTAGCTTAACCTGATCGATAGACCCGGGCGGCTGTTGTTACTTAGCCACAAGCTTCGAGTGCTTCCGAGTGTGATCTAACATCTCTACAATAATTTGGAAAATTCATTTGCGCCCATGGGTGTCGAAAATGTAATAAAATTATGTCAGAAGGTTGCACTACCTCCTTCTGCGATGCAGTCATGCTAGCGAAGGAGGTGGCGGGATGGTTGAGGAACAGAGCCTCACGTCCCAGCCGCCGCGGGAGACGCTCCGGGCGTCGGGAGCCGCGTGACGACTCCCGGCCACCGTAGGCGTGGGCCTGCGGGCGGAGAGTAATGGGTAGCTCACCGTCCGATCAGGACCTGGCCCGTGCCGGACGGCGCGTACGTGTTCCACGCGCGCCTCAAAGAGATGTCGGCATCAGTGAAGGGGCCCGTTAGGGCAGAAGCCTGCCGGGCCAGCGGGATTGTACGAAAGTGTTACCGCTGCCCCGGAACATAAAGGGCTAATGAAGGAACACGGGTGGGTTTTAGTCCTGGTAAGAGTCTGACACTCCCGTCCGTTCCACCCAGAGCGAAAGGGGTCATATGATGATTTCCCACACTCAAAAAAAAAAAAAAGGTTGCCGTAATGAGATAAAAACCACTGTCGTACCTGTTTATTTTATTAGACAACCGTTTTCGTTCTATGTAAAGTAGGAAGGCCTCAAGCTAGATGGAGCGATGATATTCGCACGGTGGCTGGTAGAAGCTGGGTGAGAGTTGCCGAGAATCTACAGTAGATTGCTGTACTGCCGCCGCAAGTAAAAGGGGCGCATCTGAGGAAAGGGAATAGAGAAAAATGAGCCTTAATGGATGGCGCCTTTTTTGTTCAGTAAGGTCTATTTTACTTAAATTTTTTGGCCGATATTCGTCCTTTTCGGTTACTGCGGTAGTGTAGGCTGATGATGATGACGTACAGCGAGGTACAAAGTATACTGCAGCAAGAAAATCTGGCTCGGTGACGCTGGCGCTGTCAGTGAATAAAAAAACAACTTTATTACTAGTGATTTTATGAATTCCAAGTAAAGCCACCGGGCCGTAATATACGCTTGTTGCGCTGATAAATGATAAGTTATAAATTATGTACGTCCTGTGAGAAACTTTACAACACTTTTACACGACAAAAATAAATTTATTATAATATGTTTTAAGACTAGACGAGTTCGGTGTTTCGTATCCGACTACTCTGTCTAGATAAAGAAAAAAAAAAATTTGGTTACACCTTCAAGAAAATAAAAATAAATGGCTTACAATAAAAATAGGCCCTAAAGTAAGTAAAGTTGCAAAAAGACTGAAACAACCTCACTGTACGAATGGGTATATTGTGTGAATTTCGAAAAATCTTACGCCTTACGCCTGGTAAATTCATCTTAGCAAGACACACGTAGCATTATTATTCTCAATCACTTTGGTGTAGGAACTTTTTCAACAATAAGTTAGCCAACAAAACATAAAGAAAAATCGAAACAAAAATAAACACACCAATAAATTATCATTTAATTCATAATGGATCGCTTCAAATGGAAATAAATGCAGCTTAAAGGTACTTAAAACACTTATGAGATGCCTTCAAGTGGCAGGAATGAAACGCTTGACTCTTGAGGTTTGATTCATCGCTTGAAGCTATAAAAAGTACTGTCTGGGTTGCAAGCAATGATTTTATTGGTGTAATTAGATGTTCACGAGGGTCTGTTTGCATATAAAACGTTATTTTTAGTATATGCGAAACCATATAGTTTGTTCAGAATAAGTAACTGAATCGATTCCAATAATTTTTACCCCATGTTATATCTTGTCCCAAAAATATTTAAAAAAGGTTAAAAGTTGGACACCGAGTGACTCTAAGTAGGTTATCCAATCTCCGCGCCGAAAGGTTAGGTACCTAGGTACTATTATCAATAAGCGCAAGACGTGCATGTTTTTGTACGGACAAAGAGGTAACCTATCAAGCTTATAACTTTATGATTTTTCATGATACAGTTTTGAAATTTTGTGCATAGATTTTTTACATAAAAATACAAGACACGTGTTTCGGGTTTCGCATAGCAACAACAACAACATTTTCAGGCCCAGTCAGTCAGTTAGGCTTAGCTCGGGCAGGATACACATGTCGACGAGTTTGCGCTTCAGGGAGATCGGTAGATCACCCTTCATTAACATCTTCATGGACCAGTAGCTTTTCCAGGCGGATACTCCGAATAAAAATCTTAAACGCTATGCTATGCCCCTGAAATCACATTTTCGTATCTACGGGGCCTAATTAATTTAATTAATGACACTCCGCAAACGTATCGATATCAATAAACAAAAAATAAAACTTCATTTCCAGTAACGTTCTACAGTCTACAGTCTTCGGGGGTCAACGGACGCTGTTACTTCAAAATTTTGAGGTTAGAAAATCATTTTTTAAATGTTTTATTGTAATTAGATATCGATACTTATAATATCTGTAGAGTTCACCATCTGCTTCATCATCTGCCTGCCTTTTCCCAACTGTGTTGGGGTCGGCTTCCAGTTTATCGGGACGCAGCTGAACACGGAGGGGTCTCGGTATGTAAAGATGGGCACCCATCCACAAAACAACCGCGTCAAACGTAGCTTAACCTGATCGATCGACCTGTGCGGCTATTATTATTTAGCCACTGTAGAGTTATTATACTAGCTAATTTAACTTGACCGTGTTTCTGTTTACCTACACTTCAGTTGACGTAGCTATAGTCTGAATACCAATTTCCGTAATCAAAAATGTTCAAAATCTAGTCTCAATCTCATCTCACCGACAAACAATGTTAAAAACTATAAAAAAAAAACGGCCAAGTGCGTGTCGGGCCACGCACAGTATAGGGTTCCGTAGTAGCCCGTTATCACAATGTAGTACGATTCTGTCTCCCTTTATTCTGAAAAGTAAAAAAAAAAAAACATATTTTGCTTTTCAATGCAAGTCTTTACCCGTTATAAACAAGCAACTACTTCATCTTCAAGTCACTTTAAAGGATTAATGCTAAGGATTTTGTATTTGGTACAAAATTATCGAACACCCAAGTTCAATGACTATTACTGCTAAACATTTCCTTTAAGGTTCATGAAATGCACTATCATCGTGAATTTTTCCAGATTTTTCAAGCCCGCAGTTTAGGTTTTAGAGCCCCCCCCCCCCCCCCCCCTCTAAAACCTAAACTGCGGGCTTGAAAAATCTGGACGCTCTACTGGAACAAAAATTTGCACTTTAAAGTTTAATATTTCGTAAATGGAGCACTAAATCGAAAAATACTTTGAGCGACCCCGAAGTCATTTTAAAAGACCTATTCAACGATACCCCACACGATGGGGTAGACGACGAAAATAATATTCATCCCCACTTCACATGTAGGGGACATACCCTAAAAAAAATATTTTCCAAAATTTTATTTTACCACTTTGTCGGCGTGATTGATATACATATTGGTACCCAATTTCAGCTTTCTAGTGCTAACGGTCACAGAGATTAAGCGAGGACGGACAGACGGACAGACAGACATGGCGAAACTATAAGGGTTCCTAGTTGACTACGGAACCCTAAAAATATAGGGAAATTAGGAGTAACTCACTGCGCCCCGCGCTCCGCGGTTTCACCCGCATAAGTATCGATCCCGTGGGAATATCGGGAGAAAAAGTCCTATGTGTTAATGGCCTATGTGTTAATCCAGGGTGTCAGCTACCTCCTTACAAAAAATTATCAAAATTGGTAAAGCCGTTTGAGCGTGACGAAGTAACAAACATATAAAACACACACACACACTCACAAACTTTCGCCTTTATAATATTAGTGTGATTATGACAGATTGAGCTTGAGCTCAGACTGTGAACGCTCTTGAAAATACGGGAATTTCCCCTTCTGCTCTCAGTTGAGGCAAAAATTTTACTACAGTAAAATAAGATAGATTAGATTAGATTTCTTATGAAATAAGCATCACCTTTGTACCTATTTTTCTGTTCTGTTTTTTCTTGTCTGTTTATATATGTGTGTACATAAATGGTAAAATAAATAAATAATAAATAAATAAGATAGGCAAAAGAGATGCGTCGGCCGGGAATCGAACCCGGATCAACTGCTTGGAAGGCAACTATGCTGACCATTACACCACCGACGCACGTGATAGAGTCTTCTAATTGACTACACAAACTCGAACCCTCTTTATTGCAACAAATGTTTTAATTACAGTAATGAATTTGATTGTTTTATGAGACAATAAACTTTAATTACAGGTAGATAGGGACTAATTGCAGTTTCATTGTGTTGATTGCGATTTCTTAAGAAAACTGGTGCCAAACAAACAAACAAACATGATATGTAAATACGTAAAACGTCTACTTCCTTAGTTATGAACCCCGAGTATGAATGGAATGATATACTCGTAAATGATAATGATATGATAACACACTTAATGCCATACTTATCATTTTATTATTAAGTTTATTGCAAATATCTACTTTATTTTGTATTCTAATTGTTTTTGAATTTTCAAATTATATGACACTAACTCTGTGTGGGTGAGTGTGTGTGTGTGTGACCTTAACCCACGCTTATCTGTGACTGAATTTATTTATTTTTATTTTATTTTATTTATTTATTCTTTAATTAAAACGGTTTATAACCAATTACAGAAATTAAAGACACACAAAACATTAAATATAAAATCAAGTAAAAAGTTAACAACATTTTCATACATCCCTCTCACAGTACTTCTGACATGCCGACAAAATCTTCGTCCATTCGTCTACAAACAGATCGGTTGTTGTATCTAGTAGTATATCTAGTATATCTATTAGTCGAACCCAGGACCAGCAGTCGCGCTTGCATCCGCGAGACCAACGGGGCCTAAACTCTCCCCGGTCGTGTCGGATTGCCGTCCCATCGGACTATGAGAATAAAGGAACAGGGAGTGCACCTGTGTTTGCGCACACACTTGTGCACTATAATATCTCCTGCGTACCTGGCTAATCTCCATTGAGATTGGCCACCGTGACCGAAAACGGTCGGGGGGGCTATTATTATACCTAGTAATGTATTTTCACACAGAAAAGCGTGTTAATTGCGGGTTAAGGTACACGAGCTTTATAATAGTATACGATACGTGTGACTTAAGTAGTCTAAGTCACACGTATCGTAATGTAACATTTCTTAAATAATTACGTTGTTGTCTTCATTGTAAATGCTGCGTATACCTGTAATAGCAAACACTTTATTACACGACACAACACAACACACACACACTAAACACACACAACACACAACAACACAACACACACACACAACACAACACAAACAACACAACACTTTATTTGATTTTGTTTTCGATTACTTCCCTTTATTTAATTTTGTAAATCGTGAAACTTTTATTTTCCCTTGACTTCACTTACCTGTCAAAAAGAGTAACCTAGATAAAGTGGATAAGACAAAGATGAAAACAGAAGACGAACTAGCAGGGGATCGAGGAAGGGGGGGGGGGGGGTTGGAGGGGGGTTCAAGGGATCAGACCGGAATAAATCATATTATTATGTACAGCTGCTGTTAATTAAATTACAGCTTGATTGGTCTTCGTTGATTGTTTGTTTGGCGTCGACTTCAAATTAGTTACTTTACATTAATTTAGGAGCTTAGTTACACTAAAAGGTTTATTTATTTCGTCGGTTGAATTTTTTGTGAGAAATATTTGTTCCTTCGTCATTATTAATGGATTTTATTAAACATACTTACACATTGATTGTCCTGACGTTGACCATTTTGCGATGGTTTGTTAAAAGGCTGTATCTACGATTAACACATGAAGGGGGTAAAAGATAAAGGCGGATACAGACATTGCGAGGAATGCGCGCGCACGATTCGCAATGTGTGGACGTTTATATTCGTGGTGAGCCATCATGCGATGAGCGATGACCGCCGTGCGCTGCACATGCCTCGCAACGTCTGTATTCGCCTTAATGATTGATATTGCATGTCCAATACTCACCGCGTGCCTCTGTGACAAATGAACCTATTTTTCTTTCAGTCTTTTTGGACGTGCGGGCCCATGCAAGCATCTATTCCCTTCGCATTTTCGTACTTCATTGCTGTTATAGACTGTGTGTTAACAGTTTATCCAGGTAAATTCTAAAAACGGCAACGTCTCTACGTTCCGAGGCAAGGAGGGGTCTCGGTATGTAAAAGATTGTCGCCCATCCACAGAGCAACCGCGGCAAATATATCTTAACCTGATCGATCAACCTGTGCGGCTGTTATTATTTAGATACGGGCCCCTTTCGAAGAAGAAGAGAATCTTCTACAATATAAAAATGAATCGCTGAATGTGTTGCTAAGCGCAAATCTCGAGAACAGCTGAACCGATTTCGCTAATAATTTTTTAAGAATATTCCTTGAAGAACGAGGATGGTTCTTACGCAGAGAAAAATTTAATATATCTATGGGAATAGGGTAGAAGTAGGGTAAGAGTAGTTAGTGTAGGAGTAGGGTAGGAGTAGGGTAGGAGTAGTGTAGGAGTAGGGTAGGAGTAGGGTAGTAGTAGTGTAGGAGTAGGTTAAGAGTAGGGTAGGAATAGGGTAGGAGTAGTGTAGGAGTAGGGTAGGAGTAGGGTAGGAGTAGGGTAGGAGTAGGGTAGGAGTAGGGTAGGAGTAGGGTAGGAGTAGGGTAGGAGTAGTGTAGAAGTAGGGTAGGAGTAGGGTAGGGATAGGCTAGGGTAAGGGGTAGGACACCACGCAAACGAAGTAGCGCCGGGCAGCTAGAAATAATTTATATGGCGAAACAACGTTTGCCGGCTCAGCTAGTAATTAATATAATTATTATGAGTCTTTTACTGGGTTAGAGGCTTAATTGTATATGCACAGCCTAATGTTTCGCGTAACTAACGATACTTGGCCAGAATTCCTGGCTTTTGTTCAACTACCACAAACTTGATTGAAACAATCAAACACATGCGTCGGTGGTGTAATGGTTAGCATAGTTGCCTTCCAAGCAGTTGATCCGGGTTCGATTCCCGGCCGACGCATTATAATTTTTGTGCCAAATTGGTCCCAAGTTTTTTTCTAAGTTGAACTTATCTATCTACCTGCCTAGTCTTTTCCCAACTATGTTGGGGTCGGCTTCCAGTCTAACCGGATGCAGCTGAATACCAGTATTTTACATGAAGCGACTGCCTATCTGACCCCCACAACCCAGATACTGGGTAATACGATACCCCTTGGTAAAACTGGTTTCTGACTTTCGGGCTTTCTGGCGCTCCGGAACGACTACCAGAGATCCACGAATGACAACCAGGACCAACGGCTTACTTAACACGGCGCCGGCGGCGTACAAGTGGGATTAACGGCTTACGGCGGCACGGCACGGCTGCTTTCTAAATGGACCTTATATCATCGCTAATATAGAATTTTTTTCCGAAGCAGCTCTACAACACCTCGGGCACCTTTCCTACCACCCGACGAGGAAGGGACTAGCTATCAACGATTTTCTCGCTTAAGAAACGTATGTACAGACGCCAGCACATCAAGCTACCCGAAACTGTCAAATTTTCCCAATCAAGTTTGAACCTTATACTTTAGCGATAAAGTTGAAAATCTATTAAAGAAAGACAGATTGATGTGCTGGCGTCATACCCACGTCGTACATACCGATACCAACGAGAAATCGCTCGTCGTCAATCTGCACGTAGTTGATGTTATGATTTTCATACAATTCTACAATACCGTCTGGCGCGAATTGATAATCTTACAATAAGTGGATCGAATGAAAATTCATTACGTCAAAAGCAGAAATAAGTGGCTTGCCGTGTTGACTTTACTGTATGTGCATTATCAGCCTATACTGTTTCCACTATTGAGACACAGGTCTCCTCTCTGTGAGAGGGAGTGGGCCATAATCCACCACGCGGGCACAGTGCGGGTTGGTGGATGTCACATGTCTTCGAATTTTTTTATTATTTTCTCTTGCTTCAAATCTTGTTTTACCAAAAAAAAAAAACTTTGCCACTTCCACGGCGTTGTCGGTGGCAGCGCAGAGGTCACTTTGACTGCAAGTGTTTGGACACAGAGGGCAGGATAGGAGGTGGAGCATGGTTTGTGACATTTGTGACATAGCTCCGCAATCACACCCTTCTGCCGTTCCCTCAAGGTAGCCCCGTTAATCGCCACCGATGGGACATGTGGTGTTCACTATGATCTTTTATTAGGGGTTTAGGGTTTAACCTTTTGAACGCCACGGTCGGGTATAGACGACAAACGAAAACGTGCCCAACACGCGTTTTCTTGTCGGCTGTCGACGACAATGGCGTTCAAAAGGTTAAAGTAGAACTACCAGATTATCAGTAAGAACACAACAACCCAAAGGACACGTCCAGTCGCCACGGAGGGTCACAGAACACTAATAAATACCCTAGGTGGGGACTGGGGATGGGGACTGACTCGAGCAGTGTTGCCATTGAGTTGTGTGCTATATTTAATAGTACATCTGTACATCCCAGGACTCAAAAGTTTCGGAGTACTTTGGCTACAAGCACATTGGTTTGGATGTGTTGTGTGTGTGTTGTACGTCATGTTGTCAATTTGTGAAGTGTGCGTACAAACTCAAATAAACAGAGCGCCGGGACGAGTCCGCTATATTGCCGACTTGATGTATTATTGCGAGATACAGGCTGTTACTATTATTTAACTTGAGGTTCTACTGGTTCTAGCTATTACGAACACGCGACGTAACATGTTTAGCACGAATACACGACGTAACATGTTATTTATAAGTTTAAGCGGCCGGTGTCCTTTTTAATACTGTACTACTAATAAAGTTTAAGCGGCTGGTGTTCTTTTTGAATACTATACTAGTAATAAAGCTTAAGCGGCTGGTGTTCTTTTTGAATACTGTACTATACTAGTAATAAAGTTTAAGCGCTGTGTGTTTTTTTTTAATACTATACTAGTAATAAAGTTTAAGCGGCTGGTGTTCTTTTTGAATACTATACTGGTAATAAAGTTAAAGCGGCTGGTGTTCTTTTTAAATACTATACTAGTAATAAAGCTTAAGCGGCTGGTGTTCTTTTTGAATACTATACTAGTAATAAAGCTTAAGCGGCTGGTGTTCTTTTTGAATACTATACTAGTAGGTAATAAAGTTTAAGCGGCTGGTGTTCTTTTTGAATACTGTACTATACTAGTAATAAAGTTTAAGCGCTGGTGTTTTTTTGAAAACTATACTAGTAATAAAGTTTAAGCGGCTGGTGTTCTTTTTGAATACTATACTGGTAATAAAGTTTAAGCGGCTGGTGTTCTTTTTAAATACTATACTAGTAATCAAGTTTAAGCGGCTGGTGTTCTTTTTGAATACTATACTGGTAATAAAGTTTAAGCGGCTGGTGTTATTTTTAAATACTATACTAGTAATAAAGTTTAAGCGGCTGGTGTTCTTTTTGAATACTATACTGGTAATAAAGTTTAAGCGGCTGGTGTTCTTTTTAAATACTATACTAGTAATCAAGTTTAAGCGGCTGGTGTTCTTTTTGAATACTATACTGGTAATAAAGTTTAAGCGGCTGGTGTTCTTTTTAAATACTATACTAGTAATAAAGTTTAAGCGGCTGGTGTTCTTTTTAAATACTATACTAGTAATCAAGTTTAAGCGGCTGGTGTCCTTTTTGAATACTATACTAGTAATAAAGTTTAAGCGGCTGGTGTTCTTTTTAAATACTATACTAGTAATCAAGTTTAAGCGGCTGGTGTTCTTTTTGAATACTATACTGGTAATAAAGTTTAAGCGGCTGGTGTTCTTTTTGAATACTATACTGGTAATAAAGTTTAAGCGGCTGGTGTTCTTTTTAAATACTATACTAGTAATAAAGTTTAAGCGGCTGGTGTTCTTTTTAAATACTATACTAGTAATCAAGTTTAAGCGGCTGGTGTTCTTTTTGAATACTATACTAGTAATAAAGTTTAAGCGGCTGGTGTTCTTTTTAAATACTATACTAGTAATCAAGTTTAAGCGGCTGGTGTTCTTTTTGAATACTATACTGGTAATAAAGTTTAAGCGGCTGGTGTTCTTTTTGAATACTATACTAGTAATAAAGTTTAAGCGGCTGGTGTTCTTTTTGAATACCATACTGGTAATAAAGTTTAAGCGGCTGGTGTTCTTTTTGAATACTATACTAGTAATAAAGTTTAAGCGGCTGGTGTTCTTTTTGAATACTATACTGGTAATAAAGTTTAAGCGGCTGGTGTTCTTTTTAAATACTATACTAGTAATAAAGTATAAGCGGCTGGTGTTCTTTTTGAATACTATACTAGTAATAAAGTTTAAGCGGCTGGTGTTCTTTTTGAATACTATACTAGTAATAAAGTTTAAGCGGCTGGTGTTCTTTTTGAATACCATACTGGTAATAAAGTTTAAGCGGCTGGTGTTCTTTTTGAATACTATACTACTAATAAAGTATAAGCGGCAGGTGTTCTTTTTGAATACTATACTAGTAATAAAGTATAAGCGGCTGGTGTTCTTTTTGAATACTATACTACTAATAAAGTATAAGCGGCAGGTGTTCTTTTTGAATACTATACTAGTAATAAAGTATAAGCGGCTGGTGTTCTTTTTACCCGACTGCGTCAGAAGGAGGGTTATGTTTTTCGAGTGTATGTATGTATCTATGTATGTATGTATGTATGTATGTATATTTCTTTGGCACGCTCTGCAGCCTAAACGGCATTATCGTTTTCAGCTTGAGAGGTGCCGTTAGATTCGTCTTAATTGTGAGAGTGACACTGGGTATATTAAAATTGAAAAAAATATTAAAATGGCCGATTTTTGGCGCAATATGTTTTCAAAAAAATAAATATTTTTCTCGAAACCTATCGAGTGGGGTATCAAAATATAGGGTTTTAAAAGGTGATTACAAAAATATATAATACCTTATATGGTTAAAAGTAATTCGAAGTGACAAATCGTAAAAAACACGTACCAAGAATCGTTTGCGAAATCTTTTTCATTTGTAAACTAAAAAGCTGGAAATAAAAAAAGTAATTTAAAAAATAAAAAAACCCGACTGCGAAACTGAAAAGCTACAAACAAGCCCATTTTAAATTAAATAAAAGTTGGAAGCAGGCGGGACCCATACCATTTTTATTATATTTTCAAATTCAAATGGGTCCCGCCTGCTTCCAACTTTTATTTAATTTAAAATGGGCTTGTTTGTAGCTTTTCAGTTTCGCAGTCGGGTTTTTTCATTTTTTAAATTACTTTTTTTTTGAATACCATACTGGTAATAAAGTTTAAGCGGCTGGTGTTCTTTTTGAATACTATACTAGTAATAAAGTTTAAGCGGCTGGTGTTCTTTTTGAATACTATACTAGTAATAAAGTTTAAGCGGCTGGTGTTCTTTTTGAATACTATACTGGTAATAAAGTTAAAGCGGCTGGTGTTCTTTTTGAATACTATACTAGTAATAAAGTTTAAGCGGCTGGTGTTCTTTTTGAATACTATACTAGTAATAAAGTTTAAGCGGCTGGTGTTCTTTTTGAATACTATACTGGTAATAAAGTTTAAGCGGCTGGTGTTCTTTTTGAATACTATACTGGTAATAAAGTTAAAGCGGCTGGTGTTCTTTTTGAATACTATACTAGTAATAAAGTTTAAGCGGCTGGTGTTCTTTTTGAATACTATACTGGTAATAAAGTTTAAGCGGCTGGTGTTCTTTTTGAATACTAAACTAGTAATAAAGTTTAAGCGGTTGGTGCTCTTTTTGAATACTATACTGGTAATAAAGTTTAAGCGGCTGGTGTTCTTTTTGAATACTATACTGGTAATAAAGTTTAAGCGGCTGGTGTTCTTTTTAAATACTATACTAGTAATAAAGTTTAAGCGGCTGGTGTTCTTTTTAAATACTATACTAGTAATCAAGTTTAAGCGGCTGGTGTCCTTTTTGAATACTATACTAGTAATAAAGTTTAAGCGGCTGGTGTTCTTTTTAAATACTATACTAGTAATCAAGTTTAAGCGGCTGGTGTTCTTTTTGAATACTATACTGGTAATAAAGTTTAAGCGGCTGGTGTTCTTTTTGAATACTATACTAGTAATAAAGTTTAAGCGGCTGGTGTTCTTTTTGAATACCATACTGGTAATAAAGTTTAAGCGGCTGGTGTTCTTTTTGAATACTATACTAGTAATAAAGTTTAAGCGGCTGGTGTTCTTTTTGAATACTATACTGGTAATAAAGTTTAAGCGGCTGGTGTTCTTTTTAAATACTATACTAGTAATAAAGTATAAGCGGCTGGTGTTCTTTTTGAATACTATACTAGTAATAAAGTTTAAGCGGCTGGTGTTCTTTTTGAATACTATACTAGTAATAAAGTTTAAGCGGCTGGTGTTCTTTTTGAATACCATACTGGTAATAAAGTTTAAGCGGCTGGTGTTCTTTTTGAATACTATACTACTAATAAAGTATAAGCGGCAGGTGTTCTTTTTGAATACTATACTAGTAATAAAGTATAAGCGGCTGGTGTTCTTTTTGAATACTATACTACTAATAAAGTATAAGCGGCAGGTGTTCTTTTTGAATACTATACTAGTAATAAAGTATAAGCGGCTGGTGTTCTTTTTACCCGACTGCGTCAGAAGGAGGGTTATGTTTTTCGAGTGTATGTATGTATCTATGTATGTATGTATGTATGTATGTATATTTCTTTGGCACGCTCTGCAGCCTAAACGGCATTATCGTTTTCAGCTTGAGAGGTGCCGTTAGATTCGTCTTAATTGTGAGAGTGACACTGGGTATATTAAAATTGAAAAAAATATTAAAATGGCCGATTTTTGGCGCAATATGTTTTCAAAAAAATAAATATTTTTCTCGAAACCTATCGAGTGGGGTATCAAAATATAGGGTTTTAAAAGGTGATTACAAAAATATATAATACCTTATATGGTTAAAAGTAATTCGAAGTGACAAATCGTAAAAAACACGTACCAAGAATCGTTTGCGAAATCTTTTTCATTTGTAAACTAAAAAGCTGGAAATAAAAAAAGTAATTTAAAAAATAAAAAAACCCGACTGCGAAACTGAAAAGCTACAAACAAGCCCATTTTAAATTAAATAAAAGTTGGAAGCAGGCGGGACCCATACCATTTTTATTATATTTTCAAATTCAAATGGGTCCCGCCTGCTTCCAACTTTTATTTAATTTAAAATGGGCTTGTTTGTAGCTTTTCAGTTTCGCAGTCGGGTTTTTTCATTTTTTAAATTACTTTTTTTTTGAATACCATACTGGTAATAAAGTTTAAGCGGCTGGTGTTCTTTTTGAATACTATACTAGTAATAAAGTTTAAGCGGCTGGTGTTCTTTTTGAATACTATACTAGTAATAAAGTTTAAGCGGCTGGTGTTCTTTTTGAATACTATACTGGTAATAAAGTTAAAGCGGCTGGTGTTCTTTTTGAATACTATACTAGTAATAAAGTTTAAGCGGCTGGTGTTCTTTTTGAATACTATACTAGTAATAAAGTTTAAGCGGCTGGTGTTCTTTTTGAATACTATACTGGTAATAAAGTTTAAGCGGCTGGTGTTCTTTTTGAATACTATACTGGTAATAAAGTTAAAGCGGCTGGTGTTCTTTTTGAATACTATACTAGTAATAAAGTTTAAGCGGCTGGTGTTCTTTTTGAATACTATACTGGTAATAAAGTTTAAGCGGCTGGTGTTCTTTTTGAATACTAAACTAGTAATAAAGTTTAAGCGGTTGGTGCTCTTTTTGAATACTATACTAGTAATAAAGTTTAAGCGGTTGGTGTTCTTTTTGAATACTAGACTAGTAATAAAGTTTAAGCGGCTGGTGCTCTTTTTGAATACTATACTAGTAATAAAGTTTAAGCGGCTGGTGCTCTTTTTGAATACTATACTAGTAATAAAGTTTAAGCGGTTGGTGTTCTTTTTGAATACTAGACTAGTAATAAAGTTTAAGCGGCTGGTGCTCTTTTTGAATACTATACTAGTAATAAAGTTTAAGCGGCTGGTGTTCTTTTTGAATACTATACTAGTAATAAAGTTTAAGCGGCTGGTGTTCTTTTTGAATACTATACTGGTAATAAAGTTTAAGCGGCTGGTGTTCTTTTTGAATACTATACTAGTAATAAAGTTTAAGCGGCTGGTGTTCTTTTTGAATACTATACTAGTAATCAAGTTTAAGCGGCTGGTGTTCTTTTTGAATACTATACTGGTAATAAAGTTAAAGCGGCTGGTGTTCTTTTTGAATACTATACTAGTAATAAAGGTTTTATAAGCGGCTGGTGTTCTTTTTGAATACTATACTAGTAATAAAGTTAAAGCGGCTGGTGTTCTTTTTGAATACTATACTGGTAATAAAGTTTAAGCGGCTGGTGTTCTTTTTGAATACTATACTAGTAATAAAGTTTAAGCGGCTGGTGTTCTTTTTGAATACTATACTGGTAATAAAGTTTAAGCGGCTGGTGTTCTTTTTGAATACTGTACTAGTAATAAAGTATAAGCGGCTGGTGTTCTTTTTGAATACTATACTTGTAATAAAGTTTAAGCGGCTGGTGTTCTTTTTGAATACTACACTGGTAATAAAGTTTAAGCGGCTGGTGTTCTTTTTGAATACTATACTAGTAATAAAGTTTAAGCGACTGGTGTTCTTTTTGAATACTATACTTGTAATAAAGTTTAAGCGGCTGGTGTTCTTTTTGAATACTATACTAGTAATAAAGTTTAAGCGGCTGGTGTTCTTTTTGAATACTACACTGGTAATAAAGTTTAAGCGACTGGTGTTCTTTTTGAATACTATACTTGTAATAAAGTTTAAGCGGCTGGTGTTCTTTTTGAATACTACACTGGTAATAAAGTTTAAGCGGCTGGTGTTCTTTTTGAATACTATACTAGTAATAAAGTTTAAGCGACTGGTGTTCTTTTTGAATACTATACTAGTAATAAAGTTTAAGCGGCTGGTGGTCTTTTTATTTTAAATACTAGACTAGTAATAAAGCTGAAAAATTTGTTTGAACGCGCTAATCTCTGGAACTACTAGTGGAATTTGGAAAATTCCTTTTGAATCATAATGGACAGTTAACTGTTAAGTTAATCGTATCAAATCCCATTGGTGAAGGATTTTTCAGTTATTTTTTTTTTTGTCTGTGTTAAAATACCAATCAATCCAATCCAAATCCAATCCAAACTCTTTGATTATACCTACGTAGTGCAGTGAAAAAAAGAAAAACACGGACTGTCTTCGGCATATTATGATTCATAATGTTATCCGTTTATGATTCTGCCAAAGTGGCCTTTTTAGGCCCCCTGATATCTGTCTGTCCTCACTCAAATATTAGGATGGCCGAGCTGTTATTTGTTTATTACCCATCTTATCATCAGTCATCCAAACGACCTTATTCCACTATCAATCACTATTTTATCAGGAATTTATTTCACCTGCTGTCACCACGTATTATTTTCACCTAGACTCGCCGTTTTTTTTTTCTCTCTTTCCTTCTCCGCGGCAATCTGTTGGACCCAACAATAAGCCACTGCTTTGTCTGTTCATTCTGACGAATCTATCTTTTAGGGTTGGGACACTATGTTTCTTCAATCTTGTATGTTAAAGGCCTTGATCTCGACTGAGTTTGAAGACTCGCCGTATTAACGGTTTTAATATCACTTGAAAAACACGTCACATCCTGTATGTTATGAGTCCGTGACGTCACAGAATGTCTCGCTATGTTATAGCGAGTCATTAGACGGCTGCGGTATGGGCAGTAATCCAGGCTTAGCTTTCACTGCTATGTGATGTTTGCCCACTGACTCTAGTTTAAGAGGTATCATTTTTTGCTTGGACTCAATCTGCCAAGCCTTTTTTCAACTGTTTTCGGATTGGTTTAGTGTGAGTTTTTTCGACTCACGTTCGATTGCGACCGCCTTAGAATTTTGTATGGGAAATTAGGTTCTCCTAGTGACCCCAGGTGGCGCTATAACTTTTCCCCATATAAAATTCTAACGCGCTCGCAATCGAACGTGAGTGAAAAAACTCACACTTAAGCCTCAGATGCAGCTGATAACTAGTGTTTAACTTAAACTCCGCATTTTTTCTAATAAACTAAATACAGGCACTTTTGAATTGTCAAGGGGTCGGTCAGTCAGAAAGATGAAGCTAGTTGCCCATTCCAAAACCTAGTAGGTACCTATGGAGAAGCACGGGCAGGAAATTCCATGGACACTCTTATAAACATACATGATATACTTAAATCGAGCGACTGCCTTAAGAGCGTTTACGACGACGTACGGCATGTCATACAATCTTTCAAGCCCTTGTTTTTCGAAAAGAATATTTTCGAGAAATAGTGTTACAGTCAAATTAGACCGATTTTTCCATAGAAACTGACTTCCAGTTATCTTTAAAAAAAAAAGATATTTCGGAAATGTTCTTAAGTAACTTTTTAGACCTTTGTATCCTGCAGCGTATGAAGTTTCATTAAAATCGGTTTATTCATTTCGAAAAACAAGGGCTTGAAAGATTGTATGACATGCCGTACGTCGTCGTAAACGCTTTTAACACGATACCCCTCGGTAAGACTGGTTGTCAGACTTTTGGGCTTCTGACTACCAAAATTCATTTGCAAGCTCCAAATTCGATTCTATAAATGCCAAAAGGTGACATTGAAAAACCAATGAAACGATGGATGGACTATGTGAATGATGATATGGTTAGAAAGGGTGGTGACTACCGAGATGACGACTAATAGAGAAGTATGAAAGGGGTGACTACCGAGATTACGACTAATAGAGAAGTATGCAAGAGGGTGACTACCGAGATGACGACTAATAGAGAAGTATGAAAGGGGTGACTACCGAGATTACGACTAATAGAGAAGTATGCAAGAGGGTGACTACCGAGATGACGACTAATAGAGAAGTATGAAAGGGGTGACTACCGAGATTACGACTAATAGAGAAGTATGCAAGAGGGTGACTACCGAGATGACGACTAATAGAGAAGTATGAAAGGGGGTGACTACCGAGATGACGACTAATAGAGAAGTATGAAAGGGGGTGACTACCGAGATGACGACTAATAGAGAAGTATGAAAGGGGGTGACTACCGAGATGACGACTAATAGAGAAGTATGAAAGGGGGTGACTACCGAGATGACGACTAATAGAGAAGTATGAAAGGGGGTGACTACCGAGATGACGACTAATAGAGAAGTATGAAAGGGGGTGACTACCGAGATGACGACTAATAGAGAAGTATGGAAGGGGGTGACTACCGAGATGACGACTAATAGAGAAGTATGGAACGGGGTGACTACCGAGATGACGACTAATAGAGAAGTATGGAAGAAAAACACATGTTGCGTCGACCCTTTTTTTTTTGTCCCCAAACGTGTGTTTTATTCAAGTACCCATCCATACATGTTCATCATAATCAGCCTATAATGTTCCCACTGCTGGGACACAGGCCTCCTCTTTTCGAGAGGGAATGGACTGTAATCAACCACACGGGCCCATTGCGGGTTGGTAGATGTCACATGTGTTCGAGTTTTTGGTTCTAGGACATGCCGGTTTCCTCACGATGTTTTCCTTCACTGTTTTGAGAGCAGTGGCGATGAAATTATGTAGGTAGGTAAACAAAGTAAAGCGTTTCCATCACTCACGACCTACAACTCCTAATGGCACAGCTGGATACTGTAGAAATCTATACACAATAGATTAAACTCTGTCTCTTAAACTAGGGTATCCTGTTTATATGACGTGAGTGAATGAAAAACGTGCTAAAAATCCTGTATGACAACCAAAATTAAATGAAAACGGAGTCAGATGGATCCAAGCCGTCTTGTGCTCAAAATAACACCAGATCAAATAATTCATTACGAGTTTAATCGCTTTGGAACTTAAACTTCCTTCGGCGTTGGGCCATGAGATAAGCGATCAATATCCCCTCCTCTCAAGTGCCAAAAGTACCTAATGTTATTTTTGCCACCTATTTATAATAGCGGAGTATACCGGCTTGTCTTAGAACCAACAATTCGAAGACATATGAAATCTACTAACCTAAATTAGGCCCGCGTCGGCCAATTTCCACTCTCCGAGACGAGGCCTGTGTTCCAAGTCCCAACAGTGGAAGTATTGCATGCCTTATGCTTAGGCCTGTATAGAAAGAATGAAAGAAAGAAAATAAGTTCATTTGACCCAGGTTTGGTAAGGCAGCAAGCGATGGCAGACCCTATATTATTATGTTGAGACGGTTTTTTTCAACAGCCCTTATTAAGTTTTGGATTCTTAACACTAAAAAGTTCCTTTTAAAGGGTCGAAAATGCTGATTGCATGTCCACTTCATCTGAAAATGTTCTTAACTAACTTTTTAGACTTTGGTATCCTGCTTATGTGTATGAAGTTTCATTAAAATCAGTTATTTCGTTTCGAAAAACAAGGGCTTGAAAGTTTTTATGAAATGCCGTGCGTCGTAAACGCTCTTAAGTCCCAGGTTGGTGGGCGGAGCCTATTGCCATCAATCGGGCACAAATCTAGACTCCAGGCTGCTACTGAGAAATTCCAGATGGAAAAACCCAATAACACTTACCCAACCTGGGAATGGAACACAGGACCTAGTGCTCAGCAGTATGATATTATAGTAATTATATGGGTCAATCATCATCTGCCTAGCCTTTTCCCAACCATGTTGGGTCGGCTTCCAGTCTAACCGGATGCAGCTGAATACCAGTATTTTACATGGAGCGACTGCCTATCTGACCTCCACAACCCAATTACTGGGTAATACGATACCCCTTGATAAGACTGGTTGTCAGACTTTCGGGCTTCTGACTACCCGTAACGACTGTCAAAGATCCACGAATGACAGCCGGGGCCAACGGCTTAACGTGCTTTCCGAGGCACGGAGGGGTCTTGGTATGTAAAGATGGTCACCCATCCACAGACCAACCGCGGCAAGCGTAGCTTAACCGGATCTATTGACCTGTATGGCTGTTATTATTTAGCCACGGCAATCTATACTAATATTACAAAGAGGTAAAGTTTGTAACTTTGTATGTAGGGGGTAATCTCTGGAACTGCCAGTCGGATTTTCAAAAAATATTTTTGTATTTGATAGCCCAATTCTTGAGAAAGGCTATAGGTGATTAAACATCACGCTATGACCCTTTGGAGCCGAGCAAAAAGAAGAAAGGTCAGAAAGAACGCTAAGCAAAAACGAAGTATTAGCGCGGGCAGGCGATGAAATGCGACGGGGTGGATCGGGTGAACAAGAAATTTCACGCGGACGAAGTCGCGAGCAGAAGCTAGTTGTGTATATAAAAATGTCAATGAATAAACGTCTTCTATTAATTACTAGCTGCGCCCCGCGGTTTCACCCGCGTAAATATCGATCCCGTGGGAATATCGAGATAAAAAGTACCCTATATGTTAATCCACGGTGTCAGCTGCCTCCAAACAAAATTTTATCAAAATTGGTGCAGCCGCACTATATAATATTAGTGTGATAACTTTAGGGGTATGCCTTAAAGTTATCACACTAATATTATAAAGGCGAAAGTTTGTGTGTGTGTGTTTATATAATTGTTACTTCTTCACGATCAAATGGCTGCACTAATTTTGATAAAATTTGGTTTGGAGGTAGCTGACACCCTGGATTAATATATAGGCAATTGTCAATCTTTGTGAATCGATTTCATTGGTTGTTATCCGAACTGTCGACCAATAACAATTTAGTCAACTAGCTGCGCCCCGCGGTTTCACCCGCGTAATTGTCGATCCCGTGGGAATATCGGGATAAAAAGTAGCCTATATGTTAACCAGGGTGTCAGCTGCCTCCATACAAAATTTTATCAAAATTGGTTCACCCGTTTGAGCGTGAAGGAGTAACAAACATATAAACACACACACACACACACACATTCACAAACTTTCGCCTTTATTTATTTATCCGCTTGTTTCACAGCCCCAATACCAGTAAACGTTATAACTTACCAAATAGATTAATTTGGAGAGGATAAACTTTGGGAATTCACCAATCTTGCTCTTTTAATTTATCCATCATGCCGAAATAAGGATAATGAATTCTGCTGTCGTTTCATTTTCACAATCAGTCTTGTTTTGGGGGGTCAAAACTGCAACTGGGTCAAACATTTGGCCGTTACTGAAGCTTATCACGTGACCTTGCGGTCATAGGGCTAAATCCCAGACGGCATTTTTTTATTTTTTTTATTTATTTATACTTAGTTAATTAAAACGTTAAAACACCAATTACATTAATTAACATAGAGACAATAATTACGTTCACAGTAATATAATTTAAAACTAAAATGGAACAGTGGGCTCCCTTGCATACTTTCTCTCACAGAACTCCAGACATATACGCATAATTTTAATAAATTCATCCGCAAACACATCCCATTCAGGGTTGGCAACCAGAAGGGCATTCAGCACCTTTATAGTACAACAGATTGGGGATTCTGCTCTGGCTACAGTTTTGGCTGGCAGTTGCGCAAACAGATTGTGCCGGCGGCTCTGACGGTGTCCGATGTTTAAGCGTGATTTGGGTTAACATTTGAAAGCAAGGTTTGGCGATTTTTCTCCTGAAAACAACATTATCATCTTCTATTACTCGAGATGCAGGGCCTAATATTCGTCCTCATCATTTCAGCCGAAAGATGCCCATTGCTGGACATAGGCCTCCCCCAAACATCGCCACTTTGCTCGGTTCCGTGCTTCTTGCATCCTACGGATTCCTGCGGTCTTTACCAGGTCATCGGTCCACAATGTGGGAGGCCTTCCAACGTCTACGTCTTTCGGTTCGCGGTCACCACTCCAGAACCTTTCGGCCCCATCGGCCATCTGTTCTGCGAGCAATGTGTCCTAAAATTTTTCAAACTGAATTGTGATCTTACAAAATTCACAACGAACTCCATATTTCCCGACCGCTTCGCGTTAAACCATTATTCCTGACTAAAAAACAATTTGCCACATTTCTCCCGAACAAAAACTTTCAGAACATATATTTTAATCAGAATAATAATAAGGACAGTGGTGTTAATACATCAGGGCTGGGGCAATGAATCGCGACGGGCAATAATAACATCCCACTGAGGTTTATATTTTTTATACTTATATCGGACTTTAGGCCTACCTTCACAGAGTAGGGAAGGACAGAGGCGATGACGCGCGGCTGTCCTTTTACTTGACTATGGCGAAACAAATCAGAATTGAAGCGATACGTGATACCATGGTCGGTTACGTTGGTTCTCCTACGGATCTCTCCCAAAGAGACGAAAGTCTCCCAAAGGGCAATGGAGAGGGCTATACCTACTTGGAGTTTCCCTTAGTGATCGAATCAAAAATGAAGAAATCCGTAGCAGAATCATGGTTGGTTCTCCTATGAAGCTCTCCCAAAGAGACGAAAGTCTCCCAAAGGGCAATGGAGAGGGCTGTACCTACTTGGAGTTTCCCTACGTGATCGAATCAAAAATGAACAGATCCGTAACAGAACCATGGTCGGTTACCTTAGTTCTCATATGGAACTCTCCCAAAGGGACGAAAGTCTCCCAAAGGGCAATGGAGAGGGCTATACTTACTTGGAGTTTACCTACGTGATCGAATCAGAAATGAAGAGATCCGTAGGAGAATACTGGTCGGTTACCCTGGTTCTCCTACGGAATTCTCCCAAAGAGACGAAAGTCTCCCAAAAGGCAATGGAGAGGGCTATACATACTTGGAGTTTCCCTACGTGATCGAATCAGAAAAGGCGAGATCCGCAGGAGAACCAAAGGAATTGAAAAAGCTTGCAGAACAGATGGCCGATGAGGCCGGAAGGTTCTGGAGTGGTGACCTCGTGCCGGAAGTTTTAGCGTTAGGAGACCTCCCACAAGATGAAACGATGAGTTGGTGAAAGCAGCAGGAATTGGATATGAGAAGCACTACAGAACCGGTCGAAGAGGCGGTGATAGGGGGAAGCCTATCTCCAGCAGTGGTCGTCTTTGGGCTGAAATGATGATGATGGTGAAGCCAAAAGGAAGGGAAGAAAGGTACAGACTACGAGTGACAACGGCTATACGAAAACCAATAACTTGCCAAGTGTGAGTCGGACTCGCGCACGAAGGGTTCCGTACCACAAGGCAAAAACGCCGAAAAAAACACTTTTGTTGTATGGGAGCGGGCCCCTTAAATATTTATTTTATTCTGTTTTTAGTATTTGTTGTTATAGCGGCTACAGAAATACATCATCTGTGAAAATTTCAACTGTCCAGCTATCACAGTTCATGAGATACAGCCTGGTGACAGACGGACAGACGGATAGTGGAGCCTTAGTAATAGGGTCCTGTCTTTACCCCTTGGGTACGGAAGCCTAATGAAGATCGATACCGATAGAGTTATTGTCGTAATTAGATTTAAGTTTTTAATAATCTAAATATTTTTATGGTCCTTTGTGGCTTACTTTAAGAGATTAGTGAAACAGTGATTAGAAAGAGAAACATTCTGGAATCCGTCTATCTTAGCAAGGTTTCAGTTGAGTGTGCTCATTTTTAACTCCTTAGGAAACCCGTACTTTTCATTTTATTCACAGTTGCTAAGACTATTGTTCCAACCATCTGTGTAAATATCTTAACACAATATTGTCTAGGCTACTGGCACTGGCATAGACCTTATTGATTAAGTCAATCACATGCGTCGGTGGTGTAATGGTCAGCATAGTTGCCTTCCAAGCAGTTGATCCGGGTTCGATTCCCGGCCGACGCATTATCTTTTTTACTAAGAACATTTCACAGTCACAACTTTTTCCCTTTTTTCAAGCAAACCACCCTTTTATACTGACCTTAAGAGGGGACGGGGCCTGCGAGGAATTTGAAAAAAAGGTATTTGAAGAAACTAATTGCCGTCGCCTTACCTCAAGTCTGCCCCCGTAGTGTGTGACAGGGACAGCTGCAGCTCAGACCGAAAATATCACAAAAATTTTGACGAGATCGACGTTTCGTATTTCCCTTTTTTCTCCTCGAAAACTGAGGCGATTCAATTATTTTTTACATTAGCATTTTAAGAAAGAGTATGTTTAGGTTCCTAACAATTTTTTTTATATTAAAAACTTTACTAATTTGTCTGGTAGTCCTCTAATCACGGCGGTAAAAATAGGGCATTTTTGTAATTTTTACAGGGTCATATTGTCTTTACTAGGTAATTAGTTGTTGAAAAAACTAAAATGACAGGGACGTGTTTACAGCAGAACTTGTTTTTATGAAAAGAGGTATTATTCAGGAAGAAAAAAGGGGAATACATTTGTTTGGAGAATCGCACGCCCTGTTTCTCTTAAAGTGCATCAAACAATAGAAACATACAGTGCATAATGGATCCATTCCTTCTTTTCAGGCTTAAGGGTACACGATTGCTCTTTTCGAGGGAACAAGCCAATGTAAAGCCTGAACCCGACATTACTCTATGCAACCCCGTTTAAGATGTAAACACATAAGTATAGGACGCAGGGGCGCGCGACGCCAGTCTACGCGGCCGAGCGCCGTCGAATAGACGCGGGGGAGCCGCAACGCTCCGCAAAAAAATAACCAAAAAAAAGTAATTATTCTTTCATTTATTTTGACATAGATCCCAATTTTTATAATCTAAAATTAAATTAAAATTTCAAATGAAAAGTTTCAGTATTTTCCCCCCGAAAAGCGCATTGCAGTAGCGGTTTAGAGCGCCGAATGTTTTGAATTGTTGTGCCAACCGAAAAATTCCTTTGCCCTAGATGTTTCCTTTCCTTTTTTCACGGTTATTTTTTTTTATTTTTAGATAATGTTTACGGCTAAGTGTTTAATGTAATTTCGTCAATTCGGGATGCCTTGTTGTGGATTATGACGGGTTGAATCAAGTGAGTTCAGTTGAAAATTATCGATTGTTGCAAGATAATACCTATGTAGCGAGATGTTGCTAGTATAAATTGTGGCTTTTTCAATTATTATTTTATAGGGCCTTATCTTCTTTTGAGTTGCCAGTTCTAACAGTTTCATATCAGCTTCTTTTTACAAGTAATTAACTTTTTTTAGTATACTTAGCTTTCACCAGACTTCACCAACCAGTCGTACCAAGGGGTATCGTAGTGCCCAGTAACTGGGTGATGGAAGTCAAAAGCTGCATCCGGTTAGACTGGAAGCCGACCCCAACATAGTTGGGAAAAGGCTAGGCAGATGGTGATGAGTATTCGTAGCTTTCATTTCTGCTTTAGTAGCTTTTTACTTTGAACTAACTTATTTTACGAATATCCTCTTATGTGTTATAATAAGTATTATTGTTTGTAATGTGTACATATTGGAATCATTATACGTTTCGCTCATTACATTAATTAATGAACACTAATTAGTGCTAATGTAGGGTAAACGGGCATTATAATTGATAGCTCAATTAGGAGAGTAGGGGGGCTTTTGCCCAGCTGTGGGACATTAATGGCTAATAAAAAAAATAGAAGCCACTATTCTTGCCCAGCTGTGGGACATTTATGGATAATTATATTTTTTAAAATTAGAAGCCACTATTCTCACCACATAAGAATTATGAAATATTTAGACGGGGTATTATAATACCCCAACCAATAACCATTATCATAAGACTGACGTCGTAAATCATAAGTCAATCGTTAAGAGTAGTCAGAAGCTCCAAATCTGATAACCAGCCTTGCCATGCGGTACCGTGCTACCTAGTAACTGGGTTGTGGATGTCAAATAGGCAGTCGCTCCATGTGAAATACTGGTTTGTAGCAGGATTCGACTAGCTTCAACTTTCTGACTAACTGAAAGACTATTTAATTTTGACAATTCAAAAGTGCCTGTACAAGGTTTAATTGAAATAAATGCATTGAGTTTGAGTTTCGTTTGGAAGCCGACCCCAACATAGTTAGGAAAAGGCTAGACGGATGATGATGTATCTATGCATGTACCTGTGCTGAATATCAGTAGATATCCAACTGTATCCGGTTAGACTGGAAGCCGACCACAACATAGTTGGGAAAGGGCTAGGCAGATTGATTCGATTTATTCCGGTCTGATCCTCTGAATCCAGCAGGGCTAGCATGGGCTGGGGATAAAACTTTTCTCCACCGGTTATTTCCACTGACAAGGGATAAAATTATTTTATCCACCTGCCAAAGCACGGCAACAGGGGGAAAGAGAATTATATCACTTTTTGACATTAGACGTGGATACTCACCCCCCGTCTATAGCATGGCGACTAGTGGAAGAGAAAAATTACAGATATTTTGACATAACAAAGGGAGAAATTTGTCCTCGTCTTTAGATGGTGGGTTTAAGTATATCTATCTCTTGGAAAAAATATAATTAATTGTACTATAAAAATGTCTCGTACTTACTGCCACCGTGAATAGTTTATCCACCCATGTCGCCATGCTCGGAGGGTGGACAAAGTTGACAGAGGGGAATAGTATTTTCTCCTCTCCCCGTGGATAAAATATCTCCGGCCATGCTAGCCCTGCTGCATCAGGTGGAATAACAGCTCAAATTTTATCAAAATTGGTGCAGCCGCACTTTATGTTTAAGTTTAAGTTATCATACTAATATTATAAAGGTGAAGGTTTGTGAGTGTGAGTGTGTGTTTATATAATTGTTACTTCTGCACGATCAAATGGCTGCACCAATTATGATAAAATTTTAAAGTAGCCTATATGTTAATCCGGGGTGTCAGCTACCTCAGCTGACACCCCGGATTAACATATAGGCTACTTTTCATCCCGATATTCCCACGGGATCGACATTTACGCGGTTAAAACCGCGTGGCGCAGCTAATTATAATTATACCAATCACCTACCACATCGTGGGCAAACATTCCACGCTTACCAACCTCTTAAACTAGCTAGTTCTATGCTTTAAAATTCTCACGGTGAAAACTTCGGTAGAACGAGCAGTGAACGGTGAATGATGTGATTGACATCATTGACCTAGTAACAGAGGGACAGTTCTCGTAATTTTAAGAACGTTCACAGTCTGATCTCAGTCTCAATATGTCAAAAATACCTCTAATTTTCCTGCAATTTTGACATTTCTGTCGCTGAGATGAGATTGCGACTTGAGTTTAAACGTTTTTAAATGTACAGACGCCAGCACATCAAGCTACTACAATCTGTCAAATTTATTTAATAGACTTTCAACTTTATTGCTAAAGCATAAGGTTCAAAGTTGATTGGGAAAATTTGACAGTTTAGGGTAGCTTGATGTGCTAGCGTTTTTATGAGAATAGGCGTTCAGGGTGTAATGACAGCTCACTTCATCTAAGTTTTCCAGTGAGATTTTACAGAATAGAAAATGGGCAGCTTAAGGGGGAAGCGCTAAGGTAGCCCGGGAAATTCAAATTTTCTTACGTTTTTTTGCAATTTGCTGGTCAGTATTAAGTTGTAAGTTGATTAAAATATGATTCGCGGTCATAACATACAGAATTATAATCATTACAACCAGTAACACAACTTGTTAAGTTAGTATAATCCCCAAATGTCAAGATTTCATGAAATAGTCATTCTTGGGGATTACTTGGTCTTAGAGAGTTCTGTTGATGACTTTAATGATTATAATTCTGTAAATACATATTTGTTACGGCCGCGAACCACATTTTAATCAACGTACAACTTAATACAGACCAGGAAATTGCAAAAAATAATTGAATTTCGCGGGCTACCCTGGCGCTTTCGCCTTAAGGGGCTATTTGCTCTAACAGTTAATTTCACCAATCACCTTCCACATCGTGGTCAAACATTCTACGCTTACCATTCCTCTAAAACCAGCATAAGGGTTTTTTCTAATCAGTTTCCAAACCGCAATGTACTACGCAAGTTTTTACACCACCGTAGTTATACGGTAACATTGTTATCCTATCTCTATGACAACCATTATGTGCTATTACCGTACTCGCATCTACTTTTACGACTTCACGGAGATAAGCCGGCGGTATCTTAAGTTGTTCATCTATCTAGGTAGGCATAGAATGTACTAAGAATGTCTGACCGTTTTCTGTGGTCTACGTATCGTCATTTTTGTTGTCTTCTTCTTCCTCCGCTCGAGTTATATAGTCAAAAATGATATGAAGAGAAAGAGAGTGTCTCTTTTAAACAGAGCACGTGCCATCTTTTCTCTTCATCACACTTAGTTGGCTGGCAGAGAATGCCTAAGACTTTTAGTGTCGCCTTTTTTACCTTGTTTACATGCGAGAAATTTAAATAAATAAATAGGTTAGGTAAGGCTAAATTTCTAAATAAAGATGAAAAATAGTATCCCACAAAAACATTTCATGTTAAATGTTGCCAAGACGAGACCATGTAGCTCGCACTGTCAAAAAGTAATCAGATCTCATGTAGAGCCAAGCTTCTAACTCTACACGCCCTAACTCTACAAGGCCTAACTTCGCAAACTCTACACCTTAGTCAAAATATATGGCTTGGCCGTTTCGTTACTACAAGAACCATTAACAGTATGAGAGTTTTTCACCTTACGCTCATGTGAATGTAGCGAAATGGCCAAGCCATATATTTTGACTAAGGTGTAGAGTTTGCGAAGTTAGGCCTTGTAGAGTTAGGGCGTGTAGAGTTAGAAGCTTGGCTCTACATGAGATAAGGATGGCGTAGTCTTTACAAATAGCACACACGTAATTTTCACAGCATTATATCTCCGTCATCAGCCTTGTTCCAGCTGCAGTGATAAGCAAGACTTCTTCTAGAAGCAAAAATCCAAAACTGACGCCTTCTTTCCGTGTCGGTAGGCAGAAACTACAGAACGCCTCCTGCTGCGATCCTTACATACTTACTCCTTTTAATAATAATAAAAACTTTATTTCAGACTATGTCCATAATATTGTTATTATTTTGGTGTTAGTAACAATAATGCTTACGTAAATTGGTTAGTATTGTTAGTTTTCAAAACAGTAATAGGATTATTAATTCAGACCTAGGACTGTCCCCACCCAGTGTTCCTGAAAGGGACAGTTCGCTCTGGCAGCGATCATTTTTAGAATGCTGTTGTTACTACCATGCAGGCGCTGTAGTAAGGAGGCCGCTTTCTTTCGCATGATGGCATGGAAACCATCTGTGCGAGCCTCTGCGAACTTTCCCGAAGCACTACAGCGCCATGGTAGTACCAACAGCATCCTAAAAGACGCATATTGAATTGAACACGCAGGACGTTGTAGGCTCGGCGCGTGTATGACACCTACAGGCCACTCGTGCCCTTTTACTTCGTTCACGTTCATGCATGCGTTCCCAGGCTCCGCCCATGAATGGAGCCCCGGGTGGAATACAGCGCCATGCAATGATTCGCTTCGCAGCTTCTTCAGCCGTAGCTTCGTCTATTGCTTGTCGAAGCTCCTTGTCGGCCCCCTTCAGGTTGGTTCCGTTGTCCGACCATATCTCTTTCGGACTTCCTCGTCGTGTATACACTCACGCCAGTTACGAGTACTACGCTCCTGACCTTTCTGAAGAACTTCACCAAAAAGGTCACCATATTATGTCCTCCTAGGGCGTCCTCTCCCAGCGTTTTCATTCGCATATATTATGCTATATGTACCTTTTGTTATTTGCCTTTCATTCATCATCTCAACATAACCAAACCATCTAAGCAGACTCTTTTCAATCTTTTTGACTATATCTAGGTACAGACGCCAGCACATCAAGCTACCCGAAACTGTCAAATTTTCCCAATCAACTTTGAACCTTATGCTCTAACGATAAAGTTGAAAATCTATTAAATAAATTTGACAGGTTGTAGTAACTTGATGTGCTGGCATTTATAAATATTCTTCAAAAAAAATTGTCCTTCGTCGTGATTAATGCCTCAATTCAATTCAAACATTATGATCAGAATTGAGGCATTATAACTGTAGGTACTAAACCAGCCCTGTTACCAAGGACCAAAATAAATCTGCTCAGTCGAGTTCACTATGCTCTGTATCGGATATTGCCCTCCTTTCATGTACAGGAACTTATTTATTCATACCTATTGATCCTGTAGGAAAAACTTCGGTAGTAACGAAGTTCCTCAAGCCAGTAGTGATTTATGATAAAAGTTCACGATCTATTGGGAAAGTCGGAAAGTGGGTAGTCTTTGTTAGTTTCTGAGGACCAAATCTAAGAAGTACTGTTGATGTGGCGACTAGAATTTAGAAAGGTTGAATTTGGCCTATTATTATTATAATCATTTTATTAGCAGGCAACTAAGGCCCATAAATAAAATACACAACATAATCTTATACAATAATAAACTAATAGGTACATATTAAAAACCTTAAAACTGTGACTATACACGTAACGTTGTCGGCGTCGTGTTTCGCTGCGTGGTGTCGCGTAACCGTCCTCGGAAACGTCGATACGACACCTTTCGGCCAAAAGTCTCCTTCCAGACAGGTCTGTAGATGTTGGGTTGGAAGTCGTACCACGAATGACTTAAAGTTGATGTTGTGTCGCGATTCCAACCTTTCGACCCTCAGAGTTCAGTTGGTCTTCACCTTCAAATACTGCACAACTTCCTCAGTTGTCGTGGAGTGATGCAGAAGCGAAAGGTACAGCTGCGTCGTAGGCACAGCAGGGAGCAGCAGCATGTTGGATCCACTCGGTGCCACACAGGTTACGAGAACAGGGCGTTTTCTTCTTCCTTTCTACTTTCGTGAAACCCCCCTCATCTATTTGGCTGGCTCTTGGCAAAGAGCAACGGACCGCAGTCAGGGCAGGTTGAGCGCTCTTTACCAGTTTTTCCCCTTTTCTGGTTTGTCGCTTAGGCTGCGACGCATCTGATTTGCCGCTGGTGACAATAGCAGCGTAGGCACGTCATATGTAGCACACACAGGATGCATCCTGTATCATCATCATCATCACTCTCCTGCCCTTATCCCAATTTATTTGGGGTCGGCGCAACATGTCTTTTTCTTCCATACTTCTCTATTAGTCGTCATCTCGGTAGTCACCCCTTTCTAACCATATCATCATTCACACATTCCATCCATCGTTTCTTTGGTCTTCCTCTACTCTTATAGCCATCGCCATCCATACTCAAAACTCTCCTCACGACATTTATATCATTATTATTACTTTTTTTTTCGGATGCATCCAGGGGCCCAAGTTTTATAAATTTTTATAAATTTGTCATTCCAACACGATCCTACCACCATCCCATTGTCATTTTGCTAAAAGTTCGTAATCCGCTAAATTCATTATGTTTGATCATTGGTCGGTCAATGGCATAGAACATATACGATACTCGTAACGAATTAAAAGCAATGACTGCACAATGACGTTCTAATGGTACGTCACTAATCAAAGGAACTGTCAAAATTTTTGCAGATTACCGCCTATGTCTGTAATTCATTTTTCATTATGTACGAGTTTACCATTCTATGCCATTTCTTTTAATGGAGTGTCAGTGGTTGACCATTGGAAAGTCATAATGAAGCCAGATTAGTAGATTACCAAACTTGTCAAAATCAACAATTATGAAATCAATGATAGACCATTCTGGCACTATTGTAATAGCACACTTGAGGCCCTGTATATGTAGCATATACAGGACATCGACTCGCAGTAACCATGAAATCAGCATATGATCCGCTAGCGAAGAAATTTTTCGTCGGCTATAAAAACAAACCGCTGTTACATAGAAAAGTGCTAACGCGGTGAAAATGTATGAAACAGCAATTTTTTTAGGGTTCCGTACCCAAATGGTAAAAACGGGACCCTATTACTAAGGTTCCACTGTCCGTCTGTTCGTCTGTCACCAGGCTGTATCTCATGAACCGTGATAGCTAGATAGTTGAAATTTTCACAGATGACGTATTTCTGTTGCCGCTATAACAACAAATACTAAAAACAGAATAAAATAAATATTTAAGGGGGGCTCCCATACAACAAACGTGTTTTTTTTTCAGCGTTTTTGCCTTGTACTGCACTTAGCCAGATTTTTTTAAATTACTTACTGAAAATTTCAACGCAGTGGGGTTTAGAATCGTGTACTGCGGGGTGATTGTGTAACACAATGTTCCACAATATTCATTGCGTTATTTACGTTGTTAAGCAAACCAATGTTTCGAACATATGAAGCAATGGATTAGCAATATCCATTAAAATGATTCAGATTGTGATTAATAGTGTGTTACGCAGTTAGAGTGCTGAATCCATAGCACCTGACTGTGCTTCTATGTCTCTGCTATCCTCTATAGCTATATAGATTGAAGGTGGAATAATATTTAAGGAGGTCAAAGTACAGACGCCAGCACATCAAGCTATTACAATCTGTCAATTTTTATTAATAGATTTTCAACTTTATCGCTAAAGCAGAAGGTTCAAAGTTGATTGGGAAAATCTTACAGTTTCGGGTAGTATTAATATTCATGAACCACTATGAGATGGGAGCTACTCAATATTTTGGGAATACCTTCACAAATCGATTTTATAACCCCCGACAGTTGAATAACTAAAGGAAGAACTGGTAAAAGGATATAATAAAACAAAAAAATCTGTTTAGTCTTAAAAATTATTCTTCAACTATAAATTAATAATAATTTTTTGACGGATAATAAACCTGACTAAACACCAAATTACCTGAATCTTAAAACGCAAGAAAATAAAAGAAATGAAATACAAAAATTAAGGAGTCCCTACAAAAAGCATGAAATATAAAATTAAATTAAAAATTTAAAAACCCCCGACACAAAAAAAATGATAAAATTAAATGTAAGTAATTGGAAAAGGATCAAATAATTTAAAAACCCCCAACTTAAGCAATCTAGGTAACGAGACTAAAACAGATAAATTCATTATTTAATTTTATCATTTTTTTTGTGTCGGGGGTTTTTAAATTTTTAATTTAATTTTATATTTCATGCTTTTTGTAGGGACTCCTTAATTTTTGTATTTCATTTCTTTTATTTTCTTGCGTTTTAAGATTCAGGTAATTTGGTGTTTAGTCAGGTTTATTATCCGTCAAAAAATTATTATTAATTTATAGTTGAAGAATAATTTTTAAGACTAAACAGATTTTTTTGTTTTATTATATCCTTTTACCAGTTCTTCCTTTAGTTATTCAACTGTCGGGGGTTATAAAATCGATTTGTGAAGGTATTCCCAAAATATTGAGTAGCTCCCATCTCATAGTGGTTCATGAATATTAATACTACCCGAAACTGTAAGATTTTCCCAATCAACTTTGAACCTTCTGCTTTAGCGATAAAGTTGAAAATCTATTAATAAAAATTGACAGATTGTAATAGCTTGATGTGCTGGCGTCTGTACTTTGACCTCCTTAAATATTATTCCACCTTCAATCTATATAGCTATAGAGGATAGCAGAGACATAGACGCACAACCTGTATGGATTCAGCATTCTAACTGCGTAACACTATTAATCACAATCTGAATCATTTTAAATTATATTGCTAATCCATTGCTTCATATGTTCGAAACATTGGTTTGCTTAACAACGTTAATAACGCTGAATGTCGTTGAACATTGTGTTACGCAATCACCCCGCAGTACACGATTCTAAACCCCACTGCGTTGAAATTTTCAGTAAGTAATTTTAAAAAATCTGGCTAAGTGCAGTACAAGGCAAAAACGCTGAAAAAAAAAACACGTTTGTTGTATGGGAGCCCCCCTTAAATATTTATTTTATTCTGTTTTTTGTATTTGTTGGTATAGCGGCAACAGAAATACGTCATTTGTGAAAATTTCAACTGTCTAGCTATCACGGTTCATGAGATACAGCCTGGTGACAGACGAAGAGACGGACAGTGGAACCTTAGTAATAGGGTCCCGTTTTTACCCTTTGGGTACGGAACCCTAAAAAAATTGCTGTTTCATACATTTTCACCGCGTAAGCACTTTTCTATGTAACAGCGGTTTGTTTTTATAGCCGACGAAAAATTTCTTCGCTAGCGGATCATATGCTGATTTCATGGTTACTGCGAGTCGATGTCCTGTATATGCTACATATACAGGGCCTCAAGTCTGCTATTACAATAGTGCCAGAATGGTCTATCATTGATTTCATAATTGTTGATTTTGACAAGTTTGGTAATCTACTAATAAAATGGCGTCATTATGACTTTCCAATGGTCAACCACTGACACTCCATTAAAAGAAATGGCATAGAATGGTAAACTCGTACCTAATGAAAAATGAATTACAGACTTAGGCGGTAATCTGCTAAAATTTTGACAGTTCCTTTGATTAGTGACCTACCATTAGAACGTCATCGTGCGGTCATTGCTTTTAATTCGTTACGAGTATCGTATATGTTCTATGCCATTGACCGACCAATGATCAACCATTATGAATTTAGCAGATTACGAACTTTTAGCAAAATGACAATGGGATGGTGGTAGGATCGTGTTGGAATGACAAATTTATAAAAATAGCAGACTTGGAGCCCTAGATGCATCCGAAAAAAAAAGTTATAATAATGATATAAATGTCGTGAGGAGAGTTTTGAGTATGGATGGCGATGGCTATAAGAGTAGGGAAAGACCAAAGAAACGATGGATGGAATGTGTGAATGATGATATGGTTAGAAAGGGGGTGACTACCGAGATGACGACTAATAGAGAAGTATGGAAGAAAAAGACGTGTTGCGCCGACCCCAAATAAATTGGGATAAGGGCAGGAGAGTGATGATGATGATGATACAGGATGCATCCTGTATGTGCTACATATGACGTGCCTACGCTGCTATTGTCACCAGCGGCAAATCAGATGCGTCGCAGCCTAAGCGACAAACCAGAAAAGGGGAAAAACTGGTAAAGGGCGCTCAACCTGCCCTGACTGCGGTCCGTTGCTCTTTGCCAAGAGCCAGCCAAGTTGATGAGGAGGGTTTCACGAAAGTAGAAAGGAAGAAGAAGCCCTGTTCTCGTAACCTGTGTGGCACCGCCCCGAGTGGACCCAACATGCTGCTGCGCCCTGCTGTGCTTACGACGCAGCTGTACCTATCGCGTCTGAATCACTCCACGACAATGAGGAAGTCGTGCAGTATTTGAAGGTGAAGACCAACTGGACTCTGAGGGTCGAAAGGTTGGAATCGCGACACAACATCAACTGTCATTCGTGGTACGACTTCCAACCCAACATCTACAGACCTGTCTGGAAGGAGACTTTTGGCCGAAAGGTGTCGTATATCGACGTTTCCGAGGACGGTTACGCGACATCGCGCAGCGAAACACGACGCCGACAACGTTACGTGTATACTCACAGTTTTAAGGTTTTTAATATGTACCTATTACTTAGTTTATTATTGTATAAGATTATGTTGTGTATTTTATTTATGGGCCTTAGTTGCCTGCTAATAAAATGATTATAATAATAATAAGCCAAAATCAAACTTTCTAAATTCTAGTCGCCACACCAACAGTACTTCTTAGATTTGGTCCTCAGAAACTATCAAAGACCACTATCCGACTTTCCCAATAGATCGTGAACTTTTATCATAAATCACTACTGGCTTGAAGAACTTCGTTACAACCGAAGTTTTTCCTACAGGATCAATAGGTATGAATAAATAAGTTCCTGTACTTGAAAGGAGGGCAATATCCGATACAGAGCATAGTGAACTCGACTTGGCAGATTTATTTTGGTCCTTGGTAACAGGGCTGGTTTAGTACCTACAGTTATAATTATAATACCTCAATTCTGATCATAATATTTGAATAGAATTGAGGCATTATTCACGATGAAGGACTTTTTTTTACGAATCATTATCATCTGCCTAGCCTTTTCCCAACTATGTTGGGGTCGGTTTCCAGTCTAATCGGATGCAGCTGAATACCAGTATTTTACATGGAGCGACTGCCTATCTGACCTCCACAACCCAATTACTGGGTAATACGATACCCCTTGATAAGACTGGTTGTCAGACTTACAGGCTTCTGACTACCCGTAACTACTGTCAAAGATCCACGAATGACAGCCGGGACCAACAGCTTAACGTGCTTTCCGAGGCACAGAGGGGTCACGGTATGTAAAGATGGTCACCCATCCACAGACAAAAAATAAAAGAAATGAAATACAAAAATTAAGGAGTCCCTACAAAAAGCATGAAATAAAAAATTAAATAAAAAATTTAAAAACCCCCGACACAAAAAAAAATGATAAAATTAAATGTAAGTAATTGGAAAAGGATCAAATAATTTAAAAACCCCCAACTTAAGCAATCTAGGTAACGAGACTAAAACAGATAAATTCATATGGTGTTCCACAGAACGGTCCCCCGACTTCCATCCTTCCTAGATTGCTTAAGTTGGGGGTTTTTAAATTATTTGATCCTTTTCCAATTACTTACATTTAATTTTATCATTTTTTTGTGTCGGGGGTTTTTTAAATTTTTCTAAAATTCTTTATGAACCTTTGGTATAATAAAATGTGCTTTGAAGCAATAATACTGAGTTCAGTGAATGAAAACTATTATACCTGCAGGGTGAAATTGAAAAGATGCGACAAATCGAAATGGGAGATTGTACTCATCATTATGAACAACTTTTACTATGGGACCAATCCTGAAATCGCGAAAACAAACTCAGCTGTTCCCTACATTTATGTTCGCATAACCGTCAAAATGTAGGGAACAGCAAATTTTTTTTTCGCGATTGCAGCGTTGGTTCCTTAGTAAAAGTTGTTCATAATTATAAGTACAATCTTCCATTTCTGTTTGTCGCACGTTTTCAACTTCAACCTGTATAAAGCCATTTTTAAACTCCGATGCAAAAACGACGGGGTGTTATAAGTTTGACGTGTCTGTGAGTGTGTGTGTCTGTCTGTGGCATCGTAGCTCCCGATCGGATGAACCGATTTTGATTTTGTTTTTTTTTTTGTTTGAAAGGTGAATTAGTCGGGAGTGTTCTTAGCTATGTTTGATGAAAATCGGTCTAAAATGGCCGCCGCCACAAAATGGCGGATTACATATTTTTTCACAACTCCCTCAATATGGGAATTTAGTTTCTGTATAGTTTTAGTCAAGTTAGGATTTCATTTTGTTATTTTTACCATTGTATAGATAGTGAATGGAAGGAAACCGACATGTTCTAGAAACAAACATTCGAAGACATGTGACATCTACCAACACGCACTGGGCCCGCGTGGTGGATTACAGCCCATCTCCCTCTCGAAGAGAGGATGCTTTCCCAGCAGTGGGAACATTATCGGCAGTTTTTATTTTTTATTAACTTTTAATCTATTTTGCAAGCCTGGTGATAATGACATAAGTTCAAAAGTTCTCATTTAGGACTGACACAATATTTCTTTTTCCATCCGTAAGGACCAAATTAGGTACTCCAGTCACAAAAGACCAGCACTTTCCTAATTTTGGAACATTTAAAACTTCCGACGGTAATAACCCTAGCCAAGTGCCATATAATGTTCCATACAGTTCTTTTATGTAGATAATGTACCATTAAGTGAATCTCCTCATTTTGGGGAATATTGCAAATGACTTCCATAAAGTTTATATTATGATGAACTGGCCTTTTTCCAGTAGTTAACTTACTGATTAACTTTTTCTTTTCTTTATCTTTTTAGGGTTCCGTACCCAAAGGGTAAAAACGGGACCCTATTACTAAGACTTCGCTGTCTGTCCGTCTGTCTGTCCGCCCGTCTGTCTGTCACCAGGCTGTATCTCAAGAACCGCGATAACTAGACAGTTGAAATTTTCACAAATTATGTGAGTATTTCTGTTGCCGCTATAACAACAAATACTAAAAACAAAATAAAATAAATATTTAAGGGGGCTCCCATGCAACAAACGTGTATTTTTCGGCATTTTTGCCTTGTGGTACGGAACCCTTCGTGTGCGAGTCTGACTCGCACTTGGCCAGTTTATTTTACTTTTTTTACTAACATTTTGATTATTTTATTTTGTTATCTTACTTAATGTTGCTGATGGCCCTTTGATAATAATAATAATAGCCTCCCGAACTATTTCTGTCACGGTATCCAATCTCAACGGAGATTAGGCCAGGTAAGCAGGAGATATTATATAAGATAACATTATTTATTTGTCCAAAACATGAGTAATACACACGTACATGGCATGCAAGATGTTACAATAAAAATTATCACACTCATGTTTTACAAAACAAATATAAATACTTAGGTAGGTTATTACATAAACATCAAATAATTATAAACTTATCCATTATTCAAATAATTAAATCCAAATTACTGATAATAAAAAAAAATCCTACTAAACAATCATCAACTCATTATAGACAATAAAATTAGTCATAGTAATTATAATGGGAATACACAAATTAGATTATAGTGCACAAGTGTGTGCGTAAACATAGGTGCACTCTCTGTTCCTTTACTCTCATAGACTGATGGGACGGCAATCCGACACGACCGGGGAGAGATCAGGCGCAGGACCAGCGGCTTTACGTGCTTCCTTCATAACCCAGTTACCGGGTACCGGGTACCCTGTATGTATTAGTATAGATCTGAGGGGCAATTCCTGTAATTTTAAGAACGTTCGTAAGTATTCTAAACTCAGTCTCAATTATGTCAAAATAATTCCAATTTCCCTACATGTTTGACACAGATTGTCGCTGTAATGATGATGTTGATGCTGGTTTAATTACGGGAATTGAGATAAGTGAGTCATTTAGATGACTCACTTATCTCAGAATTATTCGTTATCTCATCTCCGGAAAACAAACTTAAACACTGCCTTAATAAAAAAAAATGTTATCATAAAAAAATAATCAATTAGTCAAGTAAGATTGGAAACGCAGAGGTCATTGATAACAATTGTTACTAATTGAAAGATAACAATGGTGTGTAATTTTATTAATTTTACATTTGTTTAAATATTCTAATTGAGATAGAAATGTGCTTCGAAATTTGGAAACGGTTGTCACCGGCGTTGGTGGTGTAATGGTCAGCATAGTTGCCTTCCAAGCAGTTGATCCGGGTTCGATTCCCGGCCTACGCATATCGTTTTGCGTTTTGTTTTAATTTTCTTTTTCTTTTTTTCCAATTATGGAGGTTTTATTAACTGAAATCTGCGTTTTCTTTTGTTTCTGTCACTTTTTTTTCTTAACAATAATGTCCCTTGGGAGTTTTTGAAAGATGTACGGAGATACCATGAACTACCACGAATAATTAAGCAAGTTGAAGTTGAGATGACTATACATAGTTATTGGTAAAACATTAACAACCTCTTAAGAGGTCATTGTACTCATCATTATGACCAACTTTTACTATAGGGCCAAACCTGAAATTGCGAAAGAAAAAAAAATCAGCTGTTCCCTACATTTATGTTCGTATAACTCGACAAAATGTAGGGAACAGCTGATTTTTTTTCGCGATTTCTGGTTTGGTTCCATAATAAAAGTTGCTCATAATGATGAGTACAATGACCTCTTAAGAGGTTGTTAATGTTTTACCAATAACCATGTATAAATATAATATAATATAAACTTTTTATTTTATAAGTAGTTTGTAGTACATGGTATACTGTACAGAGTTGTCTTATAAACTAAAATGTTATAGGTAAAGTAAATCCAGTAAGTACAACAATAACAGGGGTCATAGGACTCCCTTTTCCTAGACTAGACAGAAAAACCTGTCTGTATCTTAGGAAAGAGTATCCATTTTGATTAAGAGATACATCCAGCCTTAAAATATTAGACAGGTTTAAGATTTGTTAGTCTTTTTATTCGAGAATCCTAAAAAAACCCTAAAAAAACAAAAACTTACAACATCACTTAAAAATATTACCCAGGAACTCGCCGCGTGGTCAGAAAAACCTTTTCGTCCATAATTACATAACGCGGTCAGCCCTTAAAAGGGAGCCACGCATTTTTGTGACCGCCCCCATTCCCCCTACTCGGGGGACCACTAAAACTTATGGTGAATGGGTCACAGTGGTAGACCGCGAAATTCAAATTATCTAACGTTTTTTGCAATTTGCAGGTCGCAAAATATGATTCGCGACCATAACAGGTAGGTCCATATTTAGAGAATTATAACCATTAGAATCATTAATATGTCGCATCAGCGGGTGGCCGAGATGCGATACATCGGGTCTTCTTCACGATCCGACATAGTTTAGATAGGTGTGGGCACTGCAGTGGGTACTCGAACGAAAAGATTATTTGAATTTACAGTAACTTTAATAAACTAGCTATTTACAACCGAAACGCACACGTGCGTCGGAAACAAACACGTGCGTTGGTATTGAGCGTATGCCGAGACTGTCCGAGCTCGATGGCGGTCGACTGTAGACTGTCGCAACACTCGGTCTCTCCACCAGTCCTCGCTGCATCCCCTCTACCGACGATCGTGTCCAAGCGGTAGGGCTCGCTTGCGTTTCCGATCACATGATTCTTCGTTTACCAAACAAATTGGTAGATGGCGCTGTTCACTATACTGTGTTGCCATCTATCCACGACACGGCCATCCCTGACTAGCACCCGTCCTCGGGTGTAGTACCTGCGGACCAAATATACTCACAGAGTAAACAAGCTCGGCTATCCTGCCAAAACCTAATAACTAAGGTAACTCGGCCTATCCTGCCAATACCTAGTAACTAAGGTAACTGTATCTCATTGTTACTTTAATTTCTCTAGTCTTAATTTACAATGTCTTGTTGTCAAGGTTTCACACCCCATAAAACATTATTCATTAGAAAAGGTTCGATCATTAAGTTGTACCAAAGAAAATCAAAATTGTAACGAATCAGTTACTATTTACCAAAATCTGTGTAAAAACACAGTCCAGAATCACACCAATGATTCTTACCAGATCAGTTGTCACATATTTTGCTACTGCACATAAGGTGCGGTTGAGACTAGTCACGACATGTGCTTCCTACACATGAGGTGCTCTGTGCATCAACACAGACTAGAATCGATCCATTGATTCTCAGAAAAAGAACACTAGCGCAATATGTGCTACAACACATGAAGCGCTCTGTGCACGTTGGTGCACAGAGCGCAGACAGGACACGACCGATCAACAAGTTATACCATCACAATTGTTGTGACAAACCAGTTAGAATTTACCGAAATAAAATTCATAGGCAATGTATACTCAGCTCATAAAACTTTTATTGTAAACTGTGCACCAACACAGGTCAGAATCGCACCAACGACTCTTTACATATCTACCGCCACATATGCTACAACACATGAGGGGCTCTGTGCACCAACACAGAAAAGAATCGCACCAACGACTCTTTAGATACCTGCCGCCACATATACTACAACACATGAGGGGCCCTGTGCACCAACACAGAAAAGAATCGCACCAACGACTATTTAGACATCTGCCGCCACACGTGCTACAACACATGAGGGGCTCTGTGCACCAACACAGAAAAGAATGGCACCAACGACTCTTTAGATATCTGCCGCCACATATGCTACAACACATGAGGGGCCCTGTGCACCAACACAGAAAAGAATCGCACCAACGACTCTTTAGAGATCTGCCGCCACATGTGCTACAACACATGAGGGGCTCTGTGCACCAACACAGAAAAGAATCGCACCAACGACTCTTTAGATATCTAGCGCAATATGTGCTACAACACGAAGCGCCCTGTGCACCAACACAGACAGAAATCGCACCAACGATTTCTTATAGACCCATCGCCACATGTTACTCATGAGGTGCGGTCTTAAGTTTTGAGTTTGAGTGTACAAGCCATTCTTAATCAGAGGTGGTTTCACTTCCACTGTCCTCAACTAGGACATCTAATTCTCGAGTAACTTGGTGATCGGGTATCCTTCTCACACAATCATGAGGGTATTCTTAGGTTCGCTGAGTTAAGCGCCTTTAAAACAATCATAAAAAGCAAACTTAGAGGCTAACTTTACTTTTGTCAAATCAAATGTTATCGTAATTGCATTTTTTTTTAATACCCTGTGTCGCGTGGTCTACAGTCTCATCTAAGTGAATATCAGTCAACTCATCATCAGTTGTTACTAAGCTAAGCCAATGCACTTTGACGCAACACAATCTTTGATGATAGAGTGACAGAACCATAACAAAATGGATGTGACTCACCCAGTATTCACATTCTGCTCGGATTTTGCTGACATAGCAAACTTGAACCGTATCATTTGCTACTAACCGCTGCTGCAAGGGCTGGCCCGGAACCGCCTGAGACCCCCGCCATACTGGCACCTCCATTATTGCTTCGTGGACATCTCGAAGCAAAATGTCTGGTGTTGCCGCATCGAAAACAGATGCTGTGGGGCACTGCCATCCTGCTTGCACACGTTCTTGTGTGTTAATCTGTCAACAAACATACCCGCAAAGTATCACATAGCTCGGTCACTCCTGACCAAATATGGTACAGGCAAAAAATTACAATGAAAATTTGAACAAACTAAAAAAAATTGCAGAGTTCAGAGCATTACTCATTATTTGATTCCCAAATCTCAAGATCACAAAGTAAACAATCAACTAAGCCAATAAAACATCCTTAGAGCATCACAGAATACAAAGCAGGAATCTTATTCGTGGCCTGTGGCTTTTCATCAAGCCCAACAAACCTCACGTTTGTTTCTATGAATTCCTTTGAATTCCGAGTCCCACGGACTCTATGGTCTCTACAAGACCCGACCTCCGTCAGAGCCACCTGCGCACCGCGTATCCACGGACTACTAAAAGCAGATACCGACTTCTAACAGACTACGGCTACGAAATGGCTACTGGTACGGTCCCGACCTGCCGACCTAAGATTCACCACTATCACTCGACTTAATCTCTACTCTGTTTCATCAACAAGACTCTTACTTGGCTTTCCTAAAATTCGTTAGTAATACTCTGATTTTCTGGCATTTTTCGCAACCTCCCATATGAAGACTGATGAAATCATTAAAAGGGACTCGACTCTTTAAAATCTGTTTTATCAATTTGCAATAAGCATTCAAATTAGAAATAAAAAATTAGGCTAATCTAAGAATTTGAACTATCTAGTTTCGAGATTACCGAGACCAAGTACAACGATTCCACACTACGTTAGTCAAAGAAAAGAAAACCTCAGGTATCCAATTCACGGTCCAACACATTTGTCACATGCGTACTTCCCGCAGGAATGCCCAGTCATCCTTGACTCTACGGTCTTGGCTTCAAGGCTAGACCCGACCATACTACCCAGAGCTACCGCGTACCCCACGTACTCACGATACTCTGGTACGGTCTCCGACCCAATGAACCGAGAACCAATGAAAGAGTACACAAACTAAAGTGATGCCAGCTCATCATCCATTTTGTCTACAATCTCAATTGGTACTTGGCCCGCGGGCATCTTCCGAACACGGTCATAGAGCGTATTTGTAAGTACGCCCCTAAGTCAACCCACTGACCAAAAAAAAAAACACCAACCAGAGCCATGTACCATCATTATCCACATTACAACAAATATTTTTCACTAAGAGCCTTAGACACCTGGAAACCCACACACGAGTAAACCACTCTCAACGCCACTGCTCTAAGGCCGACTAGCAATCGCATTGCTCTCACACATCCAGCGCATGGATCCGTGTGCATCACCCTCTGACTACACACTTTTTACTACGGCCGATAGAGAACCCCTACTCGTGTGGTTCCCACTACTTAGGCTTGCTCATCACCACTGTGATCACTATCTACTCCGACTGGTACATGACTTACTGGCATCATTCGTAATCTATAGTGAGCGTCTTTAAAAATTGCATTTTAAACTAGGCTGGGCTTTACTTCTCAATGTAACTGTTTTTGCTGTTGTTTACAAGGGAAGCACTCAGTACCAGAGTCATAACAAAATGAAAACGACTCACCAGATTCGGTAGACAATAGATCTGTAGCTGGCTTAATGGTACAGACATTCACTCGCTGTCACTGCCTCCTTGGCAGAAATCGCGAAGCTTCTTGCACGGAAAACACCGTCCTAGATCAGCGATTATTCATACAAGAGATCCACAGAGTGCAGCGCTCTCACTGCCATTCTGCTTGTATACGTCCGTGTGTGTTAACCTGTAACCACAAAAACAAACCAACAGCAGTGCATGTTCCACTCGGCCAATTCTGACCACATTGTTATCGAAACGCATTACTTAACAAAATTTTTGTAAAAACAATAGCAATCATCGACAACAAAAGATTCCTTAGTAATAACAGGGACAGGTCAGGAACTATATCAATTTAGATCACATACAACGCTCATGGCCCTGCTGCCGCAGCAGCTAGTGACACTCATGCCACCCATATCGTCATCACCTTAAGTCATACAATCAACATACTTCACTTTACATAGAGTCCACAACTCCCAGGTCACTAGAAGACCAACAAAACAATAGTCTCCATTGAGACCCTGGTCCCCGCTGCACCACCAGCTGCCCATTGCTCCCTGAACAACTCACAAGTGAGTTGCAGTTAGGTACGACTACAGACAAGTGCGTGCAGTGCGACTTAACCGTCTTCTACGTTTAACTCGTTAGGAACACTACTTAGAGGCATCTTTCGTATGCGACCGTGAGCATACTTGTAAGTACGGTTAGAATTTAAATCTTTTAACGTATGGGGTCACCATCCAAAACATCAACTAACTTAAGCGGACCTCTGAACTTCCGATCTAATTCTGATGATCTGAACTTAGTATCTGATTTTGCTACTCATTTTCTACTAACACTCAATCGCCAATGTTGTTATAGCTGCCTTTGTTCTATCATAATATTACTTTGCAAGTAAATGTCAGGTAAAAATGTAATCTACATAACACTAATCGCAACGCTACATATGATTTGTTCTGTGCTGAATACACGCGTTTGACCAATACCCGTCAACACAACAACGGTATTAACTCGATTGCCACTTAATTTGGCTGCACAACTCGCTTTTACTAACGAGCATTCAGCACCAGAATGGTAAACAAAACAATACAGCTCACCTTTATTTTGTATCGTGCCTGAGGGCAGATAAACGTCATCCCCTCGCCCTTCACTACTTCCAGCACGTTGTCTACCATCAGCTTGGCTGCCACTGCTCGTGCAGGGCCGCGATATGTCCTGGTTTCTCACTTGCAGCACACGAAGGGTTTCAATGACGGCTGCGAGGCTGCTTGGCTCGATTCCAATCAAAGAAATATCGCACCGTGACGTCAACGCTCAATTCTCCATAATTTTTTCAGCTCGAGTGTATCCCAGTTCTGATGTCGCATCAGCGGGTGGCCGAGATGCGATACATCGGGTCTTCTTCACGATCCGACATAGATAGGTGTGGGCACTGCAGTGGGTACTCGAACGAAAAGATTATTTGAATTTACAGTAACTTTAATAAACTAGCTATTTACAACTGAAACGCACACGTGCGTCGGAAACAAACACGTGCGTTGGTATTGAGCGTTTGCCGAGACTGTCCGAGCTCGATGGCGGTCGACTGTAGACTGTCGCAAACTCGCAACACTCGGTCTCTCCACCAGTCCTCGCTGCATCCCCTCTACCGACGATCGTGTCCAAGCGGTAGGGCTCGCTTGCGTTTCCGATCACATGATTCTTCGTTTACCAAACAAATTGGTAGATGGCGCTGTTCACTATACTGTGTTGCCATCTATCCACGACAAATATATCTTACTAAGTTAGATTTCTACCACCAACCACCAATCTCTTAAGGAAAAGTGCTTATGATAGAAATCTAACTTAAAAAGATGTATTAATAATTCTAATGATTATAATTCTCTAAATATGTACCTGTTATTGTCGCGAACTATATTTTGATCAAGATACAAACCTGACACTGACCTGCAAATTGCCAAAAACGTAAGAAAATTTGAATTTCGCGGTCTACCATTACCCATTCACCTTAAGACAGTGAGGTTCCCCCTTAATTTAGTGAGCTAATTTTAGAGTAGGAAGTTTATTGAGATGTTTCGGGAAACTGGTGGAAATTATGGCAAGAATTTTTGAAAGAAATGTTTGGTATTCTTAGTAATTAACTTGAAGGTTTATTTATAAGAATATTTATGTTAAAAATCATTTTCTGGAAAAGTACTGATAAATTATTTTATTTCTGCATGTAAGTAGGTTTGTACAAACACTTTTACACGTCATTAACATTTTAAAAACTTGATGAGGTGGCATTTCTTATCCAATTACTCCGTGAAGTAAGGCCAAATCAAACTCAGCCTGAGCTAAGCCTGATAGATCGACCCGCGCGGCTGGTATTACTTAGCCACAAGCCCCTCTATTAATATAACAATAATATTTATATAATATCTGTATTATCTATTATAATTATAAATTAAAATCGTTTTCCGAATCTGTCTGTGTGACCGCGTTTCTTCTAAACGGCGCAACTGATACAATGGTGCACAATGGACCAAAACTGCATTGGAATGGTGGTGCTGTACAATGGTGCTGCTGTATTTAGATTAGTATAATATACTTTTCAACACACTTGCTCGTAAAGTGGCTCTTATTGAACCGCTTTTAGGTCCATAATGCTGTGTATTAAAAACGCGTGCTTTTTCTTTACTTTAATCCACATGTGCTTTATTTCCACAGATAACTATTTACTAGTCGGAGATGCGCGCTTTTTAAATCTCATCAATTCACTTTTTTTTTTAAATAGTCTGTATTGTCCTTGGTCCCAAAATTAACTAATATTTATTTACCTTAAGGTGAATGCGCAGGGACCACAGACAATTTAAGGTGAATGCGCAATGGTAGTTCACGAAATTCAAATTTTCTTAGGTTTTTTGCAGGTCAGTGTCCGGTTGTATCTTGATCAAAATATTATGATTTGCGACTATAACAGGTACGTCTTTACAGAATGATAATCATTCGAATCATTAATACATCTTTCTTATGGAAAAGTTCTTAGGGAAAAAATCTAACCTGAAAGATTCAATTCTAATGACTATAATTTTGTAAATACATATTATATATTATAGTCGCGAATCATATTTGGTCAAGATACAACCTGATACTGACCTGCAAGTTACAAAAAAACGTAAGAAAATTTTAATTATCCACCTTAAATTGTCCGTGGTCCCTTCCGAACCCAAACGGAAAAGACCCTGACTGGCGTTCTATTATTGCGGATTCTCACTGAACTAATGTATATTTCCCTATGCCAATAGTACTTTCTAATTCCATACTAACTAAACTACAATTTGACATACGACAACACTACGATCAGTCTACACATTATTTTGTGTTTATTATATTTTTTTTATAGGCTGTTTAGAGATTTTGTCAGTGCCACAGATTAATATATTTAAAATGAGATTCAGTGCTTTTTACGTAGTATGTCTAAGAAGTCTGTGGTGCTTTTATTTACACCTGCGCGCGCATCGCTACTGCTGAAAAACAAAAGTAGCGCGCCATTTTCCAAACAAGTTAATATTTAACGATACAAGTCTGTTTTTTTCCTCGCAAGTGTGTTGAAAAACGTCGTATGAAACGCGTGTGCATTGATCATTAGACTCTCGGCTTTCTTATCGCACTCGCCTGCGGCTCGCGCGAATAATACCGCCTCGAGCATAATGATCAACATAGCACACATGTATCATAATGTACTATTTCAACACACTTGTTCGTAAAGTGGCTCTTATTGAACCGCTTTTAGGTCCATAATGCAGTGTATTAAAAACGCGTGCTTTTTCTTTACTTTAATCCACATGTGCTTTATTTCCACAGATAAGTGTTTACTAGTCGGAGATGGCGCGCTTTTTTAATCTCATCAATTCACTTTTTTTTTAATAGTCTGTATTGTCCTTGGTCCCAAAATTAACTAATATTTATTTACCTTAAGGTGAATGCGCAGTGGTCTACCACTGCGCATTCACCTAAAATTGTCCGAAAAAACCTAAGAAAAGAGGTTTTTTGCAATTTTCAGGTCAGTGTCAGGTTTGTATCTTGATCAAAATATGATTTGCGACTCTAACAGGTACCTACATCTTTACAGAATTATAATCATTCGAATCATGAATACATCTTTCTTATGGAAAAGTTCTTAGGGAAAAAATCTAACTAGAAAGATTCTATTCTAATGACTATAATTCTGTAAATACATATACAGAGCGTTAGGTTAAACGAGGGACATACTTTGAGGGGAGTTAGTACTCATGAAAATGAGCAACTTTTACTATGGGGCCGAACCTGAAATCGCAAAAAAAAATCAGCTGTTCAGTACATTTTGACGAGCTATGCAAACATAAATGTAGGAAACGGCTGATTTTTTTTTCGCGATTTCAGGGTTAATCCCATATTAAAAGTTGTTCATTTTCATGAGTACTAACTCCCCTCAAAGTATGTCCCTCGTTTAACCTAACGCTCTGTATATTATAGTCGCGAATCATATTTGATCAAGATGCAACCTGATACTGACCTGCAAATTACAAAAAACGTAAGAAAATTTTAATTAAGTATCCACCTAAAATTGTCCGTGGTCCCTACCCGAAACCAAACGGAAAAGACCCAGACTGGCGTTCTATCTCACTGAACTAATGTAGGTATATTTCTCTATGCCAATAATGTATAATAATAGTACTTTCTAATTCCATACTAACTAAACTACAATTGTTTTTTTTTTTTACAATTGTTTTTACATGCTCTGTGCTTTTATTTACACTTGCGCGCGCATTGCTAGTGCTGGCTATGCGGAAAGACAAAACCAGCGCGCCATTTTCCATACAAGTTAATATTTAACAATACAAGTCTGTTTTTTTCCTCGCAAGTGTGTTGAAAAACGTCGTATGAAACGCGTGTGCATCGATCATTAGACTCTCGGCTTTCTTATCGCACTCGCCTGCGGCTCGCGCGAATAATACCGCCTCGAGCATAATGATCAACATAGCACACATGTATCATAATGTACTATTATGTATGTGTTTATTGTACCTATTATGTAAATGGTACACCACAGACTACCTACAGTATTTGTCTGTCCTTCCCCTTTATAATCCATCCAAACTTGTCTTTAAAACATCGCTTTTAGTGATAAGACCGCCCATTGTGTCACCCTTTGTACAGTTTATAATTGTCTGTAAATATGGTGCACATAATAAAAAGTATTCTATTCTATTCTGATTTCGATGTGGTTTTTACCATCATATAAACGATTTATTCCGGAAGTTTTATGTATAGGTAACACATTAATATTTAACTAAGATTTTATGAAGAAATCTTCACATTTTGTCAAGTCGTAAAAACAAAGCAAAGGACGGTCAGGCATCTAGTTACATATAAAACATTTGAAAATGAAGAAATGATAAATAAAGTTAAGAGAACAACAAACTTCAGTATCAATAAAATGTAGAAGTATATTTTTATGTAGAGTCTGACAAGGCAGTAAGCCTCACAATTTGCGGGCCCAGGTGTTCACTGGGAGCAGCTGATGCCAGCCCCAATATACGAGATGGTAGCTCACGAATTTAACAACTTTCATATAAAAACTGTAGTTCCCATGAAGTTATTATAAATAATTGTTTTTGTTTTAGGCTTATTGGACGGGATTTATAATGATTACATAATAAATTGTATTTCAAAAATTGTTGTTTAGCATTTTTTAAGACATCAGTATTCTAGCTTAGGGGGCTTATACCTAAACGCAAAAAACGCATGTTTCAAAAACAATAAAAGTATATGATCGACTTCAGTAAACAAAATCAGAAAAATATATGACATTCTTCAGGATATATGCTAGGTAGATAGTGTGTTGAAAACATAATAAAACTAATTTGATACGATAGAAAAAAATCTTGAAGATACCTCTAAAAAGTTTCTTTTTACAATAAAAACCATATTATTATGCATACATATGATTTTTTGTCAGATTATTCTACAAGCAACCATACGAGTACTAAAGAACTAGTGTTTTAATTTTTAGTCCAAACAATAGATTTTTTGTAAATAGATAAATGCTTCATATTTTGTAATAAATTACCAGCGTTGTGTCATCGCGCTTCTCTTTCTTTTCTATGCAGTCCGACTAAGACGGCGCTTTAGGTCATGTAGTCGCCTTAAGTATGATAAATTCCTGTTTTTTGAGATTATAGTTGATAAATCTAACAACACTTGAATGAAAATTCGAGATTTGTAATATTAGTCAACATTAGGGTAACATTAACAACATATTTGAGTCCTTTGTTACTTGTTATTAAATAAAAAGAAATTAATTAATCCACTGCCCGGGTCGGTTGATCAGATTAAGCTACGCTTGCCGCAGTCGGTCCGTGGATGTGTGGCCATCTTTACATGCGGAGACCCCTCCGTGCCTCGGTTGGTCCTGGCTGCCATTCCTGGATCTTTGATACTTACGGGTCGTCAGAAGCCCGACAGTCTAACAACAAGTCGTACCAAGGGGTATCGTATTATCCCGGTAACTGGGTCGTGGAGGTCAGATAGGCATTCACTCCATGTAAAATACTGGTATTCAGCTGCATGCGGTTAGACTGGAAGCCGACCCGACATTGTTGGAAAAAGGTAGACAGATGATGTTAGAGAAAAATTTATCGTTAGGTACGCGTTCATTTTATTCGTTTATATTATTTATGTAACCATTGCCGTACATCTTTAGTTAAATCGTATCACAGAGAGAAAATATATGATTAATGATGCTATGCTTAATTGTTTGTTGTTGTTCGTTCCTATGGTCTTCGGGCTATAACTGAGAAATTTCAGATAACAAACTATTTGTCTTAGTAGCAGCCTGGAGTCCAGATTTGTGCCCTGTTGATGCCAATAAGCTCGCTTATTACATGGGATTTAAACATAACTGGCGAATTGTGGGTGTACAATATCCTTTCGATAATACAGACGTGCGTTAATTATTTGTTCCCTTTTTACAAGGAATCTCTCTTCTCCATCGGTAAGATGCGATTTTACCCAAGCATTCGACAGGTTCAATATGTAAAATCATAAGCTTATTTTTTTGGTATCTACTAGTGTTTGTAACCCCAAATTACTTTATTTTTTATTTTTTTTATTATTTATTTCCAAAATTCTTAATTCTATTTTAACAATGGTGTTTGCCACACAACGAAAACCTCTCAGGGTTTATCTGTGTGCTGGCGAGTAGTTCACTTAGTAATTACAAATTGATGTTCTGATACAGTAAACTTGCATGATAATATATTATTCATTAAACCTAAAGATGCAATTAGCTTCATTTTTGTTGACTGAAATGGATACTTACTTATTATTGTGTCCAATTAAGGGCGTGTCATAGATCATTAATTCACGTGCCTGTCGATACCAAACAGTTATATTAGAGCCCGGTGTCCCTCAGGGTCCTATGCTAGACACGATTATTTAAAACATACTTTTTCAGCTGGTTTGTCATAAAAAGCTTTGTTATCTAAGTCTTGAACACAAAATTACTCCAAATGGAATTCTTATCACAAAACAAATTACAATTTAAAAGGAAGGCCATACCTTTAATCACCCTCACTCTGATTGCTGACAGTTTAATAAGCAAATGAATATAATTACGTAGCCGACCAAAATAACAAACAAATTATTTCTCAAATTGCTTTCAACGAAATCCCTTGGAAAATATTAACGAAACGAAATTTCCTCGAATAATTACAGGTGGTTCTAACAATTGGAACGTGACACGAATTTTCCATTTCAATCAATATAACTTCCATTTTGTTTGTCAAAAGTGATCACAATGGAGCCATGGTTTGTATAATGGAGTCTCAAAATTAATTATAGCAATGTTAATCATTGCTCTTTGTTTGTGTCTTAGAGGATGTTGGTCTTTCTAAAAGGTGTTGAAGGTTGATTTAAGGTGCAATTTTGTTTGAAGTAATTTCAGTCAATTCAGCAGGCAGGCACTTTAGTTTATATAAGCAATTTCATCACCACTGCTCTCAAAAGGGTGGGCGGAAAACTCCGTGAGGAAACCGGCATGTCCTAGGATCGAAGCCATAGTGATATTCACCAATATGCACTGGGCCCGCGTGGTTGATTATGGCTCACTCCCTCTCGCAGAGAGGAGGTCAGTCTCCCAGCATTTGGAACGGTGTAGACTAGACTGAATAAGCATGTGAGTCAATCGCTATTAAAATCTATACATTGTATAAATTCACTCCTTATATATGTATAAACTGTGACTCTCGCTTTCGTTTGTGACCGCGTTATTCTTCTAAATTACACAATCGGTTTTGATGCGATGTTCACCATAATTAAGAGAATTTATTTCGGAAGGTATATGCACAAAAATTCAAAGCCACAAACTTAACCCGAAAGGATACTTATTTAACCATCAACCAAAATCTTCATTTTATAACAATTATTTAGATTTAACTTTCCAGCGAACAGGCTTATTGGCAATTTAAAATAACCCATAAAATTTTTTATAGTAAATGCTTTCAAATTCGCCATCTTGAAAACCAAAAATACTAAAACAAGCAGCAGTGATTTGTAAGAAAACTACAGAAATATTAATCACATCTTGAATATAATATCACTATAACATAATCGCTTCTTACACAAAGTAAAGTAATTTGGGACATTTCATCAAATTCTCATTTCGGTGCGGTAGACGTTGAGAAATGGGATGTGTCACAAAAAGTGACCGACTGTGCTCAGGTGCGGAACCCGACTGGAGGTCCTCTGTGCTGGATAAACGATCATTTATCATTTCATGTCCAAGCACTTGAAAGATTTTCAAAACGGATAGTATTATACAATGTGGGAACGACAATAGGACAATACATGAAAACACTGACAATACTACTGAGTATTTTGGAACTATAAGATAAATATTACAAACTGAATAGTACTGATGGATCAACTATGGGATTCCCCAATCTTTGACTAACTATTTATTTTATTTTATTAATTTTAAGAAAACTTACAGCTAATACATTCGTGTAGTAAGAGGTGAATATGTAGAAGAAAGCCAATTACAAGTTTCCACTTATATAAGTGACTAAGCTCGTGGCTAAGTAAAAACAGCCGCACGGGTCGATCCATCAGGTTAAGCTACACTTGTCACGGCCGATTCATCGATGGGTGACCATCTATAAAAACCGAGAGCCCTCCGTGCCTCGGAAAGCACGTTGAGCCGTTGGTTTCGGCTGTCATTATTGGATATTTGACAGTCGTTACGGGTAGTCAGAAGCTCGAAAGTCTGACAACCAGTCTTACCAAGGGTTGTCGTGTTACCCAGTAACTGGATTGTGGAGGTCAGATAGGCAGTCGCTCCATGTAAAATACTGGTATTCAAAATATTGGCATGTAATATATTGGTAGAGTCGGCTTCCAGTCATCAACCGAATGCTGCATTCGGGTTAGACTGGAAGCCGACTCTAATCCTGGTTGGGAAAAGGCAAGGTTATTGATTGCAATAACTAAACTATTAGATGTATTTGATTGTACTTTTGTATGCACACTGGGAACGGCATATATTCCATCTCAACACGTCAAGGGTTCAGAATCCCTCTCCATATTTCGTAGGACGCGCGAAAAATTTTCAATCTATGTATACGCAGTTTAATTTAGTGGCCATTAGCCAGAATCCATACTAATATTATAAATGCGAAACTGTGTATGTCTGTCTTTTACATCTTCACGCTTAAACCACTGAACCGATTTAGATGAAATTTGGTAGATAGAGATAGTTTGAGTCCCGAAAGGGACATAGAATGTTATCCCGATTGTCCCACGGGATCAAAACTTATGCGGGTAAAACAGCGGGGCGCAGCTTGTAGTTTATAATTGCACTTTTGTATGAAACAGCAGATTATTTTAAATAATTTACGATTTATTTGCAACTCTGGGGGATCTAGTAAAAAGAAAGAAAACACGTTTGTTTGCGGCAAACATGACGCATAAAAATAAAAATAAAACACAAACAAAATAACAATTTGGGAGAAAGTATGCGTCACATCTACGCAAAACGGCCATCGCTCAGCATAATGCTAAGACCCTATACGAGACAGAGCCCTAGCGCTGGTTTTAATTTTAATAGTAATAATAGTGTTTTTTTTTAGTTCTAATAGTTTTTTTCGTATTGCCGTTCAACGGTGAACCATGCTTTCTGAAGACAATTATATCGTTCAAGGGTACTATATACCGTACTGGACTCAGAATCTTGACTGTGTTTCATCATCATCATCTGCCTGGCCTTTTCCCAACTATGTTGGGGTCGGCTTCCAGTCTAACCGGATGCAGCTGAATACCAGTATTTTACATGGAGCGACTGCCTATCTGACCTCCACAACCCAGCTACTGGGTAATATGATACCCCTTGGTAAGACTGGTTGTCAGACTTTCGGGCTTCTGACTACCCGTAACGACTGCCAAAGATCCACGAATGACAGACTGCCAAAGATCCACGAATGACAGCCGGGACCGTGCTTTCCGAGGCACGGAGGGGTCTCGGTATGTAAAGATGGTCACCCGCGGACCAACCGCGGCAAGCGTAGCTTAACCTGATCGATCGACCTGTGCGGCTGTTATTATTTAGAATCTTGACTGTGTTTGCTTATAATAATAGTTTGTCCGTCGATGCCTTACACCATGTAGAGATAACACAAAAGAATCCCCAGGATTAGTAGAGGAATGAGATAGGTTCAATAATTGATTGCTGGAGTTAATTTAGCCTCTTATCCTGTCAGCATAAGCTATACAGGGTTATTGGTAAAACATTAACAACCTCTTAAGAGGTCATTGTACTCATCATTATGAAGAACTTTTACTATGGGACCAGCAAATAATCAGCTGTTCCCTACATTTTGACGAGTTATACGAACATAAATGTTAGGGAACAGCTGATTTTTTTTAGGTACCTACTTGATAAAATAAAAAACTGTCCAAGTGCGAGTCGGACTCGCACACGAAGGGTTCCGTACCACAAGGCAAAAACGCCGAAAAAAAATGTTTGTTGTATGGGAGCCCCCCTTAAATATTTATATTATTTTAATTTTACTATTTATTATTAAAGTTAAAATACAACTGAGTATTTTGTGAATATTTCAAGTGCCTACCTGTTGCCATTATTGATATCGAGCAAAAAAGGGCAAAAAAATCGCGTTTGTTGTATGGGAGCCCCCTTAAATATTTATTTTATTTTGTTTTTAGTAGTTGTTGTTATAGAGGCAACAGAAATACATACTTTGTGAAATTTTCAACAGTCTAGCTATCGCGGTTCTTGAGATACAGCCTGGTGACAGACAGACAGACAGCGAAGTCTTAGTAATAGGGTTCCGTTTTTACCCTTCGGGCACGGAACCCTAAAAATGCTCTACAGATCTAAAGTCTACAAGGCCTACAAAGTCCTCACATTTACAAAATAAGAATCTATCAAAAGGATAAATAAAAATTAAAATATAAAAACCTACTAAAACCAAATGATATGATTGCCATTATATACTCGTACAACCACTAATTATACATATTTACGTTGGTGAGCAGTCACGTTGTTATTTCGAATGTATGAAGTAATACAAGCGTATTTTATGTAATTAAATCAATTTCCATTTTATCTCATAATGATTTGGCTTATATTCTGACTTAATTATAGAAGATAGGTCACCATTGATTCAGTTAAGACTCCTAATCAACATAATTTCTCAATACTTCAGTTTTCCATTCGAAAAACAAAAACAAAAGCCATCACATTATCTCACAAGCTCCAATAACTCAACATAGGGCACCGCTCCATCTCACTTGACATGAATTCGATTTGATCAATAAGACACGTCCCCCGATACTGGAGATAAATTCTACGCAGCGAATAATACGGTAAGGTAAATGTAGGTAACGGGATCTACAGTAATAACATCGGAACTGTCTTCCCTGAGGAGTTATTGGTCTGGCGAGGAGGAGTAGGAAATAGAAAATATTTATATATATACTTAATAATTTCTATTTAAAATATAAATTATATATAGATATTTAGAAAATATTTTAGAATTTGGTCCTGCTGTACATTTTGTCACCGTATAATTGTGAACATCGTTAGTTTAACATTTATCTCGCAAGATTAAAAACTATCGAAAAATTGTGAACGGCAAACTACAACAATCTGTCAAATTTCTTTAATAGATTTTTAACTTTATCGCTAAATCATAAGGTTCAAAGTTGATTGGGAAAATTTGACAGTCTGTACAATTTAATGTATATTTTTCGATAAATCTGTCCACGGCCAACCGACAAATTGTGAACTGGTGTCAAACTTGCATGTGATGGATCACACCTTGCGCTGATACTAAATAGCTAAGTAAGCGCTGCGACCAACTTGGAAGTACCGTGGTTGGTCACAGTTCTAACCTAATCTAACCGATTTGGTCGGTGTTGGTTAGTTAGGTACTGCGACCAATTCGGCCAATACTACGGTAACGTAAATGTATGTGACGGAATCTACATTAATAACATCGAAACTGCCTTGCTGAGGAGTTTATTGGTCTTGCGAAACGGAGTAGATGGAAAATATTTTAGGATTTGGTCCTGCTGTACATTTGGTCCTGCTGTACATTTTTGAAGTGAAAACTTCTTTAGGCGCGTTGGGCATTTTTTGAGATGGAAAATACCCATTGAACTCGCGCCACTGTTACCGTAAGCGACACCGCGCGTGTTTTGTTTGTAAGACGATTAAAAAAATACCCGCTTCCGATGTGTTCGACTGTTTTCGGCTGTCCTCGGAATGTACTCGGTTTTAATGTTTGTCTGATATGTCAGTGAGTGATGGCAAAGTATTCTGTTTGTGTTTTGTTTTCACTTCTGTCGGCACTCTCGGAGTGCTACTGTTTTTTTTTTTCATTATTTTAAAATCATAATCTAGAAGTTAGTTTATAATCTATCGAAAGCTTGTGAACTATAAATCGATCACACTTTAACGCATTATTTTGCTCGTGACTTTTCTGTATGAGAATAGGCCTTAACCCTGGAGTGAGGCAATAATAGGCTGTTTTTTTTTTGATATAATGATGCACCTATACTTTATTACAACCAATAGCTGGTCATCTTAAAAACAATATTATACAAGCTAACACTAAAATATATACATGTACAGACGCCAGCACATCAAGCTACTACTAGCTTAAATTTCTTTAATAGATTTTCAACTTTATCGCTAAAGCATAAGGTTCAAAGTCCATTGGGAAAATTTGACAGTTTCGGGTAGCTTGATGTGCTAACGTCTGTACAAGTACCTAAATAAGAAAAAACAAGTAATTAAAAAAACTAAAAAACCCGACTGCGGTAAAAAATTAAGTTAAAAAAAAAACTGAAAAGCTAAAAACTCCAACTTTTATTTAATTTAAAATGGCCTTGGCCATTTTAAATTAAATAAAAGTTGGAAGTAGGCGCCAAAAATCGGGCATTTTATATTTTTTCAATTTTAATAGACCCAGTGACACTTGCGCTAGGTACCAAGACAAATCTAAACACTTATAATTTATCAAAATTCGTTCATTCGTTTAGAAGTTACGAGGGAACTAAGAAACGGACATACATACATACAGGTCAAACACATAACCCTCCTTTTGGGCTTCGCCGCAGTCGGGTAAAAAGGAAAGAGCTCAAATGGCATAAAAAAACTGTGTATATCGCTGTCAATGGAAAAAGAGACCAAAAGGCTGGTAGCACTGCCATGTTGGATGATAATACTGATTCTTTGGTCCAAAATAGGCCAGCCCTATGCTTAAGTGAAGAGTCGACAAACCGATATGCGATTTCCCGAAATAAAGTACCTACTTTGGAAGAAATAAAGACCAAAGCCTGGAATCAGGCTGTGTAGCTAATTGTATGGAAAACGTGGAAAAACTTATGCGTCGGCCGGGAATCGAACCCGCATCATCTGCTTGGAAGGCAACTATGCTGACCATTACACCACCAACGCAACACCAAAATACGATCACTTGCTGAAACTTCGTGTAAAAATGTACAGTTTGGACAATAGCAATCATTAAGTACTGATTTCGTCTTAGTATTTAATTGTTGCAGCTCATAGAACATCTGATCAAATATAAGTTTTGTAGATAACATTAATATGGGTTTGTAGTATCATTAACGTATTATAATCCTAGCTGCGCCCCGCGGTTTTACCTGCATATGTTTCGATCCCGTGGTAATATCAGGATAAAAAGTAGCCTATATGTTAATCCAGGGTGTCAGCCACCTCCATACACAATTTTATCAAAATTGGTCCAGCCGTTTGAGCGTGAAGAAGTTACAAACATACAAACACACACACACACTCAAAAACTTTCGCCTTTATAATATTAGTGTGATAATAATAATAATATTGAATTTGAATAATTTTCAATCGTAATAAAGCTTCTCAGTTAACTGATTTAAATCCGCGGCGGATCCATTTTAAAAATGTAGATTCGCTGAAAAATACGTCAATTAGGTCAGGCTACGGTTAGCTGGGGCGCATTTACACGTAGTCGAGTCAGTGGTCCAGTACTCTCGGGAGAGTATTCGAATACTTACTGAATAATTTTATGGCATGGGATATCGTCTCGCAATCTGTAAGCATACATTCCGTACATGGTTAGCGACCCGTAACACGGTGTAGCGTAGAAATTTTTCGTCTTTATCAAAAACCCGTGGCTAAATAATAACAACCGCACAGGTCAATTGCAGCGTTTGGTCTGTGGATGGGTGACCATCTTTACATACCGAGACCCCTCCGTGCCTCGGAAAGCACGTTAAGCTGTTGGTCCCGGCTGTTATTCGTGGATTTTTGACAGTCGTTACGGGTAGTCAGGAGCTCGGAAGTTTGATAATCAGTCTTACCTTTTAAAAACACATTGACAGTAATGACTTTTTTATCATCATCATCATCATGATCATTTTAGCCGAAAGACGTCCACTGCTGGACATAGGCCTCCCCCAAGTTGGGGGGGGGGGGTTGCCATAATAATCGCCACGCTTGGCAGGCTTTGCTTACTTTGTAAAGTAATATATTATTTTATTTATTGTCTTTTTTTTTAATAATAATAATAATAATAATAATAATCGTTTATTTCAGGCATTAGCACCCATAAAATTAAAATTGAAAACTTAGACTAAAAATAAAATAAAACTTATACTAAAAACATAAACATTTCACACCAGAGAAGCCAAAACACAAAGAATTACAATTATTTTGTCTCCCTCAGTACATGCACCGCATAAAACACAGCTTTTACTAAAACATTTTTACTTCCCACCACACGTGAAAAGAACGACGCCCTGAGCTTCCTCATGAGCGCAAAGAAGTCGGTAACTCCGCTCTCAGCAAACATCTCAGTCGCACTACACCGCCAGGGCAGGTTGAGCATGACCCGAAACGCGTTATTATATTGTACACGAAGAGTGTTGTATGCACTCTTCGTGTACTTGTACCAAAGTTGACTGGTGTAGAACGACTGACAGTAAGCCTGGAACAGGGTTACCTTTACTTGCTTCGAGCAATGGAAGAAACGTCTATTTAGCATGTTACTTCTACATGCAATGCTACGTCTTTGTCTTTCTATGTCATCGTCATCTTTTAAGTTGTCCGTTATGATGTGTCCAAGATACTTAAATTGTCTTACTATTTTTAATTTCGTGCCACACAGAGTAATTGGCAAGACCTTATCAGGGCCATTGCCATGTTTGAAAATCATTACTTCTGTCTTTTTTACATTATATGTTAGCTGGTGTCGAGCTGCATAATTCTCACAAAGGGAAATGAGTTTTCTGAGGCCATTGACCGAGGGGCTGAGCAGAACCATGTCATCTGCATAACTGAGGTTATTTAAACATTCACCGCCAATATGGCATCCGACTCTGGTGCTGCTCAGCTCCTCGATCAGGTCGTTGACATATAGGTTAAACAGCACCGGGGACGTCAGGCCACCCTGTCTCACGCCACTGGTCAGCCTATACGTCTCCGACAAGGTGTTATCCCATCTGACTTGGTTACTTTGATTGTTATACCAATATTCAAACAGGTCTACTATTTTATTCGGCACATGGGTTTGTCTCAACTTGTTCCAGAGTATATTGTAATAAATTGTATCAAAAGCTCGGCTAAGGTCTAAAAAACATGCGTATACTGTTGTATTTCTATTAATGTATTTATGGATAGTATTTTTTAGAGCAAAAATAGCTAGGTCGGTGGACAGGCCCCGACGAAACCCAAACTGTGCGTCATTAAGCGGAATGTTCGTTTCATTTAGGTGTGTCATAATCAGATTTTTAAACAATGATATTTGCTTACTTTGTAAAGTATTATATTATTTTATTTATTGTGAATATGAAGACGATGTGGGTCATTTTATTAATTCTTTTTTTTTTATTATTCTCTCTGTTCTGGCAGTTTGAGTAGTTTATGTGGCCTACCCAAATGTCCTTTCTTTGGTATTGTTCGTCGAATCGTTGAGTTCCTTAAGTTTTGAGTTGAACTGCACGATTTCTGACAAATGCGTGCACTGACAAGACAGGTCCTCTCAATCTGTGTGGTTCTTTCCTCAATACACCATCTCAGACATCGATCTACATGGTCTTCATATAACCTGACCAAGATTATGTCTGGACTTTAAAAGAGGCTGTGACCTCTGTTTGTTTTGGCCTGTCTTTGTTTTGGCCTTTCTTCTCAGAGTAGTCAGATAGGAAACGCCGACCTCATCTAGTTTAAAAAAAAAACATGATTGACGTGTAAAAGTGTTTGTACAAACCTACTTACAAAAATAAAATCATTTATCATTTACCAAGGGGTATCGTATTACCCAATAGCTGGGTTGTAGAGGTCAGATAGGCAGTATAGTTGCTCCATATAAAATACTGGTATTCAGCTGCATCCGGTTAGACTGGAAGCCGACCCCAACATAGGTGGGAAAAGGCTGGCAGACGATGATGATCAAAAAGAAAAAATGCTGTTTCATAGAAAAGTGCAATACGGTCGAAATGTATCGAACAGCAATATTTTTGTTTAATAATCGATGAAACAGTAATAACATAACATTACAACACGCCTGTAGATCCCAGAAGGGTTAGGCAGAGGTGAAGGTATCTATAATACACTCACATTCCCCCACTAATGAATGCACTAGCTCTGGACAATTTACTGTTCTCTAAAGTCAAGGAAAGGTTGTCTGTGTCACCCGCCTGCCAAGCGTGGCGATTATGGCAAACCCCCCCAAAATTGGGGGAGGCCTATGTCCAGCAGTGGATGTCTATCGGCTGAAACGACGAAAGTCAAGGAATGGTCATAATTTTTTTTATGTAAGTAAGTGTTTATTCATAGAAATTATTTTACAAGATAAAACTGCAAAGCAGTTTGTTGGCAGACGTAGCTCCTTTTTTTTGTTGTACATATGAACATTTTTTTTTTCAATAGTGATGTCTATTGCCTTGATTGACAGGTTTATCACAGTTGATCACAACTTGTTGTTATTTTTATGTTTTCGTTTACTCTGCATTGCGTTTTTGTTCGCGCATAACTACGTCATTTACGAACCGATTTGGAATTTTTTTTTTTTTTATAGTAACTTGGGAATCATCATTTGGTAAAGTGGAGCTGATGATAAAGACCACAGATGGCCATCGGAACTACGCAATGACAAATATTTCACGGGTTGCGATTCGATTAGGTTGCTAAGCAATTTATGCTCGTTACAATGCGTATGGTGAAATGGAGCTGATGGTGGCTTCTCAATCAGCTCCAGTTCTCCTGGTTCTTATTAGAGGAACTCCTCAACAATTAACGTCCCTGCATCGGGTAAAGCAATATTTTGTAAAAAGTGAAAAATAAAAACTTTTTTTTACAAAAAAAAAAAAAAACCGCCTTCCAAAAAACACTTGTGAAAAAAACCTGTGAAAAAAAGTGAAAAATAACTTTAATTTCGGAAGTCGGTGGCAAAAAACTAAAATACAAATCCAAAGACACCGACTTCTGAAATTAAAGTTATTTTTCACTTTTTAGTGTTTTTTTGAAGTCGGCTGTTTTTTTTTTTTAAAGCTTTTTTTATCATCATCATCATAATCAGTCTATAGTGTTCCCAATGCTGGGGCACAGGCCTCCTCAGGTAGTGGGCCGTCTCCACTACGCGGGCCCAGTGCGGGTTGATAGATGTCGCATATCTTCGAATTTTTGGTTCTAGGACATGCCGGTTTCCTCACGATGTTTTCCTTCACCGTTTTGAGAGAAGTATTGATGAAAGTAAAGCGCCTGTCTGGGTTCGAACCTACGAGCTACAACTCGTAAGTCGCGGCCGTTACCACTTGGCCACCACTGCTCTCGTGTTATTTAGCTAAGCAATTGTCTTCCCTGGGACAAGAAGACGTTTAGCGATTGCCATTTATTTGTTCTATACCGCTAGTACCTATTAGTAGACAGTGTACTCTGCCAATGTGAACGCGCCTTCACGTCCGGGTAGAGGAAATGCAGCGCACATTACTTTATTCAATAATGTGGCTTCCAATGTTACCAGGAAAATATATTATATTAGAGATACTGAGAGATATCTACCTATCTTATTAGGTTGTAGTTTATCTGGAACGTAAGCAAAGTTTCAAATAAATTCTATAGAACGTTATTTTTAGTATTATGCGAAACCTGAATATAGTTTGTTCAGAATAAGTAGCTGAATCGTTTCCAATAATTTTTACCCCATGTTATATTTTGTCCCAAAAATATTTAAAAATGGTTAAAAGTTGGACACCGAGCGACACTAAGTAGGTTATCCAATCTCCACGCCGAACGGTTAGGTACCTAGGTACTATTCAATGAACGCAAGACGGCGCGTCACGAGTGGCGCGGGGAGCATGTTTTTGTACGGACAAACAGGTAACTTAACAAGCTTATAACTTTGTGATTTTTCTCTGATACAGTTTTGAAATTTTGTACATAGATTCTTTACATAAAAATACTAGACACGTGTTCCGGGTTTCGCATATACTAAAAATAATGTTGTAGGTATATAGAGCGAAAAAGCAACTCTGGAGGGTATCGATATCTAAACACTCATCAGCTGCCTAGCCTTTTCCTTATCATGTTGGGGTTGGCTTCCAGTCTAACCGGATGCAGCTGAATACCAGTATTTTACATGGAGCGTCTGCCTATCTGACCTCCACAACCCAGTTACTGGGTATTACGATACCCCTTAGTAAGACTGGTTGTCAGATTTACGGGCTTCTAACGACACGTAACGACTGTCAAAGATTCACGAATGCCGGGGTCTAATGGCTTAACGTGCTTTCCGAGGCACGGAGGGGTCTGTATATAAAGATGATCACTCATCCACGGACCAACCGCAGCAAGCGTAGCTTAACCTGATCTCCACAACTTGTTATGTTATGATAAAATTCATAATATAACAATGGATTTGTGTTGATTTGTGAAAAGACCGCTCGCATCGGGCATGCACAATTGTACACCTACCGATGTATTCTGTAAAAATGTCACCGCGAAAACTTAGTTAAAACTAACTGCGCCCCGCGGTTTCACCCGCTTAAATGTCGATCCCGTGGGAATATCGGGATAAAAAGTAGCCTACATGTTAATCCAGGGTGTCAGCTCATACAAAGTTTTATCAAAATTGATCCAGCCGTTAGAACGTGAAGAAGTAACAAACATAAACACACCCCCACACACACACTCACACACTCACCAACTTTCGCCTTTATAATATTAGTGTGAAGAGCTTGTGTTGTAGGTATATAGGCTTGTGTCTGTGTGGTGCCGGACTTAAAGAATACCACCACCCCTTACTTCCCGTGGGTGTCGTGAAAGGCGACTAAGGATCGTACCGGAGAATGGGCAGCAGCGTTCTCTATGTATTCCACCATCATACCATACTGCGATCGCCAACCCGCCTGCCAAGCGTGGCGATTATGGCAAACCCTCCCAAAATTGGGGGAGGCCTATGTCCAGCAGTGGACGTCTATCGGCTGAAACGACGATAGTTGTAGGTAATAGAGATTTGAATAAATAAAAAAAAAACAATAACTTTGAAACGGACCTAAACTTTCCCAACCTCTCGGTGCCAATGTCACCCGACGCAAAATACAAAGAGGTAAGGTTTTTACCTTTCCTGTTGTTGAAAATCGGCGGAAAATCTAAAAATATCCTCCTGAAAAGAGCAGAATGAAAACAGAAAATATTCCAATACGATTCAGTGCCATGAATATGTAAAATGGAATCCATTGTCTGTCACGTAATTGAAACGCATTAAAATACGGATAAAATCTGATAGATTGACAGATTGAAATGTCAGTCGTAACACCAATCATAGGTTATGAATGAACGTGATTGATTCAGAAGGTTCATTTTACATATTTTATTATTAAAAGCTACGCATTCAAAGCTTATACCTAACTTATTATAGTGTTTGAATGTTATATTATTACACTAGAAAATTTCTTTACCAACATCCCAATAGAGGTTACAAAGTCTCTCCCCTCATCACCTATACTAGCTGAAGCTCTTCTTAAAGAAAACTTTAATAAGGATATTCCAAGCTTTGCATTCAAACCCATCTCTGTTGACACAATTAAAAAAGCATTTAAAAGTCTTAACATAAAAAACACTGAAGACTTATGGGGGATTTCTGTTAAGGTTCTTGGAGATATTATTGACACAATTGCCCCTGCCCTAACAGGCATATTTAATCAATGTTTAGACAGCGGTACGTTTCCTGACTTAATGAAACATAGTAAAGTAGTACCAATTTTCAAATCGGGTAGTAAGTCTGATCCCTCCAATTATAGACCTATATCTGTGCTTCCAGCATTGAGCAAAATCTATGAAAAAATCATGCTGGACCAGATGTTGTCACATTTTAATTCAAATGGGATTTTACATAGTCGCCAGTTTGGTTTGGTCGACGACAGACGCGGGAGTAAAACTCATCAGTCACATTTTGGAATCCTGGGAGAGGTCCCAGGATGCAATTGGCATTTTCTGTGACCTCTCAAAGGCGTTTGACTGCGTTGACCATAATACACTGATCTGTAAATTATACCATTACGGAATTCGTGGACAAGCTGCTGATCTTGTTCTTTCCTATCTGTCAAAGCGGCAGCAAAAAGTAAACGTTAACGGGGCGACGTCATCGGGGTCTCTAGTTAAGATGGGCGTGCCTCAAGGCTCAATTCTTGGCCCTTTCCTATTTCTAGTTTATATTAATGACCTTCCTTACATGATGGCTAACTTGTCGGATATCATTTTATTCGCTGATGACACTTCCCTTATTTTTAAAATAGATAGAAAAGATACGGATGTCTTACATGTTAACGATAGTCTGGCTGTTCTTTCGAAATGGTTTGCAGCTAATAATCTTTTACTTAATGCGAACAAAACTAAATGTCTAAAGTTTTCATTACCAAATGTACCTCAAGTGGGTCTGAATTTAGAACTTGATGGCAAAAGACTAGATGCTGTTACGGAAACTGTATTTCTAGGAATTACTTTAGATTCAAAACTACAATGGGGCGCACACATTAGATCTCTCTCAAATAGATTAAGTTCAGCTGCATATGCAGTAAGAAAAATAAGGCAGTTGACAGATATAGCCACAGCTAGGTTAGTATACTTTGCTTATTTCCACAGTATTATGTCTTATGGTGTTCTGCTGTGGGGATCGGCAGCTGACGTAGATTCAATTTTCATTTTACAGAAGAGGGCAATCCGCGCAATCTATAAAATGGGTCCTCGCGAGTCTCTTAGAAACAAATTCAAAGAAATCGATATACTAACTCTGCCTTCTCTTTATATTTTAGAAAGTATTTTGTATGTTCGCAAAAACTTAGGACTCTTCAAAATAAGAAGCGTTTTCCATAATATAAATACACGTAGTAAAAATGAAATTGTGTTACCTAAATTTAGATTAACTAAAACTAGCAAGTCATTTCTTGTAAACAGCATCCGTTTTTATAATAAGTTGCCAAAGCCGGTTACAGAACTTAGCGATGGAAAGTTCAAAACCCTCATCAAACGTGTCCTAATCAAAAAAGCATATTATAAGATTAAAGACTACGTTGAAGACAAGGTAGTCTGGCAATAATTCCTTCTGCACATGTGGCTTCCCTGGCTTCTCATTAACGGCATAACTATGTAAATGTCTATTAACTGCTCTCAAATTACGATGTTAAATTTTTATTTTCTTATTTTTCTTTTACATACTCTTTGACATAATTTCTTTATTATTCTTTATTATTTGACATTATATACTTTTTGACATAATTTCTTTACTATTTGACATTATATACAGACAATTCAAATTTTCACCTCTTTATTAGTGGTTTTAATGGGAATCATAACACTTGGTTTTAGTAGGTTTTTATTTTTTTTTTTTTATTTATCCTTTTGATAGATTCTTATTTTGTAAATGTGAGGACTTTGTAGGCCTTATACACTTTAGATGTAGACCATTTTTTATTCTATCAAGTACTTGGTACTTGTTGACAGGCCTGCGCTGTCCTCCCATACCTACTGTAATCTGGAAACATTGTAAAAGCCAATTATTTTTAAAAAGAGTAACCGTGGAGTTTCTTGCCGGTTCTTCTCCATAGGAAACGACCAATTGGAACCGTGCACCTAGCTTCTGACGTTTCATAAGTGCCCATGTTGGTTTATGTGAAATAAAACATTTTGATTTTGATTTTTTTTTTATTATATTTCAGGATTACCTATACCATAATCAGCCACGGGGTTCCCACTGCGGGACACATGCCTACTCTCTCTTGTAAATATGTGAGCATCATGTATATATCACATAATTGATTTACCTGTCATTGCTTCATTTTTAGGTTTCCGTTGCTAAACGGCAAAAAACAGAACCCTTATAGATTCGTCATGACAGTCTGTCTGTCTGTCCGTAAGTCTGTCTGTCCGTCCTTATGTCACAGCCACTTTTCTCCGAAACTATAAGAACTATACTGTTGAAACTTGGTAAGTAGATGTATTCTATGAACCGCATTAAGATTTACACAAAAATAGAAAAAAAAAACAATAAATTTTGGGGGTCCCCATACTTAGAACTGAAACTCAAAAATGTTTTTTTCATCAAACCCATACGTGTGGGGTATCTATGCACAGGTCTTCAAAAATGATATTGAGGTTTCTAAAATATTTTTTTTCTAAACTGAATAGTTTGCGCGAGAGACACTTCCAAAGTGGTAAAATGTGTGTCCCCCTCCCCTATAACTTCTAAAATAAGAGAATGATAAAACTAAAAAAAATATATTATGTACATTCCCGTGTAAACTTCCACCGAAAATTAGTTTGAACGAGATCTAGGAAGTAGTTTTTTTTAATACGTCATAGATCGTAAACCGCAATTTACCATTTATTCAATCAAATCAAATATAAATTTAAATAAACTCGGATGTTACGAAACCCTCGGTGCGCGAGTCCGACTCGCTCTTGCCCGGTTTTTTATTTTACCTTTTGTGGTAGACTAATTTTATTCTAGATGCATCGTCACATATAATTATATTATATATACAAGACCTTGTAGAACATTTTACAGGACTAATACGGAGTTTCTTGCCCATTCTTCACCATACGAAATTCTCCTTTTGGAATGGGCGGCTAGAATCAATTCTATTTAGTTGGAAATTTTGACGTTCAAAAGTGCCTTTAATGTGCCTATTTGAAATAAATTATTTGACTTTGACTTCTCGGTGAGATGGAGTGGGACGTAATCCACCACGCGGATCCACTGTGAGTCGGTAGATGTCACATGTCTTCAAATTTTTGGTCCTAGAACATGCCGGTTTCCTCACGATGTTTTCCTTCACCGTTTTGAGAGCAGTGGTGATGAAATAATTTACACAAAGTAAAGCGCCAGTCAGGGTACGAACCTACAACTCGTAACTCGCGCCCATTACTACTGGGCCCCCACTGCTCTTATTAAATGATAGTTTAATCTAATTTAGCAGCCCGAATTCTCTTTCATTCTTCTTCTTTTCTTACAACGGAAACAGTTCAAATTAGTATCACAAAACACGTGCACTTTATCAGTTTATTTCCTTCGATCGTTGTCTTGCCTTGCTATCATAGTTCATAGCCCACAAGCGGTCCTTCTATCCGCTTCCATATGCGGTATCACCCACCCGGCCATTTTATTATCCGGACAGCCCGACTTAACTGGATCAAACCGGATTCCGCCGGATTTCACTCGATTAATCCAGTACGTGTTAATGTTGATCCGTTTCGGCTTTTAGTTTTACGGTGCACGTGAAGTATTTTCACGAAATTCAGCAATTAAACAAAGGTATTTTCACAGTGGAAAAGGTGGTGGTTTTATTTTTTTAAAGATTTTTCAGAATTAATCTGTGACACCACTGATTAAATCCATTGAGAAATCCACCATGGTGTGAGTAAGAGTGGCAATTAATGCTTTTTCCTACTCTGTTTGATAAGTGAGTCAATCAAAGAGTACTCTGTGGAGAAGTGTCTTTGCCTTTCAGAGGAACAAATTTAAAATTCCGGCCAGTATTTTTTTGCTGTACAATGTGTGTTTAATTTTTTTGTTTGTTCTAATTAGAACCAACCAATAAAGGTGCATATATGCCAGATTTTTACCTCTTTGCTGGGTGTCCATTTTTATTTTTAAGACCTATATAAGATGCGACCTCTCGCGTCCGGCCCTGGTGCAAGCCATGGTCCGGGGCGAGAGGGAGTGGGAGGCAGTCACCTCCTTCTGCGAAGCAGTCATGCTAGCGAAGGAGGTGGCGGGACGGTTCAGGGAGAGAGCCTCCCGTCTCAGCCGCCGCGGGCGACGCCCCAGGCGTCGGGAGCCGCGTGACGACTCCCGGCCACCGTAGGCGCGGGCCTGCGGGCGGAGAGTAATGGGTAGCTCACCGTCCGATCAGGACCAGGCCCGTGCCGGACGGCGCGTATGTGTTCCACGCGCGCCTCAAAGAGATGTCAGCATCGAGGAGGGGCCCCTTAGGGCCGAAGCCTGCCGGGTCAGCGGGATTGTCCGAAAGGGCTACCGCTGGCCCGGAACATAAAGGGCTAAGGAAGGAACACGGGTGGGTTTTAGTCAGTAAGAGTCTGACACTCCCTTCCGCTCCACCTAGAGCGGGAGGAGTCATTTGATGATTTCCCATCCGCAAAAAAAATAAAAAAAAATAAAAAAAGACCTATATAAGATCCTACGCTAACAAGCCAATATTTGCGTCCACGTTGACGTTATGGTGATACACCATGGTAGCACGTTTGGCAAATATGATAAAAATAAATGTCGAATGTTTGGCAAACATGATTTTTAATGAAACTTGCACGTCGTGTAAGAAGTGTCTGGACCAAGCGGTTATGTGTGTTTTTTAGTCTTGATTTTGAAGGAGATTATAAATAAGGTCTTCAAAAATCAATATTTGTCTTACTCTTAGCGGCATCATTCTGTATTCTTATTATAACGGCATTTTGTTGAATGTTTTACAGCTGTCCCATAAAGAAATAAAATAAGATATACATGATTGCCTATAAATCATATTTTAGCTCCTTTACCTTATTGAATTTTGACTTATACAATTAATCTATTTTACAAATATTGTTCAATTTATTTCAATTATTAAATTTGTAATTCTAATTCTAATGAATAATAATTTGTAATGATGACCCCTTTTTTTTTTTTTTTTTTTTGAGAATGGGAAATCATCAAATGACTCCTCCTGCTCTGGGTGGAGCGGAAGGGAGTGTCAGACTCTTACTGACTAAAACCGACCCATGTTCCTTCCATAGCCCTTTATGTTCCGGGCCGGGAGTAATCACGCGGCTCCCGACGCCGGGGCGTCCCCCGCGGCCCCCCCCAAACCACCCCCCTACAAACCAAATGACCCCCCACCACCACCACCATGACCATGACCATGATGATGATGATGATGATGATGATGAATGATGATGATGATGATGAATGATGATGATGATGATGAATGATGATGATTATGATGATGAATGATGATGATGATGATGATGATGATGATGATGATGAATGATGATGTCTAATGATGACCCCTACAAACCATATTTGTACGCCGGAAACGGCAGAATATTATGATCGTAATACGTAATGCACAATGCACATAACAACTTTGTACAATATTCTGACAAATAAATGCATCTACTCGTATTCTATTCTTAAAACTGCTCAGTTTCGTAGTCCTGAGCTCGAAAAATTTGCTGTTTCCACTTTTAATGTAGTCTGTCTTCTCAGAATCAAGGGTACCTACCTAAAGCATATTCAAACTTATGTTCCAAATTAATATTATTTCAAGTTAAACAAATATCAACTTTATTTTAATGGTAATTAAGTTGATTTCAGCGTGACTAGCACTATTGAATAAGTTATAAAAATAGTTGAAGTTGTAGCGTAAACTGAACTTTATTTTGTAGGATTTAAAGTTATTTTTCCATAAACTCATATTTGTTTACATTTCGCAATAAATCGCGAATGCAGATTAGTGTGGATGTGCTTCCACAATATTCATACAAGATGGCATCGAATCGATGCGCAACCATAGATTCAATACAAAATTCTGAATCCCCTGTTGTGCCCCTACCTTGAAATTTACGTAGGTTTAAAAAAAAACTGCTCTCTCATGGAAAAGTGCAATACTTACCTACCGTGGTCAAAATGTTTGGAACACCTTTTTTTTTTAATCACACTAATATTATAAACTCAAAAGTTTGTGAGTGTGTGTGTGTGTGGGTGTGTTTACATGTTTGTTACTTTCTCACGCTCAAACGGCTAAACCAATTTTGATAAAATTTCGTATGGAGGTAGCTGACACCCTGGATTAACATATAGGCTACTTTTGATCGCGATATTCCAACGGGGTCGACATTTACGCGGGTGAAACCGCGGGGCGCAGCTGACTAAAAATTTTCAGCGCAAGGGTTCACAATTATGTACAAGTATGTGCTGAATACATGGTTTCAGTCTGAGATGTGGGACCTGCCACCCCGTATATTGTCAAATCCCTTACCCTTATTACCCTTTCTGCATACGTTTTTCAATCACATTCGCTATCATTTTATTTATTTATTTAGGACCTCAAGAATTAGATATACATAATACATGAGATATAAATAATGGGCAACATCACGTTCAAAAATGTAGTTGCTGTCTCATCTCGGCGACAAATAAATGTCAAACTTTTCAAAAATGTACAGTAATTAGATGTATTTATGACAGATTGAGTCAGATCAGACTGTAAACATTCTTAAAATTAGATGTATTTCTGACAGATTGAGACTGAGATCAGACTGTAAACATTCTTAAAATTAGATGTATTTCTGACAGATTGAGACTGAGATCAGACTGTAAACATTCTTAAAATTAGATATATTTTTGACAGATTGAGACTGAGATCAGACTGTAAACGTTCTTAAAATTAGATGTATTTTGACAGATTGAGACAGATCAGACTGTAAACATTCTTGAAATTAGATCTATTTTTGACAGATTGAGACTGAGATCAGACTGTAAACATTCTTAAAATTAGATGTATTTTTGACAGATTGAGACAGATCAGACTGTAAACATTCTTAAAATTAGATGTATTTTTGACAGATTGAGACTGAGATCAGACTGTAAACATTCTTAAAATTAGATGTATTTTTGGCAGATTGAGACTGAGATCAGACTGTGAACATTGGCAGATTGAGACTGAGATCAGAATGTAAACATTGGCAGATTGAGACTGAGATCAGACTGTAAACATTGGCAGATTGAGACTGAGATCAGACTGTGAACATTCTTAAAATTAGATGTATTTTTGACAGATTGAGACTGAGATCAGACTGTGAACATTGGCAGATTGAGACTGAGATCAGACTGTGAACATTCTTAAAATTAGATGTATTTTTGGCAGATTGAGACTGTGATCAGACTGTGAACATTGGCAGATTGAGACTGAGATCAGACTGTGAACATTCTTAAAATTAGATGTATTTTTGGCAGATTGAGACTGAGATCAGACTGTAAACATTCTTAAAATTAGATGAATTTTTGAAAAATTGAGACTGTAAACATTCTTAAAATTAGATGTATTTTTGACAGATTGAGACTGAGATCAGACTGTAAACATTCTTAAAATTAGATGTATTTTTGACAGATTGAGATTGAGATCAGACTGTAAACATTCTTAAAACTAGATGTATTTTTGACAGATTGAGACTGAGATCAGACTGTAAACATTCTTAAAATAAGATCTATTTTTGACAGATTGACACTGAGATCAGACTGTAAACATTCTTAAAACTAGATGTATTTTTGACAGATTGAGACTGAAATCAGACTGTAAACATTCTTAAAATAAGATCTATTTTTGACAGATTGAGACTGAGATCAGACTGTAAACATACTTAAAATTAGATGTATTTTTGACAGATTGAGACTGAGATCAGACTGTAAACATTCATAAAATAAGATCTATTTTTGGCAGATTAACACTGAGATCAGACTGTAAACATTCTTAAAATTAGATGTATTTTGGACAGATGGACACTGAGATCAGAATGTATCAATTCTTAAAATTAGATGTATTTTTGACAGATTGAGACTGAGATCAGAATGTAAACATTCTTAAAATTAGATGTATTTTGGACAGATTGACACTGAGATCAGAATGTAAAATTTTTAAAATTAGATGTATTTTTGACAGATTGAGACTGAGATCAGAATGTAAACATTCTCAAAGTTAGATATATTTTGGACAGATTGAGACTGAGATCAAAATGTAAACATTCTTAAAATTAGATGTATTTTTGACCGATTGAGACTGAGATCAGACTGTAAACATTCTTAAAGTTAGATGTATTTTTGACAGATTGAAATTGAGGTCAGACTGTAAACAGTCTTAAAATTAGATGTATTTTTGACAGATTGAAATTGAGGTCAGACTGTAAACAGTCTTAAAATTAGATGTATTTTTGACAGATTGAGACTGAGATCAGACTGTAAACATTCTTAATATTAGATGTATTTTTGAAAAATTGAGACTGAGATCAGACTGTAAACATTCTTAAATAGATGTATTTTTGAAAAGTTGAGACTGAGATCAGACTGTAAACATTCTTAAAATAAGATCTATTTTTGACAGATTGATACTGACATCAGACTGTAAACATTCTTAAAATTAGATGTAATTTTGACAGATTGAGACTGAGATCAGAATGTAAACATTCTTAAAATTAGATGTATTTTGGACAGATTGACACTGAGATCAGAATGTAAATTTTTTTAAATTAGATGTATTTTTGACAGATGGACACTGAGATCAGAATGTAACCATTCTTAAAATTAGATGTATTTTTGACAGATTGAGACTGAGATCAGACTGTAAACATTCTTAAAACTAGATGTATTTTGGACAGATTGACACTGAGATAAGAATGTAAAATTTTTAAAATTAGATGTATTTTTGACAGATTGACACTGAGATCAGACTGTAAACATTCTTAAAACTAGATGTATTTTTGACAGATTGAGACTGCGATCAGACTGTAAACATTCTTAAAATAAGATCTATTTTTGACAGATTGACACTGAGATCAGACTGTAAATATTCTTAAAACTAGATGTATTTTTGACAGATTGAGACTGAGATCAGACTGTAAACATTCTTAAAATAAGATCTATTTTTGACAGATTGATACTGACATCAGACTGTAAACATTCTTAAAATTAGATGTATTTTTGACAGATTGAGACTGAGATCAGACTGTAAACATTCTTAAAATAAGATCTATTTTTGGCAGATTAACACTGAGATCAGACTAAACATTCTTAAAATTAGATGTATTTTGGACAGATGGACACTGAGCTCATAATGTAAAATTTTTTAAATTAGATGTATTTTTGACAGATTGAGACTGAGATCAGAATGTAAACATTCTTAAAATTAGATATATTTTGGACAGATTGAGACTGAGATCAAAATGTAAACATTCTAAAAATTAGATGTATTTTTGACCGATTGAAACTGAGATCAGACTGTAAACATTCTTAAAATTAGATGTATTTTTGACAGATTGAAATTGAGGTCAGACTGTAAACAGTCTTAAAATTAGATGTAATTTTGACAGATTGAGACTGAGATCAGAATGTAAACATTCTTAAAATTAGATGTATTTTGGACAGATTGACACTGAGATCAGAATGTAAATTTTTTTAAATTAGATGTATTTTTGACAGATTGAGACTGAGATCAGAATGTAAACATTCTTAAAATTAGATATATTTTGGACAGATTGAGACTGAGATCAAAATGTAAACATTCTAAAAATTAGATGTTTTTTTGACCGATTGAAACTGAGATCAGACTGTAAACATTCTTAAAATTAGATGTATTTTTGACAGATTGAAATTGAGGTCAGACTGTAAACAGTCTTAAAATTAGATGTATTTTTGACAGATTGAAATTGAGGTCAGACTGTAAACAATCTTAAAATTAGATGTATTTTTGACAGATTGAGACTGAGATCAGACTGTAAACATTCTTAAAATTAGATGTATTTTTGACAGATTGAGACTGAGGTCAGACTGTAAACATTCTTAAAATTAGATGTATTTTTGAAAAATTGAGACTGAGATCAGACTGTAAACATTCTTAAATAGATGTATTTTTGAAAAATTGAGACTGAGATCAGACTGTAAACATTATTAAAATTAGATGTATTTTTGACAGCTTGAGACTGAGATCAGACTGTAAACATTCTTAAAATAAGATCTATTTTTGGCAGATTAACACTGAGATCAGACTAAACATTCTTAAAATTAGATGTATTTTGGACAGATGGACACTGAGATCAGAATGTAACCATTCTTAAAATTAGATGTATTTTTGACAGATTGAGACTGAGATCAGAATGTAAACATTCTTAAAATTAGATGTATTTTGGACAGATTGACACTGAGATCAGAATGTAAAATTTTTTAAATTAGATGTATTTTTGACAGATTGAGACTGAGATCAGAATGTAAACATTCTTAAAATTAGATATATTTTGGACAGATTGAGACTGAGATCAAAATGTAAACATTCTAAAAATTAGATGTATTTTTGACCGATTGAGACTGAGATCAGACTGTAAAATTAGATGTATTTTTGACAGATTGAAATTGAGGTCAGACTGTAAACAGTCTTAAAATGAGATGTATTTTTGACAGATTGAGACTGAGATCAGACTGTAAACATTCTTAAAATTAGATGTATTTTTGACAGATTGAGACTGAGGTCAGACTGTAAACATTCTTAAAATTAGATGTATTTTTGAAAAATTGAGACTGAGATCAGACTGTAAACATTCTTAAATAGATGTATTTTTGAAAAATTGAGACTGAGATCAGACTGTAAACATTATTAAAATTAGATGTATTTTTGACAGATTGAGACTGAGATCAGACTGTAAACATTCTTAAAATAACGAGAATTGCCCCTCAGATATTAAGTAGGAACACCTACTTAATATCTGAGGGGCAATTCAAAATAAACAACTATATGACATGACATAAACAACGATATTGATCGTTCGTTGCATACGGTGCAACGTACTGATTTCGCCTGCCAAACGATTTAAAACGATTGTCATTTGTCACTCAATGGGCTCATCACAGCAGTGTTCATTTCCAGCCAGTATGAAACATGTTCGCAGAAGATTGTATTATAATACACGGACAAGTTCTGGCACGCTCGCAGCCGCCATTAAAACATACTTGACCCAGCGGGGTCTGCCAAAAGTGTTTATACTGTCAGCCTAACTCTATATTGTGGTTAGCGCACATTGGTTCTGGACTGGACTGGGAGAATTGAATTTTAAATTATGTATTTGTGGTCCTTTAGTTGCAGATGAGCTGGGAATGAGAGTAAACTATAAAGGCTCTCCCCACAGGCGCGTTGTTATCGGACGATAATATCAGATGCGTTATTGCGATAATGTTTCCCGACTTCTTGCCACACGGTTGCGTTTTAACGCAAGCTTTACACTGAGGGGCCCATGGCTAAGTAATAGCCGCACAGGTCGATCGATCAGGTTAAGCTTCGCTTGCCGCGGTTGGTCTGTGGATGGGTGACCATCTTTACATACCATGACCCCTCCGTGTCTCGGAAAGTACGTTAAGCCGTTGGTCTCGGCTGTCATTCGTGGATCTTTGACAGTCGTTACGGTTAGTCAGAAGCCCGAAAGTCTGACAATCAGTCTTATCAAGGGGTATCGTATTACCAAATTTTTTGAGGCCAGATAGGCAGTCGCTCCATGTAAAATACTGGTATTCAGCTGCATCCGGTTAGACTGGAAGCTGACCCCAACATGGTGGGAAAAGGCTAGGCAGATGATGACACTACCTACCTATACTTGTGTCCATTGTGCAGTTTTCTAAAACAATCAACAATTTTAGAAGTATAAATCTGCCTTAAAAGTTAATCAATTTTAAAAAATCCTGCTTTAACAGTAATTAAACGCCTTAATTTAATTCGATTCTATGGCAAAACGTAAACTATTTCAGTAATGTAACAACGGGTACTTACTGTGTTCTTGGCGCCTCGTCTGTAGTTATAACTGAACAAATATTTCAGGCATTTTAATTGAAACTGTGAGTTATGACGCCATTACTAGATTAAATGGAATTATTAAAGGATTTTTGTAATAGTTAAATTGTAGACTACAACTTTTCAGTAGAATTTCATGAAGGTTGGTTGTGTCGTTCGTTGGTTTGGTAGTCGTTATGCTGAGGGTGAGGTACTGGTATTTATTTTCGTTCGTAATTTACAGCATGTCAGCAAGATAAGTAGGAAAACTGTGAAGGAAAACATCGTGAGGAAACCGGACATGCCGGTTTCCTCACGAACCAAAACTTCGAAGACATTATGCATACTGGGCCCACGTGGTGGATTACGGCCCACTCCCTCGCACCGAGAGGAGGCCTGTGTCCCAGCAGTGGGAACATAACCACCACGCAAGCCCAGTGCGGGTTGGTAGATATCACATGTCTTCGAATTTTTAGTTCAAGAACATGCCGATTTCCTCACGATGTTTTCCTTCACCGTTTTGCTAGCAGTGGTGATGAAATAATTTACTCAAAGTAAAGCGCCTAGCGGGTTCGAACCCACGACCTACAACTCGTAAGTCGCGGCCGTTACCACTGGACCACCTCAATACTTCGCTCTCAATACTTACTCGACCCAAAAGTAGCTGACAATCGATGTTGGTCCCATGGAGAAAGTTGTTCAGTTTAATGGTCTGTACCACGCATTTAATTAAGACCATACACTTCTGATTCACGCTGTATACGGTAAGGTACTTAAGTCATCGGTAAATTTTCTATTTAATTCTTACATTAAATCTGTTTATCTGTTAATATCTATCAATATAGTCGCAGGTATTAAATTAATGAATATGTTTTGTTTTTTTGCATACACAGGGTGGTGAAAAAGTCGTGGATCAAACGAAATATGGACATAAAGGAGGTCATTTCCAACAAAAATCTGTCTACAGCATGGCCATAATTCTATTACCCTAAAAGTTATGAATATTTTTGTATACCGAGTTATTTTACAATTAGACAAATTAAAAAGTGACATAACACAATAAAACAAACAATGTTGTATTATTACTAGATAATGTATCAGCACTACAAAAGTTCTAAAACAACAAAAGTGCAAAAAGTGCAAAACAACTACAAAAGTGCAAAAAAAAAATTCTCACTTTAAAAGCGTTGAAATTAGACCTCCTTTATCCCCCTATTCTGACTCTGTATATGAAAACTAGTCACCCTGGCCCAAAACTTTACACTCACTGGCACTCTTAAAATCATCATTATTCTCCAACACTTATCCCAAATTATTCGGGATCGGTGCAACATGTCTTTTCCTTGCATACTTCTACTACTCTCAAAATAATGTCAAAAAAAAAATCTGTGGCACTCCGGAAGGATTACTCCCGTAGTGCTGACAGAAGTGAAAAACAAAACTCTATGCATTCCACCACCATACCATACTGCGATCGCCAACCCGCCTGCCAAGCTTGGCGATTATGAACCCTCCCCCCGCCTTTTGGGGGAGGCCTATGTCCAGTGTCGCGAGTTCAATGGTTATTTCCCATCTCAAAAATGCCCAATGCGCCTACAGAAGTTTTCACTTCAACAATCTTTTATTTATTTTTATTTATTTATAAAATAATCACTTACAACTATTATTACAGGTACAACCCAATGCAATAGTGCAGCAAATAATAATAACAACTTATTTTCTAAAACTTATCTGCCTAGCCTTTTCCAAACTAGGTAGCCACGAGCCCCTCTCAAAATTATATGAAAGAGAAAATAAAATTGGCACTGGTTTGTAGCTTAGTGCCAAAGAGTGCATGCCAAGACAACAGCTTGTATTATAGGTCAAGATCTCAAACTATCTAGGATACTAAGCCGGCTTAGCTTAGCTTAGTGTTGACACCGATTGCAACAATGTTTTAGAGCTACTGATTTAGTGGAAATCCGTTGTCATGGTTTGTCATGCGGAGGAATGAGGAATATGTCGTAAAGAAGGTTTTGAGTATGAATGTGGAGGGCTATAAGAGTAGGGGAAGACCAAAGAAACCATGGATGGACTCTGTGAAAGATGATAGTGGCTAGAAAGGGGGTGACAACTGAGATGACGACGGCCTCTGCCTCGAATCTTGCGGGCAGCGGGGCGGTGGTGGCGGCGGCGCGGGAGCGGCAGGATCTAATGCGTAAAATCAAATGGACCGGCTCTCAAAAACAGCGGCGCGGGAGCGGGCATCGGGCGGTACACTCCAGTCAAGCGGTGACCGCCCGCGCGTCTGCATTAAGGATTCACTTCTTCTTTTGCCCACAATAAATCGAGCGTTAGGGATAAAGGAGAAACCCAAACTCCATAGAAACTTGGGCCTGGCGTTACAGGGCTGGAATTTGGCCATAAATTAGAGCATTTACGAAGGTTTCACAAGCCCAATTTTCACGTCTCCCAGCAATGGCCACAAATTGGTAAAATCAGACAACAATGTTCACTTCTTAGGTTATTTTTAGTAACTAGTTAAACAATGATATTTTTGAGACTTTCGTTTCCTACGCAAATCTGGAACGCACATGTGCTGTGCTGCAGCCCCTGCCGCAGCACAGCAGGTTTTAGGTACTTATATAAAAGCGCTTAAGGGATGACTTCCGATTTATCTGATTATTTTTGTAGCGGTAAGTACTGAAAACCTCAGCAGAAAACTATGTTTATTATACAAGGCCCACTTACATCACTACTGGCTTGCATTTGTTAATATTGTACCTAAGGATTTGATGCAATCTCAGATTACAGTAAGTAAGTAATCTGAGATTGCAATAATATATTAAAATAAAAAAACACAGGTAGTTGTGATGGTTTTATTAATTACTTTCTTCATTAGGATTATCATAATAACACAGTAGGTATCCAGAAATTGTGCAGGAGGCAATTGACTTCCCTGGTGCCGTGCTTAACCAAGATAAAAAAAACCCACACCATGAGCATAATATGTCATGGTGTGGGTACAGCATCCAACCGTTCTTTTGCTAATGATACAGGTTCGTTATAGCATCCCTTCCACTTAGAGAGCTGTCGACTAATGTATAAACGAAATACATCCTATTACTAATATGCCTCGACTTTAGTCTTCCTCTTAAGTTTGAGTCCGATGTTGACAGCTCTTGCTGTAGATCATGGAAATGCCGGGATGCTCTATTTGCTCACACCCAACAAGAGTGACAGACAACACTTGAAGCACCCACCTGAAAATAATATATCTACATTAAAGGGTGCCTTTACACCAGAGATGTGTGGTGTGATTGCCCACTTTGAAAAAGAATGATCTAAAGAAATCTTGATGTAGGTTAGTAAGCCTGAGTTAGCTTAACCATTATCACACTGTTCTAATTCACTTAAATGTTTTAGCATACCAAATAAAACTGTTGAATGCCCTTGTTATCAAAACTAAACTAAAAAAATGTTATTAAAAAAGCATGAAAAAAACTATTATATTAACCGTGTGTGGTAGGATCCATCCTCTTATAACTTCGTGTATTCTGTGTTCTTGCACTGTACCAGTAGTCGTAAGTTGATGGCAACGAACTCTTCTCAGAAGAGAACGTCCACAGTGAATACACACTCATTGGTGTCCTGTAGGTGTCTGTTCACTCCCTCCTGGTATATTTCCATCAAGAGATACAGCATTGGCATGATTACAGCAAGCTTGGCAGATTAAAGTCATTTTCATTTACCTGAAGCAAACATTTATCATTTGACTATTAGGTCTAGCATTAGCATTTAGCAATAAACATCCGAGTGGCACATTTGGGTAAACATAAGTGGCCTTATTACATTCCCACTGCAGGGACACAGGTCTCCTCTCTGAGAGGGAATATAATTAACCAATAACCATGCAGGTTCAGTCCGGATTGGTGATGTCACAATCATGTCTTCGAATATGAAGCATCACATCTGCACATTCTGGTATCATTATATAAAGTACAACTATCAACAAACAACTGAACAAATGCGATAACACTATTTAGTTCGACTACATTAAATTATTACATACATTGTACAAAAATGTTACAATATAGAAATATCGGATACTAACCGTTTGAGGCGCGCGCGACCCATTCCTGTACAATTGAAAGAATCATTTTCATCTTCCAATCTTCGCCTTCCTATTGTATGGCAGTGGGCCGTTGCTATTCCGCAATTAATGCACAGGTTCATGATGTCGTTCCAGTCGTCAAAAAGAGCAATAATCAGATCCGGTTTTCCAGCAAAAGTCAGCACAGGTGGCAGGTTATGTAACGGTGTCCATTGTTCAAGCGAGGAACAGTCAGAATGCAATCAATTTCGGAGTCCAGTATTCGATTAGAGGTCGTATGAAAAAATAAATCCCCAGAAATACAGAAAAACAACACATTGACTTGCGCAAAAATACAAAAGCGAATGACGTTAATGACATGACATTACAACCATGACAATTGACAGACGTTGACATTGACATTTGCCGTTTACTAGTGCAATCCATGGTGCAGTCGATTTTATCGATTATTTATTTCTTTTAATGTATTTTAATGGCGATTACGTTAAATATCAATTAGTTTCCAGATTGAATTGTTTTACATTGATTTTAATACCTAAAAAGTCATTTATACTAAAACAAAGGAGTGTTATTTAATTATTTGTATCAGCATCGATTTCCACTAAATCGATCATATTCTTAGGGTACGCTCTATTGATAGAATACCAGCATTTATGAGTGACGTATAACAAAATAAGTGTTGTAACGGTTTACAAAGGTGGTTTAAAACAGAAAAATAGAAATCTAATTATTTTCTTCACTTGGCCATTGTAAATGAGGCTAAGATTTAAATAGGTTAATTTAGCAAAATAGACGATTTTATTGGTACATATCTTATTCGTGTAACGGTTAGGCCCAGAAACGGGTTTCTCCTTTGAATCAAAAAGATGTTGTCGCCGTTGTTCAGACATTACGTTCGCGAATACAAACAAATATCTCGACGACACAACCACGAACACAACACTACGCCGCTACAGTGCCGCGCGATCTGCCCGCTGGTTTCGAGAACGGGTCCGCGTTGCCCGCGCCGCCGCTGCCGCCCGCTGCCCGCAAGATTCGAGGCAGAGGCCTAATAGAAAAGTATGGAAAAAAAAGGAGAATGGTATGAAGATTCAATGACGTTGTTTCGACTTACGCTATTTCGAAAAACTTTGCAAGTGGTAAGCCAGTTAAAAGTCACATTAAATTGACCGCTTTAGAAAATATCCGTCCATCGTGTCCGTCGTCTGTCCGTCGTCGTTCGTCGTATCCGTCGTTGGTGTGTTTGAGAGACTTGGCAAGTGACGTTATGCCATCCTTGTTCTTCCCCTACACTTTGTGCTAGTTAGAGCAGTGTAGACACATTAAAAGAATATCGGCATCAATAAGATACCGCCGTAGATCCGAGATTTTTGACAAAAATCAACTATTGATTTTTCTACAGGCGCGACAATTTTGACAGAAATCAACTGTGTATTTTTTACCAGTTAAGTGGATATTGATGCGAAAAACGTTTTGAATGTTACGCTAGTACGAAAGTCATGGTATCCGAAGTCAACTGTTGCATTAATTTGTCTGGGAATCGAACTCGCGATCAGAACTCCTCGACCTCATTCCACCGGCCCCCTTCGACCTCCAGACGCACTGCAAGTTACCATCCCTGCCTAGTTGCTAATCCACCAATTCGCACTAAGCGTTTTCAAATGTCCTTTAAAATGCACAGTAAAAGAGTGGAACTCTACCTGCGTCTGTGTTTCCGCGCGCATACAACCCGAATCTCTTCAAAGTAAGAGTGAACAGGCTTCTTCTGGGTAAGCTCACTCCATCGTCGACTTTGCCTCTGTCACCCACTGAAACACATTTGAAATAAAAAAAACTGGCCAAGTGCGAGTCGGACTCGCACACGAAGGGTTCCGTACCACGAGGCAAAAACGCCGAAAAAAACACGTTTGTTGTATGGGAGCCCCCCTTAAATATTTATTTTATTTTGTTTTTAGTATTTGTTGTTAAAGCGGCAACAGAAATTCATAGGTAATTAGTGAAAATTTCAACGGTCTAGCTACCGCGGTTCTTGAGATACAGCCTGGTGACAGGCAGACGGACGGGCAGACAGCGAAGTCTTAGTAATAGGGTCCCGTTTTTACCCTTTGGGTACGGAACCCTAAAAAAAGAACTCGTGACCAAGACATGTTGCGCCGACCCCAAATGACTTTGGAAGATTATTTTTTATTTCCAACTTACATCTATCCTTACAGGGAAAACCTATTGAGATAGTGTACATTTATCTAATCTCTTATCCTAACTTATTCCTAACTCCTTATGTAACTTATTACAAACAATGAATTCTTTGTGAACTCACTAAGAGAACAACAGAATAGGTCCGAGTCACTAGCGATGAGGTCGAGAGTGCTGAGTGCACGCGTCAGTGGCACCTCACTTAAAAGATTGGTCCGAGCGCGCGGCTCCGCCAACAGCCGTGGCTGTCGTCTTCGCCCTTTGAGTATTAAACCAACTGGAGGCGCCATTGTCAGGCGATCCCCGCTGCCAAAGGTACGAGACCGCCGCCGCCGGTCATACCGGTTATATACATGTGTGCGTATAGTTTATGCTAGTGTTTGTTTTTTGTTTTGTGTGCGTGCGTAACAACGCAATCGAATTGCATTAGTGTATTATTGCGTTCCCTCGTTCCCCGCGATGAAAGTGACAGACTTATTTGCATAGATATTAGTACTCGTGGCGTCTCCGGTTGGTTTAATACTCAAAGTCTTCGCCACACGTACCTGTCCGGAACACAATTACCTATATAATAGCCCGGTCCCTCTTGAAGAGAGGAGAGTCTACTGGGAGTCCCACTGCTAGGACGGTCCCAGCAATGGGAACATTATAGGCTGTTTATGCGTATGTGTTTCTTGTTTGAGTTTATGCTACTACTTCTGGAAGTAAATAAAAAAACTGGCCAAGTGCGCGTCGGACGCCGAAAAAAGCACGTTTGTTGTATGGGAGCCCCCTTAAATATTTATTTTATTCTGATTTATTAGTGTTTGTTGTTATAGCGGCAACAGAAATACATCATCTGTGAAAATTTCAACTGTGTAGCTATCACGGTTCATGAGATACAGCCTGGGGACAGACGGACAGACGGACAGACGGACAGTGGAGCCTTAGTAATAGGGTCCCGTTTTTCCCCTTTGCGTACGGAACCCTAAAAATGTTGTCCCATTAGCAAACTTAGCAAGCCCTGCGACATGCAACTATCATACACAACAAAACACTATAATTATCAGACTTTCTATCACAATATTTGTTTATTTAACATTCGGTTCATTTGCCCGTGTGTCGCCGTAAAGGAACTTATTAGTAGGAAGATACTAATAGATTTGTTTAGCGATGTGAAGTGTTTGGATGAAAGCGTTGCCTTCTTTGAATCTTTTATCTTTAACAACGATGGAAATATCTTCCTTGATACTCCGCTTGATATAAACTTTTTGGTGCATGCGTATTTCTTTAATTAAATTAGCCACGGATCCCTCCGTGGTCCTGCGCCTGAACTCTCCCCGGTCGTATCGGATTGCCGTCCCATCGGACTATGAGAGTAAAGGAACAGAGATTGCACCTGAGTTTGCGCACACACTTGTGCACTATAATATCTCCTGCGTACCTGGCTAATCTCCATTGAGATTGGCCACCGTGACCGAAAACGGTCGGGGAGGCTATTATTACATCAGAATAAGACATAGGATATTTTTATCCCGATATTCCCACGGAATCGACACTTATGCGGGTGAAATCGCGGGATGCTGCTAGTCCTACTTTCCTACTTAATATTATAAATGTGAAAGTTTGTGAAGATGGAAGGATGTTTGTTACTCTTTCACGCAAAAACTACTAAACGGATTTTGATAAAACTTTACAGTAATGCTCATACATCAGAATAACTCATAGGATACTTTTATCCCAATATTCCCACGGGATCGACATTTATGCGAAACCGTGGCGCGTTGCTAATTTTAACAATGTTTTAGGTATTTTGAATAGATCTACTACAGCAGCATTAACAAGGCTTGTTTCCTAGTTTCTTATCTCGTAAAATGATAAAAATTGTCCCCTGATAAATAGCCATTTCTCTCCGTACAGTTGGCAAACACCTCCCATTGTCATAATTCACGACTTTTTTAACAACACGAGCGAACTCCATAAAATAAACCAGCAAACAATAAATTGATAAAACACTTCATGAAAGCAGAAAAATATAAAGGAAACATAAAAATACTGCTCCCAGCGAGCGAGCGAGATACCATTCATTCCGTGACGGGCACAAAAACTCGGAAATTAAAAGAAAAAACTTCATATTTTTCGTGAAGCAAATAGATATGAATGTTCTCTCATAAATATGGAACGCAGGATTGTAAGCATGTTGAAGATTGTTTAGATGTTGAACATAGCTGTATCGAAATGAGCTTACATCACATGACTGTGTGGAACTGTGGACATAGTACTTCCATTTTTATTTTGTTGTTACATCACCCAAAGCGCGGTGAATCCGGTACATATTTAAATTAGTTTTTTGATTAAAATGGGGTGGAGTACTTTGAGAACATTTTAATGTTATCATGGAGTAGAATGAAACCTAATTAAAAATATTATTTTTTTCATGGAGTAGTTTGGGAACTCTTTTTGGAGTACTTTGGGAACAACCCGACTGCGGGCTGCATAGAAAAGAAAGAGAAGCGCGATGACACAACGTTGGTAATTTATTGACAAATATGAAGCAATTATTTAATTACAAAAAATCTATTGTTTGGACTAAATAATTAAAACAAGTGTTTTACTATGTTGCTTGTAGAATAATCTGACAAAAAATCAGAATAATTGCATAATATATTAGTATGGTTTTTATTGTAAAAAGAAAGTTTTTGGAGGTATTTTCATGATTTTTTTTATCGTATCAAATTAATTGTATTGTGTTTTCAGCACACTATCTACCTAGCACATATATCCTGAAGAATATTATACATTTTTCTGATTTTGTTAACTGTAGTCGATCATATACTTTTATTGTTTCTAAAACTTGAGTTTTTTTTGCGTTTAGTTCCTGTGAGCCCCTTAAACTTTGGAGAACGAAGCGCGAGCTGTTCGAATAGTCTTTACAGTTTTATTTTTAATATGGTGGTTCCAGCGGGGTTTATTGCGTAACTCACTATCAGTAGAAATCGCTTTCATTTTGACAGTTGAACCACATTCATTACGTTTACAGTGCCCTCCAAAAATTTGTTGATATTTTTCCACTTCAGCTGTATGACAAATTATTTGCTGCGTTGGAGCGGTACTGTAGTACTATTCTGTAAATGTTTCTCACCGTGAAAATGTGAAGTGAGCTGCTGATAGTGACAATCCCTAGAAGCTCACTTCACCTATGTTTTCACGGTGAGAATTTTACAGAATACATCGGCTGTTACAATGAGTGATGACCATGGAAATGTAAACAACATTCATATACCTATGGTGATGACTCTAGATTTACAGGCGAATGCTTCCAGTGACGGAGCGCCTGTAGTCATGAATATGCTAAAATCCTAAACAGTCTTTTCAATAAGCCTATCGCAGACTCCTGTCCGGTTCCCCTTCCTATGTCTCTTTAGAAGCGAGAATGATGGTACTATAAGAGGCTAGAAGAGCCCATTTTTTATTTTATTTTTCTGATGGGAAATCATCAAATGACCCCTCCCGCTCTGGGTAGAGCGGAAGGGAGTGTCAGACTCTTACTGACTAAAACCCACCTGCGTTCCTTCCTTAGCCCTTTAGTTCCGGGCCAGCGTTAACCCTTTCGGACAATCCCGCTGAAAGAGCCCCTTAAAGTAATTTAAACAGCAATGGGATTTCCTTATATTTATGTTGAGAGAATGACTATATTTCTACGTTAAAACTAGCACTGACTTGAAAAAAAATACCTAATCAAAATATATGACTCTTGCTTGAATGTTCGAATGGAACCCGCGCTAAATTAGAGCCGAACATTATTTTTAGTATATGTGAAACCCAAAACACGTGTCTAGTATTTTTTATGTAAATAATCTATGTACAAAATTTCAAAACTTACGAATTTATTATTAAATTAAATTATTATGAATTTATAAATAATTAATTAAAACGGCACAGGTCCAATTACATTAATTAACATAGAATTATAATAATTAAAATAAAATAAGCATTCAAATAACATACAAAACAAAAATTAAATTCAAACATACACAATTCCTGGATCAAATTATTAATAATTATTTGAGTAAATGGTTAAATAAATTAATCACATCACAAAGTAACATAAACATAGCATGTAACAGTGGACATCCTCGCATATTGTCTCCCACAGAATACCAGACAAGCACGCATTATTTTCTTCCATTCATCAGCAAACACATCACATTCAGAGTCAGCAGTCAGGAGGGCGTTTAGCATCCTTAGGGTTGTTATATTATTATTAACATAATCAGCCTATAACGTTCCCACTGCTGGGACACAGGCCTCCTCTCGGTGAGAGGGAGTGGGCCATAATCCACCTTGCGGGCCCAGTGCGGGTTGGCGATCGCAGTATGGTATGGTGATGGAATGTATAGAGAACGCTGCTGCCCATTCTCCGGTACGACCCTTAGTCGCCTTCTACGACACCCACGGGAAGTATAGGGTAATACCTTTATTGGGTGTTTATTTTATTTTATTTGATTTTGTATGAGCTTTTTTATAAATCATAATCACATTTAATTTATTCTCATAATTTATTATAACGGACACACACTTCCCTAAGTATGTAAGTATGTGCTTATTATTCTAGCGTACGGCACTCGTGGGTTGCAGCTGAAAATCAGCGTCAGCTGGTGCCGTGTGTTGTCATCTGACATCATGTAGAGCTGAGGCCCCTTAGGCATACCGTGGCCCCTGGCACAGGGCAACTGACGGAACTCGGGTGGGTTTTATTCAGTAAAAGTCTGACACGCCCTCCCGCTCCCCCCACAGCGGGAGAAGTTATTTGATAAACTCCCACCAAAAAAAAAAGAAAAAAGAAAGGCCCTTAATCATTCATTTCTATAGTTTTAAGGTGTTACTTTTTTGCTGTAATGCCAATAAACGCATTTTTCTTTCTAACCAACAAACCAGAACTCTAAGACCAAAGCAGGATTTGCCAATCCGCAAAGAAAATTCTAGACGACCCATTTCCAAAGAAAACTGTACCCACACTTTCGCACTGACGAAGCTAATCAAAAACCTTATTCGCTATAATTCGCCAGCGCACCTTCAAGGTAACTGTAGCAATTAATACAATACGATTTGGCAGCCAGTCGCACCGCAATGCGACAAAAGTGGGGCCACAAGCCCTAACTTGCGGCCTCATCAAAATATTTTGTACCTATCGGATATTGTAATAAAATATTTTTGAATTTTTCTCTGAGTTATGAAAGTAGGCATAAATTTATCGGTTCGAATGTGTCTGTTCCATATGCTCTATGACGGTGTAAAGGGTACTAATGGATTAGGTGGATGGTTAGCAGAATCGGAGCTCTAGGGATGAGGAGAGGAGGAGGAGGAGCGTGCGGCTTATAGATTCTAAGAGGATAATATACGGTAGCAGGGAAATCGATGATACTCGTAGTTTTCGTCTGATATTGCTGTTTTGAATGAAATAAGCATAGCTGGGCACCGTTAATCAAATAGTTGACTTCGTTTATCGCTAATCCGTTACTGAATATTTTAAATGGAGCGACTACTAATCTGTGTTTAATATAAAAAAATGTCTGTGTGGTGCCGGACTTGTCTGTGTGGTGCCGGACTTAAAGAATAGCACCACCCCATGCTTCCCGTGGCTGTCGTAAAAGGCGACTAAGGGTCATACCGGAGAATGGACAGCAGCGTTCTCCATGCATTCCATCACCAATTCACCATACTATACTGCGATCGCCAACCCGCCTGCCAAGCGTGGCGATTATGGCAAACCCTCCCCAACTTGGGGGAGGCTTATGTCCAGCAGTGGACGTCTTTCGGCTGAAATGATGATGATGGTGATGACTACTAATCTGACCTCCTCAACCCACTGTGTAATATGATACCCCTTGGTTGTCAGACTTTTGTGCTTCTAACTACCCGTAACGACTGTCGAGAATCTATAAATGACATGGCAGTGCTTTCCGAGGCAAGGAGACCCCCTCCGACCCTTGCTCGATGAAGTGCCAGCCCGCGCCGCAGCTGAGCCTATAGATTTAAATTCCCGACTGTGACCTCTGAGTTTGTTTCGGCCTTTCTTCTCAGAGTAGTCAGATAGGAAACGTCGATCTCATCAAACTTAAATAATAATAATCTGATCCAGCCTGTCCTATCTTGCTATCCTCTCCCCAGCGACGCCATCAACCGAGGTTCGTACCACACAGGGGTGCCCTTAGCACGTAGTCGCTTAGTATAGTAGATATTCACCCCTGGCTGGAGGCTTTGAGTTTACTTAAGGCAACCACAGGATAGTCCGGTTAAGTAGTCACGACCTCTCAAGGTCAAATACGAGATGCCATATAGGAAAAAAAAGGCAAGGAGTCTGTAGTCTTGATACGTAATCGGGAAGAATACCTTACCTTCGATCAACCGTTCCGGGAGTTATTATTTAGCCCCCAGCCCCTCCTAAATACTAAACAAAAAAAGTAATTTAAAAAAATAAAAAAACCCGACTGCGGTAAAAAACTTAAGTTAAAAAAGCTGAAAAGCTAAAAACAAGCCCATTTTAAATTAAATAAAAGTTGGAAGCAGGCGGAACCCATGGGGTGCGCCAAAGTTCACCTAAATTTTCAACTCCGATAATTGGAAATCCGAAAATGTTCTTCCTAAAATTTTTCATCCCAAAAATCACAATTCCTAACTACTCTGTCTCTAATGTTCATAATTCCGAAGTCTTCAACTTCATAATGTCAGTAGCAATAAATTATTTGTTAATTGTTTGTTTGTTTGTTGTTGCTTTTATTTGTTTTCCTATATTTTCTCAACATAACCATCTTTTACACTATTATTCAAAGTCATTCTTTTTACCCGACTGCGTCAGAAGGAGGGTTATGTTTTTCGAGTGTATGTATGTATGTATATTTCTTTGGCACGCTCTGTAGCCTAAACGGCTTGATCAATTTCAGCTTGAGAGGTGCCGTTAGATTCGTCTTAATTGTGAGAGTGACACTGGGTATATCAAAATTGAAAAAAAAATTAAAATGGCCGATTTTAAGCGCAATAAGTCTTCAAAAAAAAATTTTTTTTTTCTCGAAACCTGTCGAGTGGGGTATCAAAATAAAGGGTTTTAAAAGGTGATTACAAAAATATATATTAATTATATGGTTAAAAGTAATTCGAAGTGACAAAACACGTACCAAGAACTAAATCGTTTGCGAAATCTTTCACATTTGTAAACTAAAAAGCTGGAAATAAAAAAAGTAATTTAAAAAATAAAAAAGCCCGACTGCGAAACTGAAAAGCTACAAACAAGCCCATTTTAAATTAAATAAAAGTTGGAAACAGGCGGGACCCATACCATTTTTAGGGTTCCGTTGCCAAATGGCAAAAAACGGAACCCTTATAGATTCGTCATGTCTGTCTGTCTGTCTGTCTGTCTGTCTGTCCGTCTGTCTGTCTGTCCGTCCGTATGTCACAGCCACTTTTCTCCGAAAGTATAAGGACTATACTGTTGAAACTTGGTAAGTAGATGTATTCTGTGAACCGCATTAAGATTTTCACACAAAAATAGAAAAAAAAACAATACATTTTGGGGTTCCCCATACTTAGAACTGAAACTAAAAAATTTTTTTTTCGTCAAACCCATACGTGTGAGGTATCTATGGATAGGTCTTTAAAAATGATATTGAGGTTTCTTATATCATTTTTTTCTAAACTGAATAGTTTGCGCGAGAGACACTTCCAAAGTGGTAAAATGTGTGTCCCCCCCCCCCGTAACTTCTAAAATAAGAGAATGATAAAACTAAAAAAAATATATGATGTACAATACTATGTAAACTTCCACCGAAAATTGGTTTGAACGAGATCTAGTAAGTAGTTTTTTTTTTAATACGCCATAAATCGTAAACCGCAATTTACCTTTTATTCAACCAACTAAAACAATAAAAAAACATTTAATTTCATAAACATAAACCTTATGCATGAACCTGGATGTTACGGAACCCTCAGTGAGCGAGTCCGACTCGCTCTTGCCCGGTTTTTATTATATTTTCTAATACAAATGGGTGGGTTTATTTTTTAAATTACTTTTTTTTTGTTTAATTTCTTTTTATAGATTTTTTTTGTTTAAATTTTATTTTTAACTGGGTAACGAAACGTAATCGAAAATTTTAGGGTATGATTATTATTTGGGGGTAAATAATAATCATACCCTAAAATTAAAACTATAAATATCATCTTCTAATATTATGGTAATTATGTTTAGGGATAAAAGCGTTATGATAAAAGGTAGTAGCAGTAAGAGTTTAAATATATTTACATTAATGATATTATTAATTACAATTTTCGGAAACATGAGTGTTATGAACATCGCCGGTAGCACTACAAATAGTATGAATGAAAACTCTAGGATGAAAAATTTTAGGAAGACTGATCATTCGGATTACAAATCATTAGGAAGAACAATTTCGGGTAAAGAACTTTAGGTGAGCCAATATGGACCCGAACCTATGGCATTTTCATTTTATTATATTTTTTAAATTCAAATGTGACTTGTTTTTGGCGTTTCAGTTTTTTTTTAAATTTAAGTTTTTTACCGCAGTCGGGTTTTTAATATTTTTATAATTACTTTTTTATTTCCAGCTTTTTAGTTTACAAATGTGAAAGATTTCGCAGACGATTTAGTTCTTGGTACTTACGTGTTTTTTTACGATTTGTCACTTCGAATTACTTTTAACCATGTAAGTTGTATATATTTTTGTAATTACCTTTTAAAACCCTTTATTTTGATATCCCACTCGAAATGTTTTGAAAAAAAAAAATTTTTTTTGAAGACTTATTATGGCGCCAAAAATCAGCCATTTTAATTTTTTTACAATTTTCGTACACCCAGTGCCACTCTCACAACTAAGACAAATCTAACGGCATCTCTCAAGCTGAAATCGATCAAGCCGTTTAGGCTACAGAGCGTGCAAAAGAAATATACATACCTACATACATATACTCGAAAAACATAACCCTCCTTCTGGCGCAGTCGGGTAAAAATTGTAGACGAAACAGCTGTCGACAAAACAGGCACAAAAATTGCAAGAGTTTCAGTTCTAACATACAATTTTTATATGCTACATAAGGAACACTGAGTCAATATCGCCTTATGTCACTACCAAGGCTGTACCCGAAAGTTTTCGTCAGTTGAGCGTTTACTCTGTTCGCGGATCAAATAAAGAAACTCGGCTGAAAAGTTTATATTGCATGCAAGTTTCAGCTTGCTGGTTTTTTATGTCATTTTACTTGAACGATTTTGTGTTCGCTTCTTGTATGTTTATGTAGTAAGATATCATCATCTGCCTAGCGTTTTCCCAACTATGTTGGGGTCGGCTTCCAGTCTAACCGGATGCAGCCGAATACCAATATTTTACATGGAGCGACTGCCTATCTGCTTATCTTGGTAAGACTGTTTGTCAGACTTTTGGGCTTCTGACTACCCGTAACGACTGTCAAAGATCCACGAATGACAGCCGGGACCAACGGCGGAACGTGCTTTCCGAGGCACGGGGGGGTCTCGTTATGTAAAGATGTTCACCCATCCACAGACTAACCGCGGCAAGAGTAGCTTAACCTGATCGATCGACCTGTGCGGCTGTTATTACTTAGCCACGGGCCCCTCTTATGAAGTAAGATAATAGCTTATTTGCCCTATTGGCACTGTTTTTACTGCTTAAGTTTTATTTTTTACTAGCTGTGCCCCGCTGTTACACCCGTATAAGTGTTGATCCCGTGGGAATATCAGAATAAAAAGTAGCCGATATGTTAATCCAGGGTGTCAGCTACCTCCATACAAAATTTTATCAAAATTGGTCCAGCCGTTTGAGCGTGAAGAAGTAACAAACATATAAACACACACACACACACACACACCCCCCACATTAACAAACTTTCGCCTTTATAATATTAGTGTGATAAATATCACGCCTTTAATCACCTAAGGGTCAGGAAGCTGTGTAGCTGCAATATTTTGTATATTTTTGCGTACATTTTGACAGTTCAAACTGAAATCGATCAAGCCGTTTAGGCTACAGAGCGTGCAAAAGAAATATACATACCTACATACATACACTCGAAAAACATAACCCTCCTTCTGGCGCAGTCGGGTAAAAATGGTAGACGAAATAGCTGTCGACAAAACAGGCACAAAAATTGCAAGAGTTTCCGTTTCAACATACAATTTTTATATGCTACATAAGAAACACTGAGTCAATATCGACAGTTGTTTATAGGCGCTTTGCAGATGGAGCAACTTTAGTTGAGGCAACTATCAACTTTCTTAAATTTTCCTTTAAACCTGGCAGCAGGAGAACCAAGGTACCTAACCGACATAGCCCGAAGAATTGCCAAACTTAAGTGGCAGTGGGCAAGGCACATTGCTCGCAGAACAGATGGCCGATGGGGCCGAAAGGTTCTGGAGTGGCGACCGCGTAGTGGAAGACGTAGCGTTGGAAGGCCTCCCACAACGTGGTCCGACGACCTTGTGAAGGCCTCAGGAACCCGTTGGATGCGAGAAGCACAGAACCGGTCGAAGTGGAGGTGCTTGGGGGAGGCCTATGTCCAGCAGTGGACGTCTTTCGGCTGAAATGATGATGATGATGGCTGGCAGCTACAACCAAATAGCCCGAGATGTTATATGTAAACAGCTAGTTGCCAGTTACTGCAATAGTTGCTCCATTTGCAAAGCGCCTTAGGGCATCTACATGACATAAAACGCAGTCTTTGTCGGACTGCATAGAAAAGAAAGAGAAGCGCGATGACACAACGCTGCTAGGTAATTTATTGCAAAATATGAAGCAATTATCAATTTACAAAAATCTATTGATTGGACTAAAAATTAAAACACTAGTACTTTAGTATGTTGCTTGTAGAATAATCTGACAAAAAATCATAATGATTGTATGTATATTAGTTTGGTTTTTATTGTAAAAAGAAAGTTTTTATCTACCTAGCACATACATCCTGAGGAATATCAATATGTTTCTGATTTTGTTTACTGTAGTCGGTCATATACGTTAATTAATTGTTTCTAAAACTTGCGTTTTTTGTGTTTAAGTCCTGTAAGCACCTGAAGTCCCATGTAATAGGGGTCGAGTGTGTTGCCATCAACCGGGCATAAATTCAGACTACAACCTGCTACTGAAAAATCCCCATTAACACCTTAACAGATCCGGTAATCGATGCCAGAATCTCATTTTGGGTCTTTGAGTTCTTCATTTCCTAATGAAAGCAACATAAAAATCATCGTCATTCTCCTACCCTTTTTTTTTTGCGGTTGGGACATCATCAAATGACTCCTCCCGCTCTGGGTGGAGCGGAAGGGAGTGTCAGGCTCTTACTGACTAAAACCCACCCGCGTTCCTTCCTTAGCCCTTTCTGTTCCGGGCCAGCGGTAACCCTTTCGGACAATCTTGCTGACTGCGGGGGAGGGTGGGGATTCTCCTACCCTTAGGCCCCGTTCCCACTATGTCGTGACGACATATTATCGTGACGTTTAAAGCTTCGTGGCTTGTGTATTTAAATGGAGGTATTCACATATTAACGATTAACTGTCGTCCACGACTTTTTTTGCAGTGACGATAGATTGTCAAGTCAATGGGAACGGCTAGCACGACAGTCGTAAAACGATAAAAAAACGTCACGACTTATGGTGACGACAAATCATGTGTCGTTATTGCGACTATTTATCGTAGCACGTGCCACATAAACGACAAGGCGATTGCCGTGAACAGTAAAAATGACGTCACGATCCAATGGGAAGAGTATACGACAGTCGTTCAACGATAAAATATTTCGACCACACAGTGACGATAAACAGTCGATATAATGGGAACAGCTAGAGACGACAGTCGTCCAACGATAAATTAATCGTCACTACATAGTGGGAACGCGCCCACAGGTAATAGGTTAATTTTAACCCTAACTCCACGTCAAAGCACGTATTTTGCGTACAGTTTATTTTACGAATTCTCCTACCACTATCCCAATTTATTCGTAGTCGGAGCAACATGTCTTTCTTCCATACTTCTCTATGAGTGGTCATCTCGGTAGTCACCCCCTTTCTAGCCATATCATCTTTCACACAGTCTATCCATCGTTTCTTTGGTCTTACCCTACTTATATAGCTACATTCCACATTGATACTTAAAACTTTCACACAGCAGAGGTGTACCTATTAGTGCACCCACATTTCGACATAGCCCGAAGAATTGCCAAACTTAAGTGGCAGTACGCAGAGCACATTGCTCGCAGAACAGATGGGGCCGAAAGGTTCTGGAGTGGCGACCGCGTACCGGAAGACGTAGCGTTGGAAGGACTCCCACAACATGGTCCGACGACCTTGTGAGGCCGCAGGAACCCGTTGGATGCGAGAAGCACAGAAACGGTCGAAGTGGAGGTGCTTGGGGGAGGCCTATGTCCACTGCTGAACATAGGTCCAGCAGTGGACATCTTTCGGCTGAAATGATGATGATGATGATGATGACCATGTAATAGGGGGCAAGCCTATTGCCATCAACCGAGCACAAGTCCACACTTCGGGTTGCTACTGCTAAATTCCTGATGAAAAAACCCAATAAGACATTATTTTAAGTCCTTTATCATGAATCGGAACGGTACTGATATTATTAGAAGCACTGAAATCATTTCAATATTATCATTATCAGTTCTGGATGTAAATGACAGAAATGGAACATGGATATTTCAAAAGACCACCTCGTCTAAAGGTCGAAGAAAATATTAATTACTAGCTGCGCCCCGCGGTTTCACCCGCGTAATTGTCGATCCCGTAGGAATATCGGGATAAAAAGTAGCCTATATGTTAATCCAGGGTGTCAGCTACCTCCATACAAAATTTTATCAAAATTGGTCCAGCCGTTTGAGCGTGAAGAAGTAACAAACATATAAACACACACACACTCACACACACACTCACAAACTTTCGCCTTTATAATATTAGTGTGATGTGATTTCTGACAGGTTATGATTAAAATGGCTCGTTACTTTGACGTCAAACTGTTCCCTATTATCGAGTGACTTACGAATGATTATGGGGGAAGTTCCAGGGCAGTCCGCGAAATTGAAATAGTCATTCAATCTAAGAAAGAAAAAGAAAAGTTTATTTGAACACAGTTCGTGAAACACAAATCACAAAAAAAAAAATATATATATTACTCGTATATCTATACTTTATAAAGAAATTTTGTTTGTTTGTATGTGGGGTGGAATCTCCGGAACCACCAGTCGGATTTGAAAAATTAACTTTGCGTTTGATAGCCCAATTCTTGAGAAAGGCTATAGGCTATATAACATCACGTTAACACCCTAAGGAGTCGAGCAAAGAGAAAAAAGTCAATGCTGCAAAAGCTAAGCGGAAACGAAGTACTAGCGCGGGCAGGCAATGCGATGCGATGCTACGGGGTCAACTTTCACGCTGACGAAGTTGAGGGGAGAAGCTAGTAGTTGATATTTGAAAAAATCGTTCAATAGGATTATATACAACTTTGAGAAAGAGGCCGACAAAGGATCCAGTTGGGTTGGGCAGCATTTGAAAAACTCTGTCAAGTCTTCTCGTCGCCTATCTCGCAGTGCTTGAACACTAAAGTCTTCAACCAGTGCGTCCTGCCCGTCATGATATACGGTGTTGCACCGTGGACACTGACTGATTCAGAGCGCTATGGAGCGAGCTATGCTCGGAGTCTCTTTGAAGGATAAAATCAGGAATGAAATTATCTGGAAAATAACCGGAGTTACCGACATAGCTTGCAGAGTAAGCAAACTGAAGTGACAGTGGGCTGGTCGTGTCTGTCGAAGGACCGATGGCCGGTGGAGCAGACGAGTCCTGGAGTGGAGACCGCGTTTCGGCAAGCATAGTGTGGGACGCCCCCCAGCTAGATGGACGGAGGACCTAAAGAAGGTGGCTGGGGTAGACTGGATGCGGAGAACAGGTTGTTGTGGCGCAGTCTGGGAGAGGCCTATGTCCAGCAGTGGACTGTGATAGGCTGAGTTGATGGTTGATGAGGATTATATGAAATTAGAGGGTTGTATTGATGATTTTCATGATTAAAATTCGGTAAATACATTACTTGTTACGGTCACGAATCCTATTTTGTTCAACTTACAATCTGAAACTGACCTGAAAATTCCAAAAATTCCTGAGTTCCGCGGGTTACCCTGTGGCGTTTCCTCGTAAGCTTTGGTTTCCAGCGGTCATGAAAATCTGTCATTTTCACCAGGACTGGACAGGACATGTCTGCCACATGCCGGACAAACTGTGGGCCCAAATAGCACAGAATACCCCAACCCGTCCTGAGACAGTGTGGCGGGGTCGCGACAGACCACGTAGGAGATGGCGGGACAAGCTGGATAGATTCCGTCAAAACTGGAAGGAGGAAGGGCTCGCGAAAGATAGAAGAAGTGGAGGGAGGCCTTTCCCCAAGAATGGATCAGCGTAGACTAGCAAAAAAAAATTTACATTAAGGTGTCAAAAAACGCTCTTTATGTAAACACTCGGGTTATTGTATGACCGTTCACCGCTTTCTTTGGAAACCATAGCTTCACTGTTTTCTACCCTTCAGTGCCAAAGAATGATCAAAATAATATTCTACTCCACAGTCAGGAGAACGTATATGAGTCGTATTAGAGCGGTGACTACAATAACTGGTGTTGTATCGTTTAGTTTAAACGTTCGAGGAGATTTATCGATGGACCGCCACGTACCGCACTGCGCCAGACGGGACCGCGGACTAGTGATGCGACTGAAATATCGATACTAACTTTAATAACTTCTCTGATTTTGTTGCTGCCTTATAAGTAGGATTTGATTCATAAAGCATTTTCTGACATCTACAGTGTAGCTCCGGACTTGTTATGCAGAAACTCATTTTTATGAACCTACCCTTCTCTAAAAGTATCGTAAAAGGCGGCTTAAGAATTTATTTATGGACTCTGCTCCCAGGGGCCTCATAAAAGTTTATTTAGGAAATCTATCAAAGCAATGCTTTTGACTTTCTTCCAAGTCTTCGTTACGACTGCCACAATTGTTCAGAATTAAGTACTTATAGATTTTAAGCTTCGTTTAGCATAGACAAAATACCTAAATTCGTTTTTAGCAATTTGTTATTAAACAGAAACTACAACAAAAACTTCATAGAGCTTTCAATCCGTCATTAAATCTCGGCTTAGTGATTTCCCTTCTTGAGTTAAATTAAGCCATCCAATGCGAAAGTATGGTCTGTCGATTTTTTTCTACATTATCATCATCATCATCGTTCTTCTGCCTCTTACCCAATTTTTTTGAGATCGGCGCAATATATCTTTTTATTCCATACTTCTCTTTTAGATCATCTCGCGATAGTTTAACCCAGCCATATAATCATTCACACAGTCCATTCATCGTTTCTTTGGTCCCCTACTTTTATAGCCATCCACATTCATACTCATTAAATTTTATCGATATTTGACGTCAGTGTGACCTCGACTCTCCCAACACTATTGCGCACAGTCTGCGGAGCCCGGGACGCTCATTCACAAAATGGAATGTTATTATATTAGGGAAGTTATTTTGCATACCAGAAAGTATTATTTATGTTCGGGCTTTTTGCGGTTAGCAGAGGTCGAGGTTTTAAATAGTTTTGTAGCTCGATGTTGAGGGTCAACTTCTGCGTTATTTGGCATAGTTAAGTAGGTACTTACTATTTTAACTGTCAGTATATTTTGCCCGCGGCTTTGTCCGCGTGGAGGTCGGAACTTATGCTACGGGAATGTACTACCAGGATAAAAAGTACCCTGTGTCCTAGGCCAGGTCATGATCTACTTGTGTGCCTAACATGTTCCCTTTTGGCACACAGGTAAATCATGACCTGGAGTGGGCCCCTTCCGATTGTTCTATTAGTAGGTTCTCAAAGAGGTTAACAGCAAAATTGGTAATATTAACCTTTATTAATTTTCATCATTAACGCATTTAAACCATTGACTATGATATTTCCTCTTTTATTCCGTAGAGTTAGCAATAACTTTGCGAAAAAAAGAAAGAAAGAAAAGAAGGAAAAGAAAAAAGAAAGAAAAGCAAGAAAAGAAAAGAAAGAAAGAAAAGAAAGACAGAAAATACGTTTATTTGCGGTAAACATGACGCAATAAACACAAAAAAAAATAAGAAAGGGTTGATGGAAACATGCGTCAAAAAAAATGTTGTGATTCTCTTCCTAACGACATTTTTGATGTTTCTACATAGTTTTTGCCATCTACCAATAATGAACAAAAATAGTAAAGGCTAAGAGCAAAAAATATGCACGTAAATCGTCTACACAGATGCATCCAACCACAATCCAGTTACATTTAACGTTCTAGCATAAAAACGGACTAACAAATTCATACCACAGTCATGCATAGAGACTGGGATTCTATTAGTTAAGGGGCACTGCATAGTTAACGTGTAACAATCCCACTGCTGGGACACAGCAATCTAATAAAACTACACAAATGGCTTCTTGGTAATTGTTTTTATCATCATCATCATTTCAGCCGAAAGACGTCCACTGCTGGACATAGGCCTGGGACCAAGCACCTCCACTTCGACCGGTCCTGTGTTTCCCGCATCCAACGGGTTCCTACGGCCTTCACAAGGTCGTCGGTCCACCTTGTAGGAGGCCTTCCAACGCTACGTCTTCCGGTACGCGGTCGCCACTCCAGAACCTTTCGGCCCCATCGGCCCTCTGTTCTGCGAGCAATGTGCCCTGCCCACTGCCACTTGAGTTAGGCAATTCTTCGGGCTATGTCGGTTACCTTGGTTCTCCTGCGGATCTCCTCATTCCTGATTCGATCACGCAGGGAAACTCCAAGTATAGCTATCTCCATTGCCCTTTGGGTGACTTTTTTATAGTGTAAAAGAATTTTTTGCTGATTATATTACTTTATACAGGGTTATTGGTAAAACATTAACAACCAACCCAGCCCTGAAATCGCGAAAAAAAAACCTCCGGTTCCCTACATTTATGTTCGTATAACTCGTCAAAATGTAGGGAACAGCTGTTTTTTTTTCGCGATTTCAGGTTTGGTCCCATAGTAAATGTTGTTCATAATAATGAGTACAATGACCTCTTAAGAGGTTGTTAATGTTTTACCAACAACCTTGTATACCTATTATTCTTATGTGTTCAAATAGATACGAAACCCATTAGGATTTCATACCAATGTCATTAGAAATGTTTTAATTTTAATTTTAACAAATTAATGTGTTAAATTTGTTACATTTAACATGTTTAAATATTTGTATGCCAGACCATGGCGAAACAATTAGAATCATTTTATTTATAAGACCTTAATGTACAGTACGCCTCAAAAGTGCTTAGGCACGCTATGGTTGAAATTTCTGTGAACATGCTTCGCGCCGTCCCCGCGCCCGCGCCGCAGGCCCGTATTTACATCTGTGTGTGTACACTTGCTAACGTCAAACGAAACAAAACATATCGTCATCGCTTTTTCACACGCGCGGCGTAATTACGTATGACCTTGGTTGGTTCATACCACTGCTAAAATTCACAACTTCATAACAAGAGCTGCTAGCGGATAACGTAGCGTATAGGATTAGTAAACACGTAGGCCTGGGTTCGAATCTCGAGATGGAACTTTGAATTATCTTTTCAACAATAATCTTATCTTTTTTTATTATTCGATAAATTAATACACGAGAATAATAATGTAATATTTGTTTTATTTGTATTATTATATTGTTATTGAAATATGCGGGGTAAAAATAAAAAATAAATTAAGTGATTTCAAAAATTTTATTCGTTATAATTTGATAAATAAACTTTTAAAACAGTTTATTTTCTCATAAAGAACAATTTATTGAAGTAAAGCAGGTAATCGGTGAGCTACGACCATTAGACTTAAAATATTGTAACTATCTTAGTAATAAAATAATATTGTGCTTTAATTGCGGATATAGCTTAAGTATTCATTTTCAAAATTCATTTTGAAAAGAAGGTTGAAACTATAAACCTCAAAATAATCCTTATTACGGATATGACCCAATAATATTTTATTTAATATTACTAAAATCAATTTGTAATTTATAACTTAATACGTTGTATAACCCCCATTATTATCCATGCTATCAAGTAAACGCTGGCGTATGGATCCTGTAATGTTTAAACATATATCTTCATATTTCCTTGCAATGCAACTTCATCTGGTAGGTCACTGGTTGGTTAAAACCACTTGTTTCTTATTCACTGACTGTACTCTTCCTTATATCTTTTGACCCTCCGACTCACAGTAGGTAATTTCTCTAACACAAAAAAGGAATATTGTAAGGCTACTAGCAAAATTATAAAATATTAAGTAGATACCTACTTATTACTTTTTTAAACAAAATTATTTTGAAAATAGTTCAAATGTTACAAAATAATTATATTATAATTTATACATAATGCTATATTCATCATTCCAAAAGTAAATAAATAAACTCTTGGAAATATTATTTTTTTCTTCTATTTAGACCCTATGGTAAATACAAAACGTTTAATAAAATAACTACAAGGATCAGCAGTTAAACTTTAATTAGCTAAATGTTAGATAAAATAATTAAATCATAATACTCACAGTCAGTCCGGTTTCATCAATTATTTGTGATATAATAATATATTAAAACCACTTTTACGCTGCGCGATAATATCCGCTTTCATCTCAAAGCTTACATTTCAAAATGAACTATTACACAGCTATTATAATAGATTAAACACACGTCACTAACCCACAATATCAAAAACCAATCAAGAACGAACAACATTCTATTAGACGCGGTGAATGAGCCGTAAGTTACCTGCATCTGTCTACCATACCTAATTTATTTATTTAGATTTCTGTGGGTATACTCAAAAGTTTTACGAATTATGTGAACAAGACGAACATGACTCGGAACTATATTCAAAAGCGTGATTATTCGAGTAATATGCGGGTGTGTGTGTCAAATTACTCATTAAAAGAAGGTCGTAAGTCAAACTAAACGTTAAGCAATTAGTTTTGAAGTTGCGTATGGACTTTTGGCGTGGATAGTACAGTCGCCAGCACATCAAGCTACTTACAATCTGTCAAATTTCTTTAGTAGAATTTCAACTTTATCCCTAAAGCATAAGGTTCAAAGTTGATTGAGAAAATTTGACAGTTTCGGGTATCTTGATGTGTTGGCGTCTGTACCATGATTTAAAGCAATTATATATATTTTATTCTATTCTAATTGTGTAACACACTATCAATCACAGTCTGAATAACTTCGAACGATATTGCTAATCCATTGCTTCATATGTTCGAAACATTTGTCTGCTCAACAACGTGAATAACGCAATGAATGTTGTTGAACTGTCAAAATGAAAGCCTTAGCTATGGTTAGTGTGTTTCCCAATAACCTTGAAGGTCTTTTCTCATAAAGAAGGAGTGGGCCATAATCCACTACGCAGGCCCAGTGAGGGTTGATTATTATAATTGCTTAGAGCAATATTTGTCAAATGTAACGTCACAAGAACCTCAAGCAATTAATTATGCCAACATGTTGCAACTTGTTGCTAGAGCCACACCATATGGACCGATATGGAGCAACATAATCATCATCTGCCTAGCCTTTTCCCAACTATGTTGCGGTCGGCTTCCAGTCTAACCGGATGCAGCTGAACACCAGTATTTTACATGGAGCGGCTGCCTATATGACCACCACAACCCAGTTAGTGGGTAATTGCCCCTTGGCCCCTTGGTAAGACTGGTTGTCAGACTTTCGGGCTTCTGACTACCCGTAACGACTGTCAAAGATCTACGAATGAAAGCCGGGACTATTGGCTTAACGTGCTTTCCGCGGCACAGAGGGGTCACGGTATGTAAAGATACCCATCCACAGCCTAACCGCGGCAAGCGTAGCTTAACCTGATCGATCGACCTGTGCGGCTGTTATTACTTAGCCACGGGCGCCTTTGCTCCTGTTAGTGTGTTTCGTAATTACCCGCAGGTCTTCTCCCAGAAAGAAGGAGTGGGCCATAATCCACTACGCAGGCCCAATGCGGGTTGATTATTATAATTGTTTAGAGCAATATTTGTCAAATATGATGTTACAAGAACTCAAACTCAAACTCAAAGCATTTATTTCAGTTAAACCAGACACTTTTGAATTTTCAAGAAGTCGGTCAGTCAGACAATATGGAACTAGTTGCCCATTCCAAAGCCTACGCCTAGCCATTACCTACGCTTTGGAATGGAGAAGAACGGGCAAGAAACTCCATGGACATTCTTTAAAATTATAGTTTTACTAAAATATTAGTTACATTAATGTTGAATTTAAATATATGTGAGAACGATGTAAGAACATCCAGCAATTAATTATGCCAACATGTTGCAATTTGTCGCTAGAGCCACACCATATGGAGCGATATGGAACGACTTAATAAACTAGGCAATACATTCATTAGCAATGCAGAGCAATATGAGATCATATTGACACTAGATCAGAAGAAAACATTTCATCACCACTGCTTTCAAAATGGTGAGGGAAAACATCGTGAGGACAAAAATTTGAAAACAAATGAAAACTGCCAACCCGAACTAGGCCCTCGTGGTGGATTACGGCTCACCCCCTCTCACAGAGAGGGGGCCTGTGTCCCAGCAGTGGGAACATTATATAGGCTGATTATGCTGAAGTACCCGATAATTGTTTCCGGGCAATGATTTCAAAAATAATTGCTCGTTTAAGCTTAGCTTTACACATTGGCAAGATGACGTCACAGACATGTAGGTAGTTCCGTTTTACGTCTAATTGGATTCCGTATGCAAATGTACGCGGTTCCATTTATTAGTGTGGTAGGTAGGTATGGAAGTGTTGTCATATATATAGCGTTTTAAGGGGAACACATGACCTAAACACAAAAAACGCAAGGTTTAGAAACAATAAAAGTATATGATTGGCTATAGTAAACAAAATCAGAAAAATATATGATATTCTTTAGGATATATGCTAGGTAGATAGTGTGTTGAAAACCTAACACAACTAATTTGATATGATAGAAAAAAATCATGAAGTTACTTCTAAAAACTTTCTTTTTACAATAAAAACCGTACTACTATACATACAATAATTCTGATTTTTTCTCATATTATTCTACAAGAAGTCTGTGTGGTGCCGGACTTAAAGAATTGCACAACCCCTTACTTCCCGTGGGTGTCGTAAAAGGCGACTAAGGGTCTTACCGGAGAATGGGCAGCAGCGTTCTCTATTTATTCCACCATCATAACATACTGCGATCGCCAACCCGCCTGCCAAGCGTGGCGATTATGGCAAACCCCCCCCCCCAAAATTGGGGGGGCCTATGTCCAGCAGTGGACGTCTATCGGCTGAAACGACGATTCTACAAGCAACATACTAAAACACTAGTGTTTTAATTTTTTAGTTCAAACTATAGATTATTTGTAATTAAATAATTGCTTCATATTTTGCAATAAATCACCAGCGTTGTGTCATCGCGCTTCTCTTTCTTTTCTAAGCAGTTCGACAGTGACCGCGCTTTAGGTCATGTAAGCCTCTTAAAGGTTGAGCAGGGAAATTATTGACGAATATGGGTAGGGGTGAAATGGCAGTGGTTTTATAAAGGAAGGCTGACATCCATTCTGGTAGTAAAACCTTGGAGATAATAAGACTTTAGTCTTGTCCCCATGATTTCTTGTCCTAATCTAAAGATTAGGTGTTCTAAGTATATTCATCACAGATATTATCTGTGATATTCATCAACTCGTTCTACATACCTACGGCCCTTTTAGTACGACTTGCAAAAAATCTAAATAAATAATATTATCATTCTGCAAGTCGTCACACGTTACTATCAAAATGAGAAAAGGTTCAGACGCCAGCACATCAAGCTACTACAATCTGTCAAAGTTCTTTAATAGATTTTCATCTTTATCGCTAAAGCATAATGTTCAAAGTTGATTGGGAAAATTTGACAGTTTCGGGTAGCTTGATGTGCTGCCGTCAGTGCAATCAGTAGCACATGTGTTAGTGTGGAAATAATTTTTAAATAAATTGTTTGTTGTGTTTGTTTGTTTGTTGTGTTGTGTTGAATCTGTGTCTTGTGTCACTTTAGATAAATAATTATTATTATTTATTATTAATCATCACAACATTTATGGCAAAGGTGGTTAAGAAAGGCTATAATACATTTCCATGATTTTAACTGCCAGCTGCACCTCGCGGTTTCATCAGCATAGGTCTTGATCCCGTAGGAATATCGGGATAAAAAGTACCTATCAGGTCAACTTATCCCGCGGGATAATTTCAAGCGGCCTCATACTTTGGCATCATACTTTGTAATACGTACCTACATCATTTCTAAGATTTGTACTATATATTACGATTTTTTTTTTATATTTTCCTACAACAAATCGTTTTTTTTTCTCTATATACATTATTACTAGATTAGATAATAGTGTCCAAATAAGTTTGTCGTCAGTAGGTATCATTGTTTTTTATTCGAGTAGGATGTACTCATAGATGCTTCATGAAGCATCGTGGTACTGAAAAGTTAAAAGAACAGCAGCTGCTGTAACCACTTTATCATAAGCGATATCTGCACGTGAAGTACAATTGAAAATATATGAGAATACGAGGTACTTATATGCTGTAAGCTTCGCCATACACAGATAAAAAAAGGTTATATAACGCTTGCTAACAACCTTTCCCGACAATGACCCATTGTGATTTTAAGCCCACATTCCTAAATATGGCCGCAACATTACGCCCCGAAAAATTTTGGGACGGCACTAAAAATATACATACATGTACCTATAATTTAACTATCCGTCTTTACACCTCGGTAATATCGTCGTAAAAACTGGACAGAATGCCGCACAATCCGCGCTTGCTATTCAGAGGCCGCAAATCCGTTGAATCTCGCCAATCCCTCATTAATATACGATTCTTTTCTTTTCAGGCGGGAAAAATCTAATAAGCGGACAATGGCCGGCTCCCGAGAGAGATTGCTCTATGAAAGGAGGTCTGATTACGAATATGAATACGAATTCAGACGTCGATATGAACCGTACGTCAGGGAGACCCAAAGGGAGACCAATCGATACAGGCAAGAAAGGAGACGAGATCTACACGACCGGCCTCGACGCAAGAATGGCTACGTGTATGAAGATATATACTCCGATTTCGACGAAGCACAAGGCCGATTATCTCTGTTCAGACCTATTAGGCCCGAGTACTTGAACCTCCCGACAACTTACGACACTAAATATAACTCGTTGCCGAGAAATTATTATAACTATGAAGACAGAGATAATCGGAGGTACAAGAAGGATCATTACGACTTTAGAATCGAAAGCGAGAGGCGAACGCGGGAATCTTATGAATCTTATAGGAATGCTGTCGAATCTAGACCAAAAGAGACGAATTCAAATCCAAAGATTTCGACAAAACCTACAATTAATTTAACTAATAATTCAAACAGAAATACTTTGAACGCTCCAACGAATTCTAGTTTGAAACAACCGAAAAACGTTGCAGTTTGTAAGCCGCATCGGATATCAGACAAGAGCGCCCGCTATTGGACGACGGACCCGCCCGAGCGGGGCCGAAATCGGCCGAAAAAATGCGAAGAGCCAAAAAAGAACGTTAAATTCTCCGAAGTGTCAGGTTGCAACCGAAAGATGGTGGTTGACGATCCTATTTGTGGGAGGAAATTGGTTCCAGTGAGAGAATTGGAGGTATCGTTAGACCAGATGATACAAAATGGTTATTTTGAGAAGCATAACATTCCGATATCGAGGCCTGTTGGCGGGGCGGTGAAGGAAGAGATAAAGGCTGCGGCGGGCAGCAGCGTGCCAAACGGGAAGTGCTTATCGGGCACCGGCGGGAAGGAACACCAGGCGTCCAGGAAAACAAGACATCTACCGCAGGTGAGAACTAGGCTTTTTTTTAGGAACTGTTGCATAACTGGCTTGGCAAATGTTTCCGAAGAATGTTTCTGTGAATGGTTTAATATTTAGTGTGTACGTGACCTTTTTCGTCTAGGCCTTTTTCGTTATCCAGTAATGGATTGGTCGCGGCTGGCGACCGGAGTCAGGTCTATAACGAAAAATGGTGTTACAGCCAAATTAGACCGATTTTAAATTTTCCATAGAAACAGAGATTTCCAGTTATCTTTTCTAAATAAGACATTTCGAAAATGTTCTTAAGTAAATTTTTTGAACTTTGTATCCTGCTTATGCGTATGAAGTTTTATTAAAATCGGTTCATTAATTTCGAAAACCAAGGGCTTGAAAGTTTGTATGAAATGCCGTATGGCGTAAACGTTCATAAGGTAGTGAACATATTAAACAGGGCCAATTGAAATCATAGGCGAGGTCCTATAAATAATGACATGGCGACTAATATTAAGGCTGCCCGCCCACGTCCGATAATCTGTGACTGTTTTGTAGGAGAAAAATAGAACGTACAGTAGCTCTACCATGAGTTTGCACAGACAAAACTCGCTAGCGTCTACGTAAATAATATGTATGAAATATTGTACAGCGCCCCTAGCGGTCACCGGAAGAATTAAAATTCGTACCATGAGCACTATAGATTTCGATAGGTAAGAAACCTAACGTAATCTATTCGATAGTCACTAACGTTTTTCAGCTGTCGCCATACAAAACGGCACCATGAGTTAATAATTTGACAGACGCTATCGAAAAATACGCTTACGATAGTAGTTACGTCACTCACTAGCATTTTGACGCGTGAAACATATGTTTACATTGAAATTATATACGTTTTTGAGCTTTTTGAGTCAAAATAATGTCTGGAAGAGCTTATTTAGCATGGAATATGTTGGCGGCCGCTGAATTTGAAGACCAACGACGTAAAGAACGTGAATTTCAAGCCAAAATTACAAGAAAATGAAATTCTAGCTTACCAGGGACATTTAGCAGCTTTCTAGGAGGCTTTCTGTGATGAATATTAACTTAAATTTAAATAAAAGACATTTTACAACAACCTTTTCATTTATTTTATTATTATATGGGAAACATACAGCATATTTAACAAAATAAGGAACACAAAAATTGACATAAAACACATACTTATTACCTACTAACTACACAGTTTTTTCTTTAAACATTGGACACTAGGATTTCCCCTGTATCGTGGGTGCATTTACAAACACAAATATCACATGCACAAACATCCAGACCCGGAACAATTAGGTATCTTTCTTTGGAAGATTGGATCACACAACTTTTTGCTCCATGCGACAAATGAACCGGCGATTCTGAGCGCAGAAGCGACAGACAGTTTCTAAAAATTGTGCCATACTGGTCCTCATTGTATTATTGTCATTTTGTAAACTTATTTAACTGAATTTTATTAAAAAAACGCCGTGAACACAATGTCAACAAATACAAAATTACAAATTGAAAACGACACTCGATGACACAACAGTGACATATAAGGAATAAAAATTCAACAACCACTAAATACCTTAAGAAGTTCACTAACCGCCAACCATTCTATTTAGTCGGATTATTGCCTATCATAACATTTTAAGCATAGGCGATAGCACTACATTTTGAGCATAATATATGCCGTTCTCTCTCCTTATTACTGAGAAAGAAAGAAACAAAACTTAAGGAAGTGACGTTACATACGACACGATCTATCGAGCTCACCTTAGCGCCTGCGTAAGATACCGTAAAACTCATGGTGCAAGCATTACCGAAATCTATTCGATCCACGTTAATACGCTAGCGAGTTTGACGCTAGCGAGTAAGTTTTCGATAACAACTCATGGTAGAGGTACTGATGGCAATTGTGCAACGCACACGTCCTACAAAAAGTCGGTCTAAATAACATAGGGCGAAATAATCTGACCGATTGTAGGACCTACAAAAAGTATGCCGTGTGCGAGCGCGCTAACAGTGGGATAACAAACATTGTATTATAGGCACCTAATATAGGTATAGGTACCTAATTACGGAAATCGGAACACTGGTACCTACTTAATAACCCAAACCAGAAATTAGAAAAAAAAAACTGTTTGAACACGAACCGATTGTTCCTCAAATGAATTAATTATTCTGTAACATTAGGCTGAATAATAATCTCCTTAAAAACTTGAAAATCGCAGAATTCTTCTGACACTCGCCCGTTTTCATCTCTGCATTTGACATTTAAAGTGTCAAAATAAAGACCATTGTTCTCAAGGCTTCCCTCCGGCCGGGCGTCCGGAGATGCACAGAAACAATGGTCTTATAACAACCAGGATTAAGGGCTTTTCTGCTGTATCCTTCTTTTGAATAACGTTGCTTATAGAATATTATTTTGAGGTGGGTGATTAAGGATGAGTGATTCATTGCGAGGGTTCATATTAAGATATTAAAAGTACATTTTTGAGGTGTTTTTCTTCTTCCGCATCGGCAGGTTATGCCGTTTTACAAATATTAGCCAGTTAGTTAAGTAGTGTCTGTGTGGTGCCGGACTTAAAGAATTGCACCACCCCTTACTTCCCGTAGGTGTCGTAAAAGGCGACTAAGGGTCTTACCGGAGAATGGGCAGCAGCGTTCTCTATTTATTCCACCATCATACCATACTGCGATCGCCAACCCGCCTGCCAAGCGTGGCGATTATGGCAAACCCCCCCAAAATTGGTGGAGGCCTATGTCCAGCAGTGGACGTCTATCGGCTGAAACGACGACGACGAGTTAAGTAGTAGCGAGCCTGACTAAGGAGTGGTGGCCCGGTGGGAACGGCCGCGACTTACGAGTTGTAGGTCGTAGGTTCGAACCTAGACAGGCGCTTTACTTTGTGTAAATTATTTCATCAGCGCTGCTCTCAAAACGGTGAAGGAAAACATCGTGAAGAAACCGGCATCTCCTGCTAGAACTAAAAATTCGAAAACATGTGACATCGACCAACCCGCACTGGGCCCGCGTGGTTGATTATGGCCCACTCCCTCTCACATGGAATGGGCCTAAGTCCCAGCAGTGGGGACGTTATACGCTGAATATGCATGTATGATGATCCTGAGTGCTCAGGGAGTAAAAACTGTGCGAAACAAGGGCGGGTCCACTGTTTTATAGCTATACAGGGTTATTGGTAAAACATTAACAACCTCTTAAGAGGTCATTGTACTCATCATTATGATCAACTTTCACTATGGGCCAAACCCGAAATCGCGCAAAAAAAAAATCAGCTGTTCCCTACATTTATGTTCGTACTAGCTTCCGCCCGCGACTCCGTCCGCGCGGATGTCGGTCTTCGCGTGGATGGTTTATTTCTCCATTTTGAGTAACTCTGACAATGACATCTTATAAATATCTATTGGACCCAAATACGGCTAAGCCTATAATAATTAAGGAGATCCCTCTATTGAGCTACTGCTGTTGAGCTCGCGTTCTGCAGTAAGTATTTTTTTCATAGTAATTCCGACCTTGATAAGTAGCATGTAGCAGTAAATTACTGACAGTGACGAAAAGTTTGCAATAATAAAAAAGTGATCGTGACAATGCGACAGAAAGTTAATTGAAAGCTTCAGCATACACAACATTGTTAGTGAGCTCGTCCGGAATATGAACATGAAGATTTCTTGGACTGCTCACACGGGAAAGAGCTACGTAAAGTTGCCCGTGTGAAAAACAACTCGCGGTAAGATCTACGCCAGCAACTCCTAGGGTCTGACCTTGAGCCATATTTATTGTCATGGCGTAACACAAAGCTACAGAAACTGTATTCTCTTAAATTGAAATGGAAAATTATCCACTGCGGGTAATTCAACGTGTGTTCGCGGTTCTACAGAACAACGTCTATGAATAAAACTGAAAAATAAGTTTTTTTTTTCTACGTATTTTTCCAGGATAAAAAGTATCCCATTTTATGCCCAGGATAATAAGGTATAATTATACCAAGTTTCATCGAAATCGAACCGTTAGTTTTCACGTGATGCCTGCATATACAGACAGACAGACAGACAGACAGACAAAAATTTTTTTAATCACATATTCGGGTTTGGTATCGATCCAGCAACACCCCCCGCTATTTATTTTTTCAATATTTTCAATGTACAGAATTGACCCTTCTACAGATTTATTATATGTATAGATAACTCATCAAAATGTAGGGAACAGCTGATTTTTTTTTCGCGATTTCAGGTTTGGTCTCATAGTAAAAGTTGTTCGTAATGATGAGTACAATGACTTCTTAAGAGGTTGTTAACGTTTTACCAATAACCCTGTATAAAACGAAATGTGAAGAAAGAATGTAAACACAATGTTACTATGTGAACGTTAACTACTGAAAATCAATAGTTACGTGGCGCTTCGTTTCTTTGTGAGGCAGTCGTTAACTAGAATCAGTTAAAAATAAAACCGTGTGGTGTTAAAACATCGATCGACTATGTCTGGAAAATAGGAGTTCCCATTTTCATTGAATCGGAAGCTTAGGTACCTATTATAAAAAGTAAAAAAAAAATTGCTAGAATATGGTACATAGGGTGTTACAGTGAATTTGTTTCAGCATATCCTGCCATAACATGGCGTGCAAATGTATTCACAATCAGCGATTACAGGTTCTATTGACTTGTCTTATAAATTTATTAGTCCTTAATGGTATAATATCTTTTAAATATTAATAATTTAAAAAAGTCTTGCAAACTATTTGGTAAATGATTGTAAATAACAATCGACATGCAGTATACATTTTTCTTAAATAATTTTAGTTTTATTGGTGGCAGCCGAAGTCTAGCTTTATACCGTGTTCGGCTATTTGGCCTGATATTGATATGCCATGATTTTCTTAATAAAAGGCGTATCGGTAAGTGTAATGTAGGACCCCCCACCGACAACCAAAAAAAGATGGCTGGGTAACTGAAGTCGGAGGACAGAGTGTTTTGGCGCAGCCTGGGAGAGACCGATGTCCAGCAGTGGACTGCGATAGCCTAAATTGATTATTTCCTGAGATATCTTATTTACCGATAAGATTCAATTAGGTAGGTACTTTTTTTTTTTGTGGATGGAAAATCATCAAATGACTCCTCCCGCTCTGGGTGGAGCGGAAGGGAGTGTCAGACTTTTACTGACTAAAACCCACCCGTGTTGCTTCCTTAGCCCTTTATGTTCCGAGCCAGCGGTAACCCTTTCGGACAATCCCGCTAACCCGGCAGGCTTCGGCCCTAAGGCCCTCCTCGATGCTGACATCTCTTTGAGGCCTGGTCCTGATCGGACGGTGAGCTATTAGGTAGGTACTTACTCACCCTTTAACTTGGAACTGACTCAAACATCAGCTGCTTAACTTATCTATAAAACATCGACATCAAATCAAATTCTTTGAAATAATTATTTATTTATTATCTTAAATACTGTGTTAACACAGGTTCATGTTTGTTTTGTGCAATTAATCAACAAAAAATAATTGTTAGTAAAATTGTTGTTTTAGTTTATTATTTTAACTAGCTTTTGCCCGAGGCTTCGCCCGCGTGGTGGTCGGAAATTATTCACAGAAAATTCAACCCCCATTTCACCCTCTTAGGGGTGGAATTTCGAAAAACCCTTTCTTAGTGAATACCTACTCTTCACAAAGAACACACACTCCAAATTTCATGTCTCTAGGACCAGCGGTTTAGGCTGTGCGTTGATGTATACTTATCAGTCAATCAGGTCTTTGAATTTTATATAATTATTATATTTTTTTAACAAAGTCTAACCAGAGTCACAAAATCGTAATAAAAAGAAAATATTTTGATTATGCACTCAATTATTGATTCAATTCCTGATATTATGGTCGTCAATGTCATAAATACATGTTTTGAATCGTTTTCATTTATACATGCATTTAAATGTATCTAATCATTTCTCTCATCAACGGTCATCTAAATCTAAGCCGGGGTACACGTAACATACATCATCATATAATCAAACACAACCCCTCACTATCGGGCCATGATTAAGGTCGCATTCCGAATTAGCTGTAATCACTCAAAGCTCTCCTATCATCACACATGCGTTCCGATTTAGATATTACGATTATGACAGCTGAGGGCTGTCAACAATTCGGAACGCTCGTGAACGCGCTCACTCAATGTCAAAACGATTTTACAGCAGTATTTTTTTGTCTACACACCACATTTCTTCTTTTTCTTTGTTTAGGTGGCGACTGTCAGCCAGAAGCACAATTTCGAAAATGTCACGTTAGTTTAAAGATAAATGATGCACCTCAAAACAAAACACACACACGGCGCTCACGGTGATATAGAAGATATAGAAGGCATGGTCGGCGTTATCGCAAGATGGCGCATGTCATGACGTCGTCTATGAAGATTCACGGGACATCGTTATCGCGCTCCCGCTAATTCGGTACGGGCACGTACTGTATTATATTATCTGTGGTACGGGCTTAAGGCTTCCCAACTCGGAACGCAGCCTAAATCTGCCGAACGCACACGCACCGCGGAACACATTAAACCCTTATAACTCACTAACGGGCTATAATAAGGGTGCAGATACACGGACAAATTAATCGCTCAATTCTGGGCTATATTGGTAAATAAATATGAATAATATCAGAGGGGCTCGTGGCTAAGTAATAACAGCCACACAGGTCGATCGATCAGGTTAAGCTACGCTTGCTGTGGTTGGTCCGCGGATCTTTACATATCAAGCCGATTAAAGACTCCTCCCTGCCTCGGAAAGCACGTTAAACCGTTGGTCCCGGCTGTCATTCATGGATCTTTGGCAGTCGTTACGGTTCGTCAATAGCCTGAATGTCTGACAGCCAGTTTTACCAACTGGGTTGTGGAGGTCAGATAGGCAGTCGCTTCTTCTGAAAAACTGGTGTTCAGCTGCATCCGGTGAGACTGAAGGCCGACCCCACATAGTTGGGTAAAGGCTAGGCAGATTAGTTGATTGAAATGTGTATAATATCATGACAATATCAAGCAAATAGAGATTGTAAAGCAGTGGTGGCCGTAGAGCAGTGGTGGCCAAGTGGTAACGGCCGCCTTTACAAGTTGTAGGTCGTAGGTTCGTACCCAGACAGGCGCTTTACTTTGTGTAAATTATTTCATCACCACCGCTCTCAAAACGGTGAAGGAAAACATCGTGAGGAAAGCGGCATGACCTAGCACCAAAAATTCAAGTCATGTGAATCTACCAACCCGCACTGGCCCCGCGTGGAGGCTTACGGCCCACTCCCTCTCACAGAGAGGAGACCTGTGTCCCAGCAGTGGGAACATTATAGGCTGATTATGTATGTATGTATCAAGCAATTTATGCCAACATGTAGCAATAAAATAGTTGCCCAAAATACCGCTCCACACTGAAGAATATGGAGCAATGAAAGAAATTAAAATCATCACCTTCCTGCACTACATGTTACTTGCCTACTACTACAACGCCATATGCGAACAACGCGTCATACTGACGTCACGCAAAACCCTGCATCTCGCAAGCAGAGTTTACCGCGCAACTAGCATAGATACAACAGCCCGACATCTGGTCTGAGGATCCTCCCTTTTCTATGGAGGAATAGTGAACTTTACACCGTTCTCCTGTTCCTCATACTTCTTTCTTTAACTTCATTCTCTTTCCATATCATTCCTCACACAATCCATCCATGTTTTCTTTGGTATTCCTCTCCCTCTCCATCCATCAACATTTATATTCATCACTCTTTTAGTCTCATACGGTTCCTTGCACTACCCCCAAAATTTACTGAAAAAATTTGCAGCCCTTGTATTCGCAGCCTAAGGGTCGCGCCACATTATTCAGGGATTCACGGGGGCCAGGGTGCCCGGGGGCCCATTAGACGCACAGATTGGTGTAATAGCCCCAATTATTTGCAAGTAACATACATATCAAGTAGTATAACAGCGCTGAATGAATTACTAATAGATACACAATACATATACAGGGTTATTGGAAAAACACCAACAACCTCCTATGAGGTTATTGTACTTATCATTATGAACAACTTTTACTATGGGACCAAACCTGAAATCGCGAAAAAATATCTGCTGTTCCCTACATTTATGTTCGTATAACTCGTCAAAATGTAGGGAACAGCAGATTTTTTTTTTCGCGATTTTTTTGACCTCTTATGAGGTTGTTAATGTTTTACCAATACGTTTTTTTGTATAAGCTCACGCTTTCTTCCAATGGGGGTAGGTAGAAACTACAGGACACACTGAAAGAAATAAGCAGTAAATAAAAATGAAAAACATGAATCTGAACTGCTTTAACCATTCCATTTGAGCCTAATGTTCAAAACAGTATGTTTTACTGATCCGAAAACAGTTAAAGCTTGAGGCAAAATGTTACCGTCATGACAGTAAACTTTAACGTTTTAAGTAGCTAAAAAGGTCACAAAATTTACTGTTTTATTCATTTGGTGATATCGTTCAAACCATTGACTTACATTACCGTAATGGTGGTTTTCCTTTTATTTTTTGTTTTTTTCAGTAAATAGTATGTTCAATCATTAAAAGTTACTGTTTTGTCTTTTATAAATATTTCTTCTTACTGTATAAAGTCAGCCTAAAATCGCTTTAATGTGCTGTAGTAAGAAATTATTTTTTTCAGTGCACCTGCTGTGGTACATATATCTGTTTATAGAAAAGGTGGGGTTTCAGATTCGTCATCGTCAATCTCCTGGCCCTTATCCCGAATTATTTGGGGTCGAGGAATATGTCTGTTTCTTCCATACTTCTCTATGAGTCGTCATCCCATAGCCATTTCTTTCACACAGTCTATCCATCAGGGTTTCAGACTCTAGGCCATAATAAAGAGAGTGTAAAGTTCACATATCCTCCATAGCAAAGGCAGGATCCTCCGACAACTATTGAGCTATCCCAAATGTCCTGAAACAGAGCAAAAGAGGCTGTATCCAGTTGTTTTAGAGTTCATAAATAGAAGTTATATGTGTATATGTCGTGATGGCCCAACGGGAAATCCTGGCAAGTACTCGTAACAAAGTAACTTTTTCAATAAATGTTCTTTCTGAGTTTATCTTGGACATTACTGATATTGCTGAAGGAAACGCATCGTCAGGAAATCTGGGCTAATAGGTAATTTAAGTCTGAAATCGCAAACCCGTCTTGAGCAAGCATGGTGATCAATGGTCGTGCCCACTGTATCAGAAGATGTCTTTGTCCTGCAGTGGGGCAGTAATAGCCTGGTATTAAAAACAAAAGTGATGTGATCACTTAAAAGAAGACAAATATTGGTTTTTACAACTAGAGGTAGTCCTCTAGATTGTATTTCGGCCATGAGACCCAATCTCAATGGAGACCAGCTTTCGGCGAGATATTAAGGTTCCTTCAAACAGGCGCGACACGCGATATAATCGTGCGCGACACAAAGGCACCGCAGGTCGCGCCACGAGCGGTGCCTTTGTGTCGCGCGCGATTATATCGCGTGTCGCGCCTTTTTCAAGGAGCCATTATAGTGCTTTCTCTCCCCTTACTCTCATAGTCCGATGGGACGGCAATCCGACACGACCGGAGAGAGATCAAGCGCAAGACCAATGCCTTTACGTGCTTTCCGACGGGGTATCACACCGCCAACTTCCAAACTTCGGGCTGTTACTAAGAAATTCCCAATGACACTGCCCGAACTAGGAATCGAACCAAGGACCCCATCAGCAGTCGCACTTGCGACCACGAGACCAACGGGACAGATCCCACTGGCGTTTTACGAGCGTTGGCGCTTCTCCAACGTCTGCGCAGCGCCAACGTTGCGCAGACGCGACGTTAACGCGACGCGAGTTTCTTGCAAATCACAGCATGTGTGCGACGTTGACGTTGCGTTCAGCGGATGTAACGCTTGCCACTAGAAACTCGCGACGTTAACGTCGCGTCTGCGCAACGTTAGCGCTGCGCAGACGTTGGAGAAGCGCCAACGCTCTGTAGCTGCATCATCATTCATCATCTCAGCAACCAACCGCGGAGCCTGTACCTGCACCGCGGAGCCCTTAGCCCTAGCGCTCTGCTATCGCCACCGCGATAGTGGCGCCCCTGTTGAGAGCTCAGCGAACTACAACCTCAACGTGTCGAGCAGCGATTGGGCAATATGAGCTTCGCACCGATTGGTTGTTAAACTCACAAGTTTTAAAGTGCCCACTATTATTTTTTGTTATCTTAGGAATTTGTTATAAGTAGTTGTTATTTTTAGAAAATAGAACATTACCGTTTAGCGTCTCGAACCCGTTGTTTCCTTTAAACCTGCATATACCAAAGTGGTGACCCCGAACTAAACACACCTGAAGAAAATAATCAATCGCCTAGAAGAATCATCATTTCTCACCCATTTCAAGATGTCGAATCCCTGCTCAACGGAAGAACAGTCAAGCTCAAGCTCAACAACATTACACACCATGACGAAAGCTGAAGCTGCCGGCATCTCTCTCACCATGCGCATTCCACCATTCTGGCGTGACCGACCACGACTCTGGTTTATTAGCTTCGAGGCTGCAACCAACGATCTCAAGAAGGGCCAAGCACAGCTCGCCCAGATGGTCATAGCACAGCTGGAGCGACAAGACATCGAGCAGATCGTAGACCTACTCTACAACCCACCGGAGACGGACCAGTACAAAGCCATCAAAGAAAGACTCATATCTGCCTACGAGGAATCTGACAGCCGCCAGTTCCAGAAATTGCTGTCCGAGATGGAACTCTGAGATCAGAAACCGACCCAACTACTCCGCTGCATGCGAAATCTAGCAAGAGACAAAGTTCCCGACTCCACTCTGCGCCTCATGTGGACCAACCATCTCCCATCACACGTCCGCTCAGTTCTCGCAGTCAGCGAATCATTCAGCACCAAGACGGCTCTCGAAGAACTCGCGCTACTTGCCGACAAAATGATGGAGCAGACTGCATCAACAGAAGTCGCAGCTTTGCAGTCACCCGCACTACTTACGTCAATCACACCGCAAGTAGATACACAGTTTCTCATCAGCGAAATAAGAAAACTATCGCTTGAAATAGCCGAGCTCAAATCAAGACCATCATACAACAACAACCATCGCCGCAGCCGCTACCCATCTCATCACCGTAACAAATCAAGATCACGCACTCGAGAAGCATCGCCATCACCATTCTGTTATTATCACCGACGTTTCAAAGACCAGGCTAGGCACTGCACATCGCCTTGTTCATTCAAGAAACAAAATCCGGAAAACTAGACAGAACGTTGGCAGAGGCGGACACCGGCGTTCAAGAAATATCTCACCGCCTATACATCACCGACAGAAACTCGAAACTATCATTCTTAGTCGACACTGGAGCTAACATATCCGTGCTACCGAGAACAAAGGGTCGAGTAGAAACGCCGCTACCATTTCAATTATACGCTGCGAACAACACTAAAATAGCTACGTATGGCGAGAAAACATTATCTCTCGATTTCAATCTACGACGCCCTTACAAATGGAAATTCATCGTAGCTGACGTTTCAAAACCAATACTCGGAGCCGATTTCCTCAAGCACCATCAACTCACAGTCGATTTGAATAACCGAAAACTAATCGACGGTGTAACAAGCCTAAAGGTCAACGCCCCGGTACGAGCATCGAACGTGCCCACCGTACGCAGCATTGACATGTCGCAATCATACCACGACATCCTAGCTCAATATCCCGGCGTAACAAGATTGACATCGATGCAACTAAACTCAAACATCAACGTGCAACATTACATCGAAACTCGAGGACCACCCATACACTGCCGCGCTCGACCAATTCCACCGCATCGTTTCGAAACAGTCAAGAAAGAATTCGAAAACATGATCGAACAAGGACTATGCAGACCTAGTAAAAGTCCATGGTCATCACCTCTACACATCGTCCCCAAGAAGAATGGCGATATTAGAGTCTGTGGTGATTATCGCCGACTCAACTCCATCACCATACCAGACCGTTACCCCGTTCCACGCATCAAAGACTTTACTCATCACCTAGCTGGGAAAACTATCTTCTCTACAATAGACCTCAACCGAGCATACCAACAACTGAGCGTAAGAGAAGAAGACATTGAAAAGACAGCTATCATCACACCAATGGGATTATTCGAATTTCCACGTATGTGCCCTGGTTTAAAAAACGCGGGACAAACGTTTCAACGATACATCCATGAAGTACTACGAGGATTGGATTGCGTTTTTCCATTCATCGACGATTTATTAGTAGCATCAGAAAACGAAGCTCAACACCGAAAACACCTTCATATCGTACTAAAGAGATTAGAAGATAATGGCATCACTATCAACCCCGCCAAATGCAACCTAGGACAACCAGAAGTTCAGTTCCTAGGATACACCGTATCATCAGAAGGCATCAAACCACCAGAACATAAAATTCAAACTATCACCAACTATCCCAAACCGACTACAATCGAAGAGTTAAGAAGATTTCTTGGTATGATCAACTTCTATCGCGAACACATACCCAACGCCGCATCCCTTCAAGCACCATTGAACGCATACCTACATAACGTCAAGAAGAGGGATAAAACTCAAATTACGTGGACAACTCAAGCTTTCGAGCAATGTAAAGCTAGCATCATACAAGCAGCTCTACTCGCTCACCCATCACATCATGCTACACTTGCTTTGTTCTGCGACGCATCCGACAACTCAGCTGGTGCCGTACTACAGCAATATATAGACGAAACATGGCAGCCGCTCGGATATTATTCCAAAAAATTCAATGACGCGCAAAAGAAATATTCCACTTACGACCGAGAGCTACTCGCAATCTACATGGCAGTCAAACATTTCCGCAAGACATTTGAAGGACGCCACCTCATTATATTTACGGATCACAAGCCGCTAACATTCGTAATGACAAAAACGCAATCGAATACAGAAACCCCGAGACGAACGAGACAACTTTTGTTTATCAGCGAATTTACCACAGACATACGTCACGTGAGCGGTAAACAAAACATTGTCGCCGACACACTCAGTCGCATAGAAACAATCACATGCCCATCTACAATAAACTACAGCGACATAGCCAGCGCGCAAGAAAAGGACACCAACATCGAACAACTATTATCACAAAATAACATCATTCTCAAGAAAATAGTGATACCTAACACCAACATCGAATTATACTGCGAAGCATCTACTCCTTATGTACGCCCGTACATACCCGAGCAACATAGGAAAGAAATTTTTGACAACGTGCACAACATCAGTCATCCTGGCACGCGCACGACTCGCAAACTTATCACTCAAAAATACTTCTGGCCATCAATGAATGCAGACATCAGCCGTTGGACGCGTACCTGCATACATTGTCAAAAAAACAAGATACAACGACACACATTCTCGAACATCGCATCTTTCCCGCCAAGCGAGCGATTTCAACATCTGCACGTCGATATCGTCGGACCGCTACCTACAACAGCTCAAGGCCATCGGTACTTAATAACAATGATCGACCGAGCAACTAAGTGGCCCGAAGCAATCCCGACCGACGAAATAACAGCTGTTCGAATAGCCGATGTCGTATATCAACATTGGATCGCAAGATTTGGATGCCCGACCACACTAACCAGCGACCAAGGACGTCAGTTCGAGAGTCAACTATTTCAAAACCTAATGAAGCAAATGGGAATAAAGAAAAATCGCACAACACCCTATCACCCGCAAAGTAACGGTATCGTCGAACGATGGCATCGCACTCTCAAGACCGCATTACGCGCGAAACTCACCAACGCCAGTACATGGATCGACGAGTTACCTACCGTGCTACTGGGACTGCGAGCCGCCTTACGCACAGACACCTGCGTGAGCGCCGCCGAACTTACCTACGGATGAAATTTACGTTTACCTGGAGAATTTTTCACTGCAAGCACCTGTTCACCTACCATGGATTATAACTACGTTGAAAAACTTCGTGATATTATTCAAGCAAACAAACCGCAAATTGACACCGAGCATCACAGCAAAAACAAAAGTTTGTTCGTTCATCAAGATTTACTTAAGTGCAGTCACGTATTTATCAGAACAGACGCAGTAAAAAAACCACTTCAGACTCCATACGAAGGCCCCTATCGAGTTATAAGCCGAACAGATAAAATTTACACCATACAACTACCCAATCGGCAAATCAATATTTCAATCGATCGATTGAAGCCTGCATATATAGTCCTAGAAGATAACACCTTACCATCACCCAAGAACAGTACCATTCCAGCAGTTACCAAGCAACAAGCCGATGTACCTCCGGCCAGCATGACGCCACAGCCCGCCAGCAACATGACAACGCGCACGGGCCGTGCCATCAAACTGCCGGTACGCTTCGCTTGAGGGGGAGTACTGTAGCTGCATCATCATTCATCATCTCAGCAACCAACCGCGGAGCCTGTACCTGCACCGCGGAGCCCTTAGCCCTAGCGCTCTGCTATCGCCACCGCGATAGTGGCGCCCCTGTTGAGAGCTCAGCGAACTACAACCTCAACGTGTCGAGCAGCGATTGGGCAATATGAGCTTCGCACCGATTGGTTGTTAAACTCACAAGTTTTAAAGTGCCCACTATTATTTTTTGTTATCTTAGGAATTTGTTATAAGTAGTTGTTATTTTTAGAAAATAGAACATTACCGTTTAGCGTCTCGAACCCGTTGTTTCCTTTAAACCTGCATATACCAAAGCTCCTAAAACGCCAGTGGGATAGCGGCCTAAGCCTGTTTCTAACACTACACAAGTTTAGAACAAATTAAAAAGTGTACAAAAAATGTAGGAGCAATGTAGCCCCTTACAAAGCGGTTTTTGTGAACAGTGTACAACAGCCTTAATCCTACCAACTCTGTAATGTTGATATACCGTAGTAAATGACTTGTAATTAATAATCTGTCGAAGGCAGGCGGATTAATCATAAGTTTACAAGCCCTTAATGAAGTGTAATGGAAATTGTACACGTTTAGCAGAATGTGGCTTTGGAATTTCAGCTAGCGGTTTTCAAAGAGTTAAAATGTTTGGATTTAAAAGCCTTTGAGACTTGACTTTGGATAAATAGAATTTAAATTGATTTTATGAACTTGATTTTGTATAATTGTTTGCAGTAATCGATTTCGAGGGCTCGTGGGTAAATGATATGACTGGCGCACTACTCGATCGAAAGCTTAGCAACGCTTTCCGCGGCTGATTCGTGGATGGTTGACCATTGAGTTCCTAAACCCCTCCGTGCCTCGCAAAGGACGTCAAATCGTTGATCGGCTGTCATTAGTAGTCGTTACGGGTAGTCCGAAGCCGAAAAGTCTGACAACCAGTGTTATTCAGACACCAGTAACTGTAGCGAAGGGTATATTTTTTTCAGAGGTACACCGGAGAAGAAATCTTTAATATATGATTATATTATTTGTCTATAGAATACTGAATGTGCCTTTTTCAATGGGAAGCCGGTAGGAATCGAGTTGTATGAAACCTTCGCCCGTGCCAGAGACTGGGTTGTGGAGGTCAGACAGGCAGACGCTGCCACTAGTGCTGTCTATTAATATTCAGCTCCATCCAGTTAGACTGGAAGCCGACCCCGATATAATTAGAAAAAGGCCAGGCAGATTGATTATCAATTTGAATTATGCAGTATGTTTTTTTTTTTTAAAGATAGGAATTCATCAAATGACCCCTCCCGCTCTGGGTGGAGCGGAAGGGAGTGTCTTAGGCAGACTCTTACTGACTAAAACCCACCCGTGTTCCTTCCTTAGCCCTTTATGTTCCGGGCCAACGGTAACCCTTACAAAACCGTTGGAGCAATTAACGATTCACTTAAAAGTACTTGCTTAAAAACTTCTTGATAACTGAATCAATTTGGATTCGACACTAATAAAATTACCAGTTTTAAATGTCAAGTGTCAAGGTGTCGAAGCGAATCGAACGACAAATTAATGAGATTTTCTGATGTTCCCAATCGTAGGGCTTCTCCGTCGCATTTTATGTTTTTGACGCCCTAAAATACTTGTGTTTTATTGTTATTATATTAATGATAAATGATTTTATTTTTGTAAGTAGGTTTGTACAAACACTTTTACACGTCAATCATGTTTTTTGTAAAAACTAGATGAAGTCGGCGTTTCCTATCTGACTACTCTGAGAAGAAAGGCCGAAACAAACTCAGAGGTCACAGTCTCTTTTAAAGTCCAGACATAATCTTGGTCAGGTTATATGAAGACCATGTAGATCGATGTCTGAGATGGTCTTTTGAGGAAATAACCACACAGATTGAGAGGACCTGTCCAGTCAGTGCACGCATTTGTCAGAAATCGTGCAGCTCAACTAAAAACAAGGAGCTCAACGATTCGACGGACAATACCAAAGACCTTTTCGTCGAATCGTTGAGCTCCTACCCAAATGTCCTTACATTTGGGTAGGTCACATAAATTACTCAAACTGCCAATGATCAAGAAATAAAACTAACAGAACAGAGAGAGTAATAAAAAAATATAAAATTAATAAATCGACCCACATCATCTTCACATTCACAATAAATAAAATAAATAATACTTTACAAAGTAAGCAAATGTCATTGTTTATAAAAAAAATTAATAATGTCAATGTGTATATAAAAAAAAACATTCAAAATGCAGAAATTGGAAGCAGCTCAATCAAATACAGTAATATCCATAACATAAATACTAGAAACAAACACAAATTTGTTGTACCTACAACAAGGCTCAAGAAAATAGGTGGCTCGGCTCGTTCAGATGCCAATGTATACGCTTTTATAATAAACTACCAAGCCACGTTCAAGATCTAAGCCTTAATAAATTCAAATCATTCATTAAACGTAAGTTGTGCCAGAAAGCCTTTTATACCGTTAGAGATTATGTTGAGGATTATATTGATAGTTCTTTTGAAATACTACTAGGTCATCAGAATCTGCCTAGCCTTTTCACAACTATGTTTGGGTCGGCTTCCAGTCCAACCGGATGCAGCTGAATACCAGTATTTTACATGGAGCGACTGCCTATCTGACCTTCACAACCCGGTAACTGGGTAATATGATACTCCTTGGTAACACTGGTTGTCAGACTTTCGGGCTTCTGACGACCCGTAACGACTGTCAAAGTTCCACGAATGACAGCCGGAACCAACGCTGCCGTCTTAACGAAAAGTGCAATAACTAGGTTAAACCTGATTTCGAGAAAAACGCGGTTAAAGATTTTTTTTCTTTTGTGTGTAGGTATCTCCATCACTATATTATGCTTAGTATTAAAACCGGCTACGTCATGGATACGTAAAAAGTGTCTAAAAAGAATATTTAGATCTCATTCTGCAGATTCCAATTATTATTTGATTAAAGAGTACGTTGAAGACAAGGTAGTCTGGCAATAATTCCTACTGCACATGTGGCTTCCGTGGCTCCTCATTAACGGCATAACTATGTAAATGTCTATTAACTGCTCTCAAATTACGATGTTTAATTTTTATTTTATTTTTTTACATACTTTTTGACATAATTTCTTTGTTATTTGACATTATATGTATACTTTTTGACATAATTTCTTTATTATTTGACATTATATACAGACAATTCAAATTGTTCACCTCTTTATTAGTAATTTTAATGGGAATCATAACACTTGGTTTTAGTAGGTTTTTATTATTTTTTATTTATTGTTTTGATACTTTCTTATTTTGTAGGCCTTATAGACTTTACATATGTCATCTGATCATTTTCTATTTTATCAAGTACTTGGTACTTGTTGACAGGCCTGCGCTGTCCTCCCATACCTACTGTAATCTGGAAACATTGTAAAAGTCAATTATTTTTAAAAAGAGTAAGGAGTTTCTTGCCGGTTTTTCTCCATAGGAAACGACCAATTGGCTTCTGACGTTTCATAAGACAAGTGCCCATGTAGGTTTATGTAAAATAAAACACTTATTTAAACACCGAGGGGTCTTGGTATGTGAAGATGGTCACCCACTTAAAGTTAAAACACATTTTATACAGGGTCAAATTGAATTAACTAGAGAAACTCCGCACACGAGATAGTTATCCATCTCCAAGCACCATACAACACCAACAGCGGTCGTTGACTCCCAAAAATAACTCTCATCTATTTTTTTATTTTGTCGTGGACAGTATCGATAATTCGATATATTTCTATAGCTAATTTAATTTGACGCTGCTTAGACTGTTCAGGTTAAATTCGTACGCAATCACTCATTAAAGAGAATTAGTAAAACATTCATGTGTATGGTGTAAGGTGTGAGTAGAAAAAATGTTGTTTGAATAACATTATTAAATTGTAAAATTGCAGTTATAAATTAAAAAAAAAAATTAAAAACCCGACTGCGGTAAAAAAATTAAAATAAAAAAAACATAACCCTCCTTCTGACGCAGTCGGGTAAAATAACTGAGAAGCTAAAAACAAGCGCATTTTAAATTAAATGAAAGTTGGAAGCAGGCATTTGAAAATATATATAATTATATATTATAGCTTGCTTTTATTAGCTTTCAGTTTTTTATTAACCGCGTCGGGATTTTTATTTTTTTTAATTACTTTTTTATTTCCAGCTTTTTAATTTACAAATGTGAAAGATTTCGCAGACGATTCGCGAGTTCTTGGTATACGTGTTTTTTTACAATTTGTCACTTCGAAATCTTTTTACCGTATAAGTTGCATATTATATTTTTGTAATCACCTTTTAAAACCATTTATTTTGATACCCCACTCGATAGGTTTTGAGAAAAAAAAAATGTTTGTTGAAGACATAAATAGGCCATTTTAATTTGTTTTCAATTTTGATATACTCAGTGTCGCTCTCACAACTAAGACGAATCTAACGGCACCTCCCAAGCTGAAATCAATCAAGCCGTTTAGGCTACAGAGCGTGCCAAAGAAATATACTTACATACGTATACATACATACACTCGATAAACATAACCCTCCTTCTGGCGCAGTCGGGTAAATATTCAACGTGGCACGCGCACTCCGTACAAATCGGAGCCACCCCGCATTTTAATAAGCCGCAATCCGTGTAAATAACAAGATTCGAGTCGCCCGACCGCGCTCAGACATTCAGCTTGTACCTCGCAAGCTTAACAATATCCATTTTCTTTACTTCTACGGCTTCGTGGGGACAACCTAGTTTTTGTTAGAGACGGATAATAATTATGAGGGTCATCAGTTTTGTTCAGAATTTTACGTGACATACATACATAGGTACCTATGTATGTATGTATGTATATTTCTTTGGCACGCTCTGTAGCCTAAACGGCTTGATCGATTTCAGCTTGAGAGGTGCCGTTAGGTTCGTCTTAATTGTGAGAGTGACACTGGGTATATCAAAATTGAAAAAAAAAATGGCCGATTTTTGGCGCCATATTATGTCTTCAGATATTTTTTTTTCTCAAAACCTATCGAGTGGGGTATCAAAATAAAGGGTTTTAAAAGGTGATTACAAAAATACACACATCAAAAGTGTCTAGGGATCAAGCATTTTTATGCGGATTTCTTGAGATTGAGATGTGGCTTTGTAATAAATTTATGATTTTATAAATTTATATGGATCCTTTTTGGTGCATTTCATAATTTGAATCAGGAACTGTGAATCAAATTCGAGTAAAAGATGAAAATCAGCTGTCAATATTTTCCCTATAAAAACATACAACGCATTGAAGACATTATTAGTGCTACTGTTTCCCTACTACTGATTAAAACCAACGTTATTATGGAGCGGCGACGTCATTTAAGCAGGGAAGAAATGCTCAGAGCCGTGGGAATGATAGAAGCTGGTTCCCGGCAACGTACTGTGGCTTTAGCTCTGAATACAAGTCAGAGTGTTATCAGTCGACTTTGGACACGTTACCGAAGCACTGGTACCGTGGCTGAGCGCCATGGAGGACGGTATCGCTGCACCACACGGAGACAAGACCGATACATTCAAATCTTAACTCGAAGAGCTCCAACAATAACCGCCATGATGTTAGCCGTGAGGCTTCATCACTCTTCAGGGAACTTAATTAGCGACCAAACAGTCAGAAACCGCTTGCATGAAGTGAACCTTCATTCCCGAAGACCGCTACGGGTACCACCTATAGCAATGCACAATCGTAGGATTCGATATCAATGGGCTCTTGAACACAGAAATTGGGCAGAAGAACAATGGCGTTTCGTGTGCTTTTCTGATGAGTCTCGTTTTGGTATGAGACCAGATACAAGACGTATACGACACTGGAGAACCCCTGGACGCCAACAGCGATTAAAATCCTGCCAGGAAGTCCATCCTTATAGTGGTGGAACCATCATGGTATGGGCGGGTATTTGGATCGGCGGAAGAACTGAGTTGATTTGGATCAGAGGCAACCTTGTATCAGACGTCATCGTTCCTCTACAAGTGCAAATCGGTCCCTTATTTCAGTTAATGCATGATAATGCACGACCGCACACCGCAAGAGTTGTAAGACAGACTCTCGCCGCAGCTAACATCAATGTCCTGCCCTGGCCTGCTCAGTCGCCAGACTTGAACCCGATTGAGCATGCATGGGATATGCTACAGAGAAGAGCTCTGCCGAATATGGAGGGTATCCAGTCGCAAGAAGACCTTTTTTTGTTGTTGCAACGAACATGGGCGGCCATTCCACAGCGTGATTTGGATGAACTCATTTTGAGTATGCCAAACCGATGTTCTTGTGTTGTTAGTGTTCGCGGTAGAAACACGGATTATTAATTGTTTAAGTTACCCAATAAAATTTTAAAGAAAACTGTTATTTCAGTCTTTTTTTCGAACTTTTGTGTTAGTGGTTCAAATGTCAAAAATCCCTTTATTAGGAAAATGGCAAATTTCTTTATTAATGCAAAGGTGACTTGGTTTATCGTTACTGTGACAAACGAAAACACTTTATTTGATGAATCCTTAAAGAAAATTTTAATTATTATCAATCAGGAGAAAAGTTATTGCAAAAATATATGTTGATCCCTAGACACTTTTGATGTGTGTATATACAACTTATGTGGTTAAAAGTAATTCGAAGTGACAAATCGTAAAAAAGACGTACCAAGAACTAAATCGTCTGCGAAATCTTTCACATTATTTTGTAAACTAAAACGCTGGAAATAAAAAAAATAATTTAAAAAAATAAAATACCGAAGGCGGTAAAAAACTTAAGTTAAAAAAACTGAAAATCTAATAAGAAGTCCATTTTAAATTAAATAAAAGTTATATTATTTTTATACCATACCATTTTTATTATATTTTCAAATTCAAATGGGTCCCGCCTGCTTCCAACTTTTATTCAATTTAAAATGGACTTGTTTTTAGCTTTTCAGTTTTTTTTTAACTTAAGTTTTTTACCGCAGTCGGGTTTTTTATTTTTTTAAATTACTTTTTTTTATTAATGTGTTCACTTGAAGTCACCCCTCTTTCTTTGGGGGACGGCTGGAACTACAGAATGCTACATGCTGCTATCCGTAGGTACTATACCTAGTCTCAACTCAGAACTTAAGCAGCTCAACAACTATTATTAACATCGATAACAGGTAAGCTAGTCTTATAATGAGCATTACAGAAGCAAAATACTAGCTGCGCTCTGCGGTTTCACCTGCATAACTTTCGATCCCGTGGGAATATCCGAATAAAAAGTATTGTATGTCCTAATCCAGGTTATAGTCTACCCATGTGCCAAATTCCATCCAAATCTGTTCAGCTGTTTTAGCGTAAAAGCGTATCAAACGAACATAAAAAATAATATTATAATATTAGTTTAACATCCAAAAAATTTTATCTTTACTGTTTATAAGTAATACTAGCAGTGCCCCGTGGTTTCACCCGCATAAGTATCGATCCCGTGGGAATATCTGGATAAAAACTATCCTATGTCATTCCCCGGAATGCAATCTATCTCTCTGTCAAATTTTATCGAAATCCGTTCAGTGGTTTAGGCGTGAAAAGGTAACATACAGACAGACAGAGTTCCTTTCGAATTTATAATATTATTAGTAATTAGTATTAGTATGGATTAGTTTTTATTACTAATCCATGAATAACTCTAACAAATTAAACTAGTTAGTTGCCAATTAGTAAACAACTTTGTTATAACGAAAATATTTCTGCTCCAGCTAATAATATAAGCCGTACCAAAATTACGACCCCAGTCAGGGGTGACCTATTTAATTCCTTCCCGGGGCCGGGGGCCCAGGGGCCCACAAGCTTTTATTACGATGTTAGCCCGACAGTGTTCCTTATTGAAAGTAAGCCTCCTTTACAATAGGAAGATTCAAACATAATCATTACGCTTTGTTGGCAAATTGGTTATCATTGAACACAGATTTTTTTAGTACATAGAGATTACAGAGATTAGTTTGAGTTTTGAGGAGCCCGTGACTAAATAATAACAGCCGCAGCGTCTGTGGATGGGTCGTCCCTCGGAAAGCACGTTAAGCCGTTGGTCCCAGCTGTCTTTCGTAGATTTTTGACAGTCGTTACAGGTAGTCAGAACCCCGAAAATCTGACAACCAGCCTTACCAAGGGGTATCGTATTACCCAGTGACTGGGTTGTGGACGTCAGACAGGCAGTCGCTCCATGTAAAATACTGGTATTCAGCTGCATCCGGTTAGACTGGAAGCCGACCCCAACGCTGTTGAGAAAAGGCTAGGCAGATGATTAGTTTGCTGAACAACATTAGCCAATACTGGAGGTCTGTAAAGCTAGGGGGTCCTAGGAAAGCGTTTCCGCCATAAAAATCTGTCATTTTCACCAGTAATGGAATTGGGCTGAACACATTTGCCGCATGTCTGACGATCAATAGGCCAATCTTACGTGGCTCCCATTTAATGGCAAACGACATCGCGGCAGGCCCTGAGGAAGATGGCGGGATGAGCTGGGACTCCATTAAGTGGCTTACATGATCTAAAGCGAGGTCACTGTCGGAATGCATAGAAAATAAAGAGAAGCGCGATGACACAACGCTGGTAATTTATTGCAAAACATGAAGCAATTAGTTACAAAACAACTATTGTTTGGACTAAAAAATTAAAACACTAGTGTTTTAGTATGTTGCTTGTAGAATAATCTGACAAAAAATCTGAATGATTGTATGTATATTAGTATGGTTTTTATTGTAAAAAGGAAGTTTTTAGAGGTATTCATAGTTTTTTTTTCTATCGTATCAAATAAGTTGTATTATGTTTTCAACACACCATCTACCTAACATACTCGTATATCCTGAAGAATATCATATATTTTTCAGATTTAGTTTACTGTCGTCGTACATATACTTTTATTGTTTCTAAAACTTGCGTTTTTTGTGTTAAGTCCTGTAAGCCCCTTAAACAATCTGCCTAGCTCTGTCCCAACTATGTTGGAGTCGGCTTCCAGTTTAGTCGCAACATACTTGACCTTCACGACCTAGTAACTGGGTAACACGAAACCCCTTGGTAAGACTGGTTGTCAGACTTTTGGGCTTTTGACTACCCTTACCAACTGTCAAAGATCTACCAATGACAGCTGGGACCAACGGCATAACGTGCTTTCTCTCGGAGAGGAGAGGTCTCGAAATAACTCACACCCTGACTTATTACTTGTTATTTTTTTAATTTAAATGAAAATCGTTTACTTTTACCATGTAAAATGAAATAGACCCTTTTCTTGCTAATACTTTTTTAATCGCACAACTGTACTCTTTCCCAATCCAACAACGACTGCCTTTGCACTACATTTTACCATTTTAAAACGACATTTGCCCCACCCAGAAATAATGCTCAGTAATATCATCACCGTTATTTCCAAGTGTTGCCAAAGTAAAATATTACATTTAGTTGCCATAGCGGAAATACATTTTAAAAGTTTGTTACAATATTAATAATTTGTACTTTGATAGTGTTGCTACAGTGGATATTATAATGCGGTATTAAAATAATGCTTGTTTTTTTTTAAAATTAAATCATCGAAATCACGACAACTCGGCCATCCGACGGCGTGCTAACTCCGAAGCACGCGCTAATCACGACCACTGAGGCAATATATCAAATAGCAACAATATTGGAAATTTATTTTGATATGCTGGTTTACTGGGAAGCTAAATAATTTAACTAACCATCTGTATGTGCCTGCGCACCGTTTCTATTAGAATTATCATTGATCCCATTAAGTAACACAACCATTCGGCCATCAATTTCACACCTACTGTGCAATGCTAACTTATCATAAAAATAGTCCAAAAGTTTCATCCATACAGGACTTTCATTTAAGCATCTCTAAAAGTTTTCTGAAATTTTCATCAATACCATTTATTTCCACGAGTAATTGAGCGTTAGCAAAGTTTCATACCGCTTTTTGGCCAATCCAAAAACTTTTTAAAGGGCATAGTGTTTTATTTGTTTTCATTCCAATCAAACATTGGCGTATTAACTATCTTAGCTATCGCTCAATATCTTGGAATCTACTATCAGGGTCAAAATCTGGGACTCATTGCAGCATATCTACATGGCTTATTAACAGCACACAAATGGCGTACTAACAGCACACCTACATGGTTGCATAAGATCACATTAGCGCCTACGTTAAACTCAGAACTACAGTTTTGAACTACAGCTCACCTACATGGCTGCGCAAGATCACATAAGTACCTATGTTAAGCTTTGAACTGCAGCTCACCTACATGGCTGCGCAAGATCACATAAGTACCTACGTTAAGCTTTGAACTGCAGCTCACCTACATGGCTGCGCAAGATCACATAAGTACCTACGTTAAGCTTTGAACTGCAGCTCACCTACATGGCTGCGCAAGATCACATTAGTACCTACGTTAAGCTTTGAACTGCAGCTCACCTACATGGCTGCGCAAGATCACATAAGTACCTACGTTAAACTTTGAACTGCAGCTCACCTACATGACTGCATAAGATCACATAAGTACCGACGTTGAACTCCGAACTACCGGCTCACTCACATGGTTGCAACAAACTATACGCATATATCACCCATGATTGAACTAGAGTGTAAGCCGCATAGAACTCTAAACTATTCTCCTATATCATTATCTTTATTTTTAAAATCTGAACTACAGCTCGCTTATGTGGCTGCTATAAACTATACGCATACATCTCCATAAAGCTCACTTGCATGGCTGAACTAGAGTGTAAGCCGCATAGAACTCTAAACTATACTCGTACATCTTCATTTTTAAATCTGAACTATAGCTAGCCTACATGGCTGCAATAAGCTATACGCATACATCATCATAAAGCTCACTCACATGGCTGAAATAGAGTGTAAGCCGCATAGAACTCTAAACTATACTCGTACATCTTCGTCTTTAAATCTGAACTACAGCTGGCCTACATGGCTGCAATAAACTATACGCATACATCCCCATAAAGCTCAATAACATGGCTAAACTAGAGTGTAAGCCGCATAGAAATCTAAACTATACTCGTACATCTCTGAACAGCTCACCTCATGGCTGGACCCGAGTGCACGCCGCATAGAGGTCTAAACTATACTCGTACATCTCTGAACAGCTCACCTCGTGGCTGGACCCGAGTGCACGCCGCATAGAGGTCTAAACTATACTCGTACATCTCTGAACAGCTCACCTCGTGGCTGGACCCGAGTGCACGCCGCATAGAGGTCTAAACTATACTCGTACATCTCTGAACAGCTCACCTCGTGGCTGGACCCGAGTGCACGCCGCATAGATAAAGGTCAAAGTCACTATACTCGTACATCTCTGAACAGCTCACCTCGTGGCTGGACCCGAGTGCACGCCGCATAGAGGTCTAAACTATACTCGTACATCTCTGAACAGCTCACCTCGTGGCTGGACCCGAGTGCACGCCGCATAGATAAAGGTCAAAGTCACTATACTCGTACATCTCTGAACAGCTCACCTCGTGGCTGGACCCAAGTGCACGCCGCATAGAGGTCTTAACTATACTCGTACATCTCTGAACAGCTCACCTCGTGGCTGGACCCGAGTGCACGCCGCATAGATAGAGGTTAAAGTCAAAGGCCAAAGTCGGAGGTCTAAACTATACATTTTACTATACATATGCATGCTCATACAGTCATTAGACATTACCGCAACCAACATGATCAAACTTTTAGCTTAGCTATCAAACTATATACCTGCTCAGAAAATCCAATGAACGGTACAGACCTCTAAAATATCATTGTTCAGAGTGAATCTTGTAGCGAAATTCCCAACATTTACTTGAAGTTGTCCAATGCAATGATAACTCTATCGAGGAGTTGCCCCGACCAAGAGTAACACGTGCACTGGCTCAACTATTGACTTATTGTTTATAATTAGTCCAAGGCCATGATAACCCTATCGAGGAGTTGCCTCGACCAAAGGTACCATGTGCATCGGCCCAACCATTTACTTATATAATTATGCCAACACAGCTACAACCCTATCGAGGAGTTGCCTCGACCAAAGGCAGCACGTGCGTCGGCCTAACTATTTACTTATTATATTATTATAATTAGTCCAACGCAACGATAACCCTATCGAGGAGTTGCCTCGACCAAAGGTAGCACGTGCATCGGCCCAATTACTATTAACTATGATTTAAATATTAACCGTCAGGGAAATACGCCACAATGATTGCTACCGAATCAAAAACTACGTAACAACCACATTTACCGCTCACTGAACTTATCTGGGACTAAAACAATGAAGTAAGGTAAAGAATTCATAAGACTACTTACGATTTTGCCGAGACATGGCTCGTGGTCCATAGCACTTCTGAATTAAAATGAAATAGACCCTTTTCTTGCTAATACTTTTTTAATCGCACAACTGTACTCTTTCCCAATCCAACAACGACTGCCTTTGCACTACATTTTACCATTTTAAAACGACATTTGCCCCACCCAGAAATAATGCTCAGTAATATCATCACCGTTATTTCCAAGTGTTGCCAAAGTAAAATATTACATTTAGTTGCCATAGCGGAAATACATTTTAAAAGTTTGTTACAATATTAATAATTTGTACTTTGATAGTGTTGCTACAGTGGATATTATAATGCGGTATTAAAATAATGCTTGTTTTTTTTTTAAATTAAATCATCGAAATCACGACACATGTTTACAAATAATGTGAGCACCATGTATCTATCAGATAATTAATTTATATGTCATGGTTCATTTTTCATTATTTTACCTATTGTGGTATAGTAATTTATTACCTAGTAATTTTATTTTAGGTGAATCGTCTTCACATAATTATTATTATTGTATAGATATTAATGTATGCAAAATATTGTAAAACATTTTAAAAGAGTAACAACTGTGGAGTTTCTTGCCCATTCTTCTCCATACGAACACTACCTTTTGGAATAGGCGACTAGAATTAATATAGGTACATCCAGTGTTAATTCTATTTTGTTTTAATTTTTGGCGTTCAAAAGTGCCTTCTAAGTGCCTATCACACTAATATTATAAAGGCGAATATTTTTGAGTGTGTGTGTGTTTAAATGTTCGTTACTTCTTCACGCTCAAACGGCTGGACCAATTTTTATAAAATTTGGTATGGAGGTAGCTGACACCCTGGATTAACATATAGGCTACTGTTTACCCTGATATTCCCACGGGATCGAAACTTATGCGGGTAAAACCGCGGGGCGCAGCTAATTTGAAATAAATGCTTTGACTTTGAAATGTGATGGAGCCATCCACGTACTGACCGCGGCAACCGTAGCTTCACCTTCGCTCGACCCGGCTGTTATCATATAGCCTGCCAACCTATTTAACAAAAAAGCTACACGACGTATGGTTATCGATTCCCTTTATATAACCGCTAAATAGAACTTGTTTATTTTTAATTTTGTGCCGTCATTGTTCTAGTGTTTGATCGATTCTCTTGGTTTCGGTCAATTTCAACCGCGCGTCATCCATTGTTTGTATTCAAGCCGTTTTTGATGGACAGTGCGTTCAATGGAGTTTTTGATAGATATTAACTTTTTGTATGGTTTATTTGGAAATTTATTTTGTTAAAGCTTTGTATACGGTGTATACATACTGCTTGCTTTTTTACCCAACTGCGCCAGAAGGAAGGCTATGTTTTTATGGGTTTGATCATTCTTTAGGGTGCTTGAAAAGAGCCTCTACAAACGAATAAGTAGGTAAGAATAATGTTACATCCAAGATTTCGTCGTATCTATTATGTTTTCAACACATATCTAGCATATATCCTGAAGAATATCATATAATTTTCTGATTTTGTTTACTGCCGCTCGATTCTGTAAAAATCTCACCGTGAAAACTTAGGTGATGTGAGTTTGTTTTTGCTAGGAATTGACACTATTGACAGCTCACTCCACGCTCACTTCACCTAAGTTTTCACGGTGAGATTTTTACAGAATAGCACTGCTGTAGTCGATCATATGCTTTTATTGTTTCTAAAACTTGCGTTTTTTGTGTACCTTTTTCTAAGTTCACCAAGCATTTAAAAAACGAGTACTTGAGTATATTTTCTTCCTTTAGCCATGAGCCCAAGATGTCCACAGTCATCATTCAATCGGCTTTAAAAAAAGAGAATTGAGTAGAATAGGTACTCATTAATATGTATACTAATAAATTACAGATATAATTGTAGAATAGAATACAATTTTAGCCTGCCTCTGCTTGCTGTGCCTGCAGCCAGGACCAACCTACTGGCGAGAACTCCTCTCGCTAGAGCCATGCGTGTGGTGAACGATGTTCACGACAGGGTTGATGTTCTGTGGTGCAACTTGATAGAATTCGCAAAATTTACATTATTATATACTTAATACATATATTGTGTAGATGTAGGTTAAGATTTAGGATATAGTATGTAATTTTATAGGATGTAGATTAAGGATTTTAGCATGTAAGGCCACTCTATAGCATTGGATCGCCGAACTGCAAAAAAAAAAATATATTTCAGACATTATTCTAGTCGATAGTTTTTCGAGTTAGTCGAAACTCATCATCATTTCAGCCGAAAGACGTCCATAGGCCTCCCCCAATTGGGGGGAGGGGGGGAGGGAGAGGGGTTGCCATAATCGCCACGCCTGGCAGGCGGGTTGGCGATCGCAGTATGGTATGGATGGTGTAATGCATAAAGAACGCTGCTGCCCATTCTCCGGTCTCCCTTAGTCGCCTTTTACGACACCCACGGGAAGTATGGGGTGGTGCTATTCTTTAAGTCCGGCACCACACAGACAAATACTCGAAACTCATACTCATACATTGAAATTACTTAGACTGGAAGCCGACCCCAACATAGTTGGGAAAAGGCTAGGCAGGTGATGGTGATGGTGATGGTGTAACTGATAACTAATCAAACTATATATAGTTGAATAATTGCTATAAGGCTTGAACTGAGGAGATCTGATAATCCACAATCCAATAACCATCAAATGGTAATATCCTCATGATGAGAATTTAGATTACCAATAACCTAAATATCCCCAACAAATATGACTACCCCGTTGGTCTCGTGGTTGAAGCGTGACTGGTGAGAGTGGGGTCCTGAGTTCAATTCCCGGGTCGGACAAAGGGTTTTCCATTAGGGATTTCTTAGTAATATTCCGGAGTTTGGAAGTTGGTGGTTCAAACCCCCGTGACTCGGAAAGCCGTTGGTCCTGCGCCTGATCTCTCACCGATCGTGTCGGATTGCCGTCCCATCGGACTATGAGAGTAAAAGAACAGAGAGTGCACCTGTGTTTACACACACTTGTGCACTGCGTACCTGGCTATTTCCGTTGAGTTTGGCCACCGTGACCGAAATCCGTCGAGAGGCTAATGATTATCTTTCGAAATTCTGTCTATCCATCGGCTGTTATGGGCAATTGTAAAACAACTGATAGAATCAGATTACCGTGCGTGCTCTTCGAAACATAAAGGGTTCCCAACGTTTATAGAACGGAAACCCATTTAAATGACGACCACCGCAACCACAGCTTACCCTCACAGTTCATCATCATCATCATCATTTCAGCCGAAAGACGTCCACTGCTGGACATAGGCCTCCCCCAATTTTGGGGGGGTTTGCCATAATCGCCACGCTTGGCAGGCGGGTTGGCGATCGCAGTATGGTATGATGGTGTAATGCATAGAGAACGCTGCTGCCCATTCTCCGGTCTCCCTCAGTCGCCTTTTACGAGACCCTCGGGAAGTATGGGGTGGTGCTATTCTTTAAGTCCGGCCACCACACAGACAACACACCCTCACAGTTACCTAGCAGTAATCTAGCTACTGCTACATACACCGACGCCCACCTACCTATAAGCACCATCATAATCCCTTTTAACTAACTCAAAGCCTAATTCCCAAAAACTTGATACTTAACGTATTCCGAGCTCATTAGGAAGGACTAACGACCGTCGGATTATTGCCTCTCCCTTGAAACTTCGGAGCGGACCGAAACTCTGGCTGGACGGAATTCCGCCTCCCCCTTACCGACGCGACGTGGAAATTTTTTGATTGCATACACGGCCGGAGTTCGGGCTTTCGGATCGATGCGTGAAGCTTTTGGGTGGCCGGAATTTGGTAAAGGGCACCTGCGGGTACGTAGGAGCGTTTGTAGATTTTTTTGGGGCTGTTAACTATTCCCTTTATTGTATTGTATTTTATGTACACATAGTTGCTCTCGTGGCTAAGTAAAAACGACTGCGGACGCTGTCCTCCAGCGTCGACCCCCACGAACTAGACTCTGTCAAGCGAGGCTAGGCTCTGTCAAGCGCCACCAGATGGCGCTGGCGTTCCGAATGGTCACAGCACTTCCGCCTCGTTGTCAAGTCAGGTCCCGTACTAATGATGTCTCCGACATAAGTTTTTAGAGGTATCTTCATGATTTTTTTTATCGTATCAAATTAGTTGTATTATATTTACAACACACTATCTAACTAGCATATATCCTGAAGAATATCACATATTTTTCTGATTTTGTTTACTGTAGTCGATCATATACTTTTAGGCATTATAAAACTCGCGTCTTTTGCGTTTAGGTTCTGCAGTCCCCTTATTGATACATGCTGGTATCAATATCATCATCATCATCATTTCAGCCGAAAGACGTCCACTGCTGGACATAGGCCTCCCCCAAGCACCTCCACTTAGACCGGTTCTGTGCTTCCCGCATCCAACGGGTTCCTGCGGCCTTCACACTGTCGTCGGTCCACCTTGTGGGAGGCCTTCCAACGCTACGTCTTCCGGTACGCGGTCGCCACTCCAGAACCTTTCGGCCCCATCATCCGTCTGTTCTGCGAGCAACGTGCCCTGCCCACTGCCACTTAAGTTTGGCAATTCTTCGGGCTATGTCGGTTACCTTGGTTCTCCTGCGGCTACCAGCATAATACCAGTCTGTAATACTAGGAGTATTACAAGACAGGGCTTCTTTTTGTACAGAGAAGGATCGATCACCACGCTTACTTTCTTTCTTTCACGATTTCAGGTAATTGCGTAACACACTATAAACGGGTTTCATTTTGACAGTTCAACAACATTCATTGCGTTATTTACGGTGTAGAGCAGTAAAATCTTTCAAAGATATGAAGCAATGGAATAACAATATCCTTTAAAATTATTCAGGTTGAGATTGATAGTGTGTTACGCAATTAGGGTACCTACAGGTGAAGACGAGGTTTTCCTTCATCATAATTTTTAAAGGAGAAGCCAAGTAGGTACATAAACAAGATAAAACCTCTTTGGGTGCCTTGTTGGTACAACCCTGTCAACTATTAGCTATGCAGAAAACGTTGCCAAAGTGAAGTAGGAAGTAGGGTAGGCTGGGTGGTCATCAGTTGTTAAGTAGTACAAATAATTAGAAAGAAAGAAGAAAAGAAAGAAAATAAATGTATTTAGCAAAGACTAAAAGACACACAGTACACCAGATAGTCAGATAATAGTCGTACCTACATCAGATAAAAACAAAAATAAAGATAAAAAGTTCAAAGTCCGATGTAAGAAATTAGCAGGAATGTGTGCCTCACGGCTGCGCCAAAAAGGCTAAATTCAGCAAAAATGCCTGACAGCTAGTGCCCGACGCTGGTTTTCAACTGGACCTGACGTGTGAGGTGACGAATTAGTTGTACCTACACACATCAAAAGTGTCTAGGGATCAAGCATTTTTATGCGGATTTCTTGAGATTGAGATGTGGCTTTGTAATAAATTTATGATTTTATAAATTTATATGGATCCTATTTGGTGTATTTCATAATTTGAATCAGGAACTGTGAATCAAATTCGAGTAAAAGAAGAAAATCAGCTGTCAATATTTTCCCTATAAAAACATACAACGCATTGAAGACATTATTAGTGCTACTGTTTCCCTACTACTGATTAAAACCAACGTTATTATGGAGCGGCGACGTCATTTAAGCAGGGAAGAAATGCTCAGAGCCGTGGGAATGATAGAAGCTGGTTCCCGGCAACGTACTGTGGCTTTAGCTCTGAATACAAGTCAGAGTGTTATCAGTCGACTTTGGACACGTTACCGAAGCACTGGTACCGTGGCTGAGCGCCATGGAGGACGGTATCGCTGCACCACACGGAGACAAGACCGATACATTCAAATCTTAACTCGAAGAGCTCCAACAATAACCGCCATGATGTTAGCCGTGAGGGTTCATCACTCTTCAGGGAACTTAATTAGCGACCAAACAGTCAGAAACCGCTTGCATGAAGTGAACCTTCATTCCCGAAGACCGCTACGGGTACCACCTATAGCAATGCACAATCGTAGGATTCGATATCAATGGGCTCTTGAACACAGAAATTGGGCAGAAGAACAATGGCGTTTCGTGTGCTTTTCTGATGAGTCTCGTTTTGGTATGAGACCGGATACAAGACGTATACGACACTGGAGAACCCCTGGACGCCAACAGCGATTAAAATCCTGCCAGGAAGTCCATCCTTATAGTGGTGGAACCATCATGGTATGGGCGGGTATTTGGATCGGCGGAAGAACTGAGTTGATTTGGATCAGAGGCAACCTCAACGCTCAAATTTATGCTGAGACAATTGTATCAGACGTCATCGTTCCTCTACAAGTGCAAATCGGTCCCTTATTTCAGTGAATGCATGATAATGCACGACCGCACACCGCAAGAGTTGTAAGACAGACTCTCGCCGCAGCTAACATCAATGTCCTGCCCTGGCCTGCTCAGTCGCCAGACTTGAACCCGATTGAGCATGCATGGGATATGCTACAGAGAAGAGCTCTGCCGAATATGGAGGGTATCCAGTCGCAAGAAGACCTTTTTTTGTTGTTGCAACGAACATGGGCGGCCATTCCACAGCGTGATTTGGATGAACTCATTTTGAGTATGCCAAACCGATGTTCTTGTGTTGTTAGTGTTCGCGGTAGAAACACGGATTATTAATTGTTTAAGTTACCCAATAAAATTTTAAAGAAAACTGTTATTTCAGTCTTTTTTTCGAACTTTTGTGTTAGTGGTTCAAATGTCAAAAATCCCTTTATTAGGAAAATGGCAAATTTCTTTATTAATGCAAAGGTGACTTGGTTTATCGTAACTGTGACAAACGAAAACACTTTATTTGATGAATCCTTAAAGAAAATTTTAATTAATATCAATCAGGAGAAAAGTTATTGCAAAAATATATGTTGATCCCTAGACACTTTTGATGTGTGTATTTGTCAAAATGTGTTGCTTACCGGAATAACTCATTGTTTATACATTCGCGTTTCGGAGAGATTATTTCCCTTAAACTATCATTCAAAGGAATTAATTTAGGCTTATTCCTTTGTCTATACTATGTTGCACATAATACCTTCGTCAAACTATCGTTCTGTTCAACATCTCAGTATTGAAAATGAATCGTACCGAGTTTTTCTTCTCAGAGATAAAAATGTCCCTTACAACTAAAGGTGTAGTTTATGGAATAGTTCCTTTTGCATTTTTGGAAGTCTGGAATTATCCTACGAAAACTTACATCCGGTATAAAAAGTATCCTATGTGTTAATCCAGGCTATAATCTCTGTGTGCTAAATTTCATCCAAATCTGTTCTGGCGCTTTTGCGTGGTAGAGTAACAAATATTTAAACATACAAACTTTCACATTTACAATATTAGTTAGTTACTATTCGTACTAGGGGCCCGTGGCTAAATAATAACAGCCGCACAGGTCGATCGATCAGGTGGGTGACCATATTTACATACCGAGACCCCTTCGTACGTCGGAAAGCACGTTAAGCCGTCGGTCCCGGCTGTCATTCGTGGATCTTTGACAATCTTTACGGGTAGTCGAAAAAAACCCTGAAAGTGTGACAACCAGTCTTACCAAGGGGTACCGTATTACCCAGTTACTGGGTTGTAGCGGTCAGTTAAGCAGTCGCTCCATGTAAGATACTGGTATTCAGCTGCATCTGGTTAGACTGGAAGCCGTCCCCAACATAGTTGAGAAAAGGCTAGACAGATGATGAGTTACTATTCGTAATGACAGGTGTATGTCCTTATCAGCTGTGGAAATAACCACAATGTAGGAGCCATGACATAGCCAGAATGTATCACGGCAGCCCCAGTAGAAGATGCTAGGACGAGCTGGACAAAACAGACGACCAGTAGTCCATATAATTTGTGGTGTACTGTTTTTGCAACTGATACCTAAGCTCACCAATCGTCGTTTCAGCCGATAGACGTCCACTGCTGGACATAGGCCTCCCCCAATTTTGGGGGGGTTTGCCATAATCGCCACGCTTGGCAGGCGGGTTGGCGATCGCAGTATGGTATGATGGTGGAATAAATAGAGAACGCTGCTGCCCATTCTCCGGTAAGACCCTTAGTCGCCTTTTACGACACCCACGGGAAGTAAGGGGTGGTGCAATTCTTTAAGTCCGGCACCACAAAGACAAGCTCACCAATCAGTTTTACAGAATAGGACCGATAAGCTGTAGGTATACGATCATCATCATAAAAATCCTATGACAAAACAAAGAATTCTGAGTCGAATTTAGTAAAAGAGTGAATTTCGTAAATAGTGCAGTTGACTCTTTCCACTTTGCTGCCGTCGTACTGTCAGTGTCTACACGGAACGTCATCTTTGTCTACTTTTCGGCGACAAACCGGTGCCTGCTGCCTATCCTTTTGCCAACAATGTTAGGGTCGGCTTCCAGTCTAACCGGATGCAGTTGAGTACCAGTATATTACATAGAGCGACAACCTATCTGACCTCCACTGACACAACCGTCACTGGACCGACGGGATCCAATTGTGGGGCATTGCTAGCAAAGCCAACATACTCTGCTTAATAAGAGTCCAAAGCGGTATCCTAAGATCAATAGCAAATGCTAATAACTTGGTTTACTAGGAACGACGAAACCTACGACTATCTACAAATGCCATGAGTAATCTATGAAATTGAGCTGAAAAAAGACAACACAAGGCACTCCTAACTTAGCATCCAAACCCACTAGTTACTAAACTGTTAAACCCACAGATACAAGTTTTTAGGGTTCTGTACCCAAAGGGTAAAACGGGACCCTAGTAATAGTCTTAGTAATAAGGCTCACTGTCACTGTCCGTCTGTCCGTCTGTCATCAGGCTGTATCTCGTGAACCGTGATAGCTAGACAGTTGAAATTTTCACAGATGATGTATCTCTGTTGCCGCTATAACAACAAATAGTAATAATATAACGCTAAAAACAGAATAAAATAAATATTTAACACGTTGACCGCCAGACAGCAGACACAATAGAAAATCTATTGTTGGCAGTCAAAGCCTTAAGGGGGGCTGCCATACAACAAATGTGTTTTTTTCGGGGTTTTAGCCTTGTGGTACGGAACTTGGCCAGTTTTTATAACAAATCTTGTGCTTATGGGTGTTTTTGATTTTTAGGAGCAAATATAAAATGTACAGACGCCAGCACATCAAGCTACTACCTTTTGTAGCTCGTTTTTGCCTCGTGGTACCTACGGAACCCTTCGTGTGCGAGTCCGACTCGCACTTGGCTAGATTTTTATATTTATATGGTTAAACCCGACAGCCGTGGTGAAAAGGCAGAAGAGAAACCACCTTTTATAAGTACAGCTGCTCCACCACAACGCCATCTGTCATGGAACGAATTCGCTTATGGTCCGACGACCAATAATTTGCTAAATGGAACGAACAGGAAGAAAAAAAAGTTAGATAGTAAGATGGTTTCCAATTTCCCAGAAAATTTAAAGTCTTGTACAATAATAGAATCGTTCGCCGCACGTTCCAAACTAAGTTTCTATATAATGAGGTGCACATGTAGGAACTCTTCAACATTGCTTGCAGCAAATGATGAATATTCATGTTTTTGCGAAAGCCAAGTACATAAATAAGAAGTGCTATTTCTATAGAGTTTTCCCAACTATGTTAAAGTCGGCTTTTCGCTAGACTATACGCTTTTATTTTATTTTTAGTCTTTGTTGTCCCAGTGGTGACTCACTGTGCCATGAGCAGTGGTGACCTAGTCGTATCGGCCTCGACTGACGAGTTGTAGGTCGTGGTGTTAACCGGGGTGATTTTAGTGAGGTGAAAATCCCACACTCCCCGGAGGTCAGGGTCAGGGGCCTCTTGAAGGTTTCCCCCCCGATATCAATCAATCAATCAACTCAGCCTATCGCAGTCCACTGCTGGACATAGGCCTCTCACAGACTGCGCCACAGCACCCTGTCCTCCGCCTTCCGCATCCAGTCTACCCCAGCCACCTTCTTTAGGTTCCCCCCAGATAACAAAAAAAAAAGTGTTGAGTGGTCTCAAAACGGTGAAGCCACTGGTGGAAAACCACTGGTCTCAAAACGGTGATGGAAAACATCGCATATCCTAGAACGAAAAAAATCGAAGATATATGACATCCAAAAACCCGTGATGGGCCCGCGTGATGGATTATGGCCCACTCCCTCTCTTAGAGAGGAGACCTGTGTCCCAGCAGTGGACACATTACAGGCTGATGGTGGATAAGCTATGTCGTATCACTGTGCAGGCCGAAGGCCTCCCTTTGCTCTTTCCACTGCTCTCTAGCTTGAGGTAGTTTGGAGCAATCCTGTATGTATGATTCAAGCTAGGTCCGCCATCTTCTGGGTCTGCCTCGATGTCGCCAGACGTTTGTGGGACCTACACTGTGTTAGACTTAGCATACGACTCGTTCGGCATTCGGCTACGTGTCCGCCATGTCACTAAAATTTAGCTGTTTTTTGGAGTACGAGTATATGCACTATATGCTGGTTCAGGATATCTTTTTATAGTTGGTAAGCTTTAGGTAGCTTCATTCTAATTAGCGCCTACTCAACATAACAGTCCCACTAAAACTTAGCTGCTTTTTGGAATACGAGTATATGCACTATAAGCTAGTTCAGGATATCTTTTTATAGTTGGTAAGCTTTAGGTAGCTTCATTATATTTAGTGCCTACTCAACATAACAGTCCCACTAAAATTTAGCTGCTTTTTGGAGTACGAGTATATGCACTATATGGTGGTTCAGGATATCTTTTTATAGTTGGTAAGCTTTAGGTAGCTTCATTATATTTAGCACCTACTCAAAATATCAGCTTCCGACCTCCACAACCGTCACTGGGTAACATGATATCTCCTCTTGGTAAGACTGGTTGTCAGGCTTTTGGTCTTCCGACTAGTAACGACTGTCAAAGATCTACGACTGACAGCCGCAACGTGCCACTGAGGGGTCTCGATATATTGTAGCGGTATCTACAACGCCACATGAGAACAACGCGTCATACTGACGTCACGCAAAATCCTGCATCTCGCAAGCAGAGTTTACCGCGCAACTAGCATAGATACAACGGCCCGACATGAATCATCGGGCAGTTGCCCGCCAGACACAACACCCTTCTGGTCGGAGGATCCTCCCTTTTCTATAGAGTATGAGTGAACTTTACACCCTGTTCCTCATACCTCTATAATGTCATCCACGAATTGACCGTGGTAATTTAAGAGTTCTTTTACCTTCGATCGACCCGGTTGTTATTATTTAGCCACGAGCCCCCCTCTACTGCCACTTTTAAAAATCGATATATCTGAAATGGATCGCAAGTCCTTAAAAACGTTACGTGTCTTTCAACCAAGATTGTTTATACACTACCATGTTTCTGTGTCGTTGTTTGTCAAACAAACCGGTAAGGAGTTCTTACGGGTAGGTTATTAGGGTTCCGTATCCAAAGAGTGCCAACGGTACCCTATTACTCAGGCTCCGCAGCCTGTCCGCCCGTATGTCACAGGGATGTATTTTTTGAACCGTAATAGGTAGACAGTTTAAATTTTCACAGAGTGTGTACTACTATGGCTGCTATAAAAACAAAAAAAATACTTGTGCGGATGGGTTCCCCCGCCAAGAACGCACTTCCATACGCGATACACGCACGCACACACACTTGTATATAATAGAAAGAGACAGAGAGAAAGAGAAACACGCATGGAGAGGGCATGACGCTTTTTCCTTACAGGATGATTTCTACCAGTCAACTCCTGCCACAAGCCGCGCTAACTAACTTCGTTTCAATAAACTTAAAAACTAAAAGGGTCCATACAAGAAAGTATTTTAAAAAAAATAAGTAGTTTTCAATAAGTAGTTTAAAAAAATAAGTATTTTTACACTTAGAATTTAATTTTTCTCGATTGTAATTAGTGTAAATCCTATTTTTACTTTACTTTATACTTGATTTTTTTTTTCAATATTGTGAGGAACCCTCGGTGCGCGAGTCCGACTCGCTCTTGCCCGGTTTTTTTTCATGAACTTTTGGTAACCAGTAGGCGAGCACGTTCGGACGTGTCACAGAATAGATTGAGTTGACATTAACATACCATCATTATTTACTTATCGAGATCGTTCGGTAAACGAAACTGGTGCGAAGATGTTTGGAAGAAAACATGTCTTGATGGGTAGGTACGCCTGTGGGACTTAAAACTTTAGATGGAGAGAAATGTGCTATCGAAATACTGACGGATAAAATATACAGGGTTATTGGCAAAACATTAACAACCTCTTAAGGCGTCATTGTGCTCATCATTATGAACAACTTTTACTATGGGACCAAACCTGAAATCGCGAAAAGTTGTTCAATTTGACGGTCTCTACTACATCCTTAAAGGAGACTGAAACGATTACATACAATCTTGGGCCTGGGTGTAAAAAGATGAAAGTAGTGTCAATTAATAGCTTATATATTATCAACCTTTCACTGAAAACTCTGCGGATTTTGTCAATCTGAGAACAGAGATATAAGAGATTAAGTAAAAGTGAGGTTATGTTACAATATTTAAATAACAGCTGATTCCTGAAGTGCAGAATATGTTCTTTTCCACTAATATTATAATTAGTAGAAAATGTTTGAAAAATCATACGAATGAACGTCCATGACTTCTAAGTAGTTAGGTATGGAGTTAAGGAAAGGATGATTGTCTGCTAAAATAAAATAAAAAATCATTTAATATAATGTTTTATTCGTATTCTATTATAATTAAAATGTCGTCTAGGAATTGTGCAGGTGGTACTATTGTGATGTTGGTACCTAGCCCAGCTACGTTACCATATAATGCACATTATATGAGCGCAGCAATCCAAGAATTGTTTCGTCGTGTAAGGGTCGTCGGCCCAGCGTATTGCAGTGACTAGTTGTTACCCCACAACTTCACACAGCGATCCATAGTTTGAACAATATCCAATCCACAAGCCAGCGGCGGTAAAATCCAAAAAACCATTCCAAGTCAAACGTGTGAGTGATCTTCGGTGTCCAGTGTGAAAGCAAGGGTCGTGCAAGGTAGGCAGGGTCGGAATCCGTAAGAATCCGTAAAATACAAAGCAGTGGTCGTGAAAAATTAAGAATAATCGAGAAAGCACTCAAAACGCATCTGAAAACACGAAACGAGTGAACTCAAATTCAAACTTAACAGGTTCACTGTCCAGGCTCCAGAGTGGGAATGGTCCATAAGTCCAGTTATGTTTATTTAAAAAAAAATATAAAAAAAATATCGACTTTTTCCCTATGTCCCAGCACTTTTTATAATCCTTATGATGTGTCCTGCCAAGTCCGCATTAAATACGAGACTTTCTCCTTACGTCCACAGTATCAGACGACTTAAAAATTGTACGGGCGAACATACCACATACGGTCTGTGGACTGATATGGAAGTCTCTCTACAGACCATCATGTGGTCTGTGGACAGCAAAGACTACAATATAATGAACCTGTTAAATGACATGTTTTTGATAGACTGAAAGCAACTGTCTAGTGTCAATGTCAGTCAGCTGTCATGCCTGTGTATTGACCTCATACAGGTCAGTGTGCCAGTGACATAAATACATAGACTAAAAATAGAAGACTGATTTTAATTGATATGAAACTGATAATCATTAATATTGGTTTTTCAGTAATTAATTGATATTTTATTTATTAACATGACTGTAATTAAATGCAATAGCATAGAGTAGAGCATTTAATTACTTTGAGTTAATTATTTAGTGTAAAGGTTTTATTTTCGTAACTGTGTAATCGATTACCCAATCGATAATCTCACGAAAACTATCTTTCTCATATTACTCCGCTTCCAGATATCGGATTGAGGTGATTTTTCATATGCTAAGATAAAAAAATATGACAAATTTTTTAGAACATATCTCAACTCCTTACATTTGGGCCCACCGTTTTCCATCTCCTTTGGCTGGGAACTATATTCCCTGAAGTATATTCTTCATATCGCTTCACGACTGTATTTTAGATCTTAATGCCCCAAAACTTCGCCACTTCTTCCCATGACTATCCTCTTCACTTCTTCCCTTACGGTGGTAGGGCTAACGCCCGCCTGGTTTGCGACCACCCTGGGAGGGTGCACGCCGGAGACCGGCGTCAAGCAGCCTGCTGTGTTTCGTAGATGCGTGGGAGTTCCAGTGCCTTAGGCATCTTCTGGGCACGCTCGTTCCATCATAGACCTCATCCATCGCTTTCCATCAGGCGTGATCGAGGTCAAGGCCCATTCAGCACTAAAATTTTTTTTTTTTAAACTGTTGGTGGCAGCGCAGAGGCGATGCGATGCGGTGGGGTGGGTCGGGGGAATAAGATTTTCACGCAGATGAAGTCGCGGGCCAAAACTAGTCACCATCTGGTTAGCCTTTTCCCAACTACGTTGGGGTCGGCTTCCAGTCTAACCGGATGCAGCTGAATACCAGTATTTTACATTGAGCGGCTGCCTATCTGACCTCCACAACCCAGTTACTGGGTAATACGATACCCCTTGGTAAGACTGGTTGTCAGAACTTCGGGCTTCTGACTACCCGTAACGACTGTCAAAGATCCACGAATGACAGCCGGGACCATCGGCTTAACGTGCTTTCCGAGGCACGGAGGGGTCACGGTATGTAAAGATGGTCACCCATCCACAGACCAACCGCGGCAAGCGTGGTAATATATAAAATGGACATAACCTCGCTATAAACACTAACGCCTCCTTAATTTACAGGTACTAGCAGCTCTCGCCGTCTCCCTGGCCCCGTTCTCAGCTGGCCTCGGCAAGGGGTACAGCTCTCCTGCCATAGCGTCCCTGCAAGGACCTGGGGCTAATGCCACGAGGAGGGACTTCCAGCTGACCGACCAGCAGGCGTCCTGGCTTGCTTCGCTGTCGTTTCTTGGTAAGTCTATAGCCTATAAAAAGCTTCAGATTGTAATTGAAACTATGTTACACAATGAGGGTCTTCTTTTGGTTATTTTACTTCTAACTTTGCATGACAGTGATCTTTATTTTGATCTTTAGTGTCGTTGCTATAAGGTTGGTTGGTAACCATAATTTTGTATGTTGATGTCAGAAGGACTGTATTTATAGCTTAGCTGTGAACCTCGGAGACTTTTACTGACGGAATTTAATTGAAATTCTTTGAGTCCGTAGCGGAGGCGTGATCTATGGAGAGAATATTAGAAGGAGATGTTGAAATTTATTCATAAATAACTGCCGAAGTTATAAGTGATAATTTATTAATATAGGCGTCGAAGTACTCGTCCGCATCGCTGTCATCCGGAAAAGTGTGTGTGTCCTTTGTTTTTGTATTTATTTGTATAGGTAGTAAGTTAGTTAGTCATTTAATTTAGTCATCATCATCATCTGCCTAGCCTTTTTCCAGCTATGTTGGGGTCAGCTTCCAGTCTAACAAAAAAAAACAATAATAATCGTTTATGTATTTCTTAATTCAAAATTACAATATGGAGGTATCGTTGGTGCCAAAGTAGGCACGGCCTGTGTCTTGGGCACCATAACCGGATCACGTAATTTAGAATCTAGTGTAAATAGTACTTGGCGGGTTTTCAAAAAATCATAAAATAATATGCATGAAAAATAACTACTTATAACAAAATGAAAACCCGCCAAGTTTAAAGGGAAAAATATTATTGTATTGATATCTAAAAAAATTCAAACACAAATTACTTACAATAGATTTGCAAAATAAGGCCGGTGCAAAGAAAATGGTTTAAAACTTGGCGTTGGTTTCGATTTCAACTCTTTTGCTGTCTACATGAAGTAAGGAACTTGGCCTTCTTTTTCAACATTATGTTTTTGGTGGATTAAATTTTCTTTATTTACCCATATTTATCTTTTGAAATGATTAACTAGTTTTTAATATAGGTAACTTGACAAAGCTTGTATATTTTCAAGTAGATTCTGCCCGGGGTTTCACCTGCGTGGTTTTATTTTCTTCTGCGGCCCCTAATTATTTTTCTAAAATAAAAGTAGCCTAAATTACTCCTTATAACATCAGCTATCTGCCAGTGAATCCCCTCAAAATCGATCTAGCCGTTTCCGAGATTACCGGGAACAAATAAACAGATAAGTAGACAAAAAATTTAATCATCATAAATTAAGCATTTAGAGTTAAAAGCTGTTGTTTTGAAGTGACAAACAGACAATTTTATTTATTTGTATGGCAAAATAATAACAGCCGCACAGGTCGATCGATCAGGTTAAGCTACAGCTTAACCAGCAGCTACAGCTTTGCAGCTGCAGCTGGTCTGTGGATGGGTGACCATCTTTACATACCGAGACCCCTCCGTGCCTCGGAAAGCACGTTAAGCCGCTGGTCCCGGCTGTCATTCGTGGATCTTTGACAGTCGTTACGGGTAGTCAGAAGCCCGAAAATCTGACAACCAGTCTTACCAAAGGGTATCGTATTACCCAGTAACTGGATTGTGGAGGTCAGATAGGCAGTCGCTCCATGTAAAATACTGATTTTCAGCTGCATCCGGTTAGACTGGAAGCTGACCCCAACATAGTTGGGAGAGGCAGGCAGATGATGATTTTCCTCATTCATTCCCTCGCATCGTCGTCTCTTGTCTTTATCCCATTAGAATGCTGATGATGATTTTATACGCACTTTAAGTCCTCCTCTGGTCCTTCCAGGCGCGCTCTTCGGCGGCATGGCAGGTGGTGCGGCGATGCGGCACGGTCGGCGTCGGGTGCTGTCCCTGGCAGCCGCGCCGTGCAGCCTGTCCTGGCTGCTGACCACAGTCGCCACGTCAGTTAGGATGATGTGCATCACTGCCTTCTTGGGAGGATTCTGCTGCTCGATACTGACTATGCTGTCGCAAGTAAGTTTTGATGTTTTCCTCGTGATTATGGGCAATTTTTCCTTATCAGTGGCCTTAGTGTGAGTTTTTTCGACTCAAGTTTGATTGCGAGCGCGTTAGAATTATGTATGGGAAATTAGGTTTCTTCTAGTGACCACCAGGTGGCGCTATAACTTTTTCCCATATAAAATTCTAACGCACCCGCAATCGAACGTGGGTGAAAAAACTCACACTTGTGCCTCTGCACGCGAAACATCACCATAGAGACGGGTTTTGTCGATAAAATGACAGATTGTAGACTGATTTCTAATGAAATCCGTCATTTTGTATATCCTGTCATTTAGTCTATTCGATCTGTTATTTTGTCTATTCTTCCATCGACAAAACCCGTCACATGGTCATGATAAGCTGGCTGGTTTATTAATGTTTTTTCTCTTGATCTTCAGAGCGTTTACGCCATACGGCATTTCATACAAACCTTTGTTTTTCGAAATTAATGAACCGATTTTAATGAAACTTCATACGCATAAGCAGGATACAAAGGTCTAAAAAGTTACTTAAGAACATTTTCAAAATGTCTTATTTAAAAAAGATAACTGGTTATCTATGTTTCAATGGAAAATTTAAAATCGATCTAATTTGGCTGTAACACTATTTTTAGAAAATGTTGTAACTTTTTAGACCTTTGTATCCTGCATGCTATAAGTTTCATTAAAATCTGTTCATTCATTTCGAAAAATAAGGTCTTGAAATTTTGTAGGAAATGCCGTATACGGCGTAAACACTCTTAAGTTTAGTGCCCGTGGCAATAATAGCATTTTATAAACAAAGAAAGAAAGAAAATGCGTTTCTTTGCGACAAACATGAAAAACTTGCAGAGAAAGATCACAAACAAACAAAGAACAAGTTCGGAGAAAATATGCGTCACGTCCATCGCTCAGCCTATAGCTCATAAGTACACGTATCAAACCCGAAAGGGATCGGCACCGTATCAACTCGAGTATTCTTTGTATGAAACTCCCTACTGCAATGCACACTAATCGGAATCGTAACGTAATCGCCTCGCCTCGGCTCACGAACCGCGGTGCGGTGCGTTACGGCTCGTCGTCCCCGCGCTTACGTCTCTCAGACAGACCCAGGCTCCGGGCTGCTGCTGAGAAATTTCAATCAGGAATTTCAATTCAATTTTTTGCAATTCATCTTTATTGTGAATCATAGGAAATTGTACATAACACGGCTGGTGTTAATTTTGTGGTTTATTCATTTACTAGCTGCGGCCCGCGACTTCGTCCGCGTGAAATTTTGGACCCGACCCACCGCGTCGCATTATCGTATCGCAGTAACGTGATGTTAAGTAGCCTACAGCCTTCCTCAAGATATGGGCTATTAAATGCAAAACGAATGTTTCAAATCCGACCGGTCGTTCCAGAGATTAGCGCGTTCAAACAAACAAACTCTTCTGCCTTATTATTAGTATCTATAGATTCATTTATTTCAGGCGACACAGGCTCATAGATAAATACCTTAACCTAAACATACATATTTTTAGTAATTTGCGAACAGCTATGTCCTGCCCTTAGGGCGTACAATAAAATGTAGGTACATAAAGTGAGTCTACGTGCATGTCAACAATAATATTATGACAAATTACAAATTTTACAATACAAATTTCAAATTACATTACAAATTTTAGACCATTAAATATTTGTTGGAATCACAAATTTCAATAAATAAACAGTTCGTAAATGAAAGGACTCTCTTCTTCGTCATGCTTTTCAGAGTTCGTCATTATGTTTAAGACGCATCATGTATCTATACAAAAACACACCATGACCTAGGCAGATTTTATTCTAACGGTGATTTGTCGCCAAAGAAGTCTTTCACAGAGTAATAACATTTGTTCACTAACAGTTCATGGAGATTCTTTTTAAATTAAATTAAAGTGAGTTTACATGCATGTCAACAATAATATTATGACAAATTACAAATTTTACAATACAAATTTCAAATTACATTACAAATTTTAGACCATTAAATATTTGTTGGAATAACAAATTTCAATAAATAAACAGTTCGTAAATTAAAGGGACTCTCTTCTTCGTCATGCTTTTCAGAGTTCGTCATTATGTTTAAGACGCATCATGTATCTATACAAAAACACACCATGACCTAGGCAGATTTTATTCTAACGGTGATTTGTCGCCAAAGAAGTCTTTCACAGAGTAATAACATTTCACTAACAGTTCATGGAGATTCTTTTTAAATGATTTTATTTCAGAATTTCTCAGTAACAGCTCGGAGTATAGATCATGATAGTATTTAAAAAACAAAAGACGAGAAATACGAAACAAAGTATTCCCACTAATTGCTTTGTCCCCCAAAACTTCAAACGGATTTAAACATCAGATGAAGATAACTGTCAAATTATTCATTACAAGTTTAGGGAAATTATTTGTACAGACGTTTCAATTTAAATCACGCGAACCAGTGAAAATCAGACCTTTATATCCTTGTTTTAAGTAGCACATTGCTATAACAATTTTGGGTGAAGACTGAACGACCAATTTCGCAACCCGCATGTTTCAGACGTTTGGTGCAAGACCACGCCTTATGACGGATCAAAGGCAAGATCAAATCTCTGTTATACTTAGCTGTTTGATTATTTGAGGAGCCCGTGGCTAAATAATAACAGACGCACAGGTCGATCGATCAGGTTAAGCTACGCTTGCCGCGGTTAGTCTGTTGATGGGTGACCATCTTTACATATCCCTCCGTGCCTCGGAAAGCGACGTGAAGCCGTTGGTCCCGGCTGTCATTCGTGGATCTTTGACAGTCGTTACGTACGGGTAGTCAGAAACCCGAAAGTCTTACAACCCGTCTCACCAAGGGGTTTGTATTACTCAGTAACTGGGTTGTGGAGGTCAGATAGGCAGTCGCTCCATGTATACTGGTATTCAGCTGCATCCGGTTAGACTGGAAGCCGACCCCAATATAGTTGGGAATATAGAGGTATGAGGAACAGGGTGTAAAGTTCACTCATTCTCTATAGAAAAGGGAGGATCCTCCGACCAGACGGATATTGCGCCTGGCGGGCAACTGCCCGATGATTCATGTCGGGCCGTTGTATCTATGCTAGTTGCGCGGTAAACTCTGCATGCGCGATGCAGGATTTTGCGTGACGTCAGTATGACGCGTTGTTCGCATGTGGCGTACATCGGCCCGACTTGAATCATCGGGCAGTTGCCCGCCAGACACAACTCCTGTCTGGTCGGAGGATCCTCCCTTTTCTATAGAGTATTAGTGCACTTTACACCCTGTTCCTCATACCTCTAGGAGTACAGCTTGAAATCCTTGTTAGTCTAGAGGTCGCAAGCGCTACATGCTGTGTATGAAGTTCTGAGTTCGATTACCAGCTCAAAGAAAGTGAAATTGGGTTATTGGGAGGGCAATGGTCGCAATGTTTCATGCATTTATTTGCACCATTGTCCTTTTATGAATTTACAATGTGTTTTTGTTCTAATTATGAGTTTTCTTTTGTCGTAATCGTCTTTCTTGGAAATTCAGAATGAGCACCCCACTTATCAAACTCAAACTCAAAGCATTTATTTCAATTAAACCAATTAATGATAAGTAATAAATGATTTTATTTTTGTAAGTAGGTATGTTTTTTTAAAACTAGATGAGGTCGGCGTTTCCTATCTGACTACTCTGAGAAGAAAGGCCGAAACAAACTCAGAGGTCACAGTCTCTTTTAAAGTCCAGACATAATCTTGGTCAGGTTATATGAAGACCATGACATCGATCTAGATGTCTGAGACGGTCTTTTGAAGAAAGAACCACACAGATTGAGAGGACCTGTCCAGTCAGTGCACGCATTTGTCAGAAATCGTGCAGCTCAACTCAAGAGTTAAGTAGCTCAACGATTCGACGAACAATACCAAAGAAAGGACATTTGGGTATTTAGGTAGGCCACATAAATTACTCAAACTGCCAGACCATGAGAGAGAAAAAAAAACAACTAATAGAACAGAGAGAGAAAACATATAAAAGTAATAAAATGACCCACATCGTCTTCACATTCACAAATCACAATAAATAAAATAATATAATACTTTACAAAGTAAGCAAATGTCAATGTTTATAAAAAAATCATTAATGTCAATGTGTATATAAAAAAAAGGATATTCAAAATGTAGAAATTGGAAGCAGCTCCATCCTAAGCCTTTTTGTCTTCAATATAATCTTTAACTGTTTAAAAGGCTTTCTGGCACAACTTACGTTTAATGAATGATTTGAATTTATTGAGGCTTAGATCTTGAACGTGGCTTGGTAGCTTATTATAAAAGCGTATACATTGGCATCTGAACGAGTCACCTATTTTTTTGAGCCTTGTTGTAGGTACAACAAATTTGTGTTTGTTTCTAGTATTTATATTAAGGATATCACTGTATTTTTTTTTTACATTTATTTACAGTTTACACAATTACAGGCACTTATGAATTTTCAAGGGGTCGGTCAGTCAGAAAGATGAAGCTAGCTGCCCATTCCAAAGCGTAGGTACCTATGGAGAAGAACGGGCAAGAAACTCCATGGACACTCTTTTGAATCAAAATAATATGGTTACAATGGCTTGTTTACATCATTCATGTTAAAAATGATGCATGTGAGAACGATGCAGAACGTTAATGAAAAGACGAAAAACGAAAACAATTCAAATACTAAATTAAGTTAAAATAAGCCATGGCAGCAAAGAGATGACCAGTTATAACTGACGAAATCTAAAACTTTACACAAGTTGTATAATAATATTCAGCCCGTAATACTAGTCGGTTCTCCCAACCGGACGCTTATTCAGAAAATTTCGCTCGAAAGGAAACTTCTAACGATAGAATTACTTACTTATTGTTTTAAAAGCGGTTAAAATTAAATTAATTTGTCGTTTGTTTGATGTATTCTTGGCGATTTAAACACTAACTTTGTAATTAGTTTTCGTTGTTAAAAACTAATTTGAAGTGTTACATAAAAAGGAAGAATGGTGGCGTAAATTAACGGTTCGAACAAAACGTTGTAAAGAAAGTCCATAACTCTTTAGATTATAATTTACCTTTGAATACCTAAGTGTTTTAGTTCTTATTTCCCATAATAGAACACCAAACATTATCTTGTAACAACTGACGTAGGGAGACCTTTTCCCAGCTGTGAGACACCGAATAATAGGTACAGGTCGAAAAATAGAAACCTCTGACCTGTACACCTACAAAAATCTATGCAAATCATCAAATGACCCCTCCCGCTCTGGGTGGAGCGGAAGGGAGTGTCAGACTCTTACTGACTAAAACCCATCCGTGTTCCTTCCTTAGCCCTTTATGTTCCGGGCCAGCGGTAACCCTTTCGGACAATCCCGCTGACTCGGCAGGCTTCAGACCTAAGGGCCCCCTTTTCTGCTGCTGACATCTCTTTGAGGCGCGCGTGGAAGACGTACGCGCCGTCCGGCATAGGCCTGGTCCTGTTCGGACGGTGAGCTACCCATTACTCTCCGCCCGCAGGCCCGCGCCTTCGGTGGCCGGGAGTCGTCCCGTGGCTATATATCGTCACTGGAAAGGAGAAAATGCCAAAGCGCCATTTGAGCCAAAATGAGCTATAAAGTACAGGGTTATTTTTTAAAGACCAGCCAAATGTAAGAGTGTGGTACAGAATACCAAACTGAACAATTTTGTCCATGGGACCAACATCGTAAACGCAAATAAAAATTCAGCCATCCCATACGTTTAGGTCGAATAGGTATTGAACTTTTCTATGGGACAGTTGATAAATTTTTCGCGATTACGATATTGGTCCCATGGAGAAATTTGTTCATTTTGATGGTCTGTACTACACCCATAAATTTGGCTGGTCTTTGAAAAATAGCCTTGTATAATATATCGTTGGATTAGATTTTTTTTCCGCGTCAATATGTTTAGGTTTCAAGACAATCTGAGTCAATTTTAATTGTCCCTGTGGATTGTGGCTATCGTTGAATCCAAAGATGTATTATATAACTCATTTTGGCCCAAATGGCGCTTAAGCATTTTCCCCTTTCCAGTGACTATGTAATACATGTAGGAATTATTGCGGAAATGATAGAGGGAACGGAAAGTAAATGAAGGACTGAGTGAGTGAGAGGATGAAGAACCAATATGGCTACGGAGTGTGAGGACGAAATAGATAGTTCGGTGTTGAAAATCTTTTGTAATTTTAAAATACATTAAATATACTTTGGTTTTAAGTGATTTTTATTGGTATCTACTCGAATCCCAAACACTAATATTAGTATTTAAATATTATTACTGTGTAATTTCAGGTCTACATCAGCGAGATATCAGTCCCCGACATCCGCGGCTGCCTCAGCGCTGTGCTCAAAATAGTCGGCCATCTCGGAGTCCTCTTCAGCTTCACCATCGGTGCCTACCTCGACTGGCAACAATTAGCCTTATGCATATCTGCTGCCCCTTTACTTCTGTTCTGCACCGTGCTATACATACCAGAAACACCAAGCTACCTCGTCCTAACAGGGAAAGACGAGGAAGCGTATAAAAGTCTGCTCTGGTTACGAGGTCCTGATTCAGACGTTGCTCAGGAGTTAGCTACAATACGCACAAATGTTCTAGCAAGCAAGAACTTTAGCCAAAGACAGAGTCAAATGTCTGGGAGTCAACTTATAAATTCGTTTGACGTAAGAACTATGAATAGGCTCTTAGGACCAATTTTAGTGACGTGCGGTCTTATGATGTTCCAACGGTTTTCTGGGGCTCATGCGTTCTCGTTCTACGCTGTGCCAATTTTTAGAAAGACTTTCGGTGGTATGAATCCTCATGGAGCGGCAATTGCTGTGTCTTTCGTCCAGCTTCTCGCCTCTTGTCTCTCTGGCTTGCTGATAGATACTGTGGGCCGTCTTCCGTTACTAATAGTGAGTTCTGTCTTAATGTCCATGGCGTTGGCCGGGTTCGGCAGTTACGCGTACTACGAAGAAGTTCACCGCAATCAGAGAATTCAGAACGTCATGTTCCATCAGACGATAGGGCAGAATGACTGGATTCCTTTGTTGTGTGTCCTAGTTTTTACAATAGCTTTTTCTTTGGGCATGAGTCCTATATCTTGGCTGTTGATTGGGGAGTTGTTTCCTTTGGAGTACAGAGCGTTTGGCAGCGCCATGGCGACGGCGTTCAGCTATCTCTGCGCTTTCGTCGGTGTAAAGACCTTCGTGGACTTCCAGCAGACATTGGGATTGCACGGTGCATTTTGGTTATACGCTTCTATAAGTGTTGGTGGTCTCTGTTTCGTGGTATGCTGCGTCCCGGAGACCAAAGGTAAGGACTTGGATGAGATGGACCCAAATTACGTTCAAAGTTTATCACCAAAGAGGTAAAAGGTTAATTTTCCTTCGTGGTTACTTGAAAGCTTTTGGATTAGATGTAGATAATGTAGAAAGGGTTGAACGAAAGGATTTTAGGATGGACTCCTAATTTTAAAGTAATTGTATATGAAATAGAGGTTGAAACAATAAACTTGAATTTTAAGTATGTCTAAATTGAAATTAAAATCTATAAAGGCTCTCAATGCTAAATGATGGACGTTAAAAACACCAAGGAAAAAGGCCTTTAAAATAAAGTTCTATGAGTAAGGATCATGACGTCATGTATATATGTAAATGTAGGCTAGAGAAAAGAGGTAGATCCCTGTGTTTAAAGTGGCCTAAAAGAATGTTAAGTTTTCAAGTAAGCACGAAGTTTCGAGAACATATTGTACGTAGGAACAAAATTATATCGAATCCACCGCGAAATTTTGGCTGTGCTTTTAAAACATTTTTTAATAAAAAATACTACGCCACATAATTTTATGGTGGGCGATCTTAATCTTTAGAAATTTTAGTAAAAAGAGATATTATACTCGCATATCCTTAAATCCATATCTTAATAGTTTCATTTGAACTTAGTTTGTTAAAGATTGCAGTGGTCCATACTTTTACCTCTCTTCTCCTTAGAGATATTTAAAAGAAAATAGAAAAAAATATATTTCCCATGTTCTCAAGAATAGCGAAAGTATCTATCTTAATTATACTGGTTAATATTTTATCGAGCTTTCCTATCTTAACTACGACAATAATTAAGACAATAAATAAATAATTAATTATGAATAACAAATATAATTATTATTAGCCTAGAGATGGTTTGATTCTGAATGGTAATATTTATTTGAGTGAATTATCATAGAAGGATGCAGTGACTGTAGAAATTATATTAATATAGGATTATATTCTGAAACTTAATGAAAATAAAAAAGCTTCATCATAATTTTCACTGACTAGGATGAAGAATTTGTTAAAACTGTGCCGATGTTGAAAAAACTATGTAAGCATTTGTTAAATCATATTCGTGAATGGCACCATAATTGCGTAACACACTCTCAATCGACGTATTCCACATTGGGCACCCGCTTAAATGGCACCTTAGTGAATGTGCCGCTGTGTGTCAGGTGCATTCACTCAGGGCCTCAAGTCTGCTATTACAATAGCGTCAGAATGGTCTATCATTGATTTCATAATTGTTGATTTTGACAAGTTTGCTAATCTACTAATATATTGGCGTCATTATGACTTTCCAATGGTCAACCACTGACACTCCATTGAAAGAAATGGCATAGAATGGTAATCGTACATAATTAAAAATTAATTACTGACTTAGGCGGTAATCTCCTAAAATTTTGACAGTTCCTTTGATCAGTGACCTACCATTAGAACGTCATTGTGCAGTCATTGCTTTTAAATCGTTATGAGTATCGTTTAAGTTCTGTGCCATTGACCGACCAATGATCAACCATTATGAATTTAGCAGATTACGAACTTTTAGCAAAATGACAATGGAATGGTGGTGGGATCGTGTTGGAATGACGAATTTATAAAAGTAGCAGACTTGGGGCCCAGGTGCCATTTAAGCGGGTGCCCCATGTGGAATACGTCTCTCAATCACAATGTGAATAATTTTTGAGGATATTGCTAATCCATTGCTTCATAAGTCTGAAAAATTTATCTGCTCAGCAACGTAATTAATGCAATGAATGTTGTTGTATGAACCTGTTGATTATGAAATAAAAACTTATTAAACTCATTATTAAACTTCATGCTCGAAAAAATGTTCTGCTCAACAATGGCATTTTTACTGTTAGTGTTTTACGCAATTACTTACCCCGTGGAATACTTTTATTTGAAAGGTTTTTATTTTTATGATAACCTTAGATTCAAGTTTCCTGACATTTGAACACGAAACCGAAAGCATAATATTCCAAAAAAAAAAACAAATGTATTTACTGTATAGTTCAAATAATTTATCATTATTAAAACATTTATGGGAACAAGTATATTATTTTTCATAGAGTATAAAGTCGGTAACTTATGAACTGCTGTTGTGTGTTAGCGTTAGATTCTATTGCTATATTTTACTGTTTAATGTTGTACCTAATATTATAAATAATAATTATTCTGAAAGAAATATAGTTCCTTGGAATTTTTGTTACCCGGTCTTGAGAACGTTTGATCAGGAGTGAAAGAGTGAAGAGAGAAGAAAACTACAGATTATTGCCATCAAATGCGCATACTCGTATATTCAGACTCAAGGCTGCTACTGAGAAATTATAGGTATAAACCTCCTCCTTATTAAATGTTCTTGAATCGAAAACATAATTTAGACCTATTAATAATATTGCTTTAAGGAAACTTAATCCGAACTGTAAGATTGTATAATTGTCCAGTTAGAACGTCGCCTTCGTTAGTGTAAACCTGCCATACTAATATCTATTCTATCACTATTTATTTAAAGTTTATAATTATTTAATCAGCTAAGAGCGTTTAAAAAATTATATGGGATTTGAAATATTTGGATGCAATTGGAAAACTACAATACGTTAGTTATGTTTTTACAACTATATTAGCTTACAGGTTACATACAATGCGTAGACAACAATACGACAATAAATGAAAGCGCTAGCAATACTAGGAGTATTTTGGAACCAGATCAAATTAATCTTAACATTGATTTTGAAAATATCAATAATCAATATCAAGGGAGGGCTTGTGGTTAAGTAATTACAGCCGCACCAGTCGATCGAGGTTAAGCTACGCTTGCCCCTGTTGGTCCGTGGATAGGTAACCATCTTTACATACCAAGACTCCTCCGTGCATCGGAAAGCACGTTAAGCCGTTGGTCCCGGCTGTCTGGATGGTGGATCTTTTACAGTCGTTACGGGTCGTCAGAAGCCCGAAAGTCTGACAAGCAGTCTTACCAAGGGGTATCGTATTACCCAGAAACTGGGTTGTGAAGGTCAGATAGGCAGTCGCTTCAAGCAAAATACTGGTATACAGCTGCATCCGATCAGACAGGAAGCCGACCCCAACATAGATGTGAAAAGGCTATATACTCGTAGGTGTGATTGAATTTGAAAATATCTAATAAATCTTATCATTGAATTTGAATTTTTGAACAAACTAAATAGTAGTGACGGGCTGACTACGGGTTTTGCCTAGCAACCAACTGGATATAGTGAGTAAATTATTGGATATATTTGATAATATTTTTGAACAAACTAAGTAGTAGCGAAGGGCTGACTACGGGTTTTGTCTAGCAACCAACTGGATTTAGTGGGTAAATTATTGGATATACTTGATAAAATTTTTGAACAAATTTTTATTAAATTTTTGAACAAACTAAATAGTAGTTACGGGCTAACTACGAGTTTTGCCTAGCAACCAACTGGATATAGTTAGTAAAATATTGGATATATTTGATTAAATTTTTGTATCTTCACCTTCTTAGCGTGTCGATGGCAAAAATATTTTTTTTTTCTTAAATTTGGCCTAAAATTCAGCAACACGGATATCTTTGGCTGACGCAGCCATTAGGTCCTCACATGTGCAGGTGACAGGACATGCGGTGCAAGATGGGAGGTGAGCCATTGTCTGTGGAGAGATACCGCATACACACCCGTTCGCTGACGCAGCCATTAGGTCTTCACGTGTGCAGGTGACAGGACATGCGGTGCAAGATGGGAGGTGAGCCATTGTCTGTGGAGAGATACCGCATACACACCCGTTCGCTGACGCAGCCATTAGGTCCTCACGTGTGCAGGTGACAGGACATGCGGTGCAAGATGGGAGGTGAGCCATTGTCTGTGGAGAGACACCGCATATACACCGGAGGTCAGAGCCTTCCATGAACTCCCACTTGTGGAGGTTGTCCTTGCTGCAGCCTACTTGGGTACAAAGTCTATTTAACGTTTTCCAAAACTTATAGACTCTTTGATGGTTTAAATTTTTTATGCAGACTATGAGCGTCATTAGATATACAAAGTTCAAATTATTGTCGTGTCGTCGTCTCCACACTGTAAATAAAGGGCTATCTATTCATACACCAAATATTTTAATAGAAAATCTATAAGTACAGAAACCATAGCAATGATTTTTTTATCTAAGTTTTTTTTTTTACGTAATTATTATAATTTTAAAATTGCTTCAGACATTTTGCATTTATAAAACCTTTACATCGCTTCAATGACAGTAGTTATACAACGTGGAAACTATCGTAATGGATGTGAAAAAATAAGGAGCCAGGCCAGTATTTATTAAGTGTCTAGTAGGTTTTTTTTTTATTTTTTTTTTCATTTCTGTGGTTTCTTTACCACTGAAGTAGCTCTTAAAATATTTTGTGTATGAATAGATAACCTTACAAATCCTGACTGTTATCAAAAAAAAAATCAATTTTTAAAAAGGGACTTTCTGAAATTGGGCTTGAATATTGCCAAGATTAAACTGTATTCCTTTGAACTTACAAACATCGTTGTAAAGGAGAAATGGTAGTATATAGGTATAGCAGCTCCCCAATTGCGTAACAATCTATCAATCTCAATCTAAATCATTTTGAAGGACATTGCTAATCCATTGCTTTATAAAACTGAAAAATTTGTCTGCTCCGCAACTTAAATAACGCAATGAATGTTGTTGAACTGTCAAAATGAAGTCAGTAAATAAATAAAATAAAATTCATTTATTTCAGGTAAAGCCCTATATTCAATACAAAAAAAAGAACATAAATTATCAATTTGTCATCTTAATTTTAAAGATGAAATGTATTAGGTACTTACATTTAATTTTATTTTTTAATTGTCAAATAAAAAGTACTTAAAAGTCAAATTATATTTTTTTTTTTAAACGTCAACATTACTACCTATTGATAGTATGTTACGCAATTACCCCGCTAGTTTTATTTTGGTTACAATAATTTAAAATGAAGTGACTGACTATCGGTCACTACTGCGACACATCGTAAAGACAAAACTTTAAAATAATAAATTATAATTATTACAATGGTTGACGTAATTATAATCTAATAAGACATAATTAATTAATTAGAAGGCCTAAACCCCTGCAGTAAGATCAAATAAAATAATTATTAATCAATTATTTGCAAATAGTTTCTCTAGAGAAAAATATTCGAGAAATAATAATTATTAATATAAAAAAATCATAATCACACAGATTATTAATAGACAAATTTAATAGGTTGTGAATTTATACATTTTCTAGATTTTTTATAATACTAAAATGAAATATGTATTAAAAAAATAATAGCGTTGCTTCTTATTACGTAAGTTCCCTTCTAATTACAGCTTGCTTGCATTAGAAGTGTATGTTGTAGATGTGTGTGGGCTTACCTTTATTTAAAAAATATAATAAACTTAATGGTAAAATAATTCTGTATACTTTGTTCTTATTATTTAAAAGCTATGAAATTGTTTGTAAAGGTCTGAGCGTATTTTAATGTGGGAGCACATTTAAATGAGTTATTATTGTTAAAATAAATCCTATTATGGGTTCTGTTTTTTTTGCTTTTTAGATACGGAACCCTAAAAGTCTAGCGAAACTCCACAGACGTACTGGGTATCGATATCTAACCACAATAAAATAAAAATATAAAAGATTTGATATTCCTTTGAAGGGTAATGTTGTTACTTGAAGTTGAAAGTTGAAAAAATATGTTTTTTTTTTGTTTTGTCGTGTTACGAAAACAATTCCCGCCAGTGAAGTTACAAAACAAAACATATATATTTTTTTAAACTTAGGTATACAGGGTTATTGGTAAAACATTAACAACCTCTTAAGAGGGCATTGTACTCGTCATTATGAACAACTTTTACTATGGGAACAAACCTGAAATCGCGAAAAAAAATCAGCTGTTCCCTATATTTCTGTTCGTATACCTAACTCGTCAAAATGGAGGGAACAGCTGATTTTTTTTTTCGCGATTTCGTGTAACCCTGTATTTCGATAGACTACACTATCGGTTGATGACCCCACAAATAAAGTCCTCAAATTAATTAACATTTTTGTTTTATCATGTTTTGATATCGATTCTCATCGTGCAACGGGTTTTGCTAACTAATCTAATTTGAACCTGTGTTCTTACAATGCTTCTAGCCAGACCTGCTTCTGAACTTTTCCAACAGAAGTTCTTTTGATATAGATTCTTGTGTGCGCCGAAAAAATTCAGTTCTTCAACGACTTATTTTTTTATATTTCTGTGTGTTTAGGTAAAACGGTGTGGAATATGAAAATAAATAAATTTTAGTCTTAAGGCTTAGCCTTTTAGCTACGTGACGTGGTAGTCAGGTGTGCCTGTTCTAGATTCTATTCCGTTTACAGGAAGCTACTGAAAACTCGACGCCTAGGATTAATCACATTTTATCAACATTTATTGTAACCGTACTAAAGATGCACATTCGTTAAGGTATAATATTTAGTCGAACCTCTATAAAAATCCATTTTGCGCTCCTAAAAATATTATTGAAAGTCTATTATAATAATTGCGCCTCTTTTTGTAATCGTCAGATAGTTCTTATTTTGGGGTCCTATAAATACTTAATAGCCAAGATGATATTACATGGATCATAGGATGTAGCGTTTGGTCACAGTTATAATATAACCTTACGTTACCCATTTGTTCAGCATGCCCTTGCTTATAGTTACTGCGACCTATTTGGCTCGCGCGTGGTCGGTCACAGTTCCAATCTAACCTAACCCGTTTGGCCCAAACGGGTTAGGTTGGCTTGTTAGCTTAGTTACTGTAACCAACTGTAAGAAAAGGCCAGAAAGATAAAGAGGCACAATTATTACAAAAAAGTTTGCATCATTAGATGGTCAATAAGTTTTTTAGAGGATCGGTTAAATATTTTCGATTCTGTTATATGAAGATGATGTTGGTAATTTTTTTAGGTAAGCGTACGAATTGAATGTGAGAAAAATGTGATTGGTCCCTATGCTAAGTGTGATGTACCTACTTATATTACAGTAATTACAAATAATTGACATACAGACTATTATTGCTATTATTGTAGTAATTATTTTGCGGGAAAATGTAATACGATACTTAATGTAATTATAATAAATGGAAATATTGAAGTATTTACTTTACGTAACTAGGTATAATTATTTATCATTATGTACAAAGACTACAATATAATGCGGATTATGTATATTAGACATTTATGTGTTCTTGTGAAATCTAGTAATAGTTTTTTTTTATTTAAATGGCATCTCGCATTTCAAACTAGGAGGTTGTCGTTTGCACCCGGACTTGTCTGTGGAAGCCTCAATAAATTAAGGCCTCTAGCCAGGGCTTGAAAAAACTAAGCGACTACACGCTAAGGGCACCCCCTGTGGGGTACGGACCTTGGCTTAGGGCGTCGTCGCTACGTCTGTCACCCCCCACACATCAGGACCCGAGGTGGCGGCGCGAAGTGTTACTTAGCCGTCGGAGGGGAACACCATAGTCCCCCCTGACCCGACGAGGCCTGCAGTGGCACCAGTGCCAGTGGGGGTTGCAGAAGGATCATACGTTCCCGCGACCCCCGGCGTAGGTGTGAGATGGAACACCGGGGTGATCTTTAGTCAATAAGAGTCTAACAGACCCTGCCACCCGCCCCAGGGCAGCAGACATCCATGAGGATTTTCCACACCGGAAACAATAAACAAGGACAGGCTGGATCAGAATTTCTAGTGATTGGTTTAAACTATCAATTTAAATACGTACAATCAAGCTACTAAATCTGTCAAATTTCTTTAGTAGATTTTCAACTTTATCGCTACAGCATAAGGTTCAAGGTTGATTGGGAAAAATTGACAGTTTTGGGTAGCTTGATGTGCTGGCGTATGGACATAACATCACGCCTGTAATCTCTAAATTGACGAATGATTGACGTGTAAAAGTGTTTGTACAAACCTACTTACAAAAATAAAATCATTTATCATTTATCATTTAAAGGGTTAGGCAGAGGTACATAAAGCCACTTTTCGCCAGTTATGTTTCAGGCCCAAGTAATAGCGGGCGAGACTAATCAACTTCGGGTCAGTTTAAATATTGTTATAAAGTTTTATTTAAAAATAATAATTTTTTTTTACTTTTTTTTTTAAATTACTTTTGTAATTATATTTTCCCGCAAAAAAATGCTAACAAATATTAACCTAATTACCTACAGTGTAAAGTATATTTTGGCTCACAGCACCACCTCGTAGAATAAGATAGAAAGGCTTTAACTAGCTTAGTGTCTCCATAAAAGACTTTAGATTGTACAAAATAACTGTAAACAATAACAATTTTACCATAGATTATTATTATAATTTATAAATTTCTCTGTAATCTAAGCAACGAACTTCCAAGACGACCCTAAGGTTTGAAATTGACAATAATAATTATAAGTGTTGAAGGTAGATGGCGCTAGTTTAAGTTTCCAATTATTATTTTAGTACCATGTGTCCGTAAGTCGTGGGTTCGAACCCAGCCAGGCACATTACTTTGTGCAAATGACTTCATTACCACTGCTCTCAAAACGGTGAAGGAAAACATCGTGAGGAAACCGGCATGTCCTAGTACGAAAAATTCAAAGACATGTGACATCCACCAAACCGCACTGGTCCCGCGTGGTGGATTACAGCCCACTACCTCTCACCGAGAGGAGGCTTGAGTCCCAGCAGTGGGAACATTATAGACTCATTGATTATAATATTATAATTTTAAAGATGGAGGGAGTACCAGGCAATGGCGCCGATTCTGTTGTTTACAAACTAAACTAAATTTAAGTTCAGGCATCTTTTTCTTTCTATTTCATTATGACAAGGACAGAAGATAAATATTAGTTTAGTCCTGTCAAATTAGTCAGCGCCTGGCGTAAATTGGCGTATTTTTAGTAGCCAATTTTTTAATCTCGTCAATTTCAATTTTTTAAGTTGTCTATGGAGTATCTTAATTTGACAGGACTAAACTAATAATTATCTTCTGTCCTTTTCTTAGTGAAATAGAAAGAAAAAGATGCATGAACTTAAATTTAGTTTAGTTTGTAAACAACAGAATCAGCGCCTATGGAGAGGACTTGATGAATAATTATTGTTATTTAAATTAATATATCTATAGCTAAATGACCACTCTAAAGTGCTTCTAGTACATCGAACTTATCAAGAACGTACTAACTGTTAAGTAGTTTTAACACTACCTAACTATAAGAACAAGTATTTAAAATGAAAAGTAGCTTTGACAAAATATTTGGGGGTAGTGAAAAAACAAACTTTTTTTTTGGATGGGATATCATCAACAACACGACCTTACGCTGTCTTTCCACCAGAGATGAGGGAGGATGCGTAGCGAGGGATGTGTGTAAAACAAACCAATACCAACGCTAATTTAGTTCAAGCTATAAAAACTGGCCAAGTGCGAGTCGGACTCGCACACGAAGGATTCCGTACCACAAGGCAAAAACACCAAAAAAAAAAACATGTTTGTTGTATGGGAGCCCCCCTTAAATATTTATTTTATTTTAATTTTATTATTTATTATTAAAGTTAAAATACAACTGAGTATTTTGTGAATATTTCAAGTGCCTACCTGTTGCCATTTTTGATATCGAGCAAAAAAGGGCAAAAAAATCGCGTTTGTTGTATGGGAGCCCCCCTTAAATATTTAATTTATTTAATTTATTTTGTTTTTAGTATTCGTTGTTATAGCGGCAACAGAAATACATACTTTGTGAAAATTTCAACAGTCTAGCTATCGATACAGCCTGGTGACAGACAGACAGACCTAGCTATCGATACAGCCTGGTGACAGACAGACAGACAGACGGACAGACGGACAGACAGCGAAGTCTTAGTAATAGGGTTCCGTTTTTACCCCTTGGGTACGGAACCCTAAAAATGAAGCGATGTTATTTGTTGGTTTCACACACATCTGTCGCTACGCATCCTCACTCACCTCTGATCGAATGGCAGCCTTATTTTATAATAAGCCTTATATAATCATGATCGTACTAGGAGTACAAAATTAAAGCTCTTAAGATCATATTTGCGATAAAAAGAAACAAAAATATGTATTTATTTCTTTACTCTATTTTATTACATTTCTCAAGGGATGAAGTACAGACCAGCACATCAAGCTACCCGAAACTGTCAAATTTTCCCAATCAACTTTGGACCTTATACTTTAACGATAAAGTTGAAAATCTATTAAAGAAATTTGACAGATTGTAGTAGCTTGATGTGCTGGCGTCTGTACATACATACACAAATCTTCTACGCCAACTAGCGCCATTGAGATACTGCGGAAATTTTCGGTACTATGATTAGTGACAAAAAAAGAATATATTTGAATGATAACTCTAGCCATGTTTGACAATAAACTATTTAAATTATGTTTAAAGAACCGTTTACACTTCAACAAGTAGGTACAAGGATTTAAAGTACATTGGCGGTCACAAACAGAGTTAGTCGCACTTGGTTCATACACAAAACGCAATGTACTGCTGGTCTGCTGCTAATTAAAGTGTAAACGGCCCTAACTTTTCCTCTATCGTAGTAAGTTAAGTCAAATCGAATATTATGAACTAAAAACTTCTAGTATGTTTTCTGTAACGCTGGAAAATACGCCTAAATAAAGTAATTATTAGTTTGATTTTTAAATAGTTCATGGTTTTATTAACGTGATTACCCTATGTTTACATTTTTGCTTACTACAAGTAAAAGATAAAAATACCTACGTTTCCTTATGCATACCCTCTACCCGGGGAGAACAACGAAGGTGTATGTCGGACTCCTACCGACTAAAAAATCACAGCGGTGCTGTTCTGTAAAAATCTCACCGTGAAAACTTAGTGAAGTGAGCGTCGAGTGAGCTGTCAATAGTGTATAGTTCCTAGCAAAAACAAACTCACTTCACCTATGTTTTCACGGTGAGATTTTTACAGAATCGGCCGGCTGTTCCTTCTACCTTACTGCCATGAGGAGGGGGCCCGGCAGATATTGTACATTAGCCGCATCCCCGGCTGGTATCAGACTATCAGCCTGCCATGTCGAGTGGACCCCTTCACCAAGCGCGGCTCGTCTTTCCATAAAGACGCACATGGAACACTGCGTGTCACCTCTTTGGGCCTGACCGTTCGAGAATAATAACTAAGTACCTACATTTGAATTAAGAATTTAAGATAATTTTCAAGTTACGGAACACATTTACATTGCAACCAAAAACTTATTAGGACCTATTTGTTACAAATGGTCACTCAAAAATCAACTTAGAATTCATTTAACTAAAGCAGTTATCTGATTAAGAAGCGATGAGCACTGCTTTAAGTAATGATAAAACCGACCTTTTGTCACCCACCCCAATTCGAGTTCCTTTGTTTATGCAGAGCTCGTCATACAATATGCATCTAAACAGAACCCTATTTTATCGTTAGCACGGCAGACTTGTTCACGAACCCCTCGTTAGACGAATTTTACATCTTTTTACAATACTGGTCGATAAATTTAAAATGGCGCCCTCTTTCCAAAGGTTGTGCAACTAGCTTGTGTTTTAAATACGTCACACAGAGTTTTCGTGTTCGTTTTACACCAATGTGAAGCCAGATGACGCCACTTATCACTTTTGATGACAGCGACAAAATTTTATTAGATTGTATAGAGGGCGTATTATTTAAGATTTCAATTCAAATCGTTTGTTTATGATACATGGGTTACATACAGGTGTTCATTATATAATTATATATTTAATAATGTTCATTCCATGATCAGCCACATAAGCATACAAATGATGAATAATATAATGAATAATATAATGAAAATATGATTATAAAATTCTAATGATTTGATATAAATTCCATTGAAGATTAAATATAAATTCTATTATTACTATTATACTTGCATGACAGATACAAGACAATCAACAACAATAAATTATAGTCAAGCGGACATAAAACGTTTAAAAAATTCCAGTCGATAAAAAATCAAAAACAGAGTATTATAAGTTTTCTATAAGAAATCGGAACAATTTATTTTTAAAGACATCAAAATTGCTACATTATTTTATGTCATTAAGAATCTTATTGTAGACCTTTGTGGACATAGCAAACACACTTTTCCCAAAGAGAGCACTTTTTCCAGAGAGAGAGAGAAGAGAAAGAGGGGTTCTATACTGACAAACGACTTCTATTTCACGATTTAAGCTCTAATGTAAATAGTGATGGATGATGTCTAATAAACAAGGCAATTTTAAAACTTATAGGTAAAGATGGCACGGTAAGAATTAATATGGAGGAATATTAAGCATGGAGGTAATATGACGTTGTTGCACTGTGAATTAACACTGCTGGAGATTATCCAACAGATATGAATAGGTACTTAAAAGTAATCGCCGACTCATTAAAACAACTAATTGGACATTGGGGTTCAAGAATATACTCGTAGGTAGTTAATTCTGTCATTACCTATGCATGATTCTGCACAAATACAAGGAGGATACGACCGTAAATTAAACTGCGCAGTAAATCTAATGGTCCCAGTTTGCAAGTAAGAATTATGAGGGTTAGGTACATGACTGATTGACTGACTCATCAACGCCCAGCCCAAACCCTTGGACCTAGAGAACTGAAATTTTGCACAGAAGTTCCCTTTATAATGTAGACAAGGAATAAGGAAGGATTTTTAAATTCAACCCCTATGGGGTTAAATAGGGGATAAAAGTTTGTATGAACAATCTTATTCCTTGAGTTAATAAACTTAAAGCTTGGCAGGAATACTTATCAAAGTAAATTATGAAGTTTATCATTCTAAACTACCCTCTAAAGGGGGATTGGGGGGGGGGGCAAAATTTGTATGGAAGAACTTTATCGCGCGGTCCAATTACCTCGAAACTTGGTATTTTTTTAACTCAAGGAATAAAATTGTTCATACAAACTTTCATCCCCTATTTAACTCCCTTAGGGGTTGAATTTAAAAAAATACCTTCCTTATTCCTTGTCTACAATATAAAGGGAACTTCTGTGCAAAATTTCAGCTCTCTAGGTCCAAGGGTTTGGGCTAGGCGTTGATGAGTCAGTCAATCAGTCAGTCAGGACTTTTCTATTTATTTATATAGATAGATAGATAATTGCTTCATATTTTGCAATAAATTACCAGCGTTGTGTCATCGTGCTTCTCTTTCTTTCTATGCAGTCTGACAGCCACCGCGCTTTAGGTTATGAAGTCCCCTTATTGAAACATTATTATCATCGGTAGGTACCACATATTAGGGGGCTTATGTTATCAATGGCGAGTTCCCATTCTCCCATGGGGTGTCAAGTCAAGTGTCATGGCCGCCACTACATGGCGCGCGTGCGAGGGGCGATAAAAAATGTATTACTATCAAAATGTGATTGAAAATTACTTATACTTTTGTGGAGATTTTTATGCGTCTGGGAAAGTTTTTGCGCGACTTTAATAATGTAAATCCTGCACGTTGCTTCTAAAATATTTCAATTTAAAATTAAATTGAATTTGATGAATTCAGTTTTGAGGGGCCCGTGGCTAAATAATACCAGCCGCACAGTTCGATTGATCAGGTTAAGCTACGCTTGCCGCGGTTGGTCTGTGGATGGGTGACCATCTTTACATACCGAGACCCCTCCGTGCCTCGGAAAGCACGTTAACCCGTTGGTCCCGGCTGTCATTCGTGGATCTTTGACAGTCGTTACGGGTAGTCAGAAGCCCGAAAGTCTGACTACCAGTCTTACCAAGGGTATCGTATTACCCAGTAACTGGGTTGTGGAGGTCAGATAGGCAGTCGCTCCATGTAAAATAGCCTTAGCTAGGCAGATGATGATGATGATGAATTCAGTTTCGAAGAGGTATTCCACTCAGCGGAGCACATTTCAACCGCACTTGAACGTCCCACTCCTGGGCATTTTCACTAAGCCTTTGGCCCGCTTCGAAATTACAGTGTAAGCGGGTGCAGTGTAAGCGGGTGGGAGTGCAGTAGCATAATTAGCCTTTAATGTTCCCACTGCTGAGATACAGGCCTCCTCTCTGTGAGAGGGAGTGGGCCGTAGTCTACCACGCGGCCTCCGAGGGAAGTTTGGTGGTTGTCACATGTATTCGAATATTTGGTTCTCGGACAATATTTGATTCCAAAACAAAAAGGCTTTTGTCGAGTGAAATGTTTGAATTTGCAATTAGATTGCAAATATAATACAGCTAGCCAAATCAGAAAACTGGCCAAGTGCGAGCCGGACTCGCACACGAAGGGTTCCGTACCACAAGGCAAAAAGGCCGAAAAAACACGTTTGTTGTATGGGAGCCCCCCTTAAATATTTATTTTATTCTGTTTTTAGTATATTTTTGTTATAGCGGCAATAGAAATACATCATCTGTGAAAATTTCAAATGTCTAGCTGTCACGGTTCATGAGATACAGCCTGGTGCCAGACAGACAGACGCAAGTGGAGTCTTAGTAACACGGTCCCGTTTTTACCCTTTGGGTACGGAACCCTAAAAAGGTGACACCAAAAAATGTTGATCCAAAGCCACTGTGACAAATTAATCACTGTGTCAAAGACTTTCCAATTTACAGTGATTAAAAATACGAATTTCAGACCACGGTACTTAATTGAAGCTAAAAGAAAAAGTTTTAAAAGTTTCAGTCCCCTCCGTGGTAGCAAATTAATAACCTTATCTTGACCGTGCAGGACACCATAAAACAACGAAAGAAATGGGAAATAAAAGAACGTAATGCGTTGGAATAAGGTTGATTTTCCTAAGGAATGTAGTAAGAGCCGTTCATAAACACCTTTGAAACCGTATCACAGCTGGTGCATTCTGTAAGAATCTCATCGTGAAAACTTAACTGAAGTCTAGAAGTGAGCTGTCATTTACTTTAAGCTCTCTTCATCTAAGTTTTCACGGTGAGAAAGGAGATGTTTGAAAAAGGTCCCAGTATATGTACAGTACCTCGAAAATCGAGAAAAATCCCTGGAATTTGGGAAAAATACAGATAAATGGCATAAATGCAAATTTTTCTTGTAATCATTTGATATTTATCAATTATTTTTACCGACTTTCAATATGGTGTCTCGCCAATTTAGGTACTCTGTGGTTAAAAAACAATGAGGGTATACCATAGATCGACCATTGATCATAGGTCGTGAACTGTCTACTGTCACTTCAGTCGCTTTGACAATGTAATATGACAGAAATAAACATGTCAAACGTCAATAATGACAGCTTACCGCCATGACGGGTTTTTGTTGTGTGTTGCAATTTCAAGTGTACATCCTTGTGCTTTACTACCAAACAAAGCTAATTTATAGTAATTGGATGATTGAAAACTGTTTTAATTGTGTTTCCCCATTTTTTAGTATGGTGTACAAAGACCTGACCGGGACTCCATACATTTTGAAACATCTCCTTTACATAAGCATTGCTGTATGCTAGCTTGTGGCACATAGTCGCAAGTATCATCACCATCAGCCATTTCAGTCGAAAAAGTCCACTGCTAGACATAGGCCTCCCCAAGTACCGCCACTTCCTGGATTCCTGCGGCCTTCACCAGGTCCACCTTGTATGGGGCCTTCCAACGCTACGTCTTTCGGTATGCGGTCGCCACTTTTTTCGGCCCCATCGGCCATCTGTTCTACGAGCAATGTGCCCCACTGCCTGGCACTTACTTATTTGGCCTAGTAATTACTCCCTTGGACGAGACCACAAAAAGTGATTTTAACAATTTCTAGCATGATAACAAATTGATTTTGACTTCGCCTTTATTTCGTAGCACTAAGGTTGGTTTCCGTAGTTCAAGTTACCTGACTGACATGATGCAAAAAGAAGAAAAACTATTTATTTAATTTAAACTATTTCTGTCCATATTTTGTTAGTAGCGACCTACTTACTAGCGACATGAAGTTATTGCGTTCAGAATCTGCACAGTTAATAAGGACCAACAATTTGCCGGCTACTGGGAATAATTTGTAGTAACGGCAATATTTAAGTCCTACCTTAAATATTACCGTTACTACAAATTATTCCCAGTACAAATGGGCAACCGTTAAAATTATTATTAGCAATTGTAAAGTTTGTGTAGTAAAAAATACATCAGGATTACGCTATGAAATTACTTGAAATAAAAACACACTGCAAACATAAAATATCTCTACAAAGATCAGTACAAAGATCAGGGGGCCTAAAAAGGCCACTTTGGCAGAATCATAAACGGATAACATTATGAATCATAATATGGCGAAGACAGTCCGTGTTTCTCTTTTTTTGGCTGCACTACGTAGGTATAATCAAAGAGATTGGGATTGGATTGATTGGTATTTTAGTACAGACAAAAAAAAAATTACTAAAAAATCCTCCACCAATGGGATTTAATACGATTAATTTAACAGTTAACTGTCCATTATGATTTTTAATGTTATCCTTTTATGATTCTGCCAAAGTGGCCTTTTTAGGCCCCCTGCCTAAATGCATATCCTAATTATAATCATAGTAAGTACTAAAATACCGAATTTTATTATTTTAATGCATTTTGTCTCTGCAAAAATTAGTCTACCGATAAATTGTTAGAACAATTTAATGTAATTAGTCCTCACACTGCACTTAATAATAACATACCCCGCTCAAGTTCTTGCAAGATGGCAGATTTAAATGCTGTTTTGCATCTCGCGAAGTCTGTTGTGTCCATATACAGTGTGGTGATTAGTTTACTACATTAATTGAAACCACGAATACGTACATTACATATTTTAAACATACTTATACAATTAAAATAATTAATAACAATTAACATTCTAGCCATGCGACCTTGTGAACCGACGAAAACACGGAGGAGGTTCTCAAGTCGACGCGTATATGTATATATTTTATTTTATGTATGATCACGCATAACTTTTTTAGTTTTAATATTTTACAATATTAAACTTAATTTGTGTATATTTGGTAACAAAACCATAAAGTTTGTGTTGAATTGTCCATACCATTACCTCGCGCGTATCATAGTGCCTTATTATCATGGAGGGTTATTTCGTGCCAATTTTAATTAAAAAAAACATGGTGCCGATTCTGTTGTTCACAAACTAAACTAAATTTAAGTTGAGTGCATCTTTTTCTTTCTATTTAATTAAGAAAAGGACAGAAGATAAATATTAGTTTAGTCCTGTCAAATTAGTCAGCGCCTGACGTAAATTTACGTATTTTTAGTAGCCAATTTTTTTAATCCGTCTAAACTTGTCTATGGAGTACCTACCTATCTTAATTTGACAGGACTGATCGCCACTCAGAATAGTCAGCGATAGTGCGATAAACAAGACCAAAAAAGTGATTTGAAAAAATTAACATTCGGTAGACTAAATTATGAAAGTCCTTTTGAACATCTTTTCGGTTTGTTCAGTGATGTTCAACGTCAATTGTTTGGGGATCTTCAGTACCCCATCAGTGCCTCGTTTGGATCACGTGTGGTGGGGACCTGAGCATTCCAAGTTTCAGAATGACACCAGTATTCGTCCTTACCAAGTGCATTTTGATGAAGAGGTAAGTTGCGATCATTTTGATATTTTTGTAAATACGTAGGTATTCGTAATTGTCGCGAATCATAATACCAACCTGACACTGACCTGCAAATTGCAAAAACGTAAGAAAATTTTAATTTCGCGGGCTACCATAACACATTTTCTAATGGCACGATATAATTCTGCCTACATTTCCAAGAAACATGTCTGCCGACCAAATATTTGTCTTAAAATAAAATAATAATAAATGGGTGGCTAACATGGCAACCCTAAATTCACTCACACAATAAAGCCCGTCACAGACGTAGCTATAATATATATTAATATGAATCATAGCAAGGCATATTACGACATATTTTCTATATAATTTTGCGCGTGACCGCACACGCAGACACGATCATTTTGACGAATTATGCGAACATAAATGTAGGGAACAGCTGATTTTTTTTTCACGATTTCAGGTTTAGCTCCATAATAAAAGTTTTTGATAATGATGAGCAAAATGACCCTTTAAGAGGATAACGGTGGCCGCCATTATGGGACACGGTTTTGTCATAGCGGGAGTTTGCTTTTCCCGTCAGTACAGACGAAGGAGAAGATGGTGGAAAGAAAAGGGAACGCAGAGAGAGAAGTACAATGAGATGAACGAATATTATAATAATCACATTAATATTATAAAGGCGAAAGTTTGCGAGTATGTTTGTGTGTGTATTTATATGTTTATTACTTCTTCACGCTCAAACGGCTGGACCAATTTTGATAAAATTTTGTATGGAAGTAGCTGTCACTCTGGATTACCATATAGGCTGAGACTCTGGATTAACACATAGGCTACTTTTTATCCGGATATTCCCACGGGATCAAAATTTACGCGGGTGAAACCGCAGGGCGCAGCTCGTAATTAAATAATTACTAATGTAATATCCAAAAATCAGACAAAATTAAATTAAATTTAACAAAATTATATTAATAATTGTTGAGGAGTTCTCCTTGTAAGAACTGGAGCTGATTGAGATGTCACCATCCGCTCCACTTCACTATACGCATTGTAACGAGCATAAATTGCTTAGCAACTATATTAAAGTAATCGAATCGCAACCCGTGAAATATTTGTCATTGAATAGTTCCGATGGCCGTTTGTGGTCTTCATCATCAGCTCCACTTTATCAAATCATAATTTCCGAGAGCAAATGCTCAAGTTACTTTAAAAAATACCCAAATCGCTATAGGTTTATATAAAATTTGAGGGTTTCCCTAGATTCCTTGGGATCCTCTCATCAGATTCCAACTTGATGATAATGGGACCACCTCGAGAGTATACCCTTTCAAACAAAAAAAGAGTTTTTGGAATCGGTCCAGCCATCTTCGAGTAATCGGGGAACATACAAAAAAAAAGAACCTCCTCCCTTTTGAAGTCGGTTAAAAATGAGATAAAATCAAAGAAAAGATAGATCAGATATAATTAGATAACACGAAATTAGATAGAATTCGGATAAAATTGGAATAACATTATTATATCAAAATACTATTAAAGAATCACGGATAATTTATAATTAATTATTGCAGATGATTCTCGATCTGCGGTACCGTCTCAAGAACCACCGCCCGTTCACTCCACCGCTGGCAGGAGTTCGGTTCGAGTACGGCTTCAATACTGACCACCTGCACGGATGGGTGGACTACTGGGCTGACAAGTTCCCGTTCCAGCAGCAGGAGAACATTCTCAATCACTACCCGCAGTTCAAGACCAATGTCCAAGGTCTTGACATACACTTTCTTTGGGTTAAACCTCACGTAAGTAAAGCAAGGTCTCATTTTGATTAAGATTGCAATTTCTAAGGTGTTCGATCGTTTCCAAATGATGTAACGGCATGGCGCAGATAATCTATAGACCATTTTTTCATTAAAGTTGTACAGTCTTAAACTGTACATGTTTTACTGACGCGGTGGCTTGCACCAGACGTGCGTCATTTTATTACTATAAATATACATAGTATTACAATAAATCAACAAGTGCAATTACTGCTACGCAGTGACTAACATTAGAGAAAGGAGTCGTCAACAGTTTTACTTGTAAGCACTACTTATACGTAATAAACCTAACGGGAACTAAGTGATATTTTCTCTACGCGCTTCAACCTGAACCACAACCTCAACAACAACAACTCTGCAAGTGTACGAACCGTACAAAAGTTTTATAGTTTTTTAAGTCTATAAAAATACTATCAATCTTTTTAATAGAACACATAGAACAATAGAACACATACCATAATCAGCCTATAACGTTCCCACTGCTGGGACACAGGCCTCCTCTCTGTGAGAGGGAGTGGGCCGTAATCCACCACCCGGGCCTAGTGCGGGACACATTTCTTCTAATGTCTCTAGGGTCATGTTGGCAGTCGTGGCCCAGTGATACCGGAGTACGTAGTTGTAGATCTTGAACCAACACAGGCGCTTTACTTTGTGTAAATTATGTCATCACCACTGCTATCAAAACGGTGAAGGAAAACATCGTGAGGAAACCGGCATATTACCTGTCAAAAAGAGTGAACCTAGATAAAGTGGATAAGACAGAGATTAAAACAGAAGACGAACTAGCAGGGGATCCAGTGGAGGGGAGGTTCAGGGGATCAGACCGGAATAAATCCCTAGAACCAATAGAACAATGATTAAGATTTTAACGTATTTATAAAAGTGACAACTAGTCTATTCTTACTACTGGTGAGTCAGAAAGTTGCCATGATAAAATTGAATTAATCTAGAAGTTAAGAAGGAAAGACGCTAGAGACATATTATTTCGCATATCAGAAGACCTTTGGTCGCAATTGGCAATACTCACGACCCACTTCAAGCAAGCGACTTCGCAGCAGGCCCAGATGGAGACTGCGGAATCAGCTGAACTCCTTTTGATAAAGACGGGTCCTTAGTGCTTCTAGACAGAGAGAAGTAGAAAGAGAATAAGGAGGCCTTTGCCCTGCAGTAGGTAGGCCTAGGCGGGCCTATAAAGTCCGGTACTTAAAGAAACAGTCAAGAAACCAAATAAGCCGACTACTTCTCCAGTGCTTTCAAACTAGTGCCTCATAGGGGTATTGGCGCAACATGTCATACAGAAGTTATCGTGATGGCCCTGTGGTTAAGGCCTCGCTTCTTATGCACGAGGTTGTGGGTTCAAATCATCTTGGACATCACTGGCACAGGTGAAATCGCCAACCCGTCTTGAGCAAGCGTGGTGATATATTGTTATATGCATATTATAATCACGTCTTTTGATATTTCTCGGGACCCTAGGGGTCCCGGACCTTTGGAAAGCGTACGAGGGGCCGAAGCCAACTCGCAGAGGCCCGTTAGACGTTTCTAATGAAATGAGGCACCAACCGATGATTATCCCTGTTCGTACTATGCAAGTGCACCTAAGGACAATCCCCGATTGATGTAGGACTACTGCACGATATGGAAACAAAGATATTTGATTATGGGTTTGGGTGGTTAAAGTGAATAGATTATTGAGGACTATGGAAAGTCTGTAGCCCCTGCCTGGCCAATGTTTTTAATAATACAGATAAAATATGCATAATATAATATGCATATTATTGGTGGGAAGGTTGACGCGATTGGTGTTTGTTGTTTGCATAGAAACGTCCAAAAAGCCTTTCCTAAAACCAAAATAACGTTAAGAAGCTCCAAAAAACCACACGAGAAAAAATTCTAATCAATTATTTCTATTATCTTCAAGGTGCCGCCTACAGTGGAAGTGGTACCACTCCTGCTGCTGCATGGCTGGCCGGGCTCCGTCCGGGAGTTCTTCGGAACACTACCAAGGCTCACGGCTGTATCCATATCCCGGGACTTTGCAATCGAGGTCATCGTTCCTAGCCTGCCGGGATTCGGGTTCTCTGATGTAAATGATTGAAAAGTTTAAAGCTTATAATGTTGTTTCAGAGTAGATACATCCGGAACATGTGTATTTATTAACATCATTAGAGCTATTCTGTAAAAATCTTACCGTGAGAACTTAGGTGAAGTGAATTTGAAATGAGCTGTCAATATCTACATTAACACCAAGCGTCAGGTATAATGCCAGTTAATTTCATGCTCGCTTCAAAATTTTCACATTGAGGTTTTTACAGAATAGACCTGATGGTTTTTGTTGTCATTGGTTTTTTTGACTTGCCCCCCACTATGGAAGCAATTTCAAAGACGTATTCACGTCAAAAACGCAATAACACTTTGGCCAACCCGGGAATCGAACCCAGGACCCCATGCTCAGCAGTAGCACTTGCGTCCACTAGACCAACGAATATTTTACTGCCTAACAATATCTAGATTTTTCCGTTCGTACGGAAACAAAAGTAGAGATGAGTGATATATTTATTAAATTGACGCTTTCTGCAGGCAGCGGTCCGCCCAGGGCTCGGAGCCACCGAGATGGCAGTGGTGCTGAGGAATCTGATGCACAGGCTTGGCTTTAAGAGGTTCTATGTCCAGGGAGGCGACTGGGGTGCTTACATCGGACTCAGCATGGCTACCTTATATCCAGAGGTACGTCTTTCAATTCATCTTAGATTGATAGGTTTTATGGTTGTGGAGAGCCCTTTTAAAAAAAATTATGAGATTGGTTTTACAATCTGTGACTACAGTAACTCACACACTTGTTAAAATTCTAGGAAAATCATCTACTTTTACAATATTTGTAAATATGTGAGCACCATTTATCTATCACATAATTGATTTACTTGTCATTGATTGCTTAATTTTTAATTCTTTTTACCTTTTGTGGTAGACTAATTTTATTCTACGTGCATCGTCTTCACATATAGTTATATTATGTGTACAAGACCTTGTAAAACATTTTAAAAGAGTAACGGTGGAGTTTCTTGCCCATTCTTCTCCATACGAAAACTACCTTTTGGAATGGGCGACTAGAATCAATTCTATTTAGTTGTAATTTTTGACGTTCAAAAGTGCCTTTAATGTGCCTGCTTGAAATAAATGATTTGACTTTGTTGCGAGTCTCTCAATATGCTGGTCAGATGAATTAAAGGAAACGGGGTAATACAATACCCCTTGGTAAGACTAGTTGTCAGACTTTCGGGTTTCTACCCGTGACGACTGTCAACGATCAACGAATGACAGCCGGGACCAAAGTATTAATTTGCTTTCCAAGGCACCCCTACGTTCCTCGGAAAGCACGTTCTGTAAAGACACGGTATGTAAAGATGGTCACCCATCCACGGACTGACCGCGGCAAGCGAAGCTCGATCAGGTCATCTGATCGATCGACTGATATTACTTAGCCACGAGGCCCTTTACTTGCATTCATCACCATCTGCCTAGCCTTTTCCCAACTATATTGGGGTCGGCTTCCAGTCTAACCGGATACAGCTGAACTGCTGAATACCAGTATTTTACATAGAGCGACTGCCTATCTGACCTCCACAACCCAGTTACTGGGTAATACGATACCCCTTGGCAAGACTGGCTGTCCTCGCATTAAACTTAAATATTTATCTTATTTCCAGGAAGTCCTGGGTTTCCATACGAACCTACCGCTGTCAATATCTGCATCATCCGTCGCGATCTGGGTGCTCGGTTCGGTCTACCCTCCTCTGGTGGTAGAACAACATCTGGTCAGCAGAATGTACTCCATTCTTAGTATTGTGTACTGGTTGACCAGAGAGACGGGCTACTTGCATTTGCAGTCTACCAAGCCTGATACAGTCGGTATGTTACTATTTCGGAGGTAGGTGTTATTGGACGGTATTTAAAGGTGTGTTCAGCTCTGTATCGCCGCTCGCGAGCCGCTTGGAAACTGCGCGCGAGCAACTCGCGTGCGGTTACAACCTACGTTTGGTGCGCCGCTCTAGTGTAACTCCGGCAAGGCTCGAGGGGTGCGCGCAAGCAGTGCGCGCGCATCTCGTGCGTACATAGCTTCTTTCGCGTTTGAACTATGAGCGTCTGAGTGCCTGACAATCAGGGCTTGAACCCGGTACCAAAAGCACAAAGGTTTTGTACCGGTACCAAGCGGTTCTTGCAATTTCGGTACCTGGGTACCGGTTCCAGATGGTTACCGGTACTCAACTTAATAAGTACCCATACAAAATTCAGGTACCTGCCGCGTATCACAAATCTCGTATTTGTGTCTTGAAGTTATTTTTCTAATGCTTAATAACTATTCTTTTTTTCACCAATATCAATAGTACCAGTTCTACATCTAGTACCGATATCACACCAACGCGACCTGAAAATTCCGGTATTTCTAGCCTTGCTGACAATACGTTTGGTGTGAACGTGGCTTAAGATCAAGCTTGCAGAAATCCTAACTAAACAGGCCAGTTAAAACGTGTTCCTTAATTTCCAGGTGTAGCCATGTCAGATTCCCCATCAGGTCTACTCGCCTACATCTTCCAGCTGATCGCGTCTGGAAGCAGGAGGAAATCCTACTACAAGAGCAATGGTGGGCTCGATGAGCTGTACACAAGAGATGAACTGATCGACAACCTCATGATCTACTGGATCACCAATAGCTTCACCACCTCCAGCAGGATCTATGCAGAAACTTTGAATTTGAGGAATATCAATATGGCAGTTTTTGCGTAAGTAACCGTGGTAACCGTGGCATGATATCCTGGGCGAGATTCCAGGGTAGAACAAAGTATTACTGGGTTTATCCATCTGGAACTTCTCAGTAGCAGCCTGGAGCCTGGATGTATGTCCGGTTGATGGCAATAGACTCGCCCCCTATAACGACACTTATCAGCCGCCAATGAAAGACATCTCCCGGTAAATGGTAGCTCTATAGTACATAGTACTCATACCTGTCCTATACACTTATATAACACAAACGAGACAAATTCTGTGTGGTGCCGGACTTGTCTGTGTGGTGCCGGACTTAAAGAATGGCACCACCCCATACTTCCCGTGGGTGTCGTAAAAGGCGACTAAGGGGCGTACCGGAGAATGGGCAGCAGCGTTCTCTATGCATTCCACCACCATACCATACTGCGATCGCCAACCCGCCTACCAAGCGTGGCGATTATGGCAAACCCCCCCTTTTGGGGGAGGCCTATGTCCAGCAGTGGACGTCTTTTTGGCTGAAATGATGATGATGATGAACACAAACGAGATACAGCAGGATAATTCCGTAACACACTATCAGTAGCAATGGGTTTCATTTTGACAGTTGAACAACATCCATTGCGACGTTTACGTTGTTGAGCAAACACAATTTTCGAATATCGCCGGGTTAAAGGCAAAACCAACTATCTGCGATTTTGCCATTCGAACAGGCATTTGATTCTTTATCTAATGGTAAAACCAACTAAACCGCAGGACTTACCCTTCCCGAGTTACCGAATGTAAAAACCCGATTATATATTTAAAGAGATAAAGATAAAGATAATTTTATTTTGCAAATATGGGTAACATAAGGATGACAGAAAAACATAATAGTACAGCCATATTTTACCACGTAGGCATGCAAAAGATTTAACATAAACTTATAACTAAATACAATTTTAAAATATTACACACAAAATACAATTTTAAAATATTAATTAATTGTACATAACTAGTTAAAAAACTCTTTCTCAATTAGGAACTCCTTAATAGTATAATATGCTTTCGCCACTAAAAAGCTTCGGAGTTTCTTTTTAAATAATGATAGTGGAAGCTCTTTCCATGTCTTCGGCAATTTATTATAAATGACTGGCGCCATGCAGTTGACACTTTTGCGCATAAGTGCTGTCTTAGCTGGCTCTAGACATAGCACACTATTATCACGTCTATTGCGAGGTACTACATCTGATAGTCGTCTAAATCGACTCGGATTTGTCTTTATAAACACAGCTACTTCAAATATGTACAAACAAGATAATGTTAATATTTTGTAATTTCTAAAATACGGTTCACAACTGTCATTGGGTTTAAGTTTAAACATTGCTCGAATGCATTTTTTTTGTACCTTGAAAGCGGTCTCTCGTTCAGTTAGTAGACTGAATTAAGAAACAAATTAAAAACCAAGTGAAAAACTGAAAAAAATCGCAGTTAGTCGGTTTTGCCTTTAACCCGGCGATATATGGAGCAACAGATTAGCAATATGCTTCAAAATAATTCAAATTGATAGTAATAATGTGTTACGCATTTAGGGTGCAGTTTATACAATGCAAAATAAACAGGGGTCTCCCTTATTTCATCGAAAAGAAATTGCCAAATGATCACTTCCCAAACAATTTTCCGCATAATTTTATTTGCCAAATCATTACTTAGCAAATAAACCTACACAAAAAATTGTAAGGCAAACCTAATGTTTGGCAAGTGAACGTTTAAACAATAACTTGCTTACCAAATAGTACTTTTACCAATTTTAATTTAGTTAATTATTTCAGTTGCTATAACATATTTTACGCAAAATAAAAATGTGCGTGTGGTGTGAGGGCCACTTTGTTTAAACTCTTTGAAAATGTGCTTAGGATTTAGTGAACATTCCAAAAGAATTGTGAAAGTTGGAATCAGATTTTGTGAAAGTCAAATCACCGAGTTATAGACTGTAAAGTTGGGCCCTCCGTTCTCACATAGAGGATTGAGGGCCCACCTGAAACTGATAAACTATGGACACTACAGAAAAAGTCTTTATGCCAAAATCTAAGCTAATGCCAAACAAAATTTGTGAAAACAAGATGTTATCTCAAAACACTGTCCTACTTTATATATCTTCGTACAAAATGGGCCCTCAGTTCTCTTACACGTAAAAGTTTATTACGCAAATAAAATGAAATCATTAACTTATAGCTACTGTTTGAAATCCTATATGCTACTAAATAAATTGTGAAAATTTATGAAAGCAAGAACAGGTCACCACTTTTTGCTGTTTGAAAGTTATCACTCAGTCCTCCATTTCTTTTGTTTTCGATTTATTACGCTTATCGTATGAAAGATAAGACAAATACAAAATTGTCTCTTTTTGTAAAAAAATCGTGCAACTAATTACAAACCCGAAAGAAATTAAAAAACTTTTTTTATTGTATAAGAAAATCGAGTTTATTTTTATTATCTGAATTAGCAAATAGGGTGACCACAATTTCTTTTAGATTGCAGTAAAGATTAGTAAATGTAGAGTAGGTATAGGTTTTAAACTTTCTTCGATTTTTCGCTTATTATCGTCATAGCATTTGTACTCAAGTTTCGTGATAAAAAATAGTAATTTCGGAATTCGAATGATCACAAAAAAAATACTGTTACCCAAATAATTTTTGCTTGAAATATCGTTCGTTCTGAAATAACTAATGACAATAATCAAATAATTTTTTATTTTTATTTTTATTAAGACTTTTGCCCAGCCATGGGACAATGTAGGCTAAATATAATCCTAACTAATATTATAAATGTATTATATTAAAAATATTATTAAATGTATTATATAGTTGTTGTTTACATATATGCACAATAGTTGTAATATTTAGTGTAGTTTCTAAACAATAGTTTATGATAGTGCAGCGGAAGTTGTAGGTAATAAAGTATTAAGGCGAGTTTTATGAAACAGTTGTAGTGAAGAATAAAAATAATAATAAATTTTTAATACGCAAACACATCTTCGGTCAAGACACTCGATCGTCTTCGGTCAAGATATCAAACATTCAAGGTAAGTTTGTTTTGATACATAGGTACTCATAATTTTATAAATACGTAATATTTTTTTACTAAATAGTACTTAGGTAGTCACTCTAAGAATTATTTAATTCAATTTCACCTATTTATAAATTGTAATGTTTTTAAAGTAAAATATAATTATTTCATACCCCAGAAAACATTTTTGTTATTGTGCAAGTACCTACCTAGGAATAAAAAAATCATCCAGGATCGCACTCCTTTATTAAGTACCAGCTTCTGCCCGCGACTTTGTCCGCGTGAAATTCGGAAGTAACATGGCTTCATCTATTATCATAATAACGTTATTGTTGTTTCCTCGAGAACAGCACTTTTTTTCGGGATGAAAGGTTCAGTGGTTTAGGCGTGAAAAGCTAACAAACAAACTTACTTTCGCATTTATAATATTAATTAGGATTATATTTAGCCTATATTGTTCCATTGCTGGGCAAAAGCCTTTATTAAAATAATAAATAAATTATTTGTTTATTGTCATTCGTTTTTTCGGAACGAACGATATTTCAAGCAAAAATGATTTGGGTAACAGTATTTTTCTATGTGATCATTCGATTTCCGAAATTATTTTTTTTTTATCACTAAACATGAGTACAAATGCTATGACGATAATAAGCCAAAAATCGAAGAAAGTTTATTAAAACCTATGACTCTACATTTACTAATCTTTACTGCAATCTAAAAGAAATTGTGGTCACCCTAATTCCTAATTCAGAGAATAAAAATAAAACTCGATTTTCTTATACAATAATGGGTCTTTTAATTTCTTTCTGGTATCGCATTTGTTGCACAATTTTTTTCACAAAAAGAGCTTATTTTGTATTTGTCTTATCTTTCATTCGATAAGCGTAATAAATCGAAAACAAAAGAAATGGAGGACTGAGGGCCCGAATTTTATCAAGGTCATAACTTTCAAACAACAAAATGTGGTGACCTGTTCTTGCTTTCATAAATTTTCACAATTTATTTAGTAGCATATAGGATTTCAAACAGTAGCTGTAAGTTAATGATTTCATTTTATTTGCGTAATAAACTTTTACGTTTATGAGAATTGAGGGCCCATTTTGTACGAAGATATACAAAATAGGACAGTGTTTTGAGATAATATCTTTGTTTTCACAAATTTTGTTTGGCATTAGCTTAGATTTTGGCATAAAGACTTTTTTTGTAGTGTCCATAGTTTATCAGTTTCAGGTGCCCTCAATCCTCTATGTGAGAACTGAGGGCCCAACTTTACAGTCCATAGCTCGGTTATTTGACTTTCACAAAATCTGATTCCAACTTTCACAATTCTTTTGGAATGTTCACTAAATCCTAAGCACATTTTCAAAGAGTTTTAACAAAGTGGCCCTCACACCACACGCACATAAATAAAATACGCCAAATATTTAGTACCGTCGGGGTAAGTAGTATTTAGTACCCTTATTTCTGTCTGCCTTTGATTTCAATTGGCCCTGTTTAATATAAAATGAGGTAAAGGTATTTGTATTCTCATTCATTTCAAATATTGCATTGGTGTAAAAAAAGGTTACTAAAATTTGTTTGGGTAGTGAAATTTTGGCAAAATCTTTTCGGCAAAACGGCAGGATTCGGACGATAAGTGGGTGTACTATAAATACTGTCTAACACTTCGAGGCATTCAGGCATTATATTATGATAGTGTAATAGTGGCTCTTTTTATCTTTCAAAAGGTATCGTGTTACACAGCAGATAGGCAATCGTTCCGTGTAAAACACTGCATCAGCTTCATCTGGTTAGACCAGAAGCCGACCACAACATAGTCGGGAAAAGGTTGTGTACCTAGATGAAGACGAATCGTTTTGTATGTGAAGCAATGTGTTTGTGACACAAGAGAGGTTTTAACTTTGTCTCATGGCCTTATGGAGTGGATCATTGGCGTTGCTTGTTTGCCCACATAGACCATCGCCTAACAGCTTTCCATGTTATTTATTTTCAGAATACCGACACCAGTCCCTACCTGGACATTACAAGCTAAAGACGAGATCTTCTATCAGTCTCCTACAATGCTGAGGCTTAAGTTTCCAAACCTGCTGAACTCCACAGTTCTGGACACCGGAGGCCATTTCCTGGCGTTGGAGAAACCTGACGTTTTCGCTGATGATGTTCTTAATGCAATTGCTGCGTTCAGAAGATGAGATGGGACAGAGCAAGAAAAATAAATAATTAGGAATTTTGATATTTCACTTTTTTCGAATTTCTTGCGGGGTGGGACGTGTCAAGGAGGAGTTCGAAACTAGTCGGGCAAAGGTACCTGATTAAACATACGGAAAGGGAATTGCTCACTTTGTTAGGGTGATCTGGCTAATCGTGGACAAGATCTTTGTTAATAAATAACCTGCATTTCAAAAATTATTTATCTATAGGAAAGTAAATATTATAATAAAGTTGTAGCAAGATGCAAGAATATGCTTCAACTGGCATGTGAAAAATTGGATCCTTGCCGGGTAAAATCTTTGTAATAAGCTTATTCTTTTCTATAATACATTATTTGCCAGTAGTATTTTGATATAATCTGCTAAGAAAAACAAACGTTTGAAGCAACGAGAAAACAAAACAACATCCACAGTGCACGAAAACAAAGCGAATGGTTTTTTTCATTGTAACAGTTGTCAGATGTCATTTCACTTGACGTTAGAGATGTTCGATATGAATCGATACTCAAGTGGGTCGGTAAAACAGGATTTGATTGATTTTCACATCGATCCAACTATATATACGATCCACTACAGTAAATTGATAAAGGTTGTTTAAATGAGAAAAAATGAAAATCTCAGGAAAAATACTATTAAGGCGGGCCGTTATTTTCCAAAAACACTCTTCTCAATCACAACTGACATTGGCAAAATAGTTCGGGCAAAATCGGGACTCTGCTTTGTTTGTCTGTCTGTCTATTTGTAAGAAATTGAATGGAATTAAAGGCGAACATATTAAAAAATATTAATTAAAAGCGATTTTATATCGATACTCGGATCGAAATGAGCCATTGCAAAGCAGAATATCGATACAAAGCAGGATCAATCATCTCTATAAGCGATACAGTAGGAGTTGCCAGGAAAAAAAACTGATAATAATCGATTTATAGAACCGTTATTCTAATCTAAAAAAAATATGTTACAATACTAATAACGTTTTCTATTGTTTTATTTTAAAACAATGTAAATGAGTATAAGCTTCTCATACAATATTGACCGGTACTCGTTTTGCAGACAAACATTTTTTTTTGCCATAATTATTGATTATCTAATCGATTACAGACTGAAATTGATGTTTTATTTCCGCGCTGGTAACACTGCGTCAAACAAATGGCTATGCTTTTTAATTGTAGGATACAATTTAAATACTCTTTATTTCGACTTTTTGTTCGTATACCTGGCTACTATGTGATGTGCAAAAATATTTCATTTAGAATAAATAATATTGTTTAGTAAAAATAATTTTTACCGGGCATCTTGTCCACGCTTAGCCGAAACTGGTGATTCCCTTTGAGTGTATTAGTGTAAGCGATACATCTAATAATTGTAGATATTAAAATTATGTTATTCCTAATATTGTGTCCCTTTATAAGGCACTGGGGTACGAAGGCACGGTCGTGTCAAAGCGTCTTGGGCCACGTCATTTTTTGTTGTTTTAGTTTGTTAAAAATTACTAACATCGTTTTTAAGTCATTGTTACTATTACTTATATGGATTGTGTACGGACAAACGTACATTTATTTTATATACATAATTAATCTTTGATGACATAGCATTACATAGTTCATGCGCGACCTACATTTAATATTTCATGTAAATTGTGTATGATCAGTGAATTAAAGACACTCGCTAGTAAAGGTCGTTTTCTCTTGACAACATCCACCTCTGACTAGCTGACATCTATCTCATCTCAATATTGACATTATCGTGTATCGTGGTCACACAATCCGTACAGATTGTGAGTACTTGTAGTCGGACAAAAATAAAATATGATTTATTGTATTTCAATGTTTTTAATGGAACTAAAGAAATAAATACGACAGGTTTACCTACTACAATATAAAGGAAATTAATAACTGAAGTATATCCAATTACACAGTACTAACACTATTACGAAATATTTCCAAATTTACTCAATCATTCGATGGATATTAAGGTAACTAGGAATACGAATGGATTCAACGGGACGTTCAAAACGTGAAGTATGAGGATCCTTCTCGCATATGAACATGGTCTCAAGCGCACACCAATTGGCATCTAAAGTGCCATCGCGTAAGATACAGCCACAAATTTTGACACCTTCGTTATCACGCCGGCGGCGCTCGGTCCATGTGTTGTACACATTTTCTATTTTCTCTCCTAAAACAATATACAGGTTATTTAGATACAATTTCAGACCGGCTGCCACTCCGTGTACCTCGTGTACATAAGCCCCGTATTCATGGTAATTTTTTGTTGAGCAACAGTTGATCAACAGTTGAAAAAGTTGCTGGAAAAAAAGTTTACATCAATATGTCTTGTCCACACGCCAGTGATGATGATGATTTCATTATGATAAGGTTTCACTTTGCCCATCAGTGAGACAGCATAGGCTAGCAAAAAAAAAAAAAGGTTTTTTACTTTAGAACTCTGCGATATTATATCATTATCCAGTCTAAGGTCACTGCCGGCTATAAGCCTTTTTTTATTGTGGGGAAATGCTCATGCATTCTGCACTACGACGGGGAGATAGTGCAGTTGTGAGACACTAACCCACTAAAACTCCACGGTGTCTTCCTCTGCCTCTTACGGCGGGAACGCGGGCACGCATTATCACTCATCCTCAACGGCTACTGAGCCCCCCCGCCTCGACAATACGGGAACCCACCGGGGGGAGGGGGAGGGGGGGGCGAGTACAACCCTCCTTTAGGTCATCATGACTACCACCGGTACTGTACTTCCGCATCTAACGAAGTTTCGCATGGTCTTTTCGACTACAATGCATGGTGGTTTTAAGTGTTTGGAGGCATGAGGAACAGGGTATAAAGTCATCGTCCATAGAAAAGGGAGGATCCTCCGACCAGACGGGTGTTGTGTCTGGTGGGCAACGGCCCGATGATTAATGTCGGGACGTTGTATACAGGGTGTCCCTGGAAGTATGGATCAAACTTTTCACCCTGAGAATCTCAGTGAATTTTTTTAGGGTTCAAAAGTAATGTCCAATTTTTGTTTTTTGAGAATCACTTCGCATAGTGCTCAAAGAAAAAATCAAAAAAGTACCGACATTCTCAGGGTGAGAGAGTTTAGAAATGACCTTGCCCACCCTATTCGATTTGATCCATACTTCCAGGGACACCTGTATATGCTAGTCGCGCGGTAAACTCTGCTTGCGCGATGCAGGATTTTGCGTGACGTCTGTGTGATGCGTAGTTTGTATGGTAGTGTCTTTGAGTATTAAACCAACTGGAGGCGCCATTGTCAGGCGATCCCCGCTGCCAAAGGTACGAGACCGCCGGTCATAGCGGTTATATACATGTGTGCGTATAGTTTATGATTGTGTTTGTTTTTTGTTTTGTGTGCGTGCGTAACAACGCGATCGAATTGCATTAATGTATTATTGCGTTCCCTCTTCCCCCGCGATGAAAGTGACAGACTTATTTGCATAGATATTAGTACTCGTGGCGTCTCCGGTTGGTTTAATACTCAAAGGGTAGTGTAGATGACAAATGCATTGTACATATTATTTGAGTTCGTAAAAAGTAACCTTACCATGAATAGTGAGCCATGTGTCTTTATTCCAGTCTCGCAACCCAATATGCGCTGGTTCCCACTCCACCTTCTCACTTTCAGGGAACAGAGCCGTTACACCATCAGCCTCTTCTTTGTTGTTGATGATGGCAAGATGGCCTCCCTCAGCTGCGCATATCTTGTATGACATGCTCCACGACCTCGGCTCTTCGTGTAACTTGTAACATTTGCCCGTAGTTTCATCTAGCTTTTACCCTGGAAATATGACGGCATTTAGGTGTATAAATTAGGTCCGTCTAGCTGGATTTTTAATCATTTTACTTTTTTGTATTCTTTGGCTAATTCGGGCAAGTAAAATTCCGAATAAATCACCATTATTTCAGGTTCCACTTTCATCATCATCATCATTTTAGCCGAAAGACGTCCACTGCTGGACATAGGCCTTGCACCAGGTTCCACTTTAAAGTAATATAAAAAAAAAGTATTATAACAACAGGATATGGAATACCCACTATTAACTTTTGATATACACACATCAAAAGTGTCTAGGGATCAAGCATTTTTATGCGGATTTCTTGAGATTGAGATGTGGCTTTGTAATAAATTTATGATTTTATAAATTTATATGGATCCTTTTTGGTGCATTTCATAATTTGAATCAGGAACTGTGAATCAAATTCGAGTAAAAGATGAAAATCAGCTGTCAATATTTTCCCTATAAAAACATACAACGCATTGAAGACATTATTAGTGCTACTGTTTCCCTACTACTGATTAAAACCAACGTTATTATGGAGCGGCGACGTCATTTAAACAGGGAAGAAATGCTCAGAGCCGTGGGAATGATAGAAGCTGGTTCCCGGCAACGTACTGTGGCTTTAACTCTGAATACAAGTCAGAGTATTATCAGTCGACTTTGGACACGTTACCGAAGCACTGGTGCCGTGGCTGAGCGCCATAGAGGACGGTATCGCTGCACCACACGGAGACAAGACCGATACATTCAAATCTTAACTCGAAGAGCTCCAACAATAACCGCCATGATGTTAGCCGTGAGGCTTCATCACTCTTCAGGGAACTTAATTAGCGACCAAACAGTCAGAAACCGCTTGCATGAAGTGAACCTTCATTCCCGAAGACCGCTACGGGTACCACCTATAGCAATGCACAATCGTAGGATTCGATATCAATGGGCTCTTGAACACAGAAATTGGGCAGAAGAACAATGGCGTTTCGTGTGCTTTTCTGATGAGTCTCGTTTTGGTATGAGACCGGATACAAGACGTATACGACACTGGAGAACCCCTGGACGCCAACAGCGATTAAAATCCTGCCAGGAAGTCCATCCTTATAGTGGTGGAACCATCATGGTATGGGCGGGTATTTGGATCGGCGGAAGAACTGAGTTGATTTGGATCAGAGGCAACCTCAACGCTCAAATTTATGCTGAGACGATTGTATCAGACGTCATCGTTCCTCTACAAGTGCAAATCGGTCCCTTATTTCAGTTAATGCATGATAATGCACGACCGCACACCGCAAGAGTTGTAAGACAGACTCTCGCCGCAGCTAACATCAATGTCCTGCCCTGGCCTGCTCAGTCGCCAGACTTGAACCCGATTGAGCATGCATGGGATATGCTACAGAGAAGAGCTCTGCCGAATATGGAGGGTATCCAGTCGCAAGAAGACCTTTTTTCGTTGTTGCAACGAACATGGGCGGCCATTCCACAGCGTGATTTGGATGAACTCATTTTGAGTATGCCAAACCGATGTTCTTGTGTTGTTAGTGTTCGCGGTAGAAACACGGATTATTAATTGTTTAAGTTACCCAATAAAATTTTAAAGAAAACTGTTATTTCAGTCTTTTTTTCGAACTTTTGTGTTAGTGGTTCAAATGTCAAAAATCCCTTTATTAGGAAAATGGCAAATTTCTTTATTAATGCAAAGGTGACTTGGTTTATCGTTACTGTGACAAACGAAAACACTTTATTTGATGAATCCTTAAAGAAAATTTTAATTAATATCAATCAGGAGAAAAGTTATTGCAAAAATATATGTTGATCCCTAGACACTTTTGATGTGTGTATTATAACTCCATCTTATTTTAACGCACCATTAAAATACAGTTTAAAAGGTAGAGCTAAAAAAAATGGACACCGGGGTGATTTCAAAACAGTCAATCGGTCCAAACTTACCGTTGTCGAAGGTACCACATTCATTCATTACTTCTGAAGTCTCGTCTCTTTTCTTGTAGCATACGTACGGTAGCCACTGCTCACATGTGATTGTATACACACTCCCGCTGTCTGATAAATAGAGACAATCCTCAGGTTTCTCGCCATAGTGGGTATTCCATTCGACATGCATGTCGGCAACTGGAACTCCTAAAAAGTACGAGACAGAAATTATTGCTTTTTAGGGTTCCGTATCTCAAAAGAAAAAAATGGAACCCTTAAAGGATCACTTGTATGTCTGTCCGTCCGACTGTCACAGCAAATTTGCTCCGAATCTAATGGACCGATAAGTTGAAATTTGGTACACATATGAATCTCTGTGACCCAAACACAGACGTGTAACGTAATGAAATGAAATGAAATTTATTTGCTAGAATTGTAGTACATTACAGATGGTCGGGTTTTTGTTTTAAGTTTCTAAAACAATTCGCTAAAACTAGCATGCAAAATTATCGATTATATGAATTAGTAAATGAAGCTAATAAAATTGGTACATACATCATTATTATTAGATTTAAATGTCAAGTATTTGTCAAATTGTAATAGTTACATGTCAGTGTGAATCTTTAAAGTCTAAATACTCCTTCATAGAATAGAATGATTTTTCTATAAGCCATTTGAATAACGATGTTATAAATCGATTGATCGGAAGTTCCCTATACGATTTTGGTAGTAAATAAATGAATTTTGAATATGGGGGTCATGTTTGGGGGCAAACAAAAAAAGTTTCGCAATCTGTACCGTGTGACATATAAAATGAAAGGGCTTACTGTGAGAATCTCAAATATATTTTCATAATTTCAAAGTAAATTGAATTAAAGTTATTTAAGAAAATAGACGAAATTTGACCATTCCCCCCCTTATCCGAAACTACTAAGCATAAAATTTTGGTCTTAAAACAACATGGTAAACCTCTCAATATTGTGCGTACAAACTTACATTTTCATTTGGAATGTATGGGGGAACGTGTTTTTCAACTACAATGTTAAGTTTGTTCTTGGGATAAATTTATTCCAACTACGGAACCCTTCATTGTGCGTGGTCCGACACGCACTTGGCCGGTTTTTATAAGATAATGGGGCTGGGCTGAACTTGTCTGCTGCATGTCAGATAACAAAAGGGCTAAGAAAACTACCGATTGGTTCATGGGTCCCACTAAACGCATGACGACATCGCGACAAGCCGAGACGAAAATGGCGGGACGACCTTGGCTCCTACCGAAAGGAGCTGCTGCTGTGGAAAAGAGAGAGGAAAGTCCCCAGCCCTGCAGTGAGACAATTTAGGCTAGTTAGATTGAGATAATAAGGTAAAATGCGTGAGTTTCAAACAAAATTGAAAAAAACTGAAAAAGTGAAAACTGAAAAAGTGAAAACTTCTTTAGGCGCGTTGGACATTTTTTGAGATGGGAAAAAGGTTACCTATCATAAGTTCGAAAAATATTTGACCGAATTTCATTTCACCTAAACTTTTCAACTATTTTCGTTTCGTTTTTTTTACTTCATCGAAGTCACGTCTGCCACTGTATCAGTTAAGCTATTATCAATTCGATTTTTTTCGTTATTCCGACGTTTCATTTGGTCGAAAAACTTTTTGCCGAAGTTACACTTACCTACCCGAAATAACATTTGTTCGAGGTATTATGTTTCCGAACATTTATTACATTAGACCTCTGTTTTGATTACCATATTTTTTACCAAACCCCTAGCAAGTTTGTGCGCACTATTTCATCTATCAGCATGCAAAGAAGGATGCTTGCTTCAAGCATGCATCATGCAAGCAGGCACGCAGCATGCAAGAATGCATGCAGCGTGCAAGCAGGCACGCAGCGTGCAAGCAGGCATGCAGCGTGCAAGCAGGCATGCAGCATGCAAGCAAGCATAATATGGCAGCGTGCAAACAAGCATGCAGCTTGCAAGCAAACACGCAGCGTGCAAACAAGCATGCAAGCAGGCATGCAACATGCAGCAAGCATTGTTTCTGTCATGGCTCCTGCGCTGCGGGGTTTGGGCAGCCTCTTGTTTCATCAAAAAGATATTGAAAAATTATCATTTCCCAAACAATTTCCCGCATAATTTCATTTGCAAAATCATTTCTTAGCAAATAAACTTTTCATAAAAAATTGTAACGCAAACCTAATGTTTGGCAAGTGAACGTTTAAACAATAACTTGCTTACCAACTAGTACTTTTACCAATTTTAATGTAGTCAAATATTTCAATTGGTATAACATATTTTACGCAAAATAAAATAAGCCAAATACTTAGTATCGTCGAGGCCCTTATTTCTGTCTACCTATGATTTCAATTGGCCCTGCTTAATATGATATGAGGTAAAGGTGTCCTCTCATTCGCTCGCTCTTGCATCCAATGTTGCATATCGACCGTGGATCTTTGACAGTCGTTACAGGTAGTCGGAAACCCGAAAGCCTTTTTTTTTTTTTTTTTTTGCAGATGGGATATCATCATATGACTCCTCCCGCTCTGGGTGGAGCGGAAGGGAGTGTCAGACTCTTACTGACTAAAACCCACCCATGTTTCTTCCATAGCCCTTTATGTTCCGGGCCGGGAGTAATCACGCGGCTCCCGACGCCGGGGCGTCCCCCGCGGCGGCTGAGACGGGAGGCTCTCTCCCTGCACCGTCCTGCCACCTCCTTCGCTAGCATGACTGCTTCGAAGAAGGAGGTCACTGCCTCCCACTCCCTCTCGCCCCGGACCATGGCTTGCACCAGGGCCAGACGCGAAAGGTCGCCGCCGCTGCCGATCGCCTCTACGAGGACACGGCGTTGCTCCGCCCATGGCAGACCGCGTGCTCGACCGTGTCCTCTGGGCGATCCTGGCAATGGTGACACCCGGGCGTTTCCTCCCGCCTGATGATGTGCAGGAACCTCCCGAAACTTCCGTGTCCGGTGAGGACCTGCGTCAGGCGGTAGGTGAGGGCGCCGTGTCGCCTCTCTAGCCACTTCTCAAAGAGGGGTCTTATCGCCGCTGTCGCGGCGTGCCCTGCGCTGGGTTGCGACAGTCGCTCTTTTCATGCCGCCATGAGATCGCGCCGGAGATCCGTCCGCTCCGCAGTGATTTGCCGCGGAAGCGGAGTTTCCCCCCGGCGTAGTGCCTCCGCGCGCCACTCATACAAGCGCGCAAGGACTATCGCCTCCAGTCCTCCCATGGCGGCAGTCCGGCAAGGAGGCTTGCCGCGTCGCCCGAGACCGTGCGGTAGCCCCGGATTAGCCTAACGGCTACCACGGTACCACCTTGTGGGGCGCGTTTAGGTAGTAGGCGGCTCGCTGCCGCAGTGAACGCGCCCACACTGGGGCCCCATATAGGGCCATGGATCGCACGACCCCCGCGTAAAGCCTCCGGCAGGAGGCGTTAATTGGCCCCCTCAGAGCCCGAAAGTCTGACAACCAGTCTTACCAAGTAAAGATTAGACCAAATGAAAATTCTAGCACTAAAATAATTTCAAACATTGCATTGGTGTAAAAAAAGGTTGCTAAAATTTGTTTGGGTAGTGAAATTTTGGCAAAATCTTTTCGGCAAAAAGGCAGGATCCCCACTTAAATATAACTGGTGAAATGTGGATGTACTTACTGCCTAACAGTTTGAGGAATTCAGGCATTATGTTATTATGGTGTAATAGTGGCTCTTTTTATCTTTTAAAAGGTATCGTGTTACACAGCAGATAGGCAATCATAATCATCATCATTTCAGCCGAAAGACATCCACTGCTGGACGTAGGCCTCCCCCAAGCACCTCCACTTCGACCGGTTCTGTGCTTCTCGCATCCAACGGGTTCCTGCGGCCTTCACAAGGTCGTCGGTCCACCTTGTAGGAGGCCTTCCTACCATCTGTTCTGCGAGCAATGTGCCCTGCCCACTGCCACTTAAGTTTGGCAATTCTTCGGGCTATGTCAGTTACCTTGGATCTCCTGCGGATCTTCTCATTCCTGATTAGATCACGCAGGTAAACTCCAAGCATAGCCCTCTCCATTGCCCTTTGGGTGACTTTTGCCTTCTTATAAGGCGCATTGATAGGAAAGATAGGCAATCGTTCCGTGTAAAACACTAATATTAAGCTGCATCTGGTTAGACCAGAAGCCGACCACAACATAGTTGGGAAAAGATTGTGTGGATAATGATTAATCGTTCTGTCCGTGAAGCAGTGTGATTGTGACACAAGAGAGGTTTAAATTTTGTCTCATGGTCTTATGGAGTGGATATTGGCGTTGCTTGTTTGCCCACATAGACCATCGCCTAACAGCTTTCCATGTTATTTCTTTTCAGAATACCGACACCAGTCCCTACCTGGACATTACAAGCTAAAGACGAGATCTTCTATCAGTCTCCTACAATGCTGAGGCTTAAGTTTCCAAACCTGCTGAACTCCACTGTTCTGGACACTGGAGGCCATTTCCTGGCGTTGGAGAAACCTGACGTTTTCGCTGATGATGTTCTTAATGCAATTGCTGCTTTCAGAAGATGGGATAGACAGAGCAAGAAAAATAAATAATTAGGAATTTTGACATTTCACTTTTTTCGAATTTCTTGCGGGTGGGGTGTCAAGGAGGAGTTTGAAACTAGTCGGGCAAAGGTACCTGATTATACATACGGAAATTTGAGTGTATTAGTGTAAGCGATACATCTAATAATTGTACATATTAAAATTATGTTATTCCTAATATTGTGTCCCTTTATAAGGCACTGGGGTACGAAGGCACGGTCGTGTCAAAGTGTCTTAGGCCACGTCATTTTTTGTTGTTTTAGTTTGTTAAAAATTACTAACATCGTTTTTAACTCATTGTTACTAATACTTATATGGATTGTGTACGGACAAACGTACATCCCACAAAAACATTTCATGTTAAATGTTGCCAAGACGAGACCATGTAGCTCGCACTGTCAAAAAGTAATCAGATCTCATGTAGAGCCAAGCTTCTAACTCTACACGCCCTAACTCTACAAGGCCTGACTTCGCAAACTCTACACCTTAGTCAAAATATCTGGTTTGGCCGTTTCGTTACTACAAGAACCATTAACAGTATGAGAGTTTTTCACCTTACGCTCATGTGAATGTAGCGAAATGGCCAAGCCATATTATTTTGACTAAGGTGTAGAGTTTGCGAAGTCAGGCCTTGTAGAGTTAGGGCGTGTAGAGTTAGAAGCTTGGCTCTACATGAGATCCTGATTACTTTTTGACAGTGCGAGCTACATGGTCTCGTCTTGGCAACATTTAACATGAAATGTTTTTGTGGGATTTCATTTCTTTTTGTAAGTTGCTTATGATATTTATACGAGTATTTTTGCTGTTGTTCATTTTTTCTTTCTTTTTTTGGGGTTTATTTATAACAAGGCCCCCTCCTATATAAATTTTCAGACCTCTAGCATCAAAATTTACGGAATTTTTTTTTTTTTTTTTTGGGGGGTAAAAGTTTCAAGTTTTAATATTTTTTTGTTGTTTGTATACTTTTACTAGCTTACATACCAAATTTCAGCTTTCTAGGACTTCAGGAAGTACCTTAAGACAAAATTCTTAAGGTACTTCCTGATCATCAGTCAGTGAGTCAGTGACGAAATCGGGGTATTTTAGATATCAATAAAACCTAAAGTATAAGAGCTATGCAATTGAAACTTTATAGGTTTAATAAGTCAACCACTGGCATCATATTCCGAAAATTTTGTTTATCTGGTATAATCCAAACCCAAGTTAAGAGGGTTCAAAAATACGACGAAGTGCTTCGAGAAAAGGTAGGTAGTGCCCTTGCGCTTCGCTTGGCTGGTCTTGGCGGGGGCACTCCCGTGCCCCCAGATTTATTTTATATACATAATTAATCTTTGATGACATAGCATTACATAGTTCATGCGCGACCTACATTTAATATTTCATCATTTCATGTAAATTGTGTATGATCAGTGAATTAAAGACACTCGCTAGTAAAGGTCGTTTTCTCTTGACAACATCCACCTCTGACTAGCTGACATCTATCTCATCTCAATATTGACATTATCGTGTATCGTGGTCACACAACCCGTACAGATTGTGAGTACTTGTAGTCCGACAAAAATAAAATATGCTTTATTATATTTCAATGTTTTTAATGGAACTAAAGAAATAAATAGGACAGGTTTACCTACTACAATATAAAGGAAATTAATAACGAAGTATATCCAATTACACAGTACTAACACTATTACGAAATATTTCCAAAGGAGATGTTTGATTTTGGGCTACCACCATGTACACTACATAGATAAATAGGGAAAAAGTAGGGGATTTTCATAAAAATACAAACAAATTAATTTGAAGAAAAGTACAAGTGTACAAGTGTAAGATGGTAACCATGATAGTTGTGTTTGAGATGACGTTTGACTTTGTCTTTGGATTGTTGTGTTCGCGCGTGTTGAATTGGATATGTTTCGGAGTTTTTTGTTTTTGTTTTGAATTTTGAATGTTAGTCAACAAAACCCAAGTATTTTCGGAATTCGTGTTTTGTTTTTTTTTCGCAGATACAGACACATCAAATAAATGTCATTGTAATAGTGTCATTTCACATATTTTTCACACATATTGCTGATCCACCATATTTATTTTGTGTTGCTCTCCTTGACCGAGTTAATTTTAATGTACATTAAAACGAAGTCAAATTGTAGAAAATGAACATTATAGAACGGTTACTATATTGTATATCGATATTTACATTTAGTGTACATAGTGCTAGCCCAGGCTCCATACATTTTTGGAACATCTCCTTTACTCAATCATTCGAAGGATATTAAGGTAACTAGGAATACGAATGGATTCAACGGGACTTTCAAAACGTGAAGTATGAGGATCCTTCTCGCATATGAACATGGTCTCAAGCGTACACCAATTGACATCTAAAGTGCCATCGCGTAAGATACAGCCACAAATATTGACACCTGTGTTATCCGGCTGGCCCCCGGCCCATGTGTTGTACACATTTTCTATTCTCTCTCCTGAAACAATATACAGGTTATTTAGATACAGTTTCAGATCGGCTGCCACTCCGTGTACCTCGTACAACATAAGGCCCGTATTCATGGTAAATTTTTGTTCAGCAGCAGTTGATCGACAGTTGAAAAAGTTGCTGGAAAGAAAGTTTACATCAATATGTCTTGTCCACACACCAGTGATGATGATGATGATTTCATTGTGATAAGGTTTCACTTTAGAACTCTGCGATATTATATCATTATCCAGTCTAAGGTCACTGCCGGCTATAAGCCTTTTTTTATTGTGGGGAAATGCTCATGCATTCTGCACTACGACGGGGAGATAGTGCAGTTGTGAGACACTAACTCACTAAAACTCCACGGTGTCTTCCTCTGCCTCTTACGGCGGGAACACGGGCACGCATTATCACTCATCCTCAACGGCTACTGAGCCCCCCCGCCTCGACAATACGGGAACCCACCGGGGGGAGGGGGAGGGGGGGGCGAGTACAACCCTCCTTTAGGTCATCGTGACTACCACCGGTACTGTACTTCCGCATCTAACGAAGTTTCGCATGGTCTTTTTGACTACAATGCATGCAAAAGGCCAAGGAGAGTAATTGGGTCATAGTGATCTACGTGTTGTAACGGGCAATTATCTCCAATATTCTGACAAACGGACCGACTCCTTGACGGTTAAAAAGTGCCTGTAAATGGTTTTAATTAAGTGTTTGGAGGCATGAGGAACAGGGTATAAAGTCATCGTCCATAGAAAAGGGAGGATCCTCCGACCAGACGGGTGTTGTGTCTGGTGGGCAACGGCCCGATGATTAATGTCGGGACGTTGTATACAGGGTGTCCCTGGAAGTATGGATCAAACTTTTAACCCTGAGAATCTCAGTGAATTTTTTTAGGGTTCAAAAGTAATGTCCAATTTTTGTTTTTTGAGAATCACTTCGCATAGTGCTCAAAGAAAAAATCAAAAAAATGTACCGACATTCTCAGGGTGAGAGAGTTAAGAAATGACCCTGCCCACCCTATTCGCTTTGATCCAGGGACACCTGTATATGCTAGTCGCGTGGTAAACTCTGCTTGCGCGATGCAGGATTTTGCGTGACGTCTGAGTGATGCGTAGTTTGCATGGTAGTGTAGATGACGCTACAAATGCATTGCTGTACATATTTGAGTTTGTAAAGAAGTATCCTCAAATCAAATCAAATCAAATAATTTATTTGCATAATACATGTGAAAAAGGTGTTACAGGTATAAAAGGTACATTGTATTATAACCTACTGAGGTGTGCAAATTAATATATTAGGTACCTACATACTAATAGAAACATTAAATCTAAAAAATAAATTTTAAATTGAGTTACATTAAAAAATAGAAATGTTAAATTAAGTAAAATGTCAAATTATTATACACAAGTCAGATCAAAATTTCAATAAGTAATCATTATATTTGCGGTGCCATTTCATAACCGACTCATCTTTCATTTAAATAATCATTAATTGAATAGTAACATTTTGTAACTAAGAATTCATGCAAACATAATTTGAACTGGTTCATTTTGTGTAGGTCTGTGATACTTTTTGGCAACTTATTGTATACTTTGGGTGCCATGCCCAAAATGTTTTTACTATAGACTGCTTTTTTATGACGTCTTGCGCATATTTTATTTTTGTGTCGTGTGCTTCTTGGATGCGAATAAAGATGTAGATTCTCTTTGACAAAGATCGCCACTTTATATATATAAAGACACGGGAATGTTAGTAGCTGGAATTGCTGAAAATGTGGTTTACAGCTTTCTGTGCGTTGTATGCCACACATTACCCTTATGCATTGTTTCTGGGCTTTGAACGCCATTTCTCTGTCTGGCGAGTTCCCCCAAAATATGATTCCGTAGCGTAAAGTAGAAGCAACATACCCGTGATACGCCATTAATATTGTTGCACGATTTGACACTTTTCTTAGGTTATGGAGAGCATAAGAATACTGGCTAAGCTTTTTGCATGTGTTTTCAACATGTGTTTTCCAGCTCATATTTTTATTTATCCAAATACCTAAGAATTTAGTGTGTTCTACTTCACTGATAATTTTGTTACCGTAACGAATATCCGGTTTTTTAAAGTTTGTTTGTTGTTCAAATGAGATGTAATTTGTTTTTTCTAGATTTATTTTTAAGTTATTTTTAGTTAGCCAATTTATTATATCATTTAAGTTGTCGTTTATTTCTTTTTCGAATGTCATGTCATCTTTACTTTTGATTAGTATTGTGCTGTTGTCAGCGAATAAAATCATTGGATTATTGATAGTTTTAGGCATGTCATTAATATATATGATGAATAATAATGCAGAAATAACACCGCCCTGCGGCACACCAAATCTGCATTGTCTATGTGTAGAGACATAAGTCTTCTCAGTTCTTGTGTAGGGGCAGATTTTATTTATGTATGTAATTTGTTGTCGATTAGTCAGATATGATTTGATAAGTTCAAGGATATTGCCTCTAATTCCATATTTTTCCAGCTTGTTTATCAGTATTTTATGGTTAACGTAGTCAAATGCCTTTGACATGTCCATAAATAATGCCACTACGGGAGTTCTATTGTCAACGTTAGTTAGAACGTGTTCAACAAGTTTGTAAATAGCGGAGTCAATTTTTTTATTTTTTCTGAAACCATATTGATCGCTAACCAGGATTTTGTTAGTTTCTAGATATGCATATATGCTGTTTTGTATTACTTTTTCAAAAATTTTAGAGAATACCGGAATGAGCGCGATTGGTCTGTAGTTGCTAGGATCATGCTTATCGCCTTTTTTATGTATTGGTTTAATTACAGAGATTTTCAATTTTTCTGGGAAAATGCCTGTCTCAATGCTACCATTGATAATATGGCTGAGTATTGGTGCAATGATAGGAGATGTGGCTTTTATTACCTCTGTGGTTATGTCGTCATATCCAGCGCTTTTAGTATTTTTCAGGGAATTAATAATTTTAAATATGTCAATGGGTACTGTGGGTGTCATAAATATTGAATTAGGATGAGAGTTTATTGTTAGTTTACTATTAAGATTAATGTCACTTTGAGATTCAATTTGGTCTATAAAATAATTATTTAATGATTCCGCTATTTGTTCTATCCTTACCATGAATAGTGAGCCATGTGTAGTTGTCTTTGTTCCAGTCTCGCAGTCCAATGTGCGCTGGTTCCCACTGCCATTCCTTAGGATCCACCTCCTCACTTTCAGGGAACAGAGCCGTTACAGCATCAGCCTCTTCTTTGTTGTTGATGATGGCCAGATGGCCTCCCTCAGCTGCACATATCTTGTATGACATGTTCCACGACCTCGGTTCTTCGTGTAACTTGTAACATTTGCCCGTAGTTATATCTAGCTTATACTCTGGAAATATGACAGTATTTATGTATATAAATTAGGCTTTCTTAGCTGGATTTTTAGTCATTTTACTTTTTTGTATTTTTTGGCTAATTCGGGCAAGTAAAATCCCGAATAAATCACCATTATTTCAGGGTTCAATTTCATCATCATCATCGTTTTAGCCGAAAGACGTCCACTGCTGGACATAGGCTAAGCACCAGGTTCCACTTTAAAATAATATAAAAAAAAGAAAAAAAAGTATTACAACAACAGGATATGGAATACCCACTATTAACTTTTGATATATTATAACTCCATCTTATTTTAACGCACCATTAAAATACAGTTTAAAAGGTAGAGCTACAAAAAAATGGACACCGGGGTGATTTCAAAACAGTCAATCGGTCCAAACTTACCGTTGTCGAAGGTACAGTCAACAGCAAAAGGAGATGAACAAAATCAGAAATTCAATACTAATGAACGGAGTTCGCATTAACTATGTGGCGTCGAAGTGATTTCTGTGTGGCGTTGATGTGGCGTTGAGTGGTTTGAATCACTTCGACGTCACACAGTTCTGACGCGAACTCCGTTCATTAGTATTGAATTTCTGATATTGATCATCTACTTTTGCTGTTGACTGTACCACATTCATTCATTACTTCAGAAGTCTCGTCTCTTTTCTTGTAGCATACGTACGGTAGCCACTGCTCACATGTGGTTGTACACATATTCCCGCTGTCTGATAAATAGAGACAATCCTCAGGTTTCTCGCCATAGGTATTCCATTCGACATGCATGTCGGCAAGTGAAACTCCTAAAAAGTACGAGACAAAAATTATTGCTTTTTAGGGTTCCGTATCTCAAAAGCAAAAAACGGAACCCTTATAGGATCACTTTTGTGTCTGTCCGTCCGTCTTCTGTCACAGTAAATTTGCTCCGAATCTAATGGACCGATAAGTTGAAATTTGGTACACATATGAATCTCTGTGACCCAAACACAGACGTGTCTGTCTGTGTGGTGCCGGACTTAAAGAATTGCACCACCCCTTACTTCCCGTGGGTGTCGTAAAAGGCGACTAAGGGTCTTACCGGAGAATGGGCAGCAGCGTTCTCTATTTATTCCACCATCATACCATACTGCGATCGCCAACCAGCCTGCCAAGCGTGGCGATTATGGCAAACCCCCCCCAAAATTGGGGGAGGCCTATGTCCAGCAGTGGACGTCTATCGGCTGAAACGACGAAACTCAGACGTGTAACGTAAATAAATGAATTTTGAATATGGGGGTCATGTTTGGGGGCAAACAAAAAAAGTTTCGCAATCTGTACCGTGTGACATATCAAATGAAAGGGCTTACTGTGAGAATCTCAAATATATTTTCATAATTTCAAAGTAAATTGAATTAAAGTAATTTAAGAAAATAGACGAAATTTGACCATATACCATACCCCTTATCCGAAACTACTAAGCACAAAATTTTGGTCTTAAAACAACATGGTAAATTTCTCAATAATGTGCGTACAAACTTACATTTTCAGTTGGAATGTATGGGAGAACATGTTTTTCAACTACAATGTTAAGTTTGTTCTTGGGAACTTGTCTGCTACAAGCTCAGCCCAGCCCCATTATCTTATAAAAACCGGCCAAGTGCGTGTCGGACCACGCACAATGAAGGGTTCAGTAATTGGAATAAATTTATCCCAAGAACAAACTTAACATTGTAGTTGAAAAACATGTTCTCCCATACATTCCAACTGAAAATGTGCAATGCAATGCAATGCAACATTGCAATGTTTGGAATGTTTGGAATGATTTTAGTACGCACATTTTCATTTGGTTAAATTAGTTAGACGAGGTTAATTATTTTTTTAAAGGCAAAAATAAGATTGTAAGGGAATCATATTTTTATTTTAAAATAATCATAGTATTTAATACAAAATATTTGTAACTTACAATTTTAAATTTTTTGCAATGGACATTAGCAATTTTATTTCAGAGAATTCAGACTTGTGTTGCAGAATTTGATTAATTCTGTCGTCTTTATCCATTTTTTTTTTGCCGGCGGCCAGAAACGATCAGATTACATAGAAAAAAATATGGAAAAAAGAGATTATTTTAAGCAGGCTATCGAGAATCGAATTAGTTAGACGAGGTTAACATTTTTTTTTTTTAAATGCTTAGGTTAGGTTAAAACTGTGACCTCCTACGCACGAGCCAAGCGAGCGAAGCGAGCGGTGCCGCGGCAGCGGCCGGCGAGTGCCAGAAACGACAAGATTATAGAGAAAAAAAATATGGAAAAAAGAGATTATTTTTAGCAGGCTATCGAGAACCGAATTAGTTAGACGAGGTTAATTATTTTTTTTTAAAGATTTGGGTTGGGTTAGGTTAAAACTGTGACCTCCTACGCACGAGCCGAGCGAGCGAAGCGAGCGGTCCCGCAGCAGCGGCCGGCGAGTGCCAGAAACGACTAGATTATATAGAAAAAAATATGGAGAAAAAAACAGGCTACCCGAAACTGAACTAGTCAGAGGCGATTAATTATTTTAAAAAAATGCTACTAACAAAAAAATATACTACCAGAATAGTTAATATTAATATTTATTATCTATATTAATATTATTATTACCTGTTTAAAATTTGTCCCAAGTGCAAAAAACACCCTTGTAATAAAACGCCTTCAAAGTTAGACTCATGCTTGAAATGGCTGCTTTACAACTGCGAAAACTGACGATACTAAATATTTGGCAAATGTTATTTTGCGTAAAATGAGTTATTCCAACTGAAATATTTGACTAAATAAAAATTGGTAAAAGTACTAGTTGGCAAACAAGTTATTGTTTAAACGTTCACTTGCCAAACATTAGGTTTGGGTTACAATTATTTGTGACTAGCTTCCGCCCGCGACTCCGTCCGCGCGGATGTCAGTCTTCGCGTGGATGGTTTATTTCTCCATTTTGAGTAACTCTGACAATGACATCTTATAAATTATATCTATTGGAGAATTAAGGAGATTTTGGTACTGGGTGTAGGTCTCAGATTCCCGTGACAGCATGTGACGTTCACGGTCAGCAGTGAGGCGTATATCCCTTTCAGTAAATGTTTCAGAGGAGCGAGATAGTGAGTGACGTTGACGATCAGCACTTAACCTCAATTCGCGATCGGCACTGCTTTCACGTGCTCTTGCTTCAGCCGTTCCGTCTCGCATGCAGTTTAACCGGGATTCTCGCTCTTCAGTTGATTCTTGTGATCTAGCTAGTCTCATTCGCCTAGCATTTTTCGATGTTTTAGTAAGAGAAGATCGCGTTCTGGCAGGCATCGTGTTACAATAAAACTGTATTAAAAATATACAGAAATACAATGAAATGAGATGAGAGAGAGAAATATGAGATTAATAACTAACCTACTTTACCTTATAACCTAATTACTATACCTATGTTTCCAAAGATAAACAAAAAGAAAATAAAATACCAACCTAAATAAACCAATTTACGATGAAAACTTAAACTACGTACGTACTATAATATTTACAAAAGTATTTACAAATAACTGATCGGAACAGTGATCAAAAAGGTCGCGCTGAAAAGCACGGTTTAAAATTACACGCATACAATACCTATTAATTCCACGGACGACCGCTCGCCACACTGGACACGTCCGCTCGTATCAAAATTCAGAATTTATATGCATCGCGCGGCGTTTTTTTTTTTTTTTTTTGAATGGCATCTCGTAGTTGACCTTGAGAGGTCGTGACTACTTAACCGGACTATCCTGTGGTTGCCTTAAGTAAACTCAAAGCCTCCAGCCAGGGGCAAATGCAACGTGTGTTCGCGGTTCTACAGAACAACGTCTATGAATAAAACTGAAAAATAAGATTTTTTTTTCTACGTATTTTTCCAGGATAAAAAGTATCCCATTTTATGCCCAGGATAATAAGGTATAATTATACCAAGTTTCATCGAAATCGAACTGTTAGTTTTCACGTGATGCCTGCATATACAGACAGACAGACAGACAGACAAAAATTTTTTTAATCACATATTTGGGTTTGGTATCGATCCAGCAACAACCCCCGCTATTTATTTTATCAATATTTTCAATGTACAGAATTGACCCTTCTACAGATTTATTATAAGTATATAGAAGAGATTTCTTGGTAAGTAATAATTTGGCAAATGAAATTATGAGGAAAATTGTTTAGGAAGTGATAATTTGGCAATTTATTTTTGGTAAAACAAGGGAGACCCTTTGTGACCAAATAATATTCCGTAAAATGTTGTTTCGCTGTGGTGAAAATATGGCAAATGAAAATCATTTGGCAATGAAAAAAATTCAAAAGAGGCTTTGGCCAATAGCCAAAAATGATTTTGTAAATCGGCGAAATATAGTTCCAACTCGCACTTGACCGGTTTTTTTTTTGTTTTAGCGGCTTTATTGTTATATAATAATAATAATCATTTTATTTCAGAATTATAAATCCATAATTTGTTAGTAAAACATAAAAAGTATAGTTATAGCCATAGTAGTAAACTCTGAGAAAATTTCAAGTGTCTACCTAGTACAGTAGTAAAGAGAAACCGCCCTGTGACTGACCGAGAGGAGGCGAACAGCGGAGCCTTATTGATAGTGCTTTGGCACCCTTTTGGGTACGGAACCCTAGCAAAATGACGGTAGTACATTTACCCGCCTGACTGAACGAAGCTAGGGCGTGTGTGATGTTGATAACGAGGGGAAGGGATTTGCAACACATTTGCAGGATCAATAGCTTTTGCGTTTCAATGGGTTTAGAGTTAAATGTTTAGAGCTGTTTCTGTGAACTTGCGAATATCCTGAGTTCATGAAAACTCAAATCATCAGCATCCAATCTAACGGATATAATAAAATCAGAGGTATTCAAATACTACGGAAACTGAGTAAGGTATTCGATGTCACCGTGTAATAACACGGTGACATCGAATAAGAAAGGCAATTAAAATAGAGCCTATGGATAAACTAATAGCAACGTGTTTCGGCGCAAATTATGGCAGACTAAAGCAAACAGGCGCTTATAATGTGCATGAATAAATTGGAATGTGAAGTGGTAAATTATTTGATTTCTGTAAGGAGGTTTGTACAAAAACTTTTACACGTCAATCATATTTTTAATAAATCCTGCCGTTTTGCCGAAAAAAATTTGCCAAAATTTCACTACCCAATCAAATTTTAGCAACCTCTTTTTATACCAATGCATTGTTTGGAATGGTTTTAGTACGCACATTTTCATTTGGTTAAATTTTTACTTGGCAGAATATTAACAAGGATAATGTCATATAATATAATAATAATAATTTATTTATTTGTTAGAATATTGTTGTTACAAAGGTGTTACACGTAATATGATACGTAAACGCGGCCAATTTAAATCATAGGCAGACAGAAATACCCCGACGACGGCGACGGTAGGTAGGTACTAAATATTTGGATTTGGAAATATTTGACTAAATTAAAATTGGTAAAAGTACTATTTGGTAAGCAAGTTATTCTTTAAACGTTCACTTGCCAAACATTGGGTTTGCGTTAAAAAAAAATTGTGAAAAGTTTATTTGCTAAGTACCTACCTACCTAATGATTTGGCAAATTAAATTATGCGGAAAATTGTTTGGGAAGTGATAATTTGGCTATTTCTTTTCGATGAAACAAGGGAGACCCTAGATAAAGCCAGTTTGGCAGAATCATAAAAGGATAACATTATGAATCACACTAAGGCAAAGATAGACTTTGTTTATCTTTTTTTTGCTGCACTACGTAGGTATAATCAAAGAGATTGGGATTGGATTTGGATGGGATCGATTGGTATTTTAGCACAGACAAAAAAAAAACTGAAACATCCTTCACCAATGGGATTTGATACGATTAACATAACATCTGTCCATTATGATTAATAATGTTATTCTTTCGTGATTCTGCCAAAGTGGCCTTTTTAGGGCCCCTGGTCGAAGTTTTCTGTTTGACTACTCTGAGAAGAAAGGCCGAAGCAAACTCAGAGGTCACAGTCTCTTTTAAAAAGTCCATCTTGGGCAGATCATGTGAAGACCATGGAGATTCCAGTTTGATATGGTCTTTTAAGGAAAGAACCACACATGAGTGGGGCTGTCCAGTCAGTGCACGAATTTGTCAAGTGTCAGTATACTATATACTGACAATTGACAAACAGTCTCCTAGCCTCCTAAAAGCTAAGAATACATCCTCATTTGGGTGTAGAAAATTGTGAAAATGAATACAAAATAAAACGCCACGATAAATCATTCTTAAAAACACAAAACGTCACCCCATACAAACAGACAAACGATACCAGCATCCCCATAGATAAGTTATTAATCCCTCATAAGTATTCATGAGACTAACCACGCGACCCGGCGCCGTCCTGCGATGATCTCTAATTAATTTCAAACCGTTCATATTAGTTAGTAAAAAAACATAAAAAAGGGTTGTTTGTTTCTCATTTTTGTTAATACCTAGATGGCAACAGCAATATTTAAGTTTTACGGGTTTTTGTGACGTGAAGGGTTGACCAACCACCCAAGGTTAAGGAACTTTGGGTGGTTGGTCAACCCTTCACATGACCCTATGGTCAAAAAAAATAGGCTAGCCTATTTTTTGGCCAAAGAATCAGCATTCATTTTTAACTTTATTTTTACTATTTGTTAGCTGTAGTATGTGTGTTGAAGCAGCCAAAAGTAGGTACACACACTCTGTGAAAATATCAGGTGTCAACTACTTCTATTACGGTTCAAGAGATACAGCCCTGTGACAGACGGACGGACTAGGGTTTGGAGACATAGGCGGAAGGTGGTCTACCTGACTCCTCTTATTATTACTATTATTGGAGGTGAAGTTGTGGTCGAAGATCGGAAGTGAAACTCCAACTTGCAGTTAATATTGTAATTGCTACACGTATCTACACTAATTAAAACTAGAAGGGACAAAATAAACTAATCTAGTCCCTGCCCCGTGACGGTTACGGCTACATAAGGAACGCTATATGGTTAGCGCCCCGGATCGTAGTGATCGTACTTACGTGTTGCCACTTAACAGGGATGCGTTCCTGATTGACTTATAAATACTTCTCTAACACAAAACAGGCGACTCCACGTATTTTAAGGTGCGTTCACAAATGCAGAATACGTGACGCCACAAGGGCTCAGAGGCCTTAGTGTGAGTTTTTTCACTCACGTTCGATTGCGAGCGCGTTAGAATTTTGTATGGAAAAACGTTATAGCGCCACCTGGTGGTCACTAGGAGAAACCTAATTTCCCATACAAAATTCTAACGCGCTCGCAATCGAACGTGAGTCGAAAAAACACACTAAGGCCACTGTTGACACCCTTTGGGTACGAATCGACGAAACCCTAAAAAGGTATCATGGCTACATATCAAACTATACAAATAACCAGTGTAAGCTGACTTCTGATTAAACGAAAAACCTGTACAATACGAGGTCAGCTAAACTAAAACCGGACATGTACAGCTTACCTACCACTCCGCTCATTCCTTATTATGTAACACGAGCGTGTTCCATGCATCCTTGACCTCTGTCCCATTCAGTTGTAGATAGGGTTGCCAACTATTTTAGAGAAAAATAACGTATCAAATTCTTTGAATAGGAAAAAAAAGTTTTGGAATTAAAAAAGGTATTTTTTAAATTTAAGTATGTTATCCCCGTATTAAAACACATATTTTTGGGTGCTTTTAGCAAGCGCTACAATTTTTTGTTGTCTTGGAAAGTTTCAAAGCTAGTTTTACAATCGAAATTTTGATTTAAATATATAAATAACTCGTTTATTAAATAAAATTTATGGACGATCTGTTTCTCTGTTCTCGCCACTGCAGATTCATTACCGAAAAACCTCAGTGAAAGCTGAAGTGGCGGAAACTGAGAGTAAATAAGAAATATTTTGTTTTTACATTCTCAGATGCATTTTTAAGTTGTATACCATTTGTCTTCACAACTTAAGCATAAGTATATTTTTCTCTGAAAATTCTATAACTTTATTATTAGATTTTCTTTTTTAACTTATTTACTTTTTTTTTTATCGATAAATAGTTTAGTAATTACCCAAAGTCTTTCGTTTTACGCATCACAACAGACTAGAAATAAAGTATTTTTGCATACATTATTTTTATGCAAAAGTATAAAGTATATTTGTCGAAAATAAAGTAGAATAGTTTATTATAAAGTATGGTTGGCAACCCTAGTTGTAGATGACAACGCAAGACGTCATTCATCACCATTTTAGGTACCTATTACATTCAGATCATGATTACATATTACATAAATATTCACAAAAATAAATAAAATTAAAGTGTATGTTTGTAACACAGGTTTGTAATGTCAAAATAACAGTTTCTTAACTAAATGCATATTATTAGACAGTAGTTACAACTAATAACAAAAAAAAATTAAAAGTGTCTGTCTGTTCCGGCTAATCTCCGAAACGGCTGGACCGATTTCGACGGGAGTTTCAACGGCAGATAGCTGATATTATAAATGTAACTGAGGATAATTTCCACGCACAAAAATACACCCCATGAAATCCAATAGCCAACCTTTTCACGCCTGAACCACTGAAGGGATTTCGATAAAAGAGCATCCTGGGAAAGGCTACTTTTTGACCCGATAGCACGTTCCCATTAGATTATTTCCCACAAACACGCGGGTGAAGCCGCGTGCAGAAGCTAGTTTACAATACAACAGATACTTATTATGAGTATGAAAGTGTTTCATATTATCATTAACATGAGTTCGCCATTGTTTTAAATGCAAACCGCACACTTACATTCATAGGTAACATTTCGCTATTTGACTCCGAGATGTGGTTATCTAATTACTATTCAAGATAGATAACAGTGGTGCCAAGTAATCTATGTTGTGTATAATTGGTAGATTTTCGAATCATTATACAGAAAGATTTTTTTATCACCATCCAAATTTTTACAGGTTTATGTTCTACCCATGAATACGAAAAAGTTTCACTATGGTACCAACACTGAAATCATGAAAAAAACATCAGCTGTTTAATACAAAAGTACAATACTTACTTGACCAAAATTTATGAAACAGCGGATTTTTTTTTCGTAATTTCAAAGTTGGTCCAATAGTGAAAGTTGTTCAGTTCGATGGTCTAAAGCATCTCTTAAAATTTGTTGTCAGGTTAATTTTTTAACACCTTATAGAGGTATGAGGAACAGCATGTACAGTTCACTCAAACTCCATAGAAAAGGAATCCTCCGACCAGACTGGTGTCGTGTCTGGCGGGCAACTGCCCGATGATTCATGTCGGGCCGTTGTATCTATGCTAGTTGCGCGGTAAACTTTGCTTGCGAGATGCAGGATTTTGCGTGATGTAAGTATGACACGTTGTTCGCATGTGGCGTTGTAGATACCGCTACAATCACATCATCAACATTTCAGCTTAAAGACGTCCACTGCTGGACATCGGCCTCACTAAGCACCGCCACTCCGAGCTGCATCATAATTGCGTAACAAACTCACCATCATCATCTGCCTAGCCTTTTCCCAACTATGTTGGGGTCGGCTTCCAGTCTAACCGGATGTAGCTGAATACCAGTATTTTACATGGAGCGACTGCCTTACGATACCCCTTGGTAAGACTGGTTGTCAGACTTTCGGGCTTCTGACTACTAACGGCTGTCAAAGATCCACGAATGGCAGCCGGGACCAACGGCTAAACGTGCTTTCCGAGGCACGGTTACGATATGAAAAGATGGTCACCCATCCGCAAACCAACCGCGACAAGAGTAGCTTAACCTGATCGATTGACCTGAGAGGCTGTTATTTTTTAGCCACGGGCCCCCCAATTACGTAACAAACTATTAATCTCAGTCTGAAAAATTTTGAAAGATATTTCTAATCCATTGCTTAATGTGTTCGAAAAATTTGTCGGTTCAACAACGTAAATAACACAGTGAAAGTCATTCCTACTGTTAAGGTTCCCGCACACAGGCACGACACAAGCCTATTAGAACAATTTCTATGAATACTTCATGGAAATTGCTCTACCAGAATCGAGTCGCACTTGTCTGCGGGAGCCTTTTGTGTGTTACGCAATAACCCCAATGGTTTGCATTCAAGACCACGATGTGTGGTACAGTGCGATTTGTTAACTTATCTATCAAAATCATCTAAATTGGCACTGGTGGCGATTCCGCGGTTCAAACTGAAAGACTATATAACCACGCGGTTATATTCTCTGTGTTCAAATTAAACTAAATTTAAGTTCTATGCTATTTCATTAAGAAAAGGACAGAAGATAAATTTTAGTTTAGTTCTGTCAAATTAATCAGCGCCTGATGTAAATTGACGTAATTTTAGTAGGCAAGTTTTTAATCATGTCTAAATTTGTATGGAGTAGAGTCAGGTCAGTCAGGTGCTGATTAATTCGACAGAACTAAACTAAAATGTATCTTCTGTCTTAATGAAATAGAAAGAAAAAGATGTACTGAACTTAAATTTAGTTTAGTTTTTGTCTATCACACTATCTTAGTTAAATCTGTTTAACAAAGATACAATAATAATGCTATTAAAAGATAATAAAGAGTGCGTTATGTTAAGCCAGAGGGCGTACAAATGTTTGTAACGAAGTAATTATAGCCAGCCAACTGTCAAAAAGTACTAGGAGCAGTGGTGGGCCAGTGGTATAGTGGGTTCGAACCCAGGCAGGCACTTTATTTTTTGTAAATAATTTCATCACCACTATGCTCTCAAAACGGCGAAGGAAAACATGGTTAGGATTTTTATTTTATTTTTTATTATCAGCAATTTCTGTCCCACTGCAGGGCAAAGGCCTCCCTTCCCTCCTTCCACTTATTCCTATCCAGGTCGAGTTCGTCCCGCCATCTCATTCTGAGCCTGCCGGGTTGTCGTTTGCTGATGTTTGGGACCCATTGTGTGGTTACTTTAGCCCATAGCTCCTCCGGCATGCGACAGAGGTTAGGAAACCAAAAAAAATATATATATTATGTTCTAAAACAAAAAATTCCAACACATGAGACATCTACCAACCCGCGCTGTGCCCGAGTGCTAGATTACAGATACAGATAGGAGGCCTGTGTGGCAAGCAATGGGAACATTATAGGCTGATTAATAATATGCTACTGTATCTAACTCCCTCTTATACTGTAATTTCAAAGTGCGCCAGAGACCTTGAAAACTTAATTCATTTTAAATTGAAATATTTTAGAAGCAACATTAAGCAATAGATACTTAAACAAAATCGCAAACTATTTCTCCCATAAAAATATTGAGAGTAGAATTCAAATTTTTAACACTGACAACACAAACCGGTATCTGGACTTGAACACCGGTTGATAAACAATTACATTATTACATCAACGAGTCCGGTGCGTGGAGCGTTGTTACACAGACGTGTTGTCGTAAGTAGCACAATGCTATAATGCACACTTTAAACACTTGATTTCTTGCTGTAAACTTAAATTTTATGTTGTAGACAGTTCTCGAATGTGTTTTAGTTCATAAAAGTTAAGATTTTTATTTTTGTAAGTAACTTTTGAACTGTTTACTAATGATGACACAATACGATTTAATAGGTCTCGAAGAGTTACGATATTAATATGTTTACATTATTGGTTACTAAGTGAGAAATCAAGTGCACTTATTTTCGATTTTTTTTTTGTTGAATATCAGTTCAAAGTTTATGTGATATGTTAATGTTTAAACAGTGTAAACAAGTTCGTAATTACGTAACAGTTTAGTAACAAGGACAGCAGGTACTTATTCGTTCTTATGTCATCCCATTCCAGTTTTCATAAAGCCCGGCCGGCGTTGTATGTTTATCCTGACATCTATAAATAGTTCACAATACATGTGTGTTAGAGTACATATTATCGGGTCATATTTTATCAGTGTAAAGGTGGCTCCCCATGATATTACACGGTAGCGAATTAACATCGGATTGCTGGACTTTTGATTTTGATCCTTAAGAGCAGTGAGTTATGAATTTTGTCGATACACAGTCGCTTGTATATGTAGTGGTAAGTCGCGCAGAGTGAAAAAAAAAAGACAAAGTCAAAGCATTTATTTCAAATAGGCACATAAAAAGCACTTTTGAACGTCAAAAATTACCCCCAACCCTTGCTCGATAGAGTGCAGCCCGTGCCCAAGCCCGTCTTTACACGGGGGTGCAAGGGGAACGTGGCACCCGGGCGCAGGGTTTTAGGGGCGCAAGCCAATCGCCTTATACCTACACATACCATGCATAGGTAATCATAATACGTATTAAAAATTACTGATAAAATTCATTACTCCATTAAAAATGTAGGCAACAATATTGTTTATACATATACTCCTCATGTAGCTTTAGGCATATTCGCTTTGCGACTTACGATGTGCGAGGCTCATCATAAAACTACAAGAAAAAGAGCTTTTCAAGCACCTAGAACCTTTGCTACTATAAAGCAACTTTTGCCAGTTGTTAGTCAGTTCGGAGTTAATGAACTAAATAGGTGACAACTTGGGTACCTAACCGATTTTTTTTGGTGTAAGGGGGGCGCAGGCTGATTTTCACCCAGTATGGTTAAGACGGCCCTGTGCTGTAGCTGAGCCTGTAACTTTAAATTCCCTACTGTGACCTCTGAGTTGAGAAGAAAGGCCGAAACACCTTTCTTCTCGGAGTAGTCAGATAGGAAACGCCAATCTCATCAAGCTTAAATATTAATAATAATTTGATCCAGCCTGCCCCACCTTGCTGACCTCTCCCCATCAGCAACGCCTAAGCTGAGGTTCGTACCCCACAGGGGGTGCCCTTAGCGTGCAGTCGCTTAGTCTATAAGATATTCGCCCCTGTCTGGAGGCTTTCGGTCTTACTATAAAACAAGGTTTATCTTTAGACAAAGGTTTAAACCATCGAATCATTTTAAAATTTCGAATGTTATCCCGACAAAGTTAAAGTTCTTATTATAAAAACTGACGCTAAACCCGAATCTAAGTTGTAATGCATTGCAAGTTTACGGTTGTCGGAATAAAATACAAAATACAGTAGGTATCTGGCTCGTAAGTTTAGGTCTAAAGTTAGAACTCGTTTTGTAATGACGGATTGAGTTTACTTAAGGCAACCACAGAATAGTCCGGTTATGTAGCTACGACCTTTCAAGGTCAACTACGAGATGCCATTACCTAAAAAATAAAGATTCAACATATTTAACATCACGCCTTGTTTCCTCGAATGGTTGGACAGAGTTTTAGAGACAAACCATTTTAAAAATGAACTCCCCTCCACTGCTTGTTACATTACACATTACAAATGTGTGTATAGAAATTTTAGTGGAGGGGCGTTCAGTTTTAGAATGGTTTATCTCTACCTACCTACCTGGGAGCTGCGCTGCGACATTTTTTTTTAAAAGTCTCAGCATTATGCCGACATTGGAGCCTTTTTAAATGTCGCAGCATCATGTTGACATAGGAGCCTTTTTTTTTAAATGTCGCAGCATCATGCTGATATAGGAGCCTTTTTAAATGTCGCAGCATCATGGTGACATAGGAGCCTTTTTAAATATCGTAGCATCATGCTGACATAGGAACGTTTTTAAATGTCGCAGCGTCATGCTGACATAGGAGCCTTTTTTTTAAATGTCGCAGCATCATGCTGACATAGGAGCGTTTTTAAATGTCGCAGCGTCATGCTGACATAGGAGCCTTTTTTTTAAATGTCGCAGCATCATGCTGACATAGGAGCGTTTTTAAATGTCGCAGCATCGTGTTGACATAGGAGCCTTTTTTTTTAAATGTCGCAGCATCATGCTGACATAGGAGCCTTTTGGCCTCGTATAGGACTTTCTGTTTCTTTTTTGTAAATGTATAAGTAAGTAATTCGGTTTTTTATTTTTGACTGTGTTTAGTTTAGATTGTGATTTTCCTGTACGAGTCGCTAAATACTTTTTCTTTGTTTCTTACCTAATAGTGCACCCACATTTTGATAGTTATGTGTGTATGTCCCATGTGTGTTTAGTCTATACTATAAATATGTGAGTGGTTGACCAAAAAGGGACCTGGAGGGATTGGAAACCGTTATTTATTTTTTTAGAATTTTTGAATCTGGGGTCTTTTAGCTTTCTTTTGTCTAACCAGAATATTTTTAGGTGCCGTAGTTCCCTTGAGGTCCGTTTTTGGTCAACCACTCACATATATAGAATATTAGTCCTCCTTATCGATTTCGATAACGGCTACCCTCTGGAATTATTATTTCCTAGCGTGTGCCCTTAAGACTCGATACACTAACCGAAAAATGCCAAATACGCAAAGAGAGCCAACTGTGGCCAAGCCCTCCTACACCTAGGTCACCTTTAACACTGCCGAAGAACTCAATCGCATTAGTTGTGACCAGGTAATCATTTAGGTAATAGTGGGCGAGCCTTTTGTCATCAACCAGGCACAAATCCAGCCTCCTTGCTGCTACTGAGAAGAGAAATTCCAGATAGAAAAAAATTCAAGGTCATTATTAAAAACTTGCTCTAATAATGACCTTGAAAGTTTTTCTATCTAGAATTGTCTTTCCAAGTCTCTATCGTTAATTGAAAGTATTCAAATAACCTTGAAGAGTGGTAGGAACGTCTGGAGCCTCCTTGCCAGTGATCTCGACCATCTAGCTGATTGGCTAATATTTAGAACACAAGAAAAAGTACTTACTACGTAATGGTACAATTTGTTTTTTATGCAAGAGTACAATGACCATTGCTCACTTATTTTAAACTACGTTTTTCAACACACTTGTGGAAACAATTGTAAGATTTCATTAACATAATATTCTTCAACAAATATTTGTGATAAACGGATTGTTGATTTTTTGTTATTGTGGTGTACCTCTCGACATTTTAAAAGAGAGGCACTGAATCGCAGCCTACTATTAAAAACATAGGATCCAATTCACATTTTTATTTACAAAACTCTAATTATTGTTAATTTATTTACTAACATAAAGAAGATGAAATATTATGTCTATTTATTATATTTTATTCATTTATGTACAGACAATCAAGCTACCCGAAACTGTCAAATTTTCCCAACCAACTTAGAACCTTATGCTTTAGCGATAAAGTTAAAAATCAATTAAAGATATTTGACAGATTGTAGTAGCTTGATGTGCTGGCGTCTGTACACAGTTTATATCACACATTTCTAGGCAAAAAGCTCATTGCCGACACAAAAATATGCACGTTTCTACATTACTGCGGGAATCAAAATTAAAAAGCATACATGTTGAATCTTCTTCTTCTTCTTCTTCGTGGCGTAGCACTCTTGTCAGAGCGGTCGTGGCCCTCATGTAGTTTCTTGTCTAGAGGCTGATGTGACTCGCCTCACGATTTCTCGCCACCTACTCCGATTTCTGTGCCCTCATACAAGGGATCACCCACTGCGGATTTCATTTGGTCAGTCCACTCTACCTCACTCTGCAGTTTCTGCACGACGTCTCGAGACACACTGTGTTAAATACACTGCATTATAAACCTAAAAGCGGTGCAATAAGAGCCACTTTTGGGGCAAGTGTGTTGAAAAAACATTTTTATTTTCATTATAACTCTATTATGTCCACTATCACTGGTACCTAAGAGTAATTTAATTATACGAGTTTGTAATTCCCAAAAGGTCAAAGATGACTTACTTTAGTATTTATCTACCTTTATGGTCTAAAGTTCAACTTGTGAAGGTCTTTGTAGGTACAGAAAGTGACTGTACTACATCGATGCATAGCGAATATTTATCTTCAAATAATCGAGGTATTTCAAAGATGAGAAGCCGACCTGAAAACTACTGCGGGAGGGACATGGAGGAGAAAAACTCACAATCGTGAGCTGTGAAAAGCCTGAGGGAGGCCAATGCTAAAGAGCAAAGCAATCTAGAGATTCCTGCCGGTCGATTCTGTAAAAATTTCACTGTGAAAACTTAGGTGAAGTCAGTTTGTTTTTGTTAGGAATTGACACTATTGACAGCTCACTCCACGCTCACTTCACCTACGTTTTCACGGTGAGATGGTTACAGAATCGCACGGCTGATGTCTAAACTTTTACATTCAATATATTGTTAAACTAGTTTGTAAGATTGCTAATAAAGGCTATTTGAATTTGAATTTGAAACAAGCTATTCCCGTCAAAAAAAAAATGTAGCATGATAATAATTAGGTATATTATTTAAAATGATAATGTACTAGTTCAGCCTGCGACTTCGTCCGCGTGAGATTTCTTGACAAGAACTTTGACTTTGACTTTAAAGATTACCCCCTAAACTTTACTTCCTTATAATATTAGTAATAGATTGTACTATATTACTAATAGTATGTATGTTTATTAGTAATATAGTATATAGAGCAGTGGTTGTCCAGTGGTAACGGCCGCGACTTACGAGTTGTAGGTCGTAGCCTCGTAGGTTCAAACCCAGACAGGCGCTTTACTTTGTGTAAATTATTTCATCACTACTGCTCGACGACTGCTCTCAAAACGGTGAAGGAATACATCGTGAGGAAACCGGCATGTCCTAGAACCAAAAATTCGAAGACATGTGACATCTACCAACCCGCACTGGGCCCGCGTGGTGGATTACGGCCTACTCCCGCTCACAGAGAGGAGACCTGTGTCCCAGCAGTGGGAACATTACCTATAGGCTGATTAGATTAGATTACTAATATTAGTTTTGTATAGTATTGTAGAATTATGGCCCACTCCCTCTCACCGAGAGGAGTTGAAACATCATAGGCTGATGGTACCTAATACTAATTATGCATCGTATTATCTAAATGACACGTTAAACGACTGCCATCTGACCTCCACAAGCTAATTACTGAGCTATACTGCTTCTGACTAGCCGTAACAACCGACCTTGTTATTTATTTACTTTTGAGTTACATCCATAACTACTAATATTATAAATTCGAAAGTAACTCTGTCTGTCTGTCTGTATGTTACCTTTTCACGCCTAAACCACTGCACGGATTTCGACAAAGTTTGGCAGGGAGATAGATTGCATCCCGGGGAACTTCCGCCTGCGGCTTCGTCCGCAAGGTATGTCGATAAAAACTATCCTATGTCCTTCCCCGGGTTGCAATCTATCTCTCTGCCAAATTTCATCGAAATCCGTTCAGTGGTTTAGGCGTGAAAAGGTAACATACAGACAGACAGAGTTATTTTCGAATTTATAATATTAGTATGGATGCGTGAGTCTTGTATGTGGTTCTATAATACGGTCCTAGACTTGACGATAACTTTGATTTGTTACTTTGTTATTGTCCAGGCCTAATTAAGTTAATTATTGAGAGTTTGCTAATAACTTGACTACTTTATTACTAACATATACAGGATGAAATTGAAAACATGCAACAAATCGAAATGGGAGATTGTACTCATCATTATGAACAACTTTTAATATGGGATCAAACCTGAAATCGCGAAAACAAGATCAGTGGCCTTAGTGTGAGTTTTTTCGAATCACGTTCGTTTGCGAGCGCGTTAGAGTTTTGTATGGAAACTTAGGTTTCTCCTAGTGGCCACCAGGTGGCGCTATAACTTTTCCCTACAAAATTCTAACACGCTCGCAATCGAACGTGAGTGAAAAAACTCACACTAAGGACTCAGCTGTTCCCTGCATTTATGTTCGCATAACTCGTCAAATATAGGGATCAGTTGATTTTTTTTTCGCGATTGCTTCATTGAAGAATACTTCACGGTCACACATAAAGCAACGAAAAGCGACTTTATTTTATAATTTGTATGTATAGATATAGATTATTGCACCTATCAAATCGAATAAGGGCGTGGACAGGCGTGGACAAGATCATTAAAAAAAACCTATCAGGGCTGTCAATTTATTCTTTTAAATAGCCCTGATGTTTTTTTCTTTGAGCACTATGCGAAGTGATTAAAAAAAAAATTGGTCATAACTTTTGAACCGTATAAAATTTAACCGACATTCTCAGAGTTAAAAAGCTTGGAAATGACCTTGCCCACGCCCCTATTTGATTTGATCCATCTTTGCAGGGACACTCTGTATTCATATTATAAAACAAAGCCTCCGCCACGTCTGTCTGTCTGTCTGAACGCGATAAACTCAGAAACTACCAAACGGATTTTCATCCAGTTTTCACCAAATGGACGGAGTGATACATGAGGAAGGTTTAGGTGTATAATTCATTAAAGGTTTTGTGTAAATTGACTGAAATATGTCGACGATTGATTGATTGTTGAAGATGTCGGAAAAAATCATGCCGACTTCAGTTGTGACGTGACTGACGTGCGTCGCTTAAACCAAGAGAGATAAATGAAAAATTCCGGTAGAACCGGTAATATGTTCATTTTCAACAACAAATTAATTGTTGCAACGATTAGTTGCAATTGTTGCAAATCAGTAATAGCATCATGGAAAGAAAGAAAGAAAGAAAATACATTTATTTAGCACAAAGTAAAATACACACAATACATCAGATAAAAACAAAAAAAAAAGGAAAAAAAAAACTTTACTTCAAACTTTGATCCATAATGATGTTAGTAATACACACTTATAAACTATGTTAATAAGTAACAACTGTCTGTGTGGTGCCGGACTTAAAGAATAGCACCACCCCATACTTCCCGTGGGTGTCGTAAAAGGATGGAGAGGATGAGAATGGGCAGCAGCGCTCTCTATGCATTCCACCACCAAACCATACTGCGATCGCACCCGCCTGCCAAGCGTGGCGATTATGGCAAACGCCCCCCCTTTTGGGGGAGGCCTATGTCCAGCAGTGGACGTCTTTCGGCTGAAATGATGATGATGATCTGTTGCACTCACCTGACGCACCGGCCACATACACGTGTACAGACGCCATCACATCAAGCCGCTACAATCTGTAAAATACAATACAAACGGTACGCCCTTTACGACACCCACGGGAAGTATGGGGCCTGACGCACTGTAAAGATCCAAAGAAGAAAAGTCCGATGTAAAAAAATTAGTAGGAAAGTGTGCCTCACGGCTGCGCCAAAAAGGCCCAGTTCAGCAAAAAATGCCTGACAACTAGCGCCTGTTGCTGGTTTTCAACTAGACCTGATGCAGGGGTTCTGGATCCAGAATTCTAGCAAGATGTAAGATCTAAATTGATCACTTATATAACCCCAATGGATTGCATGACGGCAAAGTCTTGTGTTGTCTGTTGTTCAACGTGTAATTATCGCAAATTATCTGCTCAACCGGTCTTAGTTCCTGATGTTACATAGTTATTATACTTAACCAGCAAGTTTGCGGTTCACAAAAACTTAAGTAGGTAGTGAATGCATTACTTTGCCACTTTACTGCCATTGCGTCTGGTCTTCAATATACAGGGTTACTTTTCAAAGACCGTCCAAATTTTTACTTGGTGTTCTACCCATGATTATAAACAACTTTCACTATGGGACCAACTCCGAAATCACGAAAAAAAAATCAGCTGTTTCATACATTTTGGTCAAGTAGGTATTGAAGTTTTGTATGAAACAGCAGATTTTTTTTTATAGTCTGTATCTCCAAATTGCATGTTCCCACTGCTGGGACATAGGGAGAGGGAGTGGGCTGTAATTTACCACTCAAGCCCAGTGCAGGTTGGTAGATGTTACATCATCTGCCTAGCCTTTTCCCATGTTTGGGCCGGCTTCCAGTCTAACTGGATGCGGCTGAATACCATTTTACATGGAGCGACTGCCTGTCTGACCTCCACAACCCAGTTACTGGGTAATACGATACCCCTTGGTAATGGGTTGGTAGTTGGTAGATGTCACATGACTTCGAATTGTTGAAAGAAAGAAGAAACAGAAAGAAAATACATTTTTTTAGCACAGACTAAAAGACACGCAATACACCAGATAGATCGTCGTACATCAGATAAAAACAAAATTATAGATAAAAATAAAAAAGTGCAAAGTCCGATGTAAGAAATTAGCAGGAATGTGTGCCTCACGGCTGCGCCAAAAAGGCCCAGTTCAGCAAAAATGCCAGACAACTAGTGCCTGACGCTTGTTTTTAACTGTAAATTTTTGTCACATAAAAACAATATTGAGTAAAAAATAAAAATACTGATTAAGTAAATAAGTGAGATGACATTGGTTTTGGTTCTAGGACCTGCCGGTTTTCTCTCAATGTTTACCTTCACCGTTTTGAGAGAGCAGTGGTGATGAAATTATTTACACAAAGTAGCCTGTCTGGGTTCAAACCTTGTGGGTTTGAACCCAGACAGGCTACTTTACCCTTTTACCTTTACCTACAACTCAAGTCCAGTACTAACTACCGTTACGAATAATCTCGTTTTCAAATTGGAAGCGAGCAAATTCTTATAACCAAGAAGTAAGTTAAAAGAGCGTTTACGACGTACGGCATTTCATACAACCTTTTAAGCCCTTGTGTTTCGAAATGTATGAACCGATTTTAATGAAACTTCATACCCATAAGCAGGATATAAAGGTCTAAAAAGTTACTTAAGAACATTTTCGAAATGTCTTATTTAAAAAAGATAACTGGAAATCTCTGTTTCTATGGAAAATTTAATAAAATCGGTCTAATTTGGCTGTAACACTATTTTTCGAAAATGTTCTTAAGTAACTTTTTAGACCTTTATATCCTGCTTATGCGTATGAAGTTTCAATAAAATCGGTTCATACATTTCGAAACACAAGGGCTTGAAAGTTTGTATGAAATGCCGTACGTCGTAAACGCTCTTAACTCACTTCTTGGTTATCAGAATTTGCTCGCTTCCAATTTTCGGTTCATACATTTCGAAAAACAAGGGCTTGAAAGTTTGTATGAAATGCCGTACGGCATAAACGCTCTTAATATTTTGCGGGACACTAAACGCCCCCAGACGGAATAACAATAAAACTTCTCTTGTGTCTCGTTCATGTCCTTCAATGGGTTAAGTGTAACGTTAATTGGGACTTTCAATGTTCAATCGTTGGAGTATAGCGAAAACAAATCGATCCTACTTCAACACTATCGTCTTTCTCATTCTAAGTCATAAATTATTATTGGAACAAAGTTCTTTAACGCAGCTTGTTGTATAGTAAACTGGTAATCACGTAACGAAAAAGCGGTATGCCCCTCCATGCGGCTTTTTATTATATACTAGCAAGAGACAGAGAGGGCGAGAAAAAGACATAGTTTTCATGGTTTTCGAGATTTATGAAGCCAATAGTGAAGTCAGAATAAAAATCCAAGTCTAAAATGGCGATTTCGGATAATTTTTAAATTTTTCTGTTCGTCGTTTCTATGGTTTTCGAGGGCACCTACTGCAGCCGATAGCGAGAAAGAAAATTGCGAAAATTTAGAAATTTTTCGTTATTTTGAAATTTTCGCAGCCATTTTGCATTTTTATTTGGAACTTCGCTTCTGGGGGACCCCCGCCCCCAAACCCTTAACGTTTTTTTTGGATCCGAGCTTGCCCTTTGAATGAAATCCTTACATTCTCCTAATGACTGTACTACTCTTTAATAACCTATAAACAGAAGAACTTTTCTCTAAGTAGGTGATTTAATTTACTCATAGATATTATATGAGATTTCTATGGATTTTACTATTGAGTTTATGGCTCCTCTCCCTTCTGCTTTGTACGCTGCTTGACTCCAGCTCTTTTCTGCGACTCTAATTGTGTCCCACTGCTGGGCAAAGGCCGCCCCTTGTTTCTCTCAAGCCTCCCTGTCTTGTCCGATCTCTGCCCATGTTGGCCCTGCAAATGTTACCACATATCGTCGGACCATCTTCGCCAAAATTCATCATCATCATCATTTCAGCCCAAAGACGTCCACTGCTGGACATAGGCCTCCCCCAAGGGGGGGGTTTGCCAAATTCGCCACGCTTGGCAGGCGGGTTGGCGATCGCAGTATAGTATGGTGGTGGAATTCATAGAGAATTAAAGGTTGACACAATGGGAGGTGTAAGTATAGATGAGCTTTATGAATGTATTTCTTCATCTCGAATGCTATCCGAAAATAGCCCAGTTGGTAGCAATTCTGAACACGCAGGATGTACTAATAAAGAATCAACGCACATTGAGACTATTTTCAAGGCCTGCGAATGGTTGTTCGTGTTAATTTTGAAGATGTATTTTTTCTGAATACTCAAATATAACTTACTTCTACCCGTGACTTCGTCCGCGTGAAATTTCGGCTCCCGACCCACTGCATCGTATCGCATCGCTCGCCCGCGCTATTACTTCACTTTCGCTTAGCGTTCTTTCCGACTTTTTTTTTTGGTCGGCTTTTAAGTGTCGTAGTGTGATGTTACATTGACTATAATCTTCTTCAAGAAATTGAAATCCGGCAGAAATTCCAGAGATTTTTATAATCTTATAATGTCCTCACTGCAGAGACACAGGCCTCCTTTCTCTGTGAGAGGGAGTGTAGATGTAGATGTCACATGTCTTGGACTTTTTGGCTCTAGGACATGCCGGTTCCCTTACGATGTTTTCCTTCACCGTTTTTGAGAGCAGTGGTGATGAAATAATTTACACAAAGTAAAGCGCCTGTCAAAATTGGGGGAGGCCTATGTCCAGCAGTGGACGTCTATCGGCTGAAACGACGAACGACGACGAAAGCGCCTGTCTGGGTTCAAACCTACGACCTACAACTCGTAAGTCGCGGCCGTTACCACTGGGCCACCACTGCTCTCTCTCTCTCTCGCGTTCAAACAAACAAACTCTTCTTAATATTAGTATAGATATTCACGATATCTTAGACACTATGGGTGAAGCACTTAGTAATAAATTGTAAATATTCCGACTGTATCTCGGGAGTGGGTTCATGGCTCGATGCGCACGATTGCGCGACAGTAAAATACGTCGGTAACGGTATTTATATCAGATCTTTGTCTTAGAAAATTACTTCTCAGTATTTTAATTATTAGCTGTTGATTGCCCACTTGATTTAACAAGATTCTGCACGTGACCAAAGAGCTGGCCTATTTCTTGGCCAAAGATCTAGCATCGTCATATAACGTGGCAATGCTGCCAGCCTTTTGGCCACTGTTCCTGTTGACAGCGATGCGGACGAATTTTTTGATGCCCTTTGATTATTTCTTCTCCTTTTTAGGGTTCCGTAGCCAAATGGCAAAAACGGAACCCTTATAGATTCGTCATGTCTGTCTGTCTGTCCGTCCGTATGTCACAGCCACTTTTCTCCGAAACTATAAGAACTATACTGTTGAAACTTGGTAAGTAGATGTATTCTGTGAACCGCATTAAGATTTTCACACAAAAATAGAAAAAAAAAATTTTTAGGGTTCCCCATACTTAAAACGGAAACTCATTTTTTTTTTCATCAAACCCATACGTGTGGGGTATCTATGGGTAGGTCTTCAAAAATTATATTGAGGTTTCTAATATCATTTTTTTCTAAACTGAATAGTTTGGGCGAGAGACACTTCCAAAGTGGTAAAATGTGTGTCCCCCCCCCCTGTAACTTTTAAAATAAGAGAATGATAAAACTAAAAAAAATATATAATGTACATTACCATGTAAACTACCACCGAAAATTGGTTTGAACGAGATCTAGTAAGTAGTTTTTTTTTAATACGTCATAAATCGTAAACCGCAATTTACCATTCATTCAATCAACTCAAAAATAAAAATAATCATTAAATTTCATAAACATAAACCTTATGCATAAACCCGGATGTTACGGAACCCTCAGTGCGCGAGTCCGACTCGCTCTTGCCCGATTTTTTTATATACTTGTACAGATTATATTATTATTTTAAGACTTAGCTTTTTAATTTGTATAGTTGAGAGACTAAATGTTTGCTTTCGAGTTTAGTCTATTATATGTATAGGAGATGTCCGAGGTATTTGGATATAATAGCATGTTTTGTTGAATTTTGTGGACAAACTAAATATAAGGTTGAATCAATGAAATTGTGGTCCTGCCTTTCACTAACTGAACATACTCATACATAACGTAACATAACATCGCGCCTATAGGTGCCGAAGGGTTAGGTCAAATTTCTTTAATAGATTTTCAACTTTATCGCTAAAGCATTAGGTTCAAGGTTGATTGGGAAAATTTGACAGTTTCGGGTAGCTTGATGTGCTGACATCTGTACCAATAGTACATCCACATTTCGCCAGTTGTGTTTAAGTCCCATGTTATATTGAAACCGAATTACTAATAAACGTATTATATCAGGTGAATAGTTAAACACCAATTTCTCTCTTTCAGTCGTCAGTAATTTGACTTTCGAAAGAAGAAGACAAAGCGTTGTGTAACTACTAAGGCTTTCATCCCGGGAATCTCGGTCTCGAAAATTTCGAGAATATCGACGATTTTTTTGGTATTTTCGAAACTCGAGACTAACATTTTCGATCATGGGAATAACGAGACTTTTGAGACTTGAGACGCGGGTTAGCTTTGTAATAAAATTAGGTCCTCTCTGTCTGAAACCGCATTAAACGCCCTTTGTTTCTTACGTGCCCACTACAAAAATTAAAAAAACTTCAACAAATAGTTTTGAATTTTTAATTTGCGTTAGTTTAATAAAGTACTTCATTAAAATATCTTGTTTTGACTGCCTGATTGCATAGCTTATAAGTAAGAAACCTAGTTTTGAAATAGTCTCAAAAGTCTCGTTTTCGTTGGAATTTCGAGACCACATCGAGTCTCGTTTTTTCTTCCCGGGACTCAGTAAGTAATGCATCGAGACTAAAAGCCGTAGTAACCTGTATAGTTACCACAGCTACGCTATACAATTATTAGTTTATTAGTAAGGGGGTTAGTGTCTTACGCAATTACCCCGGGGTTAATATCAGAAATACTTACATGAATTCTATTTTTCAGATCATCATGGGTTTTCTAGTGAAAGTGGTGTTGGTGGCCGCTTTGGGAGTGGCAGCATGGTTTTACTTCAACGGTTGCTGTGAACAAACCATCCCAAAGTTTGACAATGAAGAATGGTGGGGACCGATGGCGCTCAAAGGAAAAACTGACAGCACCATCAGGCCTTTCAAAGTCAAGTTTGAGGAGGCGGTAAGAGAATAACATTATTTTGATACAGTCAAACTCAAACTCAACCTCAGAGAAGGGCACTTTAAAGTTGCCAACGAGTCGGTCAGTTAGTAAAAAAGGCTTAGCTATTTGCCCCTTCTTCCTTAATAAAACCTAGATCTGTATGTACAGACGCCAGCACATCAGACTACTACAATCTGTCAAGTTTCTTTAAGAGATTTTCAACTTTATCGCTAAAGCATAAGGTTCAAAGTTGATTGGGAAAATTTGACAGTTTCAGGTAGCTTGATGTGCTGGCATCTATACAGGCGCTGGCGTACATCAAGCTACTACAATCTGTCAAAGGACATTGCTCAAAATCAGAACCGGTTTAAAGCAATAAATAGAGTATGGCCATAAAAATATACTCATAAATTATAAAATATTTTTTTAACTTTTCTGAGTTTAGTTGATCGAAATCGTATGTGGGGTTAATATTTTGTTTTTAACTAGGTATTAATTTGATTTTATTGCATACTTTTTGAAATAGAGTACTTTAGTAAAAGCAGTGTTGCCAATTTTAAGAACCTCCCAATAATCGGTCTTAACGCGTACTTGTAGATATTATTATTATTATTTTAAGACTGTCAGCTTTTTAAATTATATATGTGTGTAATAACTTTTTAAATTAAGACACGGAGAGAAGGGAGATGTCAAAGACGTGGCTACTCAGTACGTGCATAACATTGATTGAACAAAATTGCAAATTGGCAGACTGTATATTTCACTTTGTTTTTTTTTTATCTTTAGTTCAATCCACATAGGAACCCGAATCTTCAATTGCCAGACGTAGGTATAATTACGACATTGTGGTTGCAAGATAGGCGTTTATTTTACGTAGGACTGCCTTATCTTTAAGTCATATTTAATATTGTCTTAATCATAACAATCATCGTGACTGGCCGTTGTTACCGACATCAAAAAAAAGGAGGTTATCAATTCGACACCTATGTATGTAATATTATTGGAATTGCATTATATTCACATATGACAATCTATTAGGGCTTCCAAGCAAATATACAAAATTTTATAGACGTATGTATGTATGTATGTTTGTCCACGCATTTCTCCGCAATTATTAATCGGATCGTAACCATTTTTCTTGTATTGACTTACATTTACTTCAACTTAGGGAACAGTGCAAGTTTCATTAAAATCGATTCAGTAATTGTCTTCGAATTTTTGGTTCGCTCCCATGTTCTTTCCAAAAATTCCCCAGGATCAAAGCGGCCTATCACGTTCAAAATGTCTACGCTAAAAAACTAGTAAGTCATCTCAAATCGTTTAGTAGGATACTGTTACTGTTAGCCTGCATCATCCCACTGCTGAACAAAGGCTTCACCCCATGACTTCCAGCTCTTTCAATCCACGTCTAAAATGGAGCACTGTTTGTTTGTTTTCTTCCCGCCATCTTTTACGGGGACTGCCGCGACGCCTTCTGGCTGTGTCAAGACTTCACGTAGTGGTGATTTTGGTCCAGCGCTCATTGGGCATATGGTAGTCGTGGCCAGCCCACTTCAGCTTAGCGGGTTTTTGAGCAACGTCAGTAATCTGTGTTTTGGAGCGCAGTGTGGTGTTGCGAATATCGTCTGTCAATTTGACGCCTAGAATACTGCGCTCCATTGCACGCTTCAGTGAAGTAGGGTAAATGGTGTTAAAATCATGCTATGTTTCAGATGGTGAAAGACCTCAAATTCCGCCTGAAAAACCACCGTAAGTTCACACCACCTCTGGAAGGCGTTGCTTTTGAGTACGGGTTCAACACCGCTCAAATAGACGGCTGGTTGAACTACTGGGCTGATAAGTACAACTTCAGTGAAAGAGAGTCCTTCCTCAATAAGTTCCCTCACTTCAAAACCAATATCCAAGGACTGGATATTCATTTCATCAGGATTAAGCCACAGGTGAGTTTCAGCTAACCAACAAGAAACCGTCCCAACAGACCTGGGGTCTACTCTCTAAGCACGTAATCACTAGTTTCAGCCGAAGTTACGGGCGTTTCATACTCCGTATCATCTACGGACATAGACATTCGTTTAGGACCTGAACTAAGAATGAATCATCATCTGCCTAGCCTTTTCCCAACTATGTTGGGGTCGGCTTCCAGTCTAACCGGATGCAGCTGAATACCAGTATTTTACATGGAGCGACTGCCTACCTGACCTCCACAACCCAATTACTAGGTAATACGATACCCCTTGGTAAAACTGGTTGTCAGACTTTCGGGCTAACAATGAACTAAGAACTAACGAACTAGCAATGAATGACAACGCGATTTGACGGTTGTCCTTACTCCCGATGTGTTTTTGCTCGTCCGAAAAGGTTTGTTCCGAAATATCGTTATCATCTATATTTAGATACTAATTTCGGATGGACCCATATCTTCGTTGACGGTGATGGACTTAGAGAGTAATCCCCAGTTTTAATGGAGAGCTAAACATCTTTGAATTGTTTGGTTCTTTGTCTTGTAATTTGTAATTATTATGTAACCATGCTTCCTCAGGTTCCCAAAGACGTGCAGACAGTTCCTCTCCTCATGGTGCACGGTTGGCCTGGCTCTGTTAGAGAGTTCTACGAGGCCATTCCTCTGCTTACTCGACAGACGCCAGGATACAACTTCGTCTTCGAGCTGATCATTCCCAGTATACCTGGATATGGTTTCTCTGATGTAAGAGCAAACATTTATATTTATCGACGCGGAAAAAATTGTTAGCCCATATCTAAAAATGTTCTTTTATGATATCTTTCACAGCCTGCGGTACGACCCGGTCTTGGTATGCCTCAGACAGCTGTCATCTTCAGGAACCTGATGAACCGTCTGGGACACCAGAAGTTCTACGTGCAGGGAGGTGACTGGGGCGCGGGCATTGTTGCTGTCATGTCCACTCTCTTCCCTGAAGACATCCTGGGGCACCATTCCAATATGCTATTCTCTCAAGTGAGTCAGTGACCACCGAAACTTCTTTTCGTATCTTTTTTTTTATAAAAAGGACCAGTGGTTTATTAATCAAAGCTTTTTTAATGTGAATATTTTGTTTAGCAGTATCAATTTACATGGCCTTTCCTATTGTATTGCCAATGGCAAACTAATATTATTGTTTGCTTCAGCACTCCTGCTCTTTGATAAGGCTGGTTATCGGAGCCTTCCTCCCATCCCTCATAGTTGAGGACCACCTAGCAGACAGGATGTACCCACTGTCAAGTTTCTTTGCCTACCTAATGGAAGAATTCGGCTACATGCACATCCAGGCCACTAAACCTGATACCGTTGGTAAGTTCAATATTTTAATTTTCGTTTTAAACACAGTCTGACTTTTTTGCTGGCTCTTTTACTAAGTCAAATAGAATAAGCCAGTATGCCAGTTCAGAAGGTAACATCAAGTTGAGACGACATGAGTAGTTTAAAATATTACCTACAGCTAGATTACAAATTATTTACCAGTAAACCTCAAACTAACTCTATAATATATTTCATCACCATTAGTTAACTTCTTAACGGGCTTCTGCAAGGGTCGATCGATCAGGTTAAGCCACGCTTGCCGCGGTTGGCTCGTGGATGGGTGACCATCCTTACATACCAAGACACCTCCGTGCCTCGGAAAGCACGTTAAGCCGTTGGTCGCGGCTGTCATTAGTGGATCTTCGACAGTCAGAAGCCCGAAAATCTGACAGCCAGTCTTACCAAGGGGTATCGTATTACCCAGTAACTGGGTTGTGGAGGTCAGATAGGCAGTCGCTCCATGTATACTATACTGGTATTCAGCTTCATCAGGTTAGACTGGAAGCCGACCCCAACATAGTTGGGAAAAGGCTAGGCAGATGATGATGATTAGCTTAATTGGGAACAACGATTGAAACCTCTCTCATATCTCTTATGTTTCGAAAAACCAACTGCCTTTTACGTCTTCTAGAATTCTTATAACGTCGTTGTCATCGTTGTCCCCAGGTGTGCCTCTGACAGATTCCCCTGCTGGTCTCTTGGCGTACTTCTTAGAGAAATTCGCCACATGGACTAACCAAGCGAACAAAGCAAAGCCTGATGGGGGACTGGGCCTCAAGTTCTCGAAGGAGCAACTCATTGACAACCTGATGATCTACTGGTCTACTAACTCCATCACCACTTCAATGAGATTCTATGCAGAGAACTTTTCAAGCAAAATGAGGGATCATAAGATGGACCAGTAAGTACACCTTCATAAAGGTTAGCTGTCTCTACCTATCGTATTATGATTGTCATAAAGTTCATTATCCCTAATCATGCATAATCAGCCTATAATGTCCCCACTACTGGGGACACAGGCCTCCTCTCAGTGAGAGAGAGTGGGCCATAATTATCACGCGGGTTAGCAGATATTACTTGTCTTCGAATTTTTGGTTCTAGGACATGCCGGTTTCCTCACGATGTTTTCCTTCACCGTTTTTAAAGCAAGTGATAATTATACACATGAATCCGAAAAGTCAAAGGTGTGAGTCTTGGGTTCGAACTCGAGACCTGACTATGACTTGGCAGTCCGCCGGTCACACCACTAGGCTATAACTGCCATTTTTTTAATAACTACAATATTTTAGAAAAATCAGGCATCGTAACGTGAATCGCAAACACGACAACAAATAAATCAATACATCCTGTACAATACTAAATAAGTGACTTGGTACTTACTTGTGGCCAAAACAGGTTGACGATCGGGAATGTTCTCTTCGATCTCTTCGATCGGAAATCAGAAGGCGTTAACTAGTCCAATTACGAGCAGGGGTCAAGAAATCGTAGTCAGCAATCCAATCAGTAGTCCAATAACGAGCAGGGGTTAAGAAATCGTAGTCAGCAATCCAATCAGTAGTCCAATGACGAGCAGGGGTCAAGAAATCGTAGTCAGCAATCCAATCAGTAGTCCAATGACGAGCAGGGGTCAAGAAATCGTAGTCAGCAATCCAATCAGTAGTCCAATAACGATAGCCGGGGTTAAGAAATCGTAATCAATTTGATGATTTGATATGCATTCGCGATTTATTTGGCAAAAATGTAAACAAATATGAGTTTGTAGAAAAATAACTTTAAAACCTACACAATAAAGTTAAGTTTACGCTACAACTTTAAACAATTTTATAACTTTTTCAATAGTGCTATAGTCACTCTGAAATCAACCTAATAACCATTAAAATAAAGTTGATATTTGTTTAAATTGAAATAATATTATTTTGAAACATAAGTTTGAATAGACAAGTATTCTTTAACACGAAGTCGTTAAAGAATAGGTACTCGTAATAAGTCGTTCTTTATATTTCTAATGATCGTTTTCACGTCAGATTTTTACACCGAGTACCGACAACTTATAAAATAAGTGAAGACTTTCATAGTGAGATAAGATAAATACCTCAACAGAAAATTTAATATATTATATATATTTTTTAACGTGACAGATGTATTCAAATCTTCAGTATATATACAGAAAAATGCATTTTTTTCAATTAGCTCTATTTTTGTTTATTTTTTGACTTTGGTACATTTTTTTTTTTCTTTATTAATCAAAAACAAAACAGTTACAAATCATTGTTTAACAAATTAAACATACCGCACAAACCATCTCGGGTTTAACAGCGGTATGGCCAGACACGGCAACTCGGTGCAATTAGCCATAGTATGAAATAGAGTACTAATAAAAGCTATCATTTGAGATAATACGTTTCAATTCTATGCTCTCAGGACTTCAGGAGTCATGTGAGAAATAATTTAGTTATACGGATTCTTGCATCAGCGTGGTTAAAGAAACTAGAAAATTTAAGGAAAGGAGATCAGCCATGTTGGGCCCAAAATCCAAAATGGCCGGTCATTCAAAAAAAATTAATAACCCGGTCGGGGAAGTCGCATTTTTTACTATCGCGCCGAATCTCTACGACCTGATTTTAAAAGTTGAAAAATCATTAAAAAACCTGATTTTATTATTAAGCAAAAAATAGTAATGAACACTGGCAGTGGTTTGTTAAATTAGTAGATAAAACTTGTTTATTGCCTACCTACTTACCTTCCATACCTTGCCTTACCTGCCATTTATTTTCGCCAATCGGTGGTTTTAAACATGTTTTATTATGGGCTAATTTTTCCAACGCCAGATAATTTCATCCGAGGAATAATTTTGAATTTTTGACAGTTTATACAAAATCTGTCAGACGTCAATTTTCGAATCAAATCATCTGTCGAATGAAAAATAAAGCATAAAGTGTATAAAACTAGATTTTTGTGGCACTTTGGATTTCGGCCCAACTTTATATGAAACGTGACAGACCAGTAATGTTTCATATAAAGTTTACAAGCCTTTAATGTTGTCAAGGTCAAACTCACTCTTCATAACTAAAGATGAACTACTTTCACAGTATCACAACACCGGTTCCAACCTGGGCTCTGCAAGCGAAGAATGAAATGATATACCAACCTCCCAGCCTCCTGAACAGGAAGTACCTCAACTTGATAAACACCACAGTCTTGGAAGATGGAGGTCACTTCTTGGCGTTCGAGCTGCCCCAGGTCTTTGCTGCAGACGTGTTCAAGGCAGTCAAAGCGTTCAAAGAGTGGCATCAGAAGAATAAGAAGACTGAACTGTAATTTGTTTAAAGGTTATTAAAGTATTTTTTACGCTTTTAAGCTGGTGTTTTCTTTTGCACTTTGAACTTGTCACTTGTTCTTTATACAGCACACATATCAAATCGGAAAGGGATCGGCACCGTATCGCCTTTCGCCTCGCCGTCAAAAAGGCGTCAACCTAACGTAAGCACGTAACCATAGCGGATCAGAAACTCTGATACGTCGACTCGACTACGGCTAGGCGACGATGACACCGCGCTTACTCGCCGACCGCTGGTAGCAACAAGCAGGCCGGAAGGGTGAGAGGGGCAAGGGTGGACGATGAGACGTAAGCTCGGGTACGAGAGACGCAAGCGCGAAGACGACGAGCCGTGAGCGCGTGGACGACGAGCCGTAACGCATCGCACTGCGGTTCATGAGCTTGTCCCGACGCGAGGCATTACGTTACGATTCCGATTAGTGTGCGTTGTAGTAGGGAGTTTCCTACAAAGAATACTGAACGGCTCGAATTGATACGGTGCCGATCCCTTTACGGTTTGATACGTGTGCTATGACCTTTAAGGTGCATTTTCCTGGTTCAAGCCATTGAATGAGATAACATTCTCATTGTCCTATATCTTTATGGATGAGAATTATGATTTTCCGCATGTGACTGATCACGAATGAAAAAAATTAAAGAACTTGAAGATTACTTACTAGGTAGTTATTAAGAAATTCTTCTGAAAGAATATTTAACCCAGTATCTTATTTGAAGGGCCAATTACAAACTTTAGTCTGTAAAAGTAAAAAAGTACCTAAGTGAGATAAATGGAAAGTTAATTTCAAGGTGGTTGACCAAAATTTTCTCTTATATTTCAAAAAAGGTCGTCACTGTAGTGGGGTAAGTAATATACAGGGTGTTTGGTGCATCGTTTGCCAAATGGAATTGGCCGAAAGGAGAGGTCATTTGCTATCTCTTAAGGCCCAGTAACTCATTCCTTGTTACACCGGTTTTTTTATTATGACTTTTTTATTTTTATTTAGAAAAATACAAGAACTCTGCATTTAAGCTTAAATTTAAAAAAAAGTTATGAGTATAGCTTTCAAATTTCATTTTAATTCTTATGTTTACTCTTGTATGGTACTATGAAATTCAAAATTACTTGATAATAACATCTAGTTCCTTTTTAATAACTCAAAAAGTTTTTGAAAAAAGGAAAAATATACATAACACTCAATTTTAAATTGCTGTAAAAAAAAAACAAAAGCGATCGGGTTCTTCGAATTCTTTTAAAAAGTTCTCTAGTTTGTCCCCTTTCCAACGGTGTGCAATATACCAAAAAAAAACTTTAATAACTTCAGTAATTCGCTAAATGTGTAATCGAGACACATCAGGCTGATATTCGATATTACGGCAAGAACACTAGTTTTCACATAAATAACATTCTTTAAGTAGGTGGATAGTGTTATCTCCCTCTTACGCAGTCTCTTATCTCTTTCTAGGGTTCTAACTTTCCTAGAACTTGAAATAAAAAATAGAAAAATAAATTAATAAATAAATTTATAATACCTAATTATAAATTTTGTTCAAATTGTCCTCCACTATTGCGTACACACGTGCGACATCTTCGTCTTATCTCTCCTGTAGTGGTGTGTAAATGTATTTCTGCTTTAGTTTTTTTAATTAGGTAGGTACTTATTAAATAAAAGTTTATTTTTATTTAGAAAGAGATAAGAGACTGCGCAAGAGGGAGATAACACTATCCATCTACATAAAGAATGTTATTTAGGTGAAAACTAGTGTTCTTACCGTAATATCGAATATCAGCCTGATGTGTCTCGATTACACATTTAGCGAATTACTGAAGTTATTAAAAGTTTTTTTTGGTATATTGCATACCGTTGGAAAGGGGACAAACTAGAGAACTTTTTAAAAGAATTCGAAGATCCCGATCGCTATTAGTTTTTTTTACAGCATTTTAAAGTTGAGTGTTAAGTGTATTTTTCCTTTTTTCAAAAACTTTTTGAGTTATTAAAAAGGAACTAGATGTTATTATCAAGTAATTTTGAATTTCATACAACCATAGAAGAGTACACACAAGAATTAAAATGAATTTGAAGGGTATACTCATAACTTTTTTTTAATTTAAGCTTAAATGCAGAGTTCTTGTATTTTGCTAAAGAAATATTAAAAAGTCGTAATAAAAAAACCGGTGTAACAAGGAATGAGTTACTGGGCCTTAAGAGATAGCAAATGACCTCTCCTTCCGGCCAATTCCATTTGGCAAACGATGCACCAAACACCCTGTATTATGATATAATTACAAAACCTCTAATATTTACAAGATATAACAACTGAACCTATAATTTTATTTGATATAATGATCAGTTATTATAATAAACGATTGATATAATTTTAAAGTAATTAATTTCTGTAAGCATACAGACAATTAAAATGAATCGTATTATATAAAAGCTCCGACAAAAAAATAATGCATTCTATGTAGACGTAGCCTCGCTTCGCGGGGCTCCTATTTCTGTGTAAAGGGTTTAAAGTACCTAACCTAACCAAACCGAACCTCGAGGTGCCCTTCGCTCGATCTTGCATCCTATGTCGATGTAGCCCCGCTTCGCGGGGCTCCTATTGCTGTACAACGTGTTTAAAGTAACCTAACCAAACTTAACCTCGGGGTGCCCTTCGCTCGTTCATAAATATGTTTTCGGAAATTATATCAACAGTTGGTATATCTTGTGAACGTTATTGAAATGAAAATATACCAAATAACTTTATATATATTATCTGTTAGTGTGTTACTCAATTACCCCGCTCATCTTGCAACACTGATGGGGATCACAAAACGATCAGTTATTGGTTTGAGCGGGTACCTACATAATATAAAATGCACAGAGCATGATAAATGTAATAAGAATAGAAAAAAATCGTTCCATCAAAATGAAAATACTAAAGTGGACTTCTTCGGTATTCCATTTAGCGATTAAGGCAAAAGCGCCAGGGTAGCCCGCAAAATTCAATTTTTTTTAAGTTTTTCGCAATGTTGATTAAAATATGATTCGCGACCGTAACAAATATGTATTTACAGAATTATAATCATTAAAGTCATCAACATAACTCTCTAAGACCAGTTAATCCCACTGAATGACTATTTCATGAAATCTTGACATTTAAGAGCGTTTACGCCGAACGCATTTCATACAAACTTTCAAGCCCTTGTTTTTCGAAGTGAATGAACCGATTTTAATGAACCTTCGTACGCATAAGCAAAATACAAAAGTCTAAAAAGTTAGTAGAGAACATTTCCGAAAAATAGTGTTACAGCCAAATTAGACCGATTTTAAACTTTCCATAGAAACAGATATTTCCAGTTATCTTTTTTTATATAAGACATTTCGAAAATGTTCTCTACTAACTTTTTAGACCTTTGTATCTTGCTTATGCGTATGAAATTTCACTAAAATCCGTTCATTAATTTCGAAAAACAAGGGCTTGAAAATTTGTATGAAATGCCGTACGGCGTAAACGCTCTTAACAATAATTATACTAACTTAACAAGTTTTATAACTGATTGTAATGGTTATAATTCTGTAAATACATATTTGTTACGGTTACTTAAACACCTATAGACTGGCGTCTGTACCAGTGTTTGTTGCGTATGTATCTACTAATGAACTGGATATTTTGATCTGAAAAAAAAATTAATTGAATTGAATAAATAAAATATCGATACATCGATCTCGAAAAAGACCATTTTGTTAGAAACATTAAGGGATAAAAGAAATAATTAAGGAGGAAGCGCGAAGGTAGCCCGCGAAATTCAAATTTTCTTACGTTTTTTGCAATTTGCTGGTCAGTATTAAGTTGTACGTTGATTAAAATATGATTCGCAACCGTAATAAATATGTATTTACAGAATTATAATCATTAGGATCAGTAATACAACTTGTTCATCATCATCATCATTTCAGCCGATAGACGTCCACTGCTGGACATAGGCCTCCCCCATGTTCATGCCCATCCCCCATGGGGGGGGGGGGAGGGTTTGCCATAATCGCCACGCTTGGCAGGCGGGTTGGCGATTGCAGTATGGTAGTTATACAACTTGTTAAGTTAGTATAATTTGTAAAATGTCAAAGCACATCAAGCTACTATAATCTGTCAAATTTCTTTAATAGACTTTCAGCTACTATAATCTGTCAAATTTCTTTAATAGACTTTCAACTTTATAGCTAAAGTTTATGGTTCAAACTGGATTGGGAAAATTTTACAGTTTCGGTTTTCAGTTTAGGTAGCTTGATCTGGCATCTGGTACAGACGCCAGCACATCAAGCTACCCGAAACTGTCAAATTTTCCCGATCAACTTTGAACCTTATGCTTTAGCGATAAAGTTGAAAATCGATTAAAGAAATTTGACAGGTTGTAGTAGCTTGATGTGCTGGCGTCTGTACATTCATAATAATTGTTAGTTACAAAGGTCTTTATCCGCAGTTTCCTATAATGTGGCCAGTCGCAAAGGTATTTTTTAGGGGTCCGTACCTCAAAAGGAAAAACGGAACCGTTATAAGATCACTTCGTAGTCCGTGTGTCTGTCCGTCTGTCAAGATCCTTTTCACAGAAACGCATGGAGTTGAATTACAATTGAGACTCCGTGTTGCTAGGCCAGCTCAAGCTCAAAGTGTAAGAGGGGCGATTCTCGCAATTTTAAGAATGTCACTGTACGCGAGTCGCGTACAGTGACACCACGACCTATCGTCGCGTAACGCGACGATAGGTCGTGGTGGAGCAAAATGAATGCTAGCGGACTGTATAACATGTATAATCAAGAACTCCACAGCTGACTTTCCGTGGCGGTGTGGCGCGGGGGCCCGCGCTCGGCCGTCGCCGGCTGACTCCCCGCTGTCCCCGCACCCCTCGTTCACTGCCGCCAGCGCGCGGCGATGTTGAGTGGAGCGCGAGCCGTCTCGACATACGCGTTGAAGTGTCTTCAACAGAAGAAATCGGCAGCGGGCAGATGGTGTTGAAGGCGCGCCGGATGACACCCTTTCTTGTAAGAATGTCGGCGACCCTCGCGACGCCATCTCTGCCTGGGAGAACGTGTGTGATGCGCCCTAGAAGCCACATAAGAGGAGGTAAGGTTTTGTCCTTTATGATCACCAGTGTTCCTTCCTTGAGCTCGCCAGACGACCGGCACCATTTTGTTCTCTCCTGTAGCCACAGAACATATTCATGTGAGAAGCGAGCCCTGTCACAATCTGCCAAAAATATCTCTAATTTCCGTACATTATTGACAAGTTTTTGACATTGACATTGTCGCTGAGGTGAGATTGCCACAAGATTTTAAACGTATTTAATTATGGGAATTGACCTTCAGTCAGTTGTCCTTACTCCCAATTTGTTTTGCCCGTCCGAAAAGGTTAATAAAATTAATCAGGAGTAGGGTTCATTCCGAAGTAACGAAATACTCGTACTTTTAGATGGGCCCGTATCTTCGTTGACGGAGTTACAGCACCCCCTAGTCCTTTTAGGAACCCATAAGCACAATCACACGAAACCTTCCGGGCATGATCCATACCCACTCACGCGGCCATAACCACGAGCAGGTATTGAGGAAAATGTTACACTCGCTCGAAAGCCACGATCGGCCATTGATAAAACTGCGACAGCAAGCATTTTCCACACCGCAGTATTTTATTTTTAGTAATTTTGTGTATGGGAGTATTGCTCATGTTCCAGGTTCTTTAGTCGAGTGGTTAGATGAAGTACATTTGTGCCAAAGGCCGTGTGGTTATATCGGCATTACGAAATAAGTTATCTGTAGTTGAAAATCTTTAAATAAACAAATGAGACGGCGATGACGCATGCGTAATTTGATACTCGCGTGATGTTATTGTTATTGTATATCAAAACTTTGGAACAACAATGGTATGTATTATATGTCATTCGATTCAGTATGAATGGGGCTATTTTTTAGGTAAATAAAAAAATAGGGTCATCGCTTTCGATTTTGAAATAATATTATTTTAATTTTTAATTGTCGTAATGTAAACAAACATTAAAAATAAACAATTATTAAAAAAAATCAAAGTCTCTTAAAGTTACGGAACAAGTTTTGTTATCTACACTTGTCTATCCACTTGAAGAAACAGCCATTAGTTTAACAGCGGTCCATAGAAATTTTTTCTGTACGAGTCGTGTATAAGTGGCGAGGGCGCTCCGCGGCGCGTCGAAAAAAATGTGCTAAAAACATACTTGCGTATAGGAAGGCGTTACCGCGGGGTACTTGCGCGTGAGTGGATACTAATATTATAAATTCGAAAGTAACTCTGTGTCTGTCTGTCTGTATGTTACCTTTTCACGCCTAAATCACTGAACGGATTTCGATAAAATTTGGCAGAGTGATAGATTGCATCGCGGAAGAGGACATGGGATAGTTTTTATCCCGATATTTTTTTATTAAAACTTTATGCACAAGTAAAAGAAATACTGTACAAAGGCGGACTTAATGCATTTTCTACCAGTAACTACTAACCTTAGGGTGAAGCAGAGACAAAACACGGGATCGACACTTATGCGGGTGAATGCGCGGAGCGCTGCTAGTATAATAATAAAAAAATCGTACACCTTATCATATTTCACTTTTAAACCTAGTGAGTAGTGATAGTTGTCCGTAAAAAGTAATTTAAAAAAATTAAACCGACTAAAAAAATAATTAACTCAAAATTATGAAATAATTTTAATTTCGGAAGTCGGTGTCTTTGGGATCAGTATTTTAGATAGTTTTAGTTTTTTTGCCACCGACTTCCGAAATTAAAATTATTTCATAATTTTGAGTTAATTTAGTTTCGAAGTCTGTTTAATTTTTTAGAATTATTTTTTTATTTCGTAATTTTTAGTTTTAGCACTAGAATATGACCAAGGTTTTGAGATGTTTTCCCTTTGACACTAGAGCCGTAGCTCGTATCAATAAGCCAGGCCGTCACACTATACTACACGTACTAGTCCCTATCTTGAAAATTACTGAATCGATTTTGATGAAACTAGCACTGTTCCCTTGCTAGCAACCATATTAAAGAAATTGAATCGCAACCCGTGAAATATTTGTCATTGAGTAGTTCCGATGGCTATCTGTGGTCTTCATCATCAGCTCCACTTTACCAAATGATGATTTCCGAGAGCAAATGCTCAAGTTACTTTAAAAAATACCCAAATCGCTATAGGTTTGCCTATAAAATTTGAGGGTTCCCGTCGATTTCCGTGGGATCCTCTCACCAGATTCCAACTTGATGATAATGGGACCACCTCAAGAGTATACCCTTTTAAATAAAAAAAGAACTTTTGGATTCGGTCCAGCCGTCTTCGAGTAATCGGTGAACATACACAAGGTAGCTACTGTAAACTGTTGAGGAGTTCCCTTAACTGTCCTTCGTCTTCATCATCATGCCCCTAATGACAGTCACAACCCATCTAGGTGTAAAGTTCACATCAATACAAATTAATCGAGCCCAAACACAAGGTAACTGCTGTAAATCGTTGAGGAGCACCCTCGACTGTCTTTCGGCTCCATCATCAGATCAACTCCAGGCCTTCATTAAATTGCAGTGCTTTAAAATATTTAATGAAAAAATTAACAAACGCACTAGTCGCTCCTACGATTTTCGAATGTTCCGCTCGATTTCACTGGGATGCCATCATCAGATCCTGGTGTCCTTATCATGCGACCACCCTTGGCATATCTCCTTTCCAACAAAAAAAGAATAATCAAAATCGGTTCATAAACGACGAAGGTATCCGCGAACACACATAAAAAAATATATATATACATACGAGTATATACGGTCGAATTGAGAAACCTCCTCCTTTTTGAAGTCGGTTAAAAAAAATGGTCACGATCCGAATAATAGTTGCGGAGAAATGCGTGGACAAACATACATACATACATAAGTCTATAAAATGTTGTATATTTATTTGGAAGCCCTAATAGATTGTCTTATGTGAATATAATGCAATTCGAATAATATTACACACATACGTGTCGAATTGACAACCTCCTTTTTTTTAAGTCGGTAAAAACAATTCTATAATTAACTAAATACCTCAGCTATAGTTATATAAGCTTAATTATGATAACTTATTGTACCTAATGATAAGTCATTGCCGGCCGGCTTACAACCGGTTACCGGCTTAGCTGAATTGTTTAGTTGTAGATACGCTGCCTCTTGAAGCAGTTGTGTCGCTCAAAGATTACAATCATTAGTAGTTTTATTTTATGTTAATCTGTAAGTGATATATTCGGTGTTTGTGTACATTATATTAATGTAAGTATGTGAAGCCTATTTATTTCAATATTAGGTAACAGTATTGCAAAATCTTTACGTTATCAGGGATCTAATTTAATTCACTCTGACCACTCAATGATTCCTTCTTTTAAAATCACGTCAATTTCTTAGCTTGTCACTCTAAAGCACAATATACGTACACGGTTTGGAACCAGTCTGCAAACCAAGGTGACTTTGAAGTTGTTGTTGTTGCGAGATGCCTGCTACACGGTTTAAAACATCTTCTTCTGCCACTGGGCCGCAATTCAGGCCTTTCTACCAAGGACGATTAAAGGTCATACGAAATTTGGTTTCAAATCTCTGTCTACACTGTTTCACACTTAGGTTGAAACCACCGATTCAAACCGTGTATATCGTGCTTAACCTCACGTTCATTTCGCGCGGTTCTGTTCATTGTGTCATAGAAAATACGGCCCCTGTGCTTCTTGTATCTATCTGTAATATAAAAATGAATCGCTGAATGTGTTGCTAAGCGCAAGTCTCGAGAACAGCTGAACTGATTTCGCTAATTCTTTTTTTAACCCCCGACGCAAAAACGACGGGGTGTTATAAGTTTGACGTGTCTGTGTGTGTGTGTGTGTGTGTGTGTGTGTGTGTCTGTCTGTGGCATCGTAGCTCCCAAACGGATGAACCGATTTTGATTTTGTTTTTTTTGTTTGAAAGGTGAATTAGTCGGGAGTGTTCTTAGCTATGTTTGATGAAAATCGGTCCAAGATGGCCGCCGCCACAAAATGGCGGATTACATATTTTTTCAGAACTCCCTTAATATGGGTATCAAATGAAAGGGCTTGAATAGTAGAATACTATACACTATGATAAATTTCAAATCCAAGATGGCCGCCACCACATAGTGGCGAATTACATTTATTTTTCAAAACTCACTCAATATGGGTATCGAATGAAAGAGTTTGACTAGTAGAATACTATACGCTATTACAAATTTCAAATCCAAGATGGCCGCTACCACAAAGTGGCGAATTACATTTTTTTTTCACAACTCCCTCAATATGGGAATCAAATGAAAGGGCTTGAATAGTAGAATACTATACACTATGATAAACTTAAAATCCAAGATGGCCGCCACCACAAAGTGGCGAATTACATTTTTTTTTTCACGACTTCCTCAATATGGGTATCAAATGAAAGAGCTTGACTAGTAGAATACTATAAGTACCTACGCTATTACAAATTTCAAATCTAAGATGGCCGCCACCACAAAATGGCGAATTATATATTTTTACACAACTCCTTCAATATAGGTATCAAATGCAAGGGATTGACTAATAGAATAATGTACACTAAATATATTGAAATAAAATACAAAAATTAAGGAGTCCCTACAAAAAGCATGAAATAAAAAATTAAATTAAAAATTTAAAAAACCCCCGACCCAAAAAAGTTTTAAAATTAAATGTAAGTAATTGGAAAACGATCAAATAATTTACAAAACCCCCAACTTAAAGAATCTCGGTAACGAGACTAAAACAGATAAATTCATATGGAAGTCGGGGGACCGTTCTGTGGAACACCTTCTAAGCTAAGAGGTCCCCCGACTGCCATATGAATTTATCTGTTTTAGTCTCGTTACCTAGATTCTTTAAGTTGGGGGTTTTGTAAATTATTTGATCGTTTTCCAATTACTTACATTTAATTTTAAAACTTTTTTGGGTCGGGGGTTTTTTTAGAATATTCCTTGAAGTACGAGGATGGTTCTTACCACTAGGGTGGGAGTAGTGTAGGAGTAGGGTAGGAGTAGGGTAGGAGTAGGGTAGGTGTAGGGTAGGGTAAGGGGTAGGACAACACGCAATCGAAATAGCGCCGGGCAGCTTGAAATAATGTATATGGCAAAACAACGTTTGCCGGGTCAGCAAGTTTCATAAGAAAAAAGCTGTGGGTGCCGGCAGAAGTGAAAACAAAACACAAACTTTGGCATCACTCACTGTCATTATCGGATATACATTAAAACCGAGCACATCCCGAGGACAGCCGAACACATCCGAAGCGGGTATTTTTTTAATCGCCTTAAAAACAAAACACGCGCGGTGTCGCTTACGGTAACAGTGGCGCGAGTTCGATAGTTTTTTCTCATCTCAAAAAATGCCCCACGCGTCTAAAGAACATATATCTTTCTTGAATTTCTGCTCATTGATATTAGTACTTGACACGTCGCTCGATGGGGCTCGGCGGGATGCTTCGGCGGTCATTACCATCAATATTATTGGAACACGGGCCCCCTAACAGTAGGTAGTCTGTTTGGTTGAATGACCGTGAAACACCGCCTTTTACATACGGCTGAAACCACTCAAAAAAGTTGGTCCTTTGGAAAAAAAAAAAAGTTTTGTGGTCCTTTTGCATTCATATTGAAACTCACCATGTTTGGTGAATCAAACTTACCTACTTGGTTTATTAGTCGATTCGCACGAATTTACTCGCCCGAAACAGGCGAATCGTCACATTTAATTATTATTTTTTCCATAAGTGACTCGCGCGAGTTGAATTTGGATTTTATGCAACGAAGTTAGGAAAAAAGTACACGTTTTATAATATTTAACTCTATTCACTGCTGTGCGCTAGTGTCCTTTTTTTCTGTACCTACTTTATTGCATACAATTCAAAATGTGCCAGTTCGTGCGAGTTACCTATAGACAGAAAAATTCGCCCGATCAACTAGTAAGATTGTTACTTTAGCAAATGTTGCTGGTTCAATTGTTTTATTTATAACAATAAGAGTTGTTTATTTAGACAGGTAAAAATAACAAAATTAAATTCTAACTTCAATTGTTGCACTGGATGTCAATGCTGTCTGGTTGTTGATGTTGGTGGATTGTTGTCTGGATGTTGATGGATGAATTGTTGTGTGGATTGACAATGTTTTTCCTGTTAGCAAGTAGATAGTTAGGGGGAGAGGGGGGTTGCCATAATCGCAAATTCTCCGGTACGCCCCTTAGTCGCCTTTTACGACACCCGCGGGAAGTATGGGGTGGTGCTATTCTTTAAGTCCGGCACCACACAGACAAAATACAAAGTGTCCTATGTGTTAATCCTGGTTATAAATTGTCTGTGTGCCAAATTTCATCCAAATCCGTTCAGGAGTTTTGTCGTGAAGAGAATCAAACATCCAATCCATCCGTCCATCCACCCATCCTCACAAACTTAGCTGCGCCCTGCGGTTTCACCCGCATAAGTTTCGATCCTGTAGGAATATCGGGATAAAAAGTATCCTATATGTCAATACAGGGTGTCAGCTATCTCCGTACAAAATTTTATTAAAATTGGTTCAGCCGTTTGAGCGTGAAGAAGTAACATAGGTATATCTACATATAATATATATTCACAAAAATACTAAAAGAGTTTGATAGCTTATCAATTATTCAATACACGTCAGACTAACAATCTTTGATACACTGAAGCTGATTGTGTGCCGCATACTTGATAAAATTTCAAGGTCAAGCAGCGTTTGTCACGGTCAAGGTTAGGATGGGTGGTTGGTATGTGAAGACCGCTCCCTAAAAGCCTGTGCCGTCTGCACAGTTTCGCTAGAATAAGTGACTGAATCGATTCCAATAATTTTTACCCCATGTTATATTGTTTCCCAAAAATATTTAATTAAGGTTAAAAGTTGGACACCTAGCGACACTAAGCAGGTTATCCAATCTTTGCACCGAACGGTTAGGTACCTAGGTACTATTATCAATGAGCGCAAGACGGCGCGGCGCGAGCAGCTCGCGTGAGCAAGTTTTTGTACGGACAAACAGGTAACTTATAACTTTGTGATTTTTCATGATACGAGTTTGAAATTTTTTTACATAGATTCTTACATAAAAATACTAGACACACGTGTTTCGGGTTTCGCATAAAATAAAAATAATGTTGTGACTGCTAACCACAAATAGATTCTGAAATTCTTTATCTAATTATAGAAATATATCTCCCAGGAAAGTCGTACTTATAAGCAGTTTGCGGGAGAGTCAAATAGGATCAATAGTGGTTATTTTAAGATTATCCTTCGTCTTGTAATTATTTTTTATTGATATCAGTTGACTGCCTCGTTGGGTCTTGAAAGAACACCGACCCGAATTTGTAGCGTAGACATTTTTCGTCTGATATACAACGTTATTTTTTTAGTAAGTATATGCGAGACCAGAATATATGTAGTTTGTTCAGAATAAGTAACTGAATCGATTCCAATAATTTTTACCCCCTGTTATATTTTGTCCCAAATATATTTAAAAAACCGGCCAAGTGCGTGTCGAGCCACGCACAGTGTAGGGTTCCGTAGTAGCCCGTTATCACAATGTAGTACGATTCTGTTGTTCTTTATTCTGAATAGGTAAAAAAAAATAAACATATTTTGGTTTTCAATGCAAGTCTTTACCCATTATAAACAAGCAACTACTTCATCTTAGTCACTTTAAAGGATTAATGCTAAGGATTTTGTATTTGGTACAAAATTATCCAACACCCAAGTTCAACGACTATTACTGCTAAACTAATAAAGTTATCTTAACCGCTATACTTTTCCTTTAAGTTCATGAAATGCACTTTCATCGAGAATTTTTCCAGATTTTTCAAACTAGTAGTTTAGCTTTTAGAGGGGGGGGGGGGGGACGCCCTACTGGAACAAAAATTTGCACTTTAAACTTTAATATTTCGTAAATGGAGCATTAAATCGAAAAATAATTTTAGCAACCCCTAAGCCATTTTAGAAGACCTATTCAACGATACCGTGGGGTATCGTTGAATAGGTAATGTTGAATATTTTTTCCATCATCTACCCCATCGTGTGGACGATGGGGTAGATGATGGAAAAAATATTCATCCCCACTTCAAATGTAGGGGAGCTACCCTAAAAAAAATATTTTCCAAAACTTTATTTTACCACTTTGTTGGCGTAACTGATATACGTACTTCTACAAAATTTCAGCTTTCTAGTGCTAACGGTCACAGAGATTAAGCGAGGACGGACAGACAGACAGACGGACGGACAGACAGACATGGCGAAACTATACGGGTTCCTAGTTGACTACGGAACCCTAAAAAGGTTAAAAGTTGGACATCGAGCGACACTAAGTAGCTTATCCAATCTCCGCGCCGAACGGTTAGGTACCTAGGTACTATTATTATCAATGAGCGCAAGACGGCGCGGCGCGAGCAGCGCGGGTGAGCATGTTTTTGTACGGACAAACAGGTACCTAACTTAACAAGCTTATAACTTTGTGATTTTTCATGATACAGTTTTCAAATTTGGTACATAGATTCTTTACATAAAAATACTAGACACGTGTTTCGGGTTTCGCATATACTAAACATAGTGTTGTATAAAAAAAGTTGCTGTTCCATACATTTTGATCGCGTAGGTATTGCTCTTTTCTATGAAACAGCTGATTATTGATCTAGAATCATGTGCTGGCGCTCTGGTTATTTTTTTCCATGTAAATGACAAAAGATAAATGAAATGATAAGATATTTTATTTTTGTAAGTAGGTTTGTACAAACGCTTTTACACGTCAATCATATTTTTAAAAACTAGATGAGGTCGGCGTTTCCTATCTGACTACTCTGAGAAGAAAGGCCGAAACAAACTCAGAAGTCACAGTCTCTTTTAAAGTACTGACATAATCTTGGTCAGAGCATGTAAACACCATGTTGATTGGTATCTGAAATGTTCTTTTGAGGATAGAACCACACAGGTTGAGTGGACCTGTCCAGTCAGTGCACGCATTTGTTAGGAATCGAACAGCTCATCCCAGAACTTAAGGAGCTCAACGATTCGACGAACAATACCAAAAGAAAGGAGATTTGGGTAGGCCGCATAAATGTATTTTATTCTTCTACTTGCAGATGGTGCGACTCCTATTCATTGCGCCCATTGTGGCACTCACCATAGTGCCAGTGTACTTCCTGTTCTTGAAAGGGCCTCCACCACTACCAGAGATTGATTACAACGAGTGGTGGGGACCAGAGAGCTTGAGAGCAAAGCAGGATACCAGTGTCAAGCCATTCAAAATTAGCTTTGCGGAGTCTGTAAGTGGTGTTGATAGATGTTTTGATGACGTATACGAGATGTTTGATAGAAGGACCGACACAATTTTCTTAGAGATAGGAGGTCTCATATTATCCTAGTTTTTACCCATAAACTGTAATCACCTAAAGCGCGGTCACTGTAAGACTACATAGAAAAGAAAGAGAAAGGCGATGAAACAACGCTGGTAATTTATTGCAAAATATGAAGCAATTATTTAATTACAAAAAATTAAAACACTAGTGTTTTCTGTTACTTGTAGAATAATCTGACAAAAAATCTGAATTATTGTATCTACATTAGTGTGGTTTTTATTGTAAAAAGGAAGTTTTTAGAGGTATCTTCATGATTTTTCTATTGTATCAAATTAGTTGTAAGTATTATGTTTTCAACAAACTATCAACCTAGCATATATCCTGAAGAATATCATATATTTTTCTAATTTTGTTCACTGTAGTCGATCATATGCTTTTATTGTTTCTAAAACTTGCGTTTTTTGCGTTTAGGTCTTGTAACCCCTTAAGTGTCATGGTAGGTGATTGAGATAATAATATGTTTCTTTCTAATCATCCGAAATAATTATCATAACTTTTTGTTTGTGGTTGTATTAGAACGCAATAATTGTTGGTGTTATCTGCAATGTACAGACGCCAGCACATCAAGGTACCCAAAACAGTCAAATTTTCCCAATCAACTTTGAACCTTATACTTTAACAATAAAGTTGAAAATCTATTAAAGAAATTTGACAGATTGTAGTAGCTTGATGTGCTGGCGTCTGTATATTTATGTACAATAGGTTCTAGAGGGGCTTGAGGTTATGTAATAACAGCCGCACGGGTCGATCGATCAAGTTAAGCTTGGATCATGGATGGGTGACCATCTTTAGATACCAAGACCCTCGGAAAGCACATTAAAGCCGTTGGTCCTGGCTGTCACTCATGGATCTTTGACAGCCGTTACGGGTCCTCAGAAGCCCGAAAGTCAGACAACCAGTCTTACCAAGGCGTTTCGTATTACCCAGTAACTGGGTTGTGGAGGTCAGATAGGCAGTCGCTCCATGAAAAATACTGGTACTCAGCTGCATCCGGTTAGACTGGAAGCCGACCCCAACATAGTTGGGAAAAGGCTAGGCAGATGATGATGATGAGGTTCTAGAAAATAACTTGGGTGCTTCCAAAGTCGTAAAATTGTGTTAGGGAAACAACAAAAATAAATTTAAAAAATCATAACATTATTGAAAAATAAAACATATTTCTGATAGCAAAAATGACATCGCCAATCCTTCAAAAAATTGTGTCATTCCTTCTACCAAACACTATATACATTTATTCTCAAAAATACTGCACTTTTTGGTCCACAATAGGTGTTAGTAGTATACTTATTACCATGTAAGTCCTAAAGTAAATATACATAATATAGTGAAATGGATTATATTTAATCAAATACCTAAATTATAAAAATACAATTTAAAATACTGTCGTCAATATGTTTAAGTTAACAACATAACAAAAAATAATAATAAGATTGATACTCTAAAAGCTGAAACGTAGATTTTTAATTTAACGAATTCGATTTTGTGTGGTTAAAAGTAATTCTTAGATTAACCGTGAAACGTTGACGTAAGAATCAGTAAGAATCCTAAATTCAAAATTTTGTTTTTATCATACAATTTTATTTTTCTTTACAACAATTCACTGTTACTTTCATATCCCTTTTATTGTATGGTTGTGTCTAATACAACAGTGCGATTCTGTAACCATCTCACCGTGAAAACTTAAGTGAAGTGAGCGTGGAGTAAGCTGTCAGTGGCATCCCACCAGATACTACGACCAAGCATACATTTAGAATCATAATCGAGATTTTAATAATATTTTTTTATGCTAATTCTATTGATCATTTTATATAATTTCAAAGCTAGTATTTTAGTTGTCAAAACATTACCATTTTGTGGGGCTTTAAAATAGCAAAACTCAGAACCTCAACGTTGTTTTTTCTTTTTTTTTTCCTAGACTAGTCCTTATATGAGGACGTGAGGCGCGACCGCGTCACGCACGAACAATAAATAATAAAATGATCAATAGAATTAGCATAAAAAATATAATTAAAATCTCGATTATGATTGTTAATGTTTGCTTGGTTAATCCCTAGCATCAGTGGGATGACACTGACAGCTCACTCCACGTAAGTTTTCACGGTGAGATTTTTACAAAATGCAGTATAAATGTTCTTGATACTTAGTAGACTATTTTTAATGACAATAGTGCATGATGTATGAATCTTATAACATGTAACCGTATCGGTCGCGACTTGCATATATTATATGGTAAAAGAACATAATTGTATATGGTATAGAATTGCATTTAACACCATCAAAACTCATCGTTCAATCTTCCAGACCATTAAAGACCTGAAGGACCGCCTCAAAAGATCGCGTCCTTTCACCCCCGCCCTAGAAGGGGTGGGCTTTGAATACGGGTTCAACAGCGCGCAGATCGACGGCTGGCTGAAGTACTGGGCCAATGAGTACCAGTTCAAGGAGCGGGAAAACTTCCTGAACCAGTTCCCGCAGTTCAAGACCAACGTGCAAGGTCTTGATATACACTTCATTCGGGTTACACCAAAGGTTTGTAGAACGTTACAATTAACATTTTTTTTTTGTTTTTAATGTTGTCGGGAATAACCACGATCATTATATTCGACTAAATTCTAGAATTAGTTAAACAACATTATATTTAGTATATGCGAAACCCGAAACACGTGTCTAGTATTTTTATGTAAAGAATCTATGTACAAAATTTCAAAACCGTATCATGAAAAATCAAAAAGTTATAATAAGCTTGTTAAGTTACCTGTTTGTCCGTACAAAAACATGCTCACCCGCGCCGCTCGCGCCGCGCCGTCTTGTGCTCATTGATAATAGTACCTAGGTACCTAACGCGCAGAGATTGGATAACATACTTAGTGTCGCTCGGTGTCCAACTTTTAACTATTTTTAAATATTTTTGGGACAAAATATAACAAGGGGTAAAAATTATTGGAATCGATTCAGTTACTTATTCTAAACAAACTATATTCAGGTTTCACATATGCTAAAATTAACGTTATACTCGTATATCGTGGTTCTTTTACTCTTGTGCAGAGAAAACGCATATCATACAGGTTTCGGGGTGTCCTTGCAAAGAACGTGTTTTGATTATGTTTTTCCAGTTGTGTACAGTTTTGCTTTTGTATAACGTAGCAGACCATATACAATGGAACAATTGATTACTAATACCGTCATAATTATACATTTAAAACATAAAAGTTGTGAACATTGAACTATTTCGTCAGACAGATATAACCAGCGCTAACGATCAACTCTTAGCAGTAGAGTAATGATACTTCTCCTCATAGCAAGTAGAAAATACTATCGATTTCATTCAGAACAACTCAACAACCAAGTTCCATTAGAACAACGAACCGATAACAATAACCTCCTCTGCTTTTCCCCAGGTGCCCGCAGGAGTGGAGGTCGTACCACTCCTCCTGCTCCACGGATGGCCGGGCTCCGTCAGGGAATTCTACGAGGCGATCCCCCTCATCACTGCTGTTAGCAAGGACAGGGACTTCGCTATTGAGGTCATCGTGCCCAGTCTGCCTGGCTATGGATTCTCTGATGTAAGCATTTTTGTCCGGCATATCATCAATCCTAAGATAAAAAATTTATCAAGTCATCGTGACGAATCATTAATTCATGACTACGAAAATTTATCAAGTCATCGTGACGAATCATTAATTCATGACTACAAAAATCATGAATTAATGATTCGTCACGATGACTTCATAAAATTTTTATCTTAGGATTGATGTTATGATGTTTGTCCAGTTATTTTGTGGTCTCATGTTTCGTGAGCAAAATATTAAATCTTAAAGTCCAACTTGAGAATAAATCATGTATAGGTATAATTTAAATCAGACTATAATGTTCCCACTGCTGGTTTCCCCACGATGTTTTACATCACCATTTTGAGAGCAGTGGTGATGTAATTATTTACACAAAATAAAGCGCCTGGGTTCGAATCCACGACTTGCAACTTGTGAGTTGGTGCCGCTACCACTGGACCACCATTGCTCACTGGGCCATCATTGGTCACTGGGCCACCATTGCTTACTAGGCCACCATTTCTCACTGAGACACCATTGCTCACTGGGCCACCATTGCTCACTGGGCCACCATTGCTTACTGGGCCACCATTGCTCACTGGGCCACCACTGCTCACTGGGCCACCATTGCTCACTGAGCCACCATTGCTCACTGGATCACCATTGCTCACTGGGCCACCATTGCTCATTGGACGACCATTGCTCACTGGATCACCATTGCTCACTGGATCACCATTGCTCACTGGGCCACCACTGCTCACTGGGCCACCATTGCTCACTGAGCCACCATTGCTCACTGGGCCACCATTGCTTACTGGGCCACCATTGCTCACTGGATCACCATTGCTCACTAGGCTCCTGAACTTAACACAATGAGAAAAGCAACTAATCGAGTACCTTTTGCTCGCCGCAGTATGTTTGTATAGGTATATTTCAACCACAAACTTTAACATTACCGTCGACCATAATACATCAACTGATGCATCCAGCGGAATAAGATAAATTTCATTTCAATTTGTATGTTATTTTAATAATAGCTCTAGTAATCACTGCTCGTCTATCACTGCTCGTCTATCTGTATGATAAAAGGCCTCTGCCCCACAGTACAATAACAAATTGCTTTAATTTAAAAACTCGCTGCCTCCCACGGTTGCATCCGCATATGCCTCATCATCATCATTATCATTATTTCAGCCGAAAGACGTCCACTGCTGGACATAGACCTCCCCCAAGCACCTCCACCTCGACCGGTTCTATGCTTCTCGCATCCAACAGGTTCCTGTGTATTATAGTGGACTATCAAGTTGGATTTTCAAGGACTCAGAGATCCGTCTATTGAGCTGCCGATAATTGGGCGCATCATCTAAAGATTGCAGGATCATCTCACGCCTATCCTTCATGAGCCGCAAAGTAGGGTCAGAGAGCTTCTTTTTCGAGTTCGTACGACGAATCTTGAAGAACTTAGACCCGCATAGGTCTCGATCCCGAGAAAATATTTAGATAACAAAGAAACGGACATAGGTACATACATACAGGTCAAACACATAACCCTCCTTTTGGGCTTCACCGCAGTCAGGTAAAAAGTATAATTTGTCCTAACTCAGGTTATTGTCTACCCATTTGCCAAATTTCATCCAAATCGGTTCAGCTGTTTTAGGGTGAAAGCGTAACAAACAAACATAACGAAAATCAAATTTAAAAAAAATTTGGACATAAGACCAACAATCAAAACTCTTAGTAATTTTAATTTTGCCCACAGGCTGCAGTACGTCCCGGTCTTGGGGCCCCACAAATAGGAGTCGTGATGAGGAATTTGATGCACAGACTTGGATACAAGAAATTCTACGTCCAAGGAGGTGACTGGGGTGGCCTGATCGGTGGCAACATGGCCACTCTTTTCCCCAAGGTAAGATATACCATGGCCCCAAAGTGAATTGATAATATTCTTAAAGAAAATAATAGGTATGTTTTTAAACTACTAAACATTAAGATCAGCAGGCCAATTCACGTATTAAAAAATGTTCAAAATCTAATCGCAATCTCATATCAGAGACAACCAATGTCAAAAATGTAGGGAAATTAGAGGTATTTTTGCCAAATTGTGATTGAGATCAGATTTTGAATGTTCTTAAATTACGAGAATTGCACCTATATGGCATTCCTAACCATAGGTACCTACATATCAATGCAATAATTTATCACGATTTAGCGCACTACAGTTAAAGCTAGAAATTTTGCATCATCAGATTAGGCAAAATGAGTCAAAAATATAACCGAGAAGTCCCAATAGTACTTTCGTTAATTGCCGTTCGCGTCAGTATACGAAAGTCCTTTTTGCATGAATTATATTTAAAATACTAATCAAAGCAAAAATTCTATTTATAACTTAAGTAGTCCATTTTTACACAGAAAAGCGTGATTTAAGTTTGGTTTAGGTCATACGATCTATAAAATAGTAGTGACTAGTCCATTATTTCACAGTGTATTAATAACAGTTTATTTTTAACTTAAGGTGATATATTGAAAAAAGTGTGGTTTTTCTATTTCGTGTAACGTGTTAAGTATGTGGAATAGGCATTTAACATTTTGGTATATGTTTTTTGACTCTTTGGTCTAGTATCATGTAAAAGGAATACACGATTTAATGAAAATTTTCTCGATACAAAAAAATTGCAAAGTTATATCTATTTTTTACTTTTTCGATATCACGGCGTAACGCTTAGGAGTTATTCAATGGAATTTACTTTAACACTTAGAGAATTGTCATATGAAAGTTTACTCAAAGTAGATTTAAATTTAATTCATTTATTTTGTTAAAAAAAGGAGTAAGTTCGGTTTGGCACATACGTCGTTTTACACTATAGCCATCACTCTTCTTTTGCGTTTCAAAAGTAATTGCATCACTTTCGCTCGCTTAGTAGGTTTTCGAGGATTTTAGATTTTCGAGGTCACACATATAGTAATGTACCTACTATTACAGGAGCTCCTTGGTTTCCACGCAAACATGGCGGTGATTATGTCTCCGGTTGCTACACTGCTGGAGTTTATCGGTTCTTTATACCCCCCTCTGATTGTGGAGGCACACCTTGCAGACAGAATGTATCCTATGAAGAAGAGGTACGCATTCATGGTCGAGGAATCCGGCTACATGCACATTCAAGCCAGCAAACCTGATACTGTTGGTAAGTTGGTTAAGGGCAAATTGAATCAAATTCCTAATGACATATGTCAGAGATCATCAATTTCGTCCGCATAGATTTCCCAAGCTACTTTGGGGTCCTTTTTCAAACTTTAGATTTAGGTGTTTATTTATAAACGATGACTAAAGTTAAGTGACGTTTAAATGTCAAAAATTTATGGTTAAACATTCGCTAATCACTACTTAACTTTAAGCAACTATGTTCTAAAAAACTGCCGATACTCAGTCACCAAGATTTTATAAGTAGAAATAAAGAAAAAGTTACGACCGTTTCTATATTTATGTTAGAACAAAAAAAAAATTCCTTCGAGCCGGATTTGAACCAGCGACCTATGGATATCAGTTTACAATCACATCTACAGTCCACCGCTCTACCAACTGAGCTATCGAAGGCTTGAGAAGAGCGTCGTAATTCCCAGTCTCGTCTCGTGAACTCATAATTTTTATAAATATTTTCTGTCTCATAACTTTTTGAGACTTTTGTTACCCAAAGCCATTATTATTCATTTATGCATTTCTATGGCGGAAGCCACTGTCTTGTCTTGGTTTGATTGCAAACCAAGCTAAAATAATTCTATTTATAATCCCCAACCTAAAAATTACATATAAACACTCACTGCCCTCCCACACCTATTAACACTGTATTTTTAAAAGAGCAACCGTGGAGTTTCTTGCCGGCTCTTCATAGGAAACAACCAATTCGAATCGTGCACCTAGCTTCTGACGTTTCATAAGTGCCCATGTAGGTTTATGTGTAATAAAATAAAATGATTTTGGCCCAAACAGAAACGAAAACAAGAAGAAGAAGCCTTTGTCTATCTGTATCGTCCATACCTCTCAAACGGGTGCACAAATTTTAATTCAATCTTTCTTTCTCTTTCCAGGTGTCGCCCTCTCCGATTCACCAGCCGGTCTTCTGGCATACATCCTTGAAAAGTTCTCCACCTGGACCCGACCTGAGCACCGTTCAAAGCTTGACGGAGGCCTCGCCTTTCGCTTCACCAAGGAACAGCTTATTGATAACCTGATGATGTACTGGGCCACTGGCTCCATCACTACGTCCATGAGGCTGTACTCTGAGAGCTTCAACTCGAAGATCATGGGGTGGAAGCTTGACGAGTAAGATTTAATTTTCATTTTTTGTAATATTTGATTAGATTAAAAAAAAAACTTCAACCGGTGGGGTAATTGCGTAACACACTAACAGTAGCAATGCCTTTCATTTTGACAGTTCAACAACATTCATTGCGTTATTTACGTTGTTGAGCTGACAAATTTTTTGAGTATATGCTTTAACTTTTGGCCTCGTATAGGACTTTCTGTTTCATTTTCATTTTTATTTTACTGTGTTTAGTTTAGTTTGTGATCTTCCTGTACGAGTCGCAATAAATACTTTTTCTTTGTTTCTTTCTTACTTACGCAACTAGCAGGAACTGTCGTGATAAGAGCGATAACACCATGCTATATAAAAGAATTGATGATCGCAGGAGATTTTTTTAGAACAAACGAAAAATTTGCTCTAAATATTCAACAAAAGGCGACGAAACAAGAAATGGCGCCGATTCCTTTGTTCACAAACTAAACTAAATTTAAGTACAGTGCATCTTTTTCTTTCTGTTTCATTAAAAAAAGGACAGAAGATAAATATTAGTTTAGTCCTGTCAAATTAATCAGCACATGACGTAAATTGACGTATTTTTAGCAGCCAATTTTTTAATCACGTCTATGGAGTGTCTTAATTTGACAGGACTAAACTAATATTTATCTTCTGTACTTTTCTTAATGAAATAGAAAGAAAAAGATGCACAATTTAGTTTGTGAACAAGGGAATCGGCGCCAATGTCTTCTTTGCATAGTAATTGGCATATTACCTTATTCAGACAAAAATTGTTTTTGATGAGCTCATTGCAGTAAATCTTATCTTTTTCAATCGTTTTTTGTCAGCTAAAGAAGGCTAGAAAGCGTTGAAGGGGAGATTTTGGGGGCTGTCTATTTTAACTATGACGTGGCTAAAAATAACAATTATAATTTTCCTTTGGGAAATGGAGCCAAACTTACGACCCAATGGGTCCCTCTTAATGGCAAGCGACATCGTGGCAGACCCAACGGAGATGGCGGGTTGAACTGGACTCCTTCAACAAGAACTGGTCCTTAGCAGCTTTGAACAGACAGAAGTGGAAAGAGAGTAGGGAGGCCTTTGCCCTGCCGTGTGACATCACAGGCTAATAATAATAATAAATAAATACATTTTCCTTTCCTCAGAATCCCAACCCCAGTACCAATGTGGGCTCTCCAAGCGAAATACGAGCTGTCATACCAGCCTCCCTGCATCCTAAAGCTGAAGTACACCAACCTGGTAGGCACGACAGCGATGGATGATGGAGGGCATTTCCTGGCCTTCGAGCTGCCCAAGCCTTTCTCTGAAGATGTCCTGAAGGCGATAGGAGAGTTCAGGAAACTGGCGAAGAAGAACGTGAAGACTGATTTGTAATTTTAGTTTTAAGAAAGAATTTGTACAAAAATAATTAAAGTTGTACAGAAAATTATAGTTTTTTTTTCCTGTCTTCTTATCTGCACTCTAAAAGCGGTTCTGCACTACATCCGATCCGAATCCGAGAAATGGTCCGAAGTGACCATAGTCCTATTTGTATGAGGGGTTGCGCACTAGATCCGAACTGTATCCGTCCGAATTTAGAACATTCCCAATTCGGATTGAAGTCGGATTTTTAATTCAGATTAGGATCGGTTGTATTGCAGAACCGCTCTAATTGCATAACGCAGTATCAATCACAATCTGAATCATAATATGCTGTTGGCTGAGTTTATTGATTGAAGGTTTTTTATTGCGGTTAAGCAGAACTTGCTTACCTGTAAGTGGTCACCACCATGGGACCTCTGCAAGACCAGCATCCTAATTGCGTAACTGACATTCCCACGGGATCGACATTTACGCGGGTGAAACCGCGGGGAGCAGCTAGTATCAAATATGAATAAAATTGGCTCGTCTGAAATGTGGTAACGGGCCTGACTGCTGTCTTCCACATGCCTCACCACGAATATGAACATCCACACATTGCGGATCATGCGATGAGCGCCGTGCGCTGCGCATGCCTCGCAATGTCTGTATCCGCCTCTAGGTGTACAATTGTACAGACGCTAACAAATCAAGCTACTACAATCTGACAAATTTCTTTAATAGATTTTCAACTTTATCGCTAAAGCATAAGGTTCAAAGTTGATTGGGAAAATTTGACAGTTTCGGGTAGCTTGATGTGATGGCGTCTGTACATTCAACCTTTGCCACTAGTATAGGCTATAAATTAAAATGCCCATTTTTTCTGCCATTTACCAACAGTAGGCTCAAATATTATAATCATCACCAGTAGCACAGTGGTGGCCCAGTAGTAACGGCTCCGACTTACGAGTTCGTGAGTTCAAACCCAGTCAGTCGGGTTACTTTTTGTAATTTGTTTCGTCACCACTGCTTTCAAAACGGTGAAGGAAAACATCGTTAGGAAACCGGAATCAGAATGCTTTATTTGGCCATTATGTCCTTTTTTTTTTGTTCTCGGGGGAAAACCTTTAAAAGGAGCCTGGTGTTTGGGGATAAAACCAGGGAGTATGGGATTTTTACCTCACTAAAACCACCCCCGGTGGTCACCATCTGCACTATGGAAGGCACCGTTACCTCTCAAAAGACCAATCCGGAGCCCCCTCTGTGCAACGCCTGTTAGGGCACATCTCTGTGGAGATACGGAGCCCCCTCTGTGCAACGCCTGTTAGGGCACATCTCTGTGGAGATACGGAGCCCCCTCTGTGCAACGCCTGTTAGGGCACATCTCTGTGGAGATACGGAGCCCCCTCTGTGCAACGCCTGTTAGGGCACATCTCTGTGGAGATACGGAGCCCCCTCTGTGCAACGCCTGTTAGGGCACATCTCTGTGGAGATACGGAGCCCCCTCTGTGCAACGCCTGTTAGGGCACATCTCTGTGGAGATACGGAGCCCCCTCTGTGCAACGCCTGTTAGGGCACATCTCTGTGGAGATACGGAGCCCCCTCTGTGCAACGCCTGTTAGGGCACATCTCTGTGGAGATACGGAGCCCCCTCTGTGTAACGCCTGTTAGGGCACATCTCTGGGGAGACTGTGTCCTAGAACTAAACATTCCAAGACATGTGACATCTACCAACACGCACTGGGCCCGCGTGGTGGATTACAGCACACTTCTTCTCAAAACAAGAGGAGGTGATTATATAAGGGATCCAAGGACCACTTTCCTATACTGCATTATAATAATAACCTTGTCTTTCTATCAGTTACAATGGTGACGTAAGTTACTCCGATGCTAAAATTAGTACTCATTTTAGCGGAAATACGTCCACTGCTGGACATAGGCCTCCCCCAAACACTGCCACTTCGAGCGGTTCTGTGCTTCCCGCATCCAGATTCTTAATAATATAATGTGACAAATCGCAAACATAATTTATTATTTTTAGCTTTCGGCACTAAATCTGCCAGTCACGATGACCATTAAAGATAAGATATTCCTAGTCATGATGATACCATGATGTTTTTTAGATACTTGCACAGTATTAATAGATAGTAAATTACTGTTTTTAGGGTTCCGTAGCCAAATGGCAAAAACGGAACCCTTATAGATTCGTCATGTCTGTCTGTCTGTCCGTCTGTCTGTCTGTCTGTCCGTCCGTATGTCACAGCCCTTTTTCTCCAAAACTATAAGAACTATACTGTTGAAACTTGGTAAGTAGATGTATTCTGTGAACCGCATTAAGATTTTCATACAAAAATAGAAAAAAAACAATAAATTTTAGGGTTCCCCATACTTAGTCGAAACTATAATTTTTTTTTTCATCAAACCCATACGTGTGGGGTATCTATGGGTAGGTCTTCAAAAATGATATTAAGGTTTCTAATATCATTTTTTTCTAAACTGAATAGTTTGCGCGAGAGACACTTCCAAATTGGTAAAATGTGTGTACCCCCCCCCCCCCCCCCATCTTCTAAAATAAGAGAATGATAAAACTAAAAAAAATATATGATGTACATTACCATGTAAACTACCACCGAAAATTGGTTTGAACGAGATCTAGTAAGTAGTTTTTTTTTAATACGTCATAAATCGTAAACCGCAATTTACCATTCATTCAATCAACTCAAAAATAAAAAAAACATTTAATTTCATAAACATAAACCTTATGCATAAACCCGGATGTTACGGAACCCACGGTGCGCGAGTCCGACTCGCTCTTGCCCGGTTTTTGTTAATAGAACTATGCTTATTCAGTTTAGATTTGTTTCTAACCAAGGATAAGATAGTTTAAGGTACAAAGTGCCCTCTTTGAGGAGTGGCGCCGTGACGCCTCTCTAGGCGTCACGGCGCCTTCACCTACCGCCTGACGCAGGTCCTCACCGGACACGGATGTTTCTGGAGGTTCCTGCACATCATCAGGCAAGGGGGAAACGCCCGGGTGAATTGGCAGTTACGGATACGTTGAGAGCAGTGGTGTCCAGAATCAATGACGAACAACAATAGGCCTATTGTTCACGCGCCAATATGTTCATTTGTTTCTTGATTACTTTAAACAGGTTTAATTTTTGATAAGTTACCTCCTTGGTTGCCATGTTTCGGAGTAAAAGATCGTTCCATATTTAAATTACACGACAGATATGAGTTTACTATGTAATTTATTTGGCCGCTAAACCACGGCAGATATGGATTTTCATACAACTTTAGCCGGCCGCTGTTCGCATGTATTTGGCCAGTACAGCAATTTCGATTTATCTCGAAGAAGGTTGTCAAAATAATGCTCAAATTTCCAAGCATATTTGAGAAAAAACAAATATGATTACCTAAATACCTCAGCTATCGTTATTTATCCTTAAGGTGCCACTAGTCGATATTTTCTCCATACTTGGGAGAGTATTGCTCCACAGTTTCACATTGCGCATCAAAAGTTAAACGTGATATCGTTTTGACTTATTATTAATTTTGTCTGTACGGAAACAAAATAGTAAAATATAAAGCCATTAAAAAGTTATGAGCCAACAAAAGTTCGTTGTTCTTGCTATTTTTAACGTAACTTTGGGTGTAAATAAGTAATAAAACAACAGTAAAATCTTCAAAACGAAGTCCGTACCGACAAAGCTCAGTTATCGAAAAGTTCAATAAACTTTATTTGTAATTCATTTGTACAGTGGATTTTTCATAAAACTCGATTTTCTAAAGCACTTTTCTAATTTTTAACGCGCCTATCAGTTCGGAACGGTGTCTCTGTGGGTGAGAACTAGACGTTGTTCGTGTAGACTAGCGTCTAATTGCTCATCACTAGCTGTGTCGGACACGAAACCAGGTGAGACAGCGTGCTTTTTGGCCATGACCACCAGTGAGTCGAGGCCGCGACATGTTTACTCTTAATTATGATAACTTCCGCAATGATAAGTCATTGCCGCCGCGCCGGCCGGCCTATCTTAGATCGATAGTTGTAGATAAGCTGTCATTTGGACCATTGGTGTCGCTCTATTTGTATTAGTAGTTTTTTTCTATAAGTGATATATTCTGTGTTTGCGTACATTATATCAATGTAAGTATGTGAAGTCTATAATCATATTTAAATATTAGGTACCACTCAATGGTTTCTTACTTCAAAACCTTTCGTTCATTTTGTCATAGAAAACATACGGCCCCTGTGCTTCGTGTAGGTTTTCCTTGGACTTTAGAAGAGACCATGCATGACCTTTGAGTTTGTTTCGGCACTGGTTCTCAGGGATCAGTCGGCTAATGCCGGCGCCAACTAGTTTTAAAATGTTGACCAACAAAATATTGACGTGTAAAATCTGCTTACAAAATAATCATATTATCATTTCATTAAAAAAAAAATCATTCTTAAATTTCTGCTCATTGACATTGATACTTTGGTGATTGACATTTGTGCAAGTAGATTGTACTGCTGCCAGTACCATCAATATTATTGGAACACGGGCCTCCTAATAGTCTGTCTTATTGAATGTCCGGCAGTATCAATCTCAATCTGAATCATTTCGAAGGATAGAGCTAGTCCATTGCTTCATATGTTCGAAAAATGTGTCTGCTCAACAACGTAAACAAAGCAACTTTGATTGTCACTTATGGCAACAATGGTATTAAAAAAATTAGTCCTTTGGAACACAAATAATGTTTTGTGGTCCTTTTGCATTCATATGAAACTCACCATGTTTGGTGAATCAAAGTTACTTGGCTTATTAGTTGATTCGCACGAAATGACTCGCCCGAAATGGGCGAATCGTCACTATTAAATAATATTTTTTTTTCAATTTATTATTTGGGTAGGCCGCATATATGTATTTTATTCTTCTACTTGCAGATGGTGCGACTCCTATTCATTGCGCCCATTGTGGCACTTACCATACTGCCAGTGTACTTCCTGTTCTTGAAAGGACCTCCACCACTACCAGAGATTGATTACAACGAGTGGTGGGGACCAGAGAGCTTGAGAGAGAAGCAGGATACCAGTGTCAAGCCATTCAAAATTAGGTTTGCAGAGACTGTAAGTGACGCATGATGTTGATAGCTGCTTTAATGACGTACATTTATTAAAAAAAAAATATATATATATATACGGTCGAATTGAGAAACCTCCTCCTTTTTTGAAGTCGGTTAAAAAATACCAGTTTTTGGGCCATAGCTGGTGTCAATAGTACTTAATAATATGCTAGTCTTAAAGTAAATATAAATTGATAGTGTATATTCTACTGTGGGTTGATTTTACTAAAGTCAGATCTTTTATTCGTGGAATGAAATTGACGTATGACCATAGCGTCTGACAGTTCTCGTATGGTAAATCTGTCAAAAATACAAAATTTATTTTTAGGATAAGACTTTCTAGGTAAAAAAGTTGGGCGAAATTCGGTCTAAATCAAAAATCTAAATAAAGTACATAAAATTGAAAATATTGTCCTTATTATGTCCAAATTATTGCGGGTTGCAGACCAAAAGATAGCTGACGCAGTTTTTTCATACTTGTGTGCAGACCGCAAACTACACACATCAAAAGTGTCTAGGGATCAACATATATTTTTGCAATAACTTTTCTCCTGATTGATATTAATTAAAATGTTCTTTAAGGATTCATCAAATAAAGTGTTTTCGTTTGTCACAGTAACGATAAACCAAGTCACCTTTGCATTAATAAAGAAATTTGCCATTTTCCTAATAAAGGGATTTTTGACATTTGAACCACTAACACAAAAGTTCGAAAAAAAGACTGAAATAACAGTTTTCTTTAAAATTTTATTGGGTAACTTAAACAATTAATAATCCGTGTTTCTACCGCGAACACTAACAACACAAGAACATCGGTTTGGCATACTCAAAATGAGTTCATCCAAATCACGCTGTGGAATGGCCGCCCATGTTCGTTGCAACAACAAAAAAAGGTCTTCTTGCGACTGGATACCCTCCATATTCAGCAGAGCTCTTTTCTGTAGCATATCCCATGCATGCTCAATCGGGTTCAAGTCTGGCGACTGAGCTGGCCAGGGCAGGACATTGATGTTAGCTGCGGCGAGAGTCTGTCTTACAACTCTTGCGGTGTGCGGTCGTGCATTATCATGCATTAACTGAAATAAGGGACCGATTTGCACTTGTAGAGGAACGATGACGTCTGATACAATCGTCTCAGCATAAATTTGAGCGTTGAGGTTGCCTCTGATCCAAATCAACTCAGTTCTTCCGCCGATCCAAATACCCGCCCATACCATGATGGTTCCACCACTATAAGGATGGACTTCCTGGCAGGATTTTAATCGCTGTTGGCGTCCAGGGGTTCTCCAGTGTCGTATACGTCTTGTATCCGGTCTCATACCAAAACGAGACTCATCAGAAAAGCACACGAAACGCCATTGTTCTTCTGCCCAATTTCTGTGTTCAAGATCCCATTGATATCGAATCCTACGATTGTGCATTGCTATAGGTGGTACCCGTAGCGGTCTTCGGGAATGAAGGTTCACTTCATGCAAGCGGTTTCTGACTGTTTGGTCGCTAATTAAGTTCCCTGAAGAGTGATGAAGCCTCACGGCTAACATCATGGCGGTTATTGTTGGAGCTCTTCGAGTTAAGATTTGAATGTATCGGTCTTGTCTCCGTGTGGTGCAGCGATACCGTCCTCCATGGCGCTCAGCCACGGTACCAGTGCTTCGGTAACGTGTCCAAAGTCGACTGATAACACTCTGACTTGTATTCAGAGCTAAAGCCACAGTACGTTGCCGGGAACCAGCTTCTATCATTCCCACGGCTCTGAGCATTTCTTCCCTGCTTAAATGACGTCGCCGCTCCATAATAACGTTGGTTTTAATCAGTAGTAGGGAAACAGTAGCACTAATAATGTCTTCAATGCGTTGTATGTTTTTATAGGGAAAATATTGACAGCTGATTTTCATCTTTTACTCGAATTTGATTCACAGTTCCTGATTCAAATTATGAAATGCACCAAAAAGGATCCATATAAATTTATAAAATCATAAATTTATTACAAAGCCACATCTCAATCTCAAGAAATCCGCATAAAAATGCTTGATCCCTAGACACTTTTGATGTGTGTATGTCGAAGTATGAAAAATTACCTAAGCTATTTAACTTAGGTTAGCTCTTGGTCTAAGACCCGCATAACAGTAGGTAATAACAAAAAGTAATAATAAGAATTATGCTCTAAATGCTGAAACATAGATTTTAATTTTAATAAAATAGATCTTGTGTGGTTAAAGTAAATCTTAATTTGTCGAGGTATTACAATGGCACAAAGCTAAAGTAAGCCCCACAGCAAAAAGTATAAAATTAATTCTTAAAATAAAAATAAATTTAGGCACAAATTAACAATAAGCAATTTACAAAATATGTTATTAACATGAAATAATTAGATTAACCCTGAAACATTGACATCTGAATCCTAAATTCAAAATTTTGTTTTCATAATAGCAACTCATTTTTACTTCCTTATTCTTTTTATTTTATGGTATTATTGAATACAATACAAATATTCTTCACACCATTTTTGATGACAATGGTGCATGATGTATGAATGTTATAACATATGCAACAATATATCGGTCGGGAATTGCATTTACGGTATAAAAATTACTATTATAATGGTATTTAACACCGTCAAAACTTACCTTTGAATCTTCCAGACCATAAAAGACCTGAAGGACCGCCTCAAAAGATCGCGTCCTTTCGCCCCCGCTCTGGAAGGGGTTGGCTTTGAATACGGGTTCAACAGCGCGCAGATCGACGGCTGGCTGAAGTACTGGGCCAATGAGTACCCGTTCAAGGAGCGGGAGACCTTCCTGAACCAGTTCCCGCAGTTCAAGACCAACGTGCAAGGTCTTGATATACACTTCATTCGGGTTACACCAAAGGTTTGTAGAACTTTACAATTAACATTTTTTTTTGTTTTTAATGTTGCCTGGAATAACCACATTCATTCTATTCGACTAAATTCTAGAATTAGGTATTTATAGTGGTTCTATTACTCTTGGACAGAGAAACCGCGTATCATACAGGTTAGGGGGTGTCCTTGCAAAGAACGTGTTTTGATTATGTTTCTTCCAGTTACAATTTGGCCTTTATAACGTAGTAGACAATATACATTGGAACAGTTGATTACTGATAGCGTCATAAATAAAAGTTGTGAACATTGAACTGTGTCGTCAGATATGTACTTATAGGCTGAGCTAACGATCACGAACTACACATGCTAATGCGTAGTTCATACAAACGTAATACCAAAATAATTTGTAATTCAAACATATTCTTAAGGTAGTGTGTATTTATTCCGATTGGATTACAGAATATCTAGGTTTCCAAATATATATTTTGAAAGGACTCTGATATAAAGACGAGATAATTATGAGGAAAAGAGAAAGCTTATTTTTTTCATAACTCGTCTTTAAATCAGTGTCCATTCAAAATATATATTTGGAAAATAAATAAATATATATAATTATTTATATTTGGTCGGAAGTGTCCGAATCTGACCACATTTTATAAAATTCGTTTGGTAAATTGAAGTCTAATAATTTTGGCTAATATTTTTTACAAGCCTTCTGAGACTAATGAATAGCTTTATCAGTGTAATTTACAAGAGTATTTAATAACACATTTTTTTATGAAACCTAATTGAATTTACCTACTCAGGTAATTTTAGTTAATATTTATTAGTTGGCCACTAGTAACTAATATTTTACTACCGTAGCTTCGAGAAACGCACACTAGCAAACTCGTAAAAAATATTCGTTCATGTACTCATATTATTAGTCTAACAAGTTTCGAGAAATAGCGCCCATTACCTAATGATTCTTCTCCTCATAGCAAGTAGAAAATACTATCGATTTCATTCAGAACAACTCGACAACCAAGTTCCATTAGAACAACGAACCAATAACAATAAACTCCTCTGCTCTTCCCCAGGTGCCCGCAGGAGTGGAGGTCGTACCACTCCTCCTGCTCCACGGATGGCCGGGCTCCGTCAGAGAGTTCTACGAGGCGATCCCCCTCATCACTGCTGTTAGCAAGGACAGGGACTTCGCTATTGAGGTCATCGTGCCCAGTCTGCCTGGCTTTGGATTTTCTGATGTAAGTATTTTTGTCCGGAAGACAGAGCATTTGAAGGCCGCCTATAAGGTGGACCAATGACTTGACAAAAACATTTTTGTCAGGTCATCGTGACGTCATCTTATGTTTGTCCAGTTATTTTGTAGATATTTTGTCATGATGTTTCGTGCGCAAAATATTTAATGTTAAAGTCCAACTTGAGAATAAATCATCCTTATAATGTTCCCACTGCCGGTTTCCTCTCTCTATGTTTCACATCACCGTTTTGAGAGCAGTGGTGATAAAATTATTTACACAAAGTAACGCGCCTGGGTTCGAGCCCATGACCTACGACATGGCCACCACTGTTCGCTGGGCCACCACTGTCCACTGGGCCACCACTGTTCACTGGGCCACACTGTTCACTGGGCCACCACTGTTCACTGGGCCACACTGTGCACTAAGCCACACTGTTCACTGGGCCACCACTGTTCACTGGGCCACCACTGTTCACTAGGCCACACTGCTCACTGGGCCACCACTGTTCACTGGGCCACCACTGTTGACTGGGCCACACTGTTCACTGGGCCACCACTGTTCACTGGGCCACCACTGTTTATTGGGACACACTGTTCACTGGGCCACCACTGTCCACTGGGCCACCACTATTCACTCGGCTACACTGTTCACTGGGCCACCACTGTTCACTGGTACACCACTGTTCACTGGGCCACACTGTTCACTTGGCCACCACTGTTCACAAGGCCACACTGTTCACTGAGCCACACTGTTCACTAGGCCACACTGTTCACTGGGCCATCACTGTTCACTGGGCCACCACTGTTCACTGGGCCACACTGTTCACTGGGCCACACTATTCACAGAGCCACTGTTTTGTACTGGGCCACACTGTTTACTAGGCTACCACTGTACACTGGGCCAACACTGCTCACTGTTCCAATACTGCTCATTGTGCCAATACTTCTCACTGGGCCAACACTGCTCACTAGATATGTCATAAACACTTTCAAGGCTAGGCAAAATACCGTCGAAAATTTTTGTGTAATACTAAAGAAAGTTATAGGATTCAAGGACCAATTAAAATGAAGGAGCAAAAATAAAAACAGCGGGGCACAGTAACAGTAGCAATGAGTTTAATTTTGACAGTTCAACAACTTTCATTGCGTTATTTACGTTGTTGAGTAGACTTATTTTTCTTACATATGACGCAATGGATAAGCAATATTCTTCAAAACGAATCAGATTGTGATTGAAAGTGTGTTATTAATTAGGGCGCAGGACATAAGACCAATAATCTAAATTCTTACTAATTTTAATTCTGTCCACAGGCTGCAGTACGTCCCGGCCTTGGGGCCCCACAAATAGGAGTCGTGATGAGGAACTTGATGCACAGACTTGGATACAAGAAATTCTACGTCCAAGGAGGTGACTGGGGTGGTCTGATTGGTTCCAACATGGCAACTCTTTTCCCCAAGGTAAGATATTCCATGGCTCCAACGTGGATTGAGAATATTCTCAAAGAAAACAATTAATTACTTTTTAAACTACTAATCGATATGGATGGCAGAAGCAGGAGGCAGATATAAAACGTTCAAAATCTAGTCGCAATCATATTTATCTCAGCGACAAAAAAATATCAAAAACTTGGCAAAACTATAGGGAAATTAAGAGGTATTTTTGACAGAAGAACTGCCCCTCGGGATTCCTAACCATAGATATCTATGCAATTATAGATCACGACTTAGCACACTACAGTTATAGCGAATACATCACCAATATATGGCAAAATAAGTTGAAAACATAGCCGAGAGCTCCTAATAGTATTTTGGTTCATTGCCATAATTATCGCTTCTGCGTCAGTATGTGGGCAGCTTCATATTTTCTGACTGATCGACTTTCTTGACTATTCAAAAGTGCCTGTAAATGGTTTATTTGAAATAAATGCTTTGAGTTTGAGTATATGAAAGGCCTTATTGCGTACTCTATATAAAAAAAATCAAGACAAAATTTATATTTACAGGAGCTCCTTGGTTTGCACACAAACATACATATGTCTATGTCTCCGCTTGCTATACTGCTGGAGTTTATCGGTTCTTTATACCCCCCTCTGATTGTGGAGCCACACCTTGCAGACAGAATGTATCCGTTGAAGGAGAGGTACGCCTTCATGATCGAGGAAACCGGCTACCTGCACATTCAAGCCAGCAAACCTGATACTGTTGGTAAGTTGGTTGAAATTCCTAATGACATGTGTCAGAGATCATCAATTTAGTCCGGCTAGATTTCCCAAGCTACTTTGGGGTCATTTTCCAAACTTTAGAGATTTAAGTGTTTATTTGATTTATTCCGGTCTGATCCCCTGAACCCCCCCTCCACCCCCAGATCCCCTGCTAGTTCGTCTTCTGTTTTAATCTCTGTCTTATCCACATTATCTAGGTTTACTCTTTTTGACAGGTAAGTACATTTATTAACGATGATTAAAGTTAAGTGACGGTTAAACATTTAAAATGTATGGTTAAACAGTCGCTAATTACTACTTAACTATGAGCAACATTTATGAATAATTGAGTTAATTTCAATGTTCTAAAAAACTACCGATACTGTCGCCAAGATTTTATAAGAAGAAATAAAGATAAAGTTACGGCCTTATCTATAATTATGTATACATATATATAAATGTTACAACAAAAAGAAACTCCTTCGAGCCGGATTTGAACCAGCGACCTATGGATATCAGTTTACAATCACATCTACAGTCCACCGCTCTACCAACTGAGCTATCGAAGGCTCGAGAAGAGCGTCGAAATTCCTAGTCTTTTCTTGTGAACTCGTAATTTTTGTAAATATTTTCTGTTTCATAAATTTTTCAGACTGTAGCTACCCAAAGTTATTATTATTCATTTATGCATTTCTATGGCGGCAGCCACTGGTGCCGATTCCCTTATTCATAAACTGAACTAAATTTAAGTTCAGTGCATATTTGCACATCTTGCAAAGATGAATGATGATAGGGCTGTTGCTGTCTTGATGTTGATGTGTCTTGACTTTCTTCATCTTTGTGCATCTTTTTTTATCCTTTGTGCATTAAGAAAAGGACCGAAGATAAATTTTAGTTTCGTCCTGTCAAATTAATCATCGCCTAACCTAGCTCTCAAACGGGAGTACACAGTTTATTTTAGTCTTTCTTTCTCTTCCCAGGTGTCGCCCTCTCCGATTCACCAGCCGGTCTTCTGGCATACATCCTCGAAAAGTTCTCCACCGGGACCCGAGCTGAATATCGTTCCAAGCTTGACGGAGGCCTCACCATCCACTTCACCAAGGAACAGCTCATTGATAACCTGATGATGTACTGGGCCAACGGCTCCATCACTACGGCCATAAGGCTGTACTCTGAGACCTTCAACTCAAAGATCATGGGGTGGAAGCTTGACGAGTAAGATTATGTTTTTATATTTTGTAAGATATAAATTTTTAAATTATTCGTGAGAAGAAACTAACGCCATATTATTGATGGATTGATGATCGCAGGAGGTTCCCACTGCTGGGACACAGGCCTCCTCTCTGTGAGAGGGAACGGGCCGTAATCCACCACGCGGGCCCAGAGCGGTTTGGTAGATGTCACACGTCTTTGAATTTTTGGTTCTAGGTCATGACGGTTTCCTCACAATATTTTCCTTCACCGTTTTGTGAGTAGTGGTAATGCAATCATCATCTGCCTAGCGTTTTCCCAACTATGTTGGGGTCGGCTTCCAGTCTAACCGGATGCAGCTGAATACCAGTATTTACATGGAGCGACTGCCTATCTGACCTCCACAACCACAGATATAGATATACCTAGATAACGCAAGAGTAAATACTTCGCGTGCCAAAAATTGCACCAACTTATGATTACAAATCGTAAGCCGCCCCTTTCGCGCTGTCCTTTGTACTGCTGGCTGGGTAAGTGTGAGCGAGAGCACGAGCTTGTGACGTCATAGTAGGTAGTCAAAAAATGGCACGCTTGGTTTTCATACAGTTCGTGATACTTGCGTTATCTAGGTATATCTATATCAGTGTCCACAACCCAGCTACTGGGTAATATGATACCCCTTGGTAAGACAATGGTAATGCAATACTTTACACAATGTAAAACACCTGTCTAGGTTCAAACCCACGACCACGACTCGTATGTCACGACCGTTACCGCTGGGCCACTGCTGCTCTTTTGCTAGTTTTTTGGCACAAACGAAAAAAATTAATAGGATAGTCTTTAATCACACTAATATTATAAAGGCGAAAGTTTGTGAGGGTGTGTGTGTGTGTGTTTATATGTTTGTTACTTCTTCACGCTCAAACGGCTGGATCAATTTTGATAAAATTTTGTATGGAGGTAGCTAACGCCCTGGATTAACATATAGGCTACCCGATATTCCCACGGGATCGAAACTTATGTGGGTGAAACAGCGGCGTGCAGCATCCATAATTCCATCCATACTAATATTATAAATGCGAAAGTGTGTCTGGCTGTGTGTCTGTCTGTCTGTTACCTCGTCACGGTTAAACCGCTGAACCGATTCAGATGAAATTTGGTATAGAGATAGTTTGAGTCCCGGGACACAGGATAGTTTTTATTCCGATATTCCCACGTGATCGACACTTATGCGGGCGAAACCACGGGGCGCTGCTAGTTACACTATAATTATGAATTACAGATATAAATATAGAAACCGTGCATGTGGAATTTACAATGGGCAGTCTTACCGCTAAAAGCGATTTTTAGGGTTTCTTACCCAAAGGGTAAAAACTGGACCCTATTATTGGACTTCGCTGTCTGTCCGTCCGCCCGTCTGTCTGTCACCAGGCTATATCTCAAGAACCACGATAGCTAGACAGTTGAAATTTTCACAGATGATGTATTTCTGTTGCCGCTATAACAACAAATACTAAAAACAGAATAAAATAAATATTTAAGGGGGGCTCCCATACAACAAACGTGTTTTTTTCCGGCGTTTTTGCCTTGTGGTACGGAACCCTTCGCGTGCGAGTCCGACTTGCACTTGGCCAGTTTTTAAAGACAGCAGCAGCCCCTAAAATAAATAGTTTTCGAACATTAATCTACTTGACACGGTAAGGCTCAAATCACACCGAGATGGCAGCGAAGCGGCGAGCAGTTTCAGTGTCATATAATTTTAAACTTTATCTTTATTACTACAATACATAGTATCGCCTGAGAAACTTGAGTCGTCGGAGTCACAGTATATTATGACCGTGTCGGAGTGCTCGCGGCGCCGCGGGAGGCCGCGCCACCTTTTCAGTTTTCTCAAGCGATGCTATGTATTATAGTAATGCAGATAAGGTTTAAAATTATATCACACTGAAACGGCTCGCCGCTTCGCTGCCATCTCGGTGTGATTTGAGCCTAATTGTCACATTACCTCAGCCCAAAAAAAGCGTGTTGCTGGACTTATTTTTCGTGCCAGCTTATAGAGGGTCCAATTGAATTAGCTTTTTATTTATTTATTTATTTATAATAAGCACACCAACAGCACAGTCACTTACAATTCAAATAAAAATATCAACTAAAATTAGCATTTCAGTAACCATGCAAATAACAGGTATGCATAACATCTAAAATTAAAAAAATATATGAGACAAAGGAAAACAATAAAAAGTGTATCTAGCATATTATCTAGAACACTACAAAAACAAACCGATTAGAGCTGCATAGACATGCACTCTACACTCTGTCTAAATAGGGAACGTCTGTATGAAGCAAAACTCATGGAGAAAATATCAATAGGAAAATCTGTCAAGTTGGACCTTTCATTATATTGCCTTGCAATATGTGTTAGTGGGCTATTAAATGTAGTATTTAAGGTGGATGTAGGCAATTCAAAAATACGATGATGACGCTTACTACGTTGGCTAGACCTAAAGTTAAAATAGTTTACCAATTGTGCATCAATGGAACCGTTTATAATTTTATGGAGTATTAGTAAGTCAGAATGGCTACGTCTTTCTTTTAAGCTAATCATTTTAAAGTGACTTAACCTGTCATTGTAATCAGGTATAGCTTTACGGATCCCATTCTTCACACTATAGAAGCTCCGCCGGCGAAATGGGTATCGAAACATGATAAAACAAACAACAAATTATTTTATGATGATTATTTTTGGGCGACTGTGGCCAGTGTCCTGAAATATCAGTAAAAATATCAGTAAAAAAATCTGTGGTTTTCGTGTAAACTTCACAGATATGATGGCTATAGATATCTAAGCGCAATATAATTAGTCGCGCGGTGGACTTGTAGGTAGTTAATTTCTTTTAAAGGCGGAAAAATCACTTTAAATTAAAGGAATATGCGGGAGATTACAGATCCTTATAGAAGGTTATTATCAATCACTGGAAAACCGGATACGAACAGAAATTGAGGATGCGCTGACGATATGACACCATCAAATGAAGGAATTAAGATTCACTGACCTTTCTGCTGCTCTTGGATCCGTCTGGTGATGTCTCGTCTGAGGGTTTGAAGTCTTCCCGGTGCGAAGGGTGCCCTCGCGTTATTTTGGAGAATGGCACGTACTCCAGCTAGGCTTAGACCGGTCTTATGCCTGCGATTATGTTTACTTAGCGGAGATATTAATTATGGTCGATTTTATATTTAAATTTAACGCGGCTCCAGCCGAAAATTTACGAAGGGTGCCAATTTGGCGAGCGATTATTAACAGCGATGCGGTAGTAACTGATGTTTGGAATGTCATTTTTTTTCTAGCGTGTGCGGACTGCATACTCATAATCATAATTATTTTTTATTTATGTAACATAGGTAGTGAATACAGTTTTTAAATTAAAGTTCATAGCTCGCTATGTTATGCCAAGAGGCGTAGAAATATGGTTGCAAGCTAAATAAAAACAATATGGAATAATTTCTACAGTCGGTGCACATAAATAATCATAAATTACAATTAGTCACAATATTCAATTAAAATTTGTTTCTCCAGTCAAATAAATAAATAAGTCTACATTAATTTATCATTCAGAAATTCATCAGTCGTATAATAACATTTTTCAATTAATAACAGTTTTAATTTTTTTTTTTATTGTGTAACATTCAAATCTGCGTGCCTATATTATTATATATCCGTTATCGTTATTAGATATCCATAGCCATCACATCTGCGGACTATCGCTATCTAATTTAATGTAACCCTGTATACTAAAAAGCGTTGAAATAACAATCAGAATTTTTCATCTTCACAGAATTCCAAGCCCAGTACCAATGTGGGCTCTCCAAGCGAAATACGAGCTGTCCTACCAGCCTCCTTGCATCCTGAAGCTGAAGTTCCCCAACCTGGCGGGTGAGACAGTGTTGGAGGATGGAGGGCATTTCCTGGCCTTCGAGCTGCCCAAGCCTTTCTCCGAAGATGTCCTGAAGGCGATGGGAGAGTTCAGGAAACTCGCGAAGAAGAACGTGAAGACTGATTTGTAATTTTAGTTTAATGAAAGAATTTATACAAAAAAGAATTAATTTATTTGCTCAGAATTTTTTTATGTGTTTTATGCCAGTCTTCTTATCAGGAAACCAAAAAGACTTTATGAGAATACAGGGTCGAATTCAGGGTCGAAACCGGTATGTCCTAGAACCAAAAATTCAAAGACATGTGACATCTACCAACACGCACTGGGCCCGCGTGGTGGATTACGGCACACTCCATCTCAAAAAGAGAGAAGGCCTGTGTTCCAGCAGGTGGAACATTATAGGCTGATAATGTAAGTGCTCCAAGAACCACTTTCATATACTGCATTATAATGATCACCTTGTCTTTCTATTAGTTACAATGGTGACCTCACCATTCCTCATCGTAGTTGTCATCAACCTGGAGCCGAGTTTGATTCATCTTCCATAACTCCACTCACTGTGGCCAAGACACCTTTAGCCATCATCGGTCCTATGAGTCTGTGGGATCGGCAGGAGAAAACCATTTCCTGTGTACATTGCACGACGTACACAAACCCCTATTCCTACACAAATTCCGTCTGTTCCCGTAGGTCTCCTGGTAACAGACTTCCCGCACGTAAAACCCACGCAACTCACGTTTGGTGTGGTCGGTGCCTAGGGCGGTGCGAGCGGTGTGACGGCACCGGGCGCAGTCATGGGAGAGGCGCTGAAATTAACCGAAATGCGAGCACCACTGGTGGTCGCATTTCGGTTGATTTCAGCTCCTCGACGATCGGGTTTATAATAAGTAACTATCAATGATCAATGACTGGTGCCTGGTGGAATGTCCACAAGCAAGCAAGCAACTGCATAATTATCTATATATCATAGGAACATGGTACATAGCGCCATGCTAAGATTTGCACCACCTTAAAAAAAATTCTAGGGCCGCCGCTGGGTGTGGTTTGTATGATAGGGTAACTGGGTAACTAGGGTGCTAGGTAGTTGCTGTATGGCTAGGTTCTATTCAGTAGGGTCTTAGGTAGTCATAGGTACCAGGCTCCATTGTTTCAAACTCAGCCACACTGTACACATTTGGAATAACGGCCTTAGTTACCATAATGTACGCACTGGGATTCACAGCTCAGTGTAAATCCCAGTGCGTACATTATGGTAACTTACGTAAGTTACTCCGATGCTAATATAATCAGCCGTCACTGCGGCCGCTCTTAAGAATCCATAGCTGTACTCCCAATCATTTGTCCAGAAAAATTACGTCCATATCTACAAAACGCCACACTGATTTTCACCACCTCCCTAGATACAAATCTCATAAAATCACACTTAAGCTTAGGTGCTATTGGTCTAATAAAAATCAATCAGCCCTTATCTCGCGCCCGCCCGGGTTTGCGCACGAGCGTCGTTCGGTCGCGTGCCGCGCGCGCTCTCATACGCAAGGAGGATTATAAAGGGTATCGCAAATCTGCTTATTTGTCATCATTTGCTATTTTATTTGAGTAGGCGTTCGTGCGTTATTGACATTTTAGTGGTGTGTGGGATTTTAAATGATTATTATTTTTTATTTATGCTTAGCGAATTGATTCTGAGGGTTTGTTTTGACTCTTAAAACACAAGAAAATAAAGTCGCCTTTACGGCTCTCAAAATATCTTCAACCTACATGATTAGACTCACTGTTTTTTTTAGATATCTAGCTAAAAATCAATGAGGAATTAATTTATTTAAAATTCCAATTAATCAGGTACCGTTATTTACCCCACCGTTTTTTAACCTTTTGACCGCCACAGTATAGAAATGTGTCCAGTACGCCACGGTTCGACTACACGACAGAATTTGACGCCGAGGGCACGTTTTTAGGGTTCTGTAGTTCCTACAAGGAACCCTTATAGTTTCGTCATGTCCGTCTGTCTGTCTGTCTGTCTGTCCGAGGTTTTGCTAAGAGACCGTTAGTACTAGAAAGCTGTAATTTTGTAGGAGTGCATATATCAATTACGCCGACAAAGTGGTAAAATAAAATTTTGGAAAATATTTTTTTAGGGTAGTTCCCCTACATGTGAAGTGGGGATGAATATATTTTTCGTCGTCTACCCCATCGTGTGGGGTATCGTTAAATAGGTCTTATAAAATGACTTGGGAGTTGCTAAAATTATTTTTCGATTTAATGGTCCATTTACGAAATATTAAACTTTAAAGTGCAAATTTTTGTTCCAGTAGGGCGTCCCCCTCCCTCTAAAACCTAAACTGCTGGCTTGAAAAATCTGGAAAAATTCACGATGATAGTGCATTTTATTGTTAATTAAAACGGTAACACCAATTACATTAATTAACATAAAAAGAAAGAAAAAAAAATTCAACTACTAGCATACTTCTTCTCACAAAACATCAAACATACCCGCATAATTCTAGGGGAGAGTAGCCCAAAACGGGTAAGCTAAGGTTGATGATAAATAAAAACAATTTATAGATACAAATTGAAAATTTATTTGTACATTTTGAAATGTTTAGTTATCAAGGGCTCTAAAATAAATGACAGATTTAGTAGTTTTGTACATTAAGAATAAAAAAATAACAAAAATCTTTACCATTCGAATTACCCGTTTTGCCCGTAGGGGGGGGCCTAAAGCAGGTACGGCTTTTGGGCAAAGCGGGTAGGGACTGAATTACATTAGGTCAACGTCAATATATGACTAGAACTGTTTCATAACAATCATAACTCAGATGGAGCTCCACCAGGATCATCAGCTACTTGCAGTGATAATGGTTGGATCAATGAACCAGTATTCTTGGAATGGTTGCGGCACTTTGTAGACAACGTAATGAGTTGGCAACGTAAACAGATAATCCATATGAAATAGATACTCATTTAGCTCTAATTCTTGAGCTGCTGTAAAAACTGTTGTGAATCTTCCTAGACTTTTTTTGACATCCTTTCTTTATATGTATCTGTAAAGTCGAAAAGTTAATGCAATATTTTTTTGCTGCACCATTGACGGAAGTTTTGAGAGCTTCTTCTGTCGCAAGCTTCATAACTCCCTCATCCCACGATGCATTTGCAGTCTTTCTTTTGTATTTATTAACCATCTGCAAAAATAAAAGAACTAATAAGGTCAATGAAATTATACAAGGCAAATCGGGTATGGGCAAAACGGGCACCCGCTTTACCCCTACCCTTTTTGCCCACAAGCCTGTATTTTTTTCAATCGACTCATATCCTAAAAACCCAAATAATAAACGCCAACCTATTACACAAATAAAACGTCTATTTATTGCAAAATAATAACACAAAACTAGTAAGACCATATTGTAAACTATTTTCGAGTATTCAAAAGTAATGTAACTCAATTTTTTTTAGTGGAAATAGCAAAAAACTTCTTTCTTATCTTACCGTGAACTCGTGTCCGCCAGAGAAGCGCGCCGACTCCCTGTGTTTGGCGAGCGGCAGGCGCCGCGCACTGCACGCACACATTCTTATTAGCAATTACAGTGCGCAATTTAAAAAGCATACCCGTTTTAGGCGGGCTACCCGTTTTAGGCTTACCTCCCCTACTCCATTCGTCGGCAAACAGATCACATTCATGAACTTTAAAGGAAAAACTATAGAGGTTAAGATAACTTTATTACCTAGTTTAGCAGTAATATTCGTTAAATTTGGGTGTTGCATAATTTTGTACCAAATACAAAATCCTTAGCATTAATCCTTTAAAGTGAGTAAGATGAAGTAGTTGCTTGTTTTAACGGGTAAAGGCTTGCATTGAAAAACAAAATATGTTTTTTTTATGTAAGTATCTATACATATAATAAATCTGTAGAAGGGTCAATTCTGTACATTGAAAATATTGAAAAAATAAATAGCGGGGTGTGTTGCTGGATCGATACCAAACCCAAATATGTGTTTAAAAAAATTTTTGTCTGTCTGTCTGTCTGTCTGTCTGTCTGTCTGTCTGTCTGTATGTGCAGGCATCACGTGAAAACTAACGGTTCGATTTCGATGAAACTTGGTATAATTATACCTTATTATCCTGGGCATAAAATAGGATACTTTTTATCCTGGAAAAATACGTAGAAAAAAAAATCTTATTTTTCGGTTTTATTCATAGACGTTGTTCTGTAGAACCGCGAACACACGTTGCATTACCCGTAGTGGATAATTTTCTATTTCAATTTAAGAGAATACAGTTTCCTGTAGCTTTGTGTTACGCCATGACAATAAATAAGGCTCAAGGATCTTACCGCGAGTTGTTTTTCACACGGGCAACTTTACGTAGCTCTTTCCCATGTGAGCAGTCCAAGAAATCTTCATGTTCATATTCCGGACGAGCTCACTAACAATGTTGTGTATGCTGAAGCTCTCAATTAACTTTCTGTCGCATTGTCACGATCACTTTTTTATTATTGCAAACTTTTCGTCATTGTCAGTAATTTACTGCTACATGCTACTTATCAAGGTCGGAATTACTATGAAAAAAATACTTACTACAGAACGCGAGCTCAACAGCAGTAGCTCAATAGAGGGATCTCCTTAATTATTATAGGCTTAGCCGTATTTGGGTCCAATAGATATTTATAAGATGTCATTGTCAGAGTTACTCAAAATGGAGAAATAAACCATCCACGCGAAGACCGACATCCGCGCGGACGGAGTCGCGGGCGGAAGCTAGTTTAGAATAAAGGACAACAGAATCGTACTACATTGTGATAACGGGCTACTACGGAACCCTACACTGTGCGTGGCCCGACACGCACTTGGCCGGTTTTTTGATTTTTTAACGTGTGCTGGTCAAAAGGTTAAAGTAAATTGTGAGTATCTACCTAATTAAGACATCTTCTAACGACACAAGAAAACCATTACCCCACTTTTCGTTCGGATTCGGTAATCACTTAAGCTGTTTCACCATTACTGACAAGTAATTAGGTAACTGTTAATGATACTTAACGAGAAGCTCATCGGTAAGTTAATTAATACACTCGATAAATGCGTTAACATGACTCTTATGCAACGCGTGTGACTTTATTCTAAGGAAATATTGAACTGATTCTCCAAAAACTTATTGAATTTCTAATAGTGGACACTTTTTAAGATCAATGTATGGTGCCACGCTTGATCTGCAGTGGCTTAAAAGGAAAGCTCTGAATCGATTGCGTACCCAAGTGACCCCTGCAGACACAATTTGTCGAAGTAGAGGATTACCGACCCGTCAAACACCCAGTGCGAGTACGGTGCTTCTGATCAGACCATGCCCAACTTGCTGGAGTGTCCTAAGTGCCCGATCACCTGCACCTTGGACGGATGACCTTAAAGAATGCCACTGATCGGGCAATCAACGTGGCAACCTTGCTACTGCGCTCAAGCTTAATAAAAAAAATACAACGAGGAACAGTACCATAGACACAAAAAGATGAAATGGCCGGCGAGCGCTACATCTAAGTTGGTCGCAGTTACTTGGCTTTTAGTATTTTTAGCACCCCAAAATAGGAATTATTTTATGTTTCACAATAAGAGGCGCAATCATTATACTAGAGTGTTCAATAATATTGTTAGGAGCGCAAAATAGAAATGTTTATAGTTTAGATGAAATACATGTCTTTACGTTTAGTGGTCCTTCGGTCCTTCGTCCTTCGTTTAGTGGACTAACACAATAATAATTATAGAGGAAATATGTATTCGCTAATCATTCGTTTGCACCCAAAATCAATCTTGCGATTTTATCACAATGGACGTTTGGTGTAAAATGATTCTTAACTAGCTTCCGCCCGCGACTTGATCCGCGTGACTGATATTACACAACATAAAATTCTGTGATACAAACTCACGAATTTTGCCTCTTTGATGATAACTACCTGAGTGTATTTAAGTATTTACCTTATTTACCTGTTTGTCAAATTGTATTAAATTAAAATCAATTATTATAAATCAGAGTTATTTTTACTTTCGCATTTTAAACATTAGATAGAAGTGATGTGCATGTGTCAATCATCATTCTCCTCACTTGTCACAATTTATGGGGGTCAGCGCAACATATTCTTTTCTTCCAGACTTCACTATTATTCGTCTTACCAAGGGGTATCGTATTATCCCGTAACTGGGTTGTGGAGGTCAGCTAAGTAGTTGCTTCATGTAAAATATTTAAATGGTCTTCCGATGCATCCGGTGAGACTGGAAGCCGATCCCAACATAGTTGGGAAAAGCTATGTAGATGATGACGACTTCTCGTCATTTCGGTAGACATCCCCTTTCCAGCCATATCATCTTTCACACAGTCCATCCATCATTTCTTTGGCCTTCCCCTACTCTTAAAGCTATCCAAATTCAAAACTTTCCTCACGAAGTCACGAATGTCATCAATATCACACTAATATTATAAAGGCGAAAGTTTGTGAGTGTGTGTGTGTTTAAATATGTTTCTTACTTCTTCACGCTCAAACGGCTGGCCCAATTATGATAAAATTTTGTATAGAGGTAGCTGACACCCTGGATTAACATATAGGCTACTTTTTATTCCGATATTCCCACAGGATCGACATTTACGCGGGTGAAACCGCACAGTGCAGCTAGTGAAACATAAAACAATTACCCTAGAACCTCTGCTAAAGTGAGATAAGGAAGGTTGACAAACACTCCATAGTCATCTCCTCAGGGGGTGGAAATTCAGTTTCCATCATAAATTGGTAAGGGGCGGAGCGACCCGCCCCTTCCAACAGAAAGAGACAAATGATACACAATGTGTAAGAGGGAAAGAGAAATCAAATGCAAACATTACGTGGTACTTTAAATTTTATTACATCGTTTAATTTAAGAATAAAGAAAAACAAATATCAATTTGTGACTGAAATAACAAAGTATTAATTAAATTGACTATTGATAGGAATCACAAAATTAAATTTTACAACTAAGTAGGTAGGTACCTTATAGTTAGATACTTATGGTTAGGTAGTCACTTATAGTTTAAACCTTTTAGAATTTGGCAACAACACTTGGAACGAAAATCAAGATACACATGACGCCTAGTGTAGACGGGTTAGGTACAGAGATGATTTGTGGTGTAAGCACAACAACATGAAAATCGGCGAAATTTCATTTGCCCATGCAACGGTGGGATATGTGATAGTGGTGTCGATTCTGTTGTTCACAAATTAAACTAAATTTAAGTTCAGTGCATCTTTTTCTTACTATTTAATTAAGAAAAGGACACAAGATACATTTTATTTTAGTCCTGTCAAATTAATCAGCGCCTGACGTAAATTGACGTAATTTTAGTAGGCAAGTTTTTAATCACGTCTAAACTTTTATGGACCAGTGTCAGGCGCTGATTAATTTGACAGGACTAAACTAAAATTTATCTTCTGTCCTTTTCTTAATGAAGTAGTAAGGATAAGACGCACTGAACTTTTTAGTTTAGTTTGTGAACAAGGAATTCGGCACGATCATTTGGTAATATTAGCAATAGAAAACAATTCCTACATATAACTTATATATATTACAGAAATCATTAAAATCTAGACATTATTTACAAAAATAAAACATTCATAAAAAACTTTATACATACAACGAGATTCGCAGAGACTACTGGGAGGGATTAAAATGTGCACATTGAAAATGAACATGCTAAAAATACTACTATTAACAGTGTTTGAAATGGTATAAAAATAAAAGAAAACGGACGGATAAAATAATGAAATTAAAACTTTGACAAATCTTTGAAAACTAATTACTTAAATATTTTCCGTAACATTCGGTATTAAACTCTTCTTGACTCATTAGAATTACCTACTAATAGGAGTAATATTGCTAAAGTCACGGTTTTCTAGAAGACTGATGGCCACCACATACCGACCCCAGTGACGGCTTTCATGAAAATGTTGGCGTTGTGGTTTGACTTTCCGATGTCAAAAACAGTCTGTAGGAAGCACACCAACTTGCTCTCATATATAACGTTTCAGTAACGTCGTTCGCTGGTAAATTGCGGAAACTAATCGTATAATGGTGGCCGGGAGGCACTTTCATCATCATCATTTCAGTCGAAAGACGTCCACTGCTGGACATAGGCCTCCCCAAGCACCTCCACTTCGACCGGTTCTGTACTTCTCGCATCCAACGGGTTCCTGCGGCCTTCACAAGGTCGTCGGTCCACCTTGTGGGAGGCTTTCCAACGCTACTTCTTCCGGTACGCGGTCGCCACTCCAAAAACTTTGTGTAAATAATTTCATGACCCAAAAATTCCAAGACATCATCATCTACCAACCCGCACTGGGCCTGCGCGTGCTTGATTACAGCTCACTCCCTCTCGAAGAGAGGAAGCCGGTTTCCCAGCAGTGGGAATATTATGATATGTGGCAACCACCATTCTTCTAGGAAACAGTTAGCTTAACATTCCACAATCATATACAGCCATTCATTTACCATCCTTATCATTTTTATCTTTACTGCCGTGACCATTTTGCATTTTACCATCTTGTTCATCTTTACCATTTTGTGCTGGAGCTATCATCAGCAGGTTGTTACCATTCCGATCCGCCAAGTTTCTAAAAGGTATATTTTGCCGCCATCTTGGAGAAAAGTAAAACTTATTCCTTAGAACTCTCAAGTGCTCTTTACCGAAAAAGAAGTCTGTTCTGCTGCTGATAGGTCTTTGGTAACCCCTTCTTACTTCTTCGTTTTCTTCATTACCATACCTTTGGTATTCATTACTTTCGTGGTAAATCTTTGCTCTTGGACATTCTTCTTCGCTGAAGTACGGTCGTTTTAGGCGAAGCCGCCGGGATTGTGGACTCAAAGGGGATTCGCATTTGATCGCGAGGCTTGCTGAGTTCTCTTTGTTCATGGAGAGGCCGTGGTTCTTCTGCCATTCTAGGACTTCGCAGAGTAGGCCTATATATCTGTCAAATAAATGCATAGTGGTTAAAATAGAAAAAAACAAAATAGTATTTCAGAACAATGCGCGCCGTTTTAATCATAGAAGCTGAATTTTAATATTATACCCATGAGGTAAACATTGAAAGAGGAGATAGTCAATCAATAATAACCTATTAGAGGAGGAGCAAGACTCTAACCCAAGCTAATTTAGACCCTAAGTATGCGAACAGTCTGTTTTCCGAACGGTCCCGTGCATGAGACGGCGGCACGGTATGTTCCGCTCATAAGACATTCATGACGATTACCTCGTTTTCCACACACTAGAACACTTTATATCAGCATCAAGATAAGATTTTTTATTCTTACCTGATAGCCATCCTCAGTATTTCATTCTTGGACAGCTTCTTATCAGGCGGGTGTGTGGGCACCAATCTCCTTAGCTCTGCGAAGGCTCCGCTGACGTTCTGCTGTCTCCAGCGCTCACGGCAGTTGGTGAAAAGCTTTCGAGGAGGTCGGAGGAGACATGAGTTCAGTGAAGGCAGGTCTTCTGGTAGACTCTGTGATACAGGAGTTTCATTTTAACACCAGATTCGTTGGGTTTGTTAAGAAATAACTTGTTGAAAAAGTGTCAAGAAGTGTTTGCGATTGTTTCATTCTAATGAAACAATCGCAAACACTTCTTGACACGGCATGAAGGAAAGAAACTAGAGATTCTGCTTCACTCTTGATTTAATTCTGTTTCTGATATACTTTAATAAGAGTTTTATGTCACTGTCAAGATTATCTGATCTTGAGGTTTAGACAAACCTGCAGCGATACAGGTGATTGGTTGCGTATTAATTGATATACCAATGATGACTTACATGAACATTGCAAAATATTATGAATATTCAGTAATTATGTGGTGCTTTTGACCCACAAAATGAAATCCCTTATCGTATCACAACTATAGACGCTGTCTAAATTGTGGTCCAAAATATGATCTGTATCTAACCATTATTATAACAATGTTGCCACTTTAAAAAAAGGAACTATTTTTTTTTTCTTGTAAGAGTATTCTCACCTGTACATTCCTGCCAGGCTGCCTGTCGTCATCACTGTCAGGTAGACAGAGGTCATCGCTCAACATCTCACTGTCAGGCTCTTCATCGGAGCAGGACTCCTGGTCAGAGGCCATCGTTGGTGGATACACTGCAGCGGAAATTACATTTTAAGAAAAGGTTTGTGAGACCATCTAAAGAATCTTTATGAAAGGATTATTACAGAAATGGTCAGAGAATTGTTGTATCAGAGTCATCCAGATTATTCCAAATCCATGCTGTAATGTATAACTGTTTTTTTTTTGTCCCAAATAAATAAAATATTAATAAAAAAAATGATACACAGGAGCACACTAGTTGCGACGATCAATCTCAATCTGAATGATTATGAGGATATTGCTAATCCATTGCTTAGCATATTGTTACGAGTTCGTGACAGTAAAAACTGCCGATTTAATAACCAAAAAAATTACACTTTAATCAACAACACTAATGATAAATGATTTTATTTTTGTAAGTAGGTTTGTACAAACACTTTTACCCGTCAATCATGTTTTTTTAAAACTAGATGAGGTCAGCGTTTCCTATCTGACTACTCTGAGAAGAAAGGCCGAAACAAACTCGGAGGTCACAGTCTCTTTTAAAGTCCAGACATAATCTTGGTCAGGTTATATGAAGACCATGTAGATCGATGTCTGAGACAGTATTTTGAGGAAAGAACCACACAGATTGAGAGGACCTGTCCAGTCAGTGCACGCATTTGTCAGAAATCGTGCAGCTCAACTCAAGACTTAAGGAGCTCAACGATTCGACGAACAATACCAAAGAAAGGACATTTGGGTAGGCCACATAAATTACTCAAACTGCCAGACCATGAGAGAAAAAAAAACAAGTAATAGAAAAGAGTGTGTGAGTGTGTGTTTGTGTGTGTTTATAAAATAAAAAAATACATTTATTTCGAGCAACCATAACTCATATGTTGAGAGTACACACACACAATAAAACATAATTAAAAGGATAATAATATTTATATGTTTGTTACTTCTTCACGCTCAAACGGCTGGACCAATTTTGATAAAATTTTGTATGGTGGTAGCTGGCACCTTAGATTAACATATAGGCTACTTTTTATCCCGAAGTTCCCACAGGATCGACATTTATGCAGGTGAAACCGCGGGGCGTAGCTAGTATACTTCTTAAATAAGACTAATATGGACATCAAATCAAATGCTTTAAATAAGTTACAAGTGAATAAAAGTGCCAATTTTCTAACTCATGAGGAAGACCTCGTCTAACAGTACATAACACTATACTTAACGATAATGACGATAAAACAGGGTCACATTATAGTGATGAAGTAAATAAAGCAGCTGCGTCTATATAAAGCGCCGTTATTGTTGGCTATCGCAGGAAACAGTTATCACAGGATGTCGCTATAATTAACTGAGCACCATTTACAGTAGAACTTGTTAATTTTAATTATTAACATTTACTAAAAAAAAATTTACTGGGCAGGTCACACCTTAAGGATGCATCCAGACAGATGGGCCAGAATCGTGACAAAGTGGGTGCCTGAAAATGGGCGTCGTCTCCGAGGCAGGCCTAAGAACGCTGGCGTGACGATTTGGATTCGTTCCTAACCGATCATCATCATCATCATTTCAGCCGAAAGACGTCCACTGCTGGACATAGGCTTCCCCCAAAAGGGGGGGTTTGCCATAATCGCCACGCTTGGCAGGCGGGTTGGCGATCGCAGTATGGTATGGTGGTGGAATGCATAGAGAACGCTGCTGCCAATTCTCCGGTACTACCCTTAGTCGCCTTTTACGACACCCACGGGAAGATGAGAAGGCACAACATAAAGAAAAGTGGAAAAATATTAGGGAGACCTTTGTCCAGCAGTGTGACAATATAGGGAAAAAAAACGATTTTTAAGGACTAATTTGACAATGACGTGGCTAGGTGGAGTGATAGGATTTTGTTTTTTTTTGGGAATGGATGGAAGCCGACGGCCCATCAGATGTTAAGTGGTCACCGTTGCTTTAGAAATTTGCAATACCAGAGGTATCGCAGATGATGATGGAGTACCTATCTATACATATACATAACATAATTGCAGCCATGTTCCCACTTCTGGGACATATAAGCCTCTCTCTTCGTAAGGAAGTGCGGCCCAATGCGGGTTGGTAGATGTCACATGTCTTGGAATTTTTGGTTCTAGAACATGCCGGTTTCCTCACGATGTTTTCCTTCACCATCATCTATAACTTCATCTAAACTTATGTAGATTTGAAATGTTTGGTGTTGAAGATGACGATGCATTTATTTGATAATATGCGAAGATTCAATTTTATGTGTACTATAGACTGGATTTTAAAAGATTCTATTTGAGAATCCAATCTAGTAGGTACTCTTTGATGAAAATATTTTGGTACACAAATATAAACGATGATCGAGGTAGTTGATTGATCATACTTTTAAATACTTGGCCCAAATTGTTGGTGTTCGTAAGAACACCAACATTTTGGGCCAAGTATAAGTAAAAGTTTAGGTTTACAGTAATGTAAACCTAAACTTTTCAGGTAAATATTGCTAAAATGTATAAACTTCCTGTAGTTTTCCTGCTACCATGTTTTGGTAACTACGTATAGCTAATTAGGTTGCAAAAACAGTAGGTAACTTTTAGTAAATCTACATGTTTGTTATGGGTGTTCGATTCGGACAATGATTCAGGTTTTCAGTAGGCACTGAAAACAAGCTTACTCTCTCTAGATTTGTGAAAATTAATAATGCAATCTAGGAAATGTTCAGAGTTGGATTCGGTGTTTGACTTTAAATTAACCATCGTAGGTATACATAATTATGATCTGTATCGAAATATATTCACATAAATATTTAAATAATTAAGAACCAGCAAATTTCATACCGTTTCCTGCTGGAATATCCGTCACGGTTGGCATAAAAACAATATCACTACCAAAAACTAATTAAAAATTCACAATGCGGTTCTATTAATATCGACGACGCACCAAAACGTGCTGACAGCGCGACGAATCGAAGGCGACTGGCAAAAATCTATAACAATATTTAAATTTCGAAATGGGGTTGGCAGGAAGTGCTGTGATTGGTCAATCCCGTCAACACAATTAACCAACCAGAGTTCTGGAAGGCGGGGCGAGGATTTTCTTTTGTCAGAAGCCTAATAAATACATTGATATATTGCGCGTGTTTTAGAGTGTTATACTATTATCTAATAAAGTCATCCATCGCTTAGACTTGCCCTGCAGTTACTATAGAGCTTGAAGCTCAGGTACGCTCCTACAGCTATTAACAACTGAAACGCTTGAACTAGGTATAAGGGTGCTAAACCTAGATGGGTTACAAAACGAATTCGAAAAGTTATAAATACAAATCAAAACGTTTCCAACAAACGAACCAAATCCAATGAACAAAAAATAAAATTCAATGTTCCAATGAACGGCTCGCCAGCATACGTAAACCCAGAAGGGTTTTCGTTGTGTGGCCAAAATCAAAATGTAAAATAGGCTAAGTGTTTCAGAAATAAATACATATATATTATTTAGTATGTTGATTTTACAACACTGATTTACATTTTTTTTTTTTACTAGCTTATACTGTCCCACTGCTGGACAAAGGCCAAATCCTTCCAGGAACTCTTTTCTCGCGCCACCTCGAACCAGCCCTCGAGGTACGCGTCCAGGTTATCTCGCCATCTCTTTCTGTGCCGGCTTTGGCGAAGCCGTCCATCTTCAGGCACCCATTCTGTGGAGATTTTTGCCCAGCGGTCAAAGTGCATACCTACTGCTGATATGACCCGCCCAATCCCATTTAAGCCTGGCAGCCTTCTTTCCTACATCCAGTATGCCCGTTTTGGAACGCAGCGTGGTGTTCCGAATTCTAGGTACACCCAGAATGCTACGTTCCATCGCTCTTTGGCAAACTCCAAGGCGGAATTTTTGCGACTTGCTGAGCGACTAGGTCTGAGCACCGTAGGTTAGGATGGGCAGGATACGAATGTCGATGAGTTTGCGCTTCAGAGGAAATTGATAAAGTGTTCCTTAATGGGTGTGGCCTCTGCCGATTAAGAGTTAAACTTAAGAATTAACCACCACCTTCAAACCCCTACCCCTCCTCTTTAGGTAAAGAGGAAGAGGGGGAAGGATGAGGACCTCCTTATCCACTTCTGTAATCAACCACCTACTAGTAGTACCTACCATATTACATTGTCACCACAAATATAGATAGACCCAGATAAAGCAAGTACTTATCACGATCTGTATGAAAACCAAGCATGCCATTTTTTGACTATCTAGGTACTATGACGTCACAACTTCTCACACTATTTAGTGATAGGAAAATCAAATCGATTAAAACCGCGTGCGGCACCCGTCTCACCCCCGGGGCCTAGCGCCAGCGCTCACGCTCACCCAGCCAGCAGTACCTACACAAGACTGAGCGCGACAGTGGCGGCTTACGATTTTTGTACGTAAGCTGTTGCGATTTTTGGCACGCGAAGTAAATGCTGTTGCGTTATCTGTGATTGTCACAGAACTTTTAAAATCACACTAATATTATAAAGGCGAAAGTTTGTGAGTGTGTTCGTGTGTTTATATGTTTATTACTTCTCACGCTCAATCGGCTGGACCAATTTTGATAAAATGTTGTATGGAGGTAGCTGACACCCTGGATTAACATATAGGCTACTTTTTATCCCGATATTCCTACGGGATCGAAACATATGCGGGTGAAACCGCGGAGCGCAGCTCGTTGATTATAAACCCTACGATGTGACCCGCCCAATCCCATTTGAGCCTGGCGGCCCTCTTTCCTACATCCAGTATGACCGTTTTGGAACGCAGCGTGGTGTTCCGAGTTCTGTCCTGTCTTTTACAACTAGAATGCTTCGTTCCATCGCTTTATACCACACTAGCTGCGCCCCGCGGGGTGCAAAAGCAAAAGCAAAAGGGATCCTCCCTTTTCTATAGAGTATGAGTGAACTTTACACACTGTTCCTTATATCTCTATAGTTATAACGGCCAGGACGCGCTGGTTGAAGACCTCTGTCTTCAAAAACCTTGCTCACAGATTAAAACAAGATACTAAGCCATCTTATATTGAAATTAACTGTCTCTAAAGATTGAAATTAGACTTTCAGGATGCCTAGGTGAAGTACTGAAGAAAATCCAGGTAACAGGAAACACAACTTTATTCTTCCACTCAACCTTTCTGTACAATTCCTCAAGCCAGAATGTTCAACCGACCTTTTTCCGCTTCCCAAGTTTTGACAATTTGCGCGGTAAAATCGAGTTCTGTGATTGGTTAACGATTTTATGTCGTCAACCAATCAGAAGCATCCAACGACCTACTGACAAACTAAAGTGTTGCCAGTACAAAATATTCGAATCAAATAGTTACTGGCCTGGAAACTAGTCTTTTTGCGTTTAAATTTAATTAAATAAAAATGTAAATCAACGAACCCTAACACTTAGTAGCTAAAAGTATTCAGAGGCACTGAAAAGTGAAACACTTCATAAAGTGAATTCAAGCAAATTTTTCAATCTAACTTTTATTTTTTGTAAATTAAAAATGTTTGATCTAATTCACCCATAAAAATCTTGCTATAATATTAAACAAGCGTAAAACGCTTTAAGATTTTCCGGAATTAAAAGTTTAAAGAACTTTCTTCTGTTTTAATTAACTTCCCGTAAAAATCATCATAATCCGCTCGTCAGATTAACAAATTATAGGCGAGGCGAAGTGACGGACTAACTTGACGGATGAAAGAATCGCTGGAATAAATACCTACCAAGTTTGTTATCTCATAAGAATGAAAAATCTTAAAATGATTACCAATTACTATTCATTTTGGTCTTTAAGCTATAATATGTACTCATAATATATGTATGTGTTTAAAAAACTGGCCAAGTGCGAGTCGGACTCGCACACGAAGGGTTCCGTACCACAAGGCAAAAACGCCGAAAAAAACATGTTTGTTGTATGGGAGCCCCCCTTAAATATTTATTTTATTTTAATTTTATTATTTATTATTAAAGTTAAAATACAACTGAGTATTTTGTGAATATTTTAAGTGCCTACCTGTTGGCATTTTTGATATCGAGCAAAAAAGGGCAAAAAAATCGCGTTTGTTGTATGGGAGCCCCCCTTAAATATTTATTTTATTTTGTTTTTAGTATTTGTTGTTATAGAGGCAACAGAAATACATCATCTGTGAAAATTTCAAATGTCTAGCTATCGCGGTTCTTGAGTTACAGCCTGGTGACAGACAGACAGACAGACGGACAGACGGACAGACGGACAGACGGACAGACAGCGAAGTCTTAGTAATAGGGTTCCGTTTTGTACCCTTTGGGTACGGAACCCTAAACAGGAGGTTCTCAGTTCATGAAAAGGTGTTTCTGTTACGTATGCATATTTAGTAACTACTAATCGGTTTTCTAGTAGCTTATATGCCTCTGCCTGTGCCTAGCCTTTTCCCAACTATGTCGGGGTCGGCTTCTAGTCTAACCGGATGCAGTTGAGTACCAGTATTTTACATGGAGCGACTGCCTATCTGACCTCCACAACCCAGTTACTGGTACGAAACCTATTGGTAAGACTGGTTGTCACACTTTCAGGCTTCTGACGACCCGTAACGACTGTCAAAGATCCACGAATGACAGCCGGGACCAACGGCATAACGTGCTTTCCGAGGCACGGGGGGGTCTTGGTATGTAAAGATGGTCACCCATCCACGGACCAACCGCGGCAAGCGTTGCTTAACCTGAACGATGGACTCGTGCGGCTGTTATTATTTAGCCACATATTCTCCCAGAAATCCAAATTAAATGTAACTAGAAGCATATTCTATGCAGTGCAGTCAATCCACTATCGGCTTAGGCAAGCGAACCAAATGATAATCGCTTGAACAACTTATTTAACGTAGATAAATTAAATCAATATCAACATAAATTCTGTGATCTATAGAAACGGACGAAGACCGAAAACTAGGTCATACACTAGGACTATATTTTTTTTTTATAAGGGCCCCCCACACTAGGAATTTCTCATGTATTGTGGGTGCGTTTACAAACATTTAAACTCACATACACAAACAGCCAGACCCGGAACAACTACTTGTAGGTCATACAAATTTTGTTCCGTGCGGGAATCGAACCCGCGACACGCGGAGCAGCAGCCAACCGTGTGCTGTCAATTCAAACATTCAAAGTAGTTTATTAAAAATGTTGTTGTTGAAGTAAATCAATTAACCGCTTGCGTAATTACAGACACAATTAAAAAGCCATTGTGTCTCGCGTAGATCTACGTTCCGGCAGACTAAGGGTTAAAGTCATACCTAACCAATTATGTATGAACATTCTCCTCACCTAATATCGTACGTAATAATTAGATTAGCATTCAATCATAATCTGCCTATATTGTTCCCACTGCTGGGACACAGGCCTCCTCACTTCGAGAGGGAGTGGGCTGTAATCCACCACGCGGGCACCGAGCGGGTTGGTAGATGTCACATGTCTTAGAATTTTTGGTTCTAGGACATGCCGGTTTCCTCACGATGTTTGGCTTCGCCGTTTTGAGAGCAGTGGTGATGAGATAATTTACACAAAGTAAATCGCCTGTCTGGCTTCGAACCCTCGACCTACGGACTCGGTAAATCGGGGCCGTTTCCACTGGGCCACTACTGTTCATTCAGATTCTGCTCTGCTCAGATAAGCATTGAATTTTTATTTTTATTTTTTTTATTTACTTATTTATTTATCACAAACACTGCTACCATTACAGGAAGTTCCTAATGCGGTAGCGTGGTCCTTACATTGTCCATTTGGCCTCATCATTCAGCCTGTGTTTGATTAAATTCCGAGATAATTATTTGCTTTATAGAAAAACAATCTTATTCGTTATCCGTTGTATACATATTAAAAAAAATCAATCAATTTGTCTCTTCCCGACTATGTTGGGGTCGGCTTCCAGTCTAACCGGATGCAGCTGAATACCAGTATTTTACATGGAGCGACTACCTATCTGGCCTCACCCCTTGGTAAACTTGGTTTTCAAACTTTCGGGCTTCTGACTACCCGTACCGACTGTCAAAGCCCGTGCTCGGCCTAATCATTATGAAATCAAAAGACGTCTTTTCAAAACTTCGAATCTGCGAATCAGAATGTCTCTCAGTTTGTTTACAATACAAAGTCAGTTTATCGCCCTCCATTAAAAAAAATGCAACATTGATTACGATTCCCGCCAAAACATTGACCCACTGACTAAAAACGTGAACGCCTCGTGTTAGAAGAAAAATAAAACAAAATCATTAGCCACACTATTATAATCTGTATTCGATCATTTGAATGAGCACTCACGATAAGGCATAAATACATTAGTAGCACTTCAGTCGTTGACGCGAAACGACGCGCGATCAACTATTTTACATTCATTTTTACGAAAGCGATATTACGAGAAAAGTTTTAACAGAAAACTGTTGTTTTAAGTGATAAACGTTTCATTTTCGCGAATTTAGCTCATATTTTTGTAAGTTTTGTAACAAAAAGATGGTCAAGGGTTTGTTTTGTGGATAATTGTTATAATAAATTATTGGTGTGTGTGTGTGCTTTGTGAATTGTGGACAATTTTACTTTGAGGAATAGAAGTGAGTTTGTTTTATTATGTTTTGACAAGTGTTGTTTTAGCTATTCTTGAATTAAAAATAATTTTCTTTTGTTAGATTTCTTGATAGCTGTATCCACCACGCCTTTGTTGTTTTTTGTTTTTCCGGCTAAAATTTATATTCAATATTATGTACGTACTATGAATGGTTTTATTGACAAATTCGTTTTGTTCGTTGATCTAGCGCTACCACTGAGCATAAGGTCCTGTACACTCTGGAGTTCGATTCCCGGTTGGGTTTTTCCATCTGCAATTTCTGAGTAGCACACCGGAGTCTGGAGTTGTACCCTGTTGATGGCCACAGACTCACCCCCTATCAACTAGGACTTAAACGTAACTGGCGAAAAGTGGGTGTGCTACAACCTATCTACTATGGGTCTACCCAAACCCTCGGGGAAACAGGGTGTGATGTTATGTTTTAGACATTACAGAGTGAATGAGTAACTTAAGTACATATCTTGAAGTCTTTGCTTTCTCATTGACAAGTCACAACATGATAAGACCCTTAGCAAACACTTACAAGAAATAAACATTAACTCCCTTACTAATAAACGTATTTTATCAGATAAATAGTTATACACCGATTTCTCTCTTTCAGTCGTCAGTAATTTGACTTTCGAAAGAAGAAGATAAAGCGTTGTGTAACTATACAGACCGTATACATTGTTCATTAGTAAAGGGGTTTGTACAAATAATTTCATCCATTCTAAAAAAATTACTGTTGAAACACTTTAAAATCTTGAGCAAAAACATTTCACAACTTCGAATAACCACCGGAAATAATCACGAAAAACAGTTTTTCGGCGAAACAGCACCTTATCATAACACACTATCAATCTCAATCTAAACCATTGTGAAGGATATTGCATTGCATTGCTTCATATGTTCGATAAATTTGTCTACTCAACAATGTTAATAACGCAATGAATGTTGTTGAACTGTCAAAATGAAAGCCATTCCTATTGTTAGTGTGTTATGCAATTACCTCGCCGAACGCATAGTGAAAATGTTCATTATTGCGAAAGTTTTACAAGTCAACTATGCTCTTTATAGTTACCTACATCCACGTTTTGAGAAATACCGACTGGAAGGTGGTTTTACAACACCAAAATTTCTATCCATGCCCTGCCCAAGACACGATTTGACAGTTATCGTTAATCCCGAGGTGTTTTGGCTCGTCCGAAATAGTATTTTTTTTGGGATCTTCGTTGACGGACTTAGAAAGTGGCCCCTTGGCTCTGTTTATGGCCTTCAAGATGTTTTCGTTCACCGACAGTTTGTGATGTCTTTGATTCCTACTAGCCTTCTGGAACCTCCTGCTCTGGAAGTGGATCTTCCTTTAACTTCTGGGCCATCACCACTCGTTTGTAATCGTAACATAAACAGCCTATGACCTTCCCACTGCTGGGACACAGGGAAGTGGGGCTGTAATTCACCACGCGGACCCAGTGCGGGTTGGTAGATGTCACAACCATGTCTTTAATTTTTTGGTTCTAGGACATGCCCCAGTTTCCTCTCGATGTTTTCCTTCACCGTTTTTGAGAGCAGTGGTGATGAAATGAATTGCACAAAGTAAAGCGCCCGTCTGGGTTCGAACCCACGACTTACAACTCGTAATTCGGAGCGGTTACCACTGGGCCATCACAGCTCTAATAAAAAATCTTACCTTAGCGAAATTGATTAAAATATTTTAGACAAATTAGCAACTGACAGATTACTTGGTTCGATTATAAGGTACCAATATGAATTGCTTTCCTTTGTTTCAAAGTCCAAACAATGGACATTTTAAAACGATTTACTTTTGCTTTGTTAAGACTATTAGAAATAGTCATTATAGTAATTAGCCGTAAGTAATTAACGAAAAATAACAATGTAATTATGAAACATGTTTTAGAAGTAAACAAAAGTTTCGATAGTAAACACACTGATTATTTCGCCTCATTAGGAGAAACGGGCAGTTCACTTCAATATTGTAAAAAAGTCTCGGTGATATGCGAGTTATTATAATGTTATGTAAATCATTACCATTTCATAGGAGAATATTGTCATTAGTACATGCGTACGCGCCACCATCACCTCAAGGCATATAGATTTATTGAAATAGGCCCTGTTTTGAAAAGGCCTGTAAAGATAGACTTGAAGAAACTTCTTATTTATATAAACTTTTTGCACAAAAAGGTACAAAGGCGGACTTAATGCCTTAGGCATTCTCTACCAGTCAACCAAGGGTGGTGAAGAGATTAGATGGCAGGTGCTTTACTGGTAGGTACACAAATAAATAAATAGGTAAGAAACTTCTTGATTGAGCACTGTGATTATCACTGTCTGGTATGATAAGCTATCAAATCTCTCTGTCGTACGATTTGTAACGAGTTAAGGCCCTCAACAGCCCTTCAGATGCAAACGTCATTCGTCAATTGACTCATCGAAGATTCTTACCATTTTAGACTAATAACTAACATAGAGAAAGATCGCTTTTAGTGATAAGACATTGTGTCACATACTAAACATAATCAGCCCATAATGTTCCCACTGCTGGGACTCAGGCCCTTCGAGAGGGAGTAGACGGTAGCCTACCACGCGGGCCCAGTGCGGGTTGGTAGATGTCACATGTCTTCGATAATTTGGTTTCATTGGGTCACCCCATGTAAATTTTTACATTTATATCTGTAATCTGTATGGTGTACATCAGAGGTGGCCAACCGGTCGATCGTGGCAAGGCAAAAAATATTTCCAACTATAAACCTGATTTTGCTAATCTAGCGAAAGATGCTCAAACGCAATGCTCACATTAATATAAATAAGTAGTTACTAAGAATAATTTTCAGTTTTATGTTTTTCCTTTTAACCGCTTGTGTGCCGTAATTACAGACACAATTAAAAAGCCATTGTGTCTCGCGTAGATCTACGTTCCGGCAGACAAAGGGTTAAAAAAAAGAAATAAAAAAAAAAAAAAAAAAAAACTACATAATTGTGTTCTGAACTATGCTGTTTCATATGAGATTTCAAGAAGTATGTAATTGGTAGATCGCACAGGGTGTCGTCAGTGAACAGTAGAGGGTCTAATCAAGTTGGCCACCCCTGGTGTGCATTCATAAAGAGCATTCTATTCTAACTAATAGAGAATGTCTACTTATCATCGCCCAGATTTCCGTTTTAAGAACAATAAAAGAGATTTAAAAATTAAAAATAAACTAGACACCACTACTACCTAGAATGCCTGGGTTTTAAAATTCATGATTATTAACCTATTTACTCGATGATTAGATCGTCACGATCTTTAGGAAAAATGTGTTCAGGAGTAGAATTAGAAAATAGTCAAAATTATCATAAAGGACATGCATCTGTTTGTTAGCCGCTGCCTACGATGGCTCGTAGGCCGGGGCTACAAACCGCTACGGGCTACGAACGTAGCACTTAGCAGCTCCAATACTTCAGAAGCTAAATAATAGGTAACAGTGCAGCGGCACGAGCGATCGAAAGTTCATGAATGGGTGACCATCCATAAAATACATATCGAGACCCCACCGTCTGACAACCAGTCTTATCAAGAGGTATTGAGTTGTCCAATAACTGGGTTGTGGAGGTTAGGTTAGCAATCGCTCCGGGTAAAGTACTGGTATTCAGCTGCATCCGGTTAGACTGGAAGTCAACCCCAACATAGTTGGGAAACGGCTAGGCAGATTGAGTTCACATAACCAAGTCTACTATTTCTTTTGTTTTCCTATTGGCATATTTATAATTCTGACTGTCACAAATTCGTTGAGACACGTATTTGATATCGTTGTTGTTACGAGTAGGTTGCGTTTCGTCTAGATACATATTACCTACCTACTTCTTTACATGATTACTTTAGACATTTCGGCGACTTTGTTTATACCTATAAACAAAATGTGGCGCCGAAAGTGCTTTAACCGCACAACTTCTGACATGGACGGCCTTCAAAGCCGTCATCAATTTCTAAAAGTCATTCTTGTCGTAGTGTGAGTATTAACGGAGTTAATCTTAATGTGAATGGAAATGGTGCCGATTCCCTTGTTCACAAACTAAACTAAATTTAAATTCAGTGCGTCTTTTTCTTTCTATTTCATTAAAAAAAGGACAGAAGAAAAATTTTAGTTTAGTCCTGGCAAATTAATCAGCGCCTGACACTACTCCATACAAGTTTAGACTTGATTAAAACTTGTCTACTAAAATTGCGTGAATAAATAAATTAATTTATAATAAACTCGTGAATCGGCACCATTATTTGACAATGCCGTCCCTAACAAATTAACAATGGCCGCCGTGTTGCCTCTATGCTCTTTAATATGAGGTTGTATCTATGTGGGTACTTACTTGTTAATGCTATAGTAAGCATAATTTGAGGAAAATTATGTTAATTTATAAATTACTAGCGGCTTGCCCCAGCTACCCACGGGTGCATTTTTTTTTTTTCGAATGAGGGATTTGCTTTTTATTGTCTTTTAAACTCTTCCCTATTCGCTGGATAGATGGCGCTGAACTTGACTTGATTTTTGATTATTTCAATTGGATGTAATTTTGAGATCGTAAAACGAAATGTACATAAACGTATGTTGACGTGAAGCAATTTTTTTTTTCCCAAGCGTTTTGACTTTCTGGTAACGTAGTCAGTTCAACGCCATCTACAGAGTTTTTGGAAACTATATTTTTTGTTTAATATTAAAAAAAAATCTCTCATTTCCGAAATTTTCTTTCATACAGACCTTGTCCTGGCAATACAGAACACAACAAAAAAATAATTATCCACTTTGGTGCAGTCATTCAGAAGTTATGCGCGTACAGACATTTCGGCGACTTTGTTTATACCTATAAACAAAGTCCTATTGGCCTTATAAGTGGGCTAAAAGTCACCCAAAGGGCAATGGAGAGGACTATAATGCTTGGAGTTTCCCTGCGTGATCGAATCAGGAATGAGGAGATCCGCAGGAGAACCAAGGTAACCGACATAGCCCGAAGAATTGCCAAACTTAAGTGGCAGTGGGTAGGGCACATTGCTCGCAGAACAGATGGCCGATGGGGCCGAAAGGTTCTAGAGTGGCGACCGCGTACCGGAAGACGTAGCGTTGGAAGACCTCCCACAAGGTGGTCCGACGACCTTGTGAAGGCCGCAGGAACCCGTTGGATGCGAGAAGCACAGAACAGGTCGAAGTGGAGGTGCTTGGGCTCCCCCTATGTCCAAAAGTGGACGTCTTTCGGTTGAAATGATGATGATGATGAGGCTACTTTTTATCCCGATATTCCTACGGGATCGACATTTACGCGGATGAAAACGCGGGACTCAGGTAGTGATTAATAAACCGTTGACCGATTACAATATTGATTGACACTAAGTACAGTAAGTAATAGATAGTAAGTAGGTAACATGATAGTAAGTAATCACAGTATTTGAGTAGTCAGTCGGTAACTACATGATGGTTTTATCAGCTTCGGTAGACGCATCGGCCACGCATGCTCCATAGCAAATAGTCGTGGCTTAGACACCCGTCCCATCGCGACGAGAAAGCGACTAGCCGTCAACCGTTTCCTTGCTCAAGTAAAAAAATACAAAATATTATAGGTAAATGATATACAGGGTTATTGGTAAAACATTAACAACCTGTTAAGAGGTCATTGTACTCATCATTATGAACAACTTTTACTATGGGACCAAACCTGAAATCGCAAAAAAAAAACTGTTGTTCCCTACATTTATGTTCGTATAACTCTTTAAAATGTACGGAACAGCTGATTTTTTTTTTGTCCCATAGTAAAAGTTGTTCATAAGGATGAGTACAATGACCTCTTAAGAGCTTGTTAATGTTTTACCAACAACCCTGTATATATGACAAAGAAGGTGTGTCTGTCTCATTAATCATTAGCCATATTTTAATGACTTTAGGCATACTATGGGTACTGTTAGTTATTGCGCAATAGAAAAACCGAATCAGATTACAATTTACTCGTACGAACACTATCGAATCACACGCTGTAGGTACACGACCCGACGATACGGAATGCGAGACAAGTTTCTGAGCACATGTTGACCGTACGATGTCCGCTGGTCAAGGGAGGCCGCGCCCTCGCTGCTCCAGTCCTCTCGTTGTTTCGCACGAACGTCAGCCTAGACTCTGTGGGGGACCAAGGGTGCCCAGACACGAGGTCGTCTGGCGCCCATGTGCTGGTTTGGTCCCTGGGGTGGTCACGGCGTGCTTTGTGTTCTGGCGCGCCGGTGATGGGGAGTACTCCACAGAGGAGGGTCCGCTGACAGACAGCCGCGGCGGGTTCACGGATGAGTGCTAACGCGTGCCCGTGTTCCCGTCGTAAGCGGTAAAGGAGGACACCGTGGAGTTTTAGTGGGTTAGAGTCCCACATAACTGCACTACCTCCCTGTGGTAGTGCAGAATGCATGAGCATTACTCCACGTTAAAAAAAAAAGTCTAGGCTCTGTCGAGCACCGGCGGGCGGCGCTGGCGTACCGTATACGACTTGATTGCGACACATATGTGACATGTAATAATAGTTGATCGTCGACTTTTCACACCGCTGGCTAGTACTCGTTTGTCGCAGCGACAAGAGCTATCAAAGAGAGTACTCGCTCAGCGACGCTCGCTTGGCAGGCAGAACATTGCTCGCCAACTCGTTTTTAGTTGCTAGCTCTACTCGCTTCTCGTTAATCGCCGGCAGTGGGACAGATGCCTTAGGCTCATACGCACAGCACCGATAAGGATACCCCTATCTAGCGGTAAGTATCCTAATTGATGACTAAGGGAGTGTCAAGAAAATAATAGAATATTACGTGGGCTCAACCTGTGGAAAATAATATAAATTGGTGATGAGAATGATGATGTGGGCCTTATTACTGTGCAACTCATTAGATAATTTAATCGAAACAAATTAATTATTTTTTCGGTGAATTTGACTTTTAAGAATATGACATTAAAAACTATAATAGAACAATAACATACATAAATATTAAACAAATACAAACTATTTACACTAGATACTTTACTAACTAACTCACTATACAAATAAATACAAAAACAAAGGACACTTAGGCGTCGAAGTACTCGTCCGCATCGCTGTCATCCGGAAACGTGCCCAGAAGACTGGCAACCTGGCAGCATTGCCACGTTGAATGGCAATGCTAATTCTTTGACCAAAGAAAGACCCAGCCATCTGGTCTCGTGAAGTGTCGACCAGCCTGCGAGAAATTTCCTTAAAAAGGAGACGCGCACTCGGGCCCCATGACCCGAGCGTTTCGACCCCAAACGGCTCAAAACTGTAGTTGCCAATCAGTTCTTAGATTGTCCAGATATTCAAATCACAGCTGGAATTCTTTGACAGTTGTATGAAGGCTATATCACAGCAAATTGGCGTAGGCTGTCCAATTTACTTCAATTAATTTTCCTGAGTTTACAATATAAAATCACGGCACCGAATATGCGTCTGAGCATTTTCCGTTCGATTACTAACAGACAGTTCAGGATGTTATACCTACACCACCCTACAATACTTGATAACCAAAAATTAAATAATAACAAAGTGTCTGTTATTACCTACCAGCTGATTATAATAACAAAAGGTCTGCTGTGTTAATCGTCTTGATGTCAGAAGTCAGACCTCACTATCAGTCAGATAGTGGTCTGATAACGAACTAATAGACAACTATAGTTATTGTTTTATTACAATAACAAAAACTACTTATTACGCTGAGTTAATTAACTGGGTCCGTGGCTTAGGCCCCCAGTGGTCGACGCACCTGTGGCCGACGCCCCCGATACGATTAATTTAATTCAAAGTAATTTTTGATCAAATGTACTGTCAGGCACAAATCATCTCGCAAGCAGAGTTTACCACGTAGCTGGCATAGATACAACGGCCCGATATGAATCATCGGGCAGTTGCCCGCCAGACACTCCACGCGCCTTCGGAGGAACCTCCCTTTTCTATAGAGTATGAGTGAATGGGGACAACGGGAATACACGGACTCTACACCCTGTTCCTTATACCTCTGTAGAAGCGACCAGCCTGAATTGTAGCCTTCTGATTCAAAACGACCACATCCCCAGAAACTGATATATACAGTAAACGCCTTCGATGCATCAATCATTGAACCGACGGCAAGACTACATTCGGTCTAGCGAGCCATCTCGTCGTCGTCGGGGCAACAAGCATGGAATAGATTTCTAAGCATCGCCATCATCGAAACCGATAAGAAGGATGTAGCGGTATCTACAACGCCACATGCGAACAACGCGTCATACTGACGTCACGCAAATCCTGCATCGCGCAAGCAGAGTTTACCGCGCAACTAGCATAGATACAACGGCCCGACATGAATCATCGGGCAGTTGCCCGCCAGACACAACACCCGTCTGGTCGGAGGATCCTCCCTTTTCTATGGAGGTTGAGTGAACTTTACATCCTGTTCCTCATACCTCTATAAGGACTATACGAGTTATGCGAACTTAAATGTAGGGAACAGCTGATTTTGTTTTCGTGATTTGAGGTTTGGTCCCACAGTAAAAGTTGTTCATAATGATGAGTACAATCTCCTATTTCGATTTGTCGCATGTTTTAAAATTTCACCCTGTATCCATACTCCACACTATCCATAATAATATTATAAATTCGAAAGTAACTCTGTCTGTCTGTCTGTATGTTACCTTTTCACGCCTAAACCACTAAACGATTTCGATAAAATTTGGCAGGAAGATAGATTGCATCCCGGGGAAGGACCTAGGTTAGTTTTTATCGACTTACCTCGCGAGTGAAGCCGCGGGCGGGAGCTCTTGAGTCTCTGAGGAAAGAACCACACAGATTTTGTGGACCTGTCCCGTCAGTGCACGCATTTGAGTAACCATGCAGCTTAACTCAGAACTTAAGGAGCTAAACATATCTACATATATATTTGGTAATTAGAGCAGTAAAGGATGATTTCCACCAAACGATATTAAATCGTGTACACAGTATTTAAAGTCTATATTACCAAGCGAAACGCGACCGTAGCCGAAAGTACATATGCTGCGATGCGCGGACGGCTCCGTTCGATCGAATCCTTTCGGCTGCCGTCCAAATTTTTTCTTTTCCTATTCTGTGTTTATGATTGTTTTCTTCTTCTTCTATTGCCAATAATTAAAAAAATTGTAAAAAATTATCAAAATTGTCTGTGTGGACTTAAAGAATAGCACCACCCCATACTTCCCGTGGGTGTCGTAAAAGGCGACTAAGAGTTCCATGCGTTCCACCACCATACCATACTGCGATCGCCAACCCGCCTGCCAAGCGTGGCAATTATGGCAACCCCCCCCCCCCTTTTGGGGGAGGCCTATGTCCGGCAGTGGACGTCTTTCGGCTGAAATGATGATGATGATGATATTGCCAATAATAACAAGTCAACTTCAACCATTTTCAAAAATTAGAACATGTCAACACGGTAGGAACTAAACTATTTGACTAGGCGTAGAAACGGATACGTTCGCAAGCTAGGTACGTACGAAGCCGATCGTATGCGTCGAGATCCTACCGGACGCGATCGGCTGTCGCCGCATCCATTCGTATCCTTTCCGATCCGATGCGATGCGATACGAACCGTTTGGTGGAAATCATCCTTTACAGTGTGAAAGCCTTATACAACGCCTCGTGCCAGAATTCCAGAACGAATAGCTTTTGTAGGATTAAAGGCTACGAATGTTCTTATCTTAAATGTTTGAAGATTAGGTATCAACTAGACAGCATAGAGAAATCTTAGGTCATAAAGATACGCCCTATTTTGACTAGGTTGCAAATATTACGGGTTTATTATACAAATGATCTCAATTATGTTATTTTATTTATTTTATTTTATTTATTTATTAAGGCACATCAACAACACAAACACACACATTTACAAATAACAGAGAACAGAGACATGGACTAGTGTTTACGTCAATTACAGACGTGCACAGCATTCACAACAAAAGAGAATTAAAAACACAGCATTCACGTTACAAAAGCAAAAAGAAAATTTAAATCAATAATAACAAAAGAAAACAAAAACAACAAAGAACAAAAACTCTAGCTAAAATCTCGGTAGTAAAGAGAATACCCTCATCGACTTAAACATTGACTAATTATATTATTTTATTTTATTTTACAGTAATATTATTTGTTTAATTGTCTGCAGTCTTCAGTCTTCCCCTCATTAATAACCTTAGATCTGAAACGCGCGGGATGGTCGTGGAAGATATCCAAATCGTAGATATTGCAAAAATTGTTGTACGTGGACGTTAGCCTAGTCATCGGAGAGTTCAAGCCTAAGTTGGTTTTATGACGAGGGACATTGAAGAAGGACGTGCACTTTCTCCGAGCATTAAGTTTAGGCACATTTATTTCAAGATCATCAACAATTATATCAACTATATATTATGTTATCATCAAGATTATCAACAATTTTCATGGTATGGGCATGTGATACGGAGCCTATGCTCCATAATCAGCCTATAATGATCCCACTACTGGGACCCAGGCCTCCTCTCTGTGAGAGGGATTGGGCCGTAATCCACCACGCGCGCCTCGTTGCCTCGCGCCTCACTCGCTGAGCGGTTTGGTAGATGTCACATGTCTTCGAATATTTGGTTCTAGGGCATGCCGGTTTTCTGTCAAATATCTTGAAAACTATTGAATTTCGAGTACTACTAGGTACTATTTATTTGAAACATTCTTGAAGCGTAAAATGAAAATGTAGTTTTTTTTTTTGGAATTAAGTTATTTAATTAAGTTAAGAATTTAATGGGCTTGTAACATACAATCAGTAAATGCCACGGTTATAGGTATCCCCAAGCCAGGCAAACCCAAGTCTGAGCCCTCCAGTTACCGACACATCAGCTTGCTCAATGTTTTCGGCAAAATCTATGAGAGACTTATTTATAAGCGTCTCAGGGATTTTGCCGAATCAAAGAGCCTCATTCCCAACGAGCAGTTTGGTTTTCGAGCTAAACACTCGTGCGTCCATCAGGTCCACCGCATCGTTGAGCACATTAGCGCTGGCTTCCAGCGCGGTGCGCCAACAGGTGCTCTATTCTTCGACATTGCGAAAGCATTCGACAAGGTCTGGCATAATGGCTTATTATATAAGCTCTACCAGCTAGGTGTGCCAGACCGTCTCGTGCTCATCTTACGAGACTATCTGTCGAGTCGTACCTTCCGTTATCGCATCGACGGCGCTCTCTCTCCCCCCCACCCGGTCCGTGCCGGAGTCCCCCAGGGCGGCGTTCTATCCCCCCTCATATTCACCCTGTTCACCAGTGATATTCCCAAAAGTAAATCGGCTCAGTTGGCTCTTTTCGCCGACGACACCGCTATTTACTATACGGGTCACAGTCAGGTCTCTATCGCTCGCACTCTCCAAAAATCCGCAAAAGCCTTAGGCGTTTGGTTCCGGAAATGGAGAATCGAGGTCAACCCCGATAAGAGTCAGGCGGTTCTCTTCAGGAAACCGCGAATTCACCTCCCCCCCCTCCCCAGCCCGATCACTATGTATGGCAAGCCGATCCCTTGGGATAAGCAAGCCAAATACTTAGGGGTAATTCTCGATGACCGTCTTAGTTTCGGAGTGCACATAAGGACGGCGCGTTCGCGCGCCGCCTTCGCTCTCGGCAGGCTCCACTCCCTACTGACCTCCCGCAGCAAATTGTCACTCAAGTGCAAATTGCGCCTCTACACCGCAGTCATCCGTCCCATCATGACGTACGCTTGCGTAGTCTTCGCACACGCTAAGCCTCATCACCTGCATAGAATGCAGACCCTACAAAACCGTTTCCTCAGAAAGATCACGGGAGCCCCCTTCTATGTCCGAAACGTGAACCTTCACGTAGATCTCAGACTTCCCACCGTCCAGCAGTTCATGAAACGCCTCACAAAGCGCTTCTTTGATTCTGCCATTAAGCACCCCAATCCCCTGATTGCGGCGGCCTCCCGATACACTCCCTCCCGCATAAGTAAGATTCGCCGACCAAGGCATACCCTCACCGTCCCCGATGACGCCACTACCCTCCTCCAGGAAAGTAGAAAGAGCACCAGCACACTCAGAAAACACATAACCCGTCGTCCGTCATTCCGCCCTCGCCGTCGAGGCCCGTCGCGACACCCCGTACCATGTCCGCCCCGACCCTTGCTCGATGTAGTGCCAGCCCGCGCCGCAGCTGAGCCTGTAGATTTAAATTCCCGACTGTGACCTCTGAGTAACAAACTCAGAGGTCACGGCTTTTCTTCTCAGAGCAGTCTGCTAGGAAAAGCCGGTCTCATCAAGCGTTAATTAATAATAACCTGATCCAGCCTGTCCCTCTTGCTGCCCTCTCCCAGCGACGCCCTAAGCCAAGGTCCGTACCCCACAGGGGGTGCCCTTAGCGTGTAGTCGCTTAGTTTGTAATTAGTTTTTAAGCTCTGGCTGGAGGCCTTAATTTATTGAGGCATCCACAGGATCGCCCGGTTAAGCAGTCGACAACCCCTCTGGTTGAACTGCGAGATGCCCATAAAAAAAAAAAAAAAAAAAAAAAAACAATCAGTAAATCACTGTGTACAAAATATGAAAACTCTGATCTGATGATGAAAAACTGATCCTCTGACCGATCAAACTATTGGCCAACTTAAAATCGCTAGTGCGCGCAGGCTCTTATCCATCCGTATCCGTTCGCGATTGGGGTTCTCTCTCTCTCCGCCGCCCGCGCATGTATTATCGAAAATCTCGTAAAATTCAAATATCTCAGAAACTATAGAATTTCGGCCATACATATGGGGATTCAATTTGTTTAATTTGGGCGGTAACAGCAGCAGCTCCTGACGGATAATAAATAAATAAATTTTTTTTTTCAGACTTTGTTTAAATCCATTGTGTTAATACAAAAGAACTTAAATGGAAGAACTTAAATAATACGTCGAATTACAAGTAACCCTGTTTAAGGTGAATGGGTAGCGATAGACCGCGAAATTCAAATTTTCTTCCGTTTTTTGCAATTTTCAGGTGAGTGTCAGTTTGTATCTTGATCAAAATATGATTCGCGACAATAACAGGTACATATTTAGAAAATTATAATCATTAGAATCATTAATATATGTTTCTAAGTTAGATTTCTACCACCAACCACCAATCTCTTATGGAAAAGTGTTTATGGTAGAAATCTAACTTAGAAATTCTAATGATTATAATTCTCTAAATATGTAGGTACCTGTTATTGTCGCAAATCGTATTTTGATCAAGATACAACCTGACCACTCCCATTAAAGCGAGTTAAAAAGGTCACTTCTTTTGACGCAAACTGTACGGTTTAGATCGGCCTTGAACGGTTACATAACACATGCTCGATTATTTGTTTTGGTGGTCAGCACGTCTGTGTGACACTATCTCGTAAACTACTGGGTGAATTGTAAGCATGTGTGAGCAGGTTAAAAATAACTTTTGAATCCTTCTGATCAATGAATAATAAGTTGTTGTTTGTTCTTTTCGCATTCTTCACTATAATAACAAAACAGACTATCAATTGATAACATTAGCATTTATTAATACGGCAGCGCCAGCGGCAGCTAGATGGACTGACGACCTTAGCCTAGAAGGTAGTTAGGACTAGGCTTACCACCCGTCCGGATTTGTCTAGACTTTTGTCCGGCTCCTTAATCTGTCTGCAATTTTTTTTTGGCGGAGTCATAAAACTAATAATTATTATAAATTTATTAACTTCTCATTCATCTCATCATCTGCCTAGCCTTTTCCCAACTATGTTGGGGTCGGCTTCCAGTCTAACCGCATGCAGCTGAATACCAGTATTTTACATGGAGCGACTGCCTATCTGACCTCCACAACCCAATTACTGGGTATTACGATACGCCTTGATAAGACTGATTGTCAGACTTTCGGGCTTAACGATCCCCGACTGTCAAAGATCCGCGAATGATAGCCGAGACCAACGGCTTAACGTGCTTTCCGAGGCACGGCGGGGTCACGGTATGTAAAGATGGTCACTCATCCACAGATCAACCGCGGCAAGAGTAGCTTAACCTGATCGATCGATAACCTGTGCGGCAGTTATTATTTAGCTACGAGCCCCCTAACTTCTCATTCATTTAAAATCAACATAACGAGATCAAACAATAAATCTTGTATTGCAAAGCAAACAATCAACTGATTCAAACATAAAATATTTTCTTTAAAATAAAAATAGTTTTAAGTAAAATAATAAAACTGAACGCTTGTTTCTGGTATTAATTTTTATATTTTTGGCGCACTTTTTTTTATTCCCCGCACCCCGCAACCTCCCTCCCCTCGGGAGCGTCTGCTACCATGCCTACCATACCAAGTCCTGACAAAAAACTTGACATTTCAATAAAAGTCCGGACATTTTAGTCACAAAATCCAAACATTACATTTTGTAACTAATGTAATGTTTGGATTTTGTGACTGTGAAATGTCCGGACTTTTATAGAAATTTCAGACTTTTTGTCAGGACTTTTCAAATTTCTAAATGGTAACCCTAGTTGGGACAAACCACTTCATAAGAAGACCACTAACAAATTGACATAGTTAATGACAAACCAAGGTATTCGTCAAGTGGTTAGTTTGGTATAATTAATTATAATTCATAATGACTGTTCGCAGGTTTGCCGAGTGATCCGGACGGAGTGATGTGACTCAAACATGGATCCGCAAGAATTAGTGCCTTTAGAATGTAAGTTTATTTATTTTTATTCTTCTTCATCGTAACGCTGCTCTGGCACCACAGTTATTCAAATGTTGTTGGCCCAAAACTTCGCCAATTCAACGGCTTTATCAGTGGCAGTGCAGAGGTCACTTTGGCTGCATGTGTTTTGGGGCACAAAGGACAGGATAGGGGTGGAGCGTAGTTTGTGACGCAGCTCCACATCCACACCCTACTCTTTACGAGGTTCGACTTACACCTTCCCACCTAGGTTCGGAGACCACGGAAGGTTACACCCTGCAGCCTGGTCAACGAGGGTTGACCGGGTTACCTAATATTCCACGTTGATCATGGGAGCAATGAGGGTGGTTATTAGCTATTTTTTTTTAGGTAGCTACCTAGTTTTAAACTGATTAATTTCATTTTTGTGTGCATACAGACTTTTTATCCTTTTTATTCTGATTTTATTTCTGTAAAAAAATTAATTACGTTTTAAAACTAGAGAACAAACGAGAACACGAGTTTGGTGTTTCTTAACCAACTTCTCTGAGAAGAAACCACACATGATCTTACCAAGATTATGTCTATTAACGGGTAGGACTTTGCAGGTAGGCTGCGCTGGCCCGCTCTGTCTGTCCACCAAGTGACCCCAGGGAAGACGGTGGCACAGTGGTCACGTGCTACCGTGCATAGCGAGTCTCAGGGGAGGCCCCTTTATAGTCTCCCCAGAGATCTGCTTTTCAGGCGTTACACAGGGGGGTTCCGGAATTGGTCTTATTAGAGGAACCGGACCCACCCTGTGCTAATGGTGATCACTAGGGTGGTTTTAGTGAGTTAAAAATCCCAAAGCCACTACCTATCTGACCTCCACAACCCAGTTACTGGGTAATACGAAACCCCTTGATAAGACTGGTTGTCAGATTTTCGGGCCATTGGACTTTTGGACATTGCCCCCTGGATCAGCTTCTGATTTATTATTTAGCAATCTGCATGTGAAGACCATGTCTGATACTTACCACCACAGTTTTGTACTGCTCAGCCACTACTTTACCCACTTCAATCAATCTCTTCAGTTGCTTTCGTCTGCCATTGTAACTTCCTATGTACTAAGTGTTACTCGTAATACACCGTTATTTGTCCACAGCTGGTCTCCGCCCGCCACGAGGGGTCCATGGTACCAGGAACTGCTACCTCGCCCCCCGCACCTGCTACACAACACCTTTGAGGCTGTGCCGGCTTCTGGCCCTGCTCATCTGTCTACCGAGCATGTTCCTCATGGTGCCACTGTATTTAAGGTAATTTATACATTTCAGCACGTAGTAGGTTATAGTTACCGGCACGGATCTTGAGCGCTCGGCGGTAGAGTGGGATCGCTTTGCGCATCGTATACTTATGGCAAAATAAAACATAATATTATATGTATAATAATAATATTATTATTATCATAATCACTGTACGACAATATATATACCCCGCTCCCGCGCCTCACTTCATACCACCAAAGGGACCCAATAACTCACTTTTGCGCAGGTGAAGGTCAGCGCTCAAGATCCGTGCCGATAATTGTACTTTGCTGTAAGTATTTAAGCATTGCTGAAAGCTTTCCTTAAAAGCAAGTTAAGCAAATTGTTAAGCATGGAGCAGTGGCCCAGTGGTAATGGCCGCGACTTACGCTTAGCCTTTTTTGCCTAGGTCACCCATCCGCGGACCGACCGGGGCAAGCGTAGCTTAACCTGATCGATGGACCCATGCAGCTGTTATTACTTAGGACCGTTTTTTTAACCGTAGCAATCGCTGAAAATAGTAACTACCTAATGGTTAAATTTTGGCAAAATGTGTTTTTTGATCAATTGTTTGTCTTTGAATTGTCAAATAATTAACTATTAGTTGACCCAGTTGACCATTAGTTACTGTTTTTAACCTTATGACCGCCACAGCCATGCTATATGACAAACCAAAATGCGCCCAGCACGCCACGGTTCGACTACATGACAGACTTTGACGCCGAGAGCACGTTTTTGATTTTTTGACGTGTGGCGGTCAAAAAGACCCTTAGCCACGAGCCCCTCCTCCTCCTAAAAATGGGTAGCTATAATACTCTCTTTAAACATGGAGATCGCGTGATTCTTGAGTCTCTCTCGACACAGTTTCTATGTCACACTATTATCAGCAATTATAGTACCGTTCGTGTACAAAAGGGTCTACGAGTATTATTATCTCCAGACTGACTCTTGAATATAAGTGCTGGTCGATAACCTATGCATCAGTATGTCTGCTGTTAGAGACCTATTACGATTTGTCAGGTATTCCAACGCGTATATATCAGTCCATGCTGATTTTGATCTTAAACCCGAACAGTATCCTAACTATATAATATTACTAGCTTCCGCCCGCGGCTTCGCCCGCGAGGTATGTTGATAAAAACTATCCTATGTCCTTCTTCGGGACGCAATCTATCTCTCTGCCAAATTTTATCGAAATCCGTTCAGTGGTTTAGGCGTGAAATGGTAACAATACTGACCGAGTTACTTTCGAATTTATAATTTTAGTAAGTACTAGCTTGTGCCCGCGACTTCGTCCGCGTAAAATTTCTAGTTCCCCCCAACCTACCCCGTCGCAACACATTGCCTGCCTGCGCTATTACTTCGTTTTCGCTTAGCGTTCTTTCTGTATGCTCAGCTCCTAAGAACCCTAGCGTGATGTTATATAGCCTATAGCCTTCTTCAAGAATTGGGCTATCAAACGCAAAAATAATTTTTCAAATCCGACTGATAGTTTCAGAGATTAGCGCGTTCAAACAAACAAACCCTTCAGCTTTATTATTAGTAATAGATGGATAAATGCGAAAGTAAGTTTGTTTGTTTGTTTTGTTTGTTACCTTTACGCGCCTAAACCACTGAACCGATCATCCTGAAACTTTGCATATACGTTGTCAGGTGTACAGAAACATAAGGCTACCTTTCATCCCGAAAAAAAGTGCTGTTCCCGAGGAAAACAACAATAACGTTATTATGATAATAGATGGCGCCACGTGTCTTTCGAACGGGATCGACACTCATGCGGGTGAAACCGCGGGCGCTGCTAGTTATATTACAAGCCTGTGGTGCCCCACTGTACAGCAAAGGCCCCAAAATTTTTGGCCCCTTTTCCCTCCCTTCCCTCTTTCCACTTTTCCGGGTCTACTGCGGTTGTGGGCCAACCAGCTCATCCCGCCATCTCTTTCTGGGTCTGCCGCGCGGTCATTTCGTGTTTTTGGGATCCACCGAGTGGTGGTTTCCAAACAGTAAGAATTTAATACAGGGTGTTTGGAAGCTGAGTGCAAAGCTTTAAGGGAGTGATAGTTGACACCATTTACACGCAGCATTTTGAGTCATATCATACATGTCTTAGACGAATTATCTTTTTTTTTTTAACTGCAAAAATTTTAGTCAAAAATAACATACCAACTTTAACTGCGAAAAAAATAAAAAACATACTTCGTCTAAGGGCTGATTTTTCAATCATCTGATAACTTTATTCGAGGAATAATTTTGAAATATTGACAGTTATTTCATACAAAAACTGTCAAACGTCAATTTTGATCCTCGAATAAAAGTTATCTGGCGATGGAAAAATCAGCCCTAAGACATGTATGGCTTAAAATGCTCTAAATGGTGTCCTTTATATCCAGCTTCCAAACATCCTATATGAATTGATCCGTGAATACTATGTATTAGAGAAAGTCTGACAAAACCTGACAATCACTCTTACCAAAGGGTACCCAGTACCTTCAGGAAGTGGAGGTCAAATAGTCGCTCCATGTAAAATACTGTTAATAAGCTGCATACTGTTAGTCTAGACGCCGACCCGAACATTGGGAAGAGGTTAGTCAAATCATCATACTTGTTCGGGGTTGGGGTGAGATCAAGATAAACTAAGATTAAAGTTTATAAAGTATATTTCAGTAATACAAATTGGATAACGACTAAAACAAATGAGGTGAATGAGATGAGATTGAGTCGCGCCCGTTACGCCATCCGAAAACGTACCTATCTTTATAATCTTTAATCTTAGTTTATCTTGATCTCACCCCAACCCCGAACATTGGTCCTTCGAGCCGGATCCTAGCCCTAATCCTAATTTATTTGGGATCAGCGCAACATGTATTTTTCTGATTATAAAACTATTTTTCGAAAATGTTGTTTACTAACTTTTTAGACCTTTGTATCTTGCTTATGCGTATGAAGTTTCATTAAAATCGGTTTATTCATTTCGAAAAACAAGGGCATGAAAGTTTGTATGAAATGCCGTACGGCGTAAACGCTCTTGTCTTAAAATTATGATTACATTAAACATTTAATCACTGTATTAGGCTTGAGTAATAATTACTAAATAAATGATAATATAATCTATAATCCCTACACTGTTGACATACATACATGCAACGTGTCAGATAAGAACAGCTGATGTCTGCATAACAACGCTTGACATCAATTAATAGTAATCGTATTAGTATTGTTTTATCTTTTATTCATTTACATTGTAAACAGACTAGATAGTATAAGTGCGGGCGGGAGGACTAACTAAAGTGTGCACCGCACCACAAGTATGTGTGTGTTGTGTGTGTGAGGGTGTGTGTGTGATGGTGTGTGTGTCGTGTGTATTGTGTGTGTTGTGTGTGTGTTGATCGCTAGCTGCTATATCTTTCAATAAGGTTACCATTCTCATCAACATCCCGGGAAGGTTTCGGTTGAGCTTTGGCTATGTTTAATATTCCAGGTATTTTACCTCTAGGGTTACATAATATATAGTGTTAGATGATCGCTGACTGGTCACACCGCCGGCTAGTACTCGCTTGTCACAGCTACAAGAGCTATCAAAAAGAATACTCGCTCAGCGAACCTCGCTTGGCGGACTAAATAATCGCGGAAAGACTCACAATTGGTACTTAAGTATCAACTCAGCCTATCGCAGTCCACTGCTGGACATAGGGCTCTCCCAGACTGCGCCACAACACCCTGTCCTCTGCCTTCCGCATCCAGTCTACCCCAGCCACCTTATTTAGGTCGTCCGTACATCTAGCTGGGGGGCGTCCCACACTACGCTTGCCGATACGCGGTATCCACTGCAGGACTCGTCTGCTCCACAGGCCCCGATGGCCGGTGGAGCAGACGATTCCTTCGACAGACATGGCCAGCCAACTGCCACACTATTGCTTTGCAGTTTGCTCATCACCGGCGTGCAGTCGATGCTCGTTGCTTACCAGCTCGTTTTTAGGGTTCCGTACCAAAATGGTAAAACGAAACCCTTTTTTTTTTGCGGATGGGAAATCATCAAATGACCCCTCCCGCTCTGGGTGGAGCGGAAGGGAGTGTCAGACTCTTACTGACTAAAACCCACCCGTGTTCCTTCCTTAGCCCTTTATGTTCCGGGCCAGCGGTAACCCTTTCGGACAATCCCGCTGACCCGGCAGGCTTCGGCCCTAAGGGGCCCCTCCCCGATGCTGACATCTCTTTGAGGCGCGCGTGGAACACGTACGCGCCGTCCGGCACGGGCCTGGTCCTGATCGGACGGTGAGCTACCCATTACTCTCCGCCCGCAGGCCCGTGCCTACGGTGGCCGGGAGTCGTCACGCGGCTTCCGACGCCGGGGGCGTCCCCCGCGGCGGCTGAGACGGGAGGCTCTCTCCCTGAACCGTCCCGCCACCTCCTTCGCTAGCATGACTGCTTCGCAGAAGGAGGTGACTGCCTCCCACTCCCTCTCGCCCCGGACCATAGCTTGCACCAGGGCCGGACGCGAGAGGTCGCCGCCGTTGCCGATCGCCTCTACGAGGACACGGCGGTGCTCCGCCCAAGCGGGGCAGACCTCCACCGTATGCTCCACCGTGTCCTCTGGGCGATCCTGGCAATGGTGACACCCGGGCGTTTCCTCCCGCCTGATGATGTGCAGAATCCTCCCGAAACTTCCGTGTCCGGTGAGGACCTGCGTCAGGCGGTAGGTGAGGGCGCCGTGGCACCTCTCTAGCCACTCCTCAAAGAGGGGTCTTATCGCCGCTATCGCGGCGTGCCCTGCGCTGGGTTGCGACAGTCGCTCTTTCCATGCCGCCATGAGATCGCGCCGGAGTTCCGTCCGCTCCGCAGCGATTTGCCGCGGAAGCGGATCCTCCCCCCGGCGTAGTGCCTCGACGAAAACCTTATGGTGAGACTCAGTCTGTCTGTCTGTCTGTCTGACTGTCTGTCTGTCTGTCTGTCTGTCACAGCTGGATATCTCAAGAACTACTAATGCTATTAACTTGAAATTTAGAATAGTTTTAGATGACGTTTGCCCAAGTATTTTGCAAATAAGAAAGAAATAAAAATATATGTATATTTTTTGCAACAGGGACCGAAAGGGGATCTGAAAAAGTGGAAATGGGGCTACTAGGGCACATTTTCCTTTTTTGTTTTTGGCCGCATAGTTTTCGACTTTTGATGAAAAATGTAAAAAAAATACCGTTCCCCCTCCCCCCCCCTACTTATCTTTGAAGTTTGCAATGAGAAAAATCTGAAATTATTCTATGTGATAGAAGTTTATGTAAAGATTCCAGGAAAAATAAACACGAAGTCTCTAAACAGCACACTTTTTCAGAAATCATCAACAAAAGTTACATTAGTTCCAGTATCGGTCAAGAGATGGCGCTGACATAAAACTGCAATATTCCACACCGCAGTGCACAGTGTTAAAATTCTCTGACGAATATAGGCCTCGCCGATGAAAAATTAAAAACATGACAGTACGGAACTCTCGGTGCGCGAAACCGACTCACTCTCTCTCTCTCTTGACCGGTTTTTTTTTTTGTGAATCACGGGCAGTGGGACAGGTGCCTCAGATACTGTATGTAGTAGTACTATGAAATGCAGTCAACCATACTGACTAGGTATAATGTTCTCTACCATACAAAGGAAGTACTGCAGACTTACCTGAATATTCCTTGTTCCAGATACCGTGTCTACTCCGGACAGATGTACCCGATGAGTATGACGGATATGCGGCTGATAGACAGTAAGATATCGCCCACTTGGTGCCAGGTAGGTGTGTACCATTGTATGCCAATCTTTCTCATCATCATCATCAGTATACGTCCGTGTTGAGCATCAGCTGTTTTCGGCGTGGGGTATGTTGAAATAGGCCTTATTGAGCAGAGGATAAGCTGCGCGTGGGCCGTGTTGAACAATCCTTGTTGAGCATATTGGGCCTTTTTGAGCTTGGGTCTTGTTGAGCATGGGCCATGTTTAAGCAGTGTGGTGCATTAGAAAAGCTTACGCGAGAATATTATGTGAATATACGAGTATGTTCGAAAAATTCGGCCAAGTGCATATCGGACCACGCACAATGAAGGGGTCCGTAGTTGGAATAAATTTATCCCAAGAACAAACTTAACATTGTAGTTGAAAAACATGTTTTCCCATACATTCCAAGGGAAAATGTAAGTTTGGACGCACAATATTGAGAGATTTAGACTTCTTATAGGTTTTCCTGTAATCTATTGCGAAACTTTTTTTGAATTTTCTATTTGCCCCCCAAAAATGATCCCCATATTCAAAATTTTACGTTACACGTCTGTGTTTGGGTCATAGAGATTCATATGTGTACCAGATTTCAACTAAATCGGTCCATTAGACTCGAAGCAAATTGACTGTGACAGACGGACGGACAGACACACGAGTGATATAAGGGTTCCGTTTTTTCCATTTGAGGTACGGAACCCTAAAAAGCGAATTGTACCTAGCCGAACCGAACATGATTCAGCTAGGATCTACTCTGGCTAAATCATATTCGGCACGAGCCGAATGAAAGCCGAATATGTGTAGTGTGTGTGTGACGTGTTTGTGTGTGTGTGTAGTGCTATATGGTGTATTTTATTCTATTCTAGTAATTGTTAAGTGTGTAGCATCCTCAGTCCTTCTGTTTGGCTAATATGTTTACTGCGATATGAGCTATTATATATACAGGGTGGCTGATAAATTGGCACGCAAACTGTTACAATGAATTTAGTGCTTACATGATTCCGAACTCCACTGCGTTGAATTTTTCACGGTTATTAAAAAAAAATTGCTGTTCCATACATTTTAACCACGTAGGTTTTGCTTTTGTATGATTTTTTTTTTGATAACCGTTTAAATCTTTCTACGATAGCTGATCTAGAATGAAGTGCTGAATCGGTTACAGTTTGCGCGTCGTACGTCGTACTTATTTCTTCATAGAGGGTGATAAAAAGTAGAGTCCACCTCGGGAGCAACTATTTTAAGCTCGAGTGACGTACTTTTAATCCCTCGCTGGGCTCGGGATTCTACTCTAGAATCCTTCGCTCCGCTCTGGATTCAAAGAAACACTCTCGCCTTCAAAATAGTTGTTTGCTCCCTTGGCAAACAATCTACTATTTTTGGAAACAGTTCGTGAAACCACAGATTACTAGTGAAACACTATATAAAATGTACTTAAACGTAATTTTTTATCCTTTATTAAAAAGAACCGGGTTCTTAATAATTAATTACAGTCTAGCGTATGAGACTAACACGGATGGAGACTAATAAGCAATTGCAATCTTACTTTATTTTTTACATGATAATTAAAAATATATATCCTAACCTAATTAATATTATAAATGCGGAAGTAAGTTTGTTTGTTTGTTACCTTTTTACGCCTAAACCACTGAACCGATCATCCTGAAATTTTGCGCATACGATTTCAGGTGTACAGAAACGGACATAGAGTACCTTTCGTCCCGAAAAAAAGTGCTGTTCCCGAGGATAACAACAATAACGTTATCGTCGTTACGTTACGTTATCATGATGAGTTTACTCATGTCCTGAGGATGCTGAATAAAGCCTGTGATGAACACCGAGGTACCTGGACATTGGTTATAGGCGACTACAACGCTAAAATTGGTCTACGGACATCTTCGGACAACACCAATGTTCTGGGACCCCACGGCTTAGGACATAGAAACGAACGCGGCCAACGCCTTCTACAATGCGCTTTCGGTCAGGATCTTAGTGTCAGCAACAGCTTCTTTGTTAAGCAGCCTCAACGTCGATGGACGTGGCTTTCTCCTGATGGTCACACAAAGAACGAAATCGATTTTTGCCTATCCTCAAATAAAAGTATTATAAAAAATGTAAATGCACTCAATAAATTAAAATTCAGCTCCGATCACCGGCCATTACGAATAACAGCAAATTTTGATTTGAAATTACATCGCAATAAACTTATTCAAAGCACAATCAAACGTTTAGATAGATGTACACTAATTGCAAATAAAGAACAATTTAACATAAATATTAAAAACACATTCAGCTTATTAGATACAGATTCAGAGGACGTACATATACAGTATAAAAACATAAAGGAAGCTATTAAAATCGCCAGTCAAAAAATTGTGTGCCTCAAGAAAAAGAAAACAAAACTTACTGACAGCACAACCCGTCTTATAGAAGAGCGAGAGAATGTAACGTACCAATGTGCTAGCTATAGAAATCTAGACAGAAAAGTAAAGAGGAGCATCAGAAAGGATATAAGGCACCATAACACACAACTTGTCCATGCCGCATTGACAAACAACCGATCCCTAAGATCAGCCATGCGTGGTATGGATGTAGGCAGGTCTTCAATCACACATTTAAAAGATAAAAATGGCGTTAAGCAAGGAGACAGGGCAAAAATTCTTGGGATAAGTACCGAGTTTTATAAATCTCTATACTCCAACGACCAAGCATCCTAACAAACAACCGAAGTTTACTCATGTCCTGAGGAGGTCCCAGTAATATCTGGCTATGAAGTACACCAGGCTCTCAGAGGAATGAAGTACAATAAAAGTCCCGGCGAAGATGGTATCACAACCGAATCACTTCGAGCCGCGGAGCCTATCTTGTTGCCATACATCTGCAACTTATTTAATTCAATATTACAAACAGGTGTTCTTCCAAGTAGTTTCTGCCACTCAAATATTATCCTCCTCCATAAAAAAGGTAAGATAAGACTGACATCGGCAATTACCGCCCCATCAGCCTCATCTCACACCTTTACAAAATATTCATAAAAAATCTTGAAAATCGCATTTCTGGCCAATTAGATCAACATCAACCTCCCGAACAAGCCGGGTTCCGCCGTGGCCTATCCACAACCGACCATTTACAGTCCCTTAATCAGGTTATAGAAAAACATCTAGAATTCAACTTACCTTTATACCTCGCATTTGTCGACTACTCTAAAGCATTTGACAGTTTATCACACAACGCCATATTTGAATCTCTTCAAAACCAAGACATCGAACGTACATTAACTTACTACAAAAAATATACCAAAATAGCACAGCAGCCATAAAAATAAACACCACAGGACCATCATTCTCTATCCAAAAAGGGGTTAAACTGGGTGACCCTCTTTCTCCAAAGCTCTTCACAGCCACGCTTGAAGAAGTCTTTAGAAAACTAGATAGCAATTGGAGGGACAAGGGCATCGTCGTGGGCGATAGAAGATTAACAAATCTCCGCTTCGCCGACGATATTGTTCTTTTCTCCTCCACGGCAGCCGAGTTAGGCCTTATGCTCAACCAACTGAGCAGTGCCAGCCTCGAGGTCGGACTCGCGATGAATATGGCGAAGACCAAGGTGATGACCAACAGCACCAAGCGAAACATAGGAATTGAGGGTGTGGGGATTGAATATGTCCATGAGTATATATACCTCGGCCAAATAGTCTCCTTCCAGGCAAGATACGATAAAGAAGTTGCTCGACGCACCGAGAACGCCTGGAAGAGCTATTGGTCGATGAAACAAATAATGAAAGGAACTCTCCCTCTCTCACTGAAGAGAAAACTCATGGACATGTGCATTCTTCCTACCCTCACCTATGCAGCGCAGACATGGGCACTAACCAATCGTCAAAAGTCCGCACTCGGGGTCTGTCAGCGAGCAATGGAGCGCAGTATCCTTGGAGTTAAACTGTCTGATCGTATAAGAAACTCGATACTGCGTTCTAAAACTCAAATTGCCGATGTAGGTCACACGGCTGCCAAGCTAAAATGGAACTGGGCTGGTCACATCTGTCGCATGCCGGAGGAGCTACGGCCAAAGCAACCACACAATGGGTCCCAAACAGCAGCAAACGACAACGCGGCAGGCCCAGAAAGAGATGGCGGGACGAGCTCGACTCTTTCCACAAGGATTGGCGTATAACAGCACTGGATAGGGATAAGTGGAAGGAGGGAAGGGAGGCCTTTGCCCTGCAGTGGGACAGAAACGGCTGATAATAAAAAAAAAATGATAATAGATAGCGCTACGTGTCTTTCGGACGGGATCGACACTTATGCGGGTGAAACCGCGGGACGCTGCTAGTAATTATATAAAAGTGAAAATATTGTCTCGCATCTCATGTCATGTGTGTAATGAGTTGACGGTACAGCAGTCCGTTCACTGTCCAAATCACTGTGATCTTTATTCTCGTTACAATACGGTTGCTGTTGTGTTGCTGCCACTGACAGTCTGTCAAAATCATTGTGATCTTTATTGTCGTTACAATAAGGTCGCTGTTAGGTTGCTGCTGTCAGAGGTAAAATAGAACAGAGTGTAGCATTATATGTGTCTAGATCTAACCTGAGACACGTGTCACCGTAGGCACACGTCACAAACTTATGCACTAACAATGCTGTTTACCAATCATTATGCATAAATAAATATTATATTAACATGCGTAGTAATCAGGAGGTTTAGCACGTGTAAGAGAGTCAGTGGAAACACTGTCTTCACTAACTATTGTCCGCCATTTTGTTCTCATGCAAACTCGTTTCATCACTTCACGGGAATCGTTTCAAAAATATTTTCTTAACATAACGCCTTGTTTCTCCAGAGGTGTACTCTGTCCTATAGTGTGCCCACATTTCACCAGTTATGTTAGTCCAATGTAACAGAGGGCAAGCCTATTGCCACCAACCGGGCAGAAATCCAGAATACTGAAAAATTCCTGTTGGCAAAACCCAATAGCACTTTGCACTTTTTCACCAATAGACGGAATGATTCATGAGAAAGGTTTAAATGTATAATTCATTAAAAGGTTAAAGTTTTGTGTAAATTAGCTGAAATATTACGATGATTGTTGAAGATTTCAAAAAAACCATGCCGACTGGGAGCTTTGAGGCGTGCGCCGCGTTAACCCGTAGAGTTTTATGAAAATCCCGGTAGACCCAGAAGAACGTTTCCGTAGGAATTATCCGACAACCACGCGGGCGAAGCTATACTTACCCCCTTACTAATAAACGTTGAATAGCGTCTGTATAGTTACACAACGCTTTGTCTTCTTCTTTCGAAAGTCAAATTACTGACGACTGAAAGAGAGAAATCGGTGTGTAACTATTCATCTGATATAATACGTTTACTAGTAAGGGGTTAGATAATGTTGCCTAGTTAAGATACGGCAAGACCACAGCAGCTAGGGGAAGCCCGGGCAAGACGAATATGTTAAGGGGTACTGCAAATAAAACCACAATCTAATAATCAATAGAACTCTTTATACTTTTAATTTGTACTATGTTTAATTGTCTTTGAAAAATAATCATTAAAATTCAAAAACTTAAACAATTTCTATAATAATTTTGAGCATTAACAAAAGGTATCAATTATCGGTTTTGCCCGGTGGGGTCGGGCAAAAAGGATAAGTAGAACTAGCTTAGATCAGTGTTCGCATTCATCACAGAAGTAGCTGCCAACTCCTACATAATAAAGTGCAGTCTTTATGCGCCCAAATGCACTGATTACACTGAATCCAATCTTTCGCTAGTGGTTCAGTGTATTTGTCAGCGCACACTAAACCGTAAAAATCTGGTTTCGGATTTTTGTTTTGTTATTTGACTGAGGATATTTTAGTTTTAGTTTTTCTGGGGCCTGCTAACTCAGAAATGGGATATGTAATGGTAGTGGTAACTAATACTTATAATATGCTTGCTCTGAGCAAAACGGAATACCTAACCGTTTTGCCCATATCCATTTTGCCCAACACTCTAATATTAGAAACAAGTGAAAACTTGAATTGTTTTTAGTAGGTAAACAAATAGTAACGATCACAAATAATACCTAAATAAACGTGCAATTGAATATACAATACATCTTTATAGACAACTGATGACTAATACAAAAAGTTTGTGTGCAAACCTTTACAAAAATCGTAACAAAACAACGATAATCCTTTTTTTTTTCCTTCCACAACAGATGCACTCGCGTATTGTTTGGGTTGAACTGCCATGGCATTGCCGATCGTATGTGTCACGAATAGAGAAAATGTTAATAGCGCTATCTATTATATGTTTATGGAAAAATCAGTTATTCTTCTTACCCGCACTATGCTTCTTGCCCGGGCTTCCCCTACGAGTATTTACGACTTGGCAGCAAAAATACAAGAAGTGTTAGGTGCGACTTCTATACTAATTATTCCGCTTTTACGACTAGACAAACATTAAATAAATGCTTCTGATAACACTCGCAACAAATTAATTATATCTTCTATCAGCAAGCAGAAATACACCTTATTTACCGGAATACAAGGCTTAAAATGGAAGATTAGTAAGCTCCTGAGCCAAATAATATTTAATTTTCTGACAGATTACCTTATCTTCAATTATTTATCTTTACAGTTAGGAGACTTTAGTCAATGTTTTTCGAGACAAACTAATAAACACAATATTTTCAATGCGTTTCTTTCGGTCAATCAATTGAATAATTTATTATCTGTCAATTAAATACTATACCTAGTCACCAGCTAGTGAGCAGTGGTGGGCGAGTGGTAACGGCCGCGAGTTACGAGTTGTAGGTCGTAGGTTCGAACCCAGACAGGCGCTTTACTTTGTGTAAATTATTTCATCACCACTGCTCTCAAAACGGTGAAGGAAAACATCGTGAGGAGACCGGCACGTCCTAGAACCAAAAAGTCGAAGACATGTGACATCAACCCGCAGTGGGCCCGCGTGGTGGATTACGGCCCGCAACCTCTCACCGAGAGGAGGCCTGTGTCCCAACAGTGTTAAGGTACACTTAAACGACTCTGCTCCAACACCGCTCCCACCCGACAACTAAGACGACTGCTCGCAGTCCACGCGGCGACAGCTAGCAGGAAAGAGATCGAGCGTGCGGATTGCTTGGTAGATACCTACTGACCGACTGAGCGGCGACGGCGCGGCGACTGCTAGCAGTGAGCGCGCGGATACCGCGCCGACCGACGGCGGCGCGGTGTCCGCGCGCTCACTGCTCGTCTACAATGTGCGGCCAGCGTGGCGTCAACTACCGAGCATTTTGACGGCAGTAAGCTCGATGACAGCGAGGTGTCTGCTAATTTATGATGCCAATGTAAAATATGGGTGGGAGCAGAGTCGTGTAAGTGGGCAGACGTGTTCTGTGATCATTCACTCATTTGCTAAGCGTGGTGATTAAGCATGAGAATATTGCGTTTCTAGAAGGAATATTATAATATAATGAAATGCACCGACCCCAGGGTAACTTAACCAAACTCGATTAATCGATAGACCCCAAGATTTGCACTAGCCCCTGAAGCCTCACGTTTCATAATGCTACAAAGACCATTGCATAACAAGGATTAGACCGGGAGGCATTGTAATGATAGGAAAGACGTGCCCTTAGGATAGGAGAGGATTTGTGAGCATTACAGGATATGCATCCTAGAGTAGGCAATGAACTAGTGGAGATATGGGTGATATTATGGTCTATTAACGACGTCGCCGCCAGGTTGGAGGATCTATACTAATATCATTGTAAGTTTGTTTGTAGGGAGTAATCTTTGGAACTACTGATCCATTCCGAAATTCTCTCATTAATGGGAAGCTACAGTATTGCAGAGTATCATAGTATATATTTAATGTTAAAACAAGATATTTGACGCGGATGAATACGTGGACTGAAGCTAGTTTTGAATACTTTGAACGCTCCTTGGGCAGACAAACTAAACAAACCCTATTACTGGTTACTTGAATGATCTTTTGACTTCGATAGAAAACTGAAGACTTCCAGCTGTCTGTTCTAGTAATTTATGAAGAAATCTACGTTCAGCATGGCCATTTGTGTATTTAAACATTCACACTAATTTTGCAATAATTTTCGTTCAAGAAACTAACATTATTGAGAGGCAGAACCACTTAATGCAGAGTCAGTTTCCATAATGTAGGTTCTCAACCTTATTTTGCCTACCCACTTTAAGAAATTTTTTTTCTAGAGCTTCCCATTTTTTTTTTTACTTAAGTACCATCTGAAGTGAACCGGAAACAGCTATTGCCACGATTATATTTAAACGTGTAATATGATATAGTCGTAAGATAGGATATCATCATTTTCTCTGTTTTCTCTGTCTCAGTCTTCTACTACCACCTGAAAGTCTTAAACGCCCATGAGGAGAGATGACCTACAGAAGGAAGATATTAATACTACCCCAGAAGTAACATCCATAATCTAACCGTCCCAATTTCTTTTAGACACAGGTGGTGCGCTCTAACACGACGTTCAACGCATTCGTGGTGCCGGGCCCTCCGGAGCTGACTGAGGACCTGGTGCCGGTGTCCATGACCAGGGAACTGGAGCTAGAGGACGATATGAAGGAGTACTGGGGCTTTTATCTGCTGAAGGGATCTTCAGTTACTGTGTCTGCTTGCGTTAGGTGAGATTTGGTTTGTTTGTCTTTAATACGAGTATCAGGAGTGAGGAGATCCGCAGGAGAACCAAGGTAATCGACACATCCCGAAGAATTGCCAAACTTAAGTGGCAGTGGGTAGGGCACATTGCCCGCAGAACCGATGGCAGATGGGGCCGAAAGGTTCTGGAGTGGCGACCGCGTACCGGAAGAAGTAGCATTAAAAGGCCTCCCAGAAGGTGGTACGACGTCCTTATGAAGGCCGCAGGAACCCGTTGGATGCGAGAAGCACAGAACCGGTTGAAGTGGAGGTGCTTGGGGGAGGCCTGCCGAAAGACGTCTCAGACGAAAGGCGGCCAACAGTGGACGTCTTTCGGCTGAGATGATGCTGATGATGAATACGAGTATAGAAGAAAGACGAAGAAAAATAAGTTTACTTGTGATAAAAAAGACGCATAAACAAAAACAAATTGGGGAAAACAAGGGTCACATCGACTCACATCCACGCAAAACGGCTATCGCTCCGCATAATGCTAAGACTCTCTAAGAGACAGAGCCCCAGCGCATGGTTTTCAGCGTCAGCCGGCGTACATAGTATACACTAAGAATATCTATATTTTACTACGGTGCATAAGACTATTAAGACTACCGTCAGCATCGTTCCGTATATGCAATCTACTAGAAGCGATAACGACCACAAATCCTCCATTTTCCTCTCGTGTGTGTCTTACAGCCCTAAGGGACTAAGATTTTGAACAGATGTCATGTCATGGAGCCTCTAGGACAGACTATTAGCCAATTAAGCTAGTAAGATAATTAAAGCAGTATGTTAGTTGTACCAGTCATTACGAGGGGATTAATTTTTTTGGTTTTGCATTTACATTTGGTCCTGCAGTATACATTTTTTATCTTCATACAATTTGCATTCTTCACAGCTATCCTGGCGCGTCCCTCATCATGATCAAAGGCTACAAGCACCTCCAGGACTGCGCGTATATCGGAGACGACTCCTCAGAGGAAGTCGAGGAGTTGGAGGAAGCCTACAAGCTCGGGCTGCTGTCCAAGACCGCTTTGGATGAGAAGATAAAGGAACTGGCTCTGGTGAAAGGAAAAACCAATCATCCCGGTGAGTTTCAAATCATCGCAGAAAGTGATTACATGAGATTGACACACGAGTGTGGATTTTGGCTCAAACAAAGAGAGGCAAATGCAGCAGTGGATGAAGTCGGACTGTAGACTTAAGCTACGGATTTCTTAAAAAGTGGTGACCGCCCACATAGCGTCCGCATTTTTCCGGTGAATGACGTCACTGAAACCTTGTTTATGAAAGTTAGTTATTTTCCTAGAGAGCGTTTTTGACACCGTAAAGTCCCGCTGCCCAAAGAGATATAAATCGCTAGATTTGCCCTCACCGTACGTCGCGCGAAAAAGTTGGTATCGATACTGAGAAGAGTGAGCTCACACATTATTATATAGCGTTTCCATGACAATCAAGTCAAGTCGCGTCATTGTGTGTACAACGAAACAGAAACGCGACTATCTTTTGAACGATCGGGATTTCGGGAACGATCTAACGATTTAAATCTTTGCCGCTGTCATTATCTTCATGACAGCCGCCACCATAGAAATGTCATATACCTATGCCACCATTGTGGTCGTTATGTGCAGTGTCCGCTTTTCTGGAAACCATAGCTTAAGATAGTGGACAAGACTACGGACAACTATGACTGTCATTACAGAAACATCATCTGCCCAGCCTTTTCCCAACTATGTTGGGGTCGGCTTCCAGTCTAACTGGATGCAGCTGAGTACCAATATTTTACATGGAAGGACTGCCTATCCGACCTCCACAACCCAGTTATTGTGTAATACAATCCCCTTGGTAAGACTTCCGGCCTTCGGACGACCCGTGACGTCTGTCAAAGGTCCACATATGACAGCCGGGACCAAGACTTTAACGTGCTTTCCGAAACACGTAAGGGTCTTGGTGTGTAATGATATGTTACCCATTCATGGACCAACCGCGGCAAACGTAGCTTAGCCTGACCGATCCACCCACAGTCATTACGGAAAGGAAACTGTGAAAGTCTGATAGAATCGGAATTCAAACTATTCTACCTCTTCAAATTCAGTTCTCGGATTAAACATTAAAACTAATTTCTTTAATACAGATACGATGAGGAGACACAAATCCGGCGTCAGCTTCCACGACCCGAACAAGAAAGAGAACGAAACGTCATCGTCATCAGGTGAAAGCTTAGCCACCGTCGATGTCACTGATCATGATCCTAAGGTAACAATGGCTATTATTTCAAGGACTCTGCTTACGAAAGTAAAAAAAAACAAACGCGCATCACGTCTTGTCCCCGCAGATTTATACAGTCAACAAAAGAGATAAGTACGCAGGATCGTCGGATATAGTTGATGTTTCAAGCCTCCTCTACACGTAGACAGATGCATCAGCAGGTGGCCATCTGCCAATGCCTCCGCCGACGTGTAGACGGGGTAATTTGCTAGTCTGTGGTAGGTATTTAGCATCTGCCGACGTCAAATATCTACTACAGACTAGCAAATTACCCCGTCTACACGTCGGCGGAGGCATTGGCAGATGGCCATCTGCTAATGTATCTGTCTACGTGTAGAGGAGGCTTAATAAGAAACCGATGGATGATGTCGATTAAAATTTAATTTGATAAATGAGCTGTTTGTTCTCTATTAAGAACATTAAATTTTATTCGAGAACATACATCGGTTTCTTAGTAAACTGCAACTACATCCGACGATCCTGCATTATCTCTTTTGTTGACTGTACCTACCTAATAGTACACCCACAATTAGCCAGTTATGTTAGAGTCCTATGTAATAGGGGCGAGACTATTGCTATCAACCTGGCACCAATCCTGACTCCGGGCTACTTCTGAGAAATTCCAGATAAAAAACCCAATAAAACGTTGCCCGACCTAGGAATTGAACCCAGGACCTCATGCTCAGCAGTAGCCTACAGTAGCAATGAGGCAGTCTTTAAAATAATAACATCGAAATATTATGTCCAAGAATCTCTGCGGAATAAGGCTGCTGCTGAACTAGGTATTTTTTCTAGGACGCAGAAGTATCACAGAGTATAAGTATGATATATATATTATGTACTAGATGACCCGACAGACATTGTCCTGTTTTTGATTCGAAAGCCACGTGGCGCCATCTATTATCATATTAACGTTATTGTTATTTTCCTCGCGAACAGCACTTTTTTTCGGGATGAAAGGTACCCTATATCCGTTTCTGTACACCTGACAACGTGTATGCTAAATTTCAAGATGATCGGTTCAGTGGTTTAGGCGTGAAAAGGTAACAAAGAAACAAACTTACTTTCGCATTTATAATATTAGTTAGGATGGTGATTTGACTACTCAGCACGAGTATACAGATCATCTGTCTTGGATCGATTTTGTAAAAGTACACTCTGCATCTGAGATTGGATATTATTACCAAACACTGTCTTTCATAAATTCCACTACATAATAAAATCTCATTTCCAGGAGCTAAGAGAAATCCTAGAACGCCTCCATGCCTTACGAGAGGCGGCGAAGATCCAGATAGCCAAGAACTACAAACCACCACCGAACATTATACCACTGCACGTGACCAATAGACACAGGGATGTCAACGTGGATAAGGATGAGAGGAAATGGCTGTCTTTTCAAGGTATGTAGGTCATCATCATCATTTCAGCCGAAAGACGTCCACATCTGGACATAGGCCTCCTCCAAGCACCTCTACTTCGACCGGTTCTGTGCTTGTCGCATCCAACGGGTTCCTGCGGCCTTCACAAAATCGTCGGACCACCTTGTGGGAGGCCTTCCTATTAAAATTCCAATTAAATTTGGCAATTCTTGGGTTAAGTCGGTTACCTTGCTTCTCCTGCGGATCTCCTCGGGTATGTAGGTACTCGTACGCATTATCTTTGAGGCATGTGAGTTTGTATAATAAGCTAATTGAAGTCGAGCCGAGTGTCATAACGGTACATTTTATGTTAAAATAAGAAATTTCACGTGGCGTTTGAGGGGCCCGTGGCTAAATAATAACAGCCGCACAGGTCGATCGATCAGGTTAAAGTACGCTTGCGGATGGTCTGTGGATGGGTGACCATCTTTACGTACCGCGTTGGTCAAGGCTGTCATTCGTAGATCTTTGACAGTCGTCACGGGTAGTCAGAAGTCCAAAAAGTCTGACAATCAGTCTTACCAAGGGGTATTGTGTTAACCAGGAACGTTGTAAAGTTAGTAGTAAAGTTTGAGGAGGCAGGCAGGAGATAGGCGGTCGCTATCAAGCGGCTCAAAATCAATCAGCCAAGCCTTTTTCCAAATATGTTGGGGTCGGCTTCCAGTCTAACCGGATGCAGCCGAATGTAAAATACCACTGGTATTCGACTGCATACGGTTTGACAAACAGTAGCTGTTGTTTACACGTGCACGTAATAATAAAACGCATAGATGATAAACGAAAATAATGATTTACAAAACAGAAGGAATATGTGTCGAAATCAAAAGTTCTGATAATAATTTGAAGTCACCATGGAATGAGTTATTTTGGCTGAAATCGTAATTGTAAAAATTAAGGTTCTCAAACATCACAACCGTATAAATAGTACCTATTGCAAACACATTCTTTTCATAATCAGCTCAAAAATCACAACCATAAATAATGCCATCAACGAAGATGCACCCCACTCTTCTTCTTAATCGCTTATATTACAAGGTGTGCAACATTTCACTAGTTTTAGCTTTGTCGTGTTTACTAACTATGTACTCCCTTTTGTGGCGCGTTGGTGTCCCTCATGCCACCCTGTATTGTTCTCATGAAACTTATTCTTCTTTGTGTACAAGCATAAAGTCGATTTACTTTGTTATTGTAAAACTTACAATGGAATTTACCTATTTTACAGATCTTGATGGCAACAGCAGCGTAATATCAACAAAATTAGATAATAATTCGACAGAAACTTTACCAAATGAAGTAAATAAAGTTGAAGATAATACAGTAGAAGATACGGAAGTACCTGAAGCTCAAACTAAAGCCAATAACACAATAGTCGACGTTAAAGTCAAAAACGTCAACATTGATGATAAAAATGACAAAGAAAATGCAGAAAAGATGAGAGAAGAAACTGTTGAACATGCAGAAAAGACAAAAGTAGGCGCTGAAGAGGCGAGAGAATTTGAATTGATGGCTGATGTTTTGAAAGATAAACCGTCTATGGAAGTGAAAGAAGTGGCTACGGATTATACATCAGAGGTGAGTGATCCTTTACAATGGGTAATGTAATGTATTCCTCATCTTTGAAGCTGGGTTCTAATTATCTATACTATACTATAATAATTACTCGGGCTTTAATTATCTACACAATGATTTGGATGATGATCCCAATTATGCTACAAAGACAAGATTAATCAGTTGAAGGATTATAATTGTCTATAGTTTAAACAATTACACTAGTACACAATTTAAATTATACGACCTAATAATAAAATAAGATAGTAGTTACACAAAGATTTGTCAAGTATGTTTTATCGAAGCAGTGGCGGATTACTAGTCATAAGTAAATACAGTAATAGATACTAATAATACATGCCAGACGGTGGAGTCTTGAATTTTGTTGAGGATATCCGTATCTACACACAGTAATGCCTGCCTTAGCTCAACAAGATTCGAGACACCGCCGTCTGGTATATAATTATTACCGAAATATTATTTTACCATTGGATTTAAGTTGTGTAGGTACTAGCGTCCACCATCCCGCACTGGGCTCTCACAGAGAGGAGGCCTGTGTCGCAGCAGTGGGGACGTTATAGGCTGATTATGACTAGTGTCATTGTGTAAACTAGCGACAATCGTTGAAGAACACTAAACGAGACAAAAAAGAAGTTTTATTACACCGCATTATATTGTAGTCTTTGATTACGTCTGGGGGCGTTTATTATCCCGCAACATAAAGTGATAATAGTAATAAGGATCCTAAAACACTGTTTTTTTTAGTTTACTCTTAAGATTTCTATGAGCAAATACGAGTACACAATATTTAAAAAGGAAACTGTCATTCTAAACAGTCAATATTGTAGATGTAGGTAATGGAAAGTTTCATAACAAAGTAGATTTAAGAGTTAACTATCTACGAATGGTGTATTGTCTTGCTAAGAACATTATCAATATTTGGGTTATGTTTCAGGATGTTTGATTTTGATGAATAACCTTAAAACATTGTCGTCATTTGGCAATGGTATTGACATAATACATTACACCACAATTTGTACATTTAAATCGATAGTTAATTTAGTGAGGTATAAAGAGTATAGGGTCTAATACCATACTCCCCCCTTCCCCCAAAGGGTTAGGTAGAGGTGTACCCATAACACCCACATTTCGCCAGTTATGTTTAAGTCCCATGTAATAAGGGGCGAGCCGAAATGAGGGGGAACCGAGCGCAAATGTAGACTAACTTATCTAAGTATCTGTATATAACAGGTGCTGCCTTGTTTGCGGAAAACTGTTCAAATAGCTATGTTAAATTATTCTAGTTTCAGTAAGCATACAATATTATTATGTTGAAATTTATTGTGTATCAATGTGCCAATAAATTCTTCATATTCTTATCTATTGTTAAAATATAAACTTCAGCAGAATCCTACGGAGCCGAATTCGAAAGAGGTGTTTGAAGACGTGCTGCACAGACTGCAAGCTTTAGGAGACAAAGGCAAGAGAGTGCTGATCAAACTGCACAGGACTATGGGCGTTGAGTACCAGGAGAAGGTAAATAGTGCAACAGTTACTGGATGTATGCATGTTGCAACAAGTTGACGTTGTGCACGACTTACGTATCAAAATTCAGGCGCTCGTGGTTATAATTTGAATCTTGATAGTAAAATTAAAACTTCTCACAACAGCTAGTTACAGAAACTAAACCAACTAGTAGATAAAATTAAACCAGTGCTGGCGCTCTGTCTCGCATAGGGTCGTAGAATTATGCTGCGCGTTGGCCTTTTTGCGTGGTTAAGACGCATATATACTCCCAACTTGTTCTTTTTTGTGTTCTTCTCAGCGTCATATATGCCGCAAATCAACGTATTTTCTTTCTATTTCTGTCTATAATTGTTTTTCACGAATCAGAAGTCACTCATAAAAATTCAGGCACTCGTGCTTATAATCTTGAGCATACAGTGAAAACTATAGCTTTCCAGAAACTATACCTAGCTCCTAGCAGGTAATAGATCATATCAAATAAAGTAAGGAAAAAAACTGCTGCATTTTGGTTAATCTAAAACCTAACATAATTGGGAAATAGCTGGGATACGAGCATGACGACTTGTTTTACAGAAGACACGCTATTTGGAACGAATGGGATGATCTCTACAGGAAATTTGCTCTTGTTTAAATTTCAGGCGTCAACAAAACTGAAACCAGACATAATGTCGGTAGTAACAGGAAGCGGAGAGGAGTTGGACAGACTGAGAAAGGTACTGGTGGAGGCTATCGATGAAGAGAAGAACAGGGCGGAGAGAGAGGGTAAGTGTTACCTACTATTTTATTAAATGTAAGCCCGTATCCTGGAGACCACCATATTCTATGTTCTATGTTATGGGTTTGGTATCCGCTCTTAGTCTTTCAAGTGGACCATTATGCGTGGGCCATGGCGGACGTCGGTGGTTATTCCAAACAGCCCACCAGCCCAGAAGCACCTCCCTCCAGAAGTTGATTACGTCGGAGAACACCATATTTCATCACATTTCAGGGGATCAGAACGGAATAACTCGATTCTAATAGGGGTAAACCTTTTTTAGTCTGTATCCCAATTTTAAAATGGACTGCTTCTTGTTTATTCATACTTCTATCATATACGTGTACACTATAGAGGTATGAGGAACAGGGTGTAAAGTTCACTCATCCATAGAAAAGGGAGGATCCTCCGACCAGACGGATATCGTGTCTGACGGGCAACTGTCCGATGATTCAATATTCATGTCGGGCCAATGTATACATATCCTAGTTGCGCGGCAAACTCTGCTAGCGCGATGCAGGATATTGCGTGACATCATTGACGCGAAGTTCCCATGTGGCGCTGTAGATACCTCTACACACTTCCCAACTTGGGAAGCTAAACCCACTAATCTACACCGATAGTCAAACCAAGAAACCACAAAAAGTAGCTTCAGTAGGAGCTTGCCTCTATTCCTTATGCTAATACTACGGTATTTTTACAGACAATCTAAAACAATACCTAGAATCTTGTGTCGGGCTTCCTCATTTGTATTTGTTCTAGGATAGTCCAGTAATTCCTTCCTATTGGAATGTTGCCAAATCTCATAAAACAATACTTCTTCGCGAAATAACAATATCAATGGAATGTGTTCCAATATATTTGAAGTTCTTAGTCATTTTGCAGTTAAAATAATACGTAAAATTGTTCGTTAGTGCAGTCGTTTGTAAGTCTTTAGTGCTATGTCTAATGTACTCGTAACTGGCTCAAAGGATTTATTTACGGTGAGATCATTACACGCTTAAACAGGTACTTAAGTACATTTTCAAAAGTATTGTAAACTATCTATTTATACTAACAATAAAGCTGAAGCTGTGATGTCTGTGTGGTGCCGGACTTGTCTGTGTGGTGCCGGACTGTCTGTGTGGTGCCGGACTTAAAGAATAGCACCGCCCTATACTTCCCGTGGGTGTCGTAAAAGGCGACTAAGGGGCGTACCGGAGAATGGGCAGCAGCATTCTCTATGCATACCACCACCATACCATACTGCGATCGCCAACCCGCCTGCCAAGCCCCAAGGGGGGGATTATGTGAACCCCCCCCCCTTTTGGGGAAGGCCTATGTCCAGCAGCGGACGTCTTTCGGCTGAAATGATGATGATGAAAGCTGAAGCTGGAGCACTGTTGGCCAAGTGGTAACGGCCGCGACTTACGAGTTGTAGGTCGTAGGTTCGAACCCAGACGCGCTTTACTTTGTGTAAAATATTTCATCACCACTGCTCTCAAAACGGTGAAGGAAAACATCGTGAGGAAACCGGCATGTCCTTGAACTAAAAATTCGAAGACATGTGACGTCTGCCAACCCGCAATGGGCCCGCGTGGTGGATTACGGCCCACTCCCTCTCACCGAGGGGAAGCCTGTGTCACAGAAGTGGGAACATTTTAGGCTGATTATGTAAACCTGCCCCATACTTCCCGTGGGTGTCGTAAAAGGCGACTAAGGGAGACCGGAGAATGGGCAGCAGCGTTCTCTATGCATTACACCATCATACCATACTGCGTGGCGTGGCGATGGCGTAGCGTGGCGATTATGGCAAACCCCTCCCAAATTGGGGAAGGCCTATGTCCAGCAGTGGACGTCTTTGGGCTGAAATGATGATGTAAACCTGAAGAGTTTATCTGCGTGTTTTTTTTTTTTTTGAACGCTCCAATTTCTGGAACTGCTAGTCGGATTTGAACAATTCTTTTTTTCATTTGATAGCCTAGTTCTTGAGAAAGGCTATACTTAGGCTATTCAATAACTAGGACCCTTGTGGGCCGAGCAAAAATAATAAAAGTCGGAAAGAACGAAGTAATAGCGCGGGCATGCGATGTGATGCGACAGGATAGGTCGGGGGAGCAAGAAAAGACATATCCAAAAAAAAACCGGCCAAGTGCGTGTCGGGCCACGCACAGTGTAGGGTTCCGTAGTAGCCCGTTATCACAATGTAGTACGATTCTGTTGTTCTTTATTCTGAATAGGTAAAAAAAAAACATATTTTGGTTTTCAATGCAAGTATTTACCCATTATAAACAAACAACTACTTTATCTTAGTCACTTTAAAGGATTAATGCTAAGGATTTTGTATTTGGTACAAAATTATCCAACACCCAAGTTCAACGACTATTACTGCTAAACTAATAAAGTTATCTTAACCGCTATACATTTCCTTTAAAGTTCATGAAATGCACTATCATCGAGATTTTTTTTAGATTTTTCAAGCGCGTAGTTTAGCTTTTAGAGGGGGGGGGGACGCCCTACTGGAACAAAAATTTGCACTTTAAACTTTAATATTTCGTAAATGGAGCATTAAATCGAAAAATAATTTTAGCAACCCCTAAGCCATTTTAGAAGACCTATTCAACGATACCCCACACGATGGGGTAGATGATGAAAAAAATATTCATCCCCACTTCACATGTCCCCTACATGTTACAGCTACCCTAAAAAAAAATATTTTCCAAAATTTTATTTTACCACTTTGTCGGTGTAACTGATATACGTACTCCTACAAAATTTCAGCTTTCTAGTGCTAACGGTCACAGAGATTAAGCGAGGACGGACAGACAGACAGACGGACGGACAGACAGACATGGCGAAACTATAAGGGTTCCTAGTTGACTACGGAACCCTAAAAATGGTTTTTTATTATTTAATCATTCTAACCAGCACCCTAATTGCGTAACACACTATTACTATCAATTGGAATAATTTTGAAGCATATTGCTAATCTATTGCTCCTTACGTTCGAAAAATGTGTTGGATCAACAACGTAAATGACGCAATGGATGTTGTTCAACTGTCAAAATGAAACCCATTGCTACTAATAGTGTGTTACGCAATTACCCTGCAGGATAAGTTAAATATATTTGGATAGTCATCCCAATCTACGCTAGGAGGACTAGAAGCAAGGGCTGAATACATGGTTTCAGTTTGCGCACCGATTTTCCAGCCACCCTGTAGACAGGCCGAGTATCAAAACAGGACGCAATTGATTATGTACAGACGCCAGCACATTAAGCTACTACAATCTATCAAATTTATTTAATAGATTTTCAACTTTATCGCTAAAGCATAATATTCAAAGTTGATTGAGAAAATTTGACAGTTTCGGGTAGCTTGATGTTCTGCCGTCTGTACCTATTTCATCTCTTCACATTGATCCTATATTTGTTTTTCAGAAAAACGCCGTCACGCTGCAGCACAAGCGAGAAAAAAGAGAGAATCAATGTTGGGCCAGATAGATTTGGTGAAGGAGTTCAATGAAGATGATGAAGAACGGAACAATGCTGGCGAAGTGGTTAGTAACAAAACTCTTTGACATGTTGTAAAGGACAGCCGTACACCTGATAAGAATTCCCATCGGCAAAAAAACGTACTTCCATACAAACTTTTACCCTGTATTTCACCGTTTTAGGGGATGAATTTTTAAAAATCCTTTCGTTGTGCTCACCTTCGTTACAAAAGGACCTCTTGTGCAAAATTTCAAGCTTCTAGACACAGCGGCTTAGTCTGTGCGTCGTCTGTCAGTGAATTTAAAAGGGCTTTGAAGATCCGTGGCAAACCTACCTACCTCTCCGCCATCTTGTTTTTTTTTTCAAAATGGTGGCCACGCTTGAAAAATGTTTTTTATCACTTAAACTTAACACCACCTTCTCATTCCAGGATGTAGACGGCTACGCAGAGCACCACATGAAAGTCGACCAGAACACTCCTCTCGACATGAGTAACTCGGAGTTCTGGTCGTCATTCTCGAGCAGCGAGGAAGCCCTGTTGGAGTGCGAGGGTCTGATCCTCAACCTGCCTCTGACTCCTCACAAACACTGCCATAGAGGGGCCTCTGATGGAAACGGCTTTGCTGCTGCGAAGGCTAATGCGCTAACTTATAGGTGAGGATTTAGTAGATATACGATACTAAATAGAAATAGGTATATAGAGAAAAAAAAACAAAAAATAGAAAATAATCAATCAGCTCAGCCTATCCCAATCCACTGCTGGGCATAGGCCACAAAGTCAAAGTCAAATCGTTTATTTTAAATAAGCACATTAAAGGCACTTTAGAACGTCAAAAATTACAGTAAAATTGAATTGATTCTAGTCGCCCCTTCCAAAAGGTAGTGTCCGTATGGACCCTATGGACATGGACATGGAATAATAGGCAAGAAACTCCACCGTTACTCGTACCTCTCCTAGGCTGCGCCACAACACCTGGTCCTCCGCCTTCCGCATCCAGTCTACCCCAGCCACCTTCTTTAGGTCGTCGGTCCATCTAGCTGGCCCACACTACGCTTGCCGATACGCGGTCTCCACTCTAGTACTCGTTTATTATGTACACAATAAAAAATACATACCGAGATATAAATGAATAAATTTTACAAGGGGCCACAATGTGGCAATAGCCACATTTTCTGGGTGACTGAAATGGACAAAATTGTCAAAGTTTAATTGGTTGAATACTTTTAATAACCTTGTATATGTGTATTTTAAATTTTTACTCTTTCTTTTTTTCTTATTTTAAACTAGCAGTGCCCTGCGGTTTCACCCGCATAAGTGTCGATCCCGTGGGAATATCGGGATAAAATCTATCTTATGTCCTTCTCCGGGATGCAGTCTATCTCTTTGCCAAATTTTATCGAAATCCGTTTTGTGGTTAAGGCGTGAAAAGGACAAACAGACAGACAGAGTTACTTTCGAATTTATAGTATTAGAATGGATGTTTTATCAAAAGGATAGGGCTAAACGTTGAGAATGACTATGATATCTTTCGTGGGGCCTGCGATACGTACTAGTGAATATGATGCTTGGTATCTTGGCAATAATTTATTACCATCGTAATAACGTAGTCTAAATAAGGCCCAAGTTCAATGGTCATAGGCTGCTATCAAGAGATTCAGCAAGAAGAGACCTTTGTGCTTCTGCTAAGTTAACCTTAACCAGAGCAAAAACATCCTTAAAGCTCCAAAATCTCCATATATACGTGAATCCTATCCTTTCCAGGGTACCAGCAAACGGCTACTACTTCTTCGTGTTCAACTCGGAGAACGAGGTGCAGCGCAACTACATCCGCGCGCGGTTCGACCTGCAGAAGACCAAGTACGACGTCGCGCGCACCAAGCTCAGGGAGTGTATCAACAATACGGAGAGATGTGACCTGTCGCTTGATATCTTCTCTTCTCAGAAGGTGAGATGTTCTACTTCTTCGTTCTTTTTTTCCCGAGGAAGTACGGCGAAGCAAAAAGGAGGGTTATGACTTTGACCGTATATTCGTCTGTTCTCTCTTATCTTCTATACTTCTTATAATAAATTCACTAGTGATTATGACAAGTAGTTTAGAACAGATGAACATACACACATCTTGGTCAAAATCACAATACTCCTAATTGCTCAGACAAGAATTAAAAAAAAATAAGCTCTCATAATAAAGGTTACCATCAAAAGGTTCTTCAACTACGCCGAAAGTTGAGTTTTGAATTAATCAGAAATGTATGAAAAACGCCCGGAGGCTCCATTCGGAAAGCCGATGCAGGTGAATATCAGAGAGGTCCTCAAATTGGTCTACCCGACTAATAAAAGCTAGCCAAGATCAAGAGCGTTGCTGCCTTGCTGCCTTGTGGATTGCTGGTAATTTGCATTTTAGAGGTAAGAGGAACGAATGTAAAGTTCACTCATCCTCCATAGAAAAGAAAGGATCCTCCGACCAGATGGGTGTTGTATCGGCTGTGGCCGCTGTGTTATGCTTCGAAATAATGGACGGTACTGGTTTATATATGTTGTATTATATGAGTTCTGAATATCTGTGAATCTGAATATTATTAGATTATTCTGAGATGAATTTGAGCGACGTTCACAAAGCGATGGCGAAACGACGACTGGTCGACGACGACGACGACGACGACGGCGCGAATTGGAGGCGCAGGCTCGGCCGAGCTCGCAGTATGGCTCCGCAGGCATGGTCGTAGAAAGTGTTGCCGTGCGCCATCTGGCGGCGGGGCCGTAACAGGTTCCCGGGCATGAAGTTTGCTTCAAAATGATGTTGTGATGATAGGGTGAGGGCATATGTTATTGTATGCCCTCTGGATGACCCCCTTGGAGGTTCGGATGTCCGCCACTCTGTTGATGCTGTCTGCTCCTGGATGCAGCTTGACTATTCTTCCCAGCAGCCACATTAGGGGAGGTTAGTGTCGGTCCCTGACAAGTACTAAGGACCCCAGCTTTAAGTCCTCACCAGCTGCTGAATGCCACCTGGTTTTGACCTGTAGATGGGTAATATATTCGTGTAAGAACCTCTGCCAGAAGTGTTCTTTAATCCTTTGATGGCGCTGCAGTCGGTTCATATCGGCTGCGACTGGAGGATGGAGTACTGATGTAAGGGTTCGTCCGATAAGGAAATGAGATGGTGTAAGACAGGTAAGGTCTGAAGGGTCTGTAGATAAAGGAGTAAGAGGCCGGGAATTAAGAATAGCCTCTATCTGTGCCAGGCAAGTCGACATCTTCTCGTATGTGAGGTGTGTCAGCGAGAGAATTCTCCTAAGATGATGCTTGACTGATTTTACTGCTGACTCCCATAATCCAGCAAAGTGTGGAGTATAGGGTGGAATAAATTTAAAGTCTATGCCCCGACTAGCCATGTCTATCTGAATATTATCTGAATAGGTTCTAAAAAATGATTGAAGATCGCCACTGGCTCCGAAAAAGGTTGTCGCATTATCAGATGAAATAGTCTGTGGCTTGCCACGGCGACTCATAAGCCGATGAAGAGCAGCAATTAATGCCTCTTTGGTAAGGTCCGTGACGAGCTCGAGATGTAAGGCTTTTACTGCGAAACAGACAAAAACACAAATGTAAGATTTCGTGAGACTACTGCCTCTGCCTTTTCGATCTGATGATCAACATTGGCCCAGCGTAATCTATGCCAGTGTGCAGGAAAGGAAATTCTAAATGCGTCCTGTCATGCGGTAAAGTTACTCATAAAATGCTGTCGTAGTACTCGTAAGTCGTACACAAGATGGCGGGTGCGATGGCGTGGTTGATTTTTTTTTTCCTGAGTCTGACGATAGAAGGACCACTGTTTCGGCTGTTGCCGCGTTTTGCTTGATTGTTGCCGTGTTTTGCTTCGAAATAATGGACGGTACTGGTTTATAAATGTTGTATTATATGAGTTCGGAATATCTGTGGATCTGAATATAAAATAATCTGAGATGAATTTGAGCGACGTTCACAAAGCGATGGCGAAACGACGACTGGTCCCCTGGCGGCGTGAATTGGAGGCGCGGGCTCGGCCGAGCTCGCGGTATGGCTCCGCAGGCATGGTCGTTGAAAATCCTGCCGTGCGCCATCTGGCGGCGGGGCCGTAAGAAGTGTTGTGACTGGAGGGCAACTGCCCGATATTTGATGTCTGGACGTTGTACATAATTATGCTCGATGAGCGGTAAACTCTGCTTGCGCGATGCAGGATTTGCGCTTCAGTATGATGGGTAGTTCGCATGTGACGATGTAGATGCCGCCACAGCATGATAATAATATGAATTCCATAATACTTGCTTAGGGACCAAATCATTACTTCTTAAGATTTTTTTTATCCAGAGAGTTCGGGGCAGTTTCATAGCTCTATGCATGCCTCGTCAAAACTGTCCCCAACCAAAATACATTTCAAGTCTTCAATCATAATCTCCTGTCATCTTTCAGGTAGTGCTAGAAGTGCCTTTCCGCAACAACGATTCGCTCTGGAACGAACAGTTCGTCATCATATCGGAGTGCGAGCCGCGCACTTCGGTGTATATCGTGTGCGTCATCGCTGTGCCAATACTCATCCTGGTGTTCGCCTTCCAATGATGAGGTAAGGAATATTCACATAGAATAACCCTTTGACGCCATTTCTTGATCAAAACTTGGATAAGATAACTATGATTGTGAAGCGTAATCATAGTGGCTAGTTGCAGAACTAATGAATTTTGTTTTGAATCAAGCGCCATCTAGTTGGATGTAGATGAACTAACAACTAACGCTATGACCATACATTGCACCAATGTATAAATAATTCTTGAGTTTGTTTGATTTGTTTGATTCTTGAATTGATACCGGAATATAAATAATTGTTTTAGTAGACAAGACACTTTTTGTATATTAGGCAAAATAGACATTTGCTTGCTTCATAATTCGTGAACATAAAGGTATAAAACCAGCAGATGTTTTCACAAAATAGAAACTTCAGTACTTTTATGGATGGTTCACTCCATTTTAAGAATGGTCTTGATCATAATAGCTGATTACGACAGTTTCCAAAATGTCTATGACTTTTCTAAAAAAAAGCTGTACCTACCAAGGGTTTATACTGGATCGTGAATGCATTTACTGGTCGACACATAATTCTTTCACGTACACTACACTCGGAACAACTATCTGTTAGCCTAAGTACATGAAATATTTGTCCCGTGCGAGGTCATAACTTGCGATAATCATAGCTCTAAGACCCAATCGCTCATTCACTGTACCAATCAAGTCAATCAGAATTCAGAGTACATAACGTTACATAAGATCACGCCCGTATTCACGAAGGGTTAGGCAAAAGAGCTAACAGAGTAAGCAAACTGAAGTGGCAATGGGCTGGCCATGTCTGTCGAAAGACCAATGGCCGGTGGAGCAGACGAGTCCTGGAGTGGAGGCCGCGTATCGAGCAAGTGTAGTGTGGGACGCCCGCCAGCTAGATAGACGGACGACCTAAAGCAGGTGGCTCGGGTAGAATGGATGCGGAAGGTGGAGGACAGGGTATTGTGGCGCAGGGGTGCATGTTGAAGAGCCTCCTCGTGGCGCACCCTGGGCAACGTCGGTTCCAATTGCCCACCAGGTTTGGGTGGACAATTGGGGCGGGCGGCAAATCTTCGACAGGAGGGGAAGGTCATGGTTCCAATCACCGATCATCCTTGATGGTCGGTGAAGGGAACCGGGCTATAGACGGTCATGCGTCTACTCCCCCTCTGCTTACAGAGGAAGGTGAGTGGGCGTATACCGTCACAGGGCGGTTCGTGCCGCGGTACCCACGAGAGTGTGGGCGGTGGAGGGTGTCCCATGCCCGCGCTGCGTCTGTCCGGCATCCGGCGGCAGCGTGGAGACGCCGGGGCGGCGGTTGGTTTTGCCCAGCCGTCGGCCACCCCGTAATCCTGAACTCAGGACCGGGGGTCCGAGCCACTGAGGCCCGGGCCGCGAGGAAGAAATCCTCTATAAAAAATTACCCCAATCCCAAGGTCTAGCGTGCCGAGGGGATGAATGGCCGGAGGGGATCCGGTCGTTAGCGCGACAAGGGACCTCACCCTTAAAAGGAACACAAAATGGACTCGACACTCGATAAAAAACTACCCCAGGGCGGTACCGGCTGCTCAGCAGTCGGAGAATCCGCCACGTTCCCTTTGGGAACGTCAAGCCCCCATTCGTATTCTGGGGGGGGCAACGATTGTCACCCGTTTGCCAATGGCAACAAGAGCCGAGGAGGCTCCTGTCCCCGAGGGGACCAAAAGGAGGGGAGGAGTGATGCGGGGTCGGAGTCCGACGTCGCATCAGGAGGCGCGAGCACAGGAGGCTCAGTGAGCCCGTGCCGTGCCAAGGAGGTGGCCGCTGCGAAGAAGAGCAAGCGGCCAAGGTCAGGGGACAGCCAGGGGTCGTCCTCCGACGGTGAGCTACCCTCGGCTCGGAAGATCCCCACCAGTAGGCGGGGTGGAGTCCGAGAGCGAGGCAAGGGCAGGGGGCTCACTGCCCGGGAGGCCGCAGAGAGAGCGGAGGGGGACCCCACAAAGGAGGGGGGGACCGGTAGCGCGGTCGCTTCGGAGCCCTCAGACGACGAGGCGGGTGCGGTTGGTGGCCCCGACGCAGACTGCAAGCAAAGGTTTGCCGAGGTCGTGGAGGCCGCGATCCGGGACGTGTCCCTGAAGAAGATACAGTCTTCTAAGAACAGGGCCATAGTCTCGGCGACGGCTTCCATCATGGCGGCAGCGGAGGCGGCCAACTATGCCGGCCCATCGGCTAAAGAAGTGGCTGAACTGCGAGCGGAGGTCGCCCGCCTGACGGCTGCCATGGGGCTTCTCCAGGAGGAGAACGGGAGGCTCCGAGCGGATCTGGCCGGCTTGAGGGCTGCCGGCAGCGCGCAGGCGCAACTGCCAAGCCAGCCCGTGCCGGTGGAGAACCAGGTCCTGAACCTGGTCCGGCAGGAGCTGGCGGCCTTCCAGGCACGGTTCTCCGTCCTGGAGGGCATAGTCCTGCGCCCCCCTCTGGCGGGCGGGACGGCCCCGGGGCCGAAGGCGGCCTCATACGCGGCCGCTACGGCAGCTGCCGCCCCTAAACCCGGGCCGTCTGGCCGGGCCCAGGCGCCGGCCAATCCGGCGACGGCAAAACCGGCGTCGGTCAAACCTGCGTCGGCCAAATCGGCGTCGGCCAAACCGGCGTCGGCCAAACCGGCGCCGGCCAAACCGGTGTCGGCTGGAGGAGCCCCGGCGCCGGCTGGGGGGGCCCCGGCGCCCACTGGCAACACCCCGGCGCAGGCCCGGAAGAGGGGCAGGCCGGCACGGGAGGCGAAGGCCCCAGAGCCAACGCCCCGCCCCCAAAACCCTCCCACTTCTCCCACGACCGACGCCGAATGGCAGGTGGTCGGGGAGAAGAGGAAGGCGGCCAAGGCGGCTAGGAAGAAGGCGCAAAGGCGGCGCCGCAAGGAGCGAGCCGTCGCGGCTAGGCTTCGCGCCCCGAAAACTGCGGCTGTAGTTATAACGCTACAGCCGGAAGCGGTCAAGAGGGGCGTGACGTACTGCGACGTGCTCACTAAAGCGAGAGAGACGGTGGACCTCCGGGAGCTGGGGATCACCGGGGGCCTCCGGCACAGGGTGACCGGTACTGGCGCCCGCATGCTGGAGATCCCCGGTGCGACGAGTGGCCCCGCCGCTGACGCCCTAGCTGAGAAGCTAAGGGCGTCTCTCAATGCGGACGAGGCTCGAGTCTCCAGGCCCGTCAAGTGCGCAGACATGCGCATCTTGGGCCTGGATGACTCCGTAACGGAGGGAGAGGTGGTGGCCGCCGTTGTCAGGACGGGCGGGTGTCTGGCCGACCAGGTGAAGGCAGGCGCCATACGTCCTGACTACACGGGCATGCGAACCATAACGGTAAGCTGCCCCGTGACGGCGGCCAGAACGATCACGGAGGGCCGAAGGCTCCTGGTGGGCTGGGTTTCAGCGCAGGTCAAACTGCTGGAACCCAAGCCTCTGAGGTGTTACCGATGCCATGTGGGGCACCATGTTGGCATCCAGTGCACCTCGGAGGTAGACCGCAGCACACTGTGCTTCCGCTGCGGTCAGCCCGGACATAAGGCCGGCTCGTGCAACGCCGCGCCGCACTGCATCGCATGTGCGGCTGCTGGCAAGCCGGCCGATCACCGGGCGGGGAGCAAGTCCTGCGCTCCACCCGCCGGGACCAGGAGGAAAGGCAGGCCCTCCGCCGCCGTCGCCACCACCACCGTCGCCGCCGCCACTGCCGCCGCTGCCGCCGCCGCCACCAACGCCGCTGCTGCCGCCGCCACCACCGCCGCTGCCGTTGCCGTTGCCGCCGTCGCCACTGTCGAGGGGCCCTCACAAGGGGCCCGGGAGGGGGCTGAAATGGAGGAGTAATGGCTCCCCTTCGCCTCCTCCAGGCGAACATCAACCACTGTGCCTGCGCTCAGGACCTGTTGCTCCAGAGCGTGGCGCAGTGGTCGATTAACATCGCCGTGGTCGCTGAGCCGTACTTTGTCCCGCCCAGGGATGACTGGGTGGAGGACCTGAGCGGCTCAGTGGCCATACTTTCGTCGGCCGCCGCCGGCACCCCGTCCCTCGAATGCGTCACGAAGGGACAGGGGTGCGTAGCAGCACGGTTCGGAGAGATAGTAGTAGTGGGGGTGTACTTCTCTCCGAACCGAACTCTCGCCGAGTTCCACAACTCTTTAACAGAGTTGAGTGTCGTCGTCGCCGGAAACCATCCCTTCCCCGTGCTAGTGCTCGGGGACTTCAATGCCAAGAATTTGGCCTGGGGTTCCCGTTACACGGATGTGCGGGGCAGGATGGTGGAGGACTGGGCTCTGGAAACAGGCCTGGTCGTCCTAAATCGGGGTTCTGTTCCCACGTGTGTGCGGATGCGGGGTGAGTCCGTGGTGGACATCTCGTTTGGCAGCCCCGCTCTGTCACAACGCGTCATTGACTGGCGCGTCATGGAGGGGGTGGAGACCTACTCCGATCACCGGTATATCCGGTTCGACGTCTCCGCCCAGACCTCTAGCGCGCTGGTCCAACAGGCCCCGAGTGGTCCGCGGTGGGCGCTAAAACAGCTGGACCGGGAGCTCCTCCTGGAAGCCTCGATCGTGCAGGCCTGGGTGTCATCACCGGACAGGCCTGCCGATATCGACGATGAGGCGGAGTGGTTCCGGGAGGCCATGTCTGAAATTTGTGACGTGGCAATGCCCCGAGACGTTTGGCCCCCAAACTGGAACGGGCCGGGGCCGCCTTCAAGCGGCTCTTGCCCAACCTGAGGGGGCCAAACGCCTCCTGCCGGAGGCTTTACGCGGGGGTCGTGCGGTCCATGGCCATATACGGGGCCCCGGTGTGGGCGCGTTCACTGCGGCGGCGAGCCGCCCACTACCTGAACGCGCCCCAGAAGGTGGTAGCCATAAGGGCTATCCGGGGCTACCGCACGATCTCTGGCGAGGCGGCAAGCCTCCTTGCCGGACTGCCGCCATGGGATCTGGAGGCGATGGTCCTCGCGCGCCTGTATGAGTGGCGCGCGGAGGCACTACGCCGGGGGGAGGATCCGCTTCCGCGGCAAATCGCTGCGGAGCGGACGGATCTCCGGCGCGATCTCATGGCGGCATGGAAAGAGCGACTGTCGCAACCCAGCGCAGGGCACGCCGCGATAGCGGCGATAAGACCCCTCTTTGAGGAGTGGCTAGAGAGGCGCCACGGCGCCCTCACCTACCGCCTGACGCAGGTCCTCACCGGACACGGATGTTTCGGGAGGTTCCTGCACATCATCAGGCGGGAGGAAACGCCCGGGTGTCACCATTGCCAGGATCGCCCAGAGGACACGGTGGAGCACACGGTGGAGGTCTGCCCCGCTTGGGCGGAGCACCGCCGTGTCCTCGTAGAGGCGATTGGCAGCGACGGCGACCTCTCGCGTCCGGCCCTGGTGCAAGCCATGGTCCGGGGCGAGAGGGAGTGGGAGGCAGTCACCTCCTTCTGCGAAGCAGTCATGCTAGCGAAGGAGGTGGCGGAACGGCTCAGGGAGAGAGCCTCCCGTCCCAGCCGCCGCGGGAGACGCTCCGGGCGTCGGGAGCCGCATGACGACTCCCGGCCACCGTAGGCGCGGGCCTGCGGGCGGAGAGTAATGGGTAGCTCACCGCCCGATCAGGACCAGGCCCGTGCCGGACGGCGCGTACGTGTTCCACGCGCGCCTCAAAGAGATGTCAGCATCGGGGAGGGGCCCCTTAGGGCCGAAGCCTGCCGGGTCAGCGGGATTGTCCGAAAGGGTTACCGCTGGCCCGGAACATAAAGGGCTAAGGAAGGAACACGGGTGGGTTTTAGTCAGTAAGAGTCTGACACTCCCTTCCGCTCCACCCAGAGCGGGAGGAGTCATTTGATGATTTCCCATCCGCAAAAAAAAAAAAAAAAAAAAAAGGGTATTGTGGCGCAGTCTGCGAGAGGCCTATGTTCAACAGTGGACTGTAATTAGGCTGAGTTGATAGGCAAAAGAGTACCTTCAGGTCACGTACATTTCGCCAGTCATATTTAAGTCGGCGATAATAATGGGCGAGCCTGTTGACTCCCGATAGAAATACCCAATAACACATTTCCCGACCTCATGCTTAGCAATAACACTTGGGGAAACGAGAGCAGCAGGACAGTCAATCAGAGCAATTAACGTTAAAACGGTTGCTAGGACATCTCAATTAGGAAATGTCGTAAAATAAACAAGCTTTTAATTGATACTAATTGCTGCCGAGATTTCGATTAGATTAAATCTGGCAATGAATGCATGACAACATACAACTTTGTGTGTAAGGAGATATAATTGAAACAAAGATACGGAAACAATAAGTAAGGATACTAATGACGGTCAGCGGGATTGTCCGAAAGGGTTACCGCTGACCCGGAACATAAAGGGCTAAGGAAGTTGGGGTCGGCTTCCAGTCTAATCGGATGCAGCTGAATACCAGTATTTTACATGGAGCGACTGCCTATCTGACCTCCACAACCCAGTTACTGGGTAATACGATTCTTCTTGGTAAGACTGGTTGTCAGACTTTCGGGCTTCTGACTACCCGTAACGACTGTCGAAGATCCACGAATGACAGCCAGAACCAACGGCTTAACGTGCTTTCCGAGGCACGGAGGAGTCACGGTATGTAAAGATGGTCACCCATCCACAGACCAAGTGCGGCAAGCGTAGCTTAACCTGATCGGCGTAACACAGCGAAACACACTATCAGTAGTAATGGCTTTCATTCTGACAGTTCGACAACATTCATTGCGTTGTTTTCGTTGTTGAGAAGACAAATTTTTCGAACGTATGAAGCACTAGCTTCTGCTGGCGACTTCATCCGCGTGAAATTTCACCCTCCCCCCATTCACCCTCTTAGGAGTGGAATTTTGAAAAACCCTTTCTTAGTGGATACCTACTCTTCACAAAGAACACATCCTCCAAATTTCAAGTCTACAGGACCAGTGGTTTAGGCTGTGCTTTGATATATCAGTCAGTCAGGACTTTGATGATTACTTCAAAATAATTCAGATCGTGCATTACGCAATTAGGGTGCAGTTTTTAACAGGAAATCATTTGGGAGCTTAAAAGGGTAGCCATACAAAATACAAAATACCTAACGCTAGAAAATTACTTGGAATATGAAAGATTCATCTACCTAATTCTAATGAAACTTTTTTAACTACATTCCATAACAAATATTTCTCTGACGCTTAGCATTACCTGCCTTGTTAATCTTTGTGTATACAGGGTTATTGGTAAAACATTGACAACCTCTTAAGAGGAGAGGCTGTTCCCGACATTTTGACGAGTTAAACGAACATAAATTTAGGGAACAGCTGATTTTTTTTCGCGATTTCAGGTTTGGTCCCATAGTAAAAGTTGTTCATTATGATGTACAATGACCTCTTAAGAGGTTGTTAATGTTTTACCAATAACCCTGTATAATTATCATCGTCAAAGATGCTGCTCGAAAGGGACCTGCAGCGTTACCCAGACCTACGGATTTTTGAAGGTCAGTTCAAAAATCTGTAGGTCTGGCCACGGACACGGACATAAGTTCTCAAAACTTAAGAACAGATGAAACTTTCATTGATTTTTTCTTTGTCTTGGTCATAACCCCTAGATTTATCGGGTTTCAATTTTCTCTATCAACCAGAAACTAGTTTTAAATCGCGTAAAGGCCAAGGCAAGGACAAGGTTAAGGTAGAAATGCGTATTATGCAAACATTTCAGGGTCGACATAAGGATTTAAAACAATCAGAACTGGTAACCAGTTACAGAGTCAAATGACCAATGAGTAGCCAGAATGTCAAAGCACTAATATTTCAATGTCGGTGCGTAGTCGTAATGGTTATTTTTGAGTAGCATCATCGACGATCGGCTTAAGGTAACCGATATCCTTGAATTAAAAACGATAGTACAATACTCTGACGTCATCAAGAGTTAGGTATGCTAGTCAACAAAAGATTCAAAGAAACTAGAACATTGTTAAAACAGTAGTGGAGATTTAATATTCACATATGCGTCGTGCTTTTTATAGCCCGATCAATTTAATACGTTGCATTGCAAATACTTGCTAAAGTGTTGACGACACATGCTTACATAAGTCTGTGGTTGACAATAAGGCTTGCACTGTTTTGAAAGCTATGCTTTGACTTTTGAAGCGCCGAATAATTCTATTAGCTCCCAAAGTTTATAGCCATAATACCTTTAGATTCAGCCTCACCAGTACTATTTAGTTCCTAAACTAGACTGAAATACCAGACATCATAGTTTTCATCATTCTCCTGCCCTTATCCCAATTTATTTCGTCTTTTCTTGTCTTTTTCTTCCACACTCCTCTATTAGTAGTCATCTCGGTAGTCACCCTCTTTATAGCCATAGTATCTTTCACACAATTCATCTTTCGTTTCTTTGATCTTCTCCTTCTCTTATAGCTCTCCCCAACTCCTATAGCCCTCCACATTCATACTAAATTACCAGACAATCCCATGTTATTTGACCGTAATCAACAAATCCCAGTCCTCTGCTGGATATATAATTATAGTAGATGTCTTACGAAATACACCAATGCAGTCGAACAGTCCCTAACCCACTGTCATCAAGTCAAACCCAAATACCTTCTTATCAGACTTCTTATCGACTGATGAGAATAGAAAAGAACAGAATAGAATATCTACCATTGATTTTGAACACCATACCAAAATACACACATATATACTTAAATGATAGGCATTTTACATACGGTGACACATTAGTCGATCTTATAGATAAAAGCGATGAGATCGACCAATGCGATGATATCGACCAAAAGACAATCTTTGGATAGATTTAAAGGAAGAAGGAAAAAGTAGTTTATCTCAGTTCTTCTTTGTGAGTGTATATGTATCTATCTTCGATTTTATAAGGAGTTCCGTACGTCCTTTTCCAAATTGAGCCAAAACTTCTTTCGCCTCTCTGACTTAAATTACTGCTATTAAGCTTGTATCAAGTGCGGTCATGTTTGAAGATGTAATACAGACAATCAAACTAAACCACTTTCTCCATGGGATCAACATCGTAATCTCGAAAATATTATATAAGACCACACTTTTCTGACACACGCCGTGTTTTCTGCTCCCGCTGTAAAATATCGCTCTCCGACTGGAGTGTTGCACGCGCTAAAATCAAAACATCGTTCAGGGTCGCCCCTCGCACCGAACTGCAAACACAGACAGCATGACAGACAAACAATGTATTGTACGACATTTTTATTGCCACTCAATGTCTCGTCTGTGATTACACTATAAAGATTAACAGTTCCTGTAAGTGCAGTAGGTAGCTAGTTAGCAGTTTGGCAATTCATAACGTATCATCACCACAGATCGGAATAGGTAGAGCTGTTTTATGTACTTGCCATGGGCATGGGTTAGAATAATATGGATATTCCCTTTTAGTTATAAAGTTAAGTTTAGTTTCGAAGTTACTGTTGGTAAAGAATTGAATTCTAGTGGCGCAGAAAAAGACAAAAACAGGTGCGTCACTCTAGCGACAATAAAATCCCGTAAAAATCCCGTAGTATCAGTCGGAATCCCGTGGAATATCCATATTAACGTCAATGTTTGCGGTCAATGAACCTAAATAGCTCTACCTATTCCGATCACTTATCATGCATGGTTTCCTTGGAGGGATAGGCATTAGGTGTACTCCTATAGTACACCCCATAGATCCGTGGTACACCCACATGTCCAATTATGGTTAAGTCCCATGTAACGGGGGCGAGCCTACTACATCAACCGGGCAAACATTTTGCCCGACCAGGGAATCGAACCCAGGACCTGACGCTCATCAGTAGCGCTCGCGACCACTACACTAATGAGGCAGTTCTCAAACGATACTTATTTCATGATTTAACTTATTTTGCTAGCTAGATTCAGTGCGTGCTTTTACTCAAGTGGTGTTCAAAGCTGGTCACTGGTATTCGACAGCATATACCGAACTGCTCTTATTTCTCTCTCTCTCTGTGGTGGTCAATGCTGGTCACTGGTATTCGACAGCATATACCGAACTGCTCTTATTTCTCTCTCTCTCTCTGTGGTGGTCAATGCTGGTCACTGGTATTCGACGGCATATACCGAACCACTCTTATCTCCCTCTCTCTCTCTCTTATCTTATCTTCTAGTGACTAACCAACAGCCACTAGAAGATAAGTGGGGCAAATGTGCAACACAATAAAAGCAGGAATGGCTTACATTTTGACAATTCGACAACATTAATTGCGTTTTTTACGTTGTCGAGCAGAAAAACTTTTCAAACACATGAATCACTGGTTTAGAAGTTTCTTTCAAAATCCTTCAGATTGTGAAATAAAGTGTTTTACGCAATTGGTAATGGTCATGACTTACAGGAGATGACGGTCATTTTTGATTCATCTTGAACGAATCATACTAGTATTCCTACTTCTGTAGTATTTGTACTTTATCTTTACATTTTCCTGTCGCTTTCTAGAAATACTATCTCTCCACACATTTTCCATCGATGATGTAACTTCATCTCACAAAAGGGCCAAGTTCGCTCTCGACGTAGGTACTATAAAGCTTCTAAGGTAACCAAATATTGCGATAACATCATTATCACTGTTTGTATGACAATATGTCGCAAGAGGCCCTAATTTTCCTTCGTGATTGACCTAGAACACTTATCTTACTTCGCCTTGTCTAACATCTTAAATTACAAAGACGTTTTAAGGATTTTGGAGTGTTTTATTGCTCACTGTGCTTTTGTTCGCTTTTGTCCTTAAATAAATTGGCTGACTGAGCCACATATGGTACCCATGTGTTACCCGGGCAGTCATCGTCATGGTTATTATCAGCCATTTCTGTCCCGCTGCAGGGCAAAGGCCTCCCTTCCCTCCTTCCACATATCCCTATCCAGTGCTGTTATACGCCAATCCTTGTGGAAAGAGTCGAGCTCGTCCCCATCTCATTCTGGGCCTGCCGCGTTGTCGTGTATAAGACCCATAGTGTGGTTGCTTTAGCCCATAGCCCATAGTTCCATTTAGCCCATAGTCATCGTCATAATCAGCCTATATTATTCCCACTGCTGGCACACAAGCCTCCTCTCGTCGAGAGAGAGTGTGCTATAATTTACCACGCGGGCCCAGTGCGGGTTGGTAGATGTCACATGTCTTCGAATTTTGGGTTCTAGCGGACATGCAGGTTTCCTCACGATGTTTTCCTTCACCGTTTTGAGAGCAGTGGTGATCAATAATGTATACAAAGTAAAGCGCCTATCTGGGTTCTAACCTACGACCTACAACTCGTAAGTCGCAGCCGTTACCATTGGGACACAGCTGCTCTGCAGCTGCTCACCCGGGAAAAAAAGATCTTATTGGAGAGTCTTATTGGGTTTTTCCATCAGGAATTTATTAGTAGCGGCCCGGAGTCTAGATTTGTGCCCGGTTGATGGAATTATGCTCTCCCCTTTTACATCCTCTCTTCTCCATCCCCCTTTCCATCTTCATCCCCTTTTCCATCTCAATACTCTATTAAAGTACATTTTACTTTAATCATAACTGGCGAAATGTACGTGTATTATATAATAGGTACACCTCTGTTTGACCTTTCAGGAATTACAGGCGGTATTAAGCAGAGGTGTATAATACACTCACATTTAAGCCAGGTAAGCGGAATTTAATCGCTATAAGTAACTACTTTTGTATAATTTTACCATCATCATTTCTCCTGCCCAATATCCAAATTTATTTAGGGTCGGCGCAACATGTGTATTTTTCTTCCATACTTCTCTATTAGTCGTCATCTCGATAGTCACCCCCTTTCTAACCAGCATGCTAATTGCGTAACACACTATTGACCTCCATCTGAATTATTTTGAAGGATATTGCTAATCCATTGCTTCATATGTTCGCAAAATGTGTCTGCTCAACAACGTAAATAACGCAATGAATGTTGAAATGAAACACATGCTACTGATAGTGTATTACGAAATTACCCCGCGCATCATCATCCAGTCTGTTGTGAACTCTTAATAAAACGATGCGTTAGGTTTAACGAGCAAATTCTATATTCGCCATCTTTCTTACAATATTCAAGGAGAGGGACGAGGGAAGAATATTTTTGACAGAAACCAATCATGAGCGAGAGATTACTGTGACGTAGCGTATGGTGCTGTTCTTTGCCTCGAGATGTCGCTATCCATCGCTATGTGTATTTAAGGAGTACGAGTTCATGACAACACAGATCATCCATGTTTCTTTGGTCTTCCCCTTCTCTTATAGTTCATCATCATCTGGACATAGGCCTCCCCCAAGCACCTCCACTTCGACCGGTTCTATGCTTCTCGCATTCAACAGGTTCCAGCGGTCTTCACAAGGACCTTGACACCTTGTGGGAGGCCTTCCAACGCTACGACTTCCGGTACGCGGTCACCACTACAGAAACATTCGGCCCCATCGGCCATCTGTTCTGCGAGTAATGTGCCCTGCCCACTGCCACTTAGGTTTGGCAATTCTTCGGGCTATGTCGGTTACCTTGGTCTCCTGCGGATCTCCTCATTCCTCATAAAGCTATCGACATTCATACTCAAAAGTTTCCCCATGACATTTTCGTCATTCCTCCGTAACACACCATCTGTTAGCAAAACAACATCAGGTCGTTTAACCAATTGCCTAGATTAGGTTAGCAGAAACTTAACACGTTATTCTTAATTGCACTTACTACCAAATACGAAGCTGTACTTGAATGCTGCCTGATTCCTAAAAAGGTTGGAACGGGTGTAAAACCTCTTTAAGGAAAAGGCTAGGTGTTCCGAATTTAAAAACAGTAGTCATAAAACATTTGACAGTTGAGTTTGGATGGGAGACGGAAGTTAGTGCCAGTCTATGGTACCTAGGCCATCTATATTCGGAACGAGTACCGACTACCATGAGTTTGGAACACACCAGAGCCATAATTTTGTGTGTTGTAAAGATGACAGAGTTGCCGAAACCGTGCATGCCAATCATTTTTTTTTTACGTCTACGAACAGATTTATTTAAATCCAAGTATTGCTCACGCATGATACTGGTAACTTTCGCAAGTTTAGGTTCCTAATCATCCATCTGCCCTTAAAGAAGCATGAGGAACAGAGTGGTAAGCTCCTAAAAAGAGAAGAATCTTTGACCAGATGGTTGTTGTGTCTGGTGGACTACTGCTCAATCGTTGTTATCGGGCCGTTTATATATAACTACCAACTAGCTTCTGGCCGCGACTTCGTCTGCTTGAAATTTCTTGTTCCCTCGACCCACCTCGTCGCATTCTTTTTCAGCGTTCTTTTTGACTTTTTTGTTTGCTCGGCTCCTAACTGTCATAGCGTGATGTTATATAGCCTATATAGCCTTTCGCAAGAATTGAGCTATCAAATTCAAAAAGATTTTTCCAATCTGACCGGTAGTCCAGAGAGACAGAATTTATTTGTTTGTTCGTAGTGGTACCTACCCTTTTTTTTTTGTTTTCGGGGTTTTGAAACCTTCAAAAGGCACCCGTCCTCCGGGGATGATCGGGGAGTGTGGGATTTTTACCTCACTAAAACCACCCCGTTGATCACCGTCAGTACACATAGGGGTGGTCCACAAACAATATTAATTCTAATACTTTACCTCTTCCGCCCCTATTTAAATCATATGTGTTATAATGTATTATCTAAATTATATGTTTCGACGCATCGCCCACCTGTGCTATTACTTCTTTTTCTTTATTTTACTTTTTCTTCTTTTGGCTCGGTCCAAGAATTTGGCTGTCAAATTCAAAGAGAATTTTTAAAATTCAACTGGTAGTTCCAAAGATTAGCGCTTTCAAACAAAAAAACAAACCCTTCAGCTTTATTTTATCAATATCCATAAATCCATACCTATACTAATATTAAAAAAATAACATTCTCGAAACGTTTTCGTTGGCATTTTTTGCCTCGCGATACGGAACCCTTCATGTACAAGTGCGTCTCGCACTTGGCCGCACGTAAGTGGTCGTTTGACCTTGAGCTAGCTGGTTTTGGTACCACTTTCTTTCGGCCTATTGAACAATTAGATGCTTCAAGCCAAGTGATGCAATCATACGAGTGTTTATCGATGTTGGTTTTCCCTGTTTAGATTAAAGGGGGACACCAAAGGAAAGACCGTTCTAATGACACTGCACATAACTAGGTATTCCCCGGTTATTTAACACTTTCATAAACTACTAGTTCGATAATCGAATTGGTTTTGATTACCTCGCAGTAGGTGCGAAAAGTAGAGTATTCTTCTCGGGGATAAAGGTGTCTTCGTCTTGGGCGATAGCTTGAATCCCTCACTGCACTCAGGATTCTAGTCTTAACTACAACTAACGCTCGAGCTCGCGAGCTCCCTCGCTATAGTTGTGTTCAGGATTCAAAATACCGTCCACGACATTAAGACATTGCTTTTTACACTATTTTTATTATTTGTTGTTATAGCGGCAATAGAAAATTTCAGCTGTCTACCTCTTACAGTTCATGAGACACAGCGCGCAGCCGCTAAATGACGAACGACGACGGACGGACAGTGTAGGCTTACTAATAGGGCCTCGTTGGCACCGTTTGCTTACGGAAGCCTAAAAAGAAGGGAAATAATCTTAGGGCATCAAAAAATTTGTCCGCATAACTGAAAATAGTAAAAGTGACCAAAAGGCTGGCAGCATTGCCACTCTGTTTGTATGTTTTATGAATGAACATTAGATACTAACTCTAGCAACGGATGCAGTCAAATGACACATTAGGCACCCGCTTAAATGGCACCTGAGTGAATGTACCTGACACTCAGCAGCACATTCAGTCAGGTGCCATTCAAGCGGGTGCCTAATGTGGAATATATATAGTCTGTGTGGTGCCGGAATTAAAGAATAACACCACCCCTTACTTCCCGTAGGTGTCGTAAAAGGCGACTAAGGGTCATAGGTCAGGAGAATGGGCAGCAGCGTTCTCTATGCATTCCACCACCATACTATACTGCGATCGCCAACCAGCCTGCCAAGCGTGGCGATTATGGCAAACCCCCCCTTTTGGGGGAGGCCTATGTCCAGCAGTGGACGTCTTTCGGCTGAAATGATGAATGTGGAATACGTCAATCAAATCGTACACACACATACACTTCACACTCTACACACTCTTGTCTCCCCAACCAGCGAAAGTAAAGATTTCATAAAGTAATTCGTACCAGCTAAGAAAAATGTTCTTACAGTGAAAAGCCCAGTCAAATATGAAACCTATCTTACATAAAGTCTGGCCTGTCAGTGCGACAATAAAATTCTAGTAGGTAGCTAATAAAGATCAAATTCGCAAAACACTTAGGTATGAAACGGATGTCAAGAAGGCTTTCTCTGGTTGGCCGCACTGTATCATGAATCTTAAAATCTTAAAATCATTCATTCTTTGACAGACAACGCACAGCCTAAACTGGGTCAGGAAGTATGAAAGCACAACAGTTCTATAAACTTTATAATGAAGCTAAGCACTAAGGAAGGATTTTCGAAAATGTATCCGGTGTAAAGTGGTTGAATAAGAGATAAAAGTTTGTATTGTAAATCGTCATTTTTGCCGATAGGAATTACAATCTGGCGTACCGCGCACGTCTTGTAGTTCGATAAAAAAACCGGCCAAGTGCGTGTCGGGCGACGCACAGTGTAGGGTTCCGTAGAAGCCCGTTATCACAATGTAGTACGATTCTGTCTCTCTTTATTCTAAATAGGTAAAAAAAAAAATTACATATTTTGCTTTTCAATGCAAGTCTTTACCCGTTATAAACAAGCAACTACTTTATCTTAGTCACTTTAAAGGATTAATGCTAAGGATTTTGTATTTGGTACAAAATTATCCAACACCCAAAGTTCAACGACTATTACTGCTAAACTAATAAAGTTATCTTAATCGCTATAATTTTCCTTTAAAGTTCATGAAATGCACTATCATCGTGAATTTTTCCAGATTTTTCAAGCCAGCAGTTTAGGTTTTAGAGTGGGGGGGGACCCTCTACTGGAACAAAAATTTGCATTTTAAAGTTTAATATTTCGTAAATGGAGCATTAAATCGAAAAAGATTTTGAGCAACCCCCAAGTCATTTTAGAAGACCTATTCAACGATACCCCACACGATGGGGTAGACGACGAAAATAATATTCATCCCCACTTCACATGTAGGGGAGCTACCCTATAAAAAATATTTTCCAGAGTTTTTTTTTACCACTTTGTCGGCGTGATTGACATACATATTGGTACCAAATTTCAGCTTTCTAGTGCTAACGGTCACAGAGATTAAGCGAGGACGGACAGACGGACGGACAGACATGGCGAAACTATAAGGGTTCCTAGTTGATTACGGAACCCTAAAAATGTACAATTCGTGTGTATTATAAGACTGGCTATAACAACTTAATGTTACGGCCACAGGCCATAAAGTAATCAACCCGTCAGCGCTCCACAAAGCTCAAGTGGTGGCGGGTACTTGGAACTAGATCGCTGCGCAAGAGTTTAAGTGGTGTCAATGCACTTGAGAGCTCGCTCTTGAAGATCTATTGACTTTTCAAGAGCAGTCGTGTCGTAACATTTATTATGAATTGAATCAGAACTATATTTGAATCATGGTTTCTTGAATCGTCTGTGATCAGTGGGGCAATTCTCGTAATTTTAAGAACGTTCACCATCTGTCAAAAATACCTATTTCCCTACATTTTTGACAAGTGTTTAATGATAATGATAAATGATTTTATTTTTGTAAGTAGGTTTGTACAAACACTTTTACACGTCAATCATGGTTTTTTAAGACTAGATGAGGTCGGCGTTTCCTATCTGACTACTCTGAGAAGAAAGGCCGAAACAAACTCAAAGTCAAAGTCAAAGCATTTATTTCAAATCTTCTATATATATAAAATGGTAAACTGACTGATTGTTGATATATCAACGCACAGCCCAAACCGCTGGTCCTAGAGACATGAAATTTGGACGGTGTATTCTTTGTGAAGAGTAAGTATCCACTAAGAAAGGATTTTAGGGAATTCTACCCCTAAAGGGGTGTGTTGGCGCGCACACGCGCCCCAACCATGCATGAGCGGGACGCGGGAGGAGAGGGATAGCTGTTCCCGCCACGGCGTCTCACATCGTCACTTCACACACGCGCGCAAGCGCCGCCGGCCGGCCGGCGCGGCGCGCGCCGCGCCAATTCGACCGTAGTAGCCGCTAAGAGCGGGTGCGATTTCATTATTGTCGCGTCGCGGTCCGACCATTCGTTTTCTTGTAACTTTATTATATTCTATCTTTAAATATAGAAGTAAATACCGACAAGAACAAGTATAATTTATCTCCGCACACTATCCTGAGCACATCAAAAAGGGACGGGGTCACAGCCCCAACATTGGTCCTTCGAGCCGGATATTGAAGAGAATTGGAAAATCCACGTGGAACCTCAAGGCAGCATCCCGTAGTTCGAGTCGTCACTTCGCCGTCGTGTCAACGTGTTCAAGAGTCAACTTCGTCGAGCGTTCATCCGCGCCTCGTGGTGGTTTTGTCGCAGCGCGTGGGCCGCGTGGTGACACGATAAAATGGCGTCGCAATAGACGACGAAGATCAACGAGAAATGCAATAGCCTGGAGAGCATTATTCTTGTGAGTTCGTTCCAATTATCTTCTCAAGGTTAAAGTCATTATGTGGATATCTCATTAATTATCCCTAATACCATCAACAGTCATTAATTTGTTGATTTTTGCGTTTCATGAACACAGTACCTATCTACCTACTGTTACTTAATGTCATTCTCATTAAAGCATTAGGTCATTAGAAATTCATTAAAAACTGTGATTATCCCGTCCCCAGCTAGGAACTAGTTTTACATTAAAATATTATTTCCTTATTAACATTATTTTATCGCATTCCAACAGGATTTGCGCCGAAGCCTAGCAGAGCAACGACGCCACGTGTCGCACGTTGCTTGCTGTCTTCGCCTGCACCGGGGCTACGCCCTTGCTTTAAGTCGGACGGTGGCTGCTTGCCTGTCCGAGCGCTACGCTACACGCTTCTTGCCTGTATCTGCACGCTTGCATTTAAGTATAACCTGCTGTCATTACACCTACCTACATTGAGAGTTTCACGTTTTCTGTGCATTTTCCTTCCTACCTTCGGCTTGGTGTTTGCAATATCATTTTAGGTAATTTAACTGTTCGCAATGCTTAACCTAAAAGAATTAAGAAAGAAACGTGCTTCATATAAAGCTAAACTTACACAGTTTGAGAAATATCTGTTAATTATGTGCACATGTGAAAGGCCTAGTAACATTCAACTTAGTGAGCTCGGGGCCAGGTTGCAAAGATTGAAGAGTGCTATGGTGAATATGATTCCATACAGATTCAAATCGAAAGTTTGCCGGACATTACAGATGCTGATTGTCAAGATGAATATAGTGAACGCGAGCGCTTCGAGACGCAGTACTTCGCGGCAGTCGGCAAGGCACGAGTGGTGCTTGGCAGGCCGGTCTCTGCGGAAGCGGAACACGACTTGGAGTCTTCAGTAACAGGTTCTGTCCTCACTGCAGGTGGGCCAAGCTTAAACTTAAAATTACCTACGATACATCTACCTACCTTTTCTGGTGAATATGAAAATTGGTTAGAATTTCATGACACTTATGTATCTCTCATTCACGCTAATGGTAAAATACCTAAAATTAGTAAATTTCATTATTTACGGTCAGCATTAAAGGACAAGGCTGCGAACGTTATTACTTCCTTAGATTTTTCAGAAAACAACTATGATACAGCATGGTCATTATTATGTGAACGTTATCAAAATAACAACTTGCTTATCAACAATCATATTGATGCCTTATTTGATTTTGAAAACATTACAAAGGAATCTTCCTCAGCATTGAGGAGCCTCGTAGATACTGTGAATAAAAACCTTAGGTCTTTAAAAATGTTAGAGGTCAACACTCAAAATTGGGATCTTATCATTATTCATATTATGTGTAAAAAATTAGACAGTACAACCAACAGGACTTGGAAAGAACACCTAAACCTTCAAAATTATAAAATACCCACTTTAGAACAATTTATTGATTTTATTAAAAGGCGTGCTGAACTTTTAGAAACATTAGACCATACCAATAGGATCACACGTAGGCACAGTGAACCCGTAAATACTAAACCGAAACCATTCATTGCTAATCAAAAACATAAAAAGCGAACATTGGATTCATACACCTGTCCTCGGTGCAAGCAAAGCCATCCTATCTACATGTGTCCTCAGTTCATGTCATTGTCTGTGACGGCGCGAATTGCCGAGGCTAAACGGCTCAACCTGTGCAACAATTGCTTAAGACAGGGACATGGACCTCAGGATTGCAAATTTGGGCCATGCAGAGTATGCAACAAACAACACAACACTGCATTGCACATAGACGAACCTGCACTTTCACAGCAGTCTGAGTCTCAAGACAAATGTGTCGTGTTAGCCTCACAGGAGGATTGTTACTCCAATACAGATTCAACAATTCAAGCTGACGTTGTCTTGTCATCTACACATAATGGTTGCGTATTGCTGTCTACAGCACTCATAGACATTATTGATTGTAATGGTAGAAAACATACTGTCCGTGCCTTACTGGATAATGGTAGCACATCTAACTTTATTACAGAGAAGCTATGTCACCGCCTTAACTTACCAATTAAGTCTACTTCCATTTCAGTGGAAGGTTTAAGTCAATCATTACACGTAACTAAACGTTCTAGTTTAACCATATCCTCACGCACTGAGTCATACATAAACATCATTGATTGTTTTATTGTACCAGGGATAACTCAATTATTACCTACCACACGCTTTGATATCTCACAGCTGAACATTCCAAAGAACTTAAAATTAGCTGACCCTAGTTTCAACATCCCTTCAGAAATAGACATGTTGTTGAATGCTGAAATCTTTTGGAACATATTAGGTACAAAACGCATGTCTTTAGGCAGGAATAAACCAGTTCTCATCGATACAAGGGTGGGTTGGTTGGTATCAGGTGTGATGCATAAACAAGAAACTAAAGGTAACAAGCCCACCACCAATTCAATTGTGACACAATGTAATTTCATAAATGATGCCCACCTTCAACAACAACTAGATAGATTTTTTGAATTAGAATCTGTTTCATCACCCCGTACAACAACAAAGGAGGAAAATGAGTGTGAACAAAACTTTATAAAAACAACAACTCGTGAGAAAGATGGCCACTTTGTTGTTAAAATTCCTTTAAAACAGTCACCAGAAACATTAGGGGACTCATACGAACAAGCTTTATCTAGGTTTCAGTCTTTGGAAAGAAAGTTCCAACGTGACTCACTATACAAAGAAAAATACTCAAATTTCATTAAAGAGTACATTGACCTCGGTCATATGTCTTTAGCTAATCATAGTACCGATAAATGGTCGTATTTCATGCCACATCATGGTGTGGTTAGAGACACTAGTTTAACTACTAAACTAAGGGTTGTATTCGATGCGTCAGCAAAGACTACTTCACACTTGTCATTTAATGACATACAATATGTAGGTCCTACAGTCCAAGATAGTTTAATTGATATATTAATCCGGTTTAGGCAACACAAATATGTTGTTACATCTGATTGCGAAAAAATGTACCGTTGTGTACTGGTAGCACCAGAGCAACGCTGTCTTCAACAAATCTTGTGGCGGTTTGATGCCACTCACAAGATAGATACTTACAAGCTTAATACTGTGACATATGGCACAGCAGCCGCTCCATACATGGCCACACGGTGTCTAGTGCAACTAGGTCAGGAGTGTTCTTCTCCTCTAATACGTGAAACAATATTACATGACTTCTATGTGGATGACTTTATATCAGGCCACGATTCAGAAGCAGAATTGCTACAAATATGTCAAGGAGTTATTAAAGAATTAAAAAAGGGTCAATTTCATTTAAGAAAATGGCGTTCAAATAACAAGTGTATATTAAACAGCATAAACGAAGGTAACGTTGATGATCATTTGCTCAAATTAGTCAATGATGATCATGCCAAAATATTGGGTCTACGATGGTCTTGTATGGCTGACACTTTTGGTTTTGCAACAGTTGGTGATCCTTTAAAGAATAAAATGAGCAAACGATCTGTATTGTCAACAGTAGGACAGGTTTTTGATCCATTAGGTCTTGTGAATCCTTGCATCTTACAGGCCAAGATAATTTTACAGGAATTGTGGGCTTCAAAAATTGCGTGGGATGACACATTGCCTCCGGAATTTACAGAAAGATGGTTGAAATTTTTGAAGTCACTGTTACAATTAAATAACATTATTATACCCAGGCTCATTCTATGCGATCAAGCTGTACGCTATGAGCTACATACCTTTAGCGATGCTTCCTTGCAAGCATATAGTGCTTGTGTTTACGTTCGGTCAGTCTCCAAGGATGGCAACGTTATGGTCCATCTTGTCATGGCTAAAAGCAAGGTAGCACCTCTGAAGGGCATGACTATACCAAGATTAGAGCTTAGTGGAGCTCTAATAGCAGTTCGCTTAGCGATTAAGGTTAAAAACGCCCTAAGATTAAATATACATTCATGGACATTCTGGTGCGACTCCACAATTGTCTTGGGTTGGATACGAACACCAAAGTCATCTTTAAAAGCATTTGTTTGCAATAGAATCAACGAAATAACTGATGCTACCAATGCAAAGGACTGGAATTACATTCCCATTAAAATTAATCCAGCAGATATAGGATCTAGAGTATGCAATGCTACTCAGCTGGAAGGCTCTAAACTGTGGTGGACAGGACCACAATTTCTAACACAACCAAAACCAGAATGGCCAACTCAAACCCATGCCATACCCATTAACCTACCAGAAACAAAAGTTCTGTGTAATCTTGTTTGTGAGGAAAACAAATTTATTTATAAGTTTTCAAGATTTAGTAAATTGCAACGTGTCACCGCTTACATATTACGCTTCATAAACAACTGTAGGCATCCTCTCAATAAACCTACTGAATTCCTGACTATTCCTGAATTAACTTCAGCCACATTACTTTTATGTAAACTTATTCAACTAGATAAGTTTTCAGATGAACACACTACATTAAAGAAAGGCCAGTCCTTACAAAGGTCACAGTTACTTAATCTCAACCCATTCATGTCACATGAAAATGTAATAAGAGTTGGAGGTAGATTATCAAATTCAAATTATACCTATGATGTTAAACATCCTATTCTAATTCATGCTTCTCACTATGTTACCCAAATCTTATTCAGACATTATCATACACTATTAATGCATGCAGGACCTCAATTACTGCTTGCTACATTGAGACAAAGATTCTGGGTAATAGGCGGTCGCAGTCTTGCCAGAAAGGTCACACATGAGTGTCATAAGTGTTGTAGATTCGCCGGCAGAACGATTCAGCCAATCATGGCGGATCTGCCCAAAGAACGCGTTCATAGTGAGCATCCATTCAGTAACACAGCTGTCGATTATGCTGGGCCTATTCTAATTGCCAACAGAAAGGGTAGGGGCAGCCAACTTATAAAATCGTACATTTGTATATTTGTGTGCTTGGCAGTGAGGGCAGTTCATGTTGAACTAGTCACTGATCTGACTACTGAAGCATTTATAGCTGCATTGAATAGATTTATCGCTCGCAGAGGGCGGCCTGTTAACATATATTCGGATAACGGTACAAACTTTGTAGGAGCCTACAATGAACTCTCAACCTTCCTAAAATCAAGGTGTAATGACATTAGTTTCAGTGCTGCAGAGCAGGCAATTAATTTCAAATTCACTCCTGCCTATAGCCCACATTTCAACGGCTTAGCTGAAGGCTCAGTCAAGTCCGTTAAACTCCTTCTTAAAAGAATTCTATCCCTAGCCCATTTAACTTACGAAGAGTTAAACACAGTTTTAATTCAAATTGAAGGGATTTTAAATTCACGCCCTCTTACTCCATTATCTTCTGATCCCAACGATATGACTCCACTGACTCCCTCTCATTTTTTAATTGGACGAACTATCACGATGTTGCCTACTCAGGTGGACACAGAGAGAGAGACACGGATCAGTACCTTGCCTCGTTATAAAAGGGTACAAGCCTTGGCGGCTCATTTTTGGAACCGATATCAGACAGAATATCTTTCAGAATTACAGAAACGTGCAAAATGGCAGCGCCATGAGCAGGAGCTGCTGCAGCTGGGAGACCTGGTCGTGGTCAAGGATGACCGCCTCCCACCAAACCATTGGCGACTCGGCCGCATCATACATCTTCACCCTGGCTCCGACGGCATCACACGCGTTGCTGACGTCAGGACAGCATCGGGAGTGCTTCGACGAGCCTACAATAGGCTCTGCCTGCTGCCCACTTCGGACTTTGGAACAAGTTCCAACGGGGGGAGCCTGTTGGCGCGCACACGCGCCCCAACCATGCATGAGCGGGACGCGGGAGGAGAGGGATAGCTGTTCCCGCCACGGCGTCTCACATCGTCACTTCACACACGCGCGCAAGCGCCGCCGGCCGGCCGGCGCGGCGCGCGCCGCGCCAATTCGACCGTAGTAGCCGCTAAGAGCGGGTGCGATTTCATTATTGTCGCGTCGCGGTCCGACCATTCGTTTTCTTGTAACTTTATTATATTCTATCTTTAAATATAGAAGTAAATACCGACAAGAACAAGTATAATTTATCTCCGCACACTATCCTGAGCACATCAAAAAGGGACGGGGTCACAGCCCCAACAGGGTGAAATAGGGGATCGAACTTTATATGAAAGTGCGTCAGTTTTGAAGTCAGGATTTTCAAATTTTGTGTTTAGGCAGAGGATTGAAAATTAATTTACACATGTCTCAGCGTTTTTGACAAATCTACCCCCAAAGGGTTAAAAAGGGGGATGAAGTTGTGTATGGAAAGTCCTTAGTTTTAGTCCTAGAGACATGAAACTTGGAGGGTGTATTCTTTGTGAAGAGTAAGTATCCACTAAGAAAGAATTTTTAGGAATTCTACCCATATAGGGGTGAAATAGGGGATGGAAGTTTATATGAAAATCCGTCAGTTTTGAAGTTAAGATCTTCAAATTTTGTGCTTATGTAAAGGATTGAAAATTAATTTACACGTGTCTCAGCGTTTTTGACAATTCTACCCCCGAAGGGTTAAAAAGGGGGATGAAGTTGTGCAAGAAGTAAAAATCACTAAGTTTATTATCTAGGCTTATGGTTGGAAGGTAAAGCAGCGGTGTTGTTAGAATTTCAACCCTTGAGGGGGTAAAAAGGGGGATAACATTTTGTTTTTAATTGTATAATCTATCTATTTATATAAAATGGTAAACTGACTGATTGTTGATATATCAACGCACAGCCCAAACCGCTGGTCCTAGAGACATGAAATTTGGACGGTGTATTCTTTGTGAAGAGTAAGTATCCACTAAGAAAGGATTTTAGGGAATTCTACCCCTAAAGGGGATCGAACTTGGTATGAAAGTCCGTCAGTTTTGAAGTCAGGATTTTCAAATTTTGTGTTTAGGCAGAGGATTGAAAATTAATTAACATATGTCTCAGCGTTTTTGACAAATCTACCCCCGAAGGGTTAAAAAGGGGGATGAAGTTGTGTATGGAAAGTCCTTAGTTTTAGTCCTAGAGACATGAAACTTGGAGGGTGTATTCTTTGTGAAGAGTAAGTATCCACTAAGAAAGAATTTTTGGGAATCCTACCCCTATAGGGCTGAAATAGGGGATGGAAGTTTATATGAAAATCCGTCAGTTTTGAAGGTAAGATCTTCAAATTTAGTGCTTAGGTAGAGGATTGAAAATTAATTTACACGTGTCTCAGCGTTTTTGTAATTCTACCCCCGAAGGGTTAAAAAGAGGGATGAAGTTGTGCAAGAAGTAAAAATCACTAAGTTTATTATCTAGGCTTATGGTTGGAAGGTAACGCAACGGTGTTGTTAGAATTTCAACCCTTGAGGGGGTAAAAAGGGGGATAACATTTTGTTTTTAATTGTATAATCTATATTAATAAAATTCAATGACCTGACTGAAATATCAACCCATAGCTTATACCGCTGGTCCTAGAGATATGAATTTGGGAGGGTGTGTTCTGTGTTAAGAGTAGGTATCCACTAAGAAAGGGTTTTTGGATATTCAACCTTTAAGGAGGTGAAAAGGGGGATTTTGTTAGTATGAAAAATCTTATTCCTTGAGTTAATAACCTTGAAGCTTGGCACGAATACTTAGCCAAAACAATTATGAAGTTTGGCATTTTTTGTTTTTCTAAACTACCCTCTAAAGACGGATTGGGGTGTGTCAAAATTTGTATGGAAGAATTTTAACGCGCTGTCCGATTAACTCGAAACTGAGTATGTATACTTATAACTAAAAATGATGATTAACATGTTGATACATGTTAATCATTATTTTTAGTTATAAGTTTTCTGAAAATCTACCCCTAACTGCGTGACAAAGGGTAGTTAATTTTACAGGGGAGGATTTTACTGCGTGACTTGAATAGCTCGAAAATTGGTATAAAATAATAATTAATCTATTAGTCAAGTTATGAACACATCTTAAACGATTTTTTAAATGTCCACCCTTATAAGGGTGAAAACCAGGGATACAGATTAAATGAAAATAAACTGAAAACTTTGCAAGAATACTATCTAAGTAAATTATGAAGTTTGTCATTTTTTGTTTTTCTAAACTACCTCCTATAGACGGGGGTCACAATTTCTAAGGAAGAATTTTAACGGGCAGTTCGATTAACTCGAAACTCAGTATTCATTCAAAAACCCTGATACGTTATTGTTTATTTTTGGTCATAAGTGACCAAAAATAAAGAATAACGTATCAGGGTTTTCCGATAATCTACCCCTAACTGGGTGAAACGGTGTAGTCTATTTCACAGGGGAGTATTTTATTACTTGGCTTGATTAACTGGAGAATTGGTATAAATAATCCCTAAGTCAAGTCATAGAAACATCCCCGACGATTTTTCAAAATTCCGTCCCTATGGGGATAAAAAGAGGGGATACAGTTTATATGAAAAATCTTATTTATTTGGTTTATTAACTTTATAGACTTCCAAAAAAAAAAACACTACAAAGTGAAAAATAACTTTAATTTCGGAAGTCGGTGTCTTTGGATCTGTATTTTAGTTTTTTGCCACCGACTTCCGAAATTAAAGTTATTTTTCACTTTGTAGTGTTTTTTCTTAAGTCGGTTTTTTATTTTGTTAATTTTTTTTATATCTTCATTTTGTAGTGGGTCGGTTTATAATTTATCTAAGTTACAATAGCCAACTTGCTCATCGCTTTTACCAAAATATTGCTTTTCCCGATGCAGGGACATTAATTGTTGAGGAGTTCTCCTGGTATTTCATCATCAGCAGCATTTTACCATTCGCATTGTGACGAGCATAAATTGCTTGGCAACCATATTAAAGTAATCGAATCGCAACCCGTGAAATGCTTATTATTGAGTAGTTCCGGTGGCCATCTGTGGTCTTCATCATCAGTTCCACTTCCTTAAATGGTGCTTTTCGAGAGCAAATACACGAGTTACTATTAAAAATACCCAAATCGCTATAGATGTGCCTATGATATTTGAAGAGTTCCTTCGATTTCTCCAGGATCCCATCATCAGATCCTGATCTGATGACAATGGACCACCTGGAAAGTATACCCTTTCAAACAAAAAAATATTTTTTCAAATCGGTCCAGCCGTCTTCGAGTAATCGGGAACATACATAAAAAAAAAACCGGGCAAGAGCGAGTCGGACTCGCGCACCGAGGGTTCCGTAACATCCGGGTTTATGCATAAGGTTTATGTTTATGAAATTAAATGTTTTATTTTTATTTTTGAGTTGATTGAATGAATGGTATTTTGCGGTTTACGATTTATGACATATTAAAAAAAAACTACTTACTAGATCTCGTTCAAACCAATTTTCGGTGGTAGTTTACATGGTAATGTACATCATAATTTTTTTTTAGTTTTATCATTCTCTTATTTTAGAAGTTACAGGGGGGGGACAGACATTTTACCACTTTGGAAGTGTCTCTCGCGCAAACTATTCAGTTTAGAAAAAAATGATATTAGAAACCTCAATATCATTTTTGAAGACCTACCCATAGATACCCCACACGTACGGGTTTGATGAAAAAAAAAAATTTGAGTTTCGGTTCTAAGTATGGGGAACCCTAAAAATTATTGTTTTTTTTCTATTTTTGTGTGAAAATCTTAATGCGGTTCACAGAATACATCTACTTACCAAGTTTCAACAGTATAGTTCTTATAGTTTCGGAGAAAAGTGGCTGTGACATACGGACGGACAGACAGACAGACAGACAGACGGACAGACAGACAGACAGACAGACATGACGAATCTATAAGGGTTCCGTTTTTGCCATTTGGCTACGGAACCCTAAAAAGGTTCCGACGAACTGAGAACGTCCTCCTTTTTTTGAAGTCGGTTAAACATAAAAAAGTGTGTTTTTCAAAAATTGACTCCTACCGAGGTGGAAAAGGGTAATAAAGTTTAAGGGTTGGATTTTACTGCTTGCTTCCATTAACTCGAAAATGGGTATGGGTCTTTGAGTCAAGTTATGAACACATCCCAAACGAAATTTCAAAATTCCACCCCTGTGGGGGTGAAAAGGATATCAGTTTATTTGAAAAATACAAAAACCCTTTGATCTATAAACTTAAAAATTGGCCCGAATACTTATTTATCTAAATAAATGATAAGATCATGAACATACATTTTCGAAATTTTTAGAGGAAAGTACGAATTTCACGCGGACGAAGTCGCGGGCAGAAGCTAGTAGGCACATAAAAGGCACTTTTGAACGTCAAAAATTACTAAAATAGAATTGATTCTAGTCGCCCATACCAAAAGGTAGTTTTCGTATGGAGAAGAATGGGCAAGAAACTCCACCGTTACTCTTTTAAAATATGTCTCTTTTAAAACTCAGAGGTCACAGTCTCTTTTAAAGTCCAGACATAATCTTGGTCAGGTTATATGAAGACCATGTAGATCGATGTCTGAGACGGTCTTTTGAAGAAAGAACCACACAGATTGAGAGGACCTGTCCAGTCAGTGCACGCAAAGAAATCGTTTGACATTGATTGTCGCTGAAAAGAGATTGCGGCAAGATTTTGAACGTTTTTATTTACGCGAATTGGCCTTCAGTAGGTATATCTGCTGTAAAAAATCAGCTGCTGTCAGTCGGTTAGAGTTATGCCACAAGGATCTCTTGGTGTTCGAATGACGTTGGAAATTTTTTGTGAAATGTATTGAAAAATCAAGATGGCGGGGCGAGTTCCAATTTTGACCACGCGCCGAAAGATCCTTGTACAGCTACGTATAGCTGTTGGAATTGGTTGAATACTTGCTGAATAACAGCAGCCAATCTACCTACTTACTTGACATTGAGGTTTGGTATCATATTCAAATTAATAAGAAACCAGGAACTTAATTTTTACCATTAGACTTGTACTCTGCAATTGTGTATCGATCCGAAATCAGTCTCAGTTTAAAACACAACAATCTGCCTAGCCTTTTCCCAACTATGCTGGGGTCGGTTTCTCAGTTACTGGGTAACACGACACGCCGAGGTAAAACTTCCTTGCTTTATCTGCACGACTTGTACCTATGGACATGTGATTCTTCTCAGACCGCCTTGATGAGATTGGCTGTCAAACTTTTGGCCTTCTGACTACCCGTAACAACCGTCAAATATCTATCACGGCTTAACGTGCTTTCCGAGGCACGGAGGGGTCTCGATATGTAGGTAATGGGTGGTCACCCATCCACAAACCGACCGCAGCAAGCGTAGCTTATATTTCGGTCCACCCGTGCGGCTATTATAATTTAGTCACCAGCCCTTTTTTTTTGGATGGGTAAGTAATCAAATAACTTTTCCCTCTCTGAGCGGAGCGGGAGGGCGTATCAGACTTTTACTAACTAAAACCCACCGGTGTTCTTTCAGTTGTTTCGAACAACCCGCGAGCCTGGCAGGCATCGGCCCTAGCGGACCGTCAGATAGGGCGAGGCCACAACACTGCGTTGCGGCGTCGTATCGCAAAAACGACGTCGCACAGCAATACTATGGACGAAGCCACAGCACTGTGTTGCGGAGTCGTATCGCTAAAACCGTCACACAGTACAATGCGTTGTAAATACAATCATCATCATCATCATTTCAACCGAAAGAGGTCCACTGCTGGACATAGGCCTCTCCCAAAATGGAGAGGGTTTGCCATAATCGCCACGCTTGGCAGGCGGGTTGGCGATCGCAGTATGGTATTGTGGTGGAATGCATAGAGAACGCTGCTGCCTATTCTCCGGTTAGACCCTTAGTCGCCTTTTACGACACCCACGGGAAGTATGGGGTGGTGCTATTCTTTAAGTCCGGCACCACACAGACCTCCATTTGACCTTTAAATACAATGCATTGTAGATTTTGACGATCTGACGCTGCAACGGAGTGTTGTGGCCTCGCACTAAATTTAATACGATATTTTAATGATGCGACGCCGCAACGCAGTGTTGTGGCCTCGCCCTTAGTGCTGACATCTCTTTGAGGCGCGCGTGGAACACAACGCGCCGTCGACCCGGGCCTGGTCCTTACCGGACGGCGAGCTGCAGTCAACAGCCCTCAAAACACAAACACTATTAAAATATGTTTTATTTAAATCATCTTCGAACATAACTGACGAAATGTAGACACCGCTGCCTGACTCTTCTGGGAATACAGGCGTTGATATGACATTAATGAAAAATGTCAACAGATCGTATCATCAAAATTCATATGACATTTGTAATGATTGATTAGGATTAAATATTGGAATGCGATCAAGTCGGCGCGGGCGTTTGCCGACAAGAGACTCTCACTCTATGGACTATGCCCTCGGGTCAAATTGATTGATTTGAACGTTCACCAGCGCATTGGGTATATTACAACATTCCCTGTAATGATACACAGTTAGTAGTTATTAGTTAACATAAAACGTCACGCCTTGTTTTTCCCGAAAGGTCAGGCATAGTCGTACCCATAGTAGGTACAGACGCTAGACGCCAGCACATCAAGCTACTACAATCTGTCAAATTTCTTTAATAGATTTTCAACGTTATCGCTAAAGCATAAGGTTCAAAGTTGATTGGGAAAATTTGACAGTTTCGGGTAACTTGATGTGCTGGCGTCTGTACACCCACATTAAGGCCCAGTATCCGCCAAAGCGGAGAGGAGAGAAGATGAGAGGAGATGTGCTGCGCAACTGGCTTGGCTGGCTAGGTTGTTTCAAAGCAAAGCGGAGAGGAGATGCGCAGCGGCGAGATGTGAGCTGTGCGTAGCGGAGATGTGTGATGGGAATGACTCTTTGGGGTGTGCGAGGCGCGGGGAGAAGTCAGCGGGGAACGGCGCGCGCGAGCACGGGCGCCGCCGCCCGCCCGGCCGCCCGACTACACATCTCCGCTCTGCCGCGCCGCTTGCTCGCTCGCGGCACAAAAATTCTATAGAAAAATGAGACATCTCCCCTTCTCTCTGCCTGATCCATTTCCACCGAAGCTAAGCGGAGAGGAGATCTGGAAATAACGAAATCTGATTGGTTATTCAAAACACATCTCCTCTCGTCTCCTCTCCTCTCCGCTTTGGTGGATATCGGGCCTAGGACTCCTTCAAACGGCGCGACACGCGATAAAATCGCGCGCGACACAAGTCGCGCAACGAGCGGTGCTTTTGTGTAGCGCGCGATTACGTCGCTTGTCGCGCCTGTTTGTAGGAGACTTTACGGCAGTTATTTTTAAGTCCCTTGTAATAGGGGGCGAGTCTGTTATGCGGTGATAACTTGGGTGAAGTGAGCTTAAAGTGAGCTGTCATTCCACCTGATGCAAGGGACTTGACACTATTGGCAGCTCACTTTACCTAAGCTTTAATAATAATAATAAGTTTATTCATCAAAAAGAAAAATACAATGTGACGGATTCGGTGAGCGTTCCTGAGAAAAAGAATATTAACAGATGGACAGACAGACGGGCAACGAAGTGATCTTATAAGGGTTTCATTTTTCTTTATGAGGTACGGAACCCTAAAAATAAAATAGAAAGCCCTCTTCCTCGCTCCTAGTTATTTAAAATTTTGCTGTGCCTGGTCCATAATTGATTCTTTTGTTTTTTTCAATGTTTTGATTTTGATTACTTAGTATGAGCCCATCGGTGCGCGGTCTATTTAAGAGGGAACAGGGCGTGCGATTCTTCGTACAGATGTATTCCCCTTTTTTCTTCCTGAATAATGCCTCTAGAGCCAAAATTTTTTCACATAAATTCAAGGTCTGTGGTAAACACGTCCCTGTCATTTTCTTTTTTTCAGCAACTAATTTGTAAAAAAATATGACCCTCTAAAAATTACAAAAATGCTCTATTTTTTTACCGCCGTGATTAGAGGACTACCAGACACATTAGAAAAGTTTTTAACATAAAAAAATGATAGGAACCCAAACATACTCTTTCTTAAAATGTTAATCTATACATATAATAAATCTGTAGAAGGGTCAATTCTGTACATTAAAAATATTGAAAAAATAAATAGCGGGGGGTGTTGCTGGATCGCTACCAAACCCAAATATTTGATTAAAAAAATTTTTGTCTGTCTGTCTGTCTGTCTGTCTGTCTGTATATGCAGGCATCACGTGAAAACTAACGGTTCGATTTCGATGAAACTTGGTATAATTATACCTTATTATCCTGGGCATAAAATGGGATACTTTTTATCCTGGTAAAATACGTAGAAAAAAAAAACTTATTTTTCAGTTTTATTCATAGACGTTGTTCTGTAGAACCGCGAACACACGTTGCATTACCCGCAGTGGATAATTTTCCATTTCAATTTAAGAGAATACAGTTTCCTGTAGCTTTGTGTTACGCCATGACAATAAATAAGGCTCAAGGTCAGACCCTAGGAGTTGCTGGCGTAGATCTTACCGCGAGTTGTTTCTCACACGGGCAACTTTTTTTCAAAAATTAGTTTACTGACAAGTTATATGAGTTCATATAATTGTTTTTTATTATTTTTTAAATTCTATTAACCTCTTAAATAAATTGCAAACTATAGTTTTGTATAATTTAGAAGCATTTTTTTAATTTTGTAAATGTAAGAACCATGTTTCCGTTTATTATGATTTTTTTTTGATGTTGACTTGAAAGAGCATGGCAGTTGAGAACTTGTCATGCTCACTTAAATCTCTCACCGATGGCGGCGCGTGTGTTGGATCATTCAGTTCCCTACAAACTGGTTGAGCTGGATGGTGCTGATCCACGCGTCATGTTCGTGAACGGGCGCCTTCGGTTGAGACTGGTCATCTCTTAACTGCCAATGCTTATTTTTAATCTTATATTTTGAATTATTTCTTCTTTGTGTCTTTTTTTTTACATTGTTCTCACATATAGAAGCAACAAGAATAATGTACCCAGGATTTTGTAATATCTTGATTTAAAAGAGTGTCCATGGAGTTTCTTGCCCGTTCTTCTCCATAGAGATCTACGTTTTGGAATGGGCAACTAGCTTCAACTTGCGGACTAACTGACAGACTATTTAATTTTGACAATTCAAAAGTGCCTGTACAAGGTCTAATTGAAATAAATGCTTTGAATTTGAATTGAATTGAACTTTACGTAGTTCTTTCCCGTGTGAGCAGTCCAAGAAATCTTCATGTTCATATTCCGGACGAGCTCACTAACAATGTTGTGTATGCTGAAGCTCTCAATTAACTTTATGTCGCATTGTCACGATCACTTTTTTATTATTGCAAACTTTTCGTCACTGTCAGTAATTTACTGCTACATGCTACTTATCAAGGTCGGAATTACTATGAAAAAAATACTTACTACAGAACGCGAGCTCAACAGCAGTAGCTCAATATAGGGATATCCTTAATTATTATAGGCTTAGCCGTATTTGGGTCCAATAGATATTTATAAGATGTCATTGTCAGAGTTACTCAAAATGGAGAAATAAACCATCCACGCGAAGACCGACATCCGCGCGGACGGAGTCGCGGGCGGAAGCTATGTAAAATATAATTGAATCGGCTCAGTTTTCGAGGAGAAAAAAGGGGAATACTAAATGTCGATCTCGTCAATTTTTTTTAATAATTTGGATCGGTCCCTATCACACCCTACGGGGGCAGACTTGAAGTAAGGCGACGGCAATAGTTTCTTCAAATACCTATTTATCAAAACCTCGCAAGCCTCGTCCCCTATCGTATTGATAGGCCATTTATATGGAGTACCTAGACCGACAAGGCAGCCAGTTATCAATTAGTTATGGATTTATTTCCCTTCGACGCTTAGAACTTACGCAAGAGTATACACCTAGTCCGCAGGGCGTCGTGGGTAGTGTTGCGAAACAGAAAGTTTGGAAACCAGGCATAGGATATTTAGATACCTACCTACCACCTCTGCAGCCAGGTGCCACGAATATTTGTAAAGCGTTATACATGTTATATACTACCGGTTGAATTTGAATCTATTAGTATTCAGTGTGTGAATATCAACCACTTTTATTATGAAGGTTTCCAAAGAAGGATTGATCTTACTAGCAGCGCCTCGTGGTTTCACCCGCATAAGTATCGATCCCGTGGGAATATTGGGATAAAAACTATCCTATATCTTTCCCCGGGATGCAATCTATTTCACTGCCAGATTTTATCGAAATCCGTTCAGTGGTTTAGGCGTGAAAAGGTAACATACAGACAGACCGGCGATGGCAATGGCCGTTTTGCGTAGATGTGACGTATATTTTCTCCCAAATTGTAATATTTTGTTTTTTTTTTGTTTGTGTTTTTTTTATTTTTATGCGTCACGTATGCCGCAAATAAACGTATTTTCTTTCTTTCTTTCTGTAATGTTCTTAGCCGCAAGTGCGAGGAATAAAACACCGACACGTCCGTTCATTAGCTTTGTATTCAAAGACTGACATGTACAATATCTGCGCCTACCTACATATATCACACTCCTCCACAACAAGCTTTTACATAATATTAATAGCTTAAAAATACCCAACACCTCTTACAATTATTACTAACTAGACCTTATAATTATGTTTATTTTTAACTCGACATTGCCTAACAAGGCGCTCTCGAGGCTGGGGCGATACTACACTCGGCAAGGCATCTTGAAATTCCGGGGAGGGTGGCGCTGCCGGGGACACAGCCTCGGCGACCTCACCCTGTTCCGGTGCCGGAGGCGGAGACCTCAACCCTGGCTCATCTGTGGACTGCGCAGACTGACCCCCCTCACGTAACACAGACGGCTCATTACCACAGTCCAAACCCGGATTAGCGACCACTTGCTGATCAATCTCTGGAACGGATATTAACGATTGTCTGACTGATCTTCTTTTTATTTGATCGATGTGCCTGTGAACTATCTCTCCCCCGCTACCCCTCACTTTGTAGTTACTAGGCCCGACACACTGTACTACCTGCCCCGGTACCCATTTCTCCCCCTTCAAAAATTGTCTGTACCATACCTCCTCATCCGGGCCTACTTCCCTATGACCCCCTTTTGCTGCCTCTTTTTGTCGTTTCTGTGATTTAGCGACTGAAATTTCCCTATCCGGTTTTAATACATCTAACTTAGTTCGCAGCCGTCTGCCTAACAATAACATAGCTGGGCTTTCCCCTGTTGTTGAATGTGCGGTGTTCCTATAATGTAACAAGTGAGTCCATAATGCCCTATCTATGTTTTGTTTTCCCAGTACGGCTTTCTTTATTACCCGTTTTAAAGTTTTCACTGCGTTTTCCGCTAGACCATTTGACGCCGGGTGATATGGGGCTGTAAATATATGTTGTATGTATTCCATGATTGCTTGCGAAGTTATGGAATTCCGTGCTGGTAAAAGGTGGTCCATTGTCTGACACAATTTGTTTGGGAAGCCCGAATTTACTGAAGAGTTCGCACAGTTTATCTACGACCGCCCCGGCCGTGGTACTTGTCATGTTAAAAACTTCTACCCATTTAGACGTGGCATCGACTGTTACTAAGTAAGTTTTACCAAATATGGGTCCCATGAAGTCTAAATGTAACCTAGACCACGCACGATTTGGCCAAGGCCACATGCACGGCGCCTGCCGCGGCGGCGCGTCCGCCTGCGCTGCGCACAGTTCGCACGCACGGCACATGCGCTCCACTGCTTCGTCTAAGCCAGCCCACCACACATAACTACGCGCCATAGCCTTGGACTTGACTATCCCCATATGCGGCTCATGGAGCATGTGCAAAACCTTTTCTTTACAATTCTCCGGTACCACTAACCTATGGCCCCACAGAACGCAGCCCAATTCCTCATAAATTTCCTTTTGTCTGTTAAAAAATGGCTGTAGTGACGTTATATCGCACTCAGTAGGCCAACCATCTCGTATGTAACTCAAAATTTTAGATAGCAGTGGGTCCCTTCCAGTTTGGCGTCTGATTTCCTCGTAATCTAACAATAAAGCTTGTTGAATGAAATGCAAATACGTTTGTTCGGGCACCGCGTGACTCATTTGTTTACGTTCGCTAATGACGACCGGTAACCGCGACAGTCCATCGGCTCCGTTCTCATTAGTTTTCACGTATTCTATATCGTAAGTATAAGCCGAAAGAATTATAGCCCATCTTTGCATGCGACTTGCTACCATAGTCGGTATGTCCGTATGCGGTCCGAAAATGGATACTAGCGGTTTGTGGTCGGTTCTCAACACAAAACGGCGGCCATACAAGTATTGATGGAACTTATGGACACAAAATATTATAGCCAACGCTTCGCGATGAATTTGTGAATAATTTTTTTCTGCGTCACTCAGAGTACGCGATATATAAGCTATCGGCCGCTCGCCGCGGCCGTCCCGGGCCGGCTGCGTGAGGACCCCCCCTATCCCGCGCGCACTCGCATCGCAAGTCAAGATAAGAGGACGGTCCGGGTCGTAATGAGCTAATACTTCTGAACTAACTAACACATTCTTAATGTTATTAAACGCTCGCTCACAGTCTCGCGACCAATACCAAACCTTTCCCTTCTTGAGTAACTCATACAAAGGCACTAACCTAGCACTCATGTTCCGTATAAACTTGGCGTAAAAATTTATCAATCCTATAAATGATCGTAACTGGGTGACATTGGTAGGCCTAGGTATTTTAGTTATGGCCTCCAGTTTCCTGGGGTCGGTCTTTATACCCTCCTTTCCTAAAATATACCCCAAGTACTGCACTTCGTTTACCAGAAAAACGCATTTATTAGTTTTTAACTTTAGTCCCTTTTGATGCAATCTACTAAATACCGTTTCTAAAGCCCTCATGTGTTCCTCTTTACTTTTCCCTCCGATTATCACATCATCCAAAAATACCTCCACATTAGGAATATTACTCAACAGATTGCACATTGTACGCTGAAAAATACCGGGGCTAGACGCGAGGCCGTAAACCAACCTATTGTACCGGTATAAACCCCTATGAGTATTTATCACCGTATATTTTTTTGTATCGTCTAACTCAATTTGGTTATAGGCTTGTGAGAGGTCTATTTTTGAAAAGTATTGCGCCCCACTCAACCTTACTATGACATCATCAATTTTAGGTAATGGGTAACGATCTACAAGCAAAACAGGGTTTACGGTGGCCTTGTAATCTGCACAAATCCTTAATGAGCCGTCCGCCTTATTTACCGGTACTAATGGTGAAGCCCAGTCTGAACAGTCGACAGGTTCGATGACGCCATCGCGCAGCATGCGTTCCAACTCTGCGTCAACTCGGTCGCGCAGCGCATACGGCAGCGGCCGCGCGCGATGGAATACCGGCACCGCTCCGTCCCGCACCCGTAATGTTGCCTTGCCTCCTGTGTATCGGCCCAGACCTCCATCGAATAACTCCTTATACCTGTTTAGTAACAATTGTATTTCATTATTGAATTGTACGCTATCCACTTTATTACAACTACTGAAAATAGGTAATTTAATATTTAATTCCGACAACCATTGTCTTCCTAACAGTGATGTTGTTCCACCTTCAATAACAAACAAATCTAATTCCTTCTCTACCCCCGCATATTTTACTTTTGTCTTTATAATTCCTAACGGCTTTAAAACAGACCCATCATAAAACTTAAACCTAACACTTGTTTTTTCTAACTTTAAATGCCTAAAAAACCTCTTATACGTGTCACTGTTGATACAGGACACCGCCGTGCCTGTATCCACTTCCATATTTATCGTATTATTCTCGATAGAAATTGGCAAACTAACCGCTCGGTAATCGTTGAGGCATAAGTGATGGAAGTCCTCTTCCTCCTCCCAAGTCATCTGCCCTACTCCCGGTTCCTCCGCATTCGCATAATGCATAGTGCGTTCTTTCTTGTCCGCTATTCCCGCGGCACCCTGCTCCGGGCACACTCGCCGCAAGTGACCCTTCCGACGGCACCGGCTGCACTCGTATTCCCGGAACCGACAGGTCTCGTAACCATGATTGGTCGCTCCGCAGCCCGTACAAGCCCTCATGCTCCCGTTGAGCATCCGCTTTCCCTGCATGTTCCCACCTGTTGATGCCGCGCTAAGCGCTCCACCGCGCGCTCCGCGCTGCGCTTGCTCGCCTCCTTTGCCGCGCCGGCTGCCTCCGCTCGCGTCCGAGCGCCGCCCGCCGCCCGCTACGGCCATGGCATGCATGTCTCCGAACTGCGCCGCGCTGTCCCCTCTGATGCTAGCCGTCCCCGCTGCATCTACCACCGCCGCATTCCGCTCCGCCGCTTCTAACGAAGTCGCCAGTTTGACTGCGTTATTATACGTCAGAGCGTCATCCTCCGCAAATAATCTTTGACGTATCGTGTCACTTCTAAGCCCGCAGACGAACTGATCTCGCAGGTTTTCACTTAGGTTGGAACCGAACTTGCAGTACCGCGCCAACCTCTTCAATTCTGCGACATAGCATGCTATAGTTTCTTCCGCCCGCTGCCGCCTCTGTCTATATTTGTACCGTTCCGCTAACGCTGACGGTGCCGGCTGTAAATGCCGTGCCAGTAAATCGACGGCCTCTTCGTACTTCAACTCTGACGGCTTACTAGGACTTGCTAGATTTACTAGTAATTCGTATGCTTCGTCCCCCATAACCGCGATTAATGTAGGTAGTTTACGCTCACTTTTTACCTCGTTCGCCGTAAAGTACATGTCCAGTCGTTCTATATACGACGACCACACTCCCGTCTTTACGTCGAAATCGCTCACTTTGCCGATAGACATTATCCAACACAATGTATAATCGTACAATACACAAAATCCATCAACTCGTCGCCACTGTAATGTTCTTAGCCGCAAGTGCGAGGAATAAAACACCGACACGTCCGTTCATTAGCTTTGTATTCAAAGACTGACATGTACAATATCTGCGCCTACCTACATATATCACACTTTCTTTCGGACAGACAGAGTTACTTTCGAATTTATAAGTAATATTATATGGATTAATTTTTAATAATGAATTCATAGTTATCATTTTTTTTTTATTTATATGAATGGCATCTTGCAGTTCAACCTAGGAGGATGTCGTCCTCTTAACCGGACTTGGCTGTGGGTGCCTCAATAAATTAAGGCCTCCAGCTAGTATTAAAAAAAAACTAAGCGGCCATATCACTAACCTGTATTAAACTTGTATGATAGAGGTCAGTGGGCCACATGCTAAGGCCATTCCCTGTGGGGTATGGACCTCGGCTTAGGGCGTTGCTGGGAGAGGGCAGCAAGGGACAGGCTAGATCGAATTATATAAAATTAACAGCCTGTATTATCAGACGTGTACTGTCTAAACGCAGAAGAAGTGGTGCCTTTGAACTATGTTTGCACGAGCGCTTTTTTTATTGTCCAGTAAAAACGCGTTACTATAGCATTCTTAATTGATTGGGTATTCCGTTATCATGAACTTGCTTTGTAGTTGTTTTTTTTAGTCGTCTAGTCTTTTTGTTCTGTTGTAAAGGCTGTTTAAGCTGAATGGGTAGTGGTAGACCGCGAAAATCAAATTTTCTTACGTTTTTTGCAATTTTCAGGTCAGTGTCAGGTTGTATCGTGATCAAAATATGATTCGCGATAATAACAGGTACATATTTAGAAAATTATAATCATTAGAATCATGAATAAGTTAGATTTCTACCACCAACCACCAATCTCTTATGGAAAATTGTTAATGGTAGAAATCTAACTTAGAAAGATGTATTAATGATTCTAATGATTATAATTCTCTAAATATGTACCTTTTATTATCGTTAAAAATATTGAATTTCGCTGTCTACCACTACCAGTACTTTCTGAAGATTCTTTCTGACGAATCTTAATTTTTATTCTCAGTATTTTCCGGCTTAGTTTGCTTTGCTTGCATGGTTTAGTTATTTGAGTATCTCGGGCGTTGCTTTAAACGTGAACTTTTCGGCTGCCAGTTGTTTCTTTATTTTTTTTACCTACTTATTTCTTTCCTCCTTATTGTTTGTAATATCTAAACTGAACTGCTTCGAGAAAAGCCCGGCCGTGCCGCTTTTTGCTCGACTTGGCGGGGACACTGCCGTGCTCCCAGATATCTATTGCCTCGGAAAGCACGTTAAGCCGTTGGTCCCGGCTGTCATTCGTGGATCTTTAACAGTCGTTACGGGTAGTCAGAAGCCTGAAAGTCTGACAACCAGTCTTACCAAGAGGTATATTATTTTCCAGTAACTGGGTTGTAGAGATCAGATAGGCAGACGCTCCATGTAAAATACTGGTATTCAGCTGCATCCGGTTAGACTGGAAGCCGACCCCAACATAGTTGGGAAAAGGCTATAGGCAGATGATGATAGTTTATAACCAGGACTAGCTGCGCCCCGCGGTTTCACCCGCGTAAGTGTCGATCCCTTGGGAATATCGGGATAAAAAGTAGCCTATATGTTAATCCAGGGTGTCAGCTACCTCCATACAAAATTTTATCAAAATCGGTCCAGCCGTTTGAGCGTGAAGAAGTAACAAACATATAAACACACACACATACTCACACACACACTCACACCCACACTCACAAACTTTCGCCTTTATAATATTAGTGTGATTAACACGTAGAATACTTTTTATCCCGATATTCCCACGGAAACCGCGGGGCGCTTCCAGTTGTTTCAATAATTTGAAGCCTAACAACAATTTTAACAACATAATGGAACGTACCTACTAAAGAAGTGAGATCAAATTCGCAAAACATTTATTCGTTTGTATGAATCTGACAGCTGTCAAGAACGCATTCTCTCGTCGACCGCACTTTACATCTTTTTAGGGTTCCGTACCAAAATGGTAAAACGGAATCCTTATGGTGAGACTCAGTCTGTCTGTCTGTCTGTCACAACTGGATATCTCAAGAACTACTACTGCTATCAACTTGAAATTTGGAATAGTTTTAGTTTAGATGACGTTTGCCCAACTATTTTGCAAATAAGAAAGTTTTTTTTTCTTTTGCAACTGTAACTGAAAAATTCTACTAGGGCATGTGAGGTATCATTTATGAAAGAGCGGAGTTTGCACATTCTCAAACATTTTTTCTTTTTTTAGGCCGCATTGTTTTCGACTTTTGATGAAAAATTTTTAAAAAAATACTATTCCCTCCCCTTTATCTCCGAAGTTTGCAAAGAGCAAAATCTGAAATAATTCTATGTGATAGAAGTTTAAGTAAATATTATAGGAAAAATAAAACGATGTCTCTAAATAGCACACTTTTTCAGAAATCATCAACAAAAGTAAGACTAGTTCCACTATCGGTCAAAAGATGGCGCTGACCTAAAACTGCAATATTCTACACCGCGCAGTGGGCAGTGTTAAAATTCTCTAACGAATATAGGCCTCGCCGATGAAAATTTAAAAACATATGCGACACGAGCTAGAGCTACCCATCCGTACCATACGGATGGGTAGCTCTAGCTCGTGTCGTTAATTATCGTTGTAATCTCTTCGTCGTAGTAATTCGCGCGACACGAGTCAAATGAGTCATTTGACTCGTGTCACGCGAATTACTACTTACTTACACACGAATTACTATTTAGCGAGCCAGTGAGTGAGCGCGAGCGACTTCAATCGAAAAGAGCTAGCTCTTTTCTATCACTCGCTCACGAGCTAGAGCTACCCATGTCTAGTACGGAATCCTCGGCGCGCGAGTCCGACTCACTCTTGCCCAGTTTTTTAGTTATAGACAGGCTTAAGGCACACCTTACGTCAATCTAAAAATATCTGACCCCGTCGTTGTCCTTACATTCCGATGGATCAATGTTTCGATCTTTATTGATTCCTCCATTGAATTCCGCTTGTGTATTGATTACTGGCATTATTCCTCGACCTTGTGCTTTGAGTTTCTGCATTGTATCAACCGGTACTTAGGTACTTACGCTTGGGACACAACACAATGCATTGTGGTATAGAGTCGATGATCCCAGTGTTGTTAGGTCGGTTGAGCACTTAATATGTTTTAGCTCTTGGAGGGGCCCGTGGCTAAATAATAACAGCCGCGCAGGTCGATCGATCAGGTTAAGCTGCGCTTGCCGCGGTTGGTCTGTGGATGGGTGACCATCTTTACATACCGTGACCCTCGGAAAGCATGTAAAGCCGTTAGTCCCGGCTGTCATTCGTGGATCTTTGACAGTCGTTACGGGTAGTTAGAAGTCCGAAAGTCTGACAACCAGTCTTACAAAGGGGTATCGTATTACCCAGTAACTGGGTTGTGAAGGTCAGAGGCAGTCGCTCCATGTAAAATACTGGTACAGGCCACAGGCTTCTCTTACCTCTTCTAGTACCTTCCTACGTACTATTCGAACCCCTTAAAGTTGAAGCTTTTTGGCCATTCGCCAAAAAGCTTCAACTTTAAGGGGTTCGACGGTAAACAATAACAGCCGCAAAGGTTGATTTTCAAGGTTAAGCAACACTTGCCGAGGTCGGTCCGTGGATGGGTGACCATCTATTACAGGGCTGACAGTCGTAACACATAATCAGAAGCTCCACAAGCATTTTAACACTAATTAGGTTATCAGTATTGGCATTAATTAATTATTTACATAGTTTTGTGGTGACTAGCAATGGCAAGTGGTTAACATCACACATTAACACATTGCCCGGGCCCGTAGAGCAAAATATTTGTTCAAAATTGCAGCAGAAGTGCCATTTTGAACAAATATTTTGCTCAATAGCTGAGATAAAAAAAAACTGAATTGTTAATATTTTGCTCAATAACGGACATTAAAAAAACTGGTGTTAATCGACTTTTGTTGCTGACCGTACCAACAACAGGAACAATAGAGGGCAACAAACCTAAGACCCTAACTAAACGGTCGTCGGATGAATAAAATATCCGAGCAACTGGGGGTGCTTATCAGTCCCGGCCACCGTAGGCGCGGGCCTGCGGACGGAGAGTAATGGGTAGCTCACCGTCCGATCGACCAGGCCCAAAGAGATGTCAGCATCAGAGAAGGGGCCCGTTAGGGCCGAAGCCTACCGGGTCAGCGGGATTGACCGAAAGGGTTACCGCTGGCCCGGAACATAAAGGGAAGGATCACGGGTGGGTTTCAGTCAGTAAGAGTCTGGCACTCCCTTCCGTTCCACCCAGAGCGGTAGGGGTCATTTGATGATTTCCCATCCTGATTGATAGTTTTACGCAATCACGGGGCAGACCACTGATCGTAACAGATGGAGAAAAACCGCTGACAATTTGTAACAGAGTCACAATAATTATCAGCACTAAGAGAACATTCACACTTCGTTTACGCCGTACGGCATTTTATACAAACTTTCAAGCCCTTATTTTTCGAAATGAATGAACCGATTTTAATTAAACTTCATACGCATCAGCAGGTTAGGTCTAAAAAGTTATTAGAGAACATTTTAGAAAAATAGTGTTACAGTCAAATTAGACCGATTTTAAATTTTCCACAGAAACAGAGATTTCCAGTTATCTTTTTTTAAATAAGACATTTCGAAAATGTTCTCTACTAACTGTTTAGACCTTTGTATCCTGCTTATGCGTATGAAGTTTCATTAAAATCGGTTCATTCGTTTCGAAAATTATGGGCTTGAAAGTTTGTATGAAATGTCCGGTTACGATAGGTGTACCTAACTGATAATCAGAAACGCCACAAGCATTTTAACCTAAGGTTATCAGTAGATATTGGTATTAATTAATTACTTACATAGTTTTGTGGTGACTAACAAGTAATTAACAACCACACTTCTTAGATCATACCTTATTACTGATAATCAGAAGTGCTACTGCATTTGGACCCTAGATAGGTTATCAGTTTTGGAATCAATTAATTATAGTACAGACGCCAGCACATCAAGCTATTACAATCTGTCAAATTTCTGTTTCACTGACTCTGGCAGAGCCACCATCCGGGATTTTAATTTTGATAACACAAAAAAAATTGTCGCTAATTAGTCGAAATTTGTCGCCAAATATCAGAATTTGTCGTTCTCTAGTTCAAAATATATAAGGGTTAATAGGTGGCCGATCTGGAGAGAATCTCTCCATCAGGCCACATTTATATCTCAAGAACTAGGGCACCTAGCAAAGATCTGTTTTCTCCCGTATTTTGACGCCAATTAGTCGGAATCAGTCGCCAAGTCACAGATTTAATCGGGTCTTAGTTTAGGAGATATAATGAGTTCAATTAGTAAGATATAGTCCAAGAGCTAGTCGAAGAGTTTTTTCGTGAACTCTGCGATCTACTCGACTAATTAGCGACAAATTTTTTGTGTTATCAAAATTGAAATCCCTGATGGTGGCTCTGCCAGAGTCAGTGACACCAAATTTCTTTAACAGATTTTCAAATTTATAAAAGCATAAGGTTCCAGGGCGAAGGTTCCATACAACTCGATTCCTACCAGCTTCCCTTTGAAAAATGGCACAGTTAGTATTCTATAGACAAATAATATAATCATATTAAAGATATCTACTCCGGCTTACCTCTTACAAAAATCGACCCTTCGCTGCTGTAAGGTTATTATTATTATTTAGACTTTACATATCTCGCGACCATGCGGTCCCGGTCCTTTGGAAGGCGTACGAGGGGCCGAAGCCAACTCGCAGAGGCCCCTTAGGAAATTTTAATGAAATGCGACACCAACCGACGATTATCCCTGTATGCAGTATGCACTTATTATTATTATTTAATACTTCAAGCACATAAATGTACAGAGGCGGACTTCAAGGTTCAAGGTTGATTGGGAAAATTTGACAGTTTCGGGTAGCTTGATGTGCTGGCGTCTGTACTTATATTAGTATTGTTTTTATCGTGGAAAGAAAGATTATAATTCTCTGACTACATATGTCTTACAGCCGCGAATAATATTTTAATCAACATACAACCTAGCACTGGCCTGCAAATTGCAAAAAACGTAAGAAAATTTGAATTTCGCGGGCTGTTTGGAGCATTCACCTTAAAGTGGACCACTGGTTCCTCTATAGTTACTTTACTCTTTGACCACAGGTCGTTTGTTTTGTCCAGCTCGTCCCGCCATCTTTTACGGGGTCCGTCGCGACGCCTTCTAGATGTGTCAAGGCTCAAGGCTGATTGGTAGAAATAAATAAAAATACTTTAATAGGGAATATTTCTATATTTATAAGTCATGTTTATATTATAAGTACTTATGCAAGTTAAGACTTAAGTTAGTTATAGTGAATAGACTAGAGAAGGAACTACATTTTAACAAAGTTGGTAGCAGCTTTAATTATTACATAACTTTTTTAAATTGATATTAGGTAAGTATATAAATCATACAACGAATTATACAATTATTGAGGAAAAATAATAATATTTTCGATACAAGTAATCAAGGTGCAATACATCAATAGTTTATTAGTAATTCATTAAACATTTCAATTATTAAAAGACATTAAAAACCATATAACATTTGTGTGGAGTTAAGGTTCCCGCAGACAGGTCCGACGCGACTCCGGTAGAACACCACCACACCACACCACAAAGTCGCGTCACGTTTGTCTGCGAGAGCTTTTAATTCTGACGTCACTATTATTTATGTGGACTATGTCAGCCGAACGGTTAATTAAAAGAAACTAGTTTTTATGCAATTAAAGCGCGTTAATTACGGCATATATACGTCATCATTCGATGTCAAGGCCTTTACATGTGAGGACAAATGGTAGCAAAATAGTTAGCATCAAAAATAGAGGTCTAGAAATTAATTGTTTTGTACTTGAACTTGGCAACACTGATGCGTAGCGCCAACTCATTGTGTTGCCAATTAAAATTACGATCATTATGGATTGTTGTTACGTCCACTTTATTTATCCAGGCCCAAAATTCTATTCAGATAAGATAGGCTCTTTTTTTTTTTTAACGTGGAGAAATGCTCATGCATTCTGCACTACCACGGGGAGGTAGTGCAGTATGTGGGACTCTAACCCACTAAAACTCCACGGTGTCCTCCGCTGCCGCTACCGTGGAGTTTTAGTGGGTAAATAATGCTAATAATAATAAGGCTTAGGTAAATATATCATTATTCTAACAAATGGTAGTGATTAACTTAACTTACCTACTAATTTCAGCATTCGACCTTTTATGACACCAATGTCAGATAAAAACAAATATTTACATCAATGCGTTGACATGCTGCCAATTTGTGACACAATACGTATTCCGAGACCTGCTTGATTATTGAAAACAACGTGACATCGCATCAAGATAGTACTTACTAATTCCATGCATCTCATAGTCGTTGACAATTGAAGGCTCCATAATAGAATACCTTTGCCCAATCCTACCAACTTCACAGGGCGTGACAGTAAAGTCTAACCATTTTGACATTTATGACATTAAGCAATCTTGATATTATTATTATCTGTACCAAAGATCACAGACATAAACCGATGGCCTAGATAGTTGAACCTAAAACCAGAGTAAACTGTTGGCTCCTAACTATATCGTTAAAATTAAACGAAGTAATTATTTTAGCTAGAACACGACTGCCTATCATAATAAATTTTCATTTGGATCCGAAAAGAGGCCAAGTTCAAATAAATACTAGAACGCATAAATATTTGAGCGAACGTGAATCAATATTGTGGTATTTTAAATTAACCTTTATGGTTTGATTTATTTTAAAAACCACCGTATTTTAAATAAATCTTTACATTACCTACATTTTTTTTTTAATCCATGTGCAATTTTTCGCAAAATAATTTTCTAAAAATGTTTACACAAAAATCTAGATCAAACTCAGACTCATTAACATAATACAAGTCAAACGTCAATCATCCTGGCAGTTTTGAAACCACGATTTTGTTTACAAAAAAAAATACCTATAACAAAAAATGGCGTCATAACGTTATTAATAACGGTAGCTAATCTACCGACTTCGTTAAAAGCAGCCCAGCTATAATACAGTTACTATGTCTATTAAATTAAAATTACCGCCCTATTTTTAGTTTATGCATCCATCAACATTAGGTGTATCATCCACTGGGTAACGAGCGTTGTATTGCTATTATTATAAATAATAAGCTATAATAATAACACTTACAGTGCAGCCGACGAGAGACCGCGTTCTTGACACCTGTCAGTTTCATACAAACGAATACGTGTTTTGCGAAGTTGACCTATAGTATAGTAGCTACTAGAAATTATTGTCGCTCTGGCAGGCGTAAGGAACGCATGCTTTCGACGGCCGGTCTGTAGTATAACAATGGTCTTATTATAGTACTTTATCCATACTAATATTATAAATTCGAAAGTAACTCTGTCTGATGTTACCTTTTCACGCCTAAACCACTGAACGGATTTAGATAAAAATTGGCAGAAAGATACATTGCATCCCGGGGAAGGATATAGGATAGTTTTTATTGACATACCTCGCGGGCGAAGCCGCGGGCGGAAGCTAGTTTTTTTATAAATAGAATAACTCGTAGCGAGATGATAACAGCCGCACTGGTCGATTGAAGGTCCATGGACCATCCATTACATATCGAGACCCTTCCTTGCCTCGGAAAGCACGTTAACCCGTTGGACCCGACTGTCATTCGTAGATCTTTGACAGTCGTTACGGGTAGTCACAAGCCCATAAGTCTAACAATCAGTCTTACCAGGTGGTACCGTGTTACCCAGATAGGCAATCGATAAAATACTGGTATTCAGCTGCATTCGGTTAGACTCGAAGCCGACCCCAACATAGTTGGGAAAAAGCTAGGCAGATTGACTAAAATCTCTCCGTAAGTTCCATCTTGAAATTGATAAAACTAATTGTATCTTCATTTTCGTAGGTACCTACTCAAAACTAATAAAATGGTGTATGATCTCATTGTTAAGGTCAAGAGGTCGACTCTCAATGAAAAAGCCAAGATATAGAATACTATCGTTCATTCATAGTTCGCTAAAGGCTCCTTCAAACAGGCGCGACACGCGATAAAATCGCGCGCTACACAAAGGCACCGCAAGTCGCGCAACGAGCGGTGCCTTTCTGTTGCGCGCGATTATATCGCGTGTCGCGCCTGTTTGTAGGAGCCTTAAAAAGGCTTATGAAGCGCATTTGTTAGTCAAGACATGTCTCCAACACTCTCTGCAAATTCAAGCCAAGGTTCAATTTGCGAACAGAATAAATTTGCCAACAATAAAATCTGCGTGTCCCATAAAATTATTCATCAGTCTTGGACGCCGGAATGAAAATAATAAGAAAATAAAAAAACTGGCCAAGTGCGAGGCGGGCGCGCACACGAAGGGTTTCGTTCGTACCACAAGGCAAAAACGCCGAAAAAAAACACGTTTGTTGTATGGGAGCCGCCCTTAAACATTTGTTTTATTCTGTTTTATTATTGTTTGTTGTTATAGCGGCAACAGAAAAACATCATCTGTGAAAATTTCAACTGTCTAGCTATCACAGTTCATGAGATACAGCCTGGTGACAGAAGGACAGTGGAGTCTTAGTAATAGGGTCCCCTTTGAGTACGGAACCCTAAAAACTACTGCTTGAAACGGTGAAGGAATCCGGCATCTTCTACAACCAGAAATTCGAAGACACGTGACTTCTACTAACCTGCAATGGGCCCGCCTGGTAGATTACAACAACCCACTCCCTCTCGAAGATAGCAGGCCTGTTTCTCAGCAGAGGGGCCCGTGGCTAAATAATAACAGCCGCACAGGTCGATCGATCAGGTTAAGCTACACTTGCCGCGGTTGGTCGGTCGATGGGTGACCATCTTTACATAACGTGACCCCTCCGTACCTCGGTAAGCACGTTAAGCCGTTGGTCCCGGCTGTCATTCATGGAACTTTGACAGTCGTTACGGGTAGGCAGAAGCCCGAAAGTCTGACAACCAGTCTTACCAAGGGGTATCGTATTACCCAGTAACTGGGTTGTGGAGGTCAGATACTCAGTCGCTCCATGTAAAGTACTGACATTTAGCTGCATCCATTTGGACTGGAAGCCGACCCCAACATAGTTAGGAAAAGGCTAGGCAGATGATGTCTCAGCAGAGAGGGAATTTATATGCTTATTAATCGATTGAAATGAGCTGTCAGTAGTGTCAATTTTCACTGATGCTAGGGGCCTTAGACTAAGTGTCTAAACACACTATGCCGAAGTTACGCGACCGAAGTTCGGCAAGATTACGCCCGCAATGCTATTTCAATGCTATTTAACGCAACGTAATTTCGGCATAATGTGTCGTCAGTAATTCAAATAGCATTGCAGGCGTAATCATGCCGAACTTCGGTCGCGTAACTTCGGCATAGTGTGTTTAGACACAAAGAAAAGTATAGTCGGCGGGTAGCTCCATTACATTTCCATAAGAAAGGGATAAAGTATTGAGATAAAGTAACAGAAAAGTATAAAGCTATACTATTTCAGTCTCTCAGTGCGTGCCAGTTTTTTCAAGGCAGCTACTTATGTAGCTTATGTTAGTTAAGTTAGTTTTTTGTCTCATGTGTGGCCACGCTACCCGATGCTCTATAGCTTTCTTACTCTAAGCTAGGGGCATTAGGCGAAATGACAGCTCGCGTCAAGCTCACATAACCTAAAATTTTCACGGTGAGATTTTTACAGATAGAACGGTTACCTTTTCAACATTTTGAGGACAATCCCGCATGCATGATAAAATCGAATAATGCCGTTGAACCGCGGCGTATTTAACACTTTACCACACAAAAAATGGCAATCGATCGCGATGCCTTCCATTTTGACAGTTCAGATACGTCCATTGCGATCTTGAAAGAAAGAAAGAAAAAAGTTTATTTAAAAGTAAAGTAAAAATTTATTTATTTCACACTAATCAAACACAATACAGGCCTTATTAAAATAAATGGAGTGGATTGGAGCCTAAACTAGGGCAGCCCTGTATTTCAGGACTCCAGGTCTTCCACCCGCGGCGAGTAAGTTGTTATTCGGACAAAGTTGGATGTGTTTACACCATCTACAGTTCGAACCAACCTCGGGCGATCAGCGCCAATGAACCGTTTCATGAGGACGTATAATGAACGCCACTCTTGCATCGATACCATTGGCATCTTCTCCAACACCCTGGCTCAATTTCGCAAACATCTTTTACGACAACTTACAAATTGCTGACAATTGATTCTTGTTCGAATTCCGTTCTGTATTCATTTGTTACAATTTTAACTTTTAAATTAATGTAATTATTGTATTTAATCTTATTAATTTGATTGTATTATTATTAATTTATTTAATTTTATATTTACTAATTTATTTGATTTTACTATTATTAACTTATTTGATTAGGGGCCCGTGGCTAAATAATAACAGCCGCACAGGTCGATCGATCAGGTTAAGCTACGCTTGCCGCGGTTGGTCTGTGGATGGGTGACCATTTTTACATACCGTGACCCCTCCGTGCCTCGGAAAGCACGTTAAGCCGTTGGTCCCGGCTGTCATTCGTGGATCTTTGACAGTCGTTACGAGTAGTCAGAAGCCCGAAAGTCTGACAACCAGTCTTACCAAGGGGTATCGTATTACCCAGTAACTGGGTTGTGGAGGTCAGATAGGCAGTCGCTCCATGTAAAATACTGGTATTCAGCTGCATCCGGTTAGACTGGAAGCCGACCCCAACATAGTTGGGAAAAGGCTAGGCAGATGATGATGATGATTAGGTATACCTACCTATTGTTATTTTTATCACTTCAATCAGGTACAGTCGGTGGCCAACATTATCTAAACCCACTTGTTATCTAACCAACCCATTATGTTGGGTGGGTCAGACAATATTGGTCACCGACTGTACCTAAGTACTTAGTAAATCAATTAGGCAAACTATGTAAGTGCTGTGCACACCTTTAAGTGATAAGTTCACTGTAGTACTGTATATAACAAGGCTAAGCTTTCTGTTAATGTTTATGTGAACCAATCGTTGGAGTGCCATAATACATAAATAAATAGATAGAACGGTTACCTTTTCAACATTTTGAGGACGATCCCGCATACATGATAAAATCGAATATTATACAGGGTTATTGGTAAAACATTAAAAACCTCTTAAGAAGTCATTGTAATCATCATTAGGAACAACTTTTACTATGGGACCAAACCTGAAATCGCGAAAAAAAATCAGCTGTTCCCTACATTTTGACGAGTTATAAGTACGAACATAAATGTAGGGAACAGCTGATTTTTTTTCACGAACTCACAAAAAATGGCAATAGATCGCGATGTCTTCCATTTTGACAGTTCAGACACGTTCATTGCGTTCTTGAAAGAAAGAAAAAAGTTTATTTGGACGCAGTTCGTGAAACACAAAATACAAAATTAACAAAATAAAAATAATGTTGCAAACAACAATAGTGTGTGCCTCACGGCTGCGCCAAAATGGTTCATTTCAGCATTAATGCCAGACAGAATATACTCTCTGAAGTTGGTTTTCTAATAAACCTTTAGGGAGGTGACGGGGAGTAGGTACACACAGTTTCAACTGACACAATTTTCGGGTTTTGGAGATGTGAACAGCGTTTAGAGGACTCCCGCAATAACACCGATTTATGTTCGAATAACTGCGCCCCGGGGTTTCACCCGCATAAGTTTCGATCCCGTGGTAATACCGGGATAAAAAGTAGCCTATATGTTAATCCAGGATGTCAGCTACCTCCATACCAAATTTTATTAAAATTTGTCCAGCCGTTTGAACATAAAGAAGTAACAAACATATAAACACACACACACAAACTTTCGCCTTTATAATATTAATGTGATACGGTACGGAATCGTACCGAGTGGTTGTGAATAGCTATGCAGATTAAATCCATTCTCCGTAAAAAAACAGGAAGTTTACCAACAAACGCATTATAGTGTTGGGTTTTCCATCAAGAGGTGAGCCGTGTAACTCGGCGCGGGCGATGACCGAATAAAATGAGGAATGGATGCATCTCGATCATTCCGATATGCTTCAACAATTTTATTACTTACCCGACTATTATCAGCTGGTCGATTCTACAAAAACTCACCGTGAAAACTTATGTGATGTGAGTTTGTTTTTGATAGGAATTGACACTATTGACAGCTCACTCCACGCTCACTTCACCTAGGTTTTCACGGGGAGGTTTTTACAGAATAGCACCGCAGGGCTACCTCGTTGGTCTAGTGGGTTGCAAGTTTAAATGTCGCAGCATCATGCTGAGATAGGAGCCTTTTGGCCTCGTATAGGACGTATAGGACTAGGATGTTTCATTTTCATTTTGTTAATTTTTTTTTTTTATATAACATGGTTTTTATTTTTTATTTTAATGTGTTTAGTTTAGTTTGTGATTTTCCTGTACGAGTCGCGATAAATACTTTTTCTTTCTTTCTTTCAAGCGCTACAGACTGTGAGCATGAGATCCCGGGTTTACCTAATTCCCGGGTCGGGCAGTGTCATTGGGTTTCCCATCTGGAATTTCTCAGTAGCAGCCCGCACCTTATTTGCGTAACACAAAGTTTCAAACTTCCATCACAATCTGAATCACTTTAAAGGATATTGCTAATCCATTGCTTCATGTGTTCGAAAAAATTGTCTGCTCAACAACGTTAATAACGCAATGAATGTAGTTAAACTGTCAAAATGAAATGCCATTCCTACTGTTACTGTGTACCTAATTATCCCGCTGCCGCTGGTGTCTGGATTTGTCGCATTTGACCCATTAGTAGATAGGTCAGAATTTTTTTTTTTTTAGATCTTTCTAATAGTTAGTCATACGTTCAAGATACAAGCAATAATTAATAATCAAATCAAATCAGTTTTAATTTTATGCGTCAACAAGACAGGATAAGTCTTCATAGCAAGATCGTCTTTTGCGATTAGAGCGTTTACGCCGAACGCCATTTCATACAAACTTTCAAGCCCTTATTTTTCGAAATGAATGAACCGATTTTAATGAAACTTCATATGCATAAGCAGGATACAAAGGTCTAAAAAGTTAGTAGAAAACATTTTTTTTTAAATAGTGTTACAGCCAAATTAGACCGATTTTAAACTTTCCATAGAAACAGAGATTTCCAGTTATGTTTTTTTAAATAAGACATTTTGAAAATGTTTTCTACTAACTTTTTAGACCTTTGTATCCTGCTTATGCGTATGAAGTTTCATTAAAATCGATTCATTCATTTCGAAAAATAAGGGCTTGAAAGTTTGTATGAAATGCCGTTCGGCGTAAACGCTCTTAAGTCAATATTCTATTAAGCATGCGTTGTCCCCAGTTTATAGCAGTAGGCTCGCCCCCCATTACATAAGACTTAACATAACTGGCGAAATGTGAGTCAACTGTGTACTGTGTGTGACCATTGATTACCCCTTTTGGGAATACAGGCTTTATGTTATTATCAGGGCTGCCAAATCTAGGCTTATCTAGTGCAAATTTATCTTTCCTATTTTTTTTTTATTGTTTTTCAGATAGATAAACGCCAAGGAGGCCAGGTTTTAAAGATAATATTGTAGGTTTAAAAACCCCCCCCCCCCCCGTGGCTAAAAAATAACAGCCGCACAGGTCGATCGATCAGGTTAAGCTACGCTTGCCGCGGTTGGTCTGTGGATGGGTGACCATCTTTACATACCGAGACCCCTCCGTGCCTCGGAAAGCACGCTAAGCTGTTGGTCCCGGCTGTCATTCGTGGATCTTTGACAGTCGTTACGGGTAGTCAGAGGCCCGAAATTCTGACAACCAGTCTTACCAAGGGGTATCGTATTACCCAGTAACTGGGTTGTGGAGGTCAGATAGGCAGTCGCTCCATGTAAAATACTGGTATTCAGCTGTATCCGGTTAGACTGGAAGCCGACCCCAACATAGTTGGGAAAAGGCTAGGCAGATGATGATTGTAGGTTTATCTTTTATACAAGGTTGGGCTATGAAATGATTTCATTTATAAATGTAGTTTAGTTCTAATCTTAATGGTATAGTGACTGTTAAAACTTAGAGAAACAAATAGAATTTTACTGAAGAATGTATTTCTTGGCTTGAACTTGAAAGAAAGAAAAAGTATTTAAGATTACAAACTAAACTACACACAGTAAAAAATTAAAAACTGGCCAAGTGCGAGTCGGACTCGCACACGAAGGGTTCCGTAACACAAGGCAAAAACGCCTAAAAAACACGTTTATTGTATGCCCCCCCTTAAATATTCATTTTATTTTGTTTGTTTTTAGTACTTATTTGTTGTTATAGCGGCAACGGAAATACATAATTTGTGAAAATTTCAACTGTCTAGCTATCGCGGTTCTTGAGATACAGCCTGGTGACAGACAGACGGGCGGACGGACAGACGGACAGACAGCGAAGTCTTTTTAATAGGGTCCCGTTTTTACCCTTTGGGTACGCAACCCTGAAAACGAAATTATATTAAAAAATAGTACGAGTAACATAAATAACAAAACGAAAAATGAAACAGAAACACACATGAACTTGGCTTGTCTAGATAATAATTAGGCGTTGCCTGAACTGTAATTCCTCCGTTACTGACCCCAAATTAGTAAGTAATTTGTGCCCCAAGACAACAGTGCGATTCTCCATACAAATGTATGTATTCTCCTTTTTAGGGTTCCGTTGCCAAATGGCAAAAAACGGAACCCTTATAGATTCGTCATGTCTATCTGTCTGTCTGTCTGTCCGTCCGTATGTCACAGCCACTTTTCTCCGAAACTATAAGAACTATACTGTTGAAACTTGGTAAGTAGATGTATTCTGTGAACCGCATTATGATTTTCACACAAAAATAGAAAAAAAAACAATAAATTTTGGAGTTCCCCATACTTCGAACTAAAACAAAAATGATATTGAGGTTTCTAATATCATTTTTTTCTAAACTGAATAGTTTGCCCTGTAACTTCTAAAATAAGAGAATGATAAAACTAAAAAAAATATATGATGTACAATACCATGTAAACTTCCACCGAAAATTGGTTTGAACGAGATCTAGTAAGTAGTTTTTTTTTAATACGTCATAAATCGTAAACCGCAATTTACCTTTTATTCAAGCAACTCAAATATAAAAATTATAAAAAAAACATTTAATTTCAAAAACATAAACCTTATGCATAAACCCGGATGTTACGGAACCCTCGGTGCGCGAGTCCGACTCGCTCTTGCCCGGTTTTTTCTTCCTGAATAATGCCTTTAGAGCATTTTTTTTTTTTTCATAAAATCATGATCTGCTGTAAATACGTCCCTGTCATTTTCTTTTTTTCAGCAAGTAATTGGTAAAGAAAATAGCTATGACTCTTTAAAAATTACAAAAAATGCCCTATTTTTACCGCAATGATTAGTGGAGAAACCAGAGAAATTAGAAAAGTCTTTAACATAAAAAATATATTAGGAGCCTAAACATACTCTTTCTTAAAATGTAAGTTTAAAAATAATTGAACTGGCTCAGTTTTCGAGGAGATAAAAGGGGAATACGAAACGTCGATCTCGTCAAAATTTTTGTGGATAATTTCGGTCTGAGCTACAGCGGTCTCACACACTACGGGGTCAGACTTGCGGTAAGGCGACGGTAATAGTTTCCTCAAATACCTATTTTTCAAATTCCTCGCAGGCCCGTCCCGATGTGATCGAATAACCTCCTTTTTTTGAAATCGGTAATACAAAAAGAAATGAAGTAGAAGAACATTCATTAATTCCTACATAATTTTGTAGATGTCGTGTGAACTAGGTGCATCTCTGCTTAACTCTTCGGGGAATACAGGCGTGATGAAATGATTATCTCAAAAAGGAAAAATATCGATAAAACTACAGCCCTATCGTTCCTTCCGCATGATATAGATACTTGCCTACAGTCATCAGTACAATGTTACCACAGTTCTTAGAACCAGACTTCCGCTCGCACCACCGAACAATTCGACAGCACCGACTATGTTCATACTTTTTATAGACGATTCTTAGAAACATGAACAAACTTCAGTGTTAACATCTAAGGAGTATGATTATTTTCCTGATAAGAGGCACCGGTATTGTTGAAAGAAATATTTTATTTTATTTTTGTGATTACGGAATTATTGACAGTTTGTTTGCGCATGACTTGTCCGCACGCGAAATAAGTGACGTAATTGTTTTGTTTGACCCTTTAGTTAATTTGTTAGGTTTATCTATTTCATTATTTTCATGTTGAGTTGAGTTGTAGTTTCGTTATTGCTGGCTAAAACCAGCAATAAAAAATATCAATCGGCATAGTAAATTTCGTTGTATCCGAAAATGAAATTCTAAAATAAAATATCTTTGATACTCTTCCTCCAGTAGAGCTTACCTCTTTATAATCCAGTAGATATTTAATTTCAGTGAAACTGAAAATTATCAAAGGGTAGGTAAACAATTTAACTACACACAATGTTACAGAACAATATTATGTTCATACCTACAAAGAAAACAAACGTTCAGCACTTCATAAAATTATTTAACAGTTGAACAAACAAATATGTGACTAGGTAGGTACAGAAGGTTACATTGTGAGTACTAGTTAACACAAGATATTTACAACTATGTGACAATATCTAACAGAAATATCTAAGAAACAACTATTTGAGAACGATAGAGAAAAAAATATGTATGACCTTTTGCCATTTATTTTAAATTTGCTTCTGCCCGCGATTTCCTCCACGTGACATTTCTTGTTCCCAGTGTTGCCATCACTACTGTTTTAACAGTAGATTTACAGTTTTCACCATGACATCCCTGTTTTCTGTTTAAGTACCAATTTCTACTGTTTTTATTTATTATAATATTTACTAAAGATTTCGTCTAAAACGATATAACCTCCAGTTAAAATACAGCTTGATGCTAAGCATGTAAGAAATAAAATGTCCACGACGACAATCAAAGGCACATTACATATTAAAACAGAAATAAAGGAATGCTATACATTTAATGCAATTGAAAAACTTACGAAGAAATTCAATAAAAGTATGTATAAATATCGAAGACAAAGAAATTGAAAATGATAAATAATTATTTATAAGAATATTTCTAAGAATTTGTCAATTATTCATATTTTTAACATAATAAATAAATAATAATAATTATGTATGTACCTACTTGCGTTTTCAATAGTGTTAAGGGTTTCATTTTCAATTCTAATAAAGTACCTAGTAGACTTAATATTTTAAAGTTTTACTGTTTTCTGCTGTTTTTTTAAATCTGATCTGCTGCTTTATGCTTTGGTTAGGTTGGCAACACTGCTTGTTCCCCTGACCTATCCCATCGCCTGCCCGCCCCTTATCTTCGTTACGCTTAGCGTTCTTTCTTACTTTTTAGGGTTCCGTACCCATACCCTTTGGGTAAACGGGACCATGTTAGTGTCTGTCTGTCTGTCACCAGGCTGTATCTCAAGAATCGTGACAGCTAGACAGTTGAAATTTTCACAGATGATGTATTTCTGTTGCCGCTATAACAACAAATACTAAAAACAGAATAAAATAGATATTTATGGGGGGCTCTCATACAACAAAGTTTTTTTTCTGCGTTTTCGCCCTTCGCGTGTGAATCTGACTCGCACTTGGCCAGTTTTTTTCTTTTTAATCGGCTCATGAAGGTCCTAGCGTTATGTTAGATAGCCTTCCTCAAGGATTGGGCTATAGAATGCAAAAACTATTTTTCAAATCCAACCGGTAGTTCCAGAGCTTAGCGCGTTCAAACAGACTCTTCAGATTTATTATAAGTATAGACTGCAACTGTTGACAATGTTATTTTTATGTATTTATATAATATACTATGTAGACTATATACAGGGTTACTTTTCAATGTTTACATGGTCTTCTACCCATGAATATAAACAACTTTCACTATGGGACCAAATCTGAAATCAGGAAAAAAAATCAGCTGTTTCATACAAAACTTCAATACCTTCTTGAACAAAATGTATGAAACAGCAGATTTTTTTGTTTGTGATTTCAGAGTTAGTCCCATAGTGAAAATTGTTTATATTCATGGGTAGAACACCAAGTAAAAATTTGGATGGTCTTTGAAAAGTAACCCTGTATACAATGTTATGTCTATATATATTACATTATGTAATAAACATTGTTATGTAAACATTGTAAACCCACGCCCGAAAACTGTTTAGAATGTTAATGTTACTGTTTTAATGTTTAGATGCAAGAAAATTTAATGAAATTTTCTGTTGGAAAATAATCAGGTTGGTTTTGGTCCCTAGAGGAGCGGCTGAAGCAGTGGTAGCAATTGTTAATCAATTCATTCATGTGATATCCATTACCGTTTGGATCGCATTCGCAAACTATATTTTTTTTGCGATGGTCCCTAGATACTATAGGGACCATAATCAGCCTATAATGTTCCAACTGCTGGGACAGAGCCCTCCATTCTTCGACAGAGAGTGGGCTGGGCACGCGGGCCCAGTGCGGGTTGGCAGATGTTACATGTCTTTGAATTTTGGTTCTAGACATGCCGGTTTCCTCACGATGTTTTCCTTCACCGTTTTGAGAGCAGTGGTGATGAAAGAATTTACACAAAGTAAAGCGCTTGTCTGGGTCCGAATCCAAGACCGTTACCACTGGACTACCGCTGCACCATTTGCAATTTGACATTTTGACTTTTTTTTTAAAGCTCCTTATTCGGATAGGATCTATCCGCTGTGTCACGTTTTCTAAAAATCTATTAATTTCATGTAGTTTAGTACTTATGTAGGCAGTGTTCAGACTATAGTAAAAATACCTACAAGTTTTATCAAAACACGGAAATTAAAGTAAAACATTGCTATCTTACGGTTATCTTATTACAAACATAGATCGATAAATGGCAAATCTATAAATAACAAACTAATGGTGCGGTTATTTTTATTTCTATAAGAAAATCCAGCAACGTCCCAGCAACTATGAAAATGTCATAAAGTTTGACATATATTTGTATTTTCGTCATATCGTTTGTCTATGCGCAAAGACCGGAAATGTCTTATAAACAAACTTTGAAAATAGAATCGTTTATGTAAAATTTATGGTGTTGACATTTCTGGGACGGATGTGATATCGATCTATTTGTTTGTGTATGTATGAAAAATCTTTAAATAAATTTTTGATTATGGAAGTTTGCAACTTCAAAAAATAAAAGTGTCGCGTGTCTTGTCTATGATATGATCAGTTTTGGCGCGATCACGATTTTTCTTTTACTTTCCTTGATACATTGCCAGAAACTTTAACATTTGCAAAAACAGTTGTAAATTATTCGTCTAGCGTCTGCATTAAGAATATTTTTATCGTGTGACGTATATGGATGGGGCGAGACCAGAGTTTTTCTCGCAGCTCTTTAGTCGCCAAATGACGTTGTAATTTTATGGTACACAGCAACGTCATTTGGGCTCAACCAAAACATACCGCGCGGGGTTACGCTCATCTGAGAACAATTAAGATTTTTGAGCCAACATTCCTATAGAATAAAGGAATCATACAAACAATGACGTGTATGATCATAGGGGCAATTCTCGTAATTTCAAGAACGTTCAAAGTCTGATCTCATTTTCATTCTGTCAGAAATCCTAATTAGTATTATAGATGTGAAAGTTCGTAAGGATGGATGAATGGATGTTTGTTACTCTTTCACGCAAAAACTACTGAACGGATTTAGATGAACATTGGCACACAGATAGTTTATAACCAGGATTAACACATAGGATACTTTTTGTCCCGATATTCCCACGAGATCGAACCTTATGCGGTAGAAACCGCGGGGCGCAGCTAGTACCTCTATATTCCCTACATTTTTGACATTAATGGTCGCTGAGAAGAGATTGTCACTAGATTTTTAACGTTTTTAATTACGGGAATAATTGGCTTTCTGGTCACAAACGTAAGTGCCACTGTGTTTATAACCTTAAACTTCACTAAAAGGCGAATTCGACAAAACTTCGTTATCTTTATTCTTATCCTGCGAATAAATGGACCCCTGACGGCCAAGTTATCGCAAGCGACTTTTGTCTTATATTATACTAGCTTCTGCCCGCGACTTCGTCCCCGTGAAATGTTTTGTACCTACCCCCAACCCACTCCGTAGCATCGCATCGCCTGCCCGCGCTTCGCATATTTCTGTCTTATTTTGTTTTTGCTCGCCTCCTAAGAGTCCTAGCGTGATGGTAAATAGCCTATAGCCTTCCTCAAAAATTGCAAATGCAAAAATATTTTTTTCAAATCCGAGTGTTAGTTCCAGAGATTATCGCGTTCAAACAAACAAACTCTTCAGCTTTATTATTAGTATAAATTTAAAACTGTATCGTTCACGACAAAAATTGCATTTGCGTAAAAATATCGCTTAGGTACGTTAAGACACACGCAACAACATACACTTCCAAATCACAATGTAAATCATTTTGAAGGGCATTGCTAATTCAAAAGCGGCAATCTCCTAGAGCGTTGATTTTTTTTTTTTTTTGATTTCGTTTATTTCAAAAGTAAGTAAAGTGGTGAATGCCGTTTTTGATATTATATAACTCATATGTTCGAAAAAATTGTCTGCTCAACAACGTAAATAACGCAATGAATGTTGTTGAACTGTCAAAATGCAAGCCATTGCTACTGATAGTGTGTTACGCAATTACCCCCCTCGACTCGAAAATATGAATTTTTAACAGTTCTTCCATATAAAAACTGTCAAACGTCAATTTTATACCACAGATAAAAGATCGGTCGATGTGGAGGTGCTTGGTCCCAGGTCTTTGTCCATCAGTGGACCTCTTTCGGCTGAAATGATGATGATTATGATGAGATAAAAGACAGACTTTGGTAAAATCAACCCTAAGACTTTACTACTATGGCTAGCGGGATTGTCCGAAAGGGTTACCGCTGGCCCGGAACATAAAGGGCAAAGGAAGGAACACGGGTGGGTTTTAGTCAGTAAGTAAGAGTCTGACACTCCCTTCCGCTCCACCCAGACCGGGAGGAGTCATTTGATGAATTCCCATCCGCAAAAAAAAAGACTTTACTACTACCAATTAAAATGAAGAAATCAACATCGTAATCTATCTACCTCTATAAGTCTATACCAGCTACGAAAGAGCCACAATATCAACTTTCTCTTCCATTATTCTGGCTGGACAAGCAATTACTGCAGCATATCTTAGTCATTTTAATTAAACCTCATTGCCTTGCCATATCGAGCCATTCTCCCTTGAATAGAAACTTGTTTACTATTAAAATCTTGATGTACCGTGCCTTATTGGGAATACCTTCACTTTCTAATTTAATTAATGTAGGTACCTTATGACCTGACCGGAGTTAGAGGAAAACTAAGGTCCATGACAATGTTAAAAACGAAATTTATTGGTTAAGGAAAAAAATTAAATAAAAAATGAATCTGTCAAGCCTTTTCCCAACATACCTACGTTAGGGTCAACTTCCAGTCTAACCGGATGCAGCTAAATATCGGTAAGCAAAGAAAGAAAGAAAACAAGTTTACTAGTATTTGCTAAAGCTTTTTATGAGTCCCCATTTAGATCAAAAGATTATTATTTTAAAAAAAGGGTTTCAAGAATTACAAACTTGCGAAACGCGAACACACCTATTAAACTTTTAATAACGTTTCTAAAAATATTTTCTGACAGTTCTCTAAAGTTTTAGTTTCTTAGGAAAGCGTTTCCATCATATTAAAACGACCGTCATGAAAATGTCATTTTCACCAGTTTTTGACATTAAGGTGTCAAAAAACACTCTGTATTTGGACAGTCATTATTGTGTGACCGTTCACCAACCAGGTAAAAGGTAACCAAAAGCCTTTAGTGCTTCACCTGATCTCTCTCCGGTCCTGTCGGATTGCCTGCCTTCCCATCGGACTTTGAGAGTGAGAGAAGAGAGAATACACCTGTATCTGCGCATACACTTGTGCACTATAACATCTCCCGCGCCGAAGGTTATTCTCGGTTGGGATTAACCTCTAAGGCCGAAATACGGTCTGGAGGACTATTATTAACCAAAGCATTACTGGCCACCAATTAAATTTTTATAGCTGTCAAAACTATTTCTATATCGACCAAAGTTCAAAAAATATCTCTCAGTGGTTGCTGGCCTAACATTCACCTCTAATTGGTACGGTCGACCGTAAGTCAGCAGAAAGACTTGAACCACAAAAACCGCACTAACTGCTACGATTTTAAGGCGCTGTGAATGTCAAATTGTTACCATGGACTGCAGTTGACTGTATCAACGTTCATAGCGTGCCTGCGCGCACGTGCCCATTAGTATAATGCTTCGTTCATTATTAGGAGTAGGTACGTCTGAAGTACCACATGTAGAAGTCAGTCAAACACTCGAGATGGATTAGTAGTTTAAAATTGGAAAGAATCTTAGAATAACGATTTGAATCATCATTTTAGTTTATGGTCAAGTTTATCGGTTGCCAGTATTGGCCGGCCCTTGATTTAGAACTTCACAACCACAGAGCATGTAACCTTTATTCACAACCGGTCATTGATTTATTTTCTCGTAACTGATGTTTTTCTAGGACAATGATTAGGTAACGAACATAAAGCTGTTCTATACCTAATCGTCCTATTTTCAGGAAAAGCGTGGTAATTGCGTAACAGTGGCAATGGCTTGCATTTTGACAGATCAACAACATTCATTGCGGTATCTACGTTGTAGATCAGGCAAATTATATAATATATCCTTCATTATCATTCAGATTATGGTTGAAAGTGTATTACGCAATCAAGGGTGCTGATCCGTCTAAGTACGTAATCTGGATATCTTACAGATATTTCTTTGAGCATCTATCAACAAAAACATTTTTACAAAAAAAAACAACCGACTTCCAAAAAAAACACTACAAATTGAAAAATAACTTTAATTTCGGAAGTCGGTGTCTTTGGTTCCGCGTTTCCGTTTATTGACACCGACTTCCGAAATTAAAGTTATTTTTCAATTTGTAGTGTTTTTTTTGGAAGTCGGTTGTTTTTTTTTTTTTGTAAAAATGTGTTTATTTTTCACTTTTTAGTGGGTCAGTTTGTAATTTATCTAAGTTACAATAGCCTAATGCCAACTGTTCATCACCTTTTACAAAATATTGCTTTTCCCGATGCTGGGACGTTAATTGTTGAGGAGTTCTCCCGGTAAGAACCAGGAGATCCTCAACAATCAGTCGCAATACGCATTGTGATGAGCATAAATTGCTTAGCAACTATATTAAAGTAATCGAATCGCAACCCGTGAAATATTTGTCAGTGAGTAGTTCCGATGGCCATCTGTGATCTTCATCATCAGCTCCACTTTACCAAGTGATGATTTCCGAGAGCAAATGCTCAAGTTACTTTAAAAAATATCCAAATCGCTGTAGCTTTGCCTATAAAATTTGAGGGTTTCCCTCGATTTCCATGGAATCCTCTTATCAGATTCCAACTTGATGATAATGGGACCACCTCGTGAGTACATCCTTTCAAATAAAAAAAGAACTTTTGGAATCGGTCCAGCCGTCTTCGAGTAATCGGTGAACATACACAAGGTAGCTACTGTAAACTGTTGAGGAGTTCCCTTAACTGTCCTTCGTCTTCATCATCAGACCCCTAATGACAGTCGCAACCCAACTAGGTGTAAAGTTCACATCAATACAAATTAATCAAGCCCAAACACAAGCTAACTGCTGTAAATCGTTGAGGAGTCCCCTCGACTGTCTTTCGGCTCCATCATCAGATCGACTCCAGGCCTTCATTAAATTGTAGTGCTTTAAAATACTTCATGAAAAAATTAACAAACGCACTAGTCGCTCCTACGATTTTCGAAAGTTCCCCTCGATTTCACTGGGATGCCATCATCAGATCCTGGTTTCCTTATCATGGGACCACCCTTGGCATATCCCCCTTCCAACAAAAAAAGAATAATCAAAATCGGTTCATAAACGACGAAGTTATCCGCGAACACACATAAAAAAAATATATATATATATATATATACGGTCGAATTGAGAAACCTCCTCCATTTTTGAAGTCGGTTAAAAATATATCACATTTCTAAAGACTGTGCATTCGCGATTTATTTGCCAAAAATGTAAACAAATAAAATATGAATTATTGGAAAAATAACTTTAATTCCTACACAATAAAGTTCAGTTTACGCTACACTGTCCATAGTGCTAGTCACTCTGAAATCAACTTAATTGTCATGGAAATTAAGTTGATATTTGTTTAACTCAAAGAGATTTAAGAAATGTCTTTGGTTTAACTTGAAATACCAGGGGTGTGCAGCACTGCGCACTTTTACTTTAGGCAGGCTGGCCAGGCCATAACAAATATCTTATTGAGCAAGAGACAGTGATTAAGTCAGTTTCCATACTATAATTAATATTTCTTCGCGGTGTGAAATAACAAATTGACTGGTTCAACAGGACCACATCGGCATCGATTAACCAACTGACTTAACAATGTTTACAGCAATCGATTAGTTTATCTATACATATAATAAATCTGTAGAAGGGTCAATTCTGTACATTGAAAATATTGAAAAAATAAATAGCGGGGGGTGTTGCTGGATCGATACCAAACCCAAATATGTGATTAAAAAAATTTTTGTCTGTCTGTCTGTCTGTCTGTCTGTCTGTCTGTCTGTATATGCAGGCATCACGTGAAAACTAACGGTTCGATTTCGATGAAACTTGGTATAATTATACCTTATTATCCTGGACATAAAATAGGATACTTTTTATCCTGGAAAAATACGTAGAAAAAAAAATCTTATTTTTCGGTTTTATTCATAGACGTTGTTCTGTAGAACCGCGAACACACGTTGCATTACCCGTAGTGGATAATTTTCCATTTCAATTTAAGAGAATACAGTTTCCTGTAGCTTTGTGTTACGCCATGAAAATAAATAAGGCTCAAGGTCAGACCCTAGGAGTTGCTGGCGTAGAACTTACCGCGAGTTGTTTTTCACACGGGCAACTTTACGTAGCTCTTTCCCGTGTGAGCAGTCCAAGAAATCTTCATGTTCATATTCCGGACGAGCTCACTAACAATGTTGTGTATGCTGAAGCTCTCAATTAACTTTCTGTCGCATTGTCACGATCACTTTTTTATTATTGCAAACTTTTCGTCACTGTCAGTAATTTACTGCTACATGCTACATATCAAGGTCGGAATTACTATGGAAAAAATACTTACTACAGAACGCGAGCTCAACAGCAGTAGCTCAATAGAGGGATCTCCTTTATTATTATAGGCTTAGCCGTATTTGGGTCCAATAGATATTTATAAGATGTCATTGTCAGAGTTACTCAAAATGGAGAAATAAACCATCCACGCGAAGACCGACATCCGCGCGGACGGAGTCGCGGGCGGAAGCTAGTTTATCAAATAAGACGGCTACGTTGGCTTGACTTATTACTATTTAAACTTTTAATACTTAGATGCTTCATACAATGAACACAAATGAAAATCCCACTATAAATCATTTAACAGTTCGACTATTATTACGATTTCATTGGATACAAATGTTTGACATTATTGCTTTATGTCGATTTAACTCGCTCTGATTGGTTGTAATACTTCAAGAGCTGTCATAATGTTTGCGTTGCCTACCGCAACATTGTCATTATTTTATATGCATTTTACAGCGCTACAAGGATTTTTTGGCGCTTGAATGACATTGTCAGGGGGCGCTGGGGGGGGGGGGGATTCATTAGCGGTGTTGTACACTTTTTTTGTAATGGGTAAAAAATGTTAAACTCGCGTCAGGACACGTGACCCTGTTCGTAAGATTCGTAAGATGAGACGTGCTATAGATGGGCAATCCACCGGGTTTAAACCCGGTGCTTTTGATAGACACCAGATAAACACGTGTAAATACTAAACACCCACAAAATTGGGTTATTATCAAAGCACCGGGTTTAAACCCGGGTGGATTGCCCATCTATAGTCGTGAACCCTGATCGTAAGATGACACGTGACCCTGATCGAAAATTCGTAAGGTACCAAAATATCAAAAATTGAAAACTAGTATACAGGATCAAATTACAGACAGACAGACATACGGTTACAGTTACAGCTTACAGGTTACAGGTTACAGGTTACGTTTACGGTTATGGTTACGGTTACAGTAAACAACGTTAATATTCAAGTTTTTACTTCTGCCGGCACTCCCGGAGTGCAAGCCATCGTTTTTTTTTTCTGAAATGATATCTTTAAATCAAGATGGCGACGTTAGTTCCGATTTTGACCGCACCAAAAAGACTCTTGTACAAACTATAAATGATACACCTCTAGAATAGTCTATTGTAAAAAAACAAACAATTAACGCGGGAATTTTAATATTGGAACGTCAACTATTGTAGTGTTGAGTTCCAAGCAATGAGTATGTACACAGTACTCCTCGCTTAGTTAAGGTAATACATATTTTACATTTACTTTGTAATATTCTTTTGTTAGATAAAGGTCGATGTTTACGCGAGTTAGTACCTACATAATGAAAATTATGTGTTTCTACAAATTGTTGGTTGGTAGGTTGTTCACATACATATGTTATTTTGTCAGCCTGCTAAGACCTTCGATGGGCGATGGAATTTCAAATGATAAAATAAATAATGTTTGTTTCATATTTATGAGAGGCCATTCCTGACTCCTGACTAAACTACTTCTTGCTGTCGACAGATTGACTTTTAGTAGGTATCGTAATGCGTGAGCTGTCATAGTGACATTAACATGACGTTACTCTCTTTGAAATGCATTAATTTCTTTCAATAAGTAATTAGCATCGACGGGATGCCTAACCTAACTCGTCGTCATTTTCAGGGTTCCGTACGCAAAGGGTAAAAACGGGACCCTATTACTAAGACTTCGCTGTCTGTCCGTCCGTCTGTCACCAGGCTGTATTCTCTAGAACCGCGACAGCTAGACAGTTGAAATTTTCACAAATTATGTATTTCTGTTGCCGCTATAACAACAAATACTAAAAACAAAATAAAATGAATATTTAGGTAAGGGGGGCTCCCATAAAACAAACGTGTTTTTTTCGGCGTTTTTGCCTTGTGGTGCGGAACCCTTCGTGTGCGAGTCCGACTCGCACTTGGCCAGTTTTTGTACATTTAGGCGATTGGAACACTGCACCGCATTACGCAGCGGGGTGCGTGAAATGAAGCTAAATTCTCCGCACGGAAGCGCGTTTTCGTTGAATTTGTATGTAAAAAATCACGCGCGGTGGGCATGCTATCTGCGTCCCGCTGCGTGATGCGGTGCAGTGTGCCCATCGCCTTTAATTGTTATATTTACTACCTGCCTCACAATCTTTTATATGTATAAGTAAACCATGTGCTAGCTGTAAGTATAATAATTATTACGTTAACTATTAAGATTGCTTAAAAGTGTGTCAAAATCCGGACAAACCTATCGAGGTTTTGTTCCATAATTAATTAAAAAAAAATTAAAAAGAAAAGTTGAAAATTCACTTTAATTTTTGTGGATTTTCTGAAAGAGCCACCTCCATTTCGCCTATTTCTCGCACGCAGGAAGTTAGGTAGGTACTAATGGTAGAGTATACCAACAAACGCTGACTTTTAAATAAAAATATTTCAGAAATAGTTATGTGCAGGCAGCATCGTAAACGTGATAGAAGTATATCTTTAAAAAAAATAAAGAATAAAAGAGATTTAGTGTGAGAGTCACACAGATAATATCTGTTTCTTCTCTCTGATGTAACAAATTGTGCCTAAACGTGACGCGTCCTTGAAATTTCACTCGAATCGCATTGAGATATAAGTACTTACGTACTAGAGTTACCGCCGCGAATCGATAATTTGTAGCACGCTTTGTGGTCCATGGACCAGAAGTCCTTAGTCTGCGCCGGACGCTTGTCGCGACGTGACACGTAGCACTGATACAGTTAATTCTAAAAATGCCTTCAAACCACTCTAGAAAATTGAATAAAAGTCAAGGAGTGACGTTTCACCGGTAAGTTTATTGTATTTTCTGTAAAACGTGCGTTGCCACGCTGTACAACATATTTTGTTCGCAATGTCAGCACTAGTACGTAAGTACTTTATACCTCAATGTCGAATCGCCCCTTAAGACGTTTCGAAAGTCACCTTGTATGTCACAGATTATGTAAGTTCCTATTTTATACGACAGACAATTAAAAGGAAAAACAAATGCCTACACAATTTCAGCCAGTACGGTTAATTTGGCTCGTTCCCTCCAAAATTTAAAACACAAACGTTCGAAAGTACGAACAGTAAACTTCTCTACATAGTAACAAAATCCGAATTAAGATAGGGCGATATCGCCACAGACTATCTACTGAAGCGAACAGGCGCAGATTATGCAGTACAACAACACATGCTTAACCTAACACGATCGAGGTCACAGGCCAGTGGTACAAGTGTAAATTAGTGACTAAATACTTAGGAGTAAGGAACCTGTCTCTCCGCCGACGATAAGCGAGAAGTCAGTAGAGCTAGCTACTAGACACGAGTTAGCGTGCAACGAGCAGCTACAGTTAGTGTGTAGTTCTGATAGGTTTGTCGCTGGGCTATGAGCGAATGCGACGAGTAGAATGAATGGCCATTTCTTTTTTAGGGTTCCGTAGTTCCTACAAGGTACCCTTATAGTATCGTCATGTCCGTCCGTTTGTCTGTCCGAGGTTTTGCAAAGAGACCGTTAGTATTAGAAAGCTGTAATTTTGTAGAACTGTGTATATCAATTACGCCGACATAGTGGTAAAATAAAATTTTATAAAATATTTTTTTAAGGGTACACCCAACATGTGAAGTGAATATTTTTTTCGACGTCTACCCCATCGTATGGGGTATCGTTGAATAGGTCTTCTAAAATGACTTGGGGGTTGCCAAAATTATTTTTCGATTTAATGCTCCATTTACGAAATATTAAACTTTAAAGTGCAAATTTTTGTTCCGGTAGGGCGTCCCCCCTCCCCCTCTAAAAGCTAAACTGCTGGCTTGAAAAATCTGAAAAAATTCACTATGATAGTGCATTTCATGAACTTTAAAGGAAAATTATAGCGGTTAAGATAACTTCATTTGTTTAGCAGTAATAGTCGTTGAACTTGGGTGTTGGATAATTTTGTACCAAATACAAAATCCTTAGCATTTATCCTTTAAAGTGACTAAAATGAAGTAGTTGCTTGTTTATAACGGTAAAGACTTGCGTTGAAAAACAAGATATAATATAACGGGCTACTACGAAACCCTACACTGTGCGTGGCCCGACACGCACTTGGCCTGTTTTTTTTTAATACCATCTCGCAGGTCATCCTAGGAGGTTAGCGGCTGTTTAACTGGACTTGTCTGCTTGCACTGACTGACTGGACTGGTACACTCAAATCTTTGTGGTACTTTCCTGAAGAGACCATTTCAGACATCTCTTCACACTCGTCTTCACATGATCATGTCCAAACTTTCTTTCTAAATTATTTATTTCTATTTTCTTTCAAAAGTCCAAACTTTTAAAGAAACTCTGACCTCTGAGTTTGTTTCGGCCTTTCTTCTCAGAGTAGTCAGATAGGAAACGCCGACAACTGCATTCAGTGATGGATTATTAATTATTAAATAGTTTTTGTAAATAGATAATTGCTTCATATTTTGCAATAAATTACCAGGGTTGTGTCATCGTGCTTGTCTTTCTTTTCTATGCAGTCCGACAGTGACCGCGCTTTAGGTCATGTAATCTCCATATCATATATGCATATGTGCATATCTTTTACCGACACCGGACCTATATCTATTGTATGTTTCTTCAACGAGAAAATCGTTGAGATCTAGTCGCTTCCTGGTTGGCGTTGAGACAGGTGCCTAAGTAAACCTGATTTCTTTAGGCATTGTGTACAGCTTCCGTGTTTCTAAGTCCAATGGACTTAGAAACATTCCTGAATGTAATTGAGATAGTGCCAAAGTCAATATAGTGTAAAATGTAAGTGAGGCGGTTTCCTAAAGACATTGTGCCTGCATTCTGTTGCTAACTGAACTAGAACCGAATGAGAATTCTATTTAATCAACCTGCCCACGCGGGAAGCTAAAGGGAGAGCGCTAAGGTAGCCCGCGAAATTCAAATTTTCTTATATTTTTTGCAATTTGCTGGTCAGTATTAAGTTGTACGTTGATTAAAATATGATTCGCGGTCGTAACAAATATGTATTTACATAATTATAATCATTACAATCAGTAATACAACTTGTTAAGTTAGTATAATCCCCAAATGTCAAGATTTCATGAAATAGTCATTCTTGGGGATTACTTGGTCTTAGAGAGTTGTGTTGATGACTTTAATGAATATAATTCTGTAAATACATATTTGTTACGGCCGCGAATTATATTTTAATCAACGTACAACTTAATAGTGACCAGCAAATAGCAAAAAACGAAAATAAAAAATAATTTCGCGGGCTACCCTGGCGCTTTCGCCTTAACTATGTTGGATCCATTTCCAGTCTAACCGGATGCAACTGAATACCAGTATTGTACATGGAGTGACTGCCTACCTAAACTCCACAACCAAGTTTCTGGGTAACACGTTACCCCTTGGTAAGACTGGTTGTTAGACTTTTGGGCTTCTGACTATCCGTAACGACTGTCAAAGATCTACGAATGATAGCCGGGACCGACAGCTTAACGTGCTTTCCGAGGCAGATAAGTCTGACCTAGCCTAGGCTTTAAAAATCTCACAAGTAAAAAAAAGGTGCTCAATTATAAAGATAATTTTTCACGGTAATTAAAAGCCGAAAAAACCAGAACCCAGGAACTAATTAAATGTCCTTTTTTGGAAGTATCCAGTTGACACGGTGGCCTTTACCGGTTCATCGACCAACCACCCCTTACTTCCCGTGGGTGTCGTAAAAGGCGACTAAGGGTCTTACCGGAGAATGGGCAGCAGCGTTCTCTATTTATTCCACCATCATACCATACTGCGATCGCCAACCCGCCTGCCAAGCGTGGCGATTATGGCAAACCCCCCCAAAATTGGGGGAGGCCTATGTCCAGCAGTGGACGTCTATCGGCTGAAACGACGACCAACAACGAACCAAAATGAGTGCTCAAGAACTTCCGGTAATTTTGTAGGTAGTTTATTTGTTTTTGGAAAATAGCTAAACGTCATTCTGATGTTACATAAGTAACGGAGCTGTTTCGTAAAACATCTAGCGGTTTTGTAAAACAGCAGATTCCACAATCCATCTGCGATATGTACACGATCTGGTACTTAATCCTCGAAGGTTTAGACAAACCTATAGGTAGTAACGCCACATTTCGCCAGTAATTTTTAAGTACCATGTCGCACAAGTAGTAGAACATGGTAATTATTTACAAACATCAAAGCACTGAACTTCCTCTATAATTATTATTTTTAATCTGGTGATAAACTCGCAGAAAGTGACAACATTTTTGAAGTGAAAACTTCTTTAGCGGCGTTGTACACTTTTTTTTTTAATTTATCGTCGTATTCATTGCTGACCGTACGGTCATTATTCCTACGCCTCCGCTACAGACGTTCCCGTCCACAGATATACATATACAACGTTATTTTTAGTACATGCGAACCCTGAATATAGTTTGTTCAGAATAAATAGGTAACTGAATCGATTCCAATAATTTTTACCTCATTTTTATATTTTGTCCCAAAAATATTTAAAAAAGGTTAAAAGTTGAACATCGAGCGACACTAAATAGGTTAACCAATCTCCGCGCCAAACGGTTAGGTACTTAGGTACTATTATCAATGAGCGCAAGACGGCGCGGCGCGAGCGGCGCGGGTGAGCATGTTTTTGTACGGACAAACTGGTAACATAACAAGCTTATAACTTTGTGATTTTTCATGATACAGTTTTGAAATTTTGTACATAGATTCTTTAAATAAAAATACTAGACACGTGTTTGGGGTTTCGCATATACTTACTAAAAATAATGTTGTATCTATATGTTCCCGTCTGAAGGATTTTCAAATCGCCGCACAGACAGATGCGACCCGACTCTGGTAGAACAATTTCCATAAAGTTTTCATAGAAATTGTTCTACTAAAGTCGCGTCCCACGTTTCTGCGTGAGCCTTGAACCTAAATACACCGAAAAACTCACTATATTCTCGGTTAAGTCGATAAAAAAACGTAGGTAGGTCGGTCTATCATCTCTCCCGTGTGACTAACTCAATGAAAAAACTTACCCAGTGATATAAATTCTAAAATTCCTCGCTGTGACGTCACATCGGCCTTGTACCGAGACATTGGCGCAAATGTCGATGTCGTAATAAATGATACACTAGCTTTTACTCGCGACGACGCCCGAGAAAGCAGTATATAGTAACTGCTTTGCTGAGAAAGCTTTAATATTAGTCCCTTGGTTATACCTAACTAATAAAGGTGTAACTGTTAGTCTATGGTAAAAAGAGAGGGTCGGGTGCAGAAAAAATAAATTGCATTGTCTTTGAAAAAAACTTTCTTTAATGAGGATCTTCACTGCCAGTTTTTCACGATAGGTGGTGCATCGTCGACATGGTCATTGAAAGCTGTCACTTACATACATTTTGTAACCTTTCATTCAGTCATTTTTAATTTTCTCGATAATGCATCTGTGTGCTGTATCAGGATGTACTAACCCCGGTGTACATTTATTTCCCATAAATATAACTTTAAAAAAAGTGGGAAAAGGCTATACGTCGCAATTTTTTTTTTTAGTTCTTCTTTCAACTCTTTAAGCTTTCTGGTACAATACATGTTATCGATAACGATGATGGACCGGTTTCAACACAAAAAAATGCGATTCAACTGACGTAAACGAAGCCATAATGATTTAACAGCAGCCATCGCGCCGCTGGCGACATCTGCACTGAGCTTTGCGTGTGGATCCCCATTGGTATAACTCTCCAGAAACTCTAGCATGACTAGTTTGCAAAAACCAAACGTTTAAAAAACTCTCTCAAAACGGAAAACATCGTGAGGAAACCAAAAATTCGAAGACATGTGACATCTACCAACTCGCACGACCCGCGTGGTGGAGATTATTAGCCCGCTCCCTCTCAAAGAGAAGAGGCCTATGTTCCAGCAGTGGGAACATTATAGTTGATTATGTAAATGAAACGTTTAAATAATAGAAACTGTCATAAAATTCTAATCGTGATAAATAACAAAAACGGTAATCTTAAACAGCTGCTTGACAAATCATTTTTTAAAATCCGCCATGACAGAAAATAAACACGTATGGCGAATATTTTAAACCCAAATCGTTCAAATAAAAATTCCTGATCTTTGACCCATAAGCCATCACGCTCTATACAGTTATTTGCAAACGTTACGAGAACATTTTTGTGGTAAATATCATAACAGGGCGTGCGATTCTCCTTAGAAATGTATTCCCCTTTTTCTTTTTTCTTTCTAGAGCAATATTTTATTTTTCATAAAATCAAGGTCTGCTGTAAACACGTCTGTCATTTTCTTTTTCAAACAAAAAATACCCTATTTTTACCGCCGTGAGTAGAAACTACCAGACAAATTGGAAAAGTTTTTAACATTAAAAAAAAATGTTAGGAACCTAAACATACTCTTTCTTAAAATGTTAATGTAAAAAAACTTTTTAACAATATAAAACCGACTTCCGAAAAAAACACTACAAAGTGAAAAATAACTTTAATTTCGGAAGTCGGTGTCTTTGGATCTGTATTTTAGTTTTTGCCACCGACTTTTTAACACCGACACCGGCAAAAACTAAAAAACAGATACAAAGACACCGACTTCCGAAAAATTTAAGTTATTTTTCACTTTGTAGTGTTTTTTTTTGGAAGTCGGTTTTTTTTTGTTAAAAAGTTTTCTACACTTTATTGCATAAAATTCAAAATGTGCCAATTGATTAATACATATTACTTGAGTTATCGACTCGCCCACAAATAAATCAACTTCGTGCGAATCGCCTATACAATAAATTATATCCATACTAATATTATAAATGAAAAAGTGTGTCTGTCTGTCTGTCTATTACCTCTTCACGCTTAAACCGCTGAACCGCTTTATATGAAATTTGGTATAGAGGTAGTTTGAGTCCCGGGAAAGGATATAGGATAGTTTTTTTTCCCGATGTTCCCACGGGATCGACACTTATGCAGGTGAAACCGCAAGGCGCTGCTAGTTATTTATAAGTGACGATGCGCCCATTTCGGGCGAGTAAATTCTTGTGAATCAACTAATAAGCCGTAAAAGTAAGACTAATAAAAATTTACCATCACGACACTAACCGTCTTATTACAAAACGAGATCTAATTTTAGATTTAGCCTAAACCTTCGAGCCAGTTACTCTATTTTGAACTTTATTCCGACAAACGTAAAGTTCTTAATGCAAAATTGATAACTTAGACTCAGGTTTAACGTCAGTTTTTGTAATAAGAACTTTAGCTTCGTCGGATTATAGTTCGAAATTTAAAAATGGCTGGATGGTTTAAACCTGGGTTTAAAGATAAATCTTGTTTTGTAATAAGGCTGTAAGTGTCTAAACACACTATGCCGATGTTACGCGACCGAAGTTCAGCATGATTACGCCTGCAATGCTATTTTAATTACTGACGACACGTTATGCCGAAATTACGTTGCGATAAATAGCATTGAAATAGAATTGCGGGCGTAATCTTGCCGAACTTCGGTCGCGTAACTTCGGCATAGTGTTTAGAGACTTACTCTCAAACTTAGTTAATTTATTTCAAGGAAGTTCGTTCCAACCCGGTGTCCTGCGACATCTCTCCGACGTTTTTAGGGTTCCGTACCCAAAGAGTAAAAATGGGAGCCTATTACTAAGACTCCACTCCGTCCGTCTGTCCGTCTGTCATCAGGCTGTATCCCATGAACCGTGATAGCTAGACAGTTGAAATTTTCACAGATGATGTACCTATTTCTGTTGCCGCTTTAGCAACAAATACTAAAAACAGAATAAAATAAATATTTAAGGGGGCTCCCATACAACAAACGTGTTTTTTTCGGCGTTTTTGCCTTGTGCTTTGCCCCTTCGTATGAGAGTCCGGCTCGCACTTGGCCAGTTTTTTTATTTCAGTTTTCGTTTACTCTAACCACATGAAATTACGGCGTATTTTCGCTCATTTTATGATTTTTTTTTCAGCTTTATATTTACTATTTTGATTTGAGCTCATGAAAAGATAAAGAGAACTATCCTTTGAAGACATTATGTTGGTGATAAAAATATGTGCCAGAAAAAGTTTATGTAATTTTTTATACACCTAAGTACTAATTTTCTTTTTTTTTTTCTAGGTACTCCCTACTAAATGTGCAGACATTTCGGGAAGAAAGAAAAAAAAGATAAACTGTTGAAGGCTAAGTAGAATCGATATTCCAAAGCCATTCATTATCTATGCCCTAAAATTGCTCCAAATACTAATTTCGAATCGATTGTATTGTATTTCAAATTGTTGTTACAAAATTAATTAGTCACAAATTGTCGAAATGAGTTTGACATATCGATTCAATTAGTCGGTTCCAGTTGTGGATATGAAATCGATTACCATTGTAATTCGATACTAAATTAGGGCGATTAACTCGATAACAAATGTACAGAGAGACATACGGTCGTTGGTTTTAGAAATTGGGGCGTGTCTATTTTACTTGTAGTGTTAAAATCGATACAGAATCGTAATAAAAGTGACCTTACCGATAATTTAGACAGAGCTAGAATGTATATATTTTAAGGGAAATATTTAACTGACAAAATTTTTTTGCGCTTCTAATGATGCACATCTTTTTTTATTGAGACTCTTTTTAACTTCCTGACCTTTTCACTCCGGCTACATCCAATTTGCTCGCAGTTACTTGGCTTGGCTAAAATAGGAATGATTTGAGGTCCACAAAAAGAGGCACAATAATTATATTAGAGTGTACAATTATATTTTTAGAAGCACGAAATGGGAATTTTTAATGGTTCGATTAAATACATGCCTATTTTAAACAAAAATGTAAAAATTAGTTCTTACAGAATTAAAACTGTAGGTACCTAACAGAGCGATTATACTAGTCTAATATAGTACAACTATAAACACATTAATTAAAATGTAAATTATTACCTATCTATAGTAGTAAATAAATAATAACGACTATATTTTATTGCCATTATACCGAGAAACATCGGGGCACGGCCAAGTGTAAATTATAGTAACTCGCGTAAGGATAACCTTCAAAAAGTTTGTAATATTTAACTGATCCTCTAACAATATCTTGCGCTTCTAATGCTGCGCCCTTTATTAAATAATCGAGCCTCTTTTTAAATATCTGATCTTTCTCGCAGTTGGTCTCAACTAGCCAACTAAGTTAGGGTGCTCCGACCAAACGAGTTAGTTTAGGTTGGAACTGTGACCAGCCATATGTGTGCCGAATTGGTGGCAGTAACTATGCTAGGGCACCCCGAGCAAATGGGTTAGGTTAGAACTGTGGACAACCTACATAATAATATGACATACTAAATACTCAAGTAACTGCGACTAACTTGTCGCAGTTACTTGAGTATTTAGTATTTTTAGAACCCCAATTAGGAATTATTTGAGGTTCACAAAAAGAGGCGCAATAATTATATTAGTGTTCAATAATATTTTTAAGAGCGCAAAATGGGAATTATTAGAGGGTCGATTAAATACAAAATAAAGTTATCGAATACAGGAAGAAGATAGTCATAATTAATTATAGAAAAGATTACAATAAGACCATTGTTATATTAAAATATTTTGTTTGCGATACAAAGCGTTTAATGTGATACTAGTCATAGAAACATTGTTATAAGTGCATTGTTGTTATGAATAAACATATTATTTTTATTAATCATCGCTTTATTTTTAATGGTTGCTTCAAGCAACTTAATATTAAGTAAGTACCTATTTCATTTTTATTTTACAATTCCCGTATTTTTAAGAACGTTCAAAATGGGGGCCTAAAAAGGTCACTTTGGCAGAATCATAAAAGGATAACATTATGAATCATAAAGAACAGTTAACTGTTAAATTAATCGTATCAAATCCCATTGGTAAAGGATTTTTAGTTATTTTTTTTGTCTGTGCTAAAATACCAATCAATCCAATCCCAATCAATCTCTTTGATTATACCTACGTAGTGCAGCGAAATAAAGGAAGACACGGACTGTCTTCGCCATATTATGATTCATAATGTTATCCTTTTATGATTCTGCAAAAGTGGTATTTTTAGCCCCCCTGATCTCTGTCAAAAATACCTCCATATTTCCTAAATTTTTGACAAGATTGTGACATTGATAGTCGCTGAATGATTGCGACTTGAATTTGAACGTTTTTTTAAGTACGAGAATTGGCCTTCAGCTGGACGTCATACCAAGGTAATTTTCAGACAGTAATTTCTGACTCTTTGAAATTTTTGGGAAATTCAAAAAAACTAGTACAATTCAGAAAGCCAAAGTTTAATCAACAGTTTAGAACTACAGTCATTCCAAAAATGTATTTCTTCATCAACGTAAATAAATTGATAATTTTTGTCCTCTAGCATTTCATTTAAATAACGTTTTATAAGTTAGTGTTGATGCAGTATATGTATAGTTATAATATAGCTCGAACATTTTATACTTTCAGCCACTTCAATAATGTCTTCGGGTACTTTCACTAAAGTTCACAAAATGTCAATCTATGTCAACGGCGCATTCCCTCTATCTACTCAACGCAGACGTCCTCGTTTCCAGAATTTATTTACAAACAAAACAACGCGAATGCATTCCGCAATCAAATCATTCGCAGAAGAGATTCTCGATCCGTCACATACATCAAGACATTAGTTTTATACTTCCTATTCAAATCACACTGGGCACCGAGTAAATACCAGCAAATAGAATGAAATCTGTTATTTTATCTACTAACATGTACGCGAAAGGCCTATTTACAAGAAATTCTATCGCAGTATCATTCTTGATCAGGAAACTAGCGGACGCTGACACCCCTTTCTCATTTACTTCTATATCAGTAATTTGCGTCATAAGAGATGCGTGCATATTAAATTTACTAATGCCTTTAAATTCTGCCTTGTCAGGATCGAATATCTTTTTGATACCCATATCGTAAATTAGTTCAGGCAAATTCTCAACCTCTGTACGCTGCTTAAATCTAGGCATTGTTACATTTACAATCTTCTCCCCATTATGTTTGTACATATTGAAAATAGACGACAACCTAGTTTTCTGTAGATTGTAAAATAGGTCACTGACCCAGACTCGTTCTTTTGGCAAAAACACTAACATTGTTATCCTACGTGTTGCACATGGAATTGCTAACACCGTAGCGCCTATGTGTGGGAACTCTACGATATTAAATGATCCTACTCGGTTCATCATACTCACTTCACCGATTTTCACTCCTTTACGAGAATAAAAGGGTTGTATCTCAGTGTCACTGTTAAAAGGGGTCTTCCACTCACTTTTGAAATAGTTCGCATCACTCATAAGAAGCACTGAGGACATAAAGTCATCGTAATACACTATATGGTCGATCACTCCACCGGTACCGTCTTCAATCACCTGATTCACCTCTCTCGCAGATTTCATGGGCTCGTTGAAATCAAGCAACAATGCTTTGATCCCGTAAAGTTTTTCTATCTGTCGCACGTAGTACTTCTTCACTGCCATCAGTTTGTCCATGGCAATCACACTCTTTCTCCTACATTCATATTTTAAATCTCTGCTGAGCTTATTTAAAATATCGCTCAACTGATTTTTGAAGCATCTGTTCTTGTGATGTTTGGTTACATTCCAGATTTCTTTGAAGGTTCGTCCGTCAGCTCCTTCGGCCAGCGCGGACAGCTGCAGCCAGGTAGACATGGGTGAGTAGACAAAGTGCGAGTCTGTCTCTTGAGTGACCCTTTGCAGCATTCTAACTGAAAAGTCGTACGCTGGTCTTTTGAGCAGTAGCAGAGCAGATCGTTTGCTGCAGTGGTACTCGTGCGCCAAAACACCGCAAGTCCACAGAGTGAGTAACGTAAATAGTTTAATCTGCATTTTCGCGCGCTGCGTTCAGCGTTGTTACCGGGCAACTGTAAGGCGCGCGCGTTGTAAGTTGAATGAGCTCCTCCCGCCTCCGATCGCGCAGCTCGTACGGAGTAACAGTTAATTTAAAGATAAGTCTACGTATCTCGTCTAGATTTGTTTGGGAACTTTTAAGTTTGAAATGTTCTCTGTATGGTTTGGACGTATTGTAGTAAGATACGAGTACTGCAAGAACTGAAGCAAGTTCACTTGTTTAGGCTACCGGACCTTTAAGTTGTTTTGCCGGTAAGGTAACCTAATTATGCGCGCGCCTAACGGTGACTGTCGTATGTAGTACATTAGCGGCTGAACTAACTGGTGTAAGGTCGTGCCTTAATTACGTCTTGGATAATGTTATCGCCTTTACCTAGTAGGCATTCTTTAAGTAAGCGTGACATTATCTATCTTATATTATTATTAAAATTTATTTATAAGAAAGTTGTGTTAGTTACACCAAACAGCTGTTCCCTACATTTATGCTCGTATAACTCGTCAAAATGTAGGGAACAGCAGATTCTTTTTTTTGCGATTTTAGGTTTGTTCCTATAGTAAAAGTTGTTCATAATGATGAGTACAATGACCTCTTAAGAGATTGTTAATGTTTTACCAATAACCCTGTATATATTTTGTTTAAAATGATGAACCTACCAAACAGGCCAAAATTTGAAAGAAATAGTAACACAGTTAGTTATCTGCACCGCAAGTCAAGCGGGACTGTTTAAAATAATAAGTTTCTGATGAAACAATGAGATCGGTGCACACTTTAAAAAAAAGATAAACATGAATGTTTAGGACGCAGCTTTATACAGAGGATTATTTTAAATTGGCTAGGGAAACTCTGGAGACGCGATGTATATCGATATCTAAAGATCCTTAAATCAAAATATGTTTTTGTGGTCTTATATCGACATTATTGACCATTATTAGTCACTTGAAATATCAGCTAAGAAAACCTGTTGTTTTGGGTACCAATATCTTAACACGATAAAACATACGAAAACAGTTTTCCTCAACTCATACTTAAGTAACAAAACTAACAGGGGTCGATGACCTCTTAAAAAAACATTAAATCTTAATATTTTTTCGTTTATCGTGTTTAAACATCGCGTCTGCGGAGTTTAAAAGCCAATTTAAAGTAACCTTCATAGTTGGCCAATTACAGGGGCCCGTAGCTAAATAATAACAGCCGCACAGGTCGATTAATCAGGTTAAGCTACGCTTGCCGCGGTTGATCTGTGGATGGGTGACCATCTTTACATACCGTGACCCCTCCGTGCCTTGAAAAGCAGTTGGTCCCGGCTGTCATTCTTGAATCTTTGACAGTCGTTACGGGTAGTCAGAAGCACGGAAGTCTGACAACCAGTCTTACCAAGGGGTATCGTATTACCCAGTAACTGGGTTGTGGAGGTCAGATAGGCAGTCGCTCCATCTAAAATACTGGTATTCAGCTGCATCCGGTTAGACTGGAAGCCGACCCTAACATAGTTGGGAAAAGACTAGGCAGATGATGAGTTGGCCAATTACAGTCACTGGTAGTTCGCACGGAGACTTTATATTTTCTTAGGCAAATACTTATTAGGGCCAGTTATTTTGAATGTTATTAATTAATAAATGGGCGCCGGGGACTTTAAGAGTCCCGGATCCCGGAGCCGACGAAGGTGTCCAATATACTTCTGGATGAACGTAGAATGTCGAACCCAAGATCCTCAATTCAAATTATGTTGAAGACTGGTTTCCACTGTAGATAACCGGACTAAGGTAACCAATTGGTTCTTACAGAAACAGTATTAAATAAAATAAATTTTCTAAGGGATAAAAAACCATCCCGCCTGCGCTATCACTAGACGGACTCCGCCAGCCGCACAGTCGTCTCCGCAATAGGCGGACTCGAGGAACGGGTCTCACGTCCAGGCCAGACGCCAGACGCCGCTCTAGATCCTGGCTGCGAGACGAATGTCTCGAGGTGCCTCTCCTGAAATTGACAATAAGGAGACCATATAAGGGAAAACTAATTAACCATCCTTGAAGTGACCAAGCTTGGAAATGTAGAAGGCTAAAACATTAGCCGGTTAACATGGCCTTTTTCAAATACAAGATAAGGAGCTACGACTTCTGTTTGCCTGATCCTATAAAATACAAATTGCTGCTAGATTTATATCATGTTTTTCTATAGATCCAACCATCCTGGAACAGATGAATAAAAATGTTTGGTCTGATTTCGAATTAACCTGAACTTTATTGAGCCACGTTGACGAAAAGCAGATGCAGCAGCACAGTAAATTGAGATAAAATGTGGTATTTTACCGCCAAGAATTTCTCAGTAGCGGACTGACGGATTAAAACCGATTACTTAATGACCGCCCAAAATTAAATAGAGAGTTTCAAAGGAATAATCATCATCATCATTTCAGCTGAAAGACGTCCACTGCTGGACATAGGCCTCCCCCAATTTTTGGGGGGTTGCCATAATCGCCACGCTTGGCAGGCGGGTTGGCGATCGCAGTATGGTATGATGGTGTAATGCATAGAGAACGCTGCTGCCCATTCTCCGGTCTCCCTTAGTTGCCTTTTACGACACCCACGGGAAGTATGGGGTGGTGAAAGGAATAATAAAACAAATAAATGCGCCTGTATTGTCCCACTGCAGCACCCTAATTGCGGAGCACACTATCAATCTCAATCTCAATCATTTTGAAGGATATTGCTAATCCATTGCTCCATATGTTCGAAAAATTTGTCTGCTCAACAACGTAAATAACGCAATGAGGTTTAGCCCTCTCGGCACTCATAAATGTATGCAGGGCAAAGGCCTCCTTTTCCTTTTTTTAACCGACTTCAAAAAAGGAGGAGGTTCTCAATTCGACGGTATGTTTTTTTTTTTGTTTTTTTTTTGTGTTTGTTACGTGATTACTCCGCCAATTGTGGACCGATTTTCACAATTCTTTTTTTGTTTGAAAGGGTATACTCTCGAGGTGGTCCCATTATCATCAAGTAGGAATCTGATGAGAGGATCCCATGGAAATCGAGGGAAACCCTCAAATTTTATAGGCAAAGCTATAACGATTTGGGTATTTTTTAAAATAACTTGAGCATTTGCTCTCGGAAATCATCATTTGGTAAAGTGGAGCTGATGAAGAAGACAGATTACTTTAATATGGTTGCTAAACAATTTATGCTCATCACAATGCGAATGGTGAGTGGTTGTTGAGGAGTTCCTGGTTCCTACCAGGACGCCGGGTTAAAGGCAAAACCGACTATCTGCGATTTTTTTCAGTTTTTCACTTGGTTTTTAATTCTCTAAAGATACACTTTCTCGATTTATTTGTTTCTTTATTCAGTCTACTAAATATATAATCGGGTTTTTACATTCGGTAACTCGGGAACGGTAAGTCCTGCGGTTTAGTTGGTTTTACCATTAGATAAAGAATCAAATGCCAAATCGCAGATAGTTGGTTTTGCCTTAAACCCGGCGAGGAGAACTCCTCAACAATTAACGTCCCAACATCGGGAAAAGCAATATTTTGTAACAAGTGATGAGCAGTTGACTTTAGGCTATTGTAACTTAGATAAATTACAAACGGATCCACTAAAAAATGAAAAATAAAAACTTTTTACAAAAAAAAAACAACCGACTTCTAAAAGAAACACTACAAATTGAAAAATAACTTTTATTTCGGAAGTCGGTGTCAATAAACGAAAATGCGGAACCAAAGACCGACTTCCGAAATAAAAGTTATTTTTCAATTTGTAGTGTTTCTTTTGGAAGTCGGTTGTTTTTTTTTTTGTAAAAAGTTTTATTACTCACATCGATCCTACGCCTATGGCACATGGACCAAGGAATGACTAATGTCAAAATAATGCAGAAATACAGGCCATTTAATGTCAAAAAAAAGGCCCATTCCTCGTGGTCTAACTCAGTAGTCAAACTGATTTGACCACGAGGAATTTTAACATTCTTCGTGGTCAAACTGTCAAATTTATTAAAAAATTACACCCTGTGTGATAGTCTTGAAATAAAATTGTACAGTTATAGCCAAAAGTTTTGTTAAACGTTATTTATTTAAAAAGTAACCTACACCTATATCGCCATGTATAAATTCCATTTGACACTTTATTATGAATTCGTCTTGGAATATCTGTGTTTTTTTTTTTTCTCTAAGTGCAGAAAAGTCCCAAATTATTTGAACATTGCAAATGCAAACAAGACAGGAAAATAATACAAGTGACACAGAAATACAATTGTCATTTTATTTTTATTTTTCCCTTAGACTACATCGTATACAGTATGTTCAAAGAGGTTATATAGTTACAGTTTGACCACGAAGAATATTAAAATTCCTGGTGGTCAAATCAGTTTGACTACTAAGTTAGACCACGAGGAAGGAACGAAAAATAAAAAAAACCGGCCAAGAGCGTGTCGGGCCACGCTCAGTGTAGGGTTCCGTAGTTTCCCGTCCGTCACAATAAGTGTTCCCACTTATGAGTTTAAGGGTGGGTATCCATTATGTTCGCGCTCCAGCAGCGCTCCGCGCTCCTGCAACTGCTCCCGGTAGTGGGTACGTGCGCGAACACGGAGCGTGCAACATTGCACGCTCCGCGGCAGGCGCTCCGACTCGTGATGGTTTTCAGCGCGAACACAAAGGGGAGCGCAGTGTGTCAAAGGGGAGCGCATGTAGAAGTGCGCGCGACGTATCCATTGGAGCAGTTGCAGGAGCGTGGAGCGCTGCTGGAGCGCGAACATAGTGGTAACCCAACTTAAAAAAGGCTATTTGTTACGGAACTCTAATAATTACGGAACACTAAAAACGGGCCCACAAAGGACGGTGATAACTAAAAAAAGAGTTATAGATTCCAACCACACATGGAAAGTTCGAGAAAATGTTGTCTATTTGAGTCCCACCACGAGTAGTGGGTAGGGGTTGTAACATGGAGTGATAACCAGCGTCATTTAGTAATTTAAATACTGCAGTATTGCTGTTACTAAGGTAGTCTTCGTTAAAATCTCCAAATATAATGCAAGAACTATTATGCGACAATAAATTATTTATAAAACCCACTGCGCCGCTGTTGGGGCATTTGCATGATCTATATAAGGCTACTATTTTCACATTATTTACTTCAAAAGATACTGCTTCACAGTGCTCAGTTCCGGAAATTTCACTGTAAGATCGTGGGTTGGAATATTCTAGATTATGTCTTATCATTGCAGATACACCAAAGCCGGGGTTTGCAGAATACTGTTTCGGGCCATTTGTTCGAACTATTTCTTCAAAATTATTCATATTGAATAAATCTTGAAGGCAACTCCAAGTTTCTACGGCTAAATAAATGTCGCATGCCATCGTCTGCGGATCGGTTACTACATCCTGCAAGTGTTTACGTAGAGATTGTACGTTATGGAACATAATTTGGCAGGAACTGCGGGGCTCTCTTAAAAAGCGATATATGGGAATCAGGGGATTTAATTTTAATTTTCGCATTTCCGTTACGACGGAATCATGCTCAGATGGTGGACGTGGAGGACGAAAGATCTCGGTAACAATGAATAAACCTTGAGCGCTAGTGGCACGTGAGCAAGCGACGTATAACATAGATCTTAAAATATTGGGCTTTAAATGTACTACAACTTTTTCTAAGGTGGAACCCTGACTTTTATGTATAGTAACAGCTTCAGCGGGAACTAGTGGGAATTGACTGCGACGCACTTGTAAGTTTGAAGATTTGTACCTTTTCACAGTGTACGTAACTGGTTCTATTGGAGTCCAATTATTTTTTAACCGTGTTTGATAACGAGTGAGGGATGTTGAGCTCTGAATTCTTTTTAATTTGCCTATATTTACGTCATCGAAACATATCCAAATGCGTAATGGTCTTCTCTCACCGGTAGTTGGATTGACTGCAAAATCAATAGCAGTCAGTACCCCCGTGGTTCCATTCACTAGTCCGTCTGACGTGTTAATATTTACTGTCATCATATATTTAGCCGTGACTCTTAAAGTTATAGCATTAGGTAATCCGTAGGTTTGAGACGTAGGTAACTTGGCAACTGTGTTTAGAGCTTTTTCTTTCATAGCAGGATTAGCTTCGCCACTTACTCTATCCACAGCCCGGGATATCGCTCCTTCGGTAGTCATATTTGAGAGTGTTTTAGAATTATGCTCATCAACTTCTCGGTTACTGCTAAATAGATGAACTGCGCCCTTACACGTGTCTGGAAGTGATGAGTTACTAAAGCACCGACCTTCAATTAAATTGACATCTTCAGGTGACATACATCCACTAGCCATATTATTTAATGCCGTTGCAAAGGCAACATCATCCCTTTGACGCATTATTTCTTTAAGCTCTGTCAGTACAAATAAATCCCAAAGCGGCGTACCTGCTATTTCTGCTAAAGGATTTCGAGAATTAGCTTGAAACACCCAGTTGTCGCCAACAGGTGGTAATTGTCTGAAGTCTCCAACTACTATTACTGAAATTCCAGAAAAGAAGGTAGAAGAATGAAATATTTGCTGAAGTCTACGATTTATTTGATGGAATGTCCTGAATCCTAGCATTGAAATTTCATCAATTACAATTAAACGTAGTTTTGCTAGTTTTGTGGCCAGAGTATTGGCCACACTTGGCGACAGCTCTGGTAAAATATTGCCCGCTTGAGACACTGGAAGTCCAAGTGCGCTATGGATTGTTTGCCCTCCTATTCCGAATGCAGCTTTACCGGTAAAGGCTGTTAAAAGTATTTTTAATTCATCGGGATTACTACCAGCTTCTCTGTTAAATAAGAGAGTTAGGCATTGATAAATTGCTTTAATCAGAACACTTTTGCCAACGCCAGCCCCACCACTTATAAATAAATATAATGGATGTGGAGAAGTAATGGAAAAGTGTTGATAAATATGAAATAACGTGTCTCTTTGAGCATCATTTAGTTTTCTAGTTAGAATCAAAAAATCGTCATGGGACAAGAGAGGCGGTTGCGCAATGAAAGTTGAGGGGTCACCACACAATTGCGGCCCGGGATTTCCGCCTGTAATGAGGTCTTCTGCTATATCTACTGTTTGTGTCTCAAATTCAAAGCCTTCAAATACATCCACGTTGACTCCTCTTCCTTGCAAATCTTCTTCTTCGTTTATTAATTCTACATTTCTTATTTCTGTTAGCAATGTTTCAAACATTTCAGCATCACCTAGTTTATTGAATTGTTTACTTTCGGCCTTTATTCTTTCTTTATACTCGTCAAATATGTCCTTTATATTTATGTTGGGATTTAGTAATTCTTCCTCCTCGCTTCGCCAAGGGATGTATAGCATTATCTGTTCCCTATAGAAATTGTCTGGATCATCAATGTAACTGTACCGGCGAAATCGTATTATTCGAGTTTTAGTTCTTTTCCGTATGTATCCTAAATTATCTTGCAAAGGAATCCAATTCCCTTCCGCTTCAACTTCTTCAACAGCCTGGGAATAATCAATTGCTTGAGAACTGTCATTGAGAGTTTCTATTGAACTAGCTGAATGAGTTTTTTTGGAATAGGTGTAATATGCTACAAAATGAGAAAGACTTATGTTTTCTAACGATAGTGGTCGTTTTGAATAATAATCAATAATACCCTTTTGGAATATATCGGAAGAATCAGGTTCGAGGCTTTGCAATTCAAGGTAACTTTTTAAAATATGCACTCGCTCTTGTGGCAAACCAGTGTTTATGTACATTGCAGCTTCACTAGTTCGTGACAGCGGTAAACCAGTCAGTACATAGATTGCCTCTTGAGCAGAGATCTCACTAGAATTTAAGAATATATTAGATACTATTCTTAATGAATCTTTAACACTTTTATTTCCTTTTTTAGCTTCGTCCAAAGCTTCACGCAAAAGACGGGACATCCCTCGGTCAGCCTTGTTAATATAGTCAACAATATATACTGCGCACGCAAAGGGGTCTAATATGAATTGGATGTCCATGTTTGCTTTGTGCAAAGCTAAGATTTTTTTACTGAAAGGATTAATAAATACATCCTGAGGTCTGCGTTGAAGGACTACAGTAGGTCGTTTTAGGGTGCTTCTAATAGCAAATATGTAATCTTCATACCTAACTTTAATCCAGTCCAAAAAATCAACGAAAGTGTATATTCCTGCAGGAATATTTTGTATTTTTTGGCAGATGTCTTTTGCCAATTGTTTTGACTTTCTGAACTCTGGATCGTCTTTTGAAAGTTCTATTAATACTTTTGTTTCATCCATGGGGAAAAATGGTATTCCAAAGCGACACAGTCTATCTGATGTTGGCCGGCATGTATGTGTATGTTTATGTAGTTGTAGACGTCTAAGTTCATCAGGTACGTCAGTGCTGTTACAGGAAATAATATTGTCAACAAATTTGGAAATATCATGAGCAGATGCTGTATCACCGGGTACAAAAGTGGGCGCTTCGTCTAACCATAACATCATATGAGCATGAGGCGATCCTCTGTGCTGAAACTCAATGCGATAATAAAAGTGAGTGATTTTATAATTTAAGAAAGGTCCAGATGAACAGGACCAGGTTTTTTGAATTTCTTTTAATTTGATTTCAAAATATGTGGCGCAAATGAACGGATCGGATTGTATAAGGCGAGTTTTTGTATCGTATGCCAAGTTTTCCGCTTCAAGCTCAGTAAGTTTTTTCTTATCAACTACTTCACTAAGCAAGATTAATAATGGAATCCATTGCACTTCAGCAGCAGATAAAGTTAAAAATAAAGTGGGAACACCGAACTGTCTAACCATTGCCAACAACTTTTTTTTTTCACTTTCCCAGTGAGCAGGAGAATTTCTAATTCCTCCAAGAACACGATAGCCATCGTCATGTTGAACTAAATTGTCAACAAAATTATTTTGAAGCACATTACATGCAAATACAGGGGCACCTCTGACAGTTTTTTTGCGTAAACAGGTCGTAACATTATTTTTGACGGCAATAGTTTGTTGTTTTTTCAGGGCAGTAAAAAGGTAATCAGGTCTTACAGCTCGCCTGTCATTTCTGGAAATTTCTGAACGTGTGACTTCAGAATGACTTAAGTTCACGAGGTATTTTCGCTCAATAGCGCAATGTACTTTTATGAAGGCCAGCTCTTCCAGATGTCGATCAAAAAGCAAGGAAATTGGCCTTTCACCTTCTCCTGGAGCCATAACTATTGTTAGGTCTTGGTTTTCATCTAACAGAGTTTCTGTGCCACCAGGATTTACATCAGGGATCTCATCAACATTGCTCTCCTGCTCAGGTGCACGACAGGTACATTCGACAGTGTCTTCAGGTTCATTATTTGTCCATGAACCTTCAAGTTCTATACCATATGTCCGAAACAGATCACACGTTACTAAATATTCCGCTGCTCTCCGTATGATTTCCGGGCGGACTTGTTCTTTTCGACCATGTTTATAACAGAATTTACGCTTCAACTCTACAGTGATGACATTGTCATCATTTATCGACCGAGGCAAAGCTTTTACCATGTTATTTATTTTTACAGGTACATTAATAACATTTCCTGATAAACCATGCTGATATCCTAATCCCTGGCCTCTACGAACTATTTTCAAAAATACGTGACGAGGGCTTACTAATCTCTCCTCCATTGAAGTTAATTCATTCAAAACATCCGGAATATCTGGAAACTTCAATCCATTAGCTATTGCCAATCGTGGCATTCGCCCTTGAATTATATATTTAGCACACGTACAGCAAAACTCCGCAGATTCATCACAAGGATTTAAATTAAATACACTTAACGCGAATTCTGCATTATATTTAGTCGAAATAGAATGCTTTATTAATTTCCTTACAGAATTTTTGTGCCATAATCTACCACAACATGAACAAGGATGATTGTATCCTTCCTTGGTGTTATCAAAATATTTTCGTTTAACATTATCCCAATATTTAATAGAATTACAACGCGCCGATTGTCGAGCTCTGGTGTCTCTAGCTCGTTCAATTTGTGAATAATGTGGATCTTCGCGAGCTATTTGGTGAGCCTGGGTATCACGCCGTTGCTCTATATCACGGAAGACTGGGTTTCCCCGAGCTATGCGGTGAGCCTGCGTATTTTGCTGCTGTTCTGTATCCCGGAAGATAGGGTTTTCTCGAGCTGCACGGTGAGCCTGCGTGTCTCGCTGCTGTTCTGTATCCCGGAAGATAGGGTTTTCTCGAGCTGCACGGTGAGCCTGCGTGTCTCGCTGCTGTTCTGTATCCCGGAAGATAGGGTTTTCACGAGCTACACGATGAGCCTGCGTGTTGCGTTGTTGCTCTGCCTGTCTAATGACGGGAATCTGACGAGTGGCCCTGTGGCTCTCAGTGTTTCGTATTTGCTGAGTCTGTGTGTAATCAGTATTTTTTCTTCTACGTTTGGTTTGGCCGGACCCAGTATGTTCGTTGCTGGCATGTCTTAATGTAGGACTTGGTTTTTCTTGACTACTATACGTAAGTGCTAAACAGTCAATGGTCTGGATATCATTAGTCGGATTTTTGTCTTTCTGTGATTCATCTGTAAATGTTGGACTTTCAATTATCTGCGTACTACCTGTAAACGTTGGACTTTCAAATATCTGCGTACTACTTGTAAACGTTGGACTTTCAAATATCTGCGTATTATCTGTAAATGTGGGGTTTTCAATGTTTTTCTTGTTATTAACGTTTTGACTTTCAGTTTCTTGAGGCTGTGTCTTTTGAGACCGTTTGTTTTTTTTCTTTTCGGCATCCTTAATTTTACATTTTTCTTTCTTTGCTAGTATATTAAGGAACAAATTTGCTGGTGGCCGGGCAGCTCTTCTTGCGGTGTTAGTTGATGGGAAAAGTTCTAATACACCTCGAGATAACATATCAAACAAATGACGTCGCATTTCCTCGGCAATGAAATTGATACAGGATGGATTAACTCTCAAAGCTAAAGCGGTGGCAAAACAAATGGCGAATAGCCCACACTCAATACTATTATTTGGTTGACGTTGGACACTAGGGAATTGTATTTTATTATTATCCAAGTATGGGAATAGTGCGTTAACGTAAACGTGCTGCGAATGACTTAAACTATTATATAAACTATCATAGACCCGTAATATTCCATTGATGTAATAAATGCAAATCCAATGCCCCACAAACCCGACTTCTCCGCCATATATAATTTGTAAATGAGACTCGTTTGAGGCACAGGCTCTATTAGTTCCGGATAAAGAAAAAGAGACACTTCTCTAGGCCGAAACGATGTGTGTTGGGCTAACAAATCATGAAAGGCGCGCACAGCGTCGTCCTCAACATGATTATTACTGTTCAAAATATACGAGAACATTTTAATACCGGACAATAAGTAATTATACACAAATGTTCAATGTAACTATACTGTATAAGCAACACTATGTATTTTAACAAACTAGTCTACTTCAAATCGTAATTAGCTAGAAGTCTGTTGTACGTATCAAGTAACTGCGTACTGTGCGTACATACAAAATGAATATGAACTATATCCGCAAAAGAAGTTAATTTTACCCACAATCTAATTTAATCAAACCTCGACGACTATTAGACTGTGCACTCATAAAATTACGAATATGTTTAAGTGCAACTTTCTTTACCACGGTAGGTCATGAAAGCACGGAATATCTTAACATCGACTTTTAATAAAATGACGTCATTACGCAACGCCATCTATCGAATCATTTATGAACTGGTTTTTACCTTAACATTTTGATGGCGTTAAAAAAATGAATTTTAGTTTTGTTCTAAATTGCCTTAGCATGTTGCTGATAAAAGTTTTATGTAGTTATAAGATACCGCCAATGCCAAGGAGAGACCAACCGAACAATTCGATAAAACCCGACCCAATGTAATAAGTACCTACAGCGCCATCTCTCGGCGAATTGGGTTACTAATTAATACATAGACGTGCCAGAAGTTTTCGGTGGTAATTTTGGATTGCGAGAACCGATTTTAATAATTCTTTTTTTGTTTGAAAAAAGATACGTTCAGGATAATAAAATATGTCATGTATGTTATGTATATGTGTGTGTGTGTGTATGTGTGTGTGTGGTAATATGTGTGTATGTGTCTGTGTATGTATGTATGTATGTGTATGTGTGTGTATGTGTGTGTGTGTGTGTATGTGTAATGTGTGTGTGTGTATGAGTGTATATGTATGTATGTGTGTGTGTATGTGTTATGTATGTATGTGTGTGTGTATATGTATGTGTATGTATTATGTCATATCTCTATGTATTTTACTGTGTGTACATAAATTATAAAATAAATAAATAAATATGTAAACGAAGTTTAAAAAAATGCTTGTATATACGATTATACTACAAACTTAGTCCAGAAATTATTTTGTACAACTTTTTGTCTTTTTTTTTCAAAAACTGTTGTTTCCATCAAGTTCAAAATGATTTTCCTAGAAAGTCCTTATAAAGTTCTACTTTTCAGATTTTTTTCATATTTTCTAAACTTATGGTTCAAAAGTTAGAGGGGACACATTGTTTTTTACTTTTGGAGCGATTATTTCCGAAATTATTGACATTATCAAAAAATGATTTTAGTAAACCCCTATTCATTTTTAAATACCTTTCCAACAATATATCACACGTTAGGGTTGAAATTAAAAAAAAAATCACTTCCCACTTTACATATAGGGAGGCTACCCTAATAAAACATTTTTTTCCAATTTTTATTTTACCACTTTGTCGGCGTGATTGATATACATATTTGTACCAAATTTCAGCTTTTACCCATTATAAACAAGCAACTACTTCATCTTAGTCACTTTAAAGGATTCATGCTAAGGATTTTGTATTTGGTACAAAATTATCCAACACCCAAGCTCAACGACTATTACTGCTAAACTAATAAAGTTATCTTAACCGCTATACTTTTCCTTTAAAGTTCATGAAATGCACTATCATCGAGAATTTTTCCAGATTTATCAAGCCAGTAGTTTAGCTTTTAGAGGGGGGGGGACGCCCTACTGGAACAAAAATTTGCACTTTAAAGTTTAATATTTCGTAAATGGAGCATTAAATCGAAAAATAATTTTAGCAACCCCTAAGCCATTTTAGAAGACCTATTCAACGATACCCCATACGATGGGGTAGATGATGAAAAAAATATTCATCCCCACTTCACATGTAGGTGAGCTACCCTAAAAAAAAATATTTTCCAAAATTTTATTTTACCACTTTGTCGGCGTAACTGATATACGTACTTCTACAAAATTTCAGCTTTCTAGTGCTAACGGTCACAAAGATTAAGCGAGGACGGACAGACAGACGGACAGACAGACATGGCGAAACTATAAGGGTTCCTAGTTGACTACGGAACCCTAAAAATGTGGAAGAAGCCATAAACTTTTTGTGAGAATAAAATTTATATTTTCTTTTTAAATAGTATCTGGCATATGTTTTGTGGATAATATGCCTGTATTTGAAATTTCGTTAGTGAAAAGTTTTTAATGCCTTCTTTTTAATGACCGAATTACAAAATCAAGAACATAATATACATAACATCACACCTAAGGCCGCTATCCCACTGGCGTTTTACGAGCGTCGGCGTCTCTCGAACATCTGCGCAGCGTCAACGTTGCGCAGACGCGACGTTGACGTCGCGTCGTCGCGTGACAAGCATTAACGTCCGCTGAACGCGACGTCAACGTCGCGTCTGCGCAACGTTAACGTCGCGTTTGTTGGCAACAGGTACAATCACGCCGTCCTGCTCTGTCCGTGTGGGTACGGGCGGGGGCTACAGCCGGCGGCCATTTGCGCACAGATGCGACGTTGAGGTCGCGTTCAGCGGATGTTAATGCTTGTGACGCGACGACGCGACGTCAACGTCGCGTCTGCGCAACGCTGCGCAGACGTTCGAGAGACGCCGACGCTCGTAAAACGCCAGTAGGATAGCGGCCTAAGGGTCTGAACAGACGGACTGCATTTGAGCTGCATGCCAGCTGCAACTTCGCAATTTGGATGCAGTTGTCATAACTAGACTGCATCCAAACTGCGATGTTGCAGCTGAAATGCAGTCCGTCTGTGTAGACCCTAAGTATATTATTATATTACCATTTTTTATTTCCTCGAAGGGTTAAGAAGAGTATAGGTGCCTATTATAGTAAACCCACATTCCGCCAGTTTTGAACCCCCATAGGGGACGAGCCTATTGCCAACGAGCACAAAATGCAGACTCCGGGCTGCTACTGACAAATTCCAATAGGTATCTACATATACTAATTAATATACTAATTTCATTACCATTGAACACCATACATAAGTAGCAATACCAGAATATCGACGGATATCCGTTAGTTGATGTCATTTGTGATCTCATTTTCTACGCTGCATTAGTTTCCAAAGGTCGTAGTCGCCGCCGCCGCTCTATATACCAAGAATAATGATGATACGTACATAATAATAGCAATACACTGGTGATCCGGAACGGGCAATGCTGTATTACAAAGATGTACTTGAAGAACTACTGAAGCGGAAATAGTTGAGGCGTCGGACTGGCGATTATGTGATCATCTTGTAGTGCATCTATGTAATATACAATATGTAAAGTATATCATCCACATCAGTTAATAAATTAATCCTCCTGACCGAATTTCGGCCACGGTGGCCCATCTCAACGGAGCTTGGTAGAAAATAATGTCTGTGCAAACTGCGTTTACTTATGATATACAATTTACGATACAGTCATGTTCTCGACAAGTCTTGTAAAAGTCTTGTCAAAAATCATGTATTTTACATTGTATTGACGTTGTTTTAGACATTTATTGTTAATTGTTCATAGGAACTGCTAAAGGAACTATCAAGTCTCAGTAGTTCCTTTAGCTTTTGCAAAGGAACTACTGATCCCAAAAATGCTCAGTAGTTCCTTCAAAGGAACTGCTAAAGGAACTAGTGAGCACAAAGGATCTTTTTGAGATTTTTGACAAGTCTTCTACAAGTTGTTTGCTGCCTCGTATGCTTCCCGTAGCTTATGTTAAGTAACTTTTTGATTTAATATATTCTGTTTATACATACTTCGATCAATAATAGTACTATCGATCGAAGGTTACATACAACTTGTTTTAGGTATACCTAAACTATAATCGAAAGTATTCTTTAGACAACATGTAGTGAATATTGTTATACCCGAGTAAACACGAGATGATGAGTAAGTAATCGTGAAAGGAGAAAGAAGTAGCATTCTCTTGTGAGGTAATAAAAATTACTATCGTCACACTCATCAATCCATTTGACAAGAACAATAGAATATTAGTTGTTACTGCTCATAGATTCAGATCTGGACACATTCCAGGTAGGTAATCCTATCCTATCCTACTTCCTATCCTATCCAGCTGATGATGGATGGATAGATGTTTGTTACTCTATCACGCAAAATCTACTAAATGGATTTGGGTGAAAGGAGAAACCCAAACTCCATAGAAACTTGGGCCTGGCGTTACAGGGCTGGAATTTGGCCATAAATTAGAGCATTTAGGAAGGTTTCACGAGCCCAATTTTCGCGTCTCCCAGCAATGGCCAAATTCGTAAAATCAGACAACAATGTTCACTTTTTAGGTTATTTTTAGTACCTAGTTAAACAGTGATATTTTTGAGACTTTCGTTTCCTACGTAAATCTGGAACGCACATGTGCTGTGCTGCAGCACCTGCCGCCTATCACGATGAGGTTTTAGGTACTTATATAAAAAGCGCTTAGGGGATGACTTCCGATTTATCTGATTGTTCTTGTAGCGGTACTGAAAACCTCAGCAGAAAACTATGTTTATTATACAAGGCCCACTTACATCACTACTGGCTTGCATTTGTTAATATTGTACCTAGGAATTTGATGCAATCTCAGATTACAGTAAGTAATCTGAGATTGCAATAATATATTAAAATAAAAAAAACACAGGTAATTGTGATGGTTTTATTAATTACTTTCTTCATTAGGATTATCATAATAATAACACAGTAGGTATCCAGAAATTGTGCAGGAGGCAATTGACTACCCTGGTGCCATGCCTAACCAAGATACCATATTATGCCCATGGTGTGGGTACAGCATCCAACCGTTCTTTTGCTAACGATACCGGTTCGGTTATAGCTTCCCTTCCACTTAGAGAGCTGTCGACTAATGTATAAACGAAATACATCCTATTACTAATATGCCTCGACTTTATTCTTCCTCTTAAGTTTGAGTCCGGTATTGACAGCTCTTGTTGGAGATCAAGGAAATGCCGGGATGCTCTATTTGCTCGTACCCAACAAGAGTGACAGACAACACTTGAAGCACCCACCTGAAAATAATATATCTACATTAAAGGGTGCCTTTACACCAGAGATGTGTGGTGTGTTATTGCCCACTTTGAAAAAGAATGATCTAAAGAAATCCTGATGAAGCTGGTTAGTAAGCCTGAGTTAGCTTAACCAATATCACACTGTTCTAATTCACTTAAATGTTTTAGCATACTAAATAAAACTTTTGAATGCCCTTGTTATCAAAACTAAACTAAAAAAAATGTTATTAAAAAAGCATGAAAAAAACTATTATATTAACCGTGCGTGGTAGGTACCATCCTCTTATAACTTCGTGTATTCTGTGTTCTTGCACTGTACCAGTAGTCGTAAGTTGATGGCAACGAACTCGTCTCAGAAGAGAACGTCCACAGTGAATACACACTCGTTGGTGTCCTGTAGGTGTTTGTTCACTCCCTTCTGGTATATTTCCATCAAGAGATACAGCATTGGCATGATTCCAGCAAGCTTGGCGGATTAGTCATTTTCATTTACCTGAAGCAAACATTTATCATTTGACTATTAGGTCTATCATTAGCATTTAGCAATAAACATCCGAGTGGCACATTTGGGTAAACATAAGCGGCCTTATTACATTCCCACTGCAGGGACACAGGTCTCTCACTCCTCTCCGAGAGGGAATATAATTAACCAATAACCATGCAGGTTCAATCCGGATTGGTGATGGATGTCACAGTCATGTCTTCGAATATGAAGCATCACATCTGCACATTCTGGTATCATTACATAAAGTACAACTATCAACAAACAACTGAAGAAATGCGATAACACTATTTAGTTCGACTACATTAAATTAAAACATTGTACAAAAATGTTACAATATAAAAATATCGGATACTAACCGTTTGAGGCGCGCGCGACACATTCCTGTACAATTGAAAGAATCATTTTCATCTTCCAATCTTCGCCTTCCGATTGTATGGCAGTGGGCCGTTGGTATTCCGCAATTAATGCACAGGTTCATGATGTCGTGCCAGTCGTCAAAAAGAGCAATAATCAGATCCGGTTTTCCAGCAAAAGTCAGCACAGGTGGCAGGTTATGTAACGGTGTCCATTGTTCAAGCGAAGGTCAGTCAGAATGCAATCAATTTCGGAGTCCAGTATTCGATTAGAGGTCTTATGAAAAATAAATCCCCAGAAATACAGAAAAACAACACATTGACTTGCGCAAAAATCCGAAAAGCGAATGACATTAATGACATGACATTACAACCATGCATGACAATTGTCAGACGTTGACATTGACATTTGCCGTTTACTAGTGCAATCCATGTTGCAGTCGATTTTATCGATTATTTATTTCTTTTAATGTTTTTTAATGGCGATTACGTTAAATATCTATAAGTTTCCAGATTTAATTGTTTTACATTGATTTTAATACCTAAAAGTCATTTATACTAAAACAATGGAGTGTTATTTAATTATTTGTATCAGCATCGATTTCCACTAAATCGATCATATTCTTAGGGTACGCTCTATTGATAGAATACCAGCATTTGTGAAGTTAGTGAGGTATAACAAAATAAGTGTTGTAACGGTTTACAAAGGTGGTTTAAAACAAAAAATTAGAAATCTAATTATTTTCTACACTTGGCCATTGTAAATGAGGCTAAGATTTAAATGGGTTAATTTAGCAAAATAGACGATTTTTTTGGTACATATCTAATTCGTGTAACGGTTAGGCCCAGAAACGGGTTTCTCCTTTTGCACATAGATAGTCTATAACCAGGATTAACACATAGGATACTTTTTAACTCGATATTTCCATGGGATTGAAACTTATGCAGGTGAAACTGCGGGGTGCTTGCTAGTAAGTAATAAGTTTGCGTTCATGATGAAAAAAACGAACTCGCCTAATTGAGTGGATTGTGGGCTTGGGAAAGACCTATATATCACTTATTGATGGACTGTTTTCGATATGAGTCTGTTAGATTATTATCTGTTTGGAAACATGAGGGCGAACCGACTTGATTTAGGCACATTCCATAAAGTGCTGTCACAACCAAATGGTGATGATGCGAAGAATCAGGGGGCCTAAAATATAACATAATGGACAGTTGACCGTTAAGTTAATCGTATCAAATCTATTTTTCAGTTTTTTTTTTGTCTGTGCAAAATACCAATCAATCTGATCCAAATCCAATCCCAATCTCTTTGATTATTCCTACGTAGTGCAGCGAAAAAAAGAAAAACACGGACTGTCTTCGCTATATTACGATTCATAATTTTATCCTTTTATGATTCTCCAAAGTGGCCTTTTTAGGCCCCCTATTCTGTTGTGTTTTAATCCGTACTAGTGCGTATTTAGGGCAAAACCTCAATTTTCGTCTATGTTCATTAATTTAATCATGTTATTCCAAACAATAATTAATTGTTGACAAAAGTGATGAGATATAAAGTTGCATTGAAACCTGCGGGATAATTGCGTAATGCACTATCAGTAGCAATGGGTTTCATTTCGACAGTTCAACAAAATTCATTGGCCTATAAATTTACGTTGTTGAGCAGACAACATTTTTACCGACTTCACAAAAAGGAGGAGGTACTATGTTCGGATGATTCTGTTTTTTTTTACCGACTCCACAAAAAGAAGGAGGTACTATGTTCGGATGATTGTGTTTTTAGGGTTCCGTACCCAAAGGGTAAAAACGGGACCCTATTACTAAGACTTCGCTGTCTGTCCGTCTGTCCGTCTGTCCGTCTGTCAGTCTGTCTGTCACCAGGCTGTATCTCAAGAACCGCGATAGCTAGACAGTTGAAATTTTCACACATGATGTATTTCTGTTGCCGCTAAAACAACAAATACTAAAAACAAAATTAAATAAATATTTAAGGGCGGCTCCCATAAAACAAACGCGATTTTTTTCCCCTTTTTTGCTCGATATCAAAAATGGCAACAGGTAGGCACTTGAAATATTCACAAAATACTCAGTTGTATTTTAACTTTAATAATAAATAATAAAATTAAAATAAAATAAATATTTAAGGGGGGCTCCCATACAACAAACATGTTTTTTTCGGCGTTTTTGCCTTGTGGTACGGAACCCTTCGTGTGCGAGTCCGACTCGCACTTGGCCAGTTTTTTTTTTTTGTATGTTTGTTCATCGAATTCTCCGCCAATTGTCGACGGATTTTCAAAATTATTTTTTTGTTTGAAAGTAGATAGTTCTGAGGTGGTCCCACTGTCACCAAGTTAGGATCTGATGATGGGATCTTAGAGAAATTGAGGGCAACCCTCAAATTTTATAGGCTCACTTATTGTTTTTTACCGACTTCACAAAAAGGAGGAAGTACTATGTTCGGATGACTGTATGTTTTTTTTATGTATGTTCACCTATTACTCGAAGACGACTGGACCAATTCTAAAATTATTTTTTTGTTTGAAAGGGTATGGTCTCATCATGGTCGAATCATATTAAGGGATCTCATGGAAATCGAGGGAAACTCTCAAATTTTATAGGCACACCTATAGTGATTTGAATATTTTTTATAGTAACTCGTGCATTTGCTCTCGGAATGCACGATTTGGTGAAGTGAAACTGATGATGAAGACCACAGATGGCCATCGGGACTACTCAATAATAAGTATTTCACGGGTTGTGTGTGATTCGATAAGCAATTTATGCTCGTCACAATGCGTATGGTGAAGTGGAGCTGATGGTCACTTCTGAGCTCCAGTTCTCCTGGTTCTTATTAGGAGAACTCCTCAAAAATTAACGTCCCTGCATCGGGAAAAGCAATATTTAATAATATATAATTTTATTTTTGTACAAGGTGATGTTGGTGGTGTTAACATTATGCTATTGTAACCTATAAAATTACAAACTGACCCATTAAAAAGTGAAAAATAAAAACATTTTTACAAAAAAAAACAACCGACTTCCAAAAAACAAAGTGAAAAATAACTTTTGTTTCTGAAACACGATATATCTGCTGTTAGTTGTCGAGGAGTTAGGTACTCTGCAGACTATCCTGACTGCAGCATCAGGTCATGACTTGATGATCATGAGACCAAATGTGGTAAATGCCCTATCAAACATCAAAACAATTTACTAAAACAGTCCTTGCCTGTTCGAGTAACTTCTTACTGTTAAGGAGTTGTACCTTCCATCATCAGCCCAGCTACCTGAGATGGTGACAACCATACGCAAATACACAAGATACTTCATAAAAACTTTTTTGCAAAAAAAAAACAACCCACTTCCAAAAAACAAAGTGAAAAATAACTTTTGTTTCTGAAGTCGGTAGCTAAAAACTAAATTACAGATCGATAGACACCGACTTCCGAAATTAAAGTTATTTTTCACTTTGTAGTGTTTTTTGGAAGTCGGTTGTTTTTTTTTTTTGAACATAATGAAGCAATGGATTAGCAATATCCTTCAAAATGATTCAGATTGTGATTGATAGTGAGTTAAGCAATTGAGGGGCCCGTGGCTAAATAATAACAGCCACACAACTTGCCGCGGTTGGTCTGTGGATGGGTGACCATCTTTACATACCGTGACCCCTCCGTGCCTCGGAAAGCACGTTAAGCCGTTGGTCCCGGCTGTCATTCGTGGATCTTTGACAGTCGTTACGGGTAGTCAGAAGTCCGAAAGTCTGACAACCAGTCTTACCAAGGGGTATCGTATTACCCAGTCATTGGGTTGTGGAGGTCAGATAGGCAGTCGCTCCATGTAAAATACTGGTATTCAGCTGCATCCGGTTAGACTGGAAGCTGACCCCAACATAGTTGGGAAAAGGCTAGGCAGATGAATGAGTTACGCAATTAGGGTGTAGTTAAATACAGATAAATGTGTTACTAATTTTTTACCCTTTACTTTTCGTGAGGGTTTGTTTACACTTTTACTAAAGTTGTCAAAAAATAATAGGCCCGTTTTGACATTTGAGAAAGAACCTAGAATGTAACTTGGAACGAAACTGAAAGAAACAATAAAATAATAATTAATTATACATAGGTATAGTGTTTTAAAAAAATACATAATTTTTTTGACGCCTTAATTAATATGATGGAATATATTGCGAGTATTCTTTTTACGTTTACTTTATAGTAACATGCAATTTCTAATTATTACGACACGTCTCAAAAACCGTTACGTTCTCAGTCATATTTTTTTTTAATACCAGTGTTGTAACCAATTAATTACTGAATTTCATCAGCTTCATTCGATTTTAATAGTGATCTTTACTGAAAAGAATGAGCTTGGCGCTCAAAGCCGTAAATAAAATTTTGAATTGGCGACGCTGGTTTCTGTAGGATGGCTTGTCTCTGACCAAGCGGCACGGCTTTGCTTTTGTTCACTATCACGTTAACCTTGGCTCTTCTATTTTGGACATTGATTTAAAGATAGTGATTTAGACTCGAAAAAAAGATTAATATCACTTTACAATACATAATCAAATCGATCAAATACTCATACAAACTTGAATCGATTTATCGTGAGTATCGAGTACCGAGTCGTATGGTTACTTCACTAGTTACGTCGCGATGACAAATGTCAAAACGGGCCTATTAGTTTTCGACAACTATATACACGAATAGTAAAACCAGTATTATAGGAACACGAAGAAAAATACCTCCGTGGTCCCTTCCAGGGAATACGAGAAGGGACCACAGAATTTTCCAGTATTATAGGGACCACGAAGAAAAAAAGCTCCATGGTCCCTCCAGGGACTACGAGAAGGGACCACGGGCGAAAAACGGTTTGGAACAGACTATAGTAGTTAATTTTACCTAGTTATTGTAATTTTAGTAGAAAACTGTTATTCTGCTTGATCACGTACCTACACACTTTAATAAGTGCCATATTTCTGCTTTTATCGTAGTAACATGATACTTGATATGCTTATAAAGTAGGTAAATGTTACGAAATATGATGGGCACACGAGTCCACGAGATGACGTCACGCGGCCTTTGACTAACGAAGTTATAATGTAAGGTTTGTCTTATTTGAAGGACTGTCTGTGAATTCGTCTCATTATCAAAAATAACTCTTATATAAAAATAACTATGCTCGCATACGTTTTATCAGAATGAGTAATTGTGCACGTTAACCAAAACAATTAATTATGACCCCCATTCTGGGGCGTTCGAATTAAAATTATCTACAGTTTTCCTTTGTTAACAGTTTTTTTTTCAGTGTTTACAAAAATTAATTATCATTAGATGATTAAAAATAAAAATGATGATTTTTAAATTTCAAAATTATTCCTCGAATAAAATTAAGTATTAAATTTTATTCGAGGAATAATTTTGAAATTTTGACAATTACCTATTTTATACAAAAACTGTCAAACCTCAATTTTATTCCTCGAATAAAAGTTATCTGGCAATGGAAAAATCAGCCCTAAGACGTAGTAATTGTGGATAGATACGGATAATATTTTATAAGGAAACAGTGAGACAATTAATTAGAATACAAATGACTACAATGACATAAAGGTCAAGTCAATTTATTAAATTATTATTTGGTAAAATATCCATACTTTAATATTATAAATGCGAAAGTGTGTCTGTCTGTATGTTACCTCTTCACGCTTAAACCGCTGAACCGATTTAGATGAAATTTGGTATAGAGATAGTTTGGGTCCCGGGAAAGGGCAAAGAATAATTCTTATCCCGATATGCCCACGGGATCGACAATTATGCAGGTGAAACCACGGGGTGCTGCTAGTGGAACAATAATTATAATTTGGGCCAAGCAATCCAAGCAAACTTGAATGTTCAGAATAGTATTATTACCAAACTACCCAACTAGCAAAATTTTAACTTACATGTGTCCCAAGACCTATATTTTTTTACTCTTTTAGCATACTTACAAACAACTGTACCTAAGTGTCGATTTAGGCGCTCTTTATAAGAGAATTCTTACTTAGAGTCAACTTATAACGCTCTTATTGAAGATTACTTTACACTAACAATAATCTTGTTACTGCTCTTGTAATACCAAAATAACTTATAATGGTTTTATAATGGCATGGTTTGAGGGAAAATAGGACTTAGAGCGCTCTTACGACTATTCTTATAAGAGTAATTACCCTTATATTGCTCTCTGGAAGCTCAATAAAGGAGTATTTATCACAACGGTCGAAAGAGTGTGCGCGAGCGCTGATGGAATGAAAAAAAAAGTTGTCAACTTATCTAAGTATCATCTGTATTAGCAGTATTTTTATTTCCTGTAATCATTTATTTCATTTGCTTGATAGTTATGTGTCTATGAACTTAAATAACTTGCGGTGTACTTACATTTCTTCGAATGTTTTTTGGAATAAAGTGAAATATTTTCACAGGCCCACTTCCTTATGTATTTAGAATATTATTTAAAAAAATATTAATTAATTGTAAAAATAAAAACTGACGCCATTAGAGATTGATAAAACCAATTACTCTTCTCTAAGATAAGCTTAATACTAAAATGTCTTATTTCACACTACCTAAGTTAATTTTAAAGCTTTTGGTCTTATTGAGCACTTACATAAGGTAACTACTTGCAGTCATTTAATTTTAGGGTTCCTTTTAAAACCATGGCATATAAATTACCATTTTGTGGTAGGTATAAAGTTAGGTAAGCCAAACATGCATAAGTATATAATATGTACTTAATGGGTGGGTAAGTGGATATCTACTATTAAGTGAGTGTGTTTTAAAATATTTTTATTTTTGTTTAATTTTATTCCTATATGCTCCACTTCTTTTAAATCTTTCCCATTTTTCAAACTCTATGCTTAACTGTTACAAACACTTAGCGTTGTTTACACGAATATAATGGCCGATATTCTTAATAAAGTGTTCACAAGTCTTTTAAAAGACAAAATATTCTGATAGAGCTCTACTATTAGTCGTCTTCTCTTTAATTTGACTCAGAGAAGACTTAATTCACACTTACAACTTGGCTTTATAGTAGTTTTATGCAAAAGTTTATTAAGGTCATAAGTGATATAAAACACTCAATGCAGACTCTACTAAGAAAGAATGTACTTTTAAGATGATTTTTAAGTGCAAATAATATTCAAGAGCTCTTTAAAAATGCACTTGTAAGACAACTGTGCTGATAAATGTGTTACAATGATTCTTTATACACACATAACGTACACGTACTAAGTGTTAGTACATATTCTTTTAGTACAAAACGCCTTAAATCATGCTTTTATAAGACTTACTGTCATAGTCTAGACACATGTCACATGCTGTAACACCTTAGTTCTTAAATCAGCATATCCGCAAGAGAAAATTGCTAGTTGGGAGTTTGTAGAAAGAGAAACGGTAGACATTATGTATGCATAATCAATCCTATAAGGTTCTGCTGGGACACAGGCCTCCTCTCTGTGAAAGAGAGTGGGCCGTGATCCACCACGCGGGACCAGTGCGGGTTAGTAGAACCCGCACTGGGGGCGTACCAGGGCGTTCTCTATGCATTCCACCACCATACCATACTGTGATCGCTAACCCGCCTGCCAAGCGTGGCGATTATGGAAAACCCCCCTTTTGGGGGAGGCCTATGTCCAGCAGTGGACGTCTTTCGGCTGAAATGATAATGATGATGATGAAACCATGTACGGTCGAACAAGCTATTTGGTATACAGGCAGCTTACATGCAACTACTTTTAAACAATGATGTGGGTGTGCTGAGTAGTTAATTCTTTTTCACCACTTTGTTAAGGATGCCATAAGCTGAAAAAGTTATAACGCACATAATAAAACTAAATATTGGCAGTGTAGTGGAAAGATGAATATTTTTGTCTGTATACCAAATAGCTTGTTCGACCGTACAGTTTAGGCACCTAGGCACTTTTGAATTGTCAAAATTAAATAGTCGGTCAGTTAGTCAGAAAGTTGAAGCTAGTTGCCCATTCCAAAACGTAGATCTCTATGTAGAAGAACGGGCAAGAAACTGAGATGTCACATGTCTTCGAATTTTTGTTTTAGGACATGCCGGTTTCCTCACGATGTTTTCCTTCACCGTTTTGAGAGCAGCGGTGATGAAATAATTTACACAAAGTGCTTGCCTGGGTTCGAACCCGAAGTTACCACTGTGCCACCACTGACAACAGAGACATTATGAATACCTACTATTGTGTACCTAACCTATGTGTATTGACATTACAGCTACATATACATTTTGAGAAGTGTGCATTCTGCGCCTAAACCCCTTATGTACCTATATTTTATGGATCAATTTACTTAAGAGCGTTTACGCCGAAAGACATTTCATACAAACTTTCAAGCCCTTGTTTTTCGAAGTGAATGAACCGATTTTAATGAAACTTCATACACATAAGCAGGATACAAAGGTCTAAAAAGTTAGTAGAGAACATTTTCGAAAAATAGTGTTACAGCCAAATTAGACCGATTTTAAACTTTCTATAGAAACAGAGATTTCCATTTATCTTTATTTAAATAAGACATTTCGAAAATGTTTTCTACTAACTTTTCAGACAGCATAAGCAGAATACAAAGGTCTAAAAAGTTAGTAGAGAACATTTTCGAAATGTCTTATCGAAAAAAGAAAACTGGAAATCTCTGTTTCTATGGAAAATTTACAATCGGTCTAATTTGGCTGTACCTAACACTATTTTTCGAAAATGTTCTTAAGTAACCTCACCTCTCCGTGCCTAGGAAAGCACGTCTAGCCGTCGGTCCTGGCTGTCATTTGTGGATCTTTGACAGTCGTTACAGGTCGTCAGAAGCCCAAAAGTCTGACAACCAGTCTTACCAGGGGGTATCGTATTACCCAGTAACTGGGTTGTGGAGGTCAGATAGGCAGTCGCTCCATGTAAAATACTGGTATTCAGCTGCATCCGGTTAGACTGGAAGCCGACCCCAACATAGTTGGGAAAAGGCTAGGCAGATGATGATGTTGCCATTTTGGTTAACAAAGTTTTCTAAAACCACGTTTAGGTTACATACATATATTATGATAAAATAATGATTTATTTTCTGAAAGTAGGTTTGTACAAACACTTTCACACGTCAATCATATTTTTTTTAACTAGATGATGTCGGCGTTTCCTATCTGACTATTCTGAGAAGAAATGCCGAAAAAACTCACGAGGTCACAGTTTCTTTTAAAGTCCAGACAAAATCTTGGTCAGATCATGTGAAGACCATGTAGATTGGTGTCTGAAATGGTCTTTTGAGGAAAGAACCACACAGATTGAGTGTACAGTGGGCTGCATCAATTGGGTACCCCAGTTGTATGAAAATTTTAATGCAACTGGGGTACCCAATTGATGCAGCCCACCGTACATACGGAACCATCTATATGCGGAAGACACACTTAGCTTATAATTTAATAAATAAACATAAATACATTTAATTGCCATTCAAACGAGAATTTATGATATAAAACTTGGAATGAGCTTATAAATCTAGGTTCTTAAAAAAATTTATTTTTTGCACGAATATTAGTTATCAATTCAATATTACAATCTTATTAATAAATTATCATGAATTACCTAACCTGGTTAGATCCGAATAATATCTATAGGGTTCCGTATCCAACCTGCCAACTTGCCAAGTCGAAGCTGCAAAAATTCCTAGTGAATAATTGTTATTATCGTGTCAAGGAGTACTTACAGGATAAGAATATAGATATACACATATAGTAAGAGTAATTTATTGACGTTGAATAATATGACAATAAAAATATGGTGACATGCTATAAAATTGAACTTGGCACCTGTATAATTTTATATTAATTTGGACCAATATCTTAATTTAATTTATTTGAGTGTTATGTCTACCTATATGACATGTATTATATTATATAATTCATCTGACAATTTTTATTTTTAAACCTTTGACATTTGTAGTATTCTGATTTTTTTTATCATAATAATTTTTTAATGTCATTTTAATAATTATTTAATAAAAATAATATGTATAAATATTTGCACACCTTATTAGGTAATAATAATACAGTGTAGGTACTTTATATTTATGTGTAACATCTGTTTATACCTACCTTAATTTGTATTACGCAAATAAATGATTTGATTTAATATAAGAACAAAACTGTCTATCATTCTGTCCCAGGTCTTTTATCTCAGAAATTGAAGTCTGCTGAACTTTAACAATATACTGTAAGTTGCTTGTGCGTGAATCTTGGTAGATCTTCTGCTAGTCAAACGCCTCCCAGACTATTTACATGTATTCATATTACGTTAATATAAGACTAAAGTTAACGACTTTCCTATTTCAGATATCTACACAATATGATGAGGTAGGTAGAGATGATTAAGCAACTATCCATCATCTGCCTAGCCTTTTCCCAACTATGTTGGGGTCGGCTTCTAGTCAATCCGGAAGAATATCAGTGTTTTACATCGAGTGACTGCCTATCTAACCTCCACAACCCTGCTACTGGGAAATACGATAGCCCTTGGTAAGACTTTCGGGCTTCTGACTACCCACAACGTCTATCAAAGATCCAAGAATGACAGCGGGGTCCAACGGCTTTACGTGCTTTCCGAGGCACGGAAATACCAAGTAAAATACCATCGCAAGACCTCTCGGTCTTGATTATGTAAAATGTGTCGGTCACCCATCCACGGACCAACCGCGGCAAGCGTAGCTTAACCTGATCGATCGACCCGTGCGACTGTTATTACAAGCGTGACTGCTGAGCGTGGGGTCCTGAGTTCGATTCCCAAGTCGGGCAAAGTGTTATTGGGTTTTCCATTAGGAATTTCTTAGTAACAGCCCTGAGTTTGGAGGTTAGAGGTTCCTTACTTCGGAAAGCACGAAAAGCCGTTGGTTGTAGAACCAACGGCTTTTGCAATCTGCAATCCGACACGACCGGGGAGAGATCAGGCGTAGGCCTGATCTACGTCGATCAAGCGTGACTGCTGAGCGTGGGGTCCTGAGTTCGATTCCTAGGTCGGGCAAAGTGTTATTGGGTTTTCCATGAGGAATTTCTTAGTAACAGCCCTGAGTTTGGAGGTTAGAGGTTCCTTACTTCGGAAAGCACGAAAAGCCGTTGGTTGTAGAACCAACGGCTTTTGCAATCTGCAATCCGACGTGTCGGATTGCTGTCCCACGGACAATAAGAGTAAAGAAACAGAGAGTGCACCTGTGTTTATGCACACACTTGTGCATTGTAATATCTCCTGCTAGCCTGACTTCTTTTTCTTAGCGTGTCGATAGCAATCTAAATGGACTCGACCCAGAATTCGGCTACTTGTTTGGCGCCATCACCAGCGTCCACCAATTCCTGTAACGTGCACGCAGGACACGATATAAAGTGTCCCATCGTTTGTGGAACAGCACCACAATTACACTCCAAGGCCGAGTCGTCTATGAATCTCCACCTGAACAGGTTTTCCTTGCTTCGGCCAACCTGGGTCCGGAGTCTGTTTAAAGACTTTCAGGTTACCCAAGGTAAATCATGTCCAGATGGGAGGTCTCCAGCGGGTGGGACGAACGGTTTGGATAAGGAAGCACTGTCTGCCTCAGCTTCAGTCTTTCTTGTGATGATTCGTCAATGAGTGGGACGGCACACTTAAAAAAAATGTTTCGGCTTATCAGCCTTTGTGGCACAAGGATGTTGTCGCGCAAAGGAAGTCGGTTCCTTTGTACGACAACATCCTTGTGCCACAAAGACTGATAAGCCGAAACATTTTTGTCGGAGACCATTTTGGCTCTTTCGCTGGAGCTTGCCACCGCTCTGCAAACCACTGGTGGCGCTATTCCTGTTAGTGAATACAGCATTTGTACCGGGGTCGGTTTTAGGCAGCCAGTGATGAACTAATCACCTGGCTAATCTCCGTTCAGATTGGCCACCGTGACCGAAATCGGTCGGGAGGCTATTATTATTACTTAGCGTGCGGCTGTTACGACTCTATTCACTATAATCTTTATTTATACAGCATCGCGTATGTTAATAAATTAATAATATTATATTCTACGCACCATACAGTAATGATTAAAATTCTCAAAGTTATAAATACCATGACGGGCAAGGCTGAGAATTCGACACTGAGTCGTCAAGGCGTTCGACGCGGTAAATCACAGAATCAGCCGACTTTATGTCTAGGTCAGCTGTAGTCAATATGCGAGCGCACAGCAGGGTTCGAATAATAAAAGTGTTAATTACAATAAGGTTTAATTGATCCACGAAGCTGATTCTGGTAGGTTCTACCTATACAGCGTGTATTAGAAATGGGTGGACATCACAGATATGGATAACGCAAGAGCAACTACTTCGCCTGCCAAAAATCGCACTAGCTTACGTTCAAAAATCGTAAGCCGCCACTTTCGCGCTCAGTCCTGTGTACTGCTGTGTACTGTTGTGACGTCATCGTAGGTAGTCAAAAAATGGCACGCTTGGTTTTAATACAGTTACAGTACTTGCGCCATCTAGGTCTATCTATATTTGTGGTGGACATATGTCAGGGTGTGGTACAGACCCTCAAACTGAACAACTTTCTCCATGGGACCAACATCGTAATCGCGCAAAAAATATCAACTGTGCCATACAAAACTACAATACCTTCTTGACCCAAATGTCATAGGAATATAGGATGTTGTTCCCATGGAGAAAGTTTTTCAGTGTGAAGGTCTGTACCACAATCCTTTTTAACCACACCTTACTGAGACAAAATGCTATCAAGGCAGACTTGAAAGGGATAAGAGAGGAAACTCGAAGAAAAGGTCACTTATCGAAGCTCAAACCAAGAGGATATCGGTCAAGGTGCAGCTTTTATTACTTTTGACAATCCATCTGTCCTACTTGCATCATAACAGCAATCCACTGACCGTTCATTAAAGCATTTAATATAATGCCAAGCAGGCAGGTGGTAGACCCTAAATGACGACGACGGCCCTAAATGATGAGATGACGGGTGTTGACTTCATTCTGACTGTACGTTTTTATCGTTTCTTGTAGAGTTGGGATTTTTTAATCGTGTAGAGTCGGGATCGGCGAGACTTGGGACGAAGCCGTCCATGGGAATGGGAAAAGAAATTAAACATCGTGAAAAGAGGTCTTTTCATGTCGATATTCTGAAAAATCTCACCCTGAAAACTAAGGTGAAGTGAACCTGAAGTGAAAGAAAAGAAAATACGTTTATTTGCGCTAAACGTGACTCAAAAAAAAACACAAAAAAGAACAAGTTGGGGAAAATATGCGTCACATCCACGCAAAACGGCCATCGCTCAGCATAATGCTACGACCGAAGTGAGCTGTCAATAGTCTCATCAGGAGGAATGACAGCTCATTTCAAGGTCACTTGACCTAAGTTTTCGCGGTGAGATTGTGCAGAAGTAGAACCACAAAACGCTATACAGGGTGAAATTGAAAACATGAGACAAATCGATATGGGAGATAGTACTCATCATTATGAACAACTTTTACTATGGGACCAAACCTGAAATCGCGAAAACAAAATCAGCTGAACCACGTTAAGATTTTCACATAAAAATAGAAAAATTTATGTTCGCATAACTCGTCAAAATGTAGGGAACAGCAGATTTTTTTTTCGCGATTGCAGCTTTGGTCCCGTAAGTTGTTCATAATAATGAGTACAATCTTCCATTTCTGTTTGTCGCATGTTTTCAATTTTAACCTGTATATTCGAGTCACCGCAATCAACAACACATTGAGACCATCTGGTCTATAGGACATCTTAAGGTCACTTGCCATTTTCAATTCGCGCATTTTTTGCACACCATCTAATTTACAGGCGGCCGGTGTGCGACGACATTCCACTATGTTATCTGACCTTAATCACGAATGCGCTATAAATTAATTATTTTAATAGGTATGGAAATAACGTACGTGTGTACGTATTGCTCCTATCAATCAATTGATCACCAGAGCCAGTCGCCAGTGTCAGGACTTGTGACATTCTTCAACTGAGTCACAATAAATAAAGTCCTCCAAACCGTATTTCGGCCATGACGACCAATCTCAGCGGAGACCAGCCTTCGGTACGGGAGACATTATAGTGCACAAGTGTGTGCGCAGATATGGCGCAGACACAGGTGCACCGATGGGACGACAATCCGACACGACAGGGGAGAGTTCAGGCGCAAGGCCAACGGCTTAGCGTGCTTCCAAGGCACGGGGTTATTAAGCCGCCAACTTCCAAACTCCGGACTGTTCAAATTCAGAATTCAAATTCCAATGGGAAACCAAATAACACTTTGCCCGACCCGGAAATCGTACCCAGGACCCCACGCTCGGGGACCCCATCAACGGGGTAGTTTGGTCTTCTCCTACTCTCATGGTCATCCCACCATATTCATACTCAAAACTTACCTCACGGCATTTGCCTCAAGTTAAACAGTTCAAGGATCCAGTTTTACCAGTCTTTGAATATTCTTGTATGGTGCCACTAGTCGATATTTTTTCCATACAAATTTCGGGAGAGTATTACTCCACTGTTTGACATTGTGCATCCAAAGTTAAACATGATATCGTTTTGTCTTATTATTGATGTTGTCTGTATGGAAACAGAATAAAAAACCATTAAAAGGTTACGAGCCAACAAAGATTCGTTTTTTTTTGCTATTTTTAACGTGACTTTGGGTGTAAATAAGTAATAAAAGAACTGTAAAATCTTCAAAACCAAGTCAGTACCGACAAAGCTCAGTTATCGAAGAGTTCGATAAACTTTATTTGTAATTTATTTATGCAGGGGTTTTTTCATAAAACTCGATTTTCCGAAGCAGTTTTCGAATTTTTTTACGCGCCTATTAGTTTGGAACGCTGTTTCTGTGCGTGAGAACTAGACGTTGTTCGTGTAGACTAGCGTCTAATTGCTCATCACTGATACTAGCTCTGTCGGACAAAGCCAGGTGAGACAGCGTGCTTTTTGACCACCAGTGAGTTCGAGCTCGCGACTAGTTTACTCTTAATTGTTAGTTTCCGCAAAGTAATAAATCGCTACGACCAGCCTTCTGTCATCAGCAACTGCATATTTCATTATACCCATAACTTTTATGGGTATATGAAGTGTTTAGTTTATCACAGCGTGATAGCCGTTGACCTCCGAATAATTGATGATATTGAAATTTGATATAAACAACGCTATTTGGTTTCTTAGGATGTTCCTTAAAGTTTCATTACTCACATTTCCTTTGCGTATACGCTGTCTAGGACTTGTCGCTTTCAAAGTGATGGGCGTTCTTCTGCCTAGCAACAACACGCGTAAATTGGCCACTTCTATACCCTCATTTCACCCTACAGTTCTTTCACAGTTTCACCTCTGATATTAAATCACTTTCAAAATCACAGTGATCTTTATTGTCGTTACAATAAGGTTTCTACTGGGTTGCTGCCACTGACAAGTCTGTCAAAATCACTGTGATCTTTATTCTCCTTACTATAAGGTAGCTATTGGGTTGCTGCCACTGACAAGTCTATCAAAGTCACTGTGATCTTTATTGTCGTTACAATAAGGTAGCTGTTGGGTTGCTGCCACTGACAAATCTGTCAAAATCAATGTGATCTTTATTCTCGTTACAATAAGGTAGCTGTTCGGTTGCTGCCACTGACAAATCTGTCAAATATCAATGTGATCTTTATTCTCGTTACAATAAGGTAGCTGTTGGGTTGCTGCCACTGACAAATCTGTCAAAATCAATGTGATCTTTATTCTCGTTACAATAAGGTTGCTATTGGGTTGCTGCCACTGACAAGTCTGTCAAAATCACAGTGATCTTTATTCTCGTTACAATAAGGTAGCTGTTGGGTTGCTGCCACTGACAAGTCTGTCAAAATCAATGTGATCTTTATTCTCGTTACAATAAGGTAGCTGTTGGGTTGCTGTCACTGACAAGTCTGACAAAATCACGATGATCTTTATTGTCGTTACAATAAGGTAGCTGTTGGGTTGCTGCCACTGACAAGTCTGACCAAATCCCAGTGATCTTTATTGTTTTTATAATAAGGTATTGGCTTGCTGTCACTGACAAGTCTGTCAAAATCACTGTGATCTTTATTCACGTTACATTATGGTTGCTGTTGGGTTGCTGCCACTAACAAGTCTGCCAAAATCAATGTGATCTTTATTCTCGTTACAATAAGGTAGCTATTGGGTTGCTGCCACTGACAAGTCTGTCAAAATCACTGTGATCTTTATTCTCGTTACAATAAGGTAGCTATTGGGTTACTGCCACTGACAAGTCTGACAAAATCACGATGATCTTTATTGCCGTTACAATAAGGTAGCGGTTGGGTTGCTGCCACTGACAAATCTGTCAAAATCAATGTGATCTTTATTCTCGTTACAATAAGGTAGCTATTGGGTTGCTGCCACTGACAAGTCTGTCAAAATCACTGTGATCTTTATTCTCGTTACAATAAGGTAGCTGTTGGGTTGCTGCCACTGACAAGTCTGTCAAAATCACAGTGATCTTTATTCTCGTTACAATAAGGTAGCTGTTGGGTTGCTGCCACTGACAAGTCTGTCAAAATCACAGTGATCTTTATTGTATTTACAATAAGGTTGCTGTTGGGTTGCTGCCACTGACAAGTCTGTCAAAATCACAGTGATCTTTATTGTCGTTACAATAAGGTAGATGTTGGGTTGCTGCCACTGACAAGTCTGTCAAAATCACTGTGATCTTTATTGTCGTTACAATAAGGTAGCTGTTGGGTTGCTGCCACTGACAAGTCTGCCAAAATCACTGTGATCTTTATTGTATTTACAATAATGTTGCTATTGGGTTGGGTTGCTGCCACTGACAAATCTGACAAAATCAATGTGATATTCTCGTTACAATAGGGTAGCTGTTGGGTTGTTGCCACTGACAAGTCTGTCAAAATCACAGTGATCTTTATTCTCGTTACAATAAGGTAGCTGTTGGGTTGCTGCCACTGACAAGTCTGTCAAAATCACTGTGATCTTTATTCTCGTTACAATAAGGTAGCTGTTGGGTTGCTGCCACTGACAAGTCTGTCAAAATCACTGTGATCTTTATTCTCGTTACAATAAGGTAGCTGTTGGGTTGCTGCCACTGACAAGTCTGTCAAAATCACTGTGATCTTTATTCTCGTTACAATAAGGTAGCTGTTGGGTTGCTGTCACTGACAAGTCTGTCAAAATCACTGTGATCTTTATTCTCCTTACAATAAGGTAGCTGTTGGGTTGCTGCCTCTGACAAGTCTGTCAAAATCACTGTGATCTTTATTCTCCTTACAATAAGGTAGCTATTGGGTTGCTGCCTCTGACAAGTCTGTCAAAATCACTGTGATCTTTATTGTCTTTACAATAAGGTAGCTGTTGGGTTGCTGCCACTGACAAGTCTGACCAAATCCCAGTGATCTTTATTGTTTTTATAATAAGGTTGCTTGCTGTCACTGACAAGTCTGTCAAAATCACTGTGATCTTTATTCACGTTACATTATGGTTGCTGTTGGGTTGCTGCCACTGACAAGTCTGACAAAATCAATGTGTTCTTTATTCTCGTTACAATACGGTTACTGTTTGGTTACTGCCACTGACAAGTCTGTCAAAATCACTGTGATCTTTATTCTCGTTACAATAAGGTAGCTGTTGGGTTCCTGCCACTGCCAAGTCTGTCAAAATCACTGTGATCTTTATTCTCGTTACAATAAGGTAGCTGTGGGGTTGCTGCTTCTGACAAGTCTGTCAAAATCAATGTGTTCTTTATTCTCGTTACAATACGGTTGCTGTTTGGTTACTGCCACTGACAAGTCTGTCAAAATCACTGTGATCTTTATTGTCTTTACAATAAGGTAGCTGTTGGGTTGCTGCCACTGACAAGTCTGTCAAAATCACTGTGATCTTTATTGTCGTTACAATAAGGTAGCTGTTGGGTTGCTGCCACTGACAAGTCTGCCAAAATCACTGTGATCTTTATTGTATTTACAATAATGTTGCTATTGGGTTGCTGCCACTGACAAGTCTGTCAAAATCACTGTGATCTTTATTGTCGTTACAATAAGGTAGCTGTTGGGTTGCTGCCACTGACAAGTCTGCCAAAATCACTGTGATCTTTATTGTCTTTACAATAAGGTAGCTGTTGGGTTGCTGCCACTGACAAGTCTGTCAAAATCACTGTGATCTTTATTGTCGTTACAATAAGGTAGCTGTTGGGTTGCTGCCACTGACAAGTCTGTCAAAATCACTGTGATCTTTATTGTCGTTACAATAAGGTAGCTGTTGGGTTGCTGCCACTGACAAGTCTGCCAAAATCACTGTGATCTTTATTGTCGTTACAATAAGGTAGCTGTGGGGTTGCTGCTTCTGACAAGTCTGTCAAAATCAATGTGTTCTTTATTCTCGTTACAATACGGTTGCTGTTTGGTTACTGCCACTGACAAGTCTGTCAAAATCACTGTGATCTTTATTGTCGTTACAATAAGGTAGCTATTGGGTTGCTGCCACTGACAAGTCTGACAAAATCACAGTGATCTTTATTGTCGTTACAATAAGGTTGCTGTTGGGTTGCTGTTGTCAAAGGTAAAACACCTGTAAAAGGACTGTACATCAATCAGCAATTAGTCCACTATATAATAACATAACATCACTTCTTATTTCCCGAAGTCTTTCATCAGCGCCACCTCTGCCCAACCGACAGAGGTGTTCCTATAGTAGGCCCACATTTCGGACGAGCCTATTGCCGTCAACAGATCGTCAACGCCAGACTCCGGGTTGTTACTGGGAAATTTCAGATGGTAAAAACCCAATCACACTTTGTCCGACCCGGGAAACGAACCCAGGACCTCGTGCTCAGCAGTAGCTCTTACGACCACTGGACCAACAAGGGCTGTCTACTGAATAATGTTCCTTTTAACAGCATAATCAGCCTATAATGTTCCCACTGCTGGGACACTGGCCTCCTCTCGGTGAGAGGGAGTGGGCCGTAATCCACCACGCGGGCCCAGTGCGGGTTGGTGGATGTCACATGTCTTCGAATTTTTGGTTCTAGGACATGACGGTTTCCTCACGATGTTTTCCTTCACCGTTTTGAGAGTAATGGTGATGAAATAATTTACACAAAGTAAAGCGCCTGTCTGGGTTCGAACCTACGACCGACTCGTAAGTCGCGCTGGGCCACCACTGCTCTCATGTCTCTATTGATCTTTGGCTATTTATTTTCTGAGTTCTCGGAGCTGTCTACATCAAACCTCACTCCTCTTCCGTGTTATCATAGCTCTAATCAAATCTTTGTTTTTGTTCATCTGTTTGCATTCAAACAAAGCTCTATACATATTGGGTTGAACTGAGTATTCGTTTAAGAACCTGACTTCTATACATATACAGGGCTATTTGTAAAACATTAACAACCTCTTAAGAGGTCGTTGTACTCATCATTATGAACAACTTTTACTATGGGACCAAACCTGAAATCGCAAAAAAAATCAGCTGTTCCCTATATTTATAACTAATAAAATAAAATATTTATAACTCGTCAAAATGTAGGGAACAGCTGTTTTTTTTTTTTGCACGACATCGCACAACAGCAAATCATTTTTAGTTGGACATGCATCATAATGAAATCTTTTTTTTTTTTGGGTGGGAAATCATCAAATGACCCCTCCCGCTATGGGCGGAGCGGAAGGGAGTGTCAGACTCTTACTGACTAAAACCCACCCGTGTTCCTTCAGTTGCCTGTGCCAGGGGCCACGGTATCTCTTTCGAACAACCCGCGACCCTGGCGGGCAGCGGCCCTAGCGGACCCCGTCAGTTGGTGCTGACATTCTCCTTGAGGCGCGCGTGGAACACAACGCGTCGTCGACCCGGGCCTGGTCCTTACCGGACGGCGAGCTGCCCATTGCTCGCCGTCCGCAAGCCCGCGCCTACGGTGGCATCATAATGAAATCTTACATTCATATTTTACTTAATGACAATCTTGAATGAATTCTTTCATTCACTGATAGACAACGCACAGCCTAAACCCTGTGTCTAGAAGCATGAAATTTTGCATAAGATATCCTAAGGATTTTTTAAATTCATCCCTTATGACGAGCAGTGCCGGATAAGCCCCAAGCAAATTAAGCAATTGCTTAGGGCATCACGTCTCGGGGGCACCATAAGGCAGAAACAGCACCGAAACAGTATCTGCTAGCACATGAAAGGCAAGGCTGTTTATCAGCAAAATATTACAAGACCCAAAAGTCACTCTAGCTAGAGATGTGCGCCAATCTTTACAAATCGCTCGTCGATGTTTTGGAAAAATACGAGGCGATTAGTGGATAAGAGGGCCTACAGGCGTGGATTGCTTAGGGCATCAAGTAGTCTTAATCCGGCACTGCCCACGAGCAACTCAGTTGCCCAGCATCTTTTTTGTCTCTGTCGCTGTCTCCTCTCCGAGATTTGGATGATGCGCACACGCGAGCGACAGTAACGCTAATTTATTTTTGTTAAATATTCGGTTGAGCGGCATCTGGCTAGCCGGCAACTGTTTTGTCGCCGTGTGCGCACTTGCATTGCAACCAATAGACGGGTGACAGTTGCGTCCAAACCCGCGGACAAAAATATGTCCCAGCTAGACATGGGTAGCTCTAGCTCGTGAGCGAGTGATAGAAAAGAGCTAGCGCTTTTCGATTGACGTCGCTCTCGCTCACTCACTGGCTCGCTAAATAGTAATTCGTGTGTAAGTAGTAATTCGCGTGACACGAGTCAAATGACTCATTTGACTCTTGTAACGCGAATTACTACGACGACGAGATTACGACGTCAAACGAAAAGAGCTAGCTCTTTTCTATCACTCGCTCTTGTGAGCGAGTGATAGAACACTCGACAGCTGGGAGTAGACTTGGGTAGCTCTACTCGCAGCTGTCGCGGTCGCGTCGCTACATGCGCGCAATTTTATACTAACCCATAGAATTGATGTGAGAGACTAATTAGTTGCGGAGTCAAAAGTTACTCGTAGACCTCCTTAAAGAGCAAAAGGTGTTTAAATAGGGAAAGGATCAAGTTCGTCAATTTTGCCGACGGGAAATTCCACCGGGCACACGGCTTCTATAGTATGAATTACAGCGAAAACAGCATTACAGTGCAGCCGACGAGAGAATGCATTCTTGACAGCTGTCAGTTTCATAAAAAACGAATACGTGTTTTGTGTATTTGATCTCTTTTAGCTACTGTGTCGGGAACGCATTCTTTCGATGGCCGGAATGTATAGCATATTTTCAAAGTCTTTATTTATTTGTGTTTCTTTATTTCTTACTAGCTGCGCCCCACGGTTTCACCCACGTAAATGTCGATCCCGTGGGAATATCAGGATAGAAAGTAGCCTATATGTTAATCCAGGGTGTCAGCTACCTCCGTACAAAATTTTATCAAAATTGGTCCAGCCGTTTGAACGTGAAGAAGCAACGACCATACGGTCGATGTGAAGAAGTAACAAGCATATAAACACACACTCGCAAACTTTCGCCTTTATAATATTAGTGTGATAGTATGGATTATCGTAACATAACTTCACGGCCGTAATCACCGAAAGGTTAGGCAGAGGTGTACCTATGATGATGATGATGATGATGATGATGATAGGGCTCCCTTTTCTGCACTTAGACTCCCATTCGGTCCGTTGTGCGTGGGGATTCTGGCTAGCAAAGCCAGCCTAGCTCCGCCCAAAAGCACAGAAGCTTCCTGGGAGCTTCACAGGCTTCACGGAGCGACCTCATTTTTCTGAGGATTTCTGCACGTTGAGAAGCCACGGCCTCGCATTCCAGGATGACGTGGGCGGCTGATTCCTCGGCGTCAAGGCAGCCCCTGCAGAGGGGGCTGTCTGTGGCGCCTATGTTAAAAAGATGTTTGTTAACTTATGGCCCGTAATTGTCCCTATTATTACTCTAAGGTTATTTCTACTCAAACTGAGAAGTTTTTTGGTTAGCCGCGGGCGTATCATTGGTAAAGCCAGTTTTGACTGTCTACAGTCTGTTGCCCGTGACCATCTGTTGTTATGGAGTTCGGTCGATCTTTGGCGAATCCACGTACGAAAGAGGTGTAAGTACCTATATTAAACACACATTTCGTCCGTTATGTTCAAGTCCCATGTAATAGAATGCGAGCCTATTGGCATCAACCGGGCATAAATTCAGGCTCTGAGCCCCTACTGAAAAAATCCTGATGGATAAACCCAATAAGGTAGGGCAAAGCCAACCTGGGATCGAACCCAGGACCTCATGCAGTAGCGCTTGCGACCACTAGACCAACGAGGCCAACGACACTTGTTTGTGTTGGTCACAAAAACTGTTGAAGTGATTATAAAGTAATAGCAGCGCCCCGCGGTTCCACCCGCGTCGTGGGAATATTGGGATAAAATTATCCTATATCCTTTCTCGGGACTCAAACTATCTCTATACCAGATTTCATCTTACGCTTAAACCGCTGAACCGATTCAGCGGTTTAAGCGTAACAGACATATATATAATTTATTTTAAATGTAACTATTTAATAATCTCGCCATAAGGTCGGTGCCTGCGTCCATTTACTTGTCACAGCCCCTTTAGGGTATATATGTTCTGTGGTCACAGCTATGCCATGCCACAGACACACCAGAGAGTGCCTCTGGCACTCAAGGCATAGACAAGTAATGAGGTTACGTCTGGCGCAGATTAAAAAAATAATTTATTTTATTATTTGCTAATATTTTACAGGCTAATATTTTATTTGGGGTCTGTGTGGTGCCGGACTTAAAGAATACCACCACCCCTTACTTCCCGTGGGTGTCGTAAAAGGCGACTAAGGATCGTACCGGAGAATGGGCAGCAGCGTTCTCTATGTATTCTACCACCATACCATACTGCGATCGCCAACCCGCCTGCCAAGCGTGGCGATTATGGCAAACCCTCCCAAAATTGGGGGAGGCCTGTGTCCAGCAGTGGACGTCTATCGGCTGAAACGACGACGACGACGAATATTTTACATAATTATTTATTTCTGTTTCTGTAACTGCCCGTGACATCACAGCGGGCCATATCAGAATACCATTTTTGTGACATTTATTTTTAAATGTCGCAGCATCATACTGAGATAGGAGCCTTTTGGCCTCGTATAGGACTTTCTGTTTTATTTTCCTTTTGTTACTTTTCTTTTTTTTATATAACTTGGATTTTTATTTGACTGTGTTTAGTTTAGTTTGTGATCTTCCTGTACGAGTCGCAATAAAAACTTTTTCTTTCTTTCTCTCTTTCTTTAGACAGACAAACAGACAGAAACACTTTCGCATTTATAATATTAGTATGGATTAGTCATCAAACCACAGTTCAAACATGTTGACTGTTAAATTGTTGATATAATGATTGACACTTGAGGTCTAAAACTAGATGGCCTTATATTGTTTGGTGTTCGCGCAATAGATTGGAAGTCATTGTTGTGAAAAGAATCCGTCTGGGAATGTTGTTTAGCACTTTGAAATGTCTCGGCCACACAGGTCGGTCTAAGGTTTAGCTGCACTTGCCGCGGCCAGTACATGGATGGGTGATCATTCATTTTATATCAAGTCCTACCCGTGTCTCGGAAATCACATTAAACCGTTGGTCCCGGCTGTCATTCGTAGATCTTTGACAGTCGTTACGGGTAGTCAGAAGCCTGACAACCAGTCCTATCACGGGGTATCGTGTAATCCAGTAACTGAGTTGTGGAGGTCAGATAAGCAGTCGCTCCATGTAAAATACTGGTATTTAGCTGCATCCGGTTAGACTGGAAGCCGACACCTACATAGTGGAGAAAAGGGTAGGCAGGATATTCAATGTCTCAATCGAGTTTTTAAATAAAAACCACTAAAAGAAGTGATTTTGTATTACGAATGTTACTATTATTTTAATTCTTAATCTGTACATTACTTATTATAAAATCGTAGCAAAGTGTAAACTGTACATTTTCTTGAACAAGATAATATTTTAAAAATTAAATTTTCTTGTAAAAAGATAAATTTTCTTGAAAAAGATAATAAAATTGCTACGAGGTGTGGGAACGATTCAAATGCCATAAATATAGTTTTTATTTTTGTCTGTACGTATGTACCGGATTGACGCAAAAACAGACACGTGAGCGAAACCGCGGTCATAGCTAGTTAACAACAAAAATTTGGTGCCAAACTAAAATTTTTTTTACCAGTAAGTAGGTATTTGATTGTATTGAATTTAATTTGTGATCTTCCTGTGCGAATACCAATAAATACTTTTTTTAGGGTTCCGTACCCAAAGGGTAAAAACGGGACCCTATTACTAAGACTTCGCAGTCTGTCCGTCTGTCCGTCCGTCTGTCTGTCACCAGGCTGTATCTCATGAACCGTGATAGCTAGAAAGTTGAAATGTTCACAGATGATGTATTTCTGTTGCCGCTATAACAACAAAATATACTAAAAACAGAATAAAATAAATATTTGTCAAAAACGCCGAAAAAAACACGTTTGTTGTATGGGAGCCCCATACAACAAACGTGTTTTTTTCGGCATTTTTGCCTTGTGGTAGGGGAGGTAAGCCTAAAACGGGTAGCCCGCCTAAAACGGGTATGCTTTTTAAATTGCGCACCGTTATTGCTAATAAGAATGTGTGCGTGCAGTGCGCGGCGCCTGCCGCTCGCCAATCACAGGGAGCCGGAGCGCTTCTCTGTCGGACACGAGTTCACGGTAAGATAAGAAAGAAGTTTTTTGCTATTTCCACTAAAAAAAATTGAGTTACATTACTTTTGAATACTCGAAAATGGTTTACAATATGGTCTTACTAGTTTTGTGTTATTATTTTGCAATAAATAGACGTTTTATTTGTGTAATTAGGTTGGCGTTTATTATTTGGGTTTTTAGGATATGAGTCGATTGAAAAAAATACATGCTTGTGGGCAAAAAGGGTAGGGGTAAAGCGGGTGCCCGTTTTGCCCATACCCGATTTGCCTTGTATAATTTCATTGACTATTTATTAGTTCTTTTATTTTTGCAGATGGTTAATAAATACAAAAGTATGACTGCAAATGCATCGTGGGATGAGGGAGTTATGAAGCTTGCGATAGAAAAAGCTCTCAAAACTTCCGTCAATGGTGCAGCAAAAAAATATTGCATTAACTTTTCGACTTTACAGATACATGTAAAGAAAGGATGTCAAAAAAAATCTAGGAAGATTCACAACAGTTTTTACAGCAGCTCAAGAATTAGAGCTAAATGAATATCTATTTCATATGGATTATCTGTTTACGTTGCCAACTCATTACGTTATCTACAAAGTGCCGCAACCATTCCAAGAATACTGGTCCATTGATCCAACCATTATCACTGCAAGTAGCTGATGATCCTGGTGGAGCTCCATCTGAGTTATGATTGTTATGAAACAGTTCTAGTCATAGATTGACGTTGACCTAATGTAATTCAGTCCCTACCCGCTTTGCCCAAAAGCCCTACCTGCTTTAGGCCCCCCCTACGGGCAAAACGGGTAATTCGAATGGTAAAGATTTTTGTTATTTTTTTATTCTTAATGTACAAAACTACTAAATATGTCATTTATTTTATAGCCCTTGATAACTAAACATTTCAAAATGTACAAATAAATTATCAATTTGTATCTATAAATTGTTTTTATTTATCATCAACCTTAGCTTACCCGTTTTGGGCTACTCTCCCCTACGGAAACCTTCGTGTGCGAGTCCGACTCGCACTTGGTCAGTTTTATTCCTTTATTGATTGGTACGGCAAGTAAGCAAATGAGAACACGGTAAAACCAAGTCGAGACCAGGCGCTACCATGCAGATATATCTCAGGTTAAAGATCACAACTTATCAATTCAATTTATTTTAAACTAGCTTCTGCCCGCGACTGCGTCCACATGAAATCCCTCATCTTGTTCCCCCGACCCAAATTAATTAACTGTTTTTATTCACTAATTAATCCGTGAATTTAAGAAGTTAAGAACAAAGTAGACAAAATCAATTTTCTTTTGTTTTCCACTCTAAAATGAAATGTTAGCTTAGATTATATGTACGAGTATATAAGAAAAAGATTTCTAGAATTAAGTGTCAAGTAGATTGTCGTGTCATTTCTACATAAAATGAATATTTACCCACCCCGTCGCATCGCATCCACCCGCGCTATTAGGTACTTTGTTCACTTAGCGTTCTTTCTGTTTTTGAAGTGAAAACTTCTACGGTTTTGTACACTTTTTTTGTAATGGGTAAAAAATGTTAAACTCGCGTCAGGACACATGACCCTGATCGTAAGATTCGTAAGATGACACGTGCTATAGATGGGCAATCCACCGGGTTTAAACCCGGTGCTTTTGATAAACACCCGATAAACACCGGTAAACACCCATAAACACCCACAAAATTGGGTGTTTATCAAAGCACCGGGTTTAAGCCCGGGTGGATTGCCCATCTATAGACGTGACCCTGATCGTAAGATGACACGTGACCCTGATCGAAAATTCGCAAGATTCCAAAATATCAAAAATTGAAAACAAGTATACAGATAGACAGACAGACAGAGTCAGAGTCAGAATCAGAGTCAGAGTCAGGGTCAGAGTCAGAGTCAGAGCCAGAGTCAGAGTCAGAGTCAGAGTTAGAGTCAGAGTCAGAGTCAGTGTCAGAGTCAGACTCAGAGTCAGTGTCAGTGTCAGAGTCAGAGTAAACAACGTTAATATTCAAGTTTTCACTTCTGCCGGCACTCCCGGAGTGCATGCCGTCGTTTTCTTTTTTGTTCGGCTACTGAGGGTCGTAGTGTGATGATAAGTAAATATAGTCTTTCTCGAGAACTGGAATAAAAATGCAAAAAGATTTTTTCAAATCCGACTGGTAGTTCCAGATTAGTGCGTTCAAATCAAAATCAAAATCAAAATGTTTTATTTCACATAAACCTACATGGGCACTTATGAAACGTCAGAAGCTAGGTGCACGGTTCCAATTGGTCGTTTCCTATGGAGAAGAACCGGCAAGAAACTCCATGGTTACTCTTTTTAAAAATAATTGGCTTTTACAATGTTTCCAGATTACAGTAGGTATGGGAGGACAGCGCAGGCCTGTCAACAAGTACCAATTACTTGATAAAATAGAAAATGGTCTACAGATCTAAAGTCTATAAGGCCTACAAAGTCCTCACATTTACAAAATAAGAATCTATCAAAAGGATAGATAATAAAAAAAGAAAAATAATAATAAAAACCTACTAAAACCAAGTGTTATGATTCTCTTAAAAACCACTAATAAAGAGGTGAAAAATTTCAAGTGTCTGTATATAATGTCAATTAATAAAGAAATTATGTATAAAAGTATATAATGTCAAATAATAAAGAAATTATGTCAAAAAGTATGTAAAAAAAAAAAAATATAATGAAATAAAAATTAAACATCGTAATTTGAGAGCAGTTAATAGACATTTACATAGTTATGCCGTTAATGAGAAGCCAGGGAAGCCACATGTGCAGAAGGAATTATTGCCAGACTAGCTTGTCTTCAACGTAGTCTTTAATCTTATAATATGCTTTTTTGATAAGGACACGTTTGATGAGGGTTTTGAACTTTCCATCGCTAAGTTCTGTAACCGGCTTTGGCAACTTGTTATAAAAACGGATGCTGTTTACAAGAAATGACTTGCTAGTTTTAGTTAATCTAAATTTAGGTAACACAATTTCATTTTTACTGCGTGTATTTATATTATGGAAATCGCTTCTTATTTTGAAGAGTCCTAAGTTTTTGCGAACATACAAAATACTTTCTAAAATATAAAGAGAAGGCAAAGTTAGTATATCAATTTCTTTGAATTTGTTTCTAAGAGACTCGCGAGGACCCATTTTATAGATTGCGCGGATTGCCCTCTTCTGTAAAATGAAAATTGAATCTACGTCAGCTGCCGATCCCCACAGCAGAACACCATAAGACATAATACTGTGGAAATAAGCAAAGTATACTAACCTAGCTGTGGCTATATCTGTCAACTGCCTTATTTTTCTTACTGCATAGGCAGCTGAACTTAATCTACTTGAGAGAGCTCTAATGTGTGCGCCCCATTGTAATTTTGAATCTAAAGTAATTCCTAGAAATACAGTTTCCGTAACAGCATCTAGTCTTTTGCCATCAAGTTCTAAATTCAGACCCACTTGAGGTACATTTGGTAATGAAAACTTTAGACATTTAGTTTTGTTCGCATTAAGTAAAAGATTATTAGCTGCAAACCATTTCGAGAGAACAGCATAAATAAACAAACAAACTTGTTTTTGTAAGTATTTAAATAAATAAAAGCGTAAACTGAACTTTATTGTGTGGGAATCAAAGTAAATGTTTCCATTAATTCATGTTTGTTTACATTTTTGGCAAATAAATCGCGAATGCACGGTGCACTGCACTTAATGGTGTCAAACTTCACAAGCATAACTTGTGTAGGACGGAAATCAGAAATTGAAAGCGTGGAAATTGATGGTAATTATTTTATCTCCAAAACTAGAGACTTTCATTTTTATGGCCATCCGGAGAAACATGCTTTTTAGGGTTCAGTATCCAAAGGGTGCTAACGGGCCCTATTTTTAAGGCTCCACACTGTCCGCCCGTCTGGCACAGGGCTGTATCTTTTGAACCGTAATAGGTAGATAGTTACTTGAAATTTTCACAGAGTGTGTACTACTATGACCAGGTTAAAATTAAAAGGGGTCCATACAAGTAATGTGTTTAAAAATATGTACATTAACCCCTCTCTTAATAAACTTATTATATCAGATGAATGGTTACTCACCGATTTCTCTCTTTCAGTCGTCAGTAATTTGACTTTCGAAAGAAGAAGACAAAGCGTTGTGTAACTATACAGACGCTGTACAACGTTTATTATTAAGGCGGATATGTCGTTGTGTTAAATATTATACGAAATATTGATCGCTTTTTTTAGTGTTACAAAAAAAAACTGTAGATTAAATTTTAAGTTTTCAGTTAGGTACGCAACATTGCAACACAAGCCTTGAGTTTGTACAGTATTTTCACACTGACAACACAGACGTTTATCATAATGTTTGCATTTGTCTCGATTTACTGAGCATACCCGACTTCGCATAAGGTCGCGAACTGGAATCATTGTTATTGGATAATGAGTGTTGAATTGCTGTAATATGTTGAATGGTATCTATTCAACCGCATCTGATAAGCTTGTTGGACTGCAAGCCAACCTCAACGTTGTTTACATTTTTATTTCTAAGGATTATTAAGGGGACTACGTGACCTAAAGCGCGGTCACTCAACTCAAACTCAAACTCAAGGCATTTATTTCAATGAAATCTTGTACAGGCGCTTTTGAATTTACTGTCGGACTGCATAGAAAAGAAAGAGAAGCGCGATGACACAACGCTGGTAATTTATTGCAAAATATGAAGCAAATATCTTTTTACAAAAATCTATTCTTTGGACTAAAAAAATAAAACACTGGTGCTTTAGTATGTTACTTGTAGAATACTTCGACAAAAAATCTGAATGATTGTATGTATATTACTATGGTTTTTATTGTGAAAAGAAAGTATTTAGAGGTATCTTCATGATTTTTTTCCATCGTATCACATTAGTTGTATTATGTTTTCGACACGCTATCTAACTAGCATATATCTTGAAGAATATCATATATACTTTTTCTGGTTTTGCTTACTGTAGTCGATCATAATATACTTCTAGGCATTATAAAACTTGCGTTTTTTGCGTTTAGGTACTGTAGTCCCCTTAAGTCTTAAGTCTCCCCTTAAAACAAACTTACAGTACTTACAGAAAATAAATCATTTATCATTTAAAAGCTTTCCACTTCTCTCTGTTTAAAGCTGCTAAGGACCAGTTCTTGTTGAAGGAGTCCACCTTATCGCAACATCTTTGCTTTGACCTGGCGATGCCTGCTTGACGGGTTGTCTTTACCTTCTTCAACCTCAATTCCCTTCCTATTGAGACGGAAAGTGAATGAATGAACTCAGGTTTTTACTCATTGTGTGGACGATTGTTAGGTACCTTTTTGTTATTTTTTTTTTCAGGGTGGGACATCATCAAATGACCCCTCCCGCTATGGGTGGAGCGGAAGGGAGTGTCAGACTCTTACTGACTAAAATCCCCCCGTGTTCCTTCCTTAGCCCTTTATGTTCCGGGCCAGCGGTAACCCATTCGGACAATCCCGCTGACTTGTTAGGTACCCTAAAGTTGATATATTTGTGACCAAAGAAAAGATGGATGGACTGTATGATAGACGATATGGCTAGAAAGGGGATACTTAAAGGGATGACTACTGAGATGACGACTAATAGAGAAATAAGGAGGTAATTGCATAACACAATAACAATTTTATTGCAATGCCTTTAATTTGGACAATTGAACAACATTCATTGCGCTATTTGCATTGTCGAGTAGACGAATTTTTCAAACGTATGAAGCAATGGATTAGGAAGTTCGACCAAAATCCTTCAGATTGTAAATGAGAGTGCAGGTTTGTGGCCGAACCTGCACCCAATAGGGGTGCAGGTTCGACCCCAAATAAATTTGGTCGAAGAGCAAGAGAAAGAGGATGATGATATTGAATGCATGCATTGCTAAATTTCTATTAATAAACGTGTGTAATAAAAGTGCTTCCTTACCCAAACCGTTCGTCCCACCCGCTGAAGACCTCCCACCTGGACATGAGTTACCTTGGGCAATTTGGAAGTCTTTAAACAGACTCCGGACCCAGGTTGGCCGAAGCAAGGAAAACCTGTTCAGGTTTCCTCTATAAACAACAGCACCTATTAGTAACAGCACCACATTTACACTCCGCCTTGAAGTGTAAATGTGGTGCTGTTCCACAAAAATCATGTCCTGCGTGTCCTGCCAGCTGCACGTTACAGGTACTGGTGGACGCTGATGATGGCGCCAAACAAGTAGCCGAATTTTGGGCCGAGTCTATTTATATTGCTATCGACACGCTAAGAAGAAGAAGATTAATAAATTAAATAATTTTTAATAAATTACATACGTAATATTGAATGAATTAATACTACTGTGATTTCAAACAAAACGTCTTCAGTACAATACCTACTTGAAATATATAAATTGTTAAGGGGGCCTGGTGACCTGACTTTCAGGTTTTGGGACAAGTCTTAACTTAGTTTAGGCGCCAGTCTTCCACAAATTAAGTACAAAATTGTATCTGTAGACTAATTTAACTTTAAACTGTAATTTGTGGTAAGAAAAATAAATTCTATTCTATTCTATTTAAGACGCAATTTCTGCAAGGAAATCGCACTAGGTATCTAGCTGGGCAACACCAAAAACAAAACTTAATTTGAGAGTTTATTTATTTTAGAGTTTCCTTGTTATACCATACCTCTGTGAATACCGTGCTCGTTGTTATGAGAACAGACACAGTAACTATTTGTAGCGGTTATTCAGTGTTGTAGTGTGAGGGGCCCGTGGCTAAATAATAACAGCCGCACAGGTCGAGCGATCAGGTTAAGCTACGCTTGCCGCGGTTGGTCTTTGTATGTGTGACCATCTTTACATACCGAGACCCCTCTGTGCCTCGGAAAGCACGTTAAGCGGCTGTCATTCGTGGATCTTTGACAGTCGTTACGGGTAGTCAGAAGCCCGAAAGTCTGACAACCAGTCTTACCAAGGGGTATCGTCTTACCCAGTAACTGGGTTGTGGAGGTCAGATAGGCAGTCGCTCCATGTAAAATACTGGTATTCAGCTGCATCCGGTTAGACTGGAAGCCGACCCCAACATAGTTCGGAAAAGGCTAGGCAGAAGATCCCTGACCAGTCGCCAGTTGCCAGCCGGCCCCGCTACCAAGCTTCAACCTACCTAGCCTTTTTCCGACTATGTTTGGGTCGGCTTCCCATCTAACCGAATGCAATACCAGTATTTGTACATGGAGCGACTGCCAATCTGACCTCCATAACCCAGTTACTGGGTAACACGATACCCCTTGGTAAAACTGGTTGTCAGACTTTTGGGCTTACAACCCGTAACGACTGTCAAAGATCTTCGATCCGTGCGCCTGTTGCAGTATCTCCAACGCAGTGTTGCCAACCCTACTGTTTTAACAGTAGATTTACTGTTTTCATCATGACACCCCTGTTTTCTGTTTAAGTGCCAATTTCTACTGTTTTTACGATTACCTATATTTACTGGAGATTTTGTCTAAAACGATAAAACCTCCAGTTAAAATAACTAACTTCATGATATGCATTACATACATGTATCTGAATTAATTTTTACCTATGTCTAACAAAACAGCAGTAAACATTTTGAAAAGTAAACTAAGAAACAAAATGTCCACGACGACAATTAAAGGCACATTACTTAGTAAAACAGAAATAAAGGAATGCTATACATTTAACGCGACTGAAAAGCGAAGAAATTCAATAAAAGTATGTATGATTTTAATAATAAAAAAACGAGGCAGAAAATATCGAAGACAGAGAAATTGAAAATGATAAATAATTATTTGTAAGAATATTTCTAAGAATTTGTCAATTATTCGTATTTTTAACTTATTAAATACATAAAATTGATTACGTACTTGCGTTATCAATTCTATTAAAGGGAATGCTCCAACCAGCCCGCGAAATTCAAAATTTCTTGCGTTTTTTGCAATTTGCAGGCCAGTGCTAGGTTGTATGTTGATTAAAATATTATTCGCGGCTGTAAGACGTATGTAGTTACAGAATTATAATCATCAAAATCACCAATACAACCCTCCAACTTCATAAAGGTGTAAGAACAAAAAAAAAAACAGAAAAAGTAATTCCTACAGCTTTATGAACTTAGAGCGTTTTATTGATGATTTTAATTCTGTAACTACATAAGTATGTCTTACAGCCGCGAATAATATTTTAATCAACATACAAACTAGCACTTGTCTGTGTGGTGCCGGACTTAAAGAATACCACCACCCCTTACTTCCCGTGGGTGTCGTAAAAGGCGACTAAGGATCGTACCGGAGAATGGGCAGCAGCGTTCTCTATGTATTCCACCATCATACCATACTGCGATCGCCAACCCGCCTGCCAAGCGTGGCGAATATGGCAAACCCTCCCAAAATTGGGGGAGGCCTATGTCCAGCAGTGGACGTCTATCGGCTGAAACGATAACCTAGCACTGGCCTGCAAATTGCAAAAAAACTTAAGGAAATTTGAATTTCGCGGGCTGGTTGGAGCATTCACCTTAAGGTGAATGCTCCAACCAGCCCGCGAAATTTAAATTTTCTTACGTTTTTTGCAATTTGCAGGCCAGTGCTAGGTTGTATGTTGATTAAAATATTATTCGCGGCTGTAAGACGTATGTAGTTACAGAATTGTAATCATCAAAATCATCAATAAAACGCTCTAAGTTCATAAAGCTGTAAGAAATACTTTTACTGTTTTTTTTTTGTTCTTACACCTTTATGGAGTTTGAGGGTTGTATTGGTGATTTTGGTGATTATAATTCTGTAACTACATACGTCTTACAGCCGCGAATAATATTTTAATCAACATACAACTTAGCACTGGCCTGCAAATTGCAAAAAACGCAAGAAATTTTGAATTTCGCAGGCTGGTTGGAGCATTCCCCTTAAGGGTTTCATTTTGAATTCTAATAGAGTAGTAGACTTAAATGTTTTAAAGTTATCATTTTACTGTTTTCTGCTGTTTTTTGAAACCTGATCTGCTGTTTTATGCTTCGGTTAGGTTAGCAACACTGCTCCAACGCCACATGCGAACAACGCGTCATTCTGACGTCACGCAAAATCCTGCATCTCGCAAGCAGAGTTTACCGTGCAACTAGCATAGATACAACGGCCCGACATGAATCATCAGGCAGTTGCCCGCCAGACACAACCCCCGTCTGGTCGGAGAATCCTCCCTTTTCTATGGAGGTTGAGTGAATTTTACACCCTGTTCCTTATACCTCTATACGCCTGTTATTATGTACGACCCTCTACCAAGCTACTCCGCTACCCGCTGGCGCTAGCAGATGATGAAGATGATGACTGGTTATCCTTTCACCACAACGCGGACGCGACATGGGCTTTCCTATATCCGTTTTTGGAGACCAATAACTAACAACTATAGTCACAAAACTACTAAAGGCTTTGGAGAATCATAAAAGGATAACATTATGAATCGTAATACGGCGAAGACAGTCCGTGTTTTTCTTTTTTTCGCTGCACTACGTAGGTATAATCAAAGAGATTGGGATTGGATTTGGATCGGATTGATTGGTATTTTAGCACAAAATAAAAATAACTGAAAAATGCTTCACCAATGGGATTTGATACGATTAACTTAACGGTTAACTGTCCATTATGTTATCCTTTTATGATTCTGCCAAAGTGGCCTTTTTAGGCCCCCTGATCTTAGTCTCAATCTGTCAAAAATGCCTTAATTTCCCTGGATTTTTGACAAGTTTTTGACATTGATTGTCACTAAGATGAGACTGCGACTAGATTTTTTTAAGTACCTACAGGAATTGGCTTTCAGCACATCTAAACCGCTTTCAAGAGTTATCAGTTTCATTTTCTTTAGAATATTGTTAATAACAGCTTTTGAACGCGGTTATGATTTAAGTTTCATTTCATCATCATCATCATCATTTCAGACGATAGACGTCCACTGCTGGACACAGGCCTCCCCCAATTTTGGGGGGGTTTGCCATAATCGCCACGCTTGGCAAGAGGGTTGGCGATCGCAGTATGGTATGATGGTGGAATGCATAGAGAACGCTGCTGCCCATTCTTCGGTAAGACCCTTAGTCGCCTTTTACCACACCCACGGGAAGGAAGGGGTGGTGCTATTCTTTAAGTCCGGCACCACACAGACGAAGTTTCATTTGCGAGAGTGTAAATGTGGTGCTGTTCCACAAACGATGGGACACTTTATATCGTGTCCTGCGTGTCCTGTCAGATGCACGTTACAGGAACTAGTGGACGCTGGTGATGACGCCAAACAAGTAGCCGAATTCAGGGCCGAGTCTATTTAGATTGCTATCGACACGCTAAGAAGAAGATAGGCGATGTTCGCACTTTTTTTTGGTTTTGTCTTCAGATTTTTTTTCTTTTATCTTCATAAAATTATGTACAGACGCCAGCACATCAAGCTACCTGAAACTGTCAAATTTTCCCAATCAACTTTGAACCTTATGCTTTAGCGATAAAGTTGAAAATCTATTATTGAAATTTGACAGGTTGTAAAGTGTTTTTCAAATAAACTTGCGATAAATGTCATTCAACCACCCTGTACCAAAAAGTCCAAATAACTTACGATAGATATCGTTCGTCATACAAAACTGTCGCTAACATTGCATCGGTTGAGTTTCATAATACCAAACACGGAGTAAGTCATTGTTTTGATCGTGTTACCGACACTGCCTATACATTTTTTTCGTATGGTTTGGAAATATTGGGATACATTAGTAGAAGGAGGTGAACAAACTTTATCGCAAGTTTATTTGAAATGAACTTTAGTAGCTTGATGTGCTAAAAGTAAGCCAAGATCAAGTCAATAATCAATAAAATAATAAACCTATTTAAAACCACAATACTGTAAATATTGGTGACTATTAAACACCCTATTTATTACAGCAATTAGGCAGTTTATTGATCAGTAATTAACTTATTACTTGCTGTAAGTACATCATATAAAATTTAATTGAATTGTCGTGAGTACAGGTCTTAAATGATCTTACTGAGAGGCGGTGAACCAGTGGAATCCAGAGGGGCAATTCTTGTAATTTTAAAAACGTTCACAGCCTGGGGCCCAAGTCTGCTTTATAAATTCGTCATTCCAACACGATCCCACCACCATCCCATTGTCATTTTGCTACAAGTTTGTAATCTGCTAAATTCATAATGGTTGATCATTGGTCGGTCAATGGCACAGAACATATTATTATACGATACTCGTAACGAATTAAAAGCAATGACTGCACAATGACGTTCTAATGGTAGGTCACTGATCAAAGGAACTGTAGAATTTGAATGTTTTAAATTACGAGAATTGGCCTTCTGTTAGTTTTCACTTCCACACCATACCTAAATGGAAGAACATAAAAACAAAACGGTTTATTTAGCTATGTAATATATTTTCTTTCAATTGAGTTTTCATAAACCTTTATGTATTTATACCTACATCACGGAAGTACCAGTTATCTATGGAAATCTTACAACAGTATTTTGTTTTAGAAAAGTTATAACATAACAGAATATTGCCTGTTTTCCCGTAGTACACATAGGTACATTTCGCCAGTTATGTGTCCCATATAACAGGGGGCGAACCTATTGTCATCAACCGGGTACAAATCCAGACTCCAGGATGCTACTGAGAAGTCCAGATGGAAAAACACAAGAACAGTTATATAAAGTTGTATCGGTGAAAACAATACCTAACTATAAGCAAACCACAACTAGGGGTAAAATCTGGCCAAGTGTAAAGCCTCCTCTACACGTCGTCAGATTCATCAGCAGATGGCCATCTGCGAATGCCTCCGCCGACGTGTAGACGGGGTAATTTGCTAGTCTGTGGTAGGTATTTAGCATCTGCCGACGTCAAATAAATACCTACCACAGACTAGCAAATTACCCCGTCTACACGTCGGACTCGCACACGAAGGGTTCCGTACCACGAGGTAAAACGCCGCAAAAACACGTTTGTTGTATGGGAGTTTTAATCTGTTTTTAGTATTTGTTGTTATAGCGGCGACAGAAATACATCATCTGTGAAATTTTCAACTGTCTAGCTCATGAGATACAGCCTGGTGACAAACAGACAGACGGACAATGGAGTCTTAGTAATAGGGTCCCGTTTTTACCCTTTGGGTACGGAACCCTAAAAAAACGATGCTATTGCGTTCATGCAATCAGGAGATACCAAAGTGAAACAAATGAATTAATTAACAAAGAGAAAATGAGAAAGACGCATAAGAAAGAGAAGACAAAGAAGAAAACCTACATACTCGTAGATTAACTAAAAGCGAATTTCAGCAATGAAACTGAACGATGAGCACAACTAAACAGCAGCTAAAACTAACGTTGATCAACTATATTTTGGATTTGATGGAGATAAAAGTTATTTAAAAAAATAAAAAAACCCGACTGCGGTAAAAAACTTAAGTTAAAAGAAACTGAAAAGCTAAAAACAAACGCCGGCGGGACCCATACCATTTTTATTATATTTTCAAATTGAAATGGGTCCCGCCTGCTTCCAACTTTTATTTAATTTAAAATGGGCTTGTTTTTAGCTTTTCAGTTTCTTTTAACTTAATTTTTTTACCGCAGTCGGGTTTTTTTATTTTTTTAAATAACTTTTTTTTATTTCCAGCTTTTTAGTTTACAAATGTGAAAGATTTCGCAGACGATTTAGTTCTTGGTAGGTGTTTTTTACAATTTGTCACTTCGAATTGCTTTTAAGTATATATGTTATATATATTTTTGTAATCACCTTTTAAAACCCTTTATTTTGATACCCCACTCGATAGGTTTGAAAAAAAAAAATGTTATATGGCGTCCAGTAGTCGCCATATTGAATTTTCACTAACGTCATGTCTTTAGTGACACTCGCCAGACTAAGAGGAATCGATTAACGTGTGAGTCACAAAAATCGGCCCAGGCGTTTGGTTTGTATAGTGCTTCAAAGGAATATACAAATCAAACATACATACATACATACATACATACATAGGCTGATGAACACATTACCACTCCTTTGCGTCGCGCAGTCGGGTAAAAAGGAATACGTCCTACCTGCTATAATATACCTACAATTAAAAAGCGGGGTAATTGCGTAACACACATAAAATGACAATAATTGATCGCAATATATCTTTCATTTTGACAGTTCAGCCACTTTCATAGCGTCATTTACTTTGCTAAGCAAACGAATTTTTTCAACTTTTCCAACCAATGAAGCAATGGATTAGGAATTTCCTTCAAAACCTTCGGATTGTGAATGTAAGTGTGTATGCAATTAGGGTGCTAGACTACTCTAGACAATGCAAAACATTGATTCAATCAACTTACGCACGTATTAGGTAAACAGAAAATGCAAGAACACGGTGAGAATTGATTGATGGCCGATTCTTATGATTAACGGACCGCTATTGGTTAAAATTAAGACTCTTTTATCTTTACCAATAATGAAGCGAAGACTCTAAGCTTTGCATAGTAGACCTTCCCATATGGAAGTAGCTATCACAGGTAAAATTAGCTTAGGAATCTATTTATATGACCAGTTTGGCAATAAATTACATACGAACAGTGTAAGCTAAAGCTTGTAAAAAATCCTACCATCGGTAAGCAAAACAATTCGTTTTCGTTTATAGGAACCGAGCATGAGTCAAGTCATACCACACCTAAGAAAACAGTACAAATTGCGAAAGTAAGCACGCACTCGGAATAATTAGTGCTGAGGTCAACATTAAACTTAGTTCATCAATGAGGTTCTTTACGTAGTCTAAACATGCCAATTCAAGGTGTAATTAGAATGAGTTATGTTTGGTACCCGTTATAAAATGGCATGATGTCATCTTCTTTGTCATCATAATATCAGGTGGGCCGTGATAAAAGATTGCATGCGGTGGAGATTAAAATAAAATATTGAGATGGATGTGTGTGGAGTGACGAAAATGGATAAAGTAAAACGTTAAAAAAAACGGTCAAGAGCGAGTCGGACTCGCGCACCGAGGGCGGTGCGCGAGTCCGACTCGCTCTTGACCGTTTAAAAACATGATGGCACGAAACCCTTTCGTGCCATCGTGTTTTTAATTTTTCTTAGCGAGGCCTATATTCGTCAGAGAATTTTAACACTGTGCACTGCGGTGTAGAATATTGCAGTTTTATGTCAGCGCCATCTCTTGACCGATAGTGGAACTAATGTAACTTTTGTTCATGATACCTGAAAAAGTGTGCTATTTAGAAAGTTCGTTTTATTTTTCCTGTAATCTTTACATAAACTTCTATCACATAGAATAATTTCAAATTTTTCTCTTTGCAAGGTTCGGAGATAAAGGGGGGAACGGTATTTTTTTTACATTTTTCATCAACAGTCGAAAACAATGCGGCCTAAAAAAACAAAAATGCTTGAGAATGTGCAAACTGCGCTACTTCATATGATGCCCACTTTCCCACGCCCTTTCTTATTTGCAAAATAGTTGGGCAAACGTCATCTAAAATTATTCCAAATTTCAAGTTGACAGCATCAGTAGTTCTTGAGATATCCAGCTGTAACAGACAGACAGACAGACTGAGTCTCACCATAAGGGTTCCGTTGCACCATTTTGGTACGGAACCCTAAAAATGCGTATGTACCTATATATAAGGGGAAGTTTAAAAGTGGCGTCAGTGACAGAAAAGTTGAAAGGAAATCGTTCAGCTTGGTATGCATATGATGAGGAGGGAGGAATCGCACGTGACTAAAAGAGAGATGAATATAATTGTTGGTGGATAGAGAGGGAGAGGAAGGCCGAAGAGAAGGATGGATTGCGTGAAGAATTATATGAAAGAAAAGGGAGTGAATGATAGCGTGACGGTTGACAGGGGAGAATGGAAGAAGAAAACGTGTTGCGCCGTCCTCAAGAAACATGGATGGTCATTACGCGCGAAGAGCCGAGGCGAGCGCACGTATTGTAAATAGTTAATATTCTGTTCTTAACTTTTTTTACATCTACCCACGTATTTTTTATTATACAAATGTTTACTGATAATGGATAAAGTGACGGATATTGGTTGTGAATCGAGTGGGAGTGACAGTGTAGTAGAGGAAATATTAAAAGAAAGTGAGCAACAAGTTAATCCATGCATAATGGAGAGGAGCTGTAGTACTCCGACTGAGATTCAGAGGGTCCCAGAGAAAAGAACTAGAGAGGATAGTGAGGAGATTATAGAAGACGAAGATGGATTTATAACCGTTAGAAGGGGAAACAAAAAGCTAGCAAGAAGATTATCTAAGAAATCTGATACCAGTGTGAGTGGTGAAAGAAGTGTACAATCACAGGCTCATGTCATGAGCATTACAGGAAAAGATATAGTATTACCAAAACAATTTGGTTTAGCCAAATTATTAAAGTCAGAAAATATCATAAACATAAACAAAATACAGTATAAAAACGCATACAAGGTAATTTTAGAATTTGAAGACAGAGAGAACGCTGAAAAATTGGTTAAGTGTCAAAAGTTTTTAGATATGGGGTACAGGTGCGAATTTGTAAATGAAGTTAGTTTATCCTATGGAACTGTTAAACAGATAGATTTAAACATAGATATTGAAGAAATACAGCTGAGCCTAGAAAGTGAATATGAAGTTGTCAGTGTGAGAAGATTAAAACGCCTCGAGGTGTCTAAAGAATGGGTGGACAGCGAGACAGTACGACTATGTTTTAAAGGTCCCACTTTACCCCCTTATGTGTCTATGTATGGGTGTCGGTTTAAAGTGGAACCATATATGTTTCCAGTTACGCAATGCTCGGGTTGCTGGCGTTTTGGGCATTTAATAAAGTCATGTCCAACAAAAATAATACGCTGCCCAAAATGTGGGGAAAATCATAGCAATTGTGACACTACAAACTACTAAGTACAAATGCATAAATTGCAATATGCCACATATGGCATTAGAAAAGTCATGTCCCATGTTTATTAAAGAAAAGAAAATACGAGAAATAATGTGTGAGAAGAATACTACATACCGAAAAGCCCTGGTCACATATTTAGAAGGAAGAAAAGCACCAGTTGAACATCAGACTACAGAGAAACTAGCGCATATTGAATCAAATTATTTAAATAATTATAAGACGTCGTATAGGGACATTTTAGTCACAAAGGTTCGCCCAGAGAAAGATGTTCCAGAAAGAAATGAACAAAATAATAATAGCGAAGACAGAGAAGATAGTGTGGAAGAATCGGTAAACTCACTCATTCTGGGTAAATCTGTAAGAAAACAAAAGAAAAAGAAAAAAAAGTCAGATCAGAGTCGTAATTTTACAATTGATAATAAAGAGGAATCCCATTCCCAGCAAGAAAGTATAGAAAACAAGAAAGAACCCACAAAACGTAATGTAGACTTTAAACTATTATTTCATAAACTAAAAGAAGTGTGTTTGTCCGATTGTAGCTTCGATGTCAAAGTTAAATTAATATGTAATTTTATATTTGAACAATGTTTTCAGTTAGTTTGGAGATTAGTTAAGGAAGGAGAGGTTTATAATACAATTACTTCTGTGTTTAAAAATGGCTTGTTCACGTAAAAATATAAATTTAAATATAATGCAGTGGAACGCACAAAGCTTGAAACCCAAATTAGAGGAATTTAAATGTTTACTGTTGCAAGAAAAAATACATGTAGCATTAATTAGCGAAACTTGGCTGAGAGAAGAGGTCTATGTAAATACTAATCCATACAATATTTATAGAAAAGATAGAGAGGACTCGTATGGTGGGGTTGCTATCGTAGCTCATAATTCATTAAGCGTGCAGGAATTACAGATAAATTCAAATAATCCGGGCATCGAAATATTATGTATTAAACTTGATAATTGTGGCTATATTAAGCATATAATCTTAATTTATTGTCCTAGTTCCGTTCATACTACACAATCAGATTGGGATAGAATTTTTTCCTTGTTTCCAAATAATTGTTTAATTGCAGGAGACCTTAACGCTCACCACACGAATTGGTCGTATAAAAATGATAATAGAGGTAAACAAATTTTTGAGTCAGCAATAGAATCTGGTTTTACATCTCTGAATACAGGACAGCCCACTAGGATTAAGTTAGTGAATAATATCTTGCAATCTTCTTCACCCGACGTTACATTTGCATCTGTGGATATCGCTATTAATTTTGACTGGAATGTTATGAATGAAAACTTAGGTAGTGATCATTTATTCATTAAATTTAAAGTAAATTACTACGAGGACGTGTACTTTCAGAAAAAACGCAACTACAAATTAGCCAACTGGACTGGATACAGAAATGGTCTTCTCGATAGTTTTCCTCTTTCCGATGCGGACGGTGATGTTCAGGTTTTGTACGATTATTTTACCTCTCAAATAGATAGAGCAGCCGATGAGAATATTCCATTTATTAAATTTTGTAATATACCAAATAAGAAGTTTACGCCGAAGGGATATTGGGCTCCAGATATATCTAAATTGATTGCAGAGCGTCGATTGGCACTTAAAAAATTTAGAGGGAATCCAACACCAAGGAACCTTGCATCACTTGAAGGAAAAACTTTGAAGGCAAAGCAGGCTATTCACAAAGCGAGATCTAATGATCATAAGAAATTGTGTGAAGACATTGATTACAAAGTTTCAGCTTCAGACATGTGGTGTCGACTGCGATGGGTGAAGGGTTATAGGAAATCTAATATTCAGTGTCCTCAGGAGCTAAAGAGAGAAATGTTATGTGATCTTGCACCAGATTATGTCGTTTCGCTGAAACCTATCTTTACATCTAGACATGGGTTGCTCGAATCTGAGTTTACATTGCAGGAGCTGAATAATTGTGTAAAGGAAAAAGATACTGCTCCAGGCGATGACAAGATAACGTACTCCATGATTTTACACCTACCACCTCTTGGTAAATTGTTCTTACTCAAGATCTATAATATTATATTAAATTCCGGTAATCTTCCATCGCAGTGGCGTGATATTAGAGTTATCCCCATACCAAAGTCGGGTGCTGTCTCATATGCTAACTGCAAACCAAGACCTATTTCATTGATGTCGTGTACATGCAAAATTTTTCACGCTATGATAACTAAAAGACTCGAATGGTATGTGGAGAAGAATCGTATTTTGTCGCCAAATACAGTCGGTTTTAGGAGAGGACAATCCAGCTATGATTGTCTTACACGTTTAGTGACTCAAATTCAGATAGGGTTTTCAAAGAATCTTTCAACTCTTGCTTGTTTTCTTGATATCAAAGGTGCATATAATAATATATTAATAGACAAATTATTGCAGGTTCTTGATACTTTGGGTGTTGGTAAAAATATTTGCCAATATCTATGGAACTTTCTTAGCGAACGTCACCTTAAAGTTGCTGATGAGTCTGCAATTGATATGGTCAGATATACACGAAATGGCTTAGCCCAAGGTGATCCCATCTCTCCGTTACTCTTCAATATAGCAACTTACAAGTTTTGTCGGGATATTGTTGATGTATATTCATGCCAGTACGCCGATGACTTCGTATTGTATTCTACTTGTAAGGATATCAGAGAGGGTCAGAATAAAATTCAAAATGCTTTAAATACTTTTACAGTTTTATTGGACGAATTAGGACTGGAACTATCTATAAGTAAATCGAAATATTGTGTTTTTAGTAGGGGATTTAGACAACAGCAAATACAACTTCTAATAAATAATAGTGAACTTAGCAACGTTTGTGTTTATAAATATTTGGGTGTTTGGCTAGATAAGACATTACGCTGGGGTAAACAAATTAACGAAATAGTCGAAAAAATTCAGAGGCTTCTCAATTTACTTAAAATTCTTACGAGTCCCTCTTGGGGTGTCCATCAGATTCATCTTCGTAGACTCTATATAGCTTTAATTAGAAGTAGGCTAGACTATGGGTGCTTCTTATATGATAACAGTGCTAAAACAAATATTTACAAACTAGAAAAAATACAAAATCAGGCTCTAAGAGTAGTAGGGAGTTTTATAAGAAGCACACCGATACATGTTATGGAGTGCGAGCTCTGTGTGCCTCCACTGCATGTTAGGAGAAAATGGTTAGCATTCAAATATTGTTTAAAGTCGTATTCTACATCCGATAATGTAGTAATAAAACAGCTTTCAGAGCTTAGCGCTATTAGGCACACCAGTTATTGGGCAAATAAAAAGCTTCCATTACTTGTTACTGTGTTTGAGGAAGTTAGGGAGGAAAGTATAAGTTCATCACCGATTTTAGAAATGTTTTCATTAAATGTATGGGTAACTAGGATTAACATTCAAAATATAATAAAGATTAATTTGGATTCAATTAAAAAACCTAAAAAGACGTATGATGTCAACTTAATGAAAGCAGAAATTTTGAGAGAAATATCGGGTAAATATAAAGATTATTATAAAATATATACTGATGGGTCTAAGAGCGCTAATGGTAATGGCGCTGCTTACTATGATCCTTTGAATTTGGCAAATACCTGCTTTAAAATAAATAATTATGTATCAGTTATGTCTTTGGAGCTCTTTGCAATTTCAGAAGCGCTTACGTATATTATATCCATTGAAAATAATAGAAAAACATTAATTTGTGTAGATAGTAAAAGTGCACTACAACATATAGCTCGATGCGCCTCTGGTTACAGAGGTGCACCGATAGCTTATAAAATTCTATCTAAAATACACTATCTATCTGAAAGAGATATAGATCTGAAGTTGCAATGGGTTCCCTCACATATAGGTATAAAGGGTAATGAGGAGGCTGACCGTTTAGCAAAGTTGGGTATTGTTGCTGGAAGAGAAAAAAACATTGGAACTAATTATATAGAAATATTGCCTAGGTATAAACATAAATGTCATGAAACCTGGAAAGAGTATTTTAATCAAAGATCGAAAGATAAAGGGATTTGGTACAGGTCTATAGTTTCAGAGCCTCCTCATATACCGTGGTTTTGTAACTCTAGGCTAAGCAGAAAAATTATAGTTACAGCTCACAGACTGAGATCTGGACACATGCCGCTCAACAATTTTGGCTTTTTAATGAAGAAAATTGATTCACCAAATTGTGAGGTGTGTGGCACACTGGAAGACGTTTTACATTTACTGACGGAGTGTGTCAGATTTCAGTCTGCAAGAGAGGATTTAGTTAGAGAGCTCAAGATAAATATGAACGATGTTTGTATGTTCCATCATATCTTGTCGACACCTAATTCCGGAGCTGCTTATAGTTTAGTTAAGTTTGTATTGTTACGTTTTACGTTATAATGTCCGATAAGTTTCTTTATTATTAAGTAGTACTATTAAGTTATAAGGTCCGATGGGACTGGCATATACAATTGTATAAAAGTCCCTAATAATCAATAAAGAGCTAAAAAAAAAAAAAAAAAGAAACATGGATCGTATGTGCCTTTGAGCAGGAAAGTAAAATCGTTACCCAAAAGACGTTTAATTACTAAATTGCTATTTATTTAATTGCTGGTTGCTGGGTTTTGATCTACCCCAAAACTGACGATAACAATCGCGCTGCCCACATGTAACAGATTTCCAAAATGGATGCATGATGAACGGATGCATAAGGCCACATCCTAACCGGAGCGATTGCCACGCGAGAACGCGGTCGTTGTATACATTGAATAAGTATAAGGTTACTCGCGCGATCAATCAAGTCTTATGAGAACGCATTGTGTGCTGGTTGACGCACTCTTGGGGTGAGTACTTTGGGATATTCAACTGATCAGACACTTTTCAAACACGTGTTATTTTATGTGTAGAATTTTTGCTGACTCTGGGCTAATATACGAGTGTCACCAGCGCCTCAACCAGGTGGGTAACCTCAATAATATAACCATTCAATGGATCAAAGGACACAGCGGTTCGCTAGGCAACGATGCAGCCGACGAACTTGCCAGAAGAGGGTCGAGTATGGCACCCGTGGGACCCGAGCCCGTCGTGCCACTCCCCTTCGGGTACATACGCACTCTGGTAAGGAAACGGAGAAGAGAGCAACACAATAAACTATGGACGGACCAAGGTGAATGCAGGCAGGCGAGGGAAGCACTTCCCACATTGGATGGCCGCCTCACGAAACAGGTTCTCCGTCTAACAAAACAAAAGCTGCGTATAGTTACCGCAGCTTTAACTGGCCACGGGTCATTCAATAAACACCTCTTTGTCATAGGAGTAACGGACAGTCCGTTGTGCAGGGCCTGCATGGAGGACGACGAGACAGCGGCACATGTGCTTCTAAACTGCCCGGTGATCGCCACGTACAGGGCAAAGTACTTCGGTAACCCAGGTACCCTACGTGAGACGGTCAGTAACATCAAGGCGTTGCTGGCTTTCTTTGAGGAGCTGGGGTGGATCGAATAGTCGATTTTCCCACCCGTACGCAAAATACGCGCATTGACGTGGAGTTGCGGACACCCAGCCCGTAGTACCTATTACCTATTATGTGTAGAATTCATGTAAACGATTCGAGTGTTCACGCGAATTCGCGCGACAATCGTTTTCGGTTAGAACCACACCTCCAACATTTTTATGTCGGTTAAAAAGTGGCTAGCAACAGACACAGGTCAACCAACTCTCAATTTTACTCATCCGTTACCAAACCGAACAAAAAACTCCGATCTTGAAACTACTGGTCCAAAAGATGACTCACATAATCATTACTTGGATGAATCACTACAAATCTATTACCTGTTGGTATCTACTACCGGAACTGAAGCAAATAACAACGTACAAGATATACGTCTGCTACAGTACATATAATAAGCAGTAGACCAACTTCAGACGATTTTTGTGCAAAGGGGAACGAAGATAATCTGTCATCAGCTGCCTAGAATTTTCCCAACTATGTTGGGGTCGGCTTCCAGTCTAACCGGGTGCAGCTGAATACCAGTATTTTACATGGAGCGACTGCCTACCTGACCTCCACAACCCAGTCACTGGGTAATACGATACCCCTTGGTAAGACTGGTTGTCAGACTTTCGGGCTTCTGACTACCCGTAACGACTGTCAAAGACCAACGGCTTAACGTGCTTTCCGAGGCACGGAGGGATCTTGGTATGTAAAGATGGTCACCCATCAACAGACCGACCGCGGCAAGCGTAGCTTAACCTGATCAATCGACCTGTGCGGCTGTTAATATTTTGCCACGGGCCCCTCAACAAAGATAATAATCTGTATCTATTAGGGAAAACCGACCTAAACACTAATAAGTAACATAATTAGGAAAAACGAAAATTTTATCGGCCTTGGGTAATCTAGGAACATTAATAGAATAGAATAGAATGCATTTATTTGTCAGAATATTGTACAAAGTTGTTATGTGCATTTAGCCTGCATTATGTATTACGATCATAATATTCTGCCGTTTCCGGCGTACAAATATGGTTTGTGAAATTATGGGTCATCATTACATTAAAATTAAATTACAATCATTAGAATTAGAATTAGAAATAAAATAAATATATTGAACAATAGTTGTAAAAGAGATTAATTAATAAGTCAAAATTAAATAACGTCAAGGAGATAAAATATAATTTCTAGGTAATAATGTCAAATATTTAGGTTAATTTTTCATTCATAAAATCTTCAGTCGAGTAATAGCATTTGCTTAAGAGAAAGTTAAATAATGTACATTTAAATGTTCTGAGGCTGAGAGTTTTGAAGCCATCAGGTAATTAGTTATAAACAGTAATGGACATGCAGTATACATTATTAGAAAACAATTTAATTCTACGATATGCACTTTGCGGCTGGGTCTGGATACAACATCATTAAACAAGTCAAATTCATTTCTGTTTTGGTGTACAACGACACAAATTTCAAATATGTATAATGCTGGAAGTGGCAGTATTTTAAGTTTTTTAAATAATGGAACACAACACAACATTCACATGTCAATGTGTATACATATTATAAATGAAAGTCGCTTTTCGTGTACGTCTGTGTGACAGCGTTGTTTTTATAAACTACGCAACGTATTTTGATAAGTACGGATTTCAACATCATTTAGAATTTTAGAGAAATTATACCAGAAGGATTATTATTATCGCTGAAGAGTTTATTTTTAAACATCTTTTTGCATTTGATAGCCCAATTCTTGAGGAAGGCTATGGATAGGCTTTTACGTAATACTTAAATAAAATAAATTATAAATAATACTTATATACTTGTGTATATAGGTATTATTTATAATTTATTTTATTTAATATCTACTTAATTAAAATAAATTATTTAATATCTAATAATATATAAACATAAATAATTATACACCCAATTATGCTTATATAATAATTAATAATAATAATAAAGTATTTATTTCACAAAAACATAGCACTTTGCACTGTATAGGTATTGTGTGAAAATGATATCTACATTATTATACAATTTATAATAATATATGTAGAATTGCTACTTAGCCCTCTTCCTCTGTCCTAATTTTGCTGTGCCCGACAGGGTCCATATTGATCATTTACTTTGTAATACCATCTATGTCATATGTACATATGGAATGCAATAAAGAATTGAGTATTGAGGCTATTTTTTAACACCACGCTAGGGTCCTTAGAAGCCAAGAAAAAAACAGTCAGAAAGAATCTACGTAAGAGCACGGGCAGGCGATACTATGCGACGAGTTGGATCGGGGAACAATAAATTTCACGCGGACGAAGTCGCGGGTAGAAGCTAGGAAAATTTAAATATTAAACTCACACTAAAAAATAATAAAGGAATCTCGCATGTTTTGACCAGAGACGTAAAAATTGTGCGAAGCAGGGGCACGTTGCTAGTTATCAATAAAATAGACACGTGAATATGAATAAGATCTTAAATCATCATCATCATCAGCCTACAACACAAAGTTCCCCAATCATCGTCATGATCAACTATGTACTCTCATAGAACTGCTAGCAGCTGTTGCAAGTTTCTTTTTTACGGCATCTTGTATATCAACCTAGGAGGTTGTCGGCTGGTTTACCGTGCTATCCTGTGGTGTGGAAGCCTTAATAAATTAAAGCCTCCAGCCAGGGCTAAAAACCTTATAAACTAAGCGACTACACGCTAAGAAGGGTGTCCTTGCGGTATGGTCATCTGGACGTCGCTAGGGGAAGGTAGCAAGGGGCAGGCTGGATCGAAACAATTGTTGCTAGTTGATATACTGTTTTATAATTTTAATGTGCCTCTACCGCACAAGTTGTGACTACACAGGTTACAGATGCGATACCCTTTGGAGATAGTGAGTTACCTGCCACCAAATCTTGATACGAATTCTGACGGCGAGTGAGCAGCCGGTCGTCTCTGTAAAAATCTCACCGTGAAAACTTAGGTGAAGTGAGTTTGTTTTTGCTAGGAATTGACACTATTGACAGCTCACTCCACGCTCACTTCAGTTTTCACGGTGAGATTTTTACAGAATAGTACCTCTGTACTGTAATTACTTTCAAGTCATTTAACATCTATAAGTAAGTTGTCGTAGATAGACAATGTATGGAAATACGTGCACGTTATTATGTTATCAAAAGCGTCTTCATTTAATTCCATAAATTTTATTTCCCCGTGATCATGATGCCGTGAACTTCCACGAAAATATTGTCTCGTTCAAAATTATAAAAATGCCCAAAATGGCCTAATTTCCAAAACAAGAGATTTTTTAAACAGATATTTCAAGTGACTGCAATCTGCGGTCGATGACCCCACGAAAATTACCAAAGTTATTTATTTTTTGTTTTATCTTTGGCAGAATCATAATATTATTAGCAGGATAAACATTATGAATCATAATAATATGGCGATGACAGTCCGTGTTTGTCTTTTTTCGCTGCACTACGTAAATATAATCAAAGAGATTGGGATTGGATTTGGATTGGATTGATTGGTATTTTAGCACATACAAAAAAAAATAACTGAAAAATCCATCACCCATGGGATTTGATACGATTAAGTTTACTGTCCAATAAGATTCATAATGTTATCCTTTTATGATTCTGCCAAAGTGGCCTTTTTAGGCCCCCAGATATCTATACCCATTGCATCTGCGGAGTTTAGGTAATATATCAAAAGCCTAGCTCAAAGCTACAATATAATATATGTATTGAGTATAGATAGTGTTTATTAAATCTTGAAAAGAAAAGTCGTAAGCAATTTGTTATTTTGGGTCGTTAAAATAGCCCATCGCAAACTTCCCTAGTTCAATAAATTTAATCCGATTAATAAATCACTCAAGAACTCGACTCGACATCATTCTGCGTTTTAAAATATATGAGACACATTTAAATGCTAATTAAATTCTTGCACACACGACACCTATAAAAATAACTATAAATCTCGTTTAATTATTATCATTTTACGATCGGATAATTATAGACAAATGATCATAATTAAATGATTGTCAAACGCTGCAGATGACTATGGAGACGACCTTCAAAATGGCGTAGTTAGGCGTACAATCTTGGTTCAGCCTCTTGACCAACAGTCACAAAATAAAGCTGATATGTCAAATTATGCCCAGCACGCAGTCCTACCTACCAGTCTTACTAAGAGGTATCGTGTTATGCTACCCAGTAACTGGGTTGTTGAGGTCTCGGTGATCTGGTAATACTGAAAACCGACCCTAACATAGTGGGGAAAGTATCGATCGATGTGGAGACGCTTTGGGGAGCCAGTAGCAGACGTCTTTCGGCTGAAATGATGATACCCAACGCACAGTACCGGATTAGCCCATAAGCAAATTCGGCAATTGCTTAGGGCATCTCGTCTCGGGGGGCACCATGAGGCAGAAACAGCACCGAAACAGTATTTGATGGCACATGAAAGGCAAGGCTGTTTATCAGCAAGATATTACAAGACCCAAAAGTCACTCTAGCTAGAGATGGGCGCCAATCTTTACAAATCGCTTGTCGTTGTTTTGAAAAAATACGAGGTGACTAGTGTATAGGAGGGCCTACAGGCGTGGATTGCTTAGGGCATTTTTTTATTTCTTCGGATGGGAAATCATCAAATGACTCCTCCCGCTCTGGGTGGAGCGGAAGGGAGTGTCAAACTCTTACTGACTAAAACCCACCCGTGTTCCTTCCTTAGCCCTTTATGTTCCGGGCCAGCGGTAACCCTTTCGGACAATCCCGCTGACCCGGCAGGACATGGCGGTGCTCCGCCCAAGTGGGGCAGACCTCCACCGTGCGCTCCACCGTGTCCTCTGGGTGATCCTGGCAATGGTGACACCCGGGTGTTTCCTCCCGCCTGATGATGTGCAGGAACCTCCGGAAACTTACGTGTCCAGTGAGGACCTGCATCAGGCGGTAGGTGAGGGTGCCGTGGCGCTTGCATAGGGCATCAAGTAGTCTTAATCCGGCACTGCCAATGCAACGGGTTATTTTTTGGCTCGCGTTTAATCATTACCTTACTGATGGTAAGGGATGGGATGATGCGGTCGACGTCCTCACTGGCCTAGAAGTAACCTATCCAGCCAAGACTTCAAACCTCCAATTCATGACTATATGAAAGACAAAGACTATAACGTTTTGGGCACAATTTCGCTTGTCTTCTCTGGTCTGTAGCGGTCAAAAGGTTAACAAAGTTGGTGTAGGACTGATATGCAATTTATGACGTAGTTGCAAGTCCTCTATACTGTACTTAAGTTGACCTATTCTAGTCTTTGCAAACGGAGAGAAAAAAAGAATGGCTTTGCGTTGAACACTAAACTAGTATGCTGATTTCAGATGTTTGAGAGGTGTCTATATACCTACTTGCCTCTAAAGGTTCAGAAAAAATATTATCGAAATATATTTTGTTTTTTAAACTAATACCTATTGTTAACTTTGTTTTAGGATATAATTTAGCTTTGATTTTGCTTGTCATTTAATTTTAACAAAAAATATTAGGTTGTCTTTAAAAGATCGATTTTAGCGATAAGACCCCATATTGTTTCACCCTTTGTAAAACATTTATATCTGAGGGCCTAAAGAGGCCACAACCATAAAGGATAATATTATAAATCATAATATGGCGAAGAAAGTCCGTGTTTTTCTTTTTTTCGCTGCACTACGTAGGTGTAATCAAAGAGATTGGGATTGGATTTGGATTGGATTGATTGGTATTTTAGCACAGACAAAAAAAATAACTGAAAAATCCTTCACCAATGGGATTTGATACGATTAACTTAACAGCTAACTGTCCATTATGATTCATAATATTATCCTTTTATGATTCTGCCAAAGTGGCCTTTTTAGGCCCCCTGTATGATGTACATAATAAATAATATTCTATTCTATGTTAAATTGTAATTTCGTATTTGTACGCCATTAACTGCAAAAAATAGAGATCTCTGTACCTATTCCCTTTACGTATACATGTTCGAGCAAATAAAATTTATTTCTTTCTTTCTATTTTATAATACCTATGTTTAACATTTCTAAAAACTGTGACTTTGACTTTGAGGTTTCGAGAAAGAGTATAAATCCTTTGAAATACTGCTTTCTGCCACATTGAAGACTATAAAAGCATCTTACACGAACGACTTCTATCCAGCAGTGGACTCCCATAGAATGATGATAATGAAAGATGTTGAGGCAAAGAAGGGACACAGTTTAACAGAAAGCTAATAAAGAAAACTGACCGGTTTAACAAAGGGGCGTAAATACTACTCATATTTGCATAGATAACAGAGTAAAAACACACAATAAGCAATTACTTATGTATTTATCTAACGAGTGTATGGACAGAAAGCATCGGTTAGTTCTAGCCACTAGTGAGTGCCAGATAAACGGCTGACAAGTCATTGTTCTTGATAATAGTTTATCTAATAGTAGTATTGTTGTAGTAGCTTTGTACAAACAATACGTCATACTTTCCCTTGCATACTATTCCTTTAGAACAATAAGCGCCTTTCAAATTGTCAATAGCAATTCTGTCTGATCGATCATAGAAGATTATAATTCTATTGATTGATAAACGGACTCTTTAAAAATGACAAGACTAAATAAACATTTTATTTAGTCGAACGTATTTTCTCAGTTTTGAACTTTGCAGTGCAACCCAATCGGGGTTTTCGTGAAAATTTACGACACCAGTTGGCACCACTTTGACAAGAGGTCTTCCATTTCGACAATGAATATAAAATATATGATGGGAGGGTTCAGGGGATCCGACCGGAATAAATCAATGAGAGCAATGTTCAACGCAGAATCTACCGATCTGTTTTGTAATTATCTCTTTCAAAGTGTACTGTCAATAGTGTCAATCCTTTATCCATTGGAGTTAGGTAACATAACAGCCCACTTCACGGTGAGAATTTAATAGAATAAGACCCTGCGAAAAATCGAAATGAGAGATTGTACTCATCATTATGAACAACTTTTACTGTGGGACCAAACCTAAAATCGCTAAAACAAAATCAGCTATTCCCTACATTTAAAGGCTTCTTCGAACAGGCGCGACACGCGATAAAATCACGCACGACACAAAGGCACCGCAAGTCGCGCAACGAGCGGTGCCTTTGTGTCGCGCACGATTATATCGCGTCTCGCGCCTGTTTGTAGGAGCCTTAACTCGTCAAAATGTAGGGAACAGCAGATTTTTTTTTTCGCGATCGCAGCTTTGGTCCTTTGGTTTTCGAACTCGCGCAGTCGCAGTCGCAGCCCAATGACGAAACTATCCGAACTACACAGTGTGGTATGTACACGCTGTTCGTTGCTCGCCAACTCGTTTCTGGTTACTAGTTCTACTCGATTTTCGCTCTTCGCCAGCGGTGAGACAGGTGCCTAGCTCATCTAATGCGCCTGCAGTCAACGACCCAGGTTCCTGGTCGGCTCTGCTATTTCTTAACCCAACATGATTTTAATGTCTTGTTGTTCCAGCGAATTTCCTGCTTATCCAGGTACGATTTTAGTTCTCTACATGTAAGATGATAGGTCTGTCTGAATGTGCGAAGCTAAAGATATGGTCTTAGCACCGATTTGATTGGTGACATCTTTACATACCGTGACCCCTCCGTGCTTCGGAAAGCACGTTAAGCCGTTGGTCCCGGCTGTCGTTCGTGGATCTTTGACAGTCGTTACGGGTAGTCAGAAGCCCGAAAGTCTGACAACCAGTCTTATCAAGAGGTATCGTATTACCCTGTAACTGGGTTGTGGAGGTCAGATAGGCAGGCGCTCCATGTAAAATACTGGTATTCAGCCGCATCCGGTTAGACTGGAAGCCGACACCAACATAGTTGGGAAAAGGCTAGGCAGATGATGATGAAGATGATGTTAAGAAGTTCCTTATGGTACATTATACTCTGCACACTATTGTTACGTATCAAAATGTTACTCTTTTTGAAGTGAAAACTTCTTTAGCCACGTTGGGCATTACAGGATAAAAAGTAGCCTATATATTAATCCAGGGTGTCAGCTACCTCCATACAAATTTTTATCAAAATTGGTGCCGCCGTTTGAGCGTGAAGAAGTAACAAACATATAAACACACACGCACACAAACATTCGCCTTTATAATATTACTAGCTGCGCCCCGCGGTTCACCCGCGTAAATGTTGATCCCATGGGAATATCGAGATAAAAAGTAGCTTATATGTTAATCCAGGGTGGCAATTACCTCCATACAATTTTTTATCAAAATTAGTCCAGCCGTTTGAGCGTGAAGAAGTAACAAACATATAAACACACACACACACACACACACACATTCACAAACTTTCGCCTTTATAATATTACTAGCTGCGCCCCGTGGTTTCACCCGCGTAAATGTCGATCCCGGGGGAAAATCGGGATAAAAAGTAGCTTATATGTTAATCCAGGGTGTCAGCTACCTCCATACAAAATTTTATCGAAATTGGTCCAGCCGTTTGAGCGTGAAGAAGTAACAAACATATTAACACACACACATTCACAAACTTTCGCCTTTATAATATTAGTGTGATTGTGATTAAAAAAAATCACAAGTTTTCACTTCTGCCGGCACTCCTGCAGTGCCACTTTTTTTTTTCAGTCTAGGATTCATTCACCAAGTGTTCAACTTCATCCCAACCGGCACCTTAATTGCGTAATACACGATAAATCAAAATCTAAATTACTTTGAAGGATATTGCTAATCCATTGCTTCATATGTCCGAAAAATTTGTCTCCTCAACAACGTAAATAACGCAATGAATATTGATGAACTGTCAAAATAAAACCCATTGCGATCAATTGTCCCTATACGATGTTACGGAATAAGGACGCTGACATTGAGTATGTCTCTGCATCAATCAACTCAGACTAGCGCAGTCCACTGCTGGACATAGGCCTCTCCCAGATTGTGCCACAAAACCCTGTCCTCCACCTTCCGCACCCCGCACCTCTGCGTCGCCAGAAGGCCTACCCAGACCGGGACGGCATGGAAAGGGATTTTGCCGTCAGTCAGCGCACACTAGCCGCTTAGATACCGCGGCATTCCAGCGGCTTCCACGCTTCTTTACCCCCGCCGCCTCCCCTGCGGTATGTCACAACGAGGGCCGGAGTCCTTGGCATGCCGTTGCCTACCGCAGGACGCCACGGCATCGCGCCGCGGGAGTCCGTGGCGCGTCTTTCAATGCCGTGCAATGAAATCCTTTTCGATGCCACGGCATCATTTTAAAGCATACCAATTTATATCGTATTTCTATATCGATACGTTTGCATGTCTATTAGTAATAATTTAAATCCCTTGCCATGCCGTCCCGGTCTGCGTAGGCCTTAAATGGACTGTGTACCATTCTTTCTCTTTCTAACTTTTTTACCATTATTCATGTACAGACGCCAGCACATCAAGCTACCCAAAACTGTCAAATTTTCCCATTCAAATTTGAACCTTATGATCTAGCGATAAAGTTGAAAATCTATTAAAGAAATTTGACAGATTGTAGTAACTTTATGTGCTGGCGTCTGTACCTAAAACAACATTATAGGTCTTACCTAATAAATAGTAAATATGTATCAGCTCTAAGTATGTTTTTTTTTTTTACTTTTTACTTTACTCCCGTACAGGTAGTGTTTCCTCTCAAAATCCAAGGCAATGCCGAGTTCAATCGCTTTAGTATCCAATTGCTGTGATGTATGTGTGTGTGTAGACTATCTCGGGAATCGCTGTGCTAATTGTGATGATGCTCCGATTTCCTCTGAGTGAATCCAGATACGTCTGCGGTATAAAAATATATTTTGCTGGTTTTTTCTGTGTTACTGTTATTTTAGAAACTGTCTGACTAATTATAAATGTTGTTCGCCTTAATGGGAGTTGTGTTAATGTTCACAAGGGGATTACAGGACCTAAACATAAAAAACGCAAGTTTTAGAAACAATAAAAGTAGGTATATGATCGACTACAGTAAACAAAATCAGAAAAATATATGATATTCTTCAGGATATATGCTAGGTAGATAGTGTGTTGAAAACATAATACAACTAATTTGATACGATAGAAAAAATAGATACAAAGCTAAATTCAAATCTCAATAGAAAGTCGAGAAAACTCAACATTCAAGGAAAAGTATAGACGCCACACTCCAGCACATCAAGCTACTACAATCTGTCAAATTTCTTTAATAGCTTTTTTCAACTTTATCACTAAAGCATAAGGTTCAAAGTTGATTGGGAAAATTTGACAGTTTCGGGTAGCTTGATGTGCTGGCGTCTTTATCAACCCATACTAATGATGAAATTGTTTATTCTATAAATAAGTTACGGAATCACTTTTACAAGTCATATTAAAAAAAAATAGCTGGATGGTGGAAAGCGTTGTTTTACATTTTAAAAAAATGTCGTGTTAAACTAAGACTAAAAAATTAAGGGCTTCCGGCTTTTTTACCCAATATGTCCGGCTAAACTGGCTGGTCTGTCCGGCTTTTTGGTTTTAACACCTGGCAACACTATATGCACCCACACCTGCTAGAAAGAACAACAAACAATTAGTAGAAACATAACTTCAAAAGTTCAAACATTTGCAGCAGACAAGTGAAAATAAACAAAACTTTCATAATTAGTTAGCACCTCAGGTCAGTAGCCTGGCGGAAAACATTTGGATTGCCGCAATAGATTTGCACTAGCACTTGGCTGTACACATGGGTTTACCCGTGTTGGTATTCACTTCACAAATGAAGCAAGAGAACCAAGGTATTCGATACGTAACCTAGATTGAATGGACTGCGCCGCGCAGTCTATTCAAACACCCGATAAACACAATTTTCTGGGTGTTTTATGGGTGTTTACGAGTGTTTATCGAGTGTTTATCAAAAGCACCGGATTTACACCCGGTGGATTGCCTGCTGTGGATTAACTGCGCGTAGCTTGTTAGTAGAAAGTACTAATTCGACGTTTCAATTCATATGTACTTTCTGACATTATCTTGGAGATTACTGACATCGCTGCAGGACAAACATCGTGAGGAAACCTGAACTTATAGTTAACATAGGGCTGAATTCGCCAACCCGTCTTCAAAAACCGGGCAAGAGCGAGTCGGACTCGCGCACCACGGGTTCCGTACCATCTTATGTTTTTAAATTTTCATCGGCGAGGCCTTTATTCGTCAGAGAATTTTAACAATATGCACTGCGGTGTAGAATATTGCAGTTTTATGTCAGCGCCACCTCTTGACCGATAGAGGAACTAATGTAACTTTTTGATGATTTCTGAAAAAGTGTGCTATTTAGAGATTTCGTTTTATTTTTCCTGTAATCTTTACATAAACTTCTATCACATAGAATAATTTCAGATTTTTCTCTTTGCAAACTTCGGAGAAAATAAAATACCGTTCCCTCCTTGAACGGTATTTTGAAGTGAAAACTTCTTTAGCGGCGTTTACAGTTACTGTTACGGTTACGGTTACGTTTACGGTTACGGTTACACGGCTACACGGTTACACGGTTACACGGTTACAGGGTTACACGATCACACGGTCACACGGTTACACGGTCACACGGTTACACGGTTACACGGTTACACGGTCACGCGGTCACACGGTTACACGGTTACACGGTTACACGGTCACACGCTAACACAGTTACACGGTTACACGGTTACACGGTCACAAGGTCACACGGTTACACGGTTACATGGTCACACGGTCACACGGTCACACGGTCACACGGTTACACGGTTACACGGAAACACGCTCACACGGTTACACGGTTACAAGGTTACACGGTCACACGGTTACACGGTTACACGGTTACACGGTTACACGGTCACACGCTCACACGGTTACACGGTTACACGGTCACACGGTCACACGGTTACACGGTTACATGGTCACACGGTCACACGGTCACACGGTCACAGGGTTACACGGTTACACGGTTACACGGTTACACGGTTACACGGTTACGGTTACGGTTGACATCACACACGGTTGATATCATCTTTCAACACTTTCCCACGCATCTTTAGATGCAATGCAATGAAAATAATGTTCTTGCCAAACAATCTATAAGTAGAATATAAAACTCTTAAATTCATTCACTGACAGACAACTCACAAAGCACAGACAACTCTCACACACACGGAGACACGGTTACACGGTTACACGGTTACACGGTTACACGGTCACACGGTTACACGGTCACACGGCCACACGGTCACACGGTCACACGGTCACACGGTCACACGGTCACACGGTCACACGGTCACACGGTTACACGGTCACACGGTCACACGGATACACGGTTACACGGTTACACGGTTACACGGTTACACGGTTACACGGTTACACGGTCACACGGTCACACGGTCACACGGTCACACGGTTACACGGTTACACGATCACACGGTTACACGGTTACACGGTTACACGGTCACACGGTCACACGGTCACATGGTTACACGGTTACACGGTTACACGGTCACACGGTTACACGGTTACAGTTACGGTTACGGTTGACATCACACACGGATGACATCATCTTTCAACACTTTTCCACACATCTTTAGATGCAATGCAATGAAAATAATGTTCTTGCCAAACAATCTATAAGTAGATTATAAAACTCTTAAATTCATTCGTTCATTCACTGACAGACAACTCACACAGCACAGACAACTCTCACAGAAAACTCTCACACACACGGTCACACGGTCACACGGTTACACGGTCACACGGCCACACGGTCACACGGTCACATAGTCACACGGTCACACGGTCACACGGTTACACGGTTACATGGTTACGGTTACGGTTGCCATCATCTTTCAACACTTTCCCACGCATCTTTAGATGCAATGCAATGAAAATAATGTTCTAGCCAAACAATCTATAAGTAGATTATAAAACTCTTAAATTCATTCGTTCATTCACTGACAGACAACTCACACAGCACAGACAACTCTCACACACACGGTTACACGGTCACACGATTACACGGTTACACGGTCACACGGTAACACGGTTACACGGTTACACGGTTACACGGTTACACGGTCACACGCTCACACGGTTACACGGTCACACGGTCACACGGTTACACGGTTACATGGTCACACGGTCACACGGTCACACGGTCACACGGTCACACGGTTACACGGTTACACGGTTACACGGTTACACGGTTACGGTTACGGTTGACATCACACACGGTTGACATCATCTTTCAACACTTTCCCACGCATCTTTAGATGCAATGCAATGAAAATAATGTTCTTGCCAAACAATCTATAAGTAGATTATAAAACTCTTTAATTCATTCGTTCATTCACTGACAGACAACTCTCACAGACAACTCTCACACACACGGTCACACGGTCACACGGTTACACGGTTACACGGTTACACGGTCACACGGTTACACGGTTACACGGTCACACGGTTACACGGTTACACGGTTACACGCTTACACGGTTACACGGTTACATGGTTACACGGTTACACGGTTACACGGTCACACGGTCACACGGTTACACGGTTACAGTTACGGTTACGGTTGACAACTCTCACACACACGGTCACACGGTCACACGGTCACACGGTTACACGGTTACACGGTTACGGTTACGGTTGACATCACACACGGTTGACATCATCTTTCAACACTTTCCCACGCATCTTTAGATGCAATGCAATGAAAATAATGTTCTTGCCAAACAATCTATAAGTAGATTATAAAACTCTTAAATTCATTCGTTCATTCACTGACAGACAACTCACACAGCACAGACAACTCTCACACACACGGTTACACGGTCACACGATTACACGGTTACACGGTCACACGGTTACACGGTTACACGGTTACACGGTTACACGGTCACACGCTCACACGGTTACACGGTTGACATCATCTTTCAACACTTTTCCACACATCTTTAGATGCAATGCAATGAAAATAATGTTCTTGCCAAACAATCTATAAGTAGATTATAAAACTCTTAAATTCATTCGTTCATTCACTGACAGACAACTCACAAAGCACAGACAACTCTCACACACACGGAGACACGGTTACACGGTTACACGGTTACACGGTTACACGGTCACACGGTCACACGGTCACACGGTCACACGGTCACACGGTCACACGGTCACACGGTCACACGGTCACACGGTCACACGGTCACACGGTTACACGGTCACACGGTCACACGGATACACGGTTACGCGGTTACACGATTACACGGTTACACGGTTACACGGTTACACGGTCACACGGTCACACGGTCACACGGTCACCCGGTTACACGGTTACACGATCACACGGTTACACGGTTACACGATCACACGGTCACACGGTTACACGGTCACACGGTCACACGGTCACATGGTTACACGGTTACACGGTTACACGGTCACACGGTTACACGGTTACACGGTCACACGGTTACACGGTTACAGTTACGGTTACGGTTGACATCACACACGGTTGACATCATCTTTTAACACTTTTCCACACATCTTTAGATGCAATGCAACGAAAATAATGTTCTTGCCAAACAATCTATAAGTAGATTATAAAACTCTTAAATTCATTCGTTCATTCACTGACAGACAACTCACACAGCACAGACAACTCTCACACACACGGTTACACGGTCACACGATTACACGGTTACACGGTCACACGGTAACACGGTTACACGGTTATACGGTTACACGGTTACACGGTTACACGGTTACACGGTCACACGGTCACACGGTTACACGGTTACATGGTCACACGGTCACACGGTCACACGGTCACACGGTTACACGGTTACACGGTTACACGGTTACGGTTACGGTCGACATCACACACGGTTGACATCATCTTTCAACACTTTCCCACGCATCTTTAGATGCAATGCAATGAAAATAATGTTCTTGCCAAACAATCTATAAGTAGATTATAAAACTCTTAAATTCATTCGTTCATTAACTGACAGATAACTCACACAGCACAGACAACTCTCACACACACGGTCACACGGTCACACGGTCACACGGTTACACGGTTACACGGTTACGGTTACGGTTGACATCACACACGGTTGACATCATCTTTCAACACTTTCCCACGCATCTTTAGATGCAATGCAATGAAAATAATGTTCTTGCCAAACAATCTATAAGTAGATTATAAAACTCTTAAATTCATTCGTTCATTAACTGACAGATAACTCACACAGCACAGACAACTCTCACACACACGGTCACACGGTCACACGGTCACACGGTTACACGGTTACACGGTTACACGGTTACGGTTACGGTTGACATCACACACGGTTGACATCACACACGGTTGACATCATCTTTCAACACTTTCCCACGCATCTTTAGATGCAATGCAATGAAAATAATGTTCTTGCCAAACAATCTATAAGTAGATTATAAAACTCTTAAATTCATTCGTTCATTCACTGACAGACAACTCACACAGCACAGACAACTCTCACACACACGGTTACACGGTCACACGATTACACGGTTACACGGTCACACGGTTACACGGTTACACGGTTACACGGTTACACGGTCACACGCTCACACGGTTACACGGTTACACGGTTACACGGTTACACGGTCACACGGTCACACGGTTACACAGTTACATGGTCACACGGTCACACGGTCACACGGTCACACGGTTACACGGTTACACGGTTACACGGTTACGGTTACGGTTGACATCACACACGGTTGACATCACCTTTAACACTTTCCCACGCATCTTTAGATGCAATGCAATGAAAATAATGTTCTTGCCAAACAATCTATAAGTAGATTATAAAACTCTTAAATTCATTCGTTCATTAACTGACAGATAACTCACACAGCACAGACAACTCTCACACACACGGTCACACGGTCACACGGTTACACGGTTACACGGTTACACGGTCACACGGTTACACGGTTACACGGTCACACGGTTACACGGTTACACGGTTACACGGTTACACGCTTACACGGTTACACGGTTACATGGTTACACGGTTACACGGTTACACGGTTATGGTTACGGTTGACATCACACACGGTTGACATCATCTTTCAACACTTTCCCACGCATCTTTAGATGCAATGCAATGAAAATAATGTTCTTGCCAAACAATCTATAAGTAGATTATAAAACTCTTAAATTCATTCGTTCATTCACTGACAGACAACTCACACAGCACAGACAACTCTCACACACACGGTTACACGGTCACACGATTACACGGTCACACGATTACACGGTTACACGGTTACACGGTTACACGGTTACACGGTTACACGGTTACACGGTCACACGGTCACACGGTCACACGGTCACACGGTCACACGGTTACGGTTACGGTTGCTATCACACACGGTTGACATCATCTTTCAACACTTTCCCACGCATCTTTAGATGAAATGCAATGAAAATAATATTCTTGCCAAACAATCTATAATCTATTATAAATGACCGCAAGGTGCCGGAGAAAGTCATATGCTTTAAATGCAAGAAATCTGTTGATATTAAAAAAAAACCGGGCAAGAGCGAGTCGGACTCGCGCACCGAGGGTTCCGTAACATCCGGGTTTATACATAAGGTTTATGTTTATGAAATTAAATGTTTTTAGGGTTCCGTAGCCAAATGGCAAAAACGGAACCCTTCTAGATTCGTCATGTCTGTCTGTCTGTCTGTCCGTCTGTCTGTCTGTCTGTCTGTCTGTCCGTCCGTATGTCACAGCCACTTTTCTCCGAAACTATAAGAACTACACTGTTGAAACTTGGTAAGTAGATGTATTCTGTGAACCGCATTAAGATTTTCACACAAAAATAGAAAAAAAACAATAAATTTTAGGGTTCCCCATACATAGAACCGACACTCAAAATTTTTTTTTTTCATCAAACCCATACGTGTGGGGTATCTATGGGTAGGTCTTCAAAAATGATATTGAGGTTTCTAATATCATTTTTTTCTAAACTGAATAGTTTGCGCGAGGGACACTTCCAAAGTGGTAAAATGTGTGTGTCCCCCCCCCTGTAACTTCTAAAATAAGAGAATGATAAAACTAAAAAATATATATGATGTACATTACCATGTAAACTACCACCGAAAATTGGTTGGAACGAGATCTAGTAAGTAGTTTTTTTTTAATACGTCATAAATCGTAAACCAGAATTTACCATTCATTTAATGAACTCAAAAATAAAAAAAAACATTTAATTTCATAAACATAAACCTTATGAATAGACCCGGATGTTACGGAACCCTCGGCGCGCGAGTCCGACTCGCTCTTGCTCGGTTTTTTTTTTTTTTTTTGAGTTGATTGAATGAATGGTAAATTGTGGTTTATTTCAGATAAGCCCCAACGATGCGGCGGAGGTGAAGTGGCACCCGATGATACCGCAGTGCCTCCCGAATACAACTCCGGGCAGGGTGTTGAAGGCGTTGGAGATGTCCAAGGACACCGCCAACAACACCTCGCCCCGGACCACCGCTTCCTCCGCCAGGACTCTCACCCGGGACACAGCGTGAATGGTGGAGCGCCCCTGCCGAAAACCGAACTGGCTGCCGTCCAGGTCCGGCCCCTCCCCGCACAAGTGGCCGACGAGGCGGGCTGCGATTATCCGCTCAAACAGCTTACCCACCTCGTCTAGCACTATGGGCCGGTACGCCGACGGCGAGTCCGCGTGGCGCCCCTCCTTCCTGAGCAGGACCAGACGACCAGATTTCCACAAAGTGGGAAACTGGCCCCGCTCAAGGCACGCTGTGTAGAGTCCTCTCAGTTGGGGCTCAAGCTCCTTCAGAGCGAGGGCTAATACGCAGCCGTGGATCCCGTCGGGCCCCGGAGCCACGTTCTTGGCCCGGAGCCGCATCACGTCTGCCCTCATCTCTGCCTGTGTCACCTCTGGGACGCTGTTGGCGTTCTCTTATGTAGACTCTGCGGCTGTGGGCCATGCCATCGGCGGCGGAGTGTGCTCCGCTTTAACCGGGAAGAGGGCTGCGACTACCTCCTCCAGCAGCGATCGGGTTGGAGACTCTCCGTAAGTGGGGGCGCCGCGGCTCGAAGTTTCCCTCGAACCGCGCGATAGGGGCGCCCCCACGGATCCCCGTCTAGAGTCTCCAACATCTCCTCCCTGGCTCGCGTCCTCGCCTCGTCGATGGCCAGCCACAGAGTCCTCTTCGCCGCGCGGTACACCTCATACAGCGCGGTTTCTTCGTCAGGGACCCGACGACGTCTCCTCCGGTATCGGGTGTACTGGCGCCTGACCGTAACGCACGCGACGCGCAGCTGCGCGATCTCGGCGGTCCACCAGTACACCTAGCGCCTTGCCGACTGTGTGTGGACCCGGGGCATGGACGCGTCGCTGATTTGCGTCATCGCCCCGCGGAACCACAGTGCCTCCTGCTCGACGTCGACGAGTCCGTCCGTTGCCGACTCTCTGAACCAGGCCTGGACAATAGCGGCCTCCTCGAGAAGCTCCCTGTTGATGCGCTTACGCGCCCAGCGTGGACCGACCGTACGCGGGGCCGGTAAACCGCGGCCGCCGGCGGTCTGGGCGGAGACGTCGAAACCGATGTAACGGTGATCCGACAACGTCTCCACCTCCGCGGCGACACGCCAATCGCGGACACGGCTCGCGACAGCGGGGCCAGCGAACGAGACGTCCACTATAGACCCGCCCCGCTGCCGCACGCACGTGTGCACTTATCCCCGATTTAGGACGGTCAAGCCAGTCGTGACCGCCCACTCCCCCAGCACCTCGCCCCTAGCATCGATCACTGGAGATCCCCACGCCGCAGACTTGGCGTTGAGATCCCCCAGCAACAGCACAGGGCGAGGGTGGAGTCGGCCCACGACGGCACCCAACTCGACAAGGAACCTCTCGAAGTCGGCGAGGCTCTTGAGCGGCGGCCTCCTGCGCCGACCGGCCCGAAAACTTGTTTTAATAGAAGCCGCACCCTAGTCAGTCTCCACCGTTTTTTAGTGTTCCACTGTTACGGTTACGCTTACGGTTACGGTTACGCTTACGGTTACGCTTACGGTTACGGTTACAGTTGACATCACACACGGTTGACATCTGTCATCTTTCAACACGTTAAAATAAAATAAAAAATTTAAAGGAGATTGACCCAAAGTCGTACCAAAAAGTCTCATGCATCAAGATCAAAATATTGTAGTACCTTCATATTTTTTACGACATTACGCGTCGGGGATAATGAAAACTTTTTTTGTAATGGGTAAAAAATGTTAAACTCGCGTCAGGACACGTGACCTGATCGAAAATTCGTAAGATTCCAAAATATGAAAAATGCACAACGTTAATATTCAAGTTTTCACTTCTGCCGGCACTCCCAGAGCGCAACCCGTCGTTTTTTTTTATATTTTTCATCAAAAGTCGAAAAGTATACTTTTCGCCGTATACGGCCTAAAAAAAAAGACAAAATGTTTGAGAATGAGCAAGCTGCGTTCTTTCATATGATACCCCACATGCCCTAGTAGCCCCACTTCGAATTTTTCAGACCCCCTTTCAGTCCCTGGTACAAAAAATATACATAAATATTTTATTTCTTTCTTAATTGCAAAATAGTTGGGCAAACGTCATCTAAAACTATTCTAAATTTCAAAGCATTAGAGAGACCTATCTTGAGATAACCATCTGTGACAGACAGACAGACAGACTGAGTCTTACCATAAGGGTTCCTTTTTACCATTTTGGTACGGAACCCTAATAAAAGGCTTGTTTATGTCTACCTATGTTTCGGTTTATACACGGCATTTAAAACAAGTAGGTAACCGTAATTCGTTCGTATTCATTACACTCATTATAGTCCATTTACCTGGCTGCAAAAGCTAGCTTCTGAAAACGGGAGAAGTAAATATTTTGATCAATAAAATATTCAGTGAAAGTTCTAGTTTACATAATTATAAGTAAACCACGCATCTTTAGATGGATCTATCTGTGTATTTAATTGGCCTTCTGGTGAAAATAATGTTCTTGCCAAACAATCTACTTAATAAAACTCGTAAATTCAATCGTTCATTCACTGACAGACAACTCACACAGCATAAACCGCGGTTCTAGAAAGGTCCAGAAGCATGGAATTTTGCACCATCCTTACAGTAACGTAAGTGAGTACTAAAGAAAGAATTTTGAAAATTCATGCTCGTTATTTTTGCCGATGATAAATTCAACAACTCAACCTATCGCAGTCCAGTGCTGGACAAAGTCCTCTCCCAGGCCACAACACTCTGTCCTCCGCCCTCCGCATCCAGTCTGCCCGGGCCACCTTCTTAAGATCGTTGGTCCATCTAGCTGGAAGGCATCCCACGCTACGTTGGGAAATTTCTTGGTGGTTTCTGGGAACAGCGAGTTTGAAAATATCCAGGCACTTTAATTGAGGGGCAATTCTCGTAATTTTAAGAGCGTTCACAGTCTGATCTCAGTCTCAATCTGTCAAAATTACCTTTAGTTTCTCTACATTTTGACAAGTTTTTGACATTTGTTTGTCGCCGAGATGAGACTGAGACTAGATTTTGAACGTTTTAAACGTAGACTACTATTGTATACTGGAGTTTTAAATTAGTAGAATTGGCCTTCTGGTGAAGTATCGTCGTCGGTTACGCCACAATTGTTTTAGGAGAATTTATAGGGTGTTTGGAAGCTGGATACAAAGCCTTAAAGGGGGTGATATTTGACACCATTTAGAGCATTTTGAGCCATACATGTCTTAGATAGACGAAATATGTTTTTTCTTATTTTTTTCCCAGTTAAACTTTTTTTTAGTTTTTTTAACAAAAACTAACTTTTAACAGAAATAACATATACTTATTATATTTTATTTTTGTTACAAAAGTTTGTAATTAAAAATTAAAAAAACATTCTTCGTCTAAGACATGTATGGCTCAAAATTCTGTAAATGGTGTCAACTATCACTCTTTTAAAGCTTTGCACTCAGCTTCTAAACAGCCTGTGTAGATCTCCAGAATGCATAAGTAAATAAATCATAAGTAAATAATTCACTACCGCCTGAAATTAGGGACTGCCAAACTGTTGCAGTTTTTAAAAGAAGAGTTAAAGAACACTATCTTTCCACTCTATCATAGCTGTGAATGTATTCATTATTTTGATTGCAGTATATCTATTAAGATTTTTGTGATTTTTATTTTGGAAGTATGTATATTTGTATGTATGTAAGAAAGTTTATTCTCATAATACTTGTTCAGTTTTATTAAGTGAATTGTTTTTAGATTTTATGTATTCTTTTTTTGTCTCCTTTTACTCTTTCGCACGCTGTCTACATCTCTCTATTTATTGTCCTATCGCAGGTATGCTGGAAGAGATTTCTTATGAAATAAGCATCACCTTTGTACTTATTTTTCTGCTCTGTTTTTTTCTTGTCTGTTTATATATGTGTGTACATAAATGGTAAAATAAAATAAAAATAAAAAAATAAATCATATCTTAGTTTAGCTGAAACCATAACACATGATATATTTATATGTTATATTATACCCTAGTCAGGTGGAAACAGAAAAGATGAATGAAATTCCTGAATTCCTAACGCATCACAATAAAGATTTACGCAAATAGCGAAAAATTTATAAAATCAACAAATAATGGCTACTGTCCAAATTCCTTTAAACACTAAATAAAATAAACTACTCGTAACTGAAAGGAATGCTGCTCTGAAGATATCTAGGAAACAAAAGAAAACTATGAAAACAAAGAGTTTGTTTTATTAAATAATAATAATTCCTTGGAGTAACTTGGGAATTAATGTATGAGATTCTTATCTTTTTAGAACGAAGGAATGGAGTACTTTGGGAATAACCCGTTTCTCCGGCGACAATTATAGACCTCGTTGATCCAGTGGTCGTAAGCGCTACTGCTGAGCTTGAAGTCCTGGGTTCGATTCCCAAGTTCCCAAGTGCTTTTGGGTTTTTCCATCAGGAATTTCACAGCAATAGCCCGGAGTCCGGATTTGTGCCCGGTTTTTTCCCAGGCTCACCCTATATCACATGACATGGGACTTAAACATATCTGGCAGAAGTGGGTGTTCTATAGGTACACGGTACCTCTGCCTAACCCATCGGGGATTACAAGCGAGGTGTTATGTTTTATTTAACAACTAGTAATCTGCGTTGTGAATTAATGAAAAAATAACTTTAATTCCTACATAATGAAGTGCTCCGAGAGCACCTGCGTCACCCGAAACGAGAGGGAGCCGTGCCTACTCCTGAGCCAGCGCTCGAGTACCAACTGGACCGCCTCGATGGTAACGAGGGTAGGGCGTGAAAGCCTATCCCGCCATTTCGCCACCAGGACCTCGCGAAGCTGAGACCGACTCACCTCCATGTGTAGCTGCATCGGTCGCTCGCCCCGCGCCCTCGCTTCCTCGCTTCACCGATACGCGAGGACTTTCGCCTCGAGGTCCCAGGGCGGGATGCCGCCAGTATGCAAGCCGCCTCGTAGGAGATCGTGCGATACCCCCTGGAGACTCTGACGGCCATCGTTCTCTGCGGCGTTCGCCGAACTGCTGATGCTACAGGCCGTCAGGTCAGTCGCCCAGATCGGGGCCCCATACAGCCATACAGGGCCATTGATCGCACGATCCCCATGTAGATTCGCCTACAGGCGGCGCCCGGGCCCCCAGATCCCAATCTGGGCGCCGCCTGTAAGGAGCGTTGCGAGCGCGCCAGCCGCGCCCAGCAACTTGGGCGCCAGCCGTCGGAAGTGAGGCCCGAAGTTCCACTGGCTGTCGAGCACCAATCCCATTCTGTTAAAACCTTTTTTTTTTTTTTTAACGTGGAGAAATGCTCATGAATGCATTCTGCACTACCACGGGGAGATAGTGCAGTTATGTGGGACTCTAACCCACTAAAACTCCACGGTGTCCTCCTCTGCCACTTACGGCGGGAACACGGGCACGCGTTAGCACTCATCCGTGAACCCGCCGCGGCTGTCCGTTACCGGACCCTCCTCTGGGGAGTACTCCCCATCACCGGCGCACCAGAACACATAGCACGCCGTGACCACCCCAGGGACCAAACCAGCACATGGGCGCCAGACGACCCCGTGTCTAGGCACCCTTGGTCCCCCTGCGACGGGTCAGGACATTGGCCCCGCCGCCTGCCAATTTTCGGCCGCAGAGGATAGGGAGAGCGGCCAACGTCATACCGACACTCCTCCTCCCCTGCGGCCCCACCGCGTCCGCCATCGAACGGTGGCGACCCCGTCAAGGCCGCGGAAGGTAGGGAGAGCGGCGCACCGCAATACCAACACTCCTCTCCCGCCGCGGCCTTCAACCCTCAGCCGCGATGCCTCCGATACGACATCGCGGCCCGCCTCAGTTGCGATGTCGCCGAAGCGGCACCGCAACCTACTTGTTGGCCGCTACGTCGTCGGCTTACAGGCAAAAGCCCTGACGAGCGGCCCCTCCTCGGGTTCCTCTTCGCTTCACCGTGGGTGTCCAAGCCACGGCTACTGAGCCCCCCGCCTCGACAATGCGGGAACCCACCGGGGGGGGTTCTGTTAAAACCTCACCCAACTTAGATGAAGCAAGCTTGAATTGAACTGTCATCCTACCTGACGCTAGGGAATATAGATATTAACAGCTGTTTGCAAACTCATTTTACCTAAGTTTTCACTGAGAGATTATGAATATAGCATTATTTTTCGTCTATGGATTACCGTGTAAAATAAAAGACATGTAAACAGTTTCACGGGCATTTTTATTAAGATCATCCATCAATATTTTTATGTGAACGTATTATTTTTAAACTCACATCAAAAAGAACTGAGAAGCAAATGTTATACGGGAATCGTTTATGATCTAAGAGTTTTATAAATAACGATCACGGCCAAATAACTCATAAATTTAAAACGTTCAAAATCTAGTCACAGTCTCATCTCAGCGACAAACAAATAAAAATTAAAAAAAAAAAAAAATCTCATCACAAATGTTGTTGTGGACAGGAATGAGAGACTGGTGCCCGAAAAAGGCATAAAATACCTGTGTTACGACAAAAATTTCAAAAATGTAGACCAGACCGAGATCAGAGGGCCTGAAAAGGCCACTTTTTCAGGATCATAAAAGGATAACAGTATGAATCATAATATGGCGAAGACAGTCCGTGTTTTTCTTTTTTTCGCTGCAATACGTACCTGTATAATCAAAGAGATTGGGATTGGATTTGGATTGGATTGAATGGTATTTTAGCACAGACAAAAAAAAATTACTGAAAATTTCGTTCACCAATGTGTTTTGATACGATTAACTTAAGAGCGTTTACGCCGTACGGCATTTCATACAAACTTTCAAGCCCTTATTTTTCGAAATGAATGAACCGATTTTAATGAAATTTCATACGCATAAGCAGTATACAAAGGTCTAAAAAGTTAGTAGAGAACATTTTCGAAAAGTAGTGTCACAGCCAAATTAGACCGATTTTAAATTTTCCATAGAAACAGAGATTTCCAGTTACCCTTTTTTAAATAAGACATTTCGAAAATGTTCTGTACTAACTTTTTAGACCTTTGTATCCTGCTTAGGCGTATGAAGTTTCATTAAGGCCAGGACTCTCAAAATTGACCTATTTTTGATTCAACATTAAACAATCAAATATTCTTTGTTTTAATCTGAAAAAAATATATGTTGCAGTTCAATTAACACTCTTGATTATTCTATGGTTCAAAACACGATATTTACAACTTCACTCGATCATAAAAAATCGCAAACAAATCGAAAACAAGGAAGTTTTTGTTCGTTTTTCAAGTTTTACTTGAAGTAGATTTAACTTTTACTCACAAAAAATATGTCAAAAAATAGGCAATGATGTATAGAAGAAAATTCTACGGTAAATTTTTCTCAAAACAGAATTTTATTGTTTTAACAAGATTATAATATAACAAGGCGGCCCGCGCGCATCGCTTCAGTAATCACAGTCGCGTGGGTCGATTTTCAATGTTAAGCAACGGTTTCAGAGGTCAGTATGTGGATGGGTGACTCAGTAGCCTGCCAGGCGTCACCGAGGTAGGACCTGTGTCGCTTTTCCTGGCTCGCTGCGTTCCCCCGCTAATCGATCGAAATATACGTTCACAGACTGAAATATAATGCAGTATTGTTATTTACCGTGTTTGTGTATTCGTTTTAAAAATCAGTCTGTAAATATTGTTGTAGGTTCTAGTATTAATAATTAAACTAGATATTAGTTTATGTTGTTGAGGGGCCCGTGGCTAAATAATAACAGCCGCACATGTCGATCGGTCAGGTTAAGCTACGCTTGCCGCGGTTGGTCTGTGGATGGGTGACCATCTTTACATACCGAGACCCCTCCGTGCCTCGGAAAGCACGTTAAGCCGTTGGTCCCGGCTGTCATTTGTGGATCTTTGACAGTCGTTATGGGTAGTCAGAAGCCCGAAAGTCTGACAACCAGTCTTACCAAGGGGTATCGTATTACCACAGATTACTAAATAGTTACTTCGTAACAGATACATCACTCCCATACAAAAGCGAAAATACCTACGCTATAATAGCCTACAAAATCTTACTAATAATACCAGCTGTTTGCAGCGAGAAGAAATGTACCTTAAGCTCGCACACAGAGAGTTGAGATTGTTTTGCCCGCCGCGTAACCCACGTGCGAGCGCGTCATCGAGCGAATGTGCTAGGGTCGTACCTATGATGATATTGGTAATAAAACGAATGTTGTAGAAAAACAATAATTTTTTATTTGTTGATCAAATATGTTCTATTTTAATAAAATGATAGATGCATTTTTTTCCTTCCCTGAATTCCCGATTATTAAATTTTATTGTCGAAAATATCCGAAACCGCGGAAATAATTTTAATAAATAATCAAAAGGGAAACAGGAGCAAAGCGGAGGAAAATGAATTGTTTTTAAAATTTCCAAGACGGTACTGCCAGGCCGATCCATTATGACGTTGTCCAAATTATTTAAAAAAGCTTTTTTTAATTCTTCAATATAATTATTTAAAGTTTCTGGTGGGACTTAAGCCCGCCATAAAAAGACGAATCCTTATTATAGGCTTTGAAATGAGTAAACAGTGCTGTTTCGTCAAAATTAGGTTTCTCCTGTAACAAAGCATTGAAGCTAGTGCAGTTATGTTTTTTGCTACACTTATATAATAAATATCCTGATACATAAGTCAACGCTCTTTACTTTGACACTCATCCACTGCACAATAATTACGTGGTTTTGGCATTTTGATACTCAGCGCGGTAACCGTGACGTGCGAGCGAGCGCTCAGGCGGCGTGCGGCAACCCGCTGTCGGTTGTACCGCCGGCGGTACGCGAAGCGGTAGGCATATAACGCGTGGCCTTGAGCGAGTGACGGACGCCTGGTATTACCCAGTAACTGGGTTGTGGAGGTCAGATAGGCAGTCGCTCCATGTAAAATACTGGTATTCAGCTGCATCCGGTTAGACTGGAAGCCGACCCCAACATAGTTGGAAAAAGGCTAGGCAGATGATGATTAGTTTATGTTGTAGTAGGTATATTATACAATTAAATTATGGGGAATAAAAACAGAAGGAAGAAAAAATGTCCAGCATTGAACTGCGGGAGCTTAAAAAAAATAAAGTAAGTTTGATTATTATTTTCTACGTATTTATGACTACTTACCTATTTGTAAAAGTCGACGGGACAGAACAATATTGTAGTTGTTTATGTAATTAGGTACCTACTTGCTTTCGTCACAGTACTAGCAGTAGCAGGTAGGTACAGAACTACAGACGCCAGCACATCAAGATATCAGAAACTGTCAAATTGTTCCAATCAACTTTGAACCTTATGCTTTAGCGTTAAAGTTGAAAATCTATTAAAGAAATTTGACAGATTGTAGTAGCTTAATGTGCTGGCGTACCATAAATTTACAATAAAATTAAGTATAGTAATATCAAAGTAAATATAAACTAGTTGATATTTTAGTTTTTAATATTTCAGTTTATAGACAAAACAGTAGCACAACTACAACAAAGATAATTTTTGCTAATAAAACTTTTTATCTTTGCAGTTCATCGATACCAATCGTATCGATGAACTGCAAAGGCGTATTTAAAAAAAACCGGGCAAGAGCGAGTCGGACTCGCGTACCGAGGGTTCCGTAACATCCGGGTTTATGCGTAAGGTTTATGTTTATGAAATTAAATGTTTTTTTATATTTTTATATTTGAGTTGATTGAATGAAAGGTAAATTGCGGTTTACGATTTATGACGTATTAAAAAAAAAACTACTTAGTAGATCTCGTCAAACCAATTTTCGGTGGAACTTAACATCATATATTTTTTTTAGTTTTATCATTTTCTTATTTTAGAAGTTATAGGGGGGGGGGGGGGGGGACACATTTTACCACTTTGGAAGTGTCTCTCGCGCAAACTATTCAGTTTAGAAAAAAATATATTAGAAACCTTAATATCATTTTTGAAGACCTATCCATAGATACACGTATGAGTTAGATGAAAAAAAAAATCGAGTTTCAGTTCTAAGTATGGGGATCCCCCAAAATTTATTGTTTTTTTTTCTATTTTTGTGTGAAAATCTTAATGCGGTTCACAGAATACATCTACTTACCAAGTTTAAACAGTATAGTTCTTATAGTTTCGGAAAAAAGTGGCTATGACATACGGCAACGGAACCCTAAAAATGCACAAAGTCAAAGTCAAAGTCAAAACATTTATTTCAAGTAGGCACTTAAAAGGCACTTTTGAACGTCAAAAATTAGGAAAAAATAGAATTGATTCTAGTCGCCCATTCCAAAAGGTAGTTTTCGTATGGAGAAGAATGGGCAAGAAACTCCATCGTTACTCTTTTAAAATGTTTTACAATATTTTGTATACATTAATTATATGTATAATAATATGTGAAGACGATGCACCTAAAATAAAATAAAATTACTATACCAAAATAGGTAAAAGAATTAAAAATGAAAACATGACATAAATTAATTATCTAATAGATACATGGTGCTCACATATTTACAAACATGGTAAAAATAAACGATTTTCATTAAAATAAAAAAATTACAAGTAATAAGTCAGGGTGTGAGTTAAGTAATTACAGAATATAAATCAACGTCAAAAAAAAAGAAGAAAGAATCAATTTTACAATAAATTAGCAACCAGTTTGATTTTGTCTAGACTCTAGATTGTCCTATGGAGCAGAACCAGCATGTTTCCAAGCGTTCTTATCTTGGATATAATCTTCTAATTTATAGTATGCTTGTTTACAAAGTGTACGTTTAATGTGAGTTTTAAATTTTATTTCATTTAATTGCAATATATCACAAGGTATTTTATTGTAACATTTAACACAGAACCTTGAGGAACACCCATTGTCATTTCAGACCCTAATGAGTTTACGCCGTTTACTTGAACTTTAACCTTTCTATCTTTCAGGTATGATCTTAGCAAATCAAGTGCTGTTTTTCTAATTCCATAGTGCTCCAGTTTCATCAGAAGTGTTTCATGGTTTACGCAATCGAACGCCTTAGAGAGGTCGCAAAAGATTCCAATGGCATCTTTTGCTTCTTCCCAGGCATTAAAAATGTTCTTTATTAGGGTAACACCGGCGTCAGTAGTGCAACGCCCTTTGGTGAAACCGTACTGGTGTTCATGAAAGATGGAATTTTTATTAAAGTGACGTAACATTTGATTGAGCATCAACTTTTCAAACACCTTACTGAGAACTGGCAGAATTGAGACAGGTCTATAATTGTTAGGTTCTTTACTATCACCGGATTTGAACAATGGTACAACTTTACTATGTTTCATAAGATCCGGAAAGACTCCTTGATCAACACTGGTGTTAAATATGAAAGCTAAATAGGGCGCAATGGTTTCGATGAAAGATCTACATACTTTTACAGACATTCCCCAGAGATCTTCTGTTGATTTAATGTTAAGATCTTTAAAAGCTTTTATAACAGCCTGAGGGTCTGTATGCTGAAACCTAAACTCCAAAGGGCATGCCTTTACATTCTTTTCAAGTAAGGCAGCAGAAAGCGTGGGGGATGAATTTAAAGCTTCAGTAGTTTTAAGGGGAATATTAGAAAAAAAGTTTTCAAATTCCTGAGCTATTTCTACATCTGAGTTGATGGGGCCATGTGCAGTATCTAAATTAAATTCAGTATTACGCTGTTTTTTCCTACCTGTTTCGTTATTTATTATTTGCCAAGTAGTTTTTATTTTATCATCAGCTGATTTTATTTTATTGCTAATATAAAGAGCTTTAGCTATTTGACACACACTTTTAAAAGTTTTTGAATATTTTGCAACATACTGATGAAAGTTTGTATTATTCATATGTTGCTTTAAGCCATAGAGTTCAAAAAGTTTTTCCCTGCTTTTACGAATACCTGGAGTCGCCCAGTCACTAAATAAAAACTTAGTGTAAATACTTTTAGTTTTTAGTGGAAAAACACACACAGGCGAACAGTAACTACATAATCTACAACTCGATTTTTTTAGTTAGAGAATGGGATTTAGAATGACGACCGACGCGACGGCAGTATTTGCTTCTCGCTCAGGCGCAATAGCTACTACTACGTGAGCGACAGACATGTACACACTATTATCTATACAGTATTGTGACTCGGCCCTCTTCTAGAAATAATTACAGACCTACAGCCGCGCGTAAACACGCAATAGGGCTGCCCGCCTACAGTATTTTAATTTCATCAACCTGCCAGCTTCTTTTTATTAGTTTTGTGATTGTATAGGTAAAATATTATATTTTTTATTTAAAAATATGAAATTCGTTGTGAATGAAATAGGAAGAGTTCAAAAGCAATACATATTTTTGTTCTTATTGACGAATTCAAGCAACCAAAAACAGCACAATATAGTCTATAATTGCTCTTTACCATATTATTAAGTAAGTACTTGTATTAATTATTTCAATGAATATTTGCACAAATAGCACGCTTACTGCTTACAAAACGATCACACCGTCCGGCGTCCGTTCATCACTGCAGAGCATTCGAGACTGTTTGTTTACCGAGTGTAAACCGGACTCTAGGCGCGTAGGTATAACTCGCGTTCCGACCGTTTGTATGAAGATAGTATACTGTACAGATAATATTACCGTGCCTTTTTTTTTTTTTTTTGTCTCGGGGGGAAAATCCTCATGGACATCCTCCGCCCTGGGGAAGGCGGAGGGGCATGCCGGACTCTTACCGGCTAAAAACCACCCCGGTGTTCCCTTCCTGTACCTATTGCCGAGGGTACGGGTATCGCTTGCGCATTCATCCGCGCCCCTGGCAGGTATTGGCCCGCCAGATGATTGTAGGCGGGCCCCGTCACCCTCTACGGCCATCACCCGGTGGCCGCAGGAACTCCAACTAAGAGGCGCGCGCGGAACACTGCGCCGCCGCCTCGAGGCCTGTTTCTGATCGGGCGACAGACGCCCCTAGTCTGCCGCCCGCAGGCCGCGTCCTATGGTGGCCGGAGATCGTCCGCCACCCTGCGACGCCCGGTGCGTCTGCTGCGGGCCGGGAGAGAGGTAACAGCTTCTCTCTCCCTTTCCGCCGCCTCCTTTGCCAACATTACGTCCTCACAGAAGGAGGCGACGGCCGTCCAGCCACTGTCGCTCCCGACCATGCATGAAATGACGGCCGGAAGTGAGAGGTCACCCGCAGCATCGACTGCCGCGACTAAGTCACGGCGCTGTACTGCCCAAGCTGGGCACTCCTCCAACGTGTGCAGCGCCGTGTCCTCGCGGCAGCTGTCACAGTGGTGACATTCGGGCGTCGGCTCCCGGCCTATCCGACACAAGTACTTCCCGAAACACCCATGTCCGGTAAGCACCTGCGTCAGCCGGAAGCTGAGGGCGCCGTGGCGTCTCTCCAGCCACTCCTTCATCACGGGTCTTACCGCCGCTATCGCGGCGTGTATCTATTCTATAAATTATAATAATAATGCAAGGTTGTTGATGTTGTTGATAGTAGAGTGTACGTAGATATTTGTTACCTCCTGATTTAACGACTGACTTACTACTCGACTTACCGATCGACTTACCGACTGACTTACCGACTGACTTACCGACTTACTGACTGACTTCCTGCGGGAAATTGAATTACGCGGGTAAAACAGCGGGGCAAGCTCGTCTAAAATAATTTCGATGTTTCACATCTGCCAGGCCTCTCACGATGGCTCAATTTATAGATGATCTTTTTATTATAATATACATTACATAGGTACCTACCTAATTACCTATAAAACTTAGTAATAGGATAAGCTTGCGAATGCGTCTACAGTAGGTTTTTTTTTTAGCATTGATCTATCTTTCAGACACTCTGAAGCAACGGAAAGCACCAGTGAAGATGGAGCTGGAGAACGTGATCCAAAAACTCAATCGGTTATGAGTCGCTGAAGACATACTAGAACGAGTCAACTCCGACCCAACATTCATGAAACGCATTGTTACTGGTGACGAGACGAGTTTGACATGCAAACTAGTCAACAAGCTTCGGAGTGGCGCCTTCCAACTGAACTGAAACCGAAAAAAACCACGCCACGGCCAAAGTCGATCAAAAGTCAGTCATGTTGACTGTTTTCTTTGACTATCGCGGTATTGTACACTCGGAATTCATACCGGAAGGTCAAACGTTAAATAAAATATATTATTTGAGCGATATGCGGCTTTTGAGAGAGTAAATTCGAAAAAAAGGCCAGATTTGTGGAAAGAAAATTGTTGGATCTTGCACCACGATATTGCGCCATCGCACAAGGCCATCACTGTGACCGAATTTTAGCGAACGAAGGAGAATTCGCGGCGTAAACTAAGCTCAATTCCGGAAAAAGCGTTTAAAAAATGTTTTTATGATTTGGTTATTCGTTGGTGTAAGTGTGTCGTTTCTGAAGGATCATACTTTGAAGGGGATAAAATAAATTTGGATGAATACCTAACTAACATTTTGTGTATTATTTGATCTCGGTACGTCTTTGACAGAGCAGTATTTTAGTATTTCTTATTTCTAATAAAGAATTTATTATCCTGTGCATTGTATTGTAATGAGTTTTATCAGAATTTATTTAGTCCAAAGTATATTACTAATAATAAATAACTAGCTTATGCCCGCGACTTCGTACGCGTGCACTATAAATTAGTTATTAAACATACCCTATGTGATGGATGAAAACCAAAGCTACAGAATATCGAAACTTCCATCAAAATCCCTTCAGTAGTTTATTATCAGACAAAAATTCGACAAAACGGATCATTCATAAGGGTAGTGCGGAAGCGATATAACAGTCATGAAAGAAAAGATTAGGTAGCAATTAAAAAACTGCGCACCGGACTGCGGACTCGCGCAACGAGGGTTCCGTACCATCATATGTTTTTAAATTTTCATCGACGCGGCCTATATTCATCAGAGAATTTTAACATTGTGCACTGCGGTGTATAATATTGCAGTTTTATGTCAACGCCATCTCTTGACCGATAGTGAAACTAATATAACTTTTATTGATGATTTCTGAACAAGTGTGCTATTTAGAGACTTCGTTTTATTTTTCCTGTAATCTTTACATAAACTTCTATCACATAAAATAATTTCAAATTTTTCTGTTTGCAAACTTCGGAGATAAGGGCGGGAAAGGTTTTTTTTTGCATTTTACATCAAAAGTCGAAAACAATGCGGCCCAAAAAAAAGAATAAATGTTTGAGAATGTGCAAACTGTTTTCTTTCATATGATACCCCACGTGCTCTAGTAGCCCCACTTCGAATTCTTCAGACTTCCTTTCAGGCCCTGTTGCAAAAAACGTACATATATTTTTATTTCTTTCTTATTTGCAAAATAGTTGAGCAAACGTCATCTAAAACTATTCCAAATTTCAAGTTGATTCATTAGTAGTTCTTGACATGTCCAGCTGTGACAGACAGACAGACTGAGTCTCACCATAAGGGTTCCGTTTTACCATTTTGGTACGGAACCCTAAAAAGAAAATTTTTGGTAGGTAATAAAATTAATTATGTTGCTATATTTATGTTTCCCTAAAAACTAAACACCAGAAATATTTTAACATAAATTTTATACATAATATTAAAAAAATATAATATTTACAATCACAAAACTAGAAAGAAACTAAAGTAGGATGATGAAATTAAAATACTGTAGGCGAGCAGCCCTATATTTCAAGAATAGAGCCGAGTCACAATACTGTTAGATGAAATTACCGTGGCAGCAGCGGGGTCAGCGAGTTCATTCGAATTGCGCGTTCGCGGAACTTGCTACGCGCGGAGGGAGGTAACGCTAAATGCCTACTGCGCTCGAATATCCTGGCCTTAAAATCGGTTCATTCATTTCGAAAAATAAAGGCTTAAAAGTTTGTATGAAATGCCGTACGGCGTAAACACTCTTAAAGTAATTAATTAACAGTCAAGCGTGGCGATTATGGTGAAGGCCGCAGGAACCCGTTGGATACGAGAATCACATAACCGGTCGAAGTGGAGGTGCTTGGGGGAGGCCTATGTCTAGCAATGGACGTCTTTCGGCTGAAATGATGATGATGATGAACTTAACAGTTAACTGTTCATTATAATTCATAATGTTATCCTTTTATGATTCTGGCAAAGTGGCCTTTTTAGGCCCCCAGACTGTGAATGTTCTTAAAATTACGAAAATTGAATAGGTATTTTTGCAAATCTTCAACAATATCAAGTCAGTTTATCTGTGACAGTCGTCATGTTCATGTAGTCATCGCTTAAAATAATTAAAGAGATTCAACTGAAATTAGTTACACAGAAAGTTGATAAAAAACCACAGAAATGTCTGCTTATTCGGTAAAATTAATTGAGATATTTTCCTTTGGAGATAATTGTCTGTGTGGTGCTGGACTTAAAGAATAGCACCACCCCATACTTCCCGTGGGTGTCGTAAAAGGCGACTAAGGGGCGTATCGCAGAATGGGCAGCAGCGTTCTCTATGCATTCCACCACCATACCATACTGCGATCGCCAACCCGCCTGCCAAGCGTGGCGATTATGGCAAACCCCCCCTTATGGGGGAGGCCTATGTCCAGCAGTGGACGTCTTTTGGCTGAAATGATGATGATGATGATGATTTTCCTTTGGTTTGAAACGATTTTACCTCTGTTTACAGTATGTTTACATGATACTTGTCATCGGAGTGATTGTGTAACACAGTAACAATAGGGATGGCTTTCATTTTGACAGTTCAACAAAATTCATTGCGTTTTTTACATTGTTGAGCAGACAAATTTTTCGAACATATGAACCAATGGATTAGCAATATCCTTCAAACTGATTCAGATTGTGATAAATATTGTGTTAATTAAGGTGCTGATTTATTATTTATTAATCATATAGCTATCTGCTAATTACCTCCACACTTTCCTTACAAGTACATAATGAAATTAAATGAAATCGTTGACACTGTAAATAGGATATCGGAACCACTTTTACACGTCATATTACAAAAAAAAAAGCTAGATGAGGTCGCTGTTTCCTATCTGAGAAGAAAGGCCGAAACAACTCATACTAATCAAGTACTCAAATACTAGTCAATGGTTTCGTCAGAAAAACAAGACACAAAGAATTAAACAGTTTACTTAAAGTTCAGTATACATGATATCATTCACAAACCTAGTAATAGTTAGTCTAGAAAAGGCTGGGTTTCGAATAAGCTCCAGTGAATATTGGCACATGTAGGATTCTGTCAACAATCATGAACAAGAAGGGTTTGTTTGCAACGAATTGCTCCGGCATCATTCTGGACTCAAAGAACGCTGCACTTGCTACAGCAGCCACCGTACCATCTTCAGTTACCTCTATATCAGCCTTCTGGATAAAGTTCGACAAGAACATCTGGTAATCAGATATACCAGGGAAATTAGCTTGCTGCTGGTCAAAAATAGCCTTAATACCCATATCAATAAGGAGCTCCTTCAAATTATCAATGTCGGATGATATTTTGAATCTTGGAATTTGCACGTCGACGTTTGTTGCACCGTACTGCTTGTACAAAATGAATATGGAACTAATACTGATGGTCTTCATTAAATCCACCATGGTTGTGAGAGAAACATCAGGGTTTGGTAGAAAAACTAACATAGAGTATCTGCTATCGTCTCCGTACGGTAATTCTAAAACCTTAGCCTTTATTTGCGACAGTGTAGTGATGTTGAACGATCCACTAACGTACATCAGAGAGACGTCACCGGTTTGTTGACCTTTATCGTTGTAGAACGCACTAGATTCAGTATCTTCATAAGGAAAAGGTACCTTCCAAGCACCTTTGAAGTACAAAGCGTCTATCATAACCGTCAGAATACCATCCAAATCATTTGGCGTGACAATTTCATCGATCGCTTCATTCGTAACACTTCGCACATGTTCGTTAATAATCGCGGCTGTTTCAACTGTATCTACGAAGGACACGATCCTGGCGTCACAGATACCAACCTTGGCCACATCGTCGAAGAAACTTTGTTTGACGTACAGGGAGTCATCGAAGAATATTGTGGAGCTCCGTTCAAGCATAGATGCAGTCGGGTTACTAGGCTTCATGGTCACTTGGTTCACGAGTTCGAAGTAAATGTTGTTGAAACATCTGTGAGGGTGCAGTTGGAGTACTTGTCGTATTTCTTGCAGCGTTGTGTCCGAGGCGCCGAGTGACATCGCTGCCAGTAGCGTCCATGGTGACAGCGCGGACGTCACGAAGTGACTCTCTGTTTCTTGATTTATCTTCTCCACTAACTTCAATGTGAACTCGTAGACGGATCTCTTGAAGTATGGCGTCGCCGTCCTATAGTTACACTGCGCCGTAATTAAGGGCACAAACACCGTTAAAAACAGTAATATTATTCCGAGTCTCGCCATTTCGCTGGCGATGTAAAAGGACTACTAATCTATTGAGAGTTGTTTTACTGTCGTTTTAAGAGTCATGTTATCAAGCATGACCCGACGATAACACCGCCCCAGCTCGGAGTTTAGCATGATTTTGATTGTGGTTATTACTCAAATTATATAATGCATTCAGTCTTACGTGATTACCTACCTAGGTATGTAAGGAACCTCGTTCTTTTTTAAGTTTTACTAAAATACTATGCTGTTGTGCTGCCAATTCTAGAAAAAGTATCTCGTTTTTTAGGGTTCCGTAGTTCCTACAAGGAACCCTTATAGTTTCGTCATGTCCGTCTGTCTGTCTGTCCGAGGTTTTGCTAAGAGACCGTTAGTATTAGAAAGCTGTAATTTTGTAGGAGTGCGTATATCAATCACGCCGGCAAAGTGGTAAAATAAAATTTTGGAAAATAATTTTTTTTAGGGTAGCTCCCCTGTATGTGAAGTGGGGATGAATATTTTTTTCGTCGTCTACCCTATCGTGTGGGGTATCGTTGAATAGGTCTTCTAAAATGACTTCAGGGTTGCTAAAATTATTTTTCGGTTTAATGCTTCATTTACGAAATATTAAACTTTAAAGTGTAAATTTTTGTACCAGTAGGGCGTCCCCCCCCTCTAAAACCTAAACTCTAAAACCTAAAATCTGGAAAAATTCACGATGATAGTGCATTTCATGAACTTTAAAGGAAAACTATAGCGGTTAAGATAACTTTATTAGTTTAGCAGTAATAGTCGTTGAACTTGTGTGTTGGATAATTTTGTACCAAATACAAAATCCTTAGCATTAATCCTTTAAAGTGGCTAAGATGAAGTAGTTGCTTGTTAATAACGGGTAAAGACTTGCATTGAAAAATAAAATATGAAAGATATATATTTTTTTTATTATTACTTTTTTTATATCTATACATATAATAAAATTGTAGAAAAGTGGTGTCTGTACAATGGAAATATATTTAAAAAAAGTAGCAGGGGTTGTTATTATATCGATGCCGAACCCGAAATTGTAATTACATTTTTTTTGTCTGTTTGTCGGTTTGTCTGTTTGTCTGTTTGTCTGCTGTGTTTGTGCACGCTAATATCAGAAACGGCTTATGCGATTTAGATGCGGTTTCACTAATATATTGTAGTAAGCTTCACTTAACATTTAGTGTTTATTTCATGTCAATCGGTTCATAAATAAAAAAGTTATGTCAATTTAAAGAATCACGGCGAACATTTGTTAAGGTATTCTATCAGAGTACGTAAACGCCTCGCGCCTGCGCGTCCGTGGCTATATATACAAGGTGTAACGGAAAGGGGGTATCAACCCTGAAGGAGGTGAATGAAGATGAAAAAAAAATTTGGACCTCCCATAGTAATAGCACATCAATGATTTACTATTACTATGGGAGGTCTAAAATTTTTTTCATATTTCGACCTATGTTCTTTGGCGAAATTTGTTCAGTTTCATGAGCACATTCACCTCTTTCAGGGTTGATACCCCCTTTCCGTTACACCTTGTATAAAGCGCGCTGAGAGCCGCGCCGCTGCCATAATTCCGATCCAGCCTGTCCCTTGCTGCCCTCTCCCAGCGACGCCCTAAGCCGATGTCCGTACCCCACAGGGGGTGCCCTTAGCGTGTAGTCGCTTAGTTTTTAAGTTTATATTGTGTAGTTAAGTTGTGTATTATGCCCTGGCTGGAGGCCTTAATTTATTGAGGCATCCACAGGAAAGCCAGGTTAAGCAGTCGACAACCCCTCAGGTTGAACTGCGAGATGACCATTTCAAAAGAAAACGCGCCGCTGCCATAAGGATTCAGTTATTCGTAGCGAACGCACGTATCCTGGAGAGTATAGGCGAATAGTTGGATTCGATTATTGCGATTCACTTGAATACTGACTGTTTGCATATTTCATTTATTTATATTTTAGGGTTTGTAGGTTAGGTTCTTTTTCTTAATTTTCTTTAAAATTTTGTAAGTATTTGGTATAGGTTAGGCGGTTCTTTCCTTGATTTTTGGGTATTTACTTATCTTAATTTTTATTTAGGGTTTTGTAAATAAATATTGTAAGCATTTATTATTGGTTAGGCATTTCTTTCCCTGATATTCGGTATACTTATCTTAATTTGTATTTAGGGTTTGTATATAAATATTATAAGTATTTGGTATAGGTTAGGCATTTCTTTTCTTGATTTTCTTTATTAAGTATAAGTTCATTAGCTTAGGTTAGTAATTATTTTTTCTAGCAATTCTTTTGTTTTATAAAGTTATTACGTTTGTCTGTGTAGAAGAATAGTACCACCCCTTACTTCCCGTGGGTGTCGTAAAAGGCGACTAAGGGTCTCGCCGGAGAATGGGCAGCAGCGTTCTCTATGCATTCCACCACCATACCATACTGCGATCGCCAACCCGCCTGCCAAGCGTGGCGATTATGGCAAACCCCCCCAAAATTGGGGGAGGCCTATGTCCAGCAGTGGACGTCTATCAGCTGAAATGATGATGATAATGACGTTTGGTTTACACGTCTTAACACTTATTACTTAAACTGTGATAATTTCAGACTGTATAATAATCTGTAAGTATTTATAATTTAATTGTTTACGATAGTACGTGTTTACTAAATAACTGTGTGTTAAGTAGTAAGTACTATTTTATTGTAAGAATGCCTCCAAGAAGATCCAATCTCTCCCAATGTAGCAGAAATGCTAAAAGGATGAGATTAGTTCGATCACAGGAATCTGAGGAAGGTCGTGAGGCAAAAGGCTCTCTGCACCAGGCTAAGTTTCGTGCTGCAGAAACTTCGACTCAGCGAGAATCTCGACTGAGTTCAAATCGTTCTCGAATGATGACAACTCGAAATAGGGAGAACGGGGAACAACGAAAGGCACGTTTATCTGTCGATCGCGAAGCTCACGCGCTATCGCGTGAGTCTGAGACTTTTGCTGTCAGGGAAACCCGCCTGAGCTCCCAGAGAGTACGGACAACAAAGGCTCGATCCCAGGAGACACAGGACGAACGGGAAATACGTCTCACTGCCGATCGTGAAGCTCATACACTATCGCGTGAGTCTGAGACTTTCACTGATAGGGAAATTCGTCTGAGTTCTCAGAGGGTTCGGACAGCAAATGTTCGGTCTCAGGAAACGCGATCGTGAAGCTCAAGCACTAGAGTCTGAGACTTTCACTGAAATTCGCCTGAGTTCTCAGAGGGTTCGGACAGCAAATGCCCGGTCTGTAGACGGTATATGTAATTTAAAATATGCTGCCCGAAAAGTCACTATTCCACGCGGACGAAGTCGCGGGCACAGCTAGTTTAGAATAAAGAACAACAGAATCGTACTACATTGTGATAACGGGCTACTACGGAACCCTACACTGTGCGTGGCCCGACACGCACTTGGCCGGTTTTTTATTTGAGTTCACATCGTGAGAGTAGGACTGTTGGGACGTCACTCTTTTGGTTATTTTTTTTTTTGTTTGCCTTTCAGGGTTCATTTATTTATTTATTTATCCATTTATTTCAGGCATCAAGGCCCATATAAACACATACAATAGAATATTAATATGATTTGAAAATACTATAAATACTTACATACATTATAATTACACTAAAAACTTACAACTAAAAACTAACGCACACGAAGTGTCTGCGTCGTGTTTCGCTGACTGGTGTCATGTAGCCGGCCACGAAACCAGCGGTACACAACATCCTTCAGCCAAAACTCTTCCTTGAGGAACTTCTCGAGATGCTGTGTCGGTGGAACACGCACCACGAACGACTTGAAGTTCGTGTTTGACGCGACTCCAACTTCTCGACCCTCATTTGTTTTTGTTTTGTTTCTAGTTTGTCAATCTTATCTATCTTAGGTTAATGAACTCGTAGGTTTGTCAATAGTTTATACTTAGCAGAACCATAGAGTCTCATTTGAGGTTGATTGGACTTTTGAATAAAACGAAGGGCTCTAGAGCATGTTTGCGCCCTGAAATGGTAATACTATAATGCTAGCCAAGTTGATATTGGCGTCCATTCTGTTGTTCACAAACTAAACTAAATTTAAGTTTAGGCATCTTTTTCTTTCTATTTCATTAAGAAAAGGACAGAAGATAAATATAAGTTTAGTCCTGTCAAATTAAGATACTCCATAGACAATTTAGACGAGACTAAAAAATTGGCTATTAAAAATACGTCAATTTACGTCAGGCGCTAACTAATTTGATAGGACTAAACTAATATTTATCTTCTGTCCTTTTCTTAATGAAATAGAAAGAAAAGGATGCCTAAACTTAAATTTAGTTTAGTTTGTGAACAACAGAATCGGCGCCAGTATCTATGTACGACCTAGAATCTTCTATTGTAATTAGATTCAAATCATATACCTATTTGAGGGATTATAATTATTTATCTAGACACGCCAAAATAAATTCTAATTCATCTGTTCTGCGAAGTCTGATATTTAGCTTAATTATGTCACAGTAAGTATAGATAAGATCCAAGAATTTACAAACAAGTTCATAACGAGATAATAATTAGAAATAAGTAGGTAATATTACCGTCTTCTTCTTTTCGTGTCGATGGTACCTACTCCTCCTCTTTTTTTTATATAATATTATGGGCCCAGTATATGTGGCCGGTTCCCTATCCATTTGCACAAAATTTTAATACCTAATATAACTTGGCATACTTTTGTTTCTCCTAATTATATTTTCGCATAACATTATTTACGCATAATAGGTTACGCATAATTTTTTTAAGCATAATTTCTCTAATCATAATAATGATTAAACATAACATTCTATAGCATAAATTTAGCATGCTGCATGTTTTATTTCTAACGACGTCAGGTCGACGGAGCCCCGCTGCGCGGGGCTCCTATTTCTGTCTGCAAGGTTTAACAGAACCTAACCAAACCACACCTCGGGGTGCCCTTCGCTCACTCTTGCATCCTACGTCGCCTAGTAGCACAACATAATGAATTTTTACGACAATACTTTAATTTCAATTTTAAGTATTTTAGTTTACTATTATGCGAATTCAATTTATGCCAAAACAAATTAGCCTTTAAGATTATTATGCCGACATAAACTGAATGCCAAAAAAATATGGCAAAGTATTATTATGGCAAAAAAAAATATACCAAAATAGTTATGCCAAAGTATACTAAGAATTAGAACAATAATGCGAAAAGAAGGGATCCCTATGTGGCCATGTTGATTGCGGCATCAGTGGTGTTTTTAGGTCATCCAAGGTGTTTCACACACACATACACAATATTAAGGCGGTTTTTATGGGATTAGTTACATGACATACATTTTATTTAAAGAAAAGTATTTATTGGGACTCGCACAAGAAGATCACAAACTAAACCATCGAAACCTAAAAAAACAAAAGTAAAGGTGGCAGGGACCTGGGCGTCAGGAGTTGACAGCCGAATCCCGGCCACCGTAGGCGCGGGTTTGCAGTTCGGCGAGCAATGAGCAGCTCGTCGTCCGGTAAGGACCAGGCCCGGGTCGACGGCGCGTTGTGTTCCACGCGCGCCTCAAAGAAATGTCAGCACTAACTGACGGGGTCCGCTAGGGCAGATCCCTGCCAGGGTCGCGGATTGTTCGAAAGAGATACCGTGGCCCCTTGCACAGGCAACTGAAGGAACACGGGTGGGTTTTAGTCAGTAAAAGTCTGACACGCCCCCCGCACCGCCCAGAGCGGGAGACGTTATTTGATAATTTCCCACCCAAAAAAAAAGGGTGGCACTAACATCCCCCAACCTGTTAGATACTTTCGTCGGTTATCAAAAAATAAATTAGCTGGTCCATACATTTTGACCGCGTAGGTACTGCATTTTTCTACGAAACAGCAGTTTTTTTTTTTTTATACCTAATCTTCGAAAAATTTCTACCGGGTCTGGAAGCATTTGTGCTAAACTCAAGGTTACAATTTGCGCGTCGCTAATGCAACCCTGTAAAACAAAAAGTACCAAAAGGCAAAACACAAACCATTACCTATACCCAGTTTCGGATTAGCCCATAAGCAAATTAAGCAATTGCTTAGGGCATCACGTCTCGAGGGGCAGAAACAGCACCGAAAAAGTATTTGCTAGCACATGAATGGCAAGGCTGTTTATCAACAAGATATAAGTCAATCTAGAGATGTGCGCCAATCTTTATGATGTTTTGGAAAAATACGAGGCGACGAGTGGATAGGGGGAGCCTACAGGCGTGGATTGCTAAGGCCATGAAGTAGTCTTAATCTGGCACTGCCTATATCTAAGTATCCTACAATAAGTAATGACAACCACGTTACCACAGACCACTTTTATAATACTGTACGTTACTACCATCAACATGATAACACACTCCGGCCGGCCTTGTTATGAACGTAAAATGCTTGATAACATACCTCTTAAAACGACAGTAAAAACACCCACTCACAATATTAGCATTCTTCCACGTCGCAGGAGAAATGGTGACACATAACACAATATTTCTGTTTTTAACTGCGTTAAGGACTTCAGAGTTCTCGCAGTGTAACTATAAAACGGCTACGCCATTCTTCCAGAGATCCGTCTACGAGTTCACATTGAAGTTAGTGAAGAGGATCAATCAAGAAACGGAAAGTCACTTCGTCACGTCAGCGCTGTCACCATGGACGCTACTGTCAGTGATGTCACTCGGTGCCTCATTCACAACGCTCCAAGAAATAAAAGAAGTACTCCAACTGCACCCTCACAGTAATTGTTTCATCTACTTATATTTGGAACTCGTGAACCAAGTGACCATGAAACCCAACAACCTGGCCTCATCAAGGCTAGAACGGAGCTCCGCGATTTTCTTCAACGCCTCTCTAAACGTGAAACAAAGCTTCTTCGACGATTTGTCCAAGGGTGGTTTTTATAATTCCAGGATCATGTACTTTATAGACCGTAAGCAAACAGCTCGCAGTATAAACGCACATGTGCGAAGTTATACGGACAACGCTGTCTATAAAATGGTCACGCCGATTGATTTGTTTGGCATTTCGTCACTTACGATAGACGCGATGTCCTTCAGAGGTATTTGGAAGGTACCGTTCCCTTACGAAGATACTGCAACCGATGCGTTCTATGACGAAGAAGGTCAGCAAATCGGTGACGTCTCCCTGATGTACCTGTGTGGATCATTCAACGTCACAACAGTGTCACAAATACAGGCGACAGTCCTAGAACTTCCATATTACGGAGATGAGCAGGTCTACTCAATGTTAATATTTCTACCAGAACCTGATGTTTCCCTCACGAGCATGCTAGATTTGATGGAGACCATCAATATAAGCTCCATATTTAACCTATACGAACAGAACATCTGCAGCCCGACCAAGATTACCGTGCAAATTCCGAGATTCAAAATATCTTCATTTTTTGATAAATGGAGGAAGATCCTTATGAGTATGGGTACTAACACTATTTTTGAACAGCAGGAAGCTAATTATCCTGGTACATCCTATTACCAGTCGTTCTTGACGAATTTTATGCAGAAAGTGGAATTGAAAGTTAGTGAAGAAGGAATGGAGATTGGCAGAGCGACCAAAACGTTGATGCAGTCCCGCTTTATGTATGACCAGTTCATTGCTAATAAGCCATTTATGTTCATGATTGTTGACAGAATCCTACATGTGCCAATATTCACCGGAGCTTATTCAAAACCCAGCACTTGTAACTAATAATAGTCTAGTACCTAGTTTTAGTCTCTGTGGTCTGTGTGGTGCCTGACTTAAAGAATAGCACCACCCCATACTTCCCGTGGGTGTCGTAAAAGGCGACTAAGGGGCGTACCGGAGAATGGGCAGCAGCGTTCTCTATGCATTCCACCACCATACCATACTGCGATCGCCAACCCGCCTGCCAAGCGTGGCGATTATGGCAAACCCCCCCCTTTTGGGGGAGGCCTATGTCCAGCAGTGGACGTCTTTCGGCTGAAGTGATGACCTAGTTTTAGAGGCGGTGTTTACTTGCTTTTAAGTACCTATAATTTTCATTTCCATTTTGAATTTAATTTATGGTAACACCAAAAACCTTGACGAAAAAAACAGTGGCACTCCGGGAGTGCTGACAGAAGTGAAAACAAAACACAAACATAATACTTTGCCATCACTCACCGACATATCGGATATACATTAAAACCGAGTACATTCCGAGGACAGCCGAACACATCCGAAGCGGGTATTTTTTTAATCGTCTTACAAAACACGCTCCGTGTCGCTTACGGTAACAGTGCACAGTGGTTCCGCGCCCTAAGAGAGGCGGTCATAGGATTTTGCGAAAGTAATGACTATCGTTATCAATACTAATTATTATTATGTTTTTTTGTAATACTTACGTTACAATAAAATGAAAATAAGCGAATTAATGTTAAAAAACTTTTTTTGTTCAAAAAAATGATGCAGGTATTATAATACTTGACGAAATACATAATAAAATACAAGAAAAGAATTGCAACTTAATAATTAATAAACTTAAAAATTTACATTTTTATAGGTAAAAAAAAGTAAATACCTAATAATTACCTAACTACAAACACAGAAATGGACAAAAATATATTATTTACATGTTAATAGTTACATAATAGGAGCTGTATCTAAAATAATATAAATCTAGTGTTTATTATTATAACTACTAGCTGACCCGGCAAACGTTGTTTTGCCATATGTATAAATTATTTCTAGCTACCCGGCGCCCGCGTGGTGTCCTACCCCTTACCCTACCCTTACCCTACTCCTACCCTACTCCTACACTACTCCTACCCTACTTCTGCCCTGCTCCTAACCTACTCCTACCGACCTACCCTACTCCTACCTTACTCCTACCCTACTCCTAACCTACTCCTACCCTACTCCTACCCTACTTCTACCCTACTCCTAACCTACTCCTACCCTACCCTACTCCTAACCTACTCCTACCCTACTCCTACCCTACTTCTACCCTAGTCCTAACCTACTACGTGTCACAATGTTAGTTACCATACTCCAACGAAACGCCTAAAACTTTGAGTATTTGGTTTAGTACTCAAAGGGCTAAAATGACTATTAAAAAATAGGGGTCGTGATAGAAGGGTGAAAATTTAGGGTTGTATGTACTTTAATGCCACACAATAAAAACATAAAAAATAAAAATTTTGTCCAAAAAAAAATGTTAGGGGTGGACAAACTGGACAACTCTTATCACTTAGGGGTAAGAAAAACTGGCCAAGTGCGAGCCGGACTCGCACACGAAGGGTTCCGTACCACAAGGCAAAAACGTCGAAAAAAAACACGTTTGTTGTATGGAGCCCCCCTTAAATATTTATTTTATTTTAATATTTATTATTAAAGTAACAAAACAACTGACAAACTGTCCAGTTAGGTAGGTCTAACTTCGAAAAAGAGGTTAATCGACGAATCCGACTCGGCTTTGCAGCGTTCGGGAAGCTACGCAATATCTTCTCGTCCCACATACCGCAGTGTCTCAAGACGAAAGTCTTTGACCAGTGAGTGTTGCCAGTGATGACTTATGGCACTGAAACGTGGTCGCTCACAATGAGCCTTATAAGAAGGCTAAAAGTCACCCAAAGGGCAATGGAGAGGGCTATGCTTGGAGTTTCCCTGCGTGATCGAATCAGGAATGAGGAGATCCGCAGGAGAACCAAGGTAACCGACATAGCCCGAATTGCCAAACTTAAGTGGCAGTGGGCAGGGCACATTGCTCGCAGAACATTTCAATATTTCAAGTGCCTACCTGTTGCCATTATTGATATTGAGCAAAAAAGGGCAAAAAAAATCGTGTTTGTTGTATGGGAGCCCCTTCGATCAACAATAGCACTAGATTAAGGAAACAAAAACACATCACTCAAGTGGCCGCGATTGCATATAACTTGATTATAAACTTTAACTTTCAAACCTAAAGTTCTCTATCGTTTACAATGTATTTACTAATTTCATTAAAAAGTAAACGTATTTTTAAAATAAGAACAGTAATATTAATAGAAAAAATTTCTAAGCAATAAGGTTGGAAAAACGATGTTGCGAAATAAGACCACGGCATTATTTGTGGTCTTATTTTTCTGGCCATCATCATCGCTCATCGGAAATCTAGTAATATTTGTTGATCGAAGGGGAGCCCCTTTAATATTTATTTTATTTTGTTTTTAGTATTTGTTGTTATAGCGGCAACAGAAATATATAATTTGTGAAAATTTCAAATCTCTAGCTATCGCGGTTCTTGAGATACAGCCTGGTGACGGACAAACGGATGGACAGACAGCGAAGTCTTATATAGTAATAGGGTCCCGTTTTTACCCTTTGGATACGGAACCCTAAAAATAGATAGTAGCCGATTGTCAGACCTACTGAATATGCATATAAAATTTCATAAAAATCGGTCTAGCCGTTTCGGAGGAGTATGGTAACTAACATTGTGACACGAGAATTTTATATATAAGAATATATATACATACATTTTATTCTATACCGACAACAAATTCAACACCTCTTTAGATAGAATAGACTTCTTCTTCCGTGGTAACCTTCTTAAACCAGAAATATAAGGATCCGAATTAAGAAGAAGTCTATATGTATCAAGTCGGTGTTTGTGACAACCCGGGACATTTTCCTCGTGTTGTCACGCCTAAACTGTTTAACTAACTTGAGACCATGCGAGAATGCTTGCGAGAGACTTGCTTCCAGATAGCTACAAATCTTGTACATAGATTAGTAACTCTTTTTTCTTTTTTCTATGTCATTAGCAATCAAATTCTCAACATCAGGCAGCAACTGTATCAGGGCTTGAAAAACTCGACGCCACCGTTCCAGTTCGGATTTGCTGTCCTTAATATACAGCCAAGTATCTAGTACCTAAAAATTAAACAAAAACAGTTAAATGCGGATCAAAAACAATACATTATTTCGTAGCAAGTGCTACGGCCCAGGCGCTCGGCGTAGACCCTGGCTGCACCTTACAGCTGCAGCATGCGCAAATACATTTTTTAAAGTCTATTAGTAGAGATTTCAAGTGACATTTTTATACCTAATTCAATGGAACAAGTAGATACAAACATAACTAAAAGCGTCAACATAAAAAAATACAGAAATAAATACCTAAGTAATTGGGGCGTAGCACTCTATTTAAAAAAAAAATGATGGATTGAAAATACAAATAAGTAAAGTAAATTAATAATACATACCTGTAACTTGAATGTCCATTGCAAAATAACAGGCCACACACAAGTTGGAACTTGAAAACACGCGTCGCTTCTTAGGCTAATTAGCGCTTGATGACTAATTAGATGTGTTCACTTCCGATGCCGAAAAAGGAATGTTGCGAACAATAGATTGCAAAACCTTTTATAGCCTCAGTTAGTATGACAACTAGTGGGTAACTGAACCAGACATCATGGCTTAGCTCAATCATTGCCATCGGAGGCCTGTGACCTTCTACGTGACCACCGCGCAGTGGCGCGAGTTCAATGGCTTTTCCCATCTCAAAAAATGCCCACCGCCAAAAGCCATACCTATATTTCTTCTTGCAAAACTAAAATAATAACTGTGATTTCTCAAATCCAGCGGATTCCAGCAAATTCACAAGGTCATCGGTCCACCTTTGGGTGGCCATCCAAAGCAGTGTTTTCCGTTACGCGGTCTCCACTCCAGAACTTTTCCGACCCATGGGCCACCTGTTCTACGAGCAATGTGCCCTGCCCAATGCCTCTTTAATTTGGCATATTTTCGGGCCATCTCTACATTTCTGATTCGATCGCGCAGGGAATTTCTAAGCATAGCCCTGTCCATAGCCTTGTAGCGGCATCTACAACGCCACATATGAACAACGCGTCATACAAACGTCACGCAAAATCCTGCATCTCGCAAGCAGAGTTTACCGCGCAACTATCATAGATACAACGGCCCGACATGAATCATTGGGCAGTTGCCCGCCAGACACAACACCCGTCTTCTACAGTATGAGTGAACTTTACACCCTGTTCCTCATATCTCTATAGCCTTTTGGGTAACTTTCAGCCTTCTAATGAGACTCATTCTGTGCGAAACTGCGACCACGTTTCAGTGTGATTACTGGCAACACGCACTGGACAAAGACCTTCGTCTTGAAACACTTCAGCTTTTTTATTACTTAGTATACTACCCAAATGTCCTTCCTTTGGTATTGTTCGTCGAATCGTTGAGCTCCCCAACTTCTGAGTTGAGCTGCACGATTTTTGACAAATGCGTGCACTGTTTGCTCAATCTGTGTGGTTCTTTCCTCAAAAGACCATTTCAGACACCAATCTACTTGGTCTTCACACGATCTGACCAAGATTTTGTCTGGACTTTAAAAGAGACTGTGACCTCGGAGTTTGTTTCGGCCTTTCTTCTCAGAGTATTCAGATAGGAAACGCCGACTTCATCTAGTTTAAAAAATATGATTGACGTGTAAAACCTACCTAAAATAAATCATTTATCATTTATAAGTTTAAAATAAGTTTATTAAATGTTCTCTTCACAAATTAACAGTACCTAGTGCTTAAAACTACCTTGAAATAGGCACTGCAAGCAACGCCTGTCGTACAAGTCACCAGGGCGCCACGACGCTTTAAATGTATGTATGTCCATGGAGTTTCTTGCCCGTTCTTCTCCATAGAGATCTACCTTTTGGAATGGGCAACTAGCTTCAACTTTCTGATTAACTGACAGACTATTTAATTTTGACAATTCAAAAATGCTTGTACATACAAGGTTTAATTGAAATAAATGCTTTGAGTTTGCACAAACGCCAGCACATCAAAGCTATGTGCTGTCTGTACGTACACATTACTCATTGCTCATAGTCTGCCGGGTCGATTTTACCAAGTAATCTGTTTGAATCAACATTTGAATGTACAAAACGACGTGTGTCAGCTAAATATAGAAGATCTGACTGGCGTTATGACTTCCTATAAGTGTTCTAAGAAATGTAGGGGATTAATATCACTATGTAACATGCGTCAGGTATAACAACTTGTAACGTAATTAACGCAAGACCTCATACACCCCAATTAAAGTATTGAGTTATTGGTTTACAGGACCTAAACACTAAAAAAACACACGTTTTAGAAACAATAAATGTTTATGATCGACTACAGTAAATAAAATCAGAAAAATAAATGATATTCTTCAGGATATACGCTAGGTAGATAGTGTGTTGAAAACATAATACAATTAATTTGATACGATAGAAAAAAATCATGAAGATACCTCTAAAAATTTATTTTTACAATAAAAACCATTCTAATATATATACTCGTACGCATACAATCATTCTGATATTTTATCAGATTATTCTACAAGCAATATACTAAAATACTAGTGCTTTAATTTTTTAGTCCAAACCATAGATTTTTTGTAATTAAATAATTGCTTCATAATTTGCAATAAATTACCAGGGTTGTGTCATCGCGCTTCTCTTTCTTTTCTATGCAGTCCGACAGTGACCGCACTTTAGGTTATGTAAGCCTTTTAGAACTATAATACAATCACCAAAACTAATTTTTTTAAAGCTAACTATTATTATAAGAAAATCGTGTTGACTCTAGCATTACTTCACGCATTTAAAATTGAGTCTTATTGCCTTAGAATAAAATTTAATTTTCTTTGGCTCAATCGGCGGCCAGTATAGCAAAATACATAATTTTTGAACAAAAATACCTAAGTATATTAAAAGTTACTGAAATCGATTCAGTACTTGCGTTTATTCTGTTACACCTTGTTTATTAGGTAATAGTTGAACTGTCTGTGATTACTAGCACCTATGATTTTTTAAAAGGCAATTTTACTCTTGCTTGCTACAATCTGGCGGGTTGCTCAGGTAGTTTGGCTAGATACCAGTGGGGAAGGTTCCATACAACTCGATTCCTACCTGCTTCCCTTTAAAAAATGGCACAGTCATTAAACAAATAATACACTTCTGGACACATCTATTGGCCCACCTTAGAGTTTAGGTTTCGATGGCCCCTACCGAAATATGATTGCTAGATTGAACAAAAACTGTTGATGCAGTTTTAAACCTGATACATTTTACCATCTTTTTCGATCGTATTGTTTTAAATTTGAATTCAGAATACCATACGACATGGAGCTACGCCTAACAAGTCGAATATGCGCCTTGTTAAAGGCAATTGATTTTTGAATAAAAAACGTGTTTTATCAAATAAAGGTTTAATTTAATAACGCGTGTTGCCTCCATGGGCATCTACCACAGCTCTCATACGATTAGGCATAGAGTTTATCAACCGCTCTATGAAATTTTGAGGGATCATCTCATCTCCCATTACTCTTCTATGGCAGTTTTCAACTCCTGCATCGTCTGGGCAACTGGCTGACGAGCCCTAACACGTCTTTTTAGCTCGTCCCACATGTCCTCAATGGGGTTCATGTCTGGGCTTCTGGCTGGCCAGTCCATAACTGTGATGTTCACATCCCAAAGATATTCCCTGACGATGCCGGCCGCATGGGCTCTTGCATTATCATGCATAAAAAGGAAATTTGGGCCCACATAGTCCGCGTATGGTATCACGTGAGGTTCTAAGCACTCACGAATGTACCTTTCAGCATTTAATGTTGGCAACCGTGGTCCGGTAACAACCTCAAGTTGAGTTTTGCCGCTCACGGATATACCGCCCCAGACAGTCCATGAGCCACCGCCATAAGCAACCCTCTCTTCAAAGCAGCATTGTGCGAAATGCTCTCCCTTATGTCGGTAGACCTTCTTCCTTCCATCATTGCCATGTAACACAATTTTAGACTCATCAGAAAAGAGTACACGGCTCCAATCTTGCTGTGTCCAATTTAAATGACTGCGTGCGAAATGAAGGCGCGCTGTTCGGTGGGCTCGCGTTAGTTTGGGCCCATTAGCTGGCTTGTGTGGTACCATATCGCGTTCTTTTAACCTTCTCCGAACAGTTCGAGCGCTCACAGATACTCCGTGGAAGTCGCGAAGTTGGTTTTGTATCTCAATGGAGGTAAGGTGACGATTTCTCAAGCTGGTCGTCACGATGAATCGATCCTGCCTTTCAGTTGTGACCCGAGATCGTGGCCTTCCTTGGCGACGAACAAAGCCGCCAGTCTCTAGGTACCTCCGATAAACATTTCGGACCGCAGATCGACTTAAATTAAGTTGAGCACTCACGTTTCTTTGGCTGTGTCCGGCCTGAATAAGTGCCACAGCTTGGGCGGCGACTTCAGGTGAAGTATCCATAGATTATTGATAGAACCTCACCTTAATGTTAAGAATAAGTAATGTTTGTTGCAAAACCAAAGATATCAATCACTTTTTCAAGAATTAAATCCAAGTAAACCAATAAAACCAAGTTTTCTTAGTATTCGATTGTTTGATATCAACAAACAGGCTCCAAATTGTCTTTTGTTTCTTTTAATTCTGTGTTCGAAATTCAAAAAAAGACTATTGAATGAAATTGTGAATGTGCCAGGTTCAAAACTGCATAAAAACTTTTTGCTCGACCTAATATAAAATTTTAGCTAGGACCAAACGAAACTGAAAATACAAGGTGGGCCAATAGATGTGTCCAGAAGTGTATAATCTACACCGTCAGCGGCGGCCCTAGAGTTTTTTTTAGGTGGTGCAAAGTCTTAACGTGGCGCCCTCTATGTACCATGTTCCTATGATATAGGCATATGCAGTTGCTTGCTTGCTTGTGGACGATCGCCTTTAAAGCAAGTTATTATCATCAATGACTGGTGCTTGGTGGACTGTCTACCAGGCACCAGTCATTAATGATAGTGACTTACTATAAAGCCGATCGTCGAGGCGCTGAAATGAACCGAAATGCGACCACCAGTGTTGGTCGCATTCCGGTCGATTTCAGCGTCTCTCCCATGACGGCGCCCGGTGCAGTCGCACCGCTCGCACCGCCGTAGGGCCGCTACTGTACACCGTCCGGCTTTCTTACAAAAATTGACCCTTCGCTCAATGATTTATAAAAGATAATGTCATTGCCCTTCGCTACTGCTAGATACGATTATCGGCGGTAATTAATGGGATTGAGACTGCAAGAGAGACGCCAGATAACTTTTATTCGAGGAATAAAATTGATGTTTGACAGTTTTTGTATGAAATAACTGTCAAAATTTCAAAATTATTCTTCGAATAAAGTTATCAGATGATTGAAAAATCAGCCCTAAGTTATACATAATTTAAAAACTAATAAAATTATATTATTTGGGTAAGAGTAGGTAGGTACCTACGCCAATTACTACTGGCATTAGGTTAATTATCTATTTCTACGTCATTAAGTATTATTAAGTATCTATTTCTATGTCATCGTTGACATTCTAATACGGACACGGGGACGTCCGTCGAGATCGCCCCCCACACATCAGGATCAGAATCCGTTGTGGCGGACCGCAGTGTTCCACGCGCGCACACCTCACTTACGAGTACTCCCACCCGAGGAGGCCTGCAGGAGCGGGCCGGCCGGCACCAGTCGGGGGTTGCGGAAGGATCGTACGTTCCCGCGACTCCCGGCGTAGGTGGGAGATGGAACACCGGGGTGGTTTTTACTCAGTAAGAGTCTGACAGACACCGCGCCGCCCGGCCCAGGGCGGCGGACATCCATGAGGATATTCCAACCCGGAAACAAAAAAAAGTAACTGCGCGGAGCGGGAGGCGTGATAGTTGTTACAAGTTGAGGAATCACACCCCTCCCGCACCGCGCTCCTACCTCAGGCAACGTCTTTGTTAAGTGGTCGGCCTATAATAACAAAGGGTGCGTTCCGAGTTACGCTGTAATCGATTTAAGCGTGCTTATTCCTGTTCCGAATTAACAAACGATAACTATGCGATGATGTCCCGTGAGTCGTCTTAAATGATGTCATGAAATGCGCCATCTTACGATAACGCCGAACATGCCATAAAATAATATCACCGTGAGTGCTGTCGAAAATGACAGTTGTGCTAGTGTTTTTTTTTTGAGTCGCAGCATATCTTTAAACTAACGTGGCATTTTCGAAATTGTGCTTCTGGCTACAATCGCCACCTAACCGGAGAAGACGTTGAAATTTGTGGTGTATTTGTGGCAGCCAACTGATTTTATTAGCCGTTAAGTTAATCACCTAGGCTTTTAACTAAACGGCGGCCGTTCGATTAACAGCCTGAATGATATTCAATATTATAGTTTAGGTTAACAGTAACCAATCACGCGAGAGCCGAATTGGTCGCAGTAACTAAGCCAGGGCACCCCGACCAAATGGGTTAGGTTAGAACTAATGCCTCAGCCGAAGCGGCGTTCACATTGGCAGGAACACCCCCGTGGGATCTGGAGGCGCGAGTGCTTGCCGAAGTTTACCATCAAAGTGTGGAACTTCGTGCGGAGAGCGGCAAGGGCCCACCGCCTGAAGTGATGATGAGGTGGCGCAGAGACGCGCAGACTGCGATCATGAGGCAGTGGGCGGAGAGGCTGGAAACTCCCAGTGCCGGTCACTGGACTGTTGGGGCTATCCAGCCAATCCTATTGGAATGGGTACGAAGGCGACACAAGACGTTATCTTTCCGTTTAGTGCAGCTGTATTATCGGGGCATGGCTGTTTTGGCAAATACCTGCACACAGTGGCAAGACGGGAAGTGACTCCCGTGTGTCACCACTGCGGTTGCAGCGAGGACGCGGCTCTGCACACTCTCCCTGCCTGGGAGGCGCAGCGCCGTGTTCTGGCGGCAGAAATTGGGGAAGACCTGTCACTACCGGCCGTTGTCAGGGCTATGGTCGGCAGTGAAAGGGCCTGGGAGGCGGTTGCGTCCTTCTGCGAGGACGTAATCTCGCAGAAAGAAGCGGCGGAGCGGGTCAGGGAGGCAGGCTCTCTCGCTGACCCGATTCGCCGCAGGAGGGCAGGACGGCGCAGGCGGCGAAATGCGGACTTGATGCCGCCATAAGACAGACTAGCGGATGATAGATCGGGGAGTCTATCGTCTACGCTGCACGGTCCCTGGAGTTGTGGTGATGTCCCAGTGCATCCGGACATCGCCGAAGGAAGATAGAGCCATGACGCGGGCCAAGAAGAGGGAGCCCAGAAGTGGGCCACGCTGGATGGATCGCGAATGTCATACGTAGCAGTTCTCGCGGCCCACCCATCAAGGCGAAAGTAGGTGCACAGGCGGAATTTTTAGTGGGTGCAAGTCCCACATAACCACGTCGTCTCCCCGGACGACGCGGTATGCGATAAGCATTTTCTCCACCGTAAAAAAAAAAAAGGTTAGAACTATTGCGTGCGAACAAAGAGAGCGAAGCAAGGCGAGCACTACTTCCAGAGGTTATGAGGTTAACTAAACGGCTAATGTAACCAGTTGGCTGCGACATTAACACGAAGGAATACTGTAATCCACCCATGAGTATTCAAATGAATATAGTTTTGACGTTGAGCGAACACTGTGAGCGCGTTCACGACCGTTCCGAATTGTTGACAGATCTCAGCTGTCATAATCGTGATATCTACAGTTCACTTCAAATAACTTTGCCGCTCTGAAGTAGGAAACAAATCACTGCGCAGTAGTTAGTCCTGTGAATAAAACAGCAGCGCGCATGCGCGGCTAGCGAAAAGCCTAGCTTCAGAGAGGCAAAGTTATTTGACGTGAACTGTAAATCGGAACGCAAATATTATTGATGTGAGTGCTGTGACGTGCGTCCCGCTAGGAGTATAGTGTTCTGTGCGTGCGTCTCGTCGTTACGGGTAGTCAGAAGCCCGAAAGTCTGACAACCAGTCTTACCAACGGTATCGTATTACCCAGTAACAGGGTTGTAGAGGTCGCTCCGTGTAGAGTGCCGGTTAGACTGGAAGCCGACCCCAGCTAATTGGGAAAAGGCTAGGCAGATGATGTGTGTTGTGAGTGATTATGGCATATTTCGGAATATACAGAGCCAATTGCCAAAGGCCATCCAACGTCATGAACGTCAACCTGACGTCAACGAAGGCAATTATTTTTGTAAACATTCAACGCGTTCAATATTTGACAAGTTAAAATCATTCGAACAAGTTTATTGCAAGCTAATAGAGTTTATATTTAGTTATTTGTGTTTAAAATGCTGCGAGTTAATTCTTTGGCTGGTGTCAGGGCCCTTCCTAAGCCGTAAGTAATAAAGTTTTAAATAAGTACCTACTAAACTTAAAGTTTACTTACCTAACTTACTTAGAGTTTGGATATTTTTTGTTTCTAAATATTGTCGATAGTAAACCATCGGATAATAATTGCTAAGAAAAGATAATAGACTTGTTGTCTTATCTTTTTAATACAATTTGACTATTTGTCCTCTGAATAAGAGATTGTGACGTAAAAATTTAAAATATTCCATACTTTATTAAGTAAAAATCTAACTTTTTTTCATATTTAGACATTCAGATGTTTTTTATCATCCGTCTTCGCGACAGCAAAGACATTGTTATGTTTTCTTATTATTATGTACAAAGAAGCCACAAAGGTCAACTGGTAATATTAACTAATAGAACCATGATAAATTTACAAGTCAAGTCAAAAGATCTTCAAGTACTTATTTTATTTGTGTCTTAATAATACATTTACTGCCACCGCAGTCACACAGTGTCTGCCAACAACAGATTTTCTATTGTGTCTGTTGTCTGGCAGTCAACGTGTTAAGTGAACAAAAATTCAATTTCTTATCTCTTTCATTCTTATTCTCACAATTCACAACACACATCTATCCATCTCCCAGCAAACAAGTCACACTCCTGTTTTGATGTAGGAAAAACATTGAGTATTTATAAACCCGTCAACTAAATTATCTTGGAAGTCCTTAGGTGCCATTATCACTATGTTTATCAAACAGACGTAATGGATGTTATTGGACATGTGTTTTGTTAGAGCTCCTCCTCTGATAATATCCTTACTGCTTTAGTAAATTATTCATTTGTAACTTCATAATTATGTACTTTCTGAGTTTATGTTTGAAATTTCTGACATCAGTGATGGAAAAACATTGTGAGGAAATCAGGGCTTATAGTTTATGTTTACATGTATATTATCACGCTTAAACCGCTGAACCGATTTAGATGACATTTGGTATAGAGATAGTTTGAGTCCCGGGAAAGGACATAGGATAATTTTTATCCCGATATTCCCACTGGATCGAAACTTACGCGGATGAAACCGCGGAGCGCCGCTAGTAGATAGTAAATTTAAATATTATACAGACAGAGTTACTTTGGAATTTATAATATTAGCATGGATACTAATCGAGTATACAGACATAATTGGATTAATTACAACTCATGAAATAATGTTTTACAAAATCTGTGTCAAAGCCAAATCATTTATTTCAAGAAGGCCATTAAAAGGCACTGTTGAACATCAAAATTAACAAGAAAATGAAACCCAGACCCCGTTGTGTTTTACATTTTTTCACCATCTAATGGCGAAAAGTGTAAAAAAAATACAGGCAATGGCTTCAAAAATACTATATTTGATGTACAGACGCCAGCACATCAAGCTACCCGGAACTGTCAAATTTTCCCAATTAACTTTGAACCTTATGCTAATTAGCGATAAAGTTTAAAATCTATTAAAAAAATTTGACAGATTGTAGTAGCTTGATGTGCTGGCGTGGTAACCCTAATAATTGTAGGCAGGGTTCGAAAGGATAATTATCAATGATAATTATCATGATAATTATCATGATAATTATCGTGATAATAACATATGGATAATTATCGATTGATAATAACAAAAAATGCACTCGTGAAAGTGAACTGTATTCGAATGAACATTTCTGCACTTGCGTGTATCGGAACGCCAATGGAAATAGAATCATCATCGGACGAAGATATTCCTTTGGCCTTACTTCATTCAACTTAATTTAATTATAATGACGAATCTGACGGACACTGATTTTTAGGGTTCCGTACCCAAAGGGTAAAAACGGGACCCTATTACTAAGACTTCGCTGTCTGTCCGTCTATCCGTCTTTCCGTCTGACTGTCTGTCTGTCACCAGGCTGTATCTCAAGAACCGCGATAGCTAGACAGTTGAAATTTTCACAGGTGATGTATTTCTGTTGCCGCTATAACAACAAATACTAAAAAAAAAAAATTAATATTCAAGGGGGGCTCCCATACAACAAACGCGATTTTTTTGCCCTTTTTTGCTCGATATCAAAAATGGCAACAGGTAGGCATTTGAAATATTCACAAATACTCAGTTGTATTTTAACTTTAATAATAAATAATAAAATTAAAATAAAATAAATATTTAAGGGGGGCTCCCATACAACAAACATGTTTTTTTCGGCGTTTTTGCCTTCTGGTTCGGAACCCTTCGTGTGCGAGTCCGACTCGCACTTGGCCAGTTTTTTACTCAATCTGCCTATAATTAATGGTACTTTGTGTTGGATATTAAATGAATATTATAATTTTTTTCCGTGAGAATTGCCCAAATTATAATGTATTTGTTATGAAACAATACAACAAATGAATTTCTAACACAGGTGATAATTATCCGATAATTATCGGATAATTATCAGATAATTATCGGATAATTATCAAAAAGCTTAATTATCTTGATAATTTCGAACCCTGATTGTAGGTCACCTCTGCTAAGATTCTCTTTTTATTTCAGGGTATTTGCAGAAGCATCAGACAGCTACATACTGTCTCCAGAACAATTCAAATTCTATGACGACAATGGTTTCCTGGTCATTAAAGAATTAATTGATTTCGCTTCTCTCTACAGCTACAAGTAAGTTAATAATAATATATTTATTTAATAACAATTTATTGTATACCACGAAAAGATACAATTACAGGAGAAGTAGATACAGGGCTTGAATTACCGGTATTTTTGGGAACCGGTACCATTGGCCTTGGTGTTATACCGGTACCAGAGTACTACCTGTACTATTGGTATTTATCAGTATCGGTACTGTACCGGTACCTACCAAAAAAACCCGGTACCTGAATTTGGTACCGGTACAACTATCTAATTTGAGACACTGGATAATGAATGTAAAGAGACTTGATTAACAACAGTCTATTATGTGAATAGATTAATTTAGCGTAAATTCGAGCGAGTGAACCTTTGTTTTTAGTTTTAAAATTACTAATATTCATTTCAAAAAAGCTTTATTAGAACTATTATTTAGTAAGGTATATTACTCTGTTAATGAGTACCTAGATGACAGATTTTAATTAATTAATTCATTCCTCATTATTAGTTCCAGTATTTTATTATATTTTTTTCTTCTTTTAGTTGAATAACTGTTAGTAATCTCTATATTAAGTATTATTAAATGATTGCCTGTTGTTTTAAATATTAACATATGAATGACTACTATATTAATTACTATTAAATTATTGTAATTTTTTTTTAAATTATTGGTTACTAATAAATTAACTATTACTTACTAAATGAATGTTGGAAAAGTCTTAAATTCATTTTATAAACTATAACGCCATATTTTCACCTGTGTACCACAATAAATAATTTGAATTTGAATATTCATCGACATATCTCACGACCCAGGGGTCGTGAACCTTTGGAAGGCGTATCAGCACCCTAATCGCGCAACACACTTTCAATCAGAAATTGTGATTTATTCATATTGTGATTCACAATATGAATAATTTTGAAGGATATTGCTAATCCATTGCTTTGCCTGCTCAACAACAGAAATAATGCAATGAATGTTGTTGAACTGTCAAAATGGAAGCCATTACTACTATTAATGTGTTATGCAATTACCTCCAGGGGCCGAAGCTAGCCCACAGAGACCCAGTAGACACTCCTAATGAAACGAGGCACCAACCGACGATTATCCCTGTATCTTCTTCTTCGTGTCGCTCTGGCACGACTGTATTTCAAATCTTGTTTTCCTAAAACTTTGCCACTTCCACGGCGTTGTCGGTGGTAGCGCAGAGGTCATTATGACTGCATGTTTTGGGACACAGAGGGCAGGATAGGAGGTGGAGCATGGTTTGTGACATACCTCCGCAATCACACGCTTCTGCCGTTCCGTCAAGGTAGCCCTGCTTTATCAGGTTGGACTTACATCTTCCCACTTGTGTCCGAAGACGGTTCAGAGACTTTCAAGTTGGCCACGAAAGGTTACACCCTGCAGGGAGATGCTCCTTTGGTGGTAGGTAGTGGTAGGAATCCCTGTATACACTATGCAAATGCACTCAAGGAAAATCCTCGGTTGGTGCAGGACTCCAATCTTATTATTTTTTTTAAAGTTTTTTTTTTAAAGAAATACTTATTTAATTTTCAGACAGCGCTTCATACAAATATGCAAGGGCATCGTCCCGGCTGGCAATGTGAGAGTCGTAAAAGAACCGACGCTAGCGAAGCAGAACTTGAAGCCTGAAGATTATATTAATAAGGTAAACATTAGTTTAACTTTATAATTTTTCTGACCATCCATATTACGAAAGTTGTGGCGGTACCTACATCGCCACACCAACTACGCTACCTACGCACGACGACACACAAAATCCTGCATCGCGCAAGCAGAGTTTACCGCGCAACTAGCATAATTACAACAACGTCCCGACATCAATCGTCGGGCAGTTGCCCACCAGACACAACACCTGTTGGTTCCTCCCTTTTCTATGGAGTCTGAGTGAACTTTACACCCTGCTCCTCATACCTAAAAAAAAAGAAAAAAAGAAATAAAATTGATGAATTGATGAATGAAATGAAATTGAAAACATGCGACAAATCGAAATGGGAGATTGTACTCATCATTATGAACAACTTTTACTATGGGACCTAACCTGAAATCGTGAAAACAAAATCGGCTGTTACCTAACCTACATTTATATTTGCATAATGTAGGGAACAGCTGATTTTTTTTTCGCGTTTGCAGCTTTGGTCCCTTAGTGAAAGTTGTTCATAATGATGAGTTCAATCTCCCATTTCGATTTGTCGTAGGTATGTTTTCAATTTCAACCTCTATACTGGTGACCCCGAACACAACTTTCAGATCATGAGATCATTCTGATATCAAAAGAGCCTCTTTATCAAATGTTCCATCCAAAACTTCAATACGTACTCGACCCTGATTATTCTTTCGCGATTACGATGTTGATCCCATGGAAAGTTGTTCAGTTTGATGTTTTGTACCACACCCTTAGGCCCGACGCCCACTACCGGCATCGGCACGGCTGAGGATTTTAGGTGATAAAAAGAATTATACATTAACTTCATGGCAATAAAGTAGAAATTTCCATGATATATGATCGTAGTAACAAAAATACCGCTTCGGTATGCTTGAGGCTACTGCATCGGCAGCTTTGAGGCTGCTTCGGGATACTTCGGGATCCTTCGGTACGCCGTCGCCCGCCGCGCCGCCGGCGCCGAGGCAACACTTGAGGACGGTGCGGCATGCTTAAGGACGCTTCGTCATCCCTAAGAACGTTGCAGCATGCCAAAGCATAATTGCCGATAGTGTGCGCTTGCATGTAGGATGCCGAAGGATCCTTTTCCTTGCCGATGCCGATAATAGGCGCCGGGCCTTAACCTCTCACACGTTTGCCCGCTTACCTGTCGAAACATCCCACACGTCGGAGTAATTGAATGGACGCAGTGAGGTCATTGTTTTAACAATGACTATACTTGTGTAAACTTGGTGTACCGTTGACGTTTCGACCACTTCCTCTTATGTACACTTGGTGTACGCTTGACGCTTGAGGGGTATATGATTACACATTTCTGGTACACCATTATCATTCTCTTATCCTTATCCCATTTTTTTTTTGGGGGTCGGCGCAACATGTCTTTTCTTCCATACTTCTCTAAAGTCGTCATCTCGGTAATCACCACCTTTCTAGCCATATCATCTTTCACACAGTCCATCCATCGATTCTTTGGTCTTGATCATGGTTATCCACATTTCTTATACATGCTATACAGGAAAAGTTTTTAACCAGTGCGCAAATTTTTTTTGGTGGCTCAGTGTAAGCAATAGAACACATTTCCATTTTTAGTTTATGACTTTTTTTTTTTCATTTTTCCACTTTGTCCCAATTTGAAATAAGCAAGACATGGATATAATTTAATAGTAATACTATGAATGAGCATGAATGAAAACGCGAAGGGCGCCCGCCGGCCGCTGGACCATGCCCAGCGCACGAGAGGGGGGTGCGGGGGCATGCGGCGCGGCGCCGGCGTTTGATAAACAAAACGCATGCACATGCAGTACGTCACTTGCGGAAGCGGAGGTCGGATGTCCCTTCGCCGGAGTTCGCCGTCCCTGCGCGCGTGCCGCGTACTAGACTAGCGTAGTGACAATGTCTCATTTTACTCACCGCGAGTATTATGAAATGGTGCGAGTGTATTTGTTAAGCAATGAAAACTTACGAGCAGCACGAAGAAGATACGAAAGGGAGAGCGTACCTCGTATGCGAGCCGAAGGGATCCTCAATCCCACGGTCCCTAATGAGAGGACAATTTTAGCAGCAAACCAAGGTGTATGAAACAAGTGAAATGCCTAGATGACTTGAAAGAAAAAATAATTAACGCTTTCAATGAAGTAAAAAGTGGTGTTAGTGTCCTAAACAAACTAAATGCTTACTTATTTAAACGTGCACGTTTATGCCTTGAAAACCCCTAAGACGACCCACTGACCAAAAGGAGGAGGTCACTTCGATTCGAACAATACCTAAAATTATTGTGATTAATAAAATGTAGAGGTAAGAAGAAATTATAAACAATCTTAGTGTCTTAAGTTATCTTTGATTAGACATTGACGCAAATTGTATCATGTCTAAGTACCTATCATACCTAAATGTTTTATTTTGAATGGACTAAAACGTATTACTTTCTTACTTATTATGATTTATTTTCTGCATTTTGATGGTCCTAAGCCCATGAAAGTATGAAGGATAATTTGGAATTTACGAAAAATTACGTTTACAAATAACTTTACACAGTCTAAACTTAAAAAATTGTAGCGCTAAACTGGGGTCAATAATCCGCGAGCGCGCGTGAGTACTTCTGATAGCAGCTGGCGCGTCAGGCGACCGGTCGACGCGCGGCGTGAATCGGGCGACCGGTCGACGGACTTGCAAGCGACGTCCATAAAATAAATTTCTGAGTAAACAAGTCTCGTAAGCGTTAACTTAATTTTTTACTATTGAAACATATCAAAACAAAAAATACGTGTTTATTAAAATATATTCAAGTTTATTATGTCAAAATTTGCGCACTGGTTAAAAACTTTTCCTGTATGGATAAAACAATTTTACTATGAAACACTTTTTTTTTCATTACTGTTTATTGAATTTTCATGTTGAACAATGCACGACGCTTTGTTTTGACCAGACAAGGGGCTTGAATGTCATAATATTTTAACTCTACATGATACCGTGAAATTAAGTGCGAGGAATTTCTCCTCAAAGGTACATGAAATGGAATGAAATGAAATTGTTTATTCTGTAAATAGGATATCCTAATCACTTTTACACGTCATATTAAAAAGAAAATAAAAAAATAAAAGTTTTTCCCTCTGACTACTCTGAGAAGAAATGCCGAATCAAACAATGATAAAGGAGAGGTCACAGTCTCTTTTAAAATCCAGTCATAATCGTGGTCAGATCATGTAAAGACCACGAAGATTGATGTCTGAAATGGTCTTGTGTGGAAAGTACCATACAGATTTGAGTAACCAGTTATGTCAGTGCAAGCATTTGTCTTGAGGAGCTCATATAACAACATTCATAATTAATTTGTGATTATGTAACTTCCAGATACAAGAGCTCCTGTTCGATGACGTATTCATCACTTACGGGGAGCATCCGCGGATGCTGTCAGTACTGTCACAGTTCATCGGAGATGACATCACGGCTGTCAACAGCATGTTCATCAACAAGCCGCCTGGCTCGTCGCGACACCCGCCGCACCAGGTGACAATCTACTTAAATACTAAATGCATTCATTCATTCATTCACTGACTGACAATGCACAGCCTAAACCGGTGGGTCTAGAAGCATGAAATTTTGGACAGGAGTTCCATATGTAACAACGAAAATGAGCGCAAGGGAAGGATTGTTGAAAATCCATGCCAAAAGGGGTAGAAAAGTGGATGACAGTTTGAACGGAAGTTCGTCGTTTTTTCTGATGAGAAAACCTATCGGGGACATGGTTTGTCTACTTATCTATTTATACAGGGTTATTGGTAAAACAATCGCGAAAAAAATCAACTGCTCCCTACATTTATGTTCGTATAACTCGTCAAAATGTAGGGAACAGCTGCTTTTTTTTCGCGATTTCAGACTTGGTCCCATAGTAAAAGTTGTTCATAATGATGAGTACAATGATCTCTTAAGAGGTTGTTAATGTTTTACCAATAACCCTGTATAAAAGAAAGTCGTGTTAGTTACTCTATTTATAACTCAAGAACGGCTGAATCGATTTGGCTAAAAATTGGTGAGGAGGTAGCTTAGAACCAGGAGACGGACATAGGGTACTTACTTTTTTTTTATCAGGGGTACGGTAGGAGTAGGGTACGAGTAGGTTAGGAGTAGGATAGGAGTAGGGTAGGAGTAGTGTAGGAGTAGGGCAGAGGTAGGATAGGTAAGGGGTAGGACACCACGCGAACGAAGTAGCGCCGGGCAGCTAGAAATAATTTATATGGCAAAACAACGTTTGCCGGGTCTGCTAGTACTTAATAAAAATCTTAAATTCACTGACAGACAACGCAGAGCCTAAACCGCTGGGTCTAGAAGCTCGAAATTTTGCATAGTTGTTCTTGTTATAACGAAAGTGACTACTAAGGAATTTTCGGTTTACTTTGATTTGCCTTGCTCCTAACAATAAATAGCGGTCGTCTATTGGATTTTAACTGACTAGAGGATAACAATTTTCACGCAAAAAAAAAATACAATAATAGATAAAAAATACCTTCGATAACATTGATTGATGTTCAATTAGAAATGGAAGCGTATAGTGAAATGTTTATAAATGCTAAGCTAAGCAGATAAATATTCAAAATACTAAAACGACATTTATTATTTTACTATCTCTAAGTATACCAAATTTCATCTAAATCGGTTCAGCGGTTTAAGCGTGAAGAGGTAACAGATAGACAGATAGACACAGTTTCGCATTTATAATATTAGTATGGATTTCTTAACTTCTTTTAGGTTCCTCCTCAAAAACCCACTTATTGGTTCCAGGATCTATTCTACTTCCCGTTCCGTCCGGCCGAGAAGATAATAGGTGCGTGGACAGCCGTAGACCACGTGAACATTGAGAACGGCTGCCTGTATGCGGTACCAGGGTCGCACAAAGCCAAGGAGTTGTACGAACATGCTGGGAAGACGGTAAGATACTAATGTACTGAGATTATAGCCCATAGACTACGGGAACATTGACAACGGCTGTCTGTACGCGGTACCAGGGTCGCACAAAGCCAAGGAGCTTTACGAACATGCTGGGAAGACGGTAAGATACTGATGTACTGATCATAGCACATAGATCACGTGAACATTGACAACGGCTGTCTGTACGCGGTACCAGGGTCGCAGAAAGCCGAGAAGCTGTACGAACATGCTGGGAAGACGGTAAGATACAAATGTACTGAGACCATAGCATATATACCACGTGAACATTGAGAACGGCTGCCTTTACGCAGCACCAGGGTCGCACAGAGCCAAGGAGCTCTACGAACATGCTGGGAAGACGGTAAGATACTAATATACTGAGACCATAGCACACAGACCGCGTGAACATTGACAACGGCTGTCTGTACGTGGTACCAGGGTTGCACAGAGCCATGGAGCTGTACGAACATGCTGGGAAGACGGTAATATACAGTCCATTCACAGTTATTTTACCTCTGATTTTGCATCACTGTCAAAAGCACAATGATCTTTATTGTAGTTGCAATAAGGTCGCTGTTGGGTTGTTGCCACTGACTGGTCTGTCAAAACACAGTGATCTTTATTCACGTTACAATAAGGTTGTAGTTGGGTTGCTAATGAACTGTACTGAGATCATAGCACATAAACCACGTGCCGTCATTTTACAAAATACTTGTCGTTGGTAAAATCAACCCTTAATTGGTCTCTATAATGGTAAGAAGGCAAATCTAATGGGGGTTTTTTTTTTCAAGGTTTTTCTTTCTGCTCTATATTGTCACCTTGTACAGACGCCAGCACATCAAGCTCCCCGAAACTGTCAAATGTTCCCAATCAAACTTGAACCTTATTCTGTAGCTATAAGCTTGAAAATCTATTAAAGAAATTTGACAGATTCAGTAGCTTGATGTGCTGGCGTCTGTACCTACAACTCGAATTTGAAAAGTTTTTTTTTTACTTCATTTTTTTATTTTCTTTTGTCTTGATCCATTCTTCCTATAATTATTTCAGGACGCCCTCAAATTGTACCACGGCGTTGACGAAGAGGCGATCGCTCCGTTAGACAAGAGGGTTCACCTCGAGATGAGCCCCGGAGACACGGTGTTCTTACACCCGTACCTACTACACGGATCGGGTCCTAACGTGTCTAAGGTAAGACCTATTCTGCAAGTATTTGATCCTTATCAGCAAAACTATCGCACAATGCAGTAATACAGGTACGGAACGTGGACGATGTGAGTTTTAGAAACAGCATCCTAATTGCGTAAGACACTATCAATCTCAATCTCAGTCATTTTGAAGGATATTGCTAATCCATTGCTTCATATGTTCGAGAAATTTGTCAGCTCAACAACGTAAATAACGCGATGAATGTTGTTCAACTGTCAAAATGAAACCATATATACACACTAGCTGCGCTTCGCGGTTTCACCCGCGTAGATGTCGATCCCGTGGGAATATCGGGATAAAAAGTAGCCTATATTTTAATCCAGCATGTTAGCTGTCTCCATACAAAATTTTATCAAAATTGGTCCAGCCGTTTGAGCGTGAAGATGTAAAAAACATATAAACACACACACATACACACACACACACACACACACACACACACACACACACTCACAAACTTTCGCCTTTATAATATTAGTGTGATACAACACAATATTAATATAACTTAAAAATACTATAAATACATACAACATTATATTTAAGTACACTAAAAACTAACAACTAAACACACGAAAGGTCTGCAGTGTGTTTCGCTGACTGTTGCCTGTCAAAAGAAAGAAAGAAAGAAAGAATGTCTTATTTGTCGGTACACAACACCCTTCGGTCAGAACTCTTCCTCGAGAAACTTCTCGAGATGATGTCCTATGTGTGTGTGTGTGTGTGTGTTACGGAACACCCTTCGGCCAGAACTCTTCCTTGAGGAACTTCTCGAGATGATGTCCTATGTGTGTGTGTCTGTTACGGAACTACCCTGCTGTTCTGCATTGTAGACCGTTGTTTCTGTCAATCATGCCTGTGGGCCTGTAGGTGATCGTAACTAATACAGGTGGCAGTGACATCCAGGCGCATCCTGTTACCGAATAGAATAGAATAGATTTTATTTTCTTACCACAAATTACAGCTTAAAGTTAAATTAGTCTACAGATACAGTTTTGTACTTAATTTGTGGAAGACTGGTGCCTAAACTAAGTTTTTTACAAAACCTGTATGTCAGGTCACCAGGCCCCCTTAACAATTTATATATTTCAAGTATTGTACTGAAGACGTTTATTTGAAATCACAGTAGTATTAATTCAATTATTATTGAACTGGGACCGGAACCGTGGGATTCACTACATGTTTCTGAACCCTGGTAAAAAGTTGCTCTTCTATGACCCTACCAGGGTTATCAATCAATCAACTCAGCCTATCGCAGTCCACTGCTGGAGATAGGCCTCCCCCAGACTGCGCCACAACACCCTGTCCTCCACCTTCCGCATCCAGTCTACCCCAGCCACCTTCTTTAGGTCGTCGATCCACCTAGCTGGGGGGCGCCCCACACTACGCTTGCCGATACGCGGTCTCTACTCCAGGACTCGTCTGCTCCACCGATCATCGGTCCTTTGACAGACATGGCCAGCCCTATATGAATTGCTTGAATAACATTGTCAGAGAGGTAGTGTTTGTGACCATTTAGTAAAACTGTTTCGTGAAATTATATTGACAAAACAATATTGTTCGCGGTAATAACTCCTATTTTGATCACGCGACAAAACAAGAACAAAAATAACAGTTAAAAATTGCTTTCTCTAAAATCGAGTTTATGGTTCCTCTAAACACTTAGTTCTATTTATTATCATAGATGATATTTCGCTCGAAAATTCGCCCTTTATAATTTGTTTTTTTATGCTTTCAGAACTACCGCAAAGCGATAACGTTCCACTTCGCGAACAGCTCCTGCGAGTACATCGACTTGACGGGTACCGTGCAGGAACACTTGGCTAAAGAAGTGGAAGCACATACTGAGAAGATGGGCATGGGACTTAAGTATATTGTGAGTATTGCTATGGTATACTTATCACCCGACAGGATTATCTATACAGGGTTATTGGTAAAACATTAACAACCTCTTAAGAGGTCCTTGTACTCGTCATTAACTTTTACTATGGGACCAAACCTGAAATCGCGAAAAAAAAATCTGCTGTTCCCTACATTTTGACGAGTTATACGAACATAAATGTAGGGAACAGCTGATTTTTTTTAGCGATTTCAGGTTTGGTCCCATAGTAAAAGTCGTTCATAATGATGAGTACAATGACCTCTTAAAATGTTGTTAATGTTTTACAAATAACCCACTTTAGTATACTTATCACCCGACAGGATTATCAATATACACGGTTTGATTTTATACCTGTTCCAAATTTTTACAGAGTATTCTGGCCATGAATACGAACAACTTTCAATATGGCGCCAACGCTAAAATCACGAAAAATAAATCTGCTGTTTCATACAAAAGTTCAATATCTACTTGACCAAAATCCCGGTCCCGGTTTCCGGTTAGACTGGAAGCCGACCCTAACATAGTTTGGAAAAGGCTATGCAGATGATGACCTACTTGACCAAAATGTATGAAACAGCCGACTTTTATTTCGTGAATGTGGTCCCATAGTGAATGTTGTTCATTGAATATGGGTAGAACGCCTGTAAAAATTAGGAACAAGAAAACAAAATCATTCTGTATATAAAATTCAAAGTCCTGACTGACTGATATATCAACGCACAGCGCTGGTCCTAGATCCATGAAATTTGGATTTGATTTCAGAGTGACTAGCACTGTTGACAAAGTTATAAAAATTAATAGAATAGAGTAATACTCTTTATTATGTACACCATATATACAGACATATAAATATAGAAACTGTACAAAGGGTGACACAATGGGCGGTCTTATCGCTAAAAGCGATCTTTTAAAGACAACCTTTGGCCACCTTTAAAAAATGTCTGAAGTTGTAGCGTAAACTGAACTTTATAGTGTAGGAATTAAAGTTATTTTTTCATTAATTCATATTTGTTTACATTTTTGGCAACAGAGTCGTAGCATTATGCTGAGCGATGGCCGTTTTGCGTGGATGTGACGAATATATTCTCCCACTTTGTTATCCTCTGTGTTTGTGTCCTTTCTTTGTGTCATGTTTACCGCAAATAAAAGTATTTTAAATACTTTTTTTTTTCTATTTTTTTACTCTTCTATAAGTTATTTTTTTTATTCTTTCTTTTTTTTATCCCCGGCCCCCGGCGGTCCCGGCTGTCATTCGTGGATCTTTGACAGTCGTTACGGGTAGTCAGAAGCCCGTAAGTCTGACAACCAGTCTTACAAAGGGGTATCGTATTACCCAGTAACTGGGTTGTGGAGGTCAGATAGGTAGTCGCTCCACGTAAAATACTGGTATTCAGCTGCATACGGTTAGACTGGAAGAGACCCCTGCATATTTTTGTGAAAAGGCTAGGCAGAATGATTGATTTCTTATCTTTTTTCAGGATGTTTGGCGTCTCAAGAGCAAGCAAGTCAAGGGCGTGCGATCAAACTTATAGACACAATGATAGTATTCACTATACGGTGTGGGTTTTTGTACTCCCGGTCTGTTCTGTAAAAAACTTACCATGAAAACTAAGGTGAAGTGAGCTGTCATTCCCTAGATTCCCAAACGTCAAGTAAAGGGTGCGTTCCGAGTTGGGAATGTAATAGATTTGAGCGTGCTTAAACCTGTTCTGAATTAGCTTGAGCGCGATAACGATGTCCCGTGAATCGTCATAGATGACGTCATGACATGCGCCATCTTGCAATAACGCCGACCATGCCTTAGACTAATATCACCGTGAGCGCTGTGGATGCGTCTGTGTGTTTTGTTTTGAGTTGCATCATCTTTAAATTAAACTAAAGTGGCATTTTCGAAATTGTGCTTCTGACTGACAGTCGCCACCTAACCAAAGAAGAAGAACTGAAAAAAGAAATGTGGTGTTTATACAAAGAAATACTGTAACAATACCGTTTTTACATTGAGTAACCACTGTGAGCGCGTTCACGAGCGTTCCGAATTGTTGACAGCTCTCAGCTGTCATAATCGTAACATCTAAATCGGAACGCACGTGAGATGATGTGAGCGATTATAGCTAATTCAGAATGCGGCCTAAGATGACAACTCACTTCGCCTTAGTTTTCACGGTGAGATTTTTGCAGAAGAAACCGGTTGTAGTTTCTTAACGGGTGTAAAAAGACATTTAAAGAAGCCGAGAGTCACTTACACTCACCGTCATTGTAATTTTTTTTGTACTGGACCATACTTGAGAACCTTCCGGTTACGGAGATATTGAAGGTCAGAATTCCAACTTTTATTGGCGTTTTTTTACGAAAACAAGTTTTTGATGTTGTAACAAAACTTTAAATACCCACGACCCCTGTACTGTACCGTTGCATAAGCACAATGTTTTGCGTGTGTTACATTGCGCACACTGCACACAGCAAATGTTCACACCAAATATAAAAGTCGTTTCCCAGCTATTATTTTTGTGCAACGTTACTTAGTTTGATGTACCGACCGAATCCTAACTAATATTATAAATGCGAAAGTAAGTTTGTTTGTTTGTTACCTTTTCACGCCTAAACCACTGAACCGATCATCCTGAAATTTTGCATATACGTTGTCAGGTGTACAGAAACGGACATAAGGTACCTTTCATCCCGAAAAAAAGTGCTGTTCCCGAGGAAAACAATAATAACTTATGATAATAGATGGCGCCACGTGTCTTTCGAATCATGATTGAACTGAGGTGGTACGAAGTTCATCGGGTCAGCTAGTAATATTATAAATGAGTAAGTGTGTCTGTCTGTTACCGCTTCACGCTTAAACCGCTGAACCGATTTAGATGAAATTTGGTATAGAGATAGTTTTTATCCCGATATTCCCACGGGACCGAAACTTACGCGGGTGAAACCGCCGGGCGCTGCTAGTACGTAGATAAAGGCTATGTGATGGGTCTTTTTACACCCTGTATATAAGGCCCCATTAAAATAGGTGGACAAACTTTTACGAATCATTCAGACCACCAAAACAAGGACGATGGTAAAAAAAAATAAAAAAAAACGCATAGATACTCACAAGAAAAATAAAATCAGCTAACGAAAATACACTAACGTGCCGGCAATTTATTATTTTAGGTCAAAATAAAATCACTTTAATCGGTGTTTTTTTTTTGCTTGGAAGTTTTTAGTTAGACGTACTGAGCGCTGTGTTAAAATTTGTCCACCTATTTTAATGGGACCCTGTATACATATATATATAGTTACCCTGTATATTTATATAGTTACTGAGTGATGGGGATACTTGTGATATTTAACTGTGACTTTTATTGTAAAATATACCTTACTATAGAGCTTATTGTAACTCAAATGGAAATATATAATTATCAGTCACAAATCCTTGCATTTATATAAAGTATTGTTTATATAAAGTATATGTTTAGGTCAAGTTTTTTTTACAAATCTGTATTTAATACAATGTAACCGTGCAATGTAAAAAATATTAACGATGAATACTTTTTTATGTTACCTAAAAGTATCTAACTGAAATACAGCGTGTATCAAAAAGGTGTAATAAATCTAAAATCCTCGAAAACCTACTAAGCGAGCGAAAGTGATGCAATTACTTACTTAAAACGCAAAAGAAGAGTGATGGCTGTAGTGTGCGTGCGCTCGGAATAAAACGACGTATGTGCCAAAACGAATTTACTCCTTTTTTTAACAAAATAAATGAATTAAATTTAAAACTACTTTGAGTAAACTTTGAAATGATAATTCTCTATGTTTTAAAGTAAATTCCATTGAATAACTCTTAAGCGTTACGCCGTGATGTCGAAAGAAGTAGATTTTTTTTTTGTATCTAGAAATATTAATTGAATCGTGTATTCCTTTTACAAAAAACATATACCAAAATGTTAAATCCCTATTCCACATAGGTACTTGACAAGTTACACGAAATAGAAAAATCACATTTTTTTTTTCAATATATCATCTTAAGGGTGTGGTACAAGACCATTAGACTAGACAACTTTCTCCATGAAACCAACATCGTAATCGCGAAGAATAATAAATCAGCCGTCCCATACATTTGGGTCGAGTAGGTATTAGGTAACGAAGTTTTGTATGGGACATTTAATAATTCGACGGCGAAGTGCCAATACCTTCTAACTGACATTCCTTGAGAAATTCACTTTTTTTATTGTTTTGAATTTAAAAGCGTTATTCGCGTTTTATTGAAATCGCCTAAGTGTTTTTTGAGTTGCAACAGCATTCAATTAAAATGCTGAAATACGTACCTCCTGGCTAAACCAACGCAAAGTGTCTATTTTTGAACGTTTTTTTATTTATTTATTTATTTAAACTTTTCGCACAAAAAGGTACAAAGGCGGACTTAATGCCTTAGGCATTCTCTACCAGTCAACCAAGGTTTTTTCAGTTTGTGTAAATTTTTGACTTTGTCAGTTAGGAGGTATTGACACTTCGCCGTCGAATTGTTTCCAACATCTGAGGTTTAGGCCATCAAACTGAACAATTTTCTTCATGGGACCAACATCATAATCACGAAAAAATTATCAACTGTTAAAGTTTTGTATGGGACATTTGATAATTTTTCATACAAAACTTAATTAAGTATTAAAGTTTTGTATGGGACAGACAAACAAACAAACGCCGGTGAGCGGGCACCTCTCCGTCGCCTTGTAGTAACTTATAACACACACTTTACCGATTCAGATATTTTTGCATTTTCTCCTGCAAAATTTAAAAAAATGGCAATAGCTTTGCTTACCGACAACCTTTCATAACTTGCTTTTCTTTTTTTCTTTTAATTCAAAAACAATATGTGACCGTCCGTCCTTTCCTCATTTAGATATTTATTAATTTAATCCGTGGACAATAGTGTGGGTTATACGTTTATTAAATAAATCTAATTAGCTCCGATATTCAAATTGTAACGTGTAACTGTTTTTTGTCCCTAAATAAATAAATAAATAAATAGACAGTTGATAATTTTTTGGGTGTATGGGACAGTTGATATTTTTGGGTCGAGTCCCAAAAATATGGGATTGCTGATTATTATTTCTTTGCGATTACGATGTTGGTCCCATGGAGTAAGTTGTTCAGTTTGATGGTCTGTTATGTACCACACCCTTATAAATATATGGCCACATATTTTTGATACATGCTGTACTTATAATAAATAATTGCTAACCTTGGAGGTTTAATTTGTATAGTTTGTTTTTAGTTAACAAAATAAAAATAACGTAAGTTAATATTACAATGAACAATTCAAAGATAAAAAGATATGATTAATCATTGAAATTATTAATATTAAGTTTTTGTTATATAATTCATTGTTTTAATTCGTACAAAAGCCAGCAGCTTTGCAATTAAATTGTTTTAGACGTATTTTGTACTGTTTGGTTTTGGAGATTTTGATATTATCTAAATAAATATAATTACCTATATTGTTACATAAAAAGTGGTTATTTTTATTTCACATACACGTCATCGGATTTATTAGTATTCAGGTGGATCCGGTTCAACTGGAAGCCGACCATACCGAGCCGGTACGAAAAGTACAGGTTCTGTACCGGTACTTAGCGGTTCTTCTTTCGGTAGCTGGGTACCGGTGTCAAATAATTCAAGTATTCATAGTCATATTTGTACGAGGAACCTCGTACGGTTGCCAACCTTGAAGTTATTTATCTAAGGGCCGAGTCACACCGATATGGCAGCGGCCGCGAGCGGCCTCGCGTCGCCGCTGGCAGCCGTTGGCGGCCGCTGGCGGCCTCGCGCGACCTCCAGACCCCGCGCGCCTGGTGTCTTCCGCCTGGTATCACCGCCCGCGGTGCCGCGAGCGGCCTCGCGTCGCCGCTGGCAGCCGTTGGCGGCCGCTGGCGGCCTCGCGCGACCTCCAGACCCCGCGCGCCTGGTGTCTTCCGCCTGGTATCACCGCCCGCGGTGCCGCGAGCGGCCTCGCGTCGCCGCTGGCGGCCGCTGGCGGCCTCGCGCGACCTCCAGACCCCGCGCGCCTGGTGTCTTCCGCCTGGTATCACCGCCCGCGGTGCCGCGAGCGGCCTCGCGTCGCCGCTGGCGGCCGCTGGCGGCCTCGCGCGACCTCCAGACCCCGCGCGCCTGGTATCTTCCGCCTGGTATCACCGCCCGCAAGGCCGCGAGCGGCCTCGCGTCGCCGCTGGCAGCCGCGGGCGGAAACACCAACAAGACGCGCGAGGCGTACGGCCGCTCGCGTCACCGCGGGCGGCCTCGCGACCTTTTCAAGCTTTTCAAGCGATACTGGTCTTTTAAGTATATAGTTAAAGTTTAAAATTATTTCACACTGAAAGTGCTCGCCGCGTCGCTGCCGGCCGCTGCCATTCCGGTGTGACTCGGCCCTAATGCCTATTATCTATCCTTTTTGCTTACTATATCTGTTTTCTCATTCTAACTTACGAAAACATTTGTTTGTTACCAGTACATGGGTACAGTAAAGAAGGCGGAACGGCACGGAAAATAAATAATAATAAACAATAACTGTCATGATTAGATTAGGAACTTGTTAAAGGTTCCGTAATCTTAAAAAAAATTGGTTTTAAGTTCGTTTTTTAAAATGGATGCCCAATTTTCACGGATCTTTATGGTATGTCATTTGCTTTTTTATGACCTCTTTGAGTGTGCGCCCAACCTACTCAATCCATTAAATTATTAAACTAATATAAGTAAGTTAAAAGCGCTTTCCGTGTCTGTCTGTGTGACCGCGTTGTTCTCCTAAATTGCGCAACGGATTTTGATGTGATTTTCACCATCACTTATTAAATTATTCCAGAAAGTTCATTTGTACATTCATAATAAATTGACAAAGAAACCTCGATGTTTTTTGAAGTCGTAAAAACCGTGCGGAGTAGGGGCAGGTCGCTTGTATGTTACTAAACCCTACCTAACCATAGGTAGATTAGGAACGAGACAAACCTGCATGCAAGCCTTGAAATACCGGTATTTTTGAGAACCGGTACAAGAGTAGTAACTGTGCTTTTGGTACGATACCAGGCGTAGTGTCTGTACTATTGGAATTGCTAATCAATATCGGTACTGAACAGGTACCAAACAAGTATTTCCCGAAGTTTGAGTGAGAAAACAGTTAAAGTACTTAAGGTGAATGGAGTGGTAGACCGCGAAATTCAAATTTTCTTACATTTTTTGCAACTACCCATTCACCTTAAGCAATAAGGATATTTAATAGGCACTAGAAAAATAAGTTCAAGGTTGGGAACCGTACGAGGTTCCTCGAACAAATGTAAGATTTGTGGTACGCGCCGGGTGGGTACCTGCATTTGGTACCGGTACTTTTTAGGTGGAGTCCCGGTACCCGACTGGAACCGGTACCGGAACAGAACCTGTACTTTGGTACCGGTTTCAAGCCCTGCCTGATAGTTTGACCAGACTGATTTTATTATAGTTTTGAATGCATTGTTGTTATGGTATTTTGTTATATCAAACAAAAAGAAATCAATTGTTCCATTCAATTACCTGCGGATTCCTAAAACATGATTAATTCGTTAAACAATAGGTCATTAATTATTTAAGTATTTACCATCAATTTGGTCAGACATTTGACATACAGTAGGTGTTTGGATAACGCTTTACAAGGACAGAACGCACTACGCGTTACCAAAATAATAATAATTTTTTAGTAAGATTTTGTTCGAGTGTGGTACAAATATAGTGTAATAATTGTGAGATGGCGAGCGCGAATTTTAAAATTACTCCAAAACGGTAAATATTTATTTGTTTACTAGAAAGAAAAGAAAGAAAATACTTTCGGTAAACATTACGCAATGAAGAACAAGAAAGGGTTGGGGGAAACATGCGTCACATCCACGCAAAACGGCTATCGCTCAGCATTATGCTGCGACCCTATGCAAGACAGAGCCCCAGCGCTAGGGCACGCCGCGATAGCGGCGATAAGACCCCTCTTTGAGGAGTGGCTAGAAAGGCGCCACGGCGCCCTCACCTACCGCCTGACGCAGGTCCTCACCGGACACGGAAGTTTCGGGAGGATCCTGCACATCATCAGGCGGGAGGAAACGCCCGGGTGTCACCATTGCCAGGATCGCCCAGAGGACACGGTGGAGGTCTGCCCCGCTTGGGCGGAGCACCGCCGTGTCCTCGTAGAGGCGATCGGCAGCGGCGGCGACCTCTCGCGTCCGGCCCTGGTGCAAGCCATGATCCGGGGCGAGAGGGAGTGGGAGGCAGTCACCTCCTTCTGCGAAGCAGTCATGCTAGCGAAGGAGGTGGCGGGACGGCTCAGGGAGAGAGCCTCCCGTCCCAGCCGCCGCGGGAGACGCTCCGGGCGTCGGGAGCCGCGTGACGACTCCCGGCCACCGTAGACGCGGACCTGCGGGCAGAGAGTAATGGGTAGCTCACCGTGCGATCAGGACCAGGCCCTTGCCGGACGGCGCGTACGTGTTCCACGCGCGCCTCAAAGAGATGTCAGCATCGAGGAAAGGCCCCCTTAGGGCCGAAGCCTGCCGGGTCAGCGGGATTGTCCGAAAGGGTTACCGCTGGCCCGGAACATAAAGGGCTAAGGAAGGAACACGGGTGGGTTTTAGTCAGTAAGAGTCTGACACTCCCTTCCGCTCCACCCAGAGCGGGAGGAGTCATTTGATGATTTCCCATCCACAAAAAAAAAAAAAAAAAAAAGGGCCGTAACCACTGCGCCACAACTGCTCTTTACTACGTAGCTATTGGATAAACGTAAGTAAAATTTGTCAATCTTATACCTCGTGGTTGTCAACCTTATACCTCGCTTGCTAGTACATAAATAAAAGTTTTGATAACTCAACAGCTAGTGAACGGATTTGGATGAAATTTGGTACTTAGATAGATTAGGACCTGGATTAATATATATAAGTTACTTTTTATACCGAAATAACGCCGAAGTAACAGGCAACAGCTAGTGTTTGATAAAAGTCGTTTTATTGAAAATTTTCACTTTTCCGGAACGTGTAGTTCGAAAATGGGTAGGAATTGGAAAAAGTGTGTAAGATAAAAGTTGTAGAAAATTGTATTAGCTCTAATTACTTACGTCAAATAGTAGATTATGCACCGAGGGGCTAAAGTTGTGTCTTATGTCACGGGCGTCATATTGAATCTCGAGCGCAATGAAGGATTCGGGACTTAACTCCCGAGCGCAGCGAGGGAGTTAAGAGTTTAACTCACGAGCGAAGCGAGGGAGTTAATACAAGAATCCTGAATGCAGCGAGGGATTCAAGCTAGCCCAAGGCAAAGACACCTTTAGCCCAGAGGAGGATACTCTACTTTTTACACCTACTGTGAGAAAATAATAGCCATACTACGAAAATTCGCGCCTATATTGCGTCTACCAATAAGTAGCCAAGACACGATCACTTCGATTTTCAAAAAAAAAGTCTCTTCTACGGTTTTGTCGTGTGTGTCTATTGATATCACTCTCATGGAAGTGGCGTTTGTGTAAACTAAGCTTTATACAGGGCTGGTAGAATGGTTTTGGATGATTGGCTGTATGCATTTTGAATTTAGAACGTCATTGGAGACGCTCGTGAAAATAGAGTATTTTTGATAAAATGTGATAAATTGACTGTAGTATAGATCGCTCGCTCGCTTCAGCCGATAGACGTCCACTGCTGGACATAGGCCTCCCCCAATTTTGGGGGGGGTTTGCCATAATCGCCACGCTTGGCAGGCGGGTTGGCGATCGCAGTATGGTATAATGGTGGAATAAATAGAGAACGCTGCTGCCCATTCTCCGGTAAGACCCTTAGTCGCCTTTTACGACACCCACGGGAAGTAAGGGGTGGTGCAATTCTTTAAGTCCGGCACCACACAGACATTTAAGTCCGGCACCACACAGACATTTAAGTCCGGCACCGTATAGATACAGTATAGATAGGCACAGTATAGATAGGTTTTATTATTTATTTATTTATTCACAAAATCCACAGCAACTTAGCGCAGTTTACTTAAAATAACTAATGTTACAGCCAATTACTATTACGGTATTACGGCGCGGTACGGTATTTGTTATTATTAATGCCAGTTTTAATGTTATTCCATTCCTTTTAAAAAATGGTTCGTAATTATCTAATTATACCTACTTATAATATTATGTCTTCGAAAACATGGCAACGATATGAAGAAGCAGTCGTTATGATTTTGTAGGAAATCGAGAATATCATCAACGCGTAGTAAGGGTTTCGAGAATAGCTTTCCTCTTTCTGGCACCAAAGGGTGTTTGTTAGTACTATACTGCCAATTTAGCTGAGCATGTGAGATTCCAAATTCAAATCACATTATTGACCAGCGGGTCATAATGAAATCCAGTACAACATTATTGACCGGCTGTGCCCCCGGCCACTAATGACTCACTTTAGGTTAAGGTTGCTTGACATATAATTTGACATTTTCGAGCAGGTGGTGTGAAAAGGTATTTTTTCTCTAGGTACGACGCACCGTTTTAAAGATATTAGCGAAGAACTCAAAAGTGCTTTTATACCCCACTCCGGCTCACCTAGACGCGGGGACTTTTAGTATGTTTACTCCCTAAGCACCTTGAACAACTTTCTGAAGAAATCCCTTAGGGCCTAGCTCACGCACTCTACTCCTCCTTTTGGGTTTTTGGGTCATTCGTTGAGTGGACTAGGAGCTAAAAAAAATCATGTAGGCGTTTTGCAATGTTTTAATTGTATGGTGTATTAAATACCTACAGTATGATATGATTATATTTCTGAATTTTCGAAGGGAAGCCGGTGGGAATCGAGTTGTATGGTACCTTCGCCACTGTTGCCTTTGAGTAACTTTTTTTTTGTAGCCTCCCAATTTTTTTTTATTGACCATCCGTCGTTAATCTAAAACAGACAGCAATTGCCACGACTACTGTAAACTATTATATAGTCGTAAGATAGGATATACATTTTTTTTTCTGAGACTTCTACTGCCCCCTGAACGTGGAGGTGTGATCGCCCTTTAGAACCTATGGTCAGGGTCTACTAATGCAATTGAAGAGATTGACAATAAGTAGGTACACAAAACATTGACATATGCAATTGATCGTTTTGGGGACCCTTTACATCAACAAATCTCGAGTAAGTTCCTACCTTGGTATGTTAAGGGGCTTACATGACCTAAAGCGCGGTCACTATCGGATTGTATAAAAAAGAAAGAGAAGCGCGATGACACAACACTGGTAATTTATTGCAAAATATGAAGCAATTATTTAATTACAAACAACCTATTGTTTGGACTAAAAAATTAAAACACTGGTATTTTAGTACCTATGTTGCTTGTAGAATAATCTAACAAAAAAACAGAATCATTGTATGTACGAGTATATTAGTATGTTTTTTTTTGTAAAAAGAACGTTTTTAGAACGTTTTTAGATTCGGTAGAAAAAAATCATGAGGATACCCCTCATGATTTTTTTCTACCGAATCAAGTTAGTTGTATTATGTTTTCAACACACTATCTACCTGGCATATATTCTGAAGAATACCTATCATATATTTTTCTGTTTTTGTTTACTGTAGTCGATCATAAACGTTTATTGTTTCTCAAACTTGCGTTTTTGTGCTTAGGTCCTGTAAGCCCCTTAATAGTGTGTGTTCTCCCCCAGGGTCAGAGCGGAGTCTACAGTCACTTACCCGTTGTCTCCTGAACAGCTCCAATTCTACAGAGATAACGGATATCTGGTCATCAAGAGGCTCATCGGTATACCAGCGTTGAATAGCTACAGGTATCGTAACCGTATCGTATGAGGTTCGTACATACAAGCCCTTATTAACCGACTTCAAAAAGGAGGAGGGTCTCAATTCGACTGTTTATTTTTTTTGTATGTTTGTTTCGCGATATCTCCGGCAATGAGAGGTTTTATTTTTGAGTATTAAAAAAAACATAGTTTCCAAGAACTCTGTAGATGGCGTTGAACTGACTTCGTTACTAGGTGCCAAAGCCAAAAAAAAACATTGCGTCACGTCACAATGCTCGTTGACTGACACTTTCGTTTTACGATCTCAAAATTACATCCAAGTGAAACGTAGACAAAGAAAAGTATAGACGGCGGGTAGCTCCATTTCATTTCCACAAGAAAGGGATAAATTATTGAGTTATTATAAGTAACAGAAAAGGATAAAGCTATACTATTTCCGTCTCTCACTGCGTGCCAGTTTTTTCAAGGCAGCTACTTATGTAGCCTATGTTAGTTAAGTTAGTTTTTTGTCTCATGTGTGGCCACGCTACCCGATGCTCTATAGCTTTCTTACTCTAAGAAGTGAAATAATCAAAAAATGATGTGACGTTCCGTTCCTTGCAGTAACTTACCAAGTTCAGCGCCATCTATCCAGCGACCAGGGAAGAGTTAAAAAAAAAAAAGAGTTGAGAAAATCCCTCATTGTAAATCGATTTCAGAATTTTTTTTTTTTATGGATATGGTATGCCTCAGGGGTGGTCCCATATAAATTGTATTAACTTTGTAAGGGTAGTTTTTGAGTTAGCTTCGATAATACATATTTTTGCGTACTTTGATTTCGGAAGTCACGCAATGAATGTTGTTGAACTGTCAAAATGTAAGCCATTGCTACTGGTAGTGTGCTACGCAATTACCCCATGGTTTTCCACCAAAACAATAGCATGGCGACTAAAAGGAGGCCTTTCCTTTTTTATAAGGTTCCGTACCCAAAGTGCCTTATAAGAAGGCTAAAAGTCACCCAAAGGGCAATGGAGAGGGCTATGCTTGGAGTTTCCCTGCGTGATCGAATCAGGAATGAGGAGATCCGCAGGAGAACCAAGGTAACCGACATAGCCCGAAGAATTGCCAAACTTAAGTGGCGGTGGGCAGGGCACATTGCTCGCAGAACAGATGGCCGATGGACGAAGACGCATAAGGTGGACCGATGACTTTGTGAAGGTGGCAGGAACCCGTTGGATGCGAGAAGCACAGAACCGGTCGAAGTGGTGGTGCTTGGGGGAGGCCTATGTCCAGCAGTGGACGTCTTTCGGCTGAAATGATGATGATGACCCAAAGTGTAAAACGGGACCCTATTACTAAGACTCCGCTGTCCGTCTGTCACCAGCCTGTTTCTCATGAACCGTGATCGTTAGACAGTTGAAATTTTCACAGATGATATATTTCTGTTGCCGCTATAACAACAAATACTAAAAACAGAATAAAATAAATATTTATTTTCCCATACAACAGTGTTTTTTTCGGCGTTTTTGTCTTGTGGTACCTACGGAACCCTTCGTGTGCGAGTCCGACTCGCACTTGACCAGTTTTTTTTTTTTTTTATAAAATGAAAAGCCTGTATAGTCGATAACTTTTGCGTTTCCTTTGCAGACAACGTTTCACAGACGTATGCGAAGGGCGGGTAGAGAAGGGGCGCGTAACTGTGGTCAAAGATCGCTCGCTGGCCAAGTCACAGACCAAGGCAGAGGATTATATCAATAAGGTAGTAGTATAGTGAGTGAAGATCTATGTCTGGGCTGCTGGGCACGAGGTTATACCTTCAATCTATATACTGCAGTGCGATTCTGTAACCATCTCACCGTGAAAACTTAGTGAAGTGAGCGTGGAGTGAGCTGTCAATAGTGTCAATTCCTAGCAAAAACAAACTCACTTCACCTAAGTTTTCACGGTGAGATTTTTACAGAATCGACCGGCAGCACCCTAATTCGGTAACACACTACCTATAACAATCTCAATCTGAATCATTTTGAAGGACATTGCAAATTCATCCATACTAATATTATAAATTCTAAATTAACTCTGTCTGTTTGTCTGTATGTTACCTTTTCACGCCTAAACCACTGAACGGATTATGATAAGATTGCATCCCGGGGATCGCGAAGGACATAGGATAGTTTTTATCGACATACCTCGAGGGCGAAGCCGCGGGCGGAAGCTAGTATTATAAATGCGAAAGTGTGTCTGTCTGTATGTCAGTCTGTATCTTACCTCTTCACGCTTAAACCGCAAAACAGATTTAGATGAAATTTGGTATTGAGATAGTTTGAGTTCCGGGGAAGGACATAGGATACTTTTTATCTCGATATTCCCACGGGATCGACACTTATGCGGGTGAAACCGCGGGGCGCAGCTATTTTAAAATAAATACTTTGAGTTTGGTTTTTCCATTTTTCCCATAATAAGGCCCTGGGCCCGTAGCTAAATAATAACAGCCGCACATGGCAGGTCGATCGATCAGGTTAAGCTACTCTTGCTACGGATGGTCTGTGAATGGGTGACCATCTTTACATACCTTGACCCAGCGGCGGGCCTAGAATTTTTTTTTTAAGTGGTGCAAAATCTTAACGTGGCGCCCTCTATGTACCATGTTCCTATGATATATGCATATGCAGTTGCTTACTTGCTTTTACTTCGGTACTTTCGGTGGATTTCAGCGCCTCTCCCATGACGGCGCCCGGTGCCGTCGCACTGCTCGCACCGCCCTAGGGCCGCTGCTGCCTTGACCCCTCCCCCTCGGAAAGCACGTTAAGCCGTTGGTCCCGACTGGAAGCCGACCCCAACATAGTTGGGAATAGGCTAGGATGACATGTCCAATAGCAATAGGTAATAGTAATTTAAAGGTGCGGCGTGCGTTGAACTACGTGGGTGGCCTTGCTCGGGATAATTAGTTGTTTACAAATTAAGTAACGACGACGAACGACGTGTAAATACGTCATTATTCAATATTAAATTCAAATCAAATGGTAATTATCCGAACTGTTGAATTAATGTTGAGGTAAAATAAAATTACTCGTAGATACTTATTTAGTACCTATTTTTAAACTGAATCTATACAAATAATAAAGCTGAATAGTTTGTTTCAAAACGTTAATTTCTGGGACTACCAGTCGGATTTGTAATTTTTTTTTTTACATTTGACAGTCCAATTCTTGAGAAAAGCTTAGCGTGCTTTGCGAGGCACGGAGGGGACATGACATGTAAAGTTGGTCACCCATCCACTGACCAACCGCGGCAAGCGTAGCTTATCTAACGATCGACCCGTGCGGCTGTTACTTAGCATTATTGGTGTTAATTGCACGTTGCATCTTTCTTAGATCCAGGAACTTCTATTCGACGACGTATACAGCACATACTCCGAGGACCCACGTATGCTGCACATTGTTGCGCAGCTCATAGGTGAAGACCTCACTGCTGTCAACCTCATGCTCATCAATAAACCACCGGGGACTAGCGAACATCCGCCGCATCAGGTACGCACTTAGCATCCGACCAAGTCAATCAGGCAACTTTGATAGGTGACTGAGGTCTTCAACCAGTGCGTCCCACCCGCTATGACATATGGCACCGAAACGTGGACACTTGACAGTCGGGCTGGTCCACAAATTCAAGGTCGCTCAGCGCGATACGGAGAGGGCTATACTCGGAGATTCTTTGATGGATAAACTCAAAAATTAAGTTATCCGGAAAAGAACTGGAGTAACCGATATAGCTTGCGGAGTAAGTAAACTGAAGTGGCCGTGGACTGGCCATGTTTGTCGAAGGACCGATGGCCAGTGGAGTAAACGAGTCCTAGAGTGGAGGCCGCGTATCGGCAAGCGTAGTGTGGGACGCCCTCCAGCTATTTGGACGGACGACCTAAAGAAGGTGGCTGGGACAGAATCGATGCGAAGGCGGAGGACAGGTTGCTGTGGCACAGCCTAGGAGAGGTCTATGTCAAGCAATAGACTAGGCTGCGATAGGCTGAGTTGATGAAAAGAGGATGGACATAAGGTGGTAAGTAAGAGTGTGGTGGTAAATAATGTAGCTGCCTCGATATCGACTACAAAAGAGAACAGGGGGGCTAAAAAGGCCACTTTGGCAGAGTCATAAAAGGATAACAGAATGGACAGTTAACTGTTAGGTAATCGTATCAAATCCCATTGGTGAAGCATTTTTCAGTTATTTTTTTTTGTCTGTGCTAAAATACCAATCAATCCGATCCAAATCCAATCCCAATCTCTTTGATTGTATACCTACGTAGTACAGCGAAAAAAAAAAAACACGGACTGTCTTCGCCATTTTATAATTCATAATGTTATCCTTTTATGACTCTCCAAAGTGGTCTTTTTAGGCCCCCAGTTATTCGCTTTGATGTGAGATAGCTTCTTACATGCTTTTTACCTCGTAGAGCCTAAACTACTAAACCAATATTAACTAAGCCGACTTACGCACGAACGTGAAAAATCGCGGCGGGATTTTATCGCGCACTGGATTTTCTACTCTCGGTGTTGATCCGAGCATTGGGAATCCAACAAAGCGCATTGCAGCACGTCAAAAAAATACACCGTTGAATTTTCACCTCTCAGCGCTAAGCCGTGCGCGAATAAAAATCGTCGCGGTAAAACGCGCCCGTACGTACCTGGAATGTAGAGGTGTCGAATGTGTTCTTTGTCACGATAATTTTGCACGTTTATTTTGCTCCCTTTTAACCGCTTGTGTCGCATTTATGCGACACATATTTCCGTGCCCCTACCGCGCGTGTCGTATTTCTGCGACTGAGAACATGCATGATTTTTTCGTTCTATTCAACGATTGCTCCTCCTTATTTGTTGTAGGTATTATTTTATCGATTTAGGTATTCAGCTGCATCCGGTTTGACTGGAAGCCGACCCCAACATGGTTGGGAAAAGGCTAGGCAGATGATGATAATTATTTTATCGATTTGTAGCCGCGCGCTAGGGGCACGGGGCAATTGATATTTAGCCACGCGCTTAAAGGGTTAAGGACCTACATTACTGGAGTACAATACCTCTCACTCGCCACATTGTGCCTCTTTGACCACTTAAAATTACATGGTTTCCCATCTATCCTTAGGACCTGCTATACTTCCCGTTCCGGCCCGCAGACAAGATCCTGGCCACGTGGACGGCCATAGACCCCGTGAGCAGAGACAACGGCTGCCTCTACATGCTGCCGGGGTCACACAAGGCGAATGTCTTGTATGAGCACAAAGAGCAAGTTAATGTGAGTCTATGATCATCATTACTAGACGAGGCTTCTCCCAGTATAAACTTCCTCCATACAGCTTTTAGTATGCAGCCGTGTTGTATGTTGTGCGTTGTTGTACCTGGTTGAGTGATCATTATTATAATAATTATCCATACATAGTAATAAGTAGCAGCTTAAGTGGCAGTGGGCGGGGCAATTCGTCGCAGAACAGATTGCCGATGGGGCCGGAAGGTTCTGGAGTAGCGACCGCGTACCGGAAGACGTAGCGTTGGAAGGCCTCCCACAAGGTGGTCCTCAACCTTGTGAAGGCCGCAGGAACCAGTTGGATGCGAGAAGCCCAGATCCTGTCGAAGTGGAGGTGCTTGGGGGAGGCCTATGTCCAGCAGTGGACGTCTTTCGGCTGAAATGATGATGATGATACATAGAAACGAGTGTGATCGAGGATCGAGTGCCTAACACCAGCTTTGGCCTGATATAAACAAATGTTTGCTTTGTGCTATACATACACATATTTTAGTCTCTTCGCCAAGAGATGCCCCGTTGGTCTCGTGGTCGCAAGCGCGACTACTGAGCGTGGGAACCTGGGTTCGATTTCCAGGTCGGGCAAAGTGTTATTGGGTTTTTCCACTATAATATCTCCCGCGTAGATGGCTAATCTCCGCTGAGATTTACCATCACAGCAGAAATTTGGTCAGGAGGCCTACGTCTGGCGTAAACATTCACTTCGCGTTGACGCTGATGCGCTGGTAATACATACGCTGCGTTAGTATCACGTGTACCTTCAACGAGCTATCAAGTACCATCGCTAGATGTATCGGCACCCTAAAATACGAATGCTTGTTTTAGGCAGCGAAACTATTCTTCTTCGGCATCGTGAACGCTGACGACGTGGCTCCTGAACACAGTCGGGTGTACCTGGAGATGGACCCCGGTGACACCGTGTTCTTCCAATCCAACGTCGTGCATGGCTCCAGGCCTAATGGGACTCAGGTTTGTTGTAGAGAGCAGTAGCAAAAATAAAACCAAATATGTATTCTAGTCACCAAAAATTCTTCACCACAATAGGTGTTCAGTATGAAGGAGGTAGTTCAGCTTAAATCTGCCAACAAATGACAGAAATTACCCAATTACTGCATACTTAGCTATTCACGACCATTCGATTCGATTCGGCACAGGACTCGAAACGCGAAAATATGTCATCAGGTAAAACAAGAAAGAGACAGAAGAAGATTAGTACACCTGTTTCTAGCAGGCTAAAAGTCACTTAAAGTCAATCGAGAGGGCTACACTTGGCGTTTCCCTACGTGATCGAATCAGAAATGAAGAGATCCCTAGGAGAACCAAGCTAACCGACATAGCCCAAAGAATTTCCAAAATGAAGTAATAATGGGCAGGGCACATTACTCGCCGAACAGATGACCGATGGGGCCGCAAGGTTCTGTTGTGGCGACCGCGTACCAGAAGACGTAGCGTTGGAAGGCCTCTCACAAGGTGGACCGATGACCTTGTCTTGAATCTTTTGAATCACTAACCGGGAAGCACAGAACCTGTCGAATTGGTGGTGCTTGGGGGAGGTCTATGTCCAGCAGTGGACATATTTCGGCTGAAATGATGATGTTGATCAAGCAGTCCTAATTCCCACTTATTCCACAGCTATACCGCAAAGCCATGACGTGCCACTACGCGCACAGTAGTTGCCAATACATCGAGGTGTACGGCACGCGACAGGACGAGATAGCGAGGCAAATGGAAGCCGAGCTTAGGCGAAGGAAAAGCGACCTTAGTTACGTTGTAAGTTACCCCTTAATGCTCATATACAGGGTGTAATTTTAATCACCGTTATCCTCTTAAGGGGTCATTGTGCTCATCAATATCAACAACTTTTATTATGGAGCCAAACCTGAAATCGTGAAAAAAAAATCAGCTGTTCCCTACATTTATGTTCGCGTAATTCGTCAAAATGTTGGGAGCAGCGGATATTTTTTTCGCAATTTCAGCTTTGGTGCCTTAGTAAAAGGTGTTCATAAAGATTAGTACAATGACCCCTTAAAAGGATAACGGTGATTAAAATTACACCCAGTATACGAACGGCACGCGCCAGCGACGGTACAGGCAGTGTTTAGTTTACCCTAAGATTTAAGGCCTACGCAGACCGGGACGGCATGGCAAGGGATTTTGCCGTCAGTCAGCGCACACTAGCCGCTTAGATACCGCGGCATTCCAGCGGCTTCCACGCTTCTTTACCCCCGCCGCCTCCCCTGCGGTATGTCACAACGAGCGCCGGAGTCCTTGACATGCCGTTGCCTTCCGCAGGACGCCACGGCATCCCGCCGCGGGAACCCGTGGCGCGTCTTTCAATGCCGTGCAATGAAATCCCTTTCGATGCCACGGCATCATTTTAAAGCATAGCAATTTATGTCGTATTTCTATATTGATACGTTTGAATGTCCATTAGTAAAAATTGAAATCCCTTGCCATGCCGTCGCGGTATGCGTAGGCCTTTAAGTTTGCAATTGCAATTAAACGAAAGAAAATTTAAAACTCATTTTAAAAATAGGTCTCCTCGATTTTATTACTAGTGTATAAAGTTTTAATAAAAATATAAATAACCGGGCACTGAAGCTCCGTCCGTATGTGGATAGAACTCCTATTCACTTCGATCACTATTATCGATCGAAGCCTACTTATGTCATGTATATTTTGTTCCTTATTTCAGGATATGTGGCGAATAAAAACTAAGCAAGTGCGAGGTGTCCGAAGCAACTTGTAATGAAATTATTAGAATACAGTTGAGTGCGCGTACACACGCGCGACATGTCGGCGGCAACCGTCGTGTACGGTGCTCGAATACATGCGCGACATATACAGCGACTGTCGACGGCAGCAGTTGACAACATGCCGCTCGTGTACGGTGCTCGAATACATGCGCGACATGTCGACGGCAGCAGTTGACAACATGCCGCTCGTGTACGGTGCTCGAATACATGCGCGACATGTCGACGGCAGCAGTTGACAACATGCCGCTCGTGTACGGTGCTCGAATACATGCGCGACATGTCGGCGGCAGCAGTTGACAACATGCCGCTCGTGTACGGTGCTCGAATACATTCGCGACATGTCGACGGCAGCAGTTGACAACATGCCGCTCGTGTACGGTGCTCGAATACATGCGCGACATGTCGGCGGCAGCAGTTGACAACATGCCGCTCGTGTACGGTGCTCGAATACATGCGCGACATGTCGACGGCAGCAGTTGACAACATGCCGCTCGTGTACGGTGCTCGAATACACGCGCGACATGTCGACGGCAGCCGTAAACACTCGTCGACGGCTGCAGTTGACTCTACCGGTGACGTGTATGCGCACTAATATGGGGCTAATTTTAAGGGAACAAGTATTTATTAAATTAATAAAACTATTTATTAATTATAAAAAAATATTTTATTTCATTTACATCTTAGGTACGGTAAACACTTATTTCTACATCTGTTTGTAGTAATACTCATTTTCATTTATTTTAACTTTATCGGGCTCGGAATGATTAAATTACTTATTATTTCTTATTGAATATTAATATTATTTTACTTATTCACTAAAATAAAGGCTTTTATACAAAGGCTCCTCATGCTAAATCCTAAATTGAAAAATCATCCTTTTGATTATTTATTGCGATTTTTCAAACTAAAATAATAATCTTGTAAATTAAATTAGTTTACCTATTCAACGTTTCTCGCGTTGTGAATAATTTGTCTTATATTTTGTTACCACTAAACTATTCATAAGAGAAGAATAATCTAATTTATTCGTCGAATCTTACAACTAAAGTGCAATTTACAGCGAATAATATTACATAATATTTACAAGTTTTTTTTTTTTGTAAAAGAAGAAAATAAAATAATTAAGTACAATTACAATTAGAAGTGAAAATAACTTATTTTTTAAAACTGTGACATGAGACTAGATCTGGTTTGGAAATAAAATATATAAAATAATTATTATCATTGTGAGAAATAAAAATAAAAAATCTTAAAATAAATCGGTGCTTTAAAAAGTTACAGAGCAATGTTGGTAACTAAAAATAATCAGAATTCTGCGAAGTCTCCTTCAAAAATCTGTAAAGAAACAAACCGAAGGCATAAAATAACGACAAAATATATTTTTTTCAGAACAATATCTTGTTTAAAATCAATGTTAAGATCTGGTCAATTGTCAAAATAAATAATAATAGGTATAAAGAATATGACACAGTAGGAAAGTACACAGTAGTTCTTTTAACCCAAAGGTTGACTGTCAGAGAATGCCTTGAGGCATTAAGAAATTTATCAAAAAAAAATCGTTCTAGCGACTGGTCCTAAGTCCGCCAATGTACGCATGACGAAATATCAAGCTATACATTTCCAGTATCAAATCAAAAGTCATTTATTCAAACTAGGCCGAGAATCAGCACATTTCGAACGTCAAAATTACAAAAGGCAGTCCCCCAAAATGGCGCCCTTCACCAGTTCCTAGTGCTATCGCTGGAGAGAAGAAGTGGCGCAACAAGTGTAGAGTATAATCTGTCTTCTCATTGTACGAAAGCATATTATACAATGCGAGTTCAGCTAAAACTGGAAATGTATAGCTTAATATGCCGCCGTGTGTAGGTACTACTATTGTACAGGAAATATAAATAAATAAAATAAATTAATAAATATTAATATTGACGCGGCATTGTTACCCTACGTTGTGTTAACTTTTTGAACAAAACATAATTTTAGTACCTACGTAAGTATTTGTTTTAATAAATATTTACCATTGCACAAGAAGTCTGAGGATAAAATAATGATTGAGAATGATTTGTTTTTGTAAAGAACAGATAAATAGTTGAAAGACATATGTAATTATAATTTTTTTTGAAGCAATATTACAGACTGTACCTAACTGCCTATATTGTGTACGTCAGATGATCGAATAAAAATAATAAAATAAGAATAAGTATATCTAATTTACTTTCTACATTTATATCTGTAATTAATATCGTATCATAATAAAGAGCACGTTAATAGAATACTCTTTATTATGTACAGACGCCAGCACATCAAGCTACCTGAAACTGTCAAATTTTCCCAATCAAATTTGAACCTTATACTTTAACGATAAAGTTGAAAATCTATTAAAGAAATTTGACAGATTGTAGTAGCTTGATAAGCTGGCGTGTGAACACCATATAAATTAGAGATAAAATTGTAGAAAGGGTAATTTTACAAAGGGGCGAGGTGAAAGGGTAATTTTAAAAATGTTTGAAGTTGTAGCGTAAACTGAACTTTATTATGTGGAAATTAAAGTTAGTTTTCGAAATACGCATACCTATTTGTTTACATGTTTGCCAAATCAATCGCGAACGCGCGGTGATTATACGTAATTATGTTTTATTGGTTCAAAAAGTTAAACGACAACATACAGAACGAAAGTGCATTCTAGTAAATAATAAGCCAATTACAGCACATGCCTATGTAGGCAGTAATGTTACTGCAGCGAACAAAACTACGTGCCTTTAGTCATTAATTACGGGACATTATTACCAATATACCCATTAAGGGCCGATTCCCACCCAAAAAAAAAAAAATAAAAGCGCTGATTTTTTAACGCCAGATATATTTTGCACCTTTAGAATTATAGAGACCCAATTCGAAATTTGAAAAGATATAATTTTCAACATTGTCTCCTACAATTACCTTGCATGACCATCTTCATCGAATCATAATAAAACAGAGACTTAATCCGTCTTATTACAAAACGAGTTCTAACTTTAGACCTAGCCTAAAGCTTCGAGTCAGTTACTGTATTTTGAACTTTATTCCGACAAACGTAAAGTTTTTAATACAAAACTGACAACTTAGACTCGAGTTTAACGAAATTTTTTGTAATAAGAACTTTAACATTGTCGGATTATAGTTCGAAATTTAAAAATGACTTGATGGTTTAAACCTGGGTCTAAAGATAAACATTGTTTTGTAATAAGGCCGAATATGTCAGTCTTGTCAGAGTAGTCTAACCTATCTTAATACATGTTTTATTAAGATTCGATGAAGATGGTCGTGCAAGGTAACATGAATCAAAGTTGAATTCTTCAAATTTCGAATTAGGTCTCTATAATTCTAAAGATGCGATTTATACGAAGAATCATGTCTTTCCGTACAAAGCAGGTTGGACGCCAATTTTATTCCTCAGATAAAAGATATCTGTCGTTTGAAAAATCAGCCCTCAGTAAATAAATAATCAGCCAGTAAGTTTTAAAATTGAAATTTGTCGTTTCCTCATATTATTTTGCAATGACGTAAGTATAACGATTATAACCTTTGGCGCAGTGACTCATACGCTGTTATAAATATCCCGAATCTACAATATTTATTATGTATTTATGTTGAATTTTAAGTATTTATTCTTTATATACATAGCAATGTCCTTCTGAATATTGTAGGCAGGTTAATGGTTAAAAGGTTAGTCAAATATTCATACGTTTTGAATAGTCATTGCAGTACTACCTGTGAGGTAAATATACGAAAGGGAGGACCAGTTTCTCGAACGACAAATTATCGCAAAGTTAATTTGACAATTTGTCAAGCGCGCGTAAATTGCTGTGAATGGTTGAATGATTTATCGACAGCCAATTACGCTTGACAGTTTGTCACATTCATTTTGCGATAATATTCGTTTGAGAAACTGGTCCCTAGAGAATTAAATTATATTAATAATATAGTATTATTAATAATATTTATTATTATCAATACTATTGTTAATAATGTCCCAAGCGGTGGAAGCAAAGTAAATAATATAACATAACTACAGAACAATTCATGCAGAGCCATACAGTTGTCAAAAGAACGCCCCAAGCGCCAAAATGCAGCAATTCTTATAATATGCAGGGTACAGAAAACAACATTTGAATTTGTGAGTTTTGAGCCAAGGTTAAAAAAATAAGGTTATTTCTCATATCTAAGTAAATCTGTTTGAAATAACAAAAATAATTTTCACACCCTGTAAGTACCTAAAATTATTTAAATGTAATTTTATTATGAATAACCAATGTTCAATAATTATCATAACGAATTTAAATTGCTGCACTTTGTCATGTCCAACTAAAATTAAAATAAAATACATAAGTACTTACAATCTACATATTATTACAATGTCTAAATATAATGTTATGTATTATTATTTTGCATTCTATTATTAATATAACATACTGGCACTTTTATAAATCATAAGCAGTTAATATAATATTTTTAATAAGTACTAATTAATCATACTCTTATTAATTATTAAAATTTGTACTAAAAGCTTCTAAACTAAGCAACTATGAGAATTAGCAAAATTAATTCTAAATATCTTTTGGTTTGAAATAATTCAACAGCATTAATTCATTGATTTTCTTTATCAAAATCAATAAATTAACGCAAAGGAATGTCTATCTTATAACAATACACCAGAAGTTCAAACTAAGTAATCCCTGATTTTAATCTAAAGTTAACCCACCGAGGCCCTTTGTACACGACACGGTTTTCGTACGGTACGGCGTATAAACCGCGACGTAGGAAAAACGTGGCCGTCATCAAGCTTCCATGGTGATCCATTCAACACAGACCACCGTGCCTACTCACGGCGAACAAACCGTAGTTTTTCACAGCAAGAAAAACGTGTCTTTGCGGTCAGCAACAAAAGTCGATAATCAAAAGGTAATCTCAGTTATTGACCAATATTTTGCTCAATAACAGAGATGTTGAAAGTTAGCGCGGAACTTTTGTTTAGCAACGTTGTCTGTCTACGCTTGATCAGTCGTCGACAACATGTTGCCAGAGGAACTAGTGTTGATTTCAGCAGCGATGGTTATAATTTTATCGAAAAATGCATCAAAAATACACAAAGAAAATGTATTCAGTGATCTCCGTGTGGTTGATGGATCTTTTACGAATTTTACCCGAATGAGCACTCGTTCGTTACACCACACGACATTTCTGCGCGTCACGTCTCCACTCAACAACATTTGATGCTCAACTGCATGTTGCACGGAAATAAACAACTAGCCGCGAGTCATATTGCGCGCCAGCTGGCAACGTCGCGCGCTGTTGTGCAACGGTGCCGAACATGTTGAGCGTCACGTGTTGCGCGTCAATTGTTGCCTAGTGGATACGAGGCTTAAGGTGATGAAATTGTCAAGCGCTAGTAAACTGCAGCGATTGGCTGCTGATAAATCACTCAACCAATCGCAGCAGTTTACGGGCCTTGACATTTGTCACACTAATTTAACGATCATTTTCATTCGAGAAGCTGAAGGCCGAGATTCATTGAATCCCATAAGAGACAGAAAAGTGACGTGATAATCTTGCCACATGCACAAATATATATAAAAAACCGCAGCAATAAGTTAGATGCCTAAGGTCTGTTCCAAAAGTGTCTTATCAAAAGTGTAAACAAACCCTATTCAGGTTAAATTCTTACGGGATATTGTTAATAATATACCTATTAAGTGCTTGGGGCTCGTGGCCAAGTAATAACAGCCGCATGAGTCGATCGATTAGGTTAAGCTACACTTGCCCCAGTTGGTCCGTAGATGGGTGACCATCTTTACATTCCAAGACCCCTCCGTCCCTCGTAAGGCACGTTAAACCGTTGGTCCCCACTTGCCATTCTTGGATCTTTATCAGACTTTACAGGTCGTCAGAAGCCCGAGAGTTCGAAAATTAAATAAATATTGACAAATCGACGAAATTGAGGTTATAAAATCAACCTCAATTGTAAAATGAAAAACATAATTTAAGGTGATTTTACATGATCAAATAAATGGTACACTTTTGGAACAGACTTCACCAACTTATCGCTTCTGCTGACAGTCCTAAGCTGACCACACTTTCACTATTCCCATATCGACAGTAAAAGGAAGTAGGGGGGGCATACATAGGGCATAAGCGACATTTTGGTCAAAAATGAGTTATATATGCCATCCTACGTAAAATTTTCCGCTCTTTCGAATGCGCTTACTCCCGTGGCTCTACGACGACTTTTAGAACTGTTTTAGTTTTCAAGATATCTTAATAAATGACAAAAATACGTAATTTTTTCTAAAATTTAAAACTTCGAACGGCTCACCTGAAAATTTCATTTTCTGTCACTTATACCCTATTTCCTCTTAACCGTCGATATCAATCTACATCAGGCCCTCTACTCCCCGCTACTGGTGTCGCCTATCCCGATAGTCTACGTAAACCCTGACTACTTCACCTTCGTACTTGCGCTGCGACGGCATGAAGTAGAAGTCGGGGTGCGCCGACAGGCCCGGCTCGGGCCGCACGCCGCGCGGCAGCGAGTATGTGTTGCGGTCCGGGCGGTTTGAGTAGCTGGGAACAGAATATTAAAAGAGGGTTAAATTATCATCAGTGATCGGAATAGGCTGAGTTTATTTACCTACAGTTTAAAGAACAGAGACGGAAATCAATAAATATACTCAGCCTATTCCGATCACTGATTATCATCCATCATTGATGTGACATTTTAATTTGTAATTTTATTTTCAGATAGTTTCTTAACAATTTTTATAAATTTTGCGTGCCTATTTCCAGGTAGAATGTACGGTCGAACAAGCTATTTGGTATACAGGCAGCTAACATGCAACTACTTTTAAACAATGATGTGGGTGTGCTGAGTAGTCAATTCTTTTACACCACTCTATCAAGGATGCCAAAAGCTATAACGCTGACAAAAGTTATAACGCACAAAATAAAACTAAATATTGGCAGTGTAGTGGAAAGATGAATATTTTTGCCTGTATACCAAATAGCTTGTTCGACCGTACATGGCTCACTCCTATCTACTCCACCTGTATTTTAATGTACCTTCATTCGTTGCAAATAAATGATTTGATTGACTGATTGATTGCTTAGTTATAAGGAAATTAATAACTATCTGACTACAGGGTGATCACTGTCTCGTAATAATATTGTTAAACTAGCAACGCCCCGCGGTTTCACCCGCATATCTATGTGTTTGTTTTCTATTAATAAAATTAAATTTTATTTAAGAAGACACATCCATCGGTTTCTTACTGAACTTCAACTATATCCGACGATCCTGCATACTTATCTGTTTTGTTGACAGTACATTTTTATTAACAAATTTATTTTTTTTCATAATTTTAAGTACCGGTAAACCGGGGTTACTTTGAATAGCGGGGTGACTGATCAAAACTTTCATTTCATATAAAATCGCGAATTGCTTAAAACGAAACGCAATTTGTTCGTTTTTTTTTTCTACGTTAGCAAAATTGAAGAGTTGTTGAATCCTTTCTTGAGGACACGTTACATAATTGTGCTGCAAAACTTCATGTGAACTTAATCATTGTGATGGTATAATGAAATTTTTAGATAAACTCCTTATGTGGCCTATTATCGATTAACCAATACAGTGATTATTGTTTTTCTAACGTCAAAATTAATGCAATAACTTGAGTTTGTTTAATGCGGGGTGTCATTGATAGGGTATATGGTGTGAGATTGATCGGGATTTTTCGGGTCCCGTGAATACACAACCGCGAATAGAAGAAGCCTTTAGTCAAATAGTGGAAGGAAGTTTAAGCATTCTTTTTTAGTTTTAATTTAACTTTTCATGATCAAAGTTACCCCGTACGACAAAAATGATAATAATTATTTTTCCCGTTGGCAGATTTTGATTTTAAAAATTGTATTGGCATTATAATTGGGGTAACTTTGTAACTACGCAATAAAATTGCCTATTTTATTGAGTAATCCCAAACTTATCAATGTAACCCCATTCTACGTATAACTTTGATCAGACAGTTTTTATTTTTTTTCTCAAAATCTAGCCATATTTTTTCATTTAGATATGGACCTTGAAAGTTCAATATTGATCAAAGTAACCCCGGTTGACGGTACTTACCTAAGTAATAATTCTCATTTTGTAAGTACCACTATAAATTGGCATCCAAACTTACCTAAGATTTGGATCAGACTATAGCATCCAAACTTAACCTAACATTTGGATTTGGATGCCAATTTATAGTGGTACTTACAAAATGAGAATTATTACTTAGGTAAGTACTTTATAACTAGGTTTAAATTATGTTAAACTCAACTATTTATAAAGTTAAAGTTAATTAATGCGGAAGCGCATTTTGAAAATTGCATATGCATCACGATTATTATTCATTCAAAATGTCATTTGAATTTGCAAAGTAAATATGTATAATTTATTTGACTTAATTATTCACTTTATTTATTTATATGCAACCTCCACTATAAAGACAATATTAATTAATAATAATAATTTATAAACAAAACTAGCTGCTCCCCGCGGTTTCATCCGCGTAAATGTCGATCCCGTGGGAATATCGGCATAAATAGTTGCCTATATTCAGGGTGTCAGCTACCTCCATACAAAATTTTATCAAAATTGGTCCAGCCGATAGAGCGTGAAGAAGTAACAAACATGTAAACACACACATACTCATAAAGTTTCGCCTTTATAATATTAGTGTGATGTTCGTTCCTATTATATACTTCGATCAACAATAGCGCTAGATAAAGGATTAGGAACAAAAACACATCGCTTAAGTGGCCGCGATTGCATATAACTTGATTATAAACCTTAACTATCAAACATAAAGTTTATTATCGTTTGCAATATATTTACTACTTTGATTGAAAAGTTTGTCGTTACGGCCACGGGTCGTCAGAAGCCCGAAAGTCTAATAACCAGTCTTAGCAAGGGCTATCGTATTACTCAGTAACTAGGTTGTGGAGGTCAGTTAGGCAGTCGCTCCATGTAAAATACTGGTCTTCGACTGCATCCGGTTAGACTGGAAGCCGACCCCAACAAAGTTGAGAAAAGGCTAGGCAGATGATGATGATCATTGACAAATAAACGTATTTTTTAAATACGAAAAAAAATAGTAATGGAAAAATAAAACAATTTCTAAGCAATAAGGTTGAAATAACTATGTTGCAAAATAGACGGCAACATTATTTTGTGGTCTTATTTTTCCGGCCGTTTTTGATGCGATCATCGGAAATCTCAACTATTGTTGATCAAAGACTGTATTTTTTTCCGTTAACCTATTTTGTCCCACTGCTGGTCTAAGGCCTCCCCCATTTTCTTCCACATTTCCTTATTTTTTAAAGAAAAAGACTAGTACAGTAAAAAGTTGAATAATACATGCATCTCTCAAAAAATTTAACAACATGAATAACTTTTAAAAACAATATCAACTTGTCTAACATTTTAGATGTTGTGTCACAAATTGTTTGTCGACCGTGACAGGACTCGAACCTGCAATCTTCGGATCCGAAGTCCGACGCCTTATCCATTAGGCCACACGGTCATGTACTAATGGCGCGAAATTGTGATCCGCTTGAGTACAAACACCACCCCTTTAATAGACACCCTTTATATTGTACTGTAGCTTGCCACACTTTGAATTGTAGCTTCTAGTGATATGGTATTAAGGTTGATAATTGAGTGGTTTTATTTAGGGTGTTTTGAAAGTTTTGTCAATATTGAATTTTGGTTGCGAAAGGTGTGAACTAGTTTCTAGCGTGAATTGATGACGATGTTTAGACAAGTGTTTAATTCTATTTATAGAGCTATCAATTAGATATCTAATGATTTAAATCATTACTGTTCTTGTTGTATATTTTTAATAATTTACCTAGACTAGACTTCTATACATACCTACATACAAATAAATAAAATTTAAGTGTCTGTTTTAGGGTTCCGTAGCAAAATTCGAAGTGGGGCTACTAGGCCATGTGGGGTATCATAAATTATGAAAGAGTGCAGTTTGCACATTCTCAAACATTTTTAATTTTTTTAGGCCTCATAGTTTTCGACTTTTGATGAAAAATGTAAAACAAAAATACCGTTCCCGCCCCCTTATCTCCGAAGTTTGCAAAGAGAAAAATCTGAAATAGTTCTATGTGATAGAAGTTTATGTAAAAATTACAGGAAAAATAAAACGATGTCTCGAAGTAGCACACTTTTTCAGAAATCATCAACAAAAGTTACATTAGTTCCACCATAGGTCAAGAGATGGCGCTGACCTAAAACTGCAATATTTTACACCGCAGCGCGCAGTGTTAAAATTCTCTGAGGAATATAGGCCTCGCCGATAAAAATTTAAAAACATATTATTATGATGGTACGGAACCCTCGGTGCGAGAGTCCGACTCGCTCTTGGTCGGTTTTTTTATGTCAAAATAACAGCTTTTTGCGAATTGCATACGAAAGTATATATGGTACAAAAAAACTTTTCCGTCTGTTTGTCCCGGCTAAACTCCGAAACAGCTGGAACGATTTCGACGGAACTTTCCCTGGCAGATAGCGGATGTTATGAGGAGTAACTTAGGCTTTTTATTTTAGAAAAAAAATAGTGAATATACCTACACATTTATAATGCACTCTTCACCTAAGTTTTTACGGTGGGATTTTGATAGAATAGATCGGCTGCTAATAAAATAAACTCACCCATACTGGCCACCTCCTCTAGGTCGTTGTAGCGACCTCGTTTCATGGTAGTACTGCGCCGCACTGTTCTGATGCTTCGGCGTCATGCGACCATTCGTCCCGTGACCGTTCGCCCCGTGCTGCCCGTGAGGCGCGTGCTGCCCGTTCGCCCCGTGGTGACCATGAGGCGCGTGCTGCCCGTTGCCTCTGTGCTGACCGTTGGGTTCATGTTGACCGTTCGGCCTGTGCTGCCCATTAGGCTCATGCGCGTTGGGCTTCCCCCTCCCGGCGGGCTGCGCGGCGCTCCCGGGGCGCGGGGGGGGCGGGTCGGAGGGGCGCAGGGGGGGCGCGCGCGTGCGCAGGGGGGCGGTGGACGCGGTACTGTTGTACTTGTCGTCGTTCTCGAACGGCTCGAATGCGTAGTTTGTGTTCGCGTTAGAGTAGTCCTTCCAGGCTGAGTTGGGGATCAGTTGGTCCTAGGATAAAGATGTTGGGTGTATTGAATACGGTTTTAATAGTTTTCAATTATACGGACTGCGAGGGAGAAAATTCAAAGTTTGAGATGGAGAAAAACGTGACCAAGCTGCATTTTTTGCACTTAATCTGAAGGTTATGGACGAAAGATGAATTAGTCTTCTGCGCTGTACTGCCGCTGTGGTACAGCGTGTATTCCTTTTTTTGGGGAGGGGGGGGGGCATCTCGCAGGTCTACCTGTGATTTGTCGTCTGCTTAACCGGATTTGCCTGTGGATGCCTCAATAAATTAAGGCCTAAAGCCAGGGCTTAAACAAACTGAAAAACTAAGCACACGCTAAGGGCACCCCCTGTGGCGTTCGGACCTCAGCTTAGGGCATCGCTGGGAGAGGACAGCAAGGAACAGGCTGGAACGGAATTATTTAGAATACTAACAGCTCAGCGGCGCGTGCTGGCTCGAGCAAGGGTCGGGACGGACATGGTACGGGGCGTCGCGACGGGCCTCGACGGCGAGGGCGGAAGGACGGGTGTCGGGACTTGTACTTCCTGAGAGTACTGGTGGCGTTGCTACTCTCCTGTAAGAGGGTAGTGGCGTTGTCGGGGATAGTGAAGGTGTGCCTTGGTCGACGAATCCTACTTATGCGGGAATGTATCGGTAGGCCACCGCAATCACGGGACTGGGGTGCTTTATGGCAGTATCAAAGAAGCGCTTCGAGAGGCATTTCATGAACTGCTGGACGGTGGGCAGTCTGAGGTCTAAGTGGAGGTTTACATTTCGGACATAGAAGGAGAGAGAAGACTTTTTTCACCCGTGACCTTTCTGAGGAAACGGTTTTGGAGGGTTTGCATTTTGTGCAGATGACGAGGCTTGGCGTGTGCGAAGACTACGCAAGCATATGTCATGATGGGACGGATGACCGTGGTGTAGAGGCGCAATTTGCACTTAAGTGACAATTTGCTGCGGGCAGTCAGTAAGGAGTGGAGCCTACCGAGAGCGAAAGAGGCGCGCGAACGCGCCATCTTTATGTGCTCTTTGAAAGTTAGATTGTGATCGAGAATGACACCTAAGTATTTGGCTTGGTTTCCCCAAGAGATCGGCTTGCCGTACATAGAGATCGGGCTGGGGGCATGGTATTCCGACCGTAGTAATGCCAATTATACATAGAAGGGCTGCTACAAATCACACTACCACGTAGTTGTGAATAGAAGACGTCATCTAATGTCAGGTCTTCTCATGTTTACCTTAGTCTTTTGCGCGGTACTGCCCCTGAAGTACAGCGTGAATGCCGCTAATATGAGGGCGTCCCCACATCCCACTACCACGTAGTTCTTGAATAGATGACGTCATCTTATGTAATTTAGTGTCATCTAATGTCACATAGTGTCATCTATTGTTACCACAAATATAGATATACCTAGATAACGCAAGTATCACGAACTGTATGAAAACCAAGCGTGCCATTTTTTGACTACCTACTACGACGTCACAAGCTCGCGCTCTCGCTCACACTTACCCAGCCAGCAGTACTAAGGACTGAGCGCGAAAGGGGCGGCTTACGATTTGTAATCATAAGTTGGCGCAATTTTTGGCACGCGAAGTAGTTACTCTTGAGTTATCTAGGTATATCTATATCTGTGATTGTTACCTTAGTCTTCTGCGCGGTACTGCCGCTGCGGTACAGCGTGCATCCCGCCTGTAGTAGCGCCACTAATATAAGCGCGGCCACACATCCCACTACGACGTATAATTTGGTTTCTGCGAGACCGAAGAACGTTCGCGCGTTGCCAGGCGTTTCTTCCGTTGGGCGTTCGGATATTACTGTGGAGAGAAATGATAACATAAGCTTTGAAGTTGAACAAAGACCTCGTATCCTTTAAATAGAGTTAAGAGAAGGCATTCTGGGTTGTGGAGGTCAGATAGGCAGTCGCTCCATGTAAAATAGTGGTATTCGCAGTGGCGTGCATTGCATAAAGGCATATAAGCAGTGCCTATCTCGATAAATCACCATAAGCCTGTCCATTACATTTTAGTGTGTGTGCCCCAAAGTTAAGAAACTCGCTAAATTATCATACTTGACAAAAAACAAAATCATCATATGCGCGGCAGTAGGCAGTCACCAGACGGCCTACTCGGCTCCCGTATTATTCGCACGATGTCATTGGTCTTTACTCGTTCAAGTTAATACGACGAAATTAAAAATACGTACGTCTCACGCGTAGTACCATGACGTTTGACCTTCACAATTTATCACCCTAAAGTAGGCATGCCTACTCAAATAAATTAACCAACCGAATATGAATGATAAAATCGTAATTTGTAATTCGTTCGTAATTTGGCCGTGCGAAGAAAGAAAGAGATGGATATTGAGGTCGCCGATAGTGAGGTAAAAATGAAAATCCAAGATGGCGGCTGGAAACATTTTTCATCATGGGTGTCGTTTTCATGGTTTCTAAGGGTGCTGAAGCCAATAGTGAAAATGAAAATCTAAGATGGCGGGTGTAATTGAAGTGAAAACTTCTTAGGCGCGTTGGGCATTTTTTGAGTTGGGAAAAAACCATTGAACTCGCGACACTGTTATCGTAACCAACACCGCGCGTGTTTTGTTTATAAGACAATTAAAAAAATACACACGTAATTGTTAAAGTTTTTACTTCTGTCAGCACTCTCGGCGTGCCTCCGTTTTTTTTTTGTTTTTTTTTATTATTTCACCATGGGTGTCGTTTTTATGGTTATCAAGGGTGCTAAAGCCGATAGTGAGGTCAAAATGAAAATCCGAGATGGCGGCCATAATTATTAATTTTTTTCATCATGGGTGTCGTTTTTGTGATTTTCATGGGTGCTTAAGCCGATAGTAATGTCACAATGAAAATCCGACATGGAGGCTGTACTTTTTATTTATCATCATGGGTGTCGTTTTCATGGTTTTCGAGGTTGCTGGAGCCGAAAATAAAGTCAAAATAAAAATCCAAGATGGCTACTGTAAAACTTTTTTTTTTTATTAATAGATAGGTACTTTTGTTTTATGTTTCTGATTAGTGACTGCGTCTGCCTAGACTAGATCCAGCCTAGTGCCTGCCTACCTATTCTGAAAACCAATGCACGCCACTGGGCATTCGGCTGTGGGAAACAAAAGCTAGGCAGATGAGGTGCATGTATAAACAAAAAGAGAAAATAATCAAGGGGCATAAAAAAATTCGTCCACATCACTGTCAACAGGAAAATGCCCAGAATATAATGTGTGTACCTACATATTGAATGTTGATTCCAAACCTTCTCACGAAAGACTCGACACAAATAGATTAAAAGAAACCAAAAAGATAAAATTCACTCACAGCTCATCGGCTCAAACACCAGGAACTCGGGGTCCACATTAAGGTTCCCGACCCTCCCCTGCGCCAGCGTGTCCCGCACGACGCGCTCCCAGCGCTCCGCATCTCCCTCCGCGCCCGTCGAGTTGTCACCGTCTAGTGCACGACCGGTGGAGCCCTCTATCGAGTTCAATTCTATTGACTTCAGAGTCAGTTCAGCTATGATGGCTTTGGTTTCGTTTCTGTGGAAATAATGTGATTTCAGTATTGGGTACACAATTATGCAAACCTAATGGGCAGGGATCTAGAATAGGACCATTAATTTCTATAACGAAGACGACGAGGATCTCTGAAGATGTTGCTACTAAACCGCACCCATAGACAATTGCAATTCTAAGAAGATTGCCGAAAGAATTTAAACAAAAACATTTAATCTATAACTTAACTTCAAAGTAATGTTGGTTTGTACCTTGGGGCCTCCTAGCACAGGTATATCTTTACTTAAAAGGAGGTCTCTATGTAAGATTTACTGTAAAAGTTGTACATGTTACTGCAATAAACTTTTTGTATTTTTTTTTGTTTTTTTTTTTTGTACATTTTCATCGACATTCAGAATTCAAAAATAACAGTTAGAATGGTAGAAATTAGCATTATAGTAGAAATAGTAGGATTGTGGTGATGGAGTAACGAAATAGAAATAATTTACTATCATTATGGCAGAAATCACATCACACTAATAATATAAAGGCGAAAGTTTGTGAGTGTGTGTTTGTTTATGTTTGTTACTTCTTCACGCTCAAACGGCTCGACCAATTTTGTTAAAATTTTGTATGGAGGTAGCTGACACCCTGGATTAACATATAGGCTATTTTTTATCCCGATATTCCCACGGGATCGAAACTTATGCGAGTGAAACCGCGGCGCGCAGCTAGTAACAGATATGGCGGAAACAATATCATTTACAACACAACTTACTGCATGAACCCGTTGACAACGACTGCGTGGTAGCCCTTGTTCTTGGCGAGCTCTCCCGCGAGGTTGTCTGCGACCTGTTTGCTGAGCTCCTCGTACTCCTTGCTGCCGGCCGCGGGCGGCTTGAAGCTGTCGCCGAGCCCGGTGATGCGGATCAGTACGGTGTACGACGACTGGCCCGGGAGGACAGGTTCCGTTGTTATGTCTTCTTCGGCTGGTTCTGCGGGAAGGGGGGGGGGGGGGGGAGTTGATTTTTATTAAGTTTTAATTTGTGGTTACAGGTGTAAAGTCAACTGCTCGCCACCTGTATTTGGACTTTGACATCGCTTTTAACAAATCGTAGCAGTTAGACAGTTTTCGTTCTTCTACAAGTGCTTGACCGCATATTGTTCAATATGGGTTTCTCTATAGTTACAAGAATTGAATAAAGATATTTTGCCAATTTGTATTCTCAATTCGCTTGATTAAAAGATTGGAAGGTACTTAGGCACAAGTTATGTCCAGAGGAAGTTATTTTCCACTCACCGACACAAAAAAAAAAAAATTATTTTCCTCGTATGTTTATTATAAAGCACTATATATCACTCGGAAGAAAGTGCGATTCCCAACTCGTGTTTATTAAAAGAAACAAACTACACCCTCGTTACTTCTTCGTTAGTAATCGGGCACTTTCTCCCCTCGGTCAACAATGTACTATTGATTACTGATAACATAAAAATGAAATATTTATAACAAGCAAAGTTGACGCTACGGTGTTTAAAGTTGCATATAAAGACAGGATTCTGCGTTTCGGATAGCGAGTTCATACAATCATAAGTCATCTATTATTTTTTTTTGTTCATAACAAGGCTTTACTTACCAGGTCCACACGGCTTGATACAGACTCTCTCATCAGTAATTATGGGTGTCTGCATATGCTTGCTTGTTCTCTTGTTCACCGCGTCGAAGCCGCCGCCGTGAGTGATGAACATCATGTACAGACATTGAGAGTCGGTGAAGGCGAGATCCTGTAACAAATTGAAATACATCAGAAAGTGGAAGAAATCAAGGTAGCTAGAGTGCTACAAAGAAAGAAAAGAAAAAGAAAGAAAATACGTTCATTTGCGGTAAACAAGACGCAATAAAGAACATAAACAAAAAAATAAGAAAGGGTTGGGGGAAACATGCGTCACATCCACGCAAAACGGCTATCGCTCAGCATTATGCTGCGACCCTATGCAAGACAGAGCCTCAGCGCTGGTTTTCAGCGACAGCCGGCGCCGACGTATTGACGTCGTCTGGTGCAGCAAACAATTATTAGGACGCTGTACTGGTACAGCATACACAAAGAAGAATAATAGTACCTATAATTGAAACTAAATGTGATAAAAACAGGAAAACAACAAGGTTTTTTTTCGCCTGAATGACATGGACAGGATGGCGTCGTTTTTAACATTTGTGAAATTGTCACAGAAATTGTATTTACAAAACATGATGGCGGTGTTAGTTCCGATTTTGGCCACGCGATAAAAAAACCGTAAGCATTGTAAAAATGCAAAAATTGATGGATGGAGAGGGAGAGGAAGGCCGAAGAAAAGATGGATGGATTGTGTGGGGAATGATATGAAAGAGAAGGGAGTGAATGATAGCGTGACGGCTGACAGGGGAGAATGGAAGAAGAAAACGTGTTGCGCCGACCCCAAGTAACATGGGATAAGGGCAGGAAGATGATGATAATTGTAAAAATGTAGTGACAAGCTTTGGCGCCACAAAATGGTAATCGCAGTAGGTAAACCATTAGAATAAAGCCATACAGGTTTTCTGGAACGTAAATTAACACAAAAATTTGCTAACAAATATTGTCAAACACATGTCAACTGCTGTGATAGGTTGACTGAATTACTGGGGGCCTAAAAAGGCCACTTTGGCAGGATCATAAAAGGATAACATTATGAATCATAATGGACAGTTAACTGTTAAATTAATCGTATCAAATCCCATTGGTGAAGGATTTTTCAGTTATTTTTTTTTGTCTGTGCTAAAATACCAATCAATCCAATCCAATCTCTTTGATCATACCTACGTAGTGCAGCGAAAAAAAAACACGGACTGTCTTCGCCATATTATGATTCATAATGTTATCCTTTTATGATTCTGCCGAAGTGGACTTTTTAGGCTACCTGATATCCAATCAGATCACCGCTTGACACGAGTTCAATTTTGACACGTCATAGATTTTAGTTCCAGAAAAGGAGTGTTAATCTAAAATGATCTAAAAGTTTGCTAACAAATCTATATATCTATACTAATAAATAAAGCTGAAGTTTGTTTGTTTGAACCCGTTAATCTCTGGAAGTACCAGTCGGAATAAAAAAAATCTTTTTGTGTTTGCCAGCCTAATTAGTGAGGAAGGCTTTGTCTGTGTGGTGCCGGACTTAAAGAATAGCACCACCCCATACTTCCCGTGGGTGCCGTAAAAGGCGACTAAGGGGCGTGCCGGAGAATGGGCAGCAGCGTTCTCTATGCATTCCACCACCATACCATACTGCGATCGCCAACCCGCCTGCCAAGCGTCGCGATTATGGCAAACCCCCCCCTTTTGGGGGAGGCCTTTGTCCAGCAGTGGACGTCTTTCGGCTGAAATGATGATGATTATGCTATAGCTTATTTAACATCACGCTAGGACGCTTAGGCGATGCGATGCGACGGGGAAGGTCGGGGAAACAAAAAATTTCATGCAGACGACACAGTGTCTGTCGTATGATATTTCGATAGAATGAATATACGATGCGTTGAACGATCGATCAAACAAACATTCGATATTTTGAACAGTCTATGTATTGAGTGTACGATCTCAGACCAACAAAAAAAGATAGACAGCGCGCCACGAACATTAAAACTGAAGCCACCTTTTTATCTATGTGTGTATCGATGGCTTGCCATTTGTTAAATGTTTTCCCTATAATTTGGGGTAGGAACTAGTATAATATTGTACGAATAAGATATTGTTGAGTATGGTATTGGTATTAATTGGAAACCCAAAATATTCAATACATAAAAAAGAAAATAGGAATATAACTCGAAGTAACAAATCATATTTATATGTAGTATGTATTAATCGAATGGGGAAAATTTTAATCGTATTATGGCAACCCCCGCACCTTATGTCACTACTTTCGTTCGTTGAGGTTTTTTGTTCCAAGTAATCTAAAATGTAATATTATAGAAACGATATTATTTCAAGTACTTACAAGTGAAAAGTGATTCCGTGAGACTTTTTATGTGATTTGCTGTTGTTTTTGCAACTTTTCACTGCACAGGAAGGCATAATTATATTTTTTTAATCTATGTTAACTTGACGACGACTCGTGACTTACCTACTAAGATCGATGAGCATGGTTTTAGTGTAGGTGTGTGCGTGAGCGTGTATGTTTACTTCCAGGAGCACGGTTTTATGGCTACACTTTTGATGTTCGCGGCGCGCCGTCTTTCTTTTTTTTTGGTCTGAGTGTACGATATATTGAATGTTCGATTTATTAACCATTCGATATTATGAACGTTCGAGTATTTAGACGTTCGATTTATAGTGGTCGATCAATTGATATTCGATCATTTGGCATTCGATTTGGCATAGTACACCCATCTTAAGATGTTACGTCATTTGCACTTTATAGCGATACGATTGTTATAATGTTTGGCTTTACGCATAGTTAGAATGAGCCATATCGTATAATGAGATTTACAGATAATATCTCAAATATTGCGAAAGAAATTCTTCGTTCATCTCATTCTAGAAATTAATTTTCAAGTTTTGATTTTAAGTTTATAAGCCCTTAGAGAGGATATTTTATCTGAAAGATGCGTTGATTAGAGGTAAGTGGGAAAAATTATGATGGCTTTGATATTTGCAAAAATACTAGGATCGCTGTTTCACATAATAACTGTCGGTAACATCCTTAGAATCAGGCGTAAAGCGATAGTTAACGTACAGTCAACAAAAGAGATAGCTATGCAGGATCGTCGGATATAGTTGAAGTTTAGTAAGAAACCGATGGATGTTGTCGACTGAAATTTAATTTGATAATAGAGCTGTTTGTTTTCTATTAATTAAATTAAATTTTATTCGAGAACATCCATCGGTTTCTTACTAAACATCGACTATATCCGACGATCCTGCATACTTATCTCTTTTGTTGACTGTACCTACCTAAAAGAAAAATCTAAAATTTAATCATAAATTAATAACAAACTGTATCAACAATAGAAGTTGTTAGAACCTTGGATTAAGTATGCAGCAAATTGACGCGCTACATCACATGCGTCGGTGGTGTAATGGTCAGCATAGTTGCCTTCCAAGCAGTTGATCCGGGTTCGATTCCCGGCCGACGCATATCTTTTTTTTTATTTTACGATACTACAACACAACTCGACCAGTTTTATGCCAAAATAAACCTTAGCCAGGACTATCTACACATATTTTAGAATTATTATTTTTATCCTTAGGAACTCCAAACCTCTGAAGTCAGGCTGATAACAAAATCACAAATATTACAACTTACAAGAAAATATCTTAGAATAATTAAGTCAGTGATAGCGTGACATCCATGAAGCCAATTGTAGGGATTTCTACATAAAAATAGATCATTTATGCAGGTCAAATTAGATTAGCTAACGAAACTCCGTGGACGTGATAGCTAATTCGACCCTGTAAAAACTGAAATGACTCTGTGCTAGTCACGTAGCTAGGTTGGTAGTTAATTTTTAAAAAAATGTATTTTTGTTACAGGATGAAATTGAAAACTTGTGCCAAATAGGAGGTGCAAGTAACTGTTAAGTACATAATCATTATAAATGGTCATTTTAAAAATCAAAATTCTTGAAAAAATCGTATTTTTACCTAATTATGACCGTTCCTAAAAAAAAAGGGCGCGCGCCGACGTTGCCACATCGCTCGCCTACGCGCACGTATGTGCATCCCTTTTAAGGTGATATATTAAAAAAAAATGCGGTTTTTCTATTTCGTGTAACTTGTCAAGTATGTGGAATAGGGATTTAACATTTTGATATAATATGTTTTTTGACTCTTTGGTCTAGACCAAAGAGTCCAAATTCATTGAATCGTGTATTCCTTTTACATGACACTAGTGTCATGTAAAAGGAATACACGATTCAATGAATTTTTCTCGATACAAAAAAAATGCAAAGTTATATAATTTTTTTTACTTTTTTCGACATCACGGCTTAACGCTTAAGAGTTATTCAATGGAATTTACTTTAAAACATAGAGAATTATCATATGAAGGTTTACTCAAAGTAGTTTTAAGGTTTACTCAAAGTAGTTTTAAGTTTAATTCATATATTTTGTTAAAAAAGGAGTAAGTTCGTTTTGGCACATACGTCGTTTTATTCCGAGCGCACGCCATCTCTCTTCTTTTGCGTTTCAAAAGTAATTGCATCACTTTCGCTCGCTTACTAAATTTTCGAGGATTTTAGATTTTCGTGGTAGCGTCTTAAGCTCCGCTAATGAGACACAATTGATTTTCTATAGTTTCGTGACCCATCGGTCACGCGCGGAGCTTACGGTTAATGACATGCTCTAAATCTGTATAACACGTTAAGTTAGATATTTTAATCCGGCGTACCTATTCAATTTCTTCCTGAATAAGGCTTTTTATTTTTTGTTTTATCCCAGGTGGCCTAGGTTTGTACCATTCTAATTATATGTAACACCCTTGTGTACCATGTTTTATATAAACAAATGATTTATTATTATTAATTAACGTTGTTGAAATTGTTAAAATGAAAACCATTGTATCCTCCTTACTAATAGAAGTTGTATAGCGTCTGTATAGGTAGTTACACAACGCTTTGTCTTCTTCTTTCGAAAGTCAAATTACTGACGACTGAAAGAGAGAAATCGGTGTGTAACTATTCATCTGATATAAGTAATACCTTTATTAGTTACTCCGCTGATATCTTTGATAGTTAGTTACCTTCTGGTCTTGCGTGTTCCTCTTCCTCACAAAGCTGAGGGTCGTGACTCCGTCCACCATACTGCCAGCCTCCTGGGACAAGTCCTGGCGCTGGTCGACTCTGGGCGCGGAGTATCCGGATACCCAGGTGTCCATGAGGAATGGACGACCAGACCGGGCGTCCACCCAGCCTACTATAGCGTCGGATTGGGACTGCAAGAAAGAAGGGAATAAGATTATTGAATTAAGAATGAATGATTTTTTTTGTTTTTATTGATTTACAATTATTGAGATTATTGTTTTTTTATTGTATTTTCTTTCTTTTTTCCTTTATTGTATTTTCTTTTTATCTTTTGGGAAAGAGGATTTGGTAACACTCAAAATCAGCCTATAATGTTCCCATTCCCACTGCTGGGCCACAGGCCTCCTCTCTGTGTGAGGGAGTGGGCCGTAACGTAATCAACCACGCGAGCCCACTTCAGGTTGGTAGATGTCACATTTTTTTTTTTTTTTTTTTTGAAATGGGTTTTCGCTTGACTCTAGTCTAGATCACAACACACAGACAGAGACAAAGACAAAGTCAACGATGGAGTGAACTTACCCAGAACAAGCCTGTCTTTAAATATTTGACTCTAGGACATGCTAGTATCCACACTATGTTTTTCTTCACCGTTTTGAGAGCAGTGGTAATGAAATTATTTACACAAAGTAAAGCGCCTGCGCGCTGGGTTCGAACCCACGACCTACAACTCATAAGTCGGGTCCGTTACTACTGGACCATCACTGCTCTCTAAACGCATCATCATCTGCCTAGCCTTTTCCCAACTATGTTGGGGTCGGCTTCCAGTCTAACCGGATGCGGCTGAATACCAGTATTTTACATGGAGCGACTGCCTATCTGACCTCCACAACCCAGTTACTGGGTAATACGACACCCCTTGGTAAGACTGGTAGTCAGATTTTCGGGCTTCTGACTACTCGTAACGACTGTGAAAGATCCACGAATGACAGCCGGGACCAACGGCTTAACGTGCTTTCCGAGGCACGGAGGGGTCTCCCATGATGGTCACCCATCCACAAACCAAACGCGGCAAGGGTAGCTTAAACAGATCGATCGACTTGTACGGCTGTTATTATTTAGCCACGGACCCCTCACTCTGCTCTCTAAACGCTTGCGGGCGGGTATTACCGCACCGGGATCTCCCCTTTAATGACAGAGATTTGGGGATCCTTGAGACCCCTTAAAAACCATTACATAACGTACCATCTTCCTGTTATCACTAAACCCGATGCCAGTCCACTGCTTGCTCTGCTTCGTTGTGATAGTGAAGCGCACTGAGTCCTTGCCCCGCACCTAAAAATATAAACAAAAAAAAAAAAAATATTTTATCCATACTAATATTATAAAAATTTAATTCGAAAGTAACTCTGTCACCTTTTCACGCCTAAACCACTGAACGGATTACGATAAAATTTGGCAGAGAGATAGATTGCATCTCGGGGAAGGACATAGGATAGTCTTTATCCCAATATTCCCACGGGATCGACACTTATGCGGGTGAAACCGTGGGGCGCTGCTAGTTTCACATAAACATACATGGGCACCAATAAAAATTCAGAAGCTAGGTGCACGGTTTGGAACCATGTTCCTAGCTTCTGACGATTCAGTCGACGTGTTAGTCGTTTCCTATGTAGAAGATCCGGCAAGCAACTCAACGGTTACTCTTTTAAAAAAGCTTGGCTTTTACAAAGTTTTCAAATTACATCGTTAATAGGTATGGGGACACTGCAGGCCTAACAACATGTACTGGGTACTTAACAAATTAGAAAATGGTATAAAATCTAAGCAAGCATGAGTCTACAAGGACTACAACGATCTTATATTCACAAAATAGAAAATAAAATAATCTATATACTAAAAATGAAATGCTGCTCGTTGGTAAGCGCATCACCAGTTTAGGATTTTGGGAAAACTGAAAGTGCATTTTCTATGAAAATTTTGTATATTGAAAATTGGACAGGACAACGGCTCAATAAAAACCCTATTTAAACTAAATGACATGATTTTCATTACTACTGTAACAAATCTGAATTGATATAATGTGCACAAAAGTTGCCACTAATGAAGAGCTGAAGTCACACTACTACCACAGTCTAGTACATACCTGTCCGAGGTACTCCCACGTGGCCACGTAGTCGCACGACGTGTGGTTCGAAGGGTCACATTCCACTGGCAGACGCCATTGTCCGCCACATTTGTCCGGGAGGGCTACAATTCCGCCGGAGATGGAGACTTTTGTTTCTTCTGTAAAGACGAAGGCGTGAATGTCAGTTTGATAGAAAAATACGAGTATTATGGTCTATTCAAATTCATGTTTCCAATTGACGTTAATTTCAAGTTAAACAAAAATCAACTTTATTGTAGTCGTAATTAAATTGATTTCAGAATGACTAGTACTATTGAAGAGTATTAAAATGTTTGAAGTTGTAGCGTACACTGAACTTTATTGTGTAGGAATTAAAGTTATTTTTACAAACACTCATATTTGTTTACATGTTTGGAAACTAGTTTGCGAACGCAGATTAAGTCGAAATGGTACGAAAATAAATGTTTTTAACACTAATAACTTGCTAACTGGATAACAAAGGCCAAGTAATGGATTATTTGGGATAACTATGTACAAAACGCAGCCAGAAATGAGCAGGTGGGTGGATTGGGTACCCTATAAAGAACTTCTTTTGAACTAATAGAGCGCCGCGTCAATGGTGGCTAGGCGGTTGTCTTCTATTGATAGATGATGTCGCTGTTATAGCACGTCCATGACAAACAGCTGCATAACGGTGAAAGCAATCCTGACCCGTTATATCCATACTAATATTATAAATTCGAAAGTAAGTCTGTCTGTCTGTCTGTTTGTCTGTATGTTACCTTTTCACGCCTAAACCACTGAACGGATTTCGCTAAAATTTGGCAGAGAGATAGATTGCATCCCGAGGAAGGACATAGGATAGTTTTTATCGACATACCTCGCGGGCGAAGCCGCGGGCGGAAGCTATGCAATATAACCACATTAGCAGACAAAACTCATGTGATATAACTCACCAAAGAAGTTGATGCTAGCCACGCCCCTCTGTGAGCCGTGCCCGTGGTACTTGAGCTCGTCCACTCTATAGAAGTCTCCCGTGGAAGCAGTGCCTCGCTCCAGCCCCGAGGGCGGCGAGTGCACGTAGTGTCCCGGCTCCTGGCCGCGTGCCCAGATCACGTGCATCGCGTCGTCTACGATTGAGTGGTCGGTTGGTTCCTTAGCCTGGAAAGGAGTTTGGTTTTTAAAACTAAAAACATTTCCCCCCTTACTAATAAACGTTGTATACCGTCTGTATAGTTACACAACGCTTTGTATTCTTCTTTCGAATGTCAAATTACTGACGACTGAAAGAGAGAAATCGGTGTAAAAAAATCCAGCTGTTCCTTAGATTTATGTCCGCATAAAGGCTCCTACAAACAGGCGCGACACGCGATATAATCGCGCGCGACACAAAGGCACCGATCGTTGCGCGACTTGCGGTGCCTTTGTGTCGCGCCTGTTTGAAGGAACCTTAACTCGTCAAAATGTTGGGAACACCTGATTTTTTTTTCGCGATTTCATGTTTGGTCTCATAGTAAAAGTTGTTCATAATGATGAGTACAATGACCCCTTAAGAGGAAAACGATATGTCAGTGAGTGATGGCAAAGTATTCTGTTTGTGTTTTGTTTTCACTTTTGTCGGCACTCCCGGAGTGCCACTGTTTTTCTTCTTTTTCGCGATTTCATGGCCATGTCTATGTCTGAGCCATAAAATTACAATCATTCAAAAAGTAAGTCGACCCTGATACCAGTAATAGTGATAAAATATAGTGTTGGTTACCTTAATCTTCTTCCTGAACATGATGGTGGTGACTCCATTCTCTTCGTAACCAGACGCCGCCGTGATGTCGTCGTGTCCGCCCCAGAAAGTATCAACACGGGGAGTTGACCTGAATGCATAAAATATAGGTAAAGTTGCGACTATTTCGGCAAAGCCACTGTGATTGTGGTCAATATCCAATGTTTCTTATTAGCCCGTGTTGTGCCAATGAGATTTTTTTTTTTACAGATATAATTTTTTTACTTGCTTTCTTCTTAGTTGCGTAAGCAATGAAGCAAAAATTTCCCATCGCCAATAGGATAACAATAATACACATGTAGAGGTAAGAAGAACAGGGTGTAAGGTTCACCCATCCTCCATAGTAAAGAGAGGATCCTCTGACCAGACGGGTGTTGTGTCTGGTGGGCAACTGCCCCATGATTCATGTCGGGCCGTTGTATATAATGTCCCATTAAAATAGATGGACAAACTTTTAGAAATCATTCAGACCACCAAAATAAAAAAATATATATAAGTAAGAAAAACGCATTGATACTTACAAGAAAAATAATCAGCTAACGAAAATAGTAATGTGCCGGCAATTTATTATTTTAGGTCAAAATCACTCACTTTAATCAGCTTTTTTTTTGCTTGGATATCTTTAGTTAAATTTTAACACAGCGCTGAGTAGAGCCCTGTGTTAAAATTTGTCCCTCTATTTTAATGGGACCTTGTATATTAAGCTAGTTGCGCGGTAAACTCTGCTTGCTAGATGCAGGATTTTGCATGACGTCTGTATGTCGCGTAGTTCGCATGTGGCATTGTAGATACTGCTACACACATCCTATTGACGATCGGAAATGTTAAACTTGATTTCGATTTTGAACACCTTTAAACTTGCTTACTGCATTTGAGCGCGGTTATAAAAAATCCAAGGAAGTAAATCGGTGATCGCCGATGCTACAGCTTTCCGCTTATGCCCTTTGCTATTCTGAGGTGAAAGAGCACCATAAATAGCAGAAGAAACCAAAGAATAGGTAAAATCATCATCTGCCTAGCCTTTTCCCAACTATGTGGGGTCGGCTTCCAGTCTAACCGGATGCAGCTGAATACAAGTATTTTACATGGAGCGACTGCCTATCTGACCTCCACAACCCAGTTACTGGGTAATACGATACCCCTTGGTAAGACTGGTTGTCAGACTTTCGGGCTTCTGACAACCCATAACGCTGTCAAAGATACACAAAAGACAGCCGGGACCAACGGCTTAACGTGCTTTCCGAGGCACGGAGAGGTCTTGATACTTAAAGATGGTCACGCATCCACGGGCCAACCGCGGCAAGCGTAGCTTAACCTGATCAATCTTCTCTTAGCCACAAGCCTCTCCAAAGAATAGGTAAAATAATGATCAAAATCTCACCTGTCTCTGGTATAATAGTCGAGCACTCGATGGAAGTTGCCCTTCGCGGAACCGATGACGATGTCGGTGCAGTCCATGGGGTTGAAGTCGAACTTCGGGACGTACTCGTGCTCGGGGAAGTAACCTAAAACGTACCAGTTATGTTTTATAACACGTTAAGTTGTAGTGCAAGACGGAACTTGGGAACTATGGAAAAAAGAATATCACCCTTGGAAGAATTATTTCATCGGCAAAAACTATCTTACAGAAGTAATTTTGACTGTGTCCTTTAGTTTCAATGTTGAACAGATTTTTTCAGATAAATGTAAGTAATAATAGGTACTTGGTTTTTCTTTTAATGTAAGTACCTACCTTCCAATTATTTTGCTACGGAGCTAATAGGGGTTGAAATCAACAAAGAATTGTGTGGTATTTCAAATCTAATACAGAGAGTGAATCTATAAAATAAAAGAGAACTAAATCTATAAATAAAAGAGACTTAATAGAACAGATTTTCAGTAAGTTTCAGTAAAGAAATTCCCATTATTTTCACTATAATATTCTGCATCTATACCGCAAACATCTTACCAGCCTAAACCACAGGAGGCCAAACCCGTAATTTAAAAAAAAACAAAATCTAGTCGCAATCTCATGTCAGCGACAATCAATGTCAAAAGCTTGTCAAAAATGTGGGGAAATTAGAGGTATTTTTGACAGATTGAGACTGAGATCAGACTGTGAACGTTCTTAAATTTACAAGAATTGCCTCTCAGGTTAAAACATTATTATTAATTATTGTTACCCACCGTATGTACAAACTCACCAAAGATTAATTCTAAAAACACACAATTATTATACAAAACAATTCTGAAATCAATAACAGAATTACCCCCTCCCTTCTATGAAGTTGGTTAAAAAAGGAATTAAGTAACAGAAAAAGTAAAAAAAAAAACAAAAAACCGGCCAAGTGCGTGTCGGGCCACGCACAGTGTAGGGTTCCGTAGTAGCCCGTTATCACAATGTAGTACGATTCTGTTGTTCTTTATTCTGAATAGGTAAAAAAAATAACATATTTGGGTTTTCAATGCAAGTCTTTACCTATTATAAACAAGCAACTACTTCATCTTTGTATTTGGTACAAAATTATCCAACACCCAAGTTCAACGACTATTACTGCTAAACTAATAAAGTTATCTTAACCGCTATACTTTTCCTTTAAAGTTCATGAAATGCACTATCATCGAGAATTTTTCCAAATTTTTCAAGCCAGTAGTTTAGCTTTTAGAGGGGGGGGGACGCCCTACTGGAACAAAAATTTGCACTTTAAACTTTAATATTTCGTAAATGGAGCATTAAATCGAAAAATAATTTTAGCAACCCCAAAGCCATTTTAGAAGACCTATTCAACGATACCCCACACGATGGGGTAGATGATGAAAAAAATATTCATCCCCACTTCACATGTAGGGGAGCTACCCTAAAAAAAAATATTTTCCAAAATTTTATTTTACCACTTTGTCGGCGTAACTGATATACGTACTCCTACAAAATTTCAGCTTTCTAGTGCTAACGGTCACAGAGATTAAGCGAGGACGGACAGACAGACGGACAGACAGACATGGCGAAACTATAAGGGTTCCTAGTTGACTACGGAACCCTAAAAAGAATAAATTGATAACTGAAACAACAAAAAAAAACACAGGAAACAAGATATGTCAGTAAAGATAAAAGATTGATGAAAATCAGTTGTAGGTAGACAGATTTATATATTAAAGGAATTGGATCTGAGGGTTAAGAAATTGAGGTGGCACCTAAAAGCCCGGCTAAGCTTAGAAAATATTACAGCTGAAAATTGAAAGCGAATATTACTTTACGTGCAAGGTTTAGGTACTGGGGATGACATTAGAACATTGACATTGTTTATGACATTTCTGTCTCGCATGCAAGAGTCATGGAATGGAGATAGTATAAGAATGAAAGAAATGTACCGTAATGTTGTAAATTGAGCACGAATATGGGAGATTTGATTAGGGTTTGATAGTCGGTTGGTTTATTTTCAAGTATTCTATCTTTAACAGCTCTCAAAAACCCGAAATATCAAAAAAAGGACCGTTTTCGTCGATCGACAACTTTCCCTCTCCGATTTTCATGCTGAGTTTTAAAATAATACACTCCATAATAATCTTTCAGTCATCTTTTTCGCTCCATTTTCATAACAAAAGCATAAAATATTGGTGTTAAACACAAACATATTTAATTAATTACATAATTATTGACAAGTGCAACAAATTGCTATACAAATACATCTAATTTATATACAAATAAATACATTCATTGGTATCGATACAATTAAAAGATCAATCGAGAAATCAAGATTTGATTGATATTAAAATAAAATTTTAAATATATTGAATTGACGTCTGAAAAATCTGACAACCAGTCTTACCAAGGGGTATCGTATTTCCCAGTACCTGGGTTGTGAAGGTCAGATAGGCAGTCGCTCCATGTAAAATACTGGTATTCAGCTGCATCCTGTTAGACTGGAAGCCGACCCCAACATAGTTGGGAAAAGGCTAGGCAGATGATGATGATGATATTGAATTGACGTCTGACTGATTTTGTATGGAAGAACTGTCAAAAATTCAAAATTATTCCTCGGATAAAATAATCTGGCGTTGGAAATACAGGCGTTAAGTGTATTCAGTTTTAAAATATTGGGTCCCAACATTTAATTTTTTATCCGCCATCAAAAGAAAGCATGTCGTAGAAACAAAAATTCGAGGATATGTGATATCTATCAACCCGCAGTGAGCCCGCGTGGTGGATTACCGCCCACTCCCTCTCACAGAGAGGAGGCCTGTGTCCCAGCAGTGGGAACATAATAGGAGGTTCTCAATTTATTTATTTGTAACTTTTGCTGCATTCAATACCAATGAACATATAAGATGGTGCAAAGCATGTGGCGTTACCTGCTTCGTCTGTAAGTCCCTTCACTAGCAATGTCTCAGGTTCCAATGCTGCGATAGGTTCAATGGTAGGTTCAGGAGTAGGTTCGGGACTAGGCTCTGGTTCAGATTTAGGTTCTGGGGTCGGTTCTGGCTCGGAACTAGGTTCTGGTGTTGGTTCGGGATGCGTAGTGGGTTCCGGCTCAGAAGTAGGTTCTGGCTCAGAAGTGGGTTCTGGTTTGGGCTCAGGCTCAGAAGTGGGTTCTGGGTGAGAAGTAGGCTCAGGAGCGGGTTCAGGATGAGAACTTGGCTCAGGACTAGGTTCCGGCTCTGAATGAGGCTCTGGGGTAGATTCTGGTTCGGATGTTGGTTCCGGTTCAGGTTTCGGTTCGGGTTCTACAGTCGGTTCGGAATGTGGTTCGGGTATTGAGGTCGGTTCCGGTTCCGTACTCGGTTCCGGTGTGGGTTCAGGGGTTGATTTAAGTTCAGCTAACTGTTTAGACTTTGGTTTGAACTTTGGCTTAGATGTGACTTTTGGTTTGTGTTCCACACTGGGTTTGGGTCTAGGTTCCGCACTGGGTTCGGGGGTGGGTTCCGTACTGGGTTCGGGGGTGGGTTCAGGGCTAGGTTCTGGTTCAGAGGTGGGTTCGGGGGTGGGTTCTGGTTCGGAAGTAGGTTCCGGGTAAGCTGTGGGTTCTGCAGTGGATACAACAGAGTGATTATGGGATTTAAGAGTTGTTGTAGTGTCCGAATCTGTAAAAATAATTCATCATGCAGCATCATATTATACAGCTTATTCCATCGCTACCTGATACTTCATTTGGGCAGAAAAACTTTCTGGGGGTTTAGCAGCCATTTCTTTTATATACAGTGATCTTAGACTTATTTACGTATTATTAATACATATCGGGATTATTATAGCAAATGACAATATTTTACAGTTTTTACAGTGATAGAACATCGTTTAAAATATTTAAATACAAAAATATCGTTATCTTTCAATATTTTACAATGGTTATCATTGCAAACAGACTAATCTAATTAAGCTTGATTATTCGTTTTTACACAATTTGTTTTATACATCAAGTTTTTACAAAAATAATAATCATGTTACAATAAAAATCTTTCCATTGCCAAGTAACTTTGTCATACATTTTATCCCAAAAATATACGCATCGGCTTGAGAACCTCCTCTTTTTTTTCGTCGGTTATTTATAGTAAAATAATAATAATATATAATATTCAGAAGGCAGTACTCCTTGATACGGCTCGCATTGTGAGGAGGTTCCTGTCTCTAAAGCCCTAACCATCGGTAGCTTGGCGGATCACTATTTTTTTTATATATTTTTTATAAGTATTGAAATATTTAAAAATATAATAAAATAAACGAAATAATAATATAATATAAATAATATCAGGTAGCGCCAGAACATAATAAAATATCGCAGTTAGTAGCTTCAAATATTGCTATAATTATTATAATAATTCTATGTGCAGAGTGTCGCTTGGCTGTGGTGATTCGTTTAGCGTTGTGTTAAGTGTGGTGCGGTATTTATAGTGTGGCGGTTAGGTAACTTACTCGTGGGCTCCGTTACTGCTCGCTTCTTACGACCTGTAAAGTTTAGACCTATTAATTGTGGTCCCAATAGATTTTAAAAGGCAGCGTCAGTGAATAAAGTTTGTTTTGTGTAACATTGGCAAAATAATTAACTAATTTTTCCAAACAAATAGATTTCTAATACAGTCCGATTCATACTTTATATCGGCTCGCAATTTGAGGCGACTTTATAACCAGCCAGTGCGATTCTGTAACCATCTCACCGTGAAACCTTAGGTGAAGTGAGCACGAAGTGAGCGTGGAGTGAGCTGTCAGTGTCATCCTACCAGATACTAGAGATTGACCAAGCATACATTTACAATCATAATCGAGATTTTAATAACATTTTTTATGCTAATTCTATTGATATTGCATTTTATATAATTTCAAAGCTAGTATTTTAGTTGTCAAAACATTACTATTTTGTGGGGTTTTAAAAGAAAATAGCCTAGATAGATTATGATTGTAAATGTTTGCTTGGTTAATCTCTAGCATCAGTGGAATGACACTGACTGCTGACAGAATCGACCGGCAGAAGCGATCGGCGTACAACCAAGCAATCGTCGCGTTCATTCACATTATTATTCGGTGAACCGGAACGCGTGTCCAGAGGGCGCATTCCGATTATCCGAACAAAAAGTGACACATGATCGCGACGATCGCGATCGCGGGGTATGCATTTGGTAATCAAAGAAAAATAGCATTGCTTCTTGTCAAAATCATCTTAAAGGAAGGAAAATATTACAACAAGAATTCCTTACCTTTAGAACTAGACACCTTATAAGAAACACTAGTTTTCACCGTGACGTCATCGCCAAGGTTCTTGAAATCAAATCCATCAAGGGAATGCATAGCAACTCTCTTATTCCTATTGTCATTCTCTGTTACTTTCTTAGGTACCGGTTCTGGTTCTACACTCGGTTCGGGACTCGGTTCAGGTTCAGAAGTCGGTTCTGGTTCTGGTTTCGGTTCTGGGATAGCGCTGGGTTCTGGCTCAGTACTAGGTTCCGGAATCGAACGAGGTTCTGCCGTTGGTTCTGGGCTCGGTTCTGGTTCGGATGACGGTTCTGGGCTTGGTTCCGGTTCGGAACTGGGTTCCGGTTCTGCGCTGGGTTCAGGCTCTGCTTTCGGTTCTGGTTGCGGTAGGGGCTCGGTTTTTTGTGTGGTAGCTGGAATTAAAGAAATAATATAAAACTAAATAAAAAATTAAATGTTTTTTATTTCTGTTAAGTACTTAGTAAGTTGATACAAATACTATAACACATCAATATTTTTTTTTAAACTAGAAATAGATTTTTCAAAACGGCAACAAAATAATCTGAATATTGATTTGTCTATGTTAAGTCCGTTCACAGTTATTTTACCTTTGACAGCAGCAACCTAACAGCAACCCTATTGTAACGAGAATAAAGATCACAATGATTTTGACAGACTTCTCAGTGGTAGCATCCCAACACCATCCTTATTGTAACGACAATTTATTGTCGTTACAATAAGGTTGGTGTTGGGATCTTTAGATCACAGTGATTTTGAGGCAACCCAACATCTACCTTATTGTAACGAAAATCAAGATCACTATAATTTGGACAGTACAATAAGGTTGGTGTTGGGATCTTTAGATCACAGTGATTTTGAGGCAACCCAACAGCTACCTTATTGTAACGAAAATCAAGATCACTATAATTTGGACAGTACAATAAGGTTGGTGTTGGGATCTTTAGATCACAGTGATTTTGAGGCAACCCAACATCTACCTTATTGTAACGAGAATAAAGATCACTATAATTTGGACAGCGATGCAAAGTCAGAGGTAAAATAACTGTGAAAGGACTATAGTATAGTAGAAACATAATTGGATATTATTATATTACCTTTAGCATCCATAGGGGGTCCTAGCACTGGGAAGTTCTTGCACTGCTTCGTTATACCACTTGGACGCCAACCAACACCTGAAATACAGACAAAATGACAGTTAATAATGATACATATCTTGGCAATAATAATAATCTTTAAATATAAAACAAAGTCGGGTTAGTTACACCATTTATAACTCAAGAATGGTTGGACCGATTTTTATGATCTTTGAAGTTTTAGATTTGTCTCCGCCCCGAATAGCAGAATAACTATTAAAACAGGAAATTATTCAGCTAAATCAAATCAGCTAGTATTGTCATATTTGCTGCATGGATTATTATATTAAATTACTCTATAAAATCTCATTTGCCTGACACATGCTGAGCTGGACTCCCATTTGGTGCAACCTTGAGACGCACACCGCACTGTGTACGTTTCGTTATTAATATTAATTTTATTTTAAGTATTCGTCATCTTGTTTATATATCGGCACCTTGTTTTTATATTTTACGTGGGTAGTTTGGTTATCATCTAATATTGTACTTTTGTGTGTTGTGCTGTCTTTTTGTGTGCGCCACATAAATGGTTTATCTATCTATCTATCTATCTACACACATAAAGATCGAGACCTCGTCCTAACTACATACTTACTTTACTACTCGCCAAACCAAAAAAAAATTGGCCAAGTGAGAGGAGCGCCCCTTAAATATTTATTTTATTTTATTTTTAGTATTTGTTGTTATAGCGGCAACAGAAATACATAATTTATGAAAATTTCAACTATGTAGCTATCGCGGTTCTTGAGATACAGCCTGGTGACAGACAGATGGACGGACGGACAGACAGCGAAGTCTTAGTAATAGGGTAATAGGGTCCCGTTTTTACCCTTTGGTTACGGAACCCTAAAAAGAGTAACCGTGGAGTTTCTTGCCGGCTCTTCTCCATAGAAAACGACCAATTGGAACCGTGCACCTAGCTTCTGAAGTTTCATAAGTGCCCATGTAGGGCACTTATGAAACTATTATAACCATATCATCATTTCAGCCGAAAGACGTCCACTGCTGGACATAGGCCTCCCCCAATTTTGGGGGGGGTTTGCCATAATCGCCACGCTTGGCAGGCGGGTTGGCGATCGCAGTATGGTATGATGGTGTAATGCATAGAGAACGCTGCTGCCCATTCTCCGGTCTCCCTTAGTCGCCTTTTACGACACCCACGGGAAGTCATATAGGTTTATGTGAAATAAAATAATATGTTTTTTTTTTTCTTGAAAAGACAGGCTTCTTCCCAAGCCCTATGTATCCAGTTGATGTACGGTCGAACAAGCTATTTGATATACAGGCAGGTAACATGCAACTACTTTTAAACAATGATGTGAGTGTGCTATGTAGTCAATTCTTTTACACCGCTCTATTATGGATGCCATAAGCTGAAAAAAATATAACGCACAAAATAAAACTAAATATTGGCAGTGTAGTGGAAAGATGAATATTTTTGCCTGTATACCAAATAGCTTGTTAGACTGTACATACCTACTGATAACGTCACTCACCCACATACGACGTGCCGTTGACCTTCATGATGAACTCGACCTCAGCCTCCTCCTTCAGGATCCTCCAGTACAGTTTGAAGTCTTTGGACAGCTCACGATTGTTGTACAGGCCGAGGTTTACTTTCTTGTCCTTCCAGGGCGACTCTGAGGATATAAATGAATGTTAGTTTTAGATACTGATACAAAATCATTCCGCGATAAACTTCCACCAAGATTGAATGTTTTGACCTCAAGAGAGCGCAGTAATTTTTGAGCAGTCTGCTATCAAAACGGGGTATCTATTCATACTAATATTATAAATGCGAAAGTGTGTCTGTCTGTCTGTTACCTATCTCTTCACGGTTAAACCGCTGAACCGATTTAGATGACATTTGGTATAGAGATAGTTTGATCCCGATATTCCCACGGGATCGACACTTATGTACCTAGATAAACCATAATACTTTTTTAGCAAAGAGAGACTGACTGATCAGTAGAACCTTGTGTAAAAGAACAGAATCTTTTCCGGAATAATTACTCCCGCTAATCAGCGAGGTGGTCTTCTGGTTTGGAGTGTTGATATGGAGTAGCCGTGTAGGTACTGGGAGAGACACACGGAAAGTTTAGACTGCCCGCGGGCGTAGCCAGGTTTTAGTATCGGGGGGGGGGGCTCAATAAAATAAAACGACTAAAAGTACCTACATAAAATAACCCTTACACAGGGTTATTGGTAAAACATTAACTACCTCTTAAGAGGTACCCATCACACTACTACTACTGGTACTTATGAGGTACTCATCATTATGAACTACTTTTACTATGGGACCAAAACTGAAACCGCGAAAAAAAAATCAGCTGTTCCCTACATTTATGTTAGTATAACTCGTCAAAATGTAGAGAACAGCTGATTTTTTTTTCGCGATTTCAGGTTTGGTCCCATGGTAAAAGTTGTCCATAATGATGAGTTCAATGACCTCTTAAGAGGTTGTTAATGTTTTACCAATAACCCTGTATAAGGGTTATTTTATGTACTTTTTGTCGTTTGTAGATGAGATATGCTATATATTAATTCTATGAATGTTAATATCTGAACTTTTCGGGGGGGGGTTTGAACCCCCAAAACCCTCCCCCTGGCTACGCCCGTGAACTGCCCCTATAAAAAAATCATAGAAATTGTTCTACCAGAATCGCGTTGCATCGTCGCGTCGCGGCTGTCTGCAGGCGCCTTTTCAGTCTTGTCTTTAGAGGCGGCGGTAACCACTTAGGGCCGTTTCACATGACGCCGAATTATATTAATGACCCTTGGATTTGTATGGTCCCATACACATGGCGCCTTTACCTGCCACCACCCAGTAACATAAAAACAATACTCACTCTTATTACACCCCTTTCCGTAGAACCCATACGGACAGTAGCACATCTTGGTCGGGGACTCAGTCGCGTTGACGTCGATGCATTTGCCCCTCAACCCGCAGTCGTTATCGTCGGAGCACTCGTCGCTGAACTGACAGCGCTGCCCGGAGAACATCTTGTTGCATTTACAGCGCCCCAGGATATAGAAGCCGTGGCCTGAGCACGTTTCGTGGTATTCTTTGCCTGGAATTCAGAAATGAAATACATTAGCTTGTTACACTTCAACACTATACCTACATGGCTAAATAATAATAAAAATAATAATATTTATTCAAAAATATAAAGACTAACGTTAATAGTTTTTCCAAAAAAAAAAAAGGTTACTTGTACAGTCACGAGCATAAGTATGTATACACTTGGCTTTATTCTTTCTCCTTCAGTTTTGAATTAAATTTTATGTTATTACGAACGAAGTATTTTCGAACCCATAGATTTGTGTAAAGTGTCGTATTCCAACGTTGCATTCGTTATTTCACGAAAAAATCGCAATTGAAAATCGCAATTGTAATTGTAATAACACTTAAAAATCCGTTGTTTTTGTGTAAGCTTCACAGATGTGATAGATATCGATATCAAAACGCTATAAGACAAGAAATAACTGATTTTCTGAACTCACACTTCAAGTGATTACACGCGGAGTTTCGCTAGCTTATTTAATTTGACGTTGTATAAGGGTAATGCGCGTTAGCCTGATCTGGGGGTTGAAATCTCTACAACTCATGCTCTCTCGAGTATAGCAAAGTTATTTTTATTCAGGGATTTATTCAGAACCTATTCTCCTACATCTAAGGGCTGACCCAGAGCGTGTACGGGCTGAGTTTTCAAACAACAGTAAGTGTCTAAACACACTATGCCGAAGTTACGCGACCGAAGTTCGGCAAGATTACGCCCGCAATGCTATTTAACGCAACGTAATTTCGGCATAATGTGTCGTCAGTAATTCAAATAGCATTGCAGGCGTAATCATGCCGAACTTCGGTCGCGTAACTTCGGCATAGTGTGTTTAGACACTAACTTTTTGTTCGTGGAATAAAATTGACGTCTGACAGATTTTGTATGGAAGAACTGTCAAAAATTCAAAATTATTCCTCCGATAAAATTATCTGGCGTCGGAAAAATCAGCCCCAAGTTTAAATTAGTTCTAAGACTTTACTATATAGGTAATAGGTAAGCACACGGTATATAGGTAAGCAGCTCCCAACTTGTCCCCAACTAATTACAACTAATACAAATCTTGACGTTTAAATCTTTACAGCCTTGTCAGTCAAACCAAACATTGTTATCTGACAATCTAATGTATTGTAATGAGATGTGCATTCATTATCATTCCGACCAGTGGATTATTCAAAGCAGATAGAGCATTCAATCAGGCGGCGATAATGGGAAATACCTTGCTAAATATGTAGTTACACAAATAGAACTGAATTGTCAAGTCTGATAACTTATACCTACATTTAATTTAGCATTTCCTAGATTCAATTGCCATTTGAACTATCATAATTGTGTAGGTACAGATTTTAAGTTTGTTTAATTTTAAAAACTACAAAATAAATACAGAAGCAGAAATATTGCTTTTCTTTTGTCTGACTGTTAAAGATTCAGCCCAAAAATTGCGAATCCGTTTCAACCATTCATGCTCACTGCAAAAACTTTAAGCGATTGAATATTAGAAGCAAAGAGGAGGGCAAAACATCATCATTCTCTTGACCTTATCCCAATTTATGTAGTTTCGGCCTGCAATCAATAGTAGTACTATTATTGATCGATTATTACTATTATTGATCAAAGGGGTCGGTGCAAAATGTCTTTTTCTTCCATACTTCTCTCTTAGTCGTCATCTCCCCGTCGTCCCCTTTCTAGCTATATCATCTTCCCCTACTCTTATATCCATCCACATCCACCGAAACTTTCCTCACGACATTTTTCTCATTCCTCCGCATCACACAGACAACCGATTTCCAAGAGGACAAAAATGTCTTATTATCGTCCTAATAGAACGCGAATGCGCGATCATCCCGCGAGTAAGCGACGCGACCATCGCGTGTTCGCGCGATAGCAAAAACTGGCTGTCCTAATAGAACGCAAATACGTGATCGTCGTGCGAATTCACTATGCGAGCGACCGTGAAGTACCTAGTTTGGCACTAACACGGTCGGTACCAACAACCATGGTCGTCAGAGACGCTCAATTTTTGCTGTCGGGACATATTTGGATGACCTATTTTGCAGGTTTAGAACATGGCGCGACACGATTATCGCGCGAATTTCAATTAGGACACCTATTCGAATTCAATATATTAGATCGCGCGTTCATACGAACTAAGTTCGCTCGAATAATTTTTTTTGAGTCACGTGACCGCGTCGTACGATTGTCAGTTAGGACACCTCATCATCATCATTTCAGCCGAAAGACGTCCACTGCTGGACATAGGCCTCCCCCAAGCACCTCCACTTCGACCGGTCCTGTGCTTCCCGCATCCAACGGGTTCCTGCGGCCTTCACAAGGTCATCGGTCCACCGTGTGGGAGGCCTTCCAACGCTACGTCTTCCGGTACGCGGTCGCCACTCCAGAACCTTTCGGCCCCATCGGCCATCTGTTCTGCGAGCAATGTGCCCTGCCCACTGCCACTTAAGTTTGGCAATTCTTCGGGCTATGTCGGTTACCTTGGTTCTCCTGCGGATCTCCTCATTCCTGATTCGATCACGAAGGGAAACTCCAAGCATAGCCCTCTCCATTGCCCTTTGGGTGACTTTTAGCCTTCTTATAAGGCCCATTGTGAGCGACCACGTTTCCGTTCCATAAGTCATCACTGGCAACACACACTGGTCAAAGACTTTCGTCTTGAGACACTGCGGTATGTGGGACGAGAAGATATTGCGTAGCTTCCCGAACGCTGCCCAGCCGAGTCGGATTCGTCGATTTACCTCTTTCTCGAAGTTAGACTTACCTAACTGGACGGTTTGTCCTAGGTAAACGTACTCGTCCACGACTTCGAGTGTAGCGTCTCCGATTTTTATGAGAGTGGGTGTTACATGGGCATTTGACATGACCTTCGTTTTGTCCATGTTCATTTTAAGACCCACTCTTTCGGAGGCTCTACTGAGGTCATCGAGCATTGTACTGAGGTCCTCCATAGTCTCAGCCATGACTACGATATCGTCGGCAAACCGAAGGTGAGTTATGTACTCGCCATTGATGTTGATGCCAGCCCCTTTCCAGTCCAGAACCTTGAAGACATCCTCCAGTGCAGCGGTGAAAAGTTTCGGAGAGATAACGTCTCCCTGTCTCACACCTCGCTGCAGAAGGATAGGTTTCGAGGCCTGATCCTGGAGTCTGACTGACATAGTGGCGTTTTCGTACAGACACTTCAGCACTTCGATGTACCGATAGTCGATCTGGCACCGTTGAAGAGACTGCAGCACAGCCCATGTCTCGATCGAATCAAAGGCTTTCTCGTAGTCCACAAACGCTAAGCAGAGAGGCAGGTTATACTCTTCGGTCTTCTGTATAACCTGTCGCAGCGTATGTATGTGGTCTACGGTGCTAAAGCCTTTACGGAATCCGGCTTGTTCGGGAGGCTGGAAGTCGTCAAACCTGCGCGCGAGACGGTTCGTGATGACTCTCGAAAACAGCTTGTAGACATGGCTCAGGAGTGAGATGGGCCTATAATTCTTAAGGAGGGCATTATCGCCCTTCTTAAAGAAAAGTATCACCACACCCCTGTTCCATGCCTGTGGTGTTTTGCCCTCGAGTATGACGGAACCAAACAGCTTCTGAAGGGCCTTCAGGACGGGTTTTCCGCCAGCCTTCAGCAACTCGGCCGTAATTCCGTCATCACCCGGTGCCTTGTTGTTTTTGAGCTGCTTCAGAGCCATCCTAATCTCGTACAGGCTGACGTCCGGGATGTCTTCGGTATAGTGCCGGGTCAATCTAGCTCTTGGGTCGTTTGCCAGATTCATAGCGGGGTTATTTGTTGACGTGTATAACTGTCCATAGAACCTCTCGATCTCTCTCAACAGCTCAGGTTTGTCGGATACAATCCTGCCATCATCGGTCTTCAGTCTCGTAAGCTGGCTCTGCCCAACAGACAGAACTCTAGCAAAGACCTTGGAGCCTTTATTTCGATCTATCGCGTCCTTAATACGATCTGTATTAAAACGGCGAAGATCGCTTTTCAAGGCCTTAGAGATCCGTCTATTGAGTTGCCGGTAATTTAGCGCATCATCCGTAGACTGCAGGATCATATCGCGCCTCTCCTTCATGAGCCGCAAAGTAGGATCAGAGAGCTTCTTTTTTGAATTCGTACGGCGGGTCTTGAAGATCTTAGACCCGACCGTATGGACAGTTTCCACGAACCCATCGTTATAATCGTCCACGGAGCTCCCTAGGCATTCGAAACGATTCTGGAGTTCGAGCTGAAAGTTCTCGGGGTTTTGGATCTGGATCGGTGCTGGGCGGAGCGTAGACTTCATCAGTCGAGATCTTTCCAGCTTGATATTTAAGTTCAATGTGCCTCTTACCATACGGTGATCACTTCCGGTTTTCACCGCGTTGATCACAGAGACATCATTGAATACTTGCTTCTTCGTCGACATAATGAAGTCAATCTCATTTTTAGTTGCACCATCCGGGCTCTGCCAGGTCCACTTTCTATGCTCACGTTTTCTGAAGAAGGAATTCATCATAAAGAGGCCTTCCTTCTCCATAAAACTGGCCAGTAGGTGGCCCCGGTGGTTCCGGCATCCAACTCCAAATTGCCCCACTCGCAGCTCATCATCGTTGCGTTTACCCAGTTTCGCGTTGAAGTCCCCCATGACAACGGTAAAGTGAGTTTTAGAGCCATGCATGGCTCTAGAAATATCCTCATACATGGTCTCCACCTCATCGTCGGGGTGTGACGAGGTCGGGGCGTAAACCTGTACGACCTTCAGCGAATACCTTTCGGATATTCTGAGTATAAGGTACGCCACCCTGGTCGACACACTCTCGATCTTCACCACGTTGCTCACAAGGGACTTATGGAAGATAAACCCGACACCACCTTGGGACTGCTGGTTGCCCTCCCGGAAATAGAGCAAGTTTCCGGATTTAAGGATTATCGAGTCCTCCCCCTCTCTTCGGACTTCAGATAACCCCACTATACTCCATCGTATCTTGCTCAATTCTTCCTCGAGTTCGGTGATCTTCTCGTCGGTCCGGAGTGTACGCGTGTTGTATGTTGCCAGGTCCAGTTTTCGGTGATTGTGGTAGCCGGATCTCTTCCGGGGATTCATAGCACCCCTTGCCTCACCGTGGCCTTGGCCGCTACCGTAACCAAGGGTAGGCGGGCCGCCGGGTACTAGGGGCCTAGTCATTTCTGTGCTTGTCATTCTTGGGGGGGTTTTGCCATAATCGCCACGCTTGGCAGGCGGGTTGGCGATCGCAGTATAGCATGGTGGTGGAATGCATAGAGAACGCTGCTGCCCATTCTCCGGTACGACCCTTAGTCGCCTTTTACGACACCCACGGGAAGTATGGGGTGGTGCAATTCTTTAAGTCCGACACCACACGGACACCTATTCGAGTTCAATATGTATGATCGCGCGTTCGTACGAGTAAAATTCGCGCGAACCTTCGATGATCGCGCATTCGCGTTCTATTAGGACGATGCCTTTTAAGTAAAGATGAAGACAAAAGATTTACAGACCTATTTACTAACGAATGCATAAGCTTGCATAAATTCTACAACTTGTCCCATGATATATCTGAGCTGTTAAAATACTACGAGGGAAATTTATCTATTCTAATGAGCCACGCATATTTTTAATAGTCAGCAAGATTACCTTGACTGACTTCTCAACAGATTGTTCGGATGCCGAGCGATTACGGCCACATCTCGACAATCAAGTATTTTGTTATTAATAATATATTAGCATTTTTATTAAGTTCGTTGCTAAATAATATTAAGATGTCGCAGAACTGAGATGACAAATTGGCAATGTAAATTGGTTTTATTAAAATTTATGACTTTTAAAGTTTTTGAAAAACTTTGCCAACAAGTGATCTGGCGCTTTTTTTAAACTAATGCGACCACTAATTCACAAACCAATGGATCTAAAGCTTAATAAATAATTATCAACAACGTTAGATATGCAAGGATAGGTACTCGTATATTTTTCCTAGTTTCCTAGAACAACTGGTAGAAAGAGTCGACTACAATAGGGCAGAAGAGCTCAAGAACTTGTATACATGTGGTGATACCCAAGTTAGAGTGGTTTCTTTACCTTGTGAACGAGGTAGATGGCATCTCAGCCGCTTTACGTGAAAATACCCCTAAGATCCACCTAAAGGAAATAATAAAGGAAAGGAAGGAATATCTTCACAAAATCGAGCTGTTAGTAAATAGATCTGTATAACTTAGTAATAGTCCGGAATTCGAAAAGCACGCTAAGCCTGCTGCGCCTGATCTCTCCCCTGTCGTGTCGGATTGCCGTCCCATCGGACTATGAGAGTGAGGGCAGAGAGAGTACACCTGTGTCTGCGCACACACCTTGTGCACTCTAATATCGATGGCTAGTCTCCGCTGAGGTTGGCCGCCTTGGCTGATATCCGGTCTGGAGGATTATTATACATACGTAATTATAAGCCTGTTGGTAGTTGTCACATGTCTTCGAATTTTTGTTTCTAGGACATGCCGGTTTCCTCACGATGTTTTCCTTGACCGTTTTGAGAGCAGTGGTAATTATTTACACACCTGCGCGCCTGCCTGGGTTCGAACCCTATTGTAATTACTGTATGTATATGGTACTCACGTGGCAATATGTCGATGTCGGAACAGGACCAGAACCTGTAGTTACTGCCCCACTCGCCAGCCTCGCGCTGCAGTTGCAGCGTGCAGTTCTCACACGTGAAGTCGCTTGGTAGTCGCACCTCGTACTTTTGAGCGCTGTAAAATCAAAGATTAGAAATAATGATTATAAATTAAAGTCGCTTTTCGAGTCAGCCTAGGTGACCGCGTTGTTGAACTAAGTAACGGATTTTTCACGTCGATTTCTTCAAGGAAAAGTTCTGGCCGAAGGGTGTTGTTTACCGCCGGTTTCGTGGCCGACTACATGACACCAGTCAGCGAAACACGACGCAGACACTTCGTGTGCTTTAGTTTGTTAGTGTAATTATAATGTGTGTATGTATTTATAGTATTTTTAAGTTATTAATATTGTATTGTATGTGTTTTATATGGGCCTTGATGCCTGAAATAAATGGATAATAATAATAAACTACGTAACGGAGTTTGATGCGATTTTCAACATTACTTAGAGAATTTATTCTGGAACTCTTGAAGGTGTGTATAATAAACTAGCAGCGCCACAAGGTTTCACCCACATAAGTGTCGATCCAGTGGGAATATCGAGAAAAAAAATATCCTATGTCCTTTCCCGGGACTCAAACTATCTCTATACCAAATTTCATCTAAATCGATACAGCGGTTTAAGCGTGACGACGTAACAGACAGACAGACACCCTTTCGCATTGGATATGGATGGATAGATTCATATTAAACGTACATGTAGGTAATAAACAAAAGTTTGAGTTTGTTTGATGTTTTGCCAAATCGTAAAAACAGTACAAAGCAGAGGTGCTTCGCACGGTTTTTATTAGGGTTCCGTAGTCAACAAGCAGCACAGCGAACATAGCCAAGCTATGTCCGTCTGTCCGTCCGCAGCTTAGCTCAGAGACTCTTAGTACTAGAAAGCTATAATTTGGCATGGATATACATAATTATTAATCACGCCGACAAAGTGATAAAATAAAATCATGAAAAAAAATTTTTTTAGGTTCCTCCCATAGAAATGTAAAAATTCATGTAATCTATGGTTCCTCCTCTACACATAAAGTGTGGATGTTTTTTTTTTTCTGTCCTGCCCCATGGTGTGGGGTATCGTTGGATAGGTCTTTTATATTTATTATTGTATGTGAAGAAATTGACGATAGTAGTATAAGTAATAACAAAGTTAAAAGGAAACTATCACAGCTAAGTAGGCTTTACAAGTTTACTAGTAATAGTCGACCAACTTACATTTGCAGTTGCAATGTATGGGAGAACATGATTTTCAACTACAATGTTAAGTTTGTTCTAGGGATAAATTCATTCCAAATAAGGAACCCTTCATTGTGTGTGGTCCGTTGGCCGGTTTTCTCTATAAGTCCGTCAACAAAGATACGCGCCCGTCCGAAAGTAGTTTGAAACTTTCGGAAAGTCAAAAACACATTGGGTGTAGGAACAACCGTTAAATCGTGGTGTCATTCGTTCTTAGGTCGCCGGTCGGTCGCAAAACTAATTGTGTCAAACTGCTGCTTGCTTTTACCTAAATAGGGCTGCCATCACCTAAATTAGTGACCCCGGATGAAAACTTCAAAAACCCCGGACATTTATTTGGGTGAAATAAAAAAAACCCCGGACTCCCTCAGAAAAAAAGTTACAATAACATAAAAACATTGTTAAGTATCATATTTTTTTTTCTTATTTATAGAATATTAATTTAAACCTCAACAATACTAAATGAAACACTTAATTTATTAATCAATTATACACTTCTCTATGTGAGAGATATTCTGATAACAAAACTAATTAGGAACACTTCTTTTTGGAATCAATGAAAATTAAAAAAAAAAGTAAATCAAAAGCAAATTATGAATTGTCACGAGCGCACACATTTGCCGCGCAGCTAATATTTAACTATGATTTATGCTTTAATTTATTGCAAATCATTCAAAGTCGGATTTCCCCTAACACACAAAGTGTCCGGGTTTCACCCGGACACTTTTTCAGGACCCCGCCCGGACGCTCCCCGGACGCCCACCAAACTAGAACAAATCCGGGGAAACCCGGACGGATGGCAGTATGTTGTAGTTTATTTCCGTAGGTGATACGGAGTAGGAATCGCCCGTAACTTTGGGTCGCTAAGTCGCTGGTAATATTATAAAAAGCTTAGTTTTATCGGACAAGTACTCTGAATCTGAAAGTCTGTGAAGGTATTTAACAAACAGTTAAAAAGCACTTACGTAACATCATCTCGAACAAATTCAGTTCCACCAGCTCTCGGCGTCAGATCAAGTAGAGGTCTTTCCAAATCGTCCAATATCCTCAAACTAAATCCTCCCTGAAATAAAAAGAATCAAAACATGAACAAAAAGATTTCGCCCAACGTGGGGCTCGAACCCACGACCCTGAGATTAAGAGTCTCATGCTCTACCGACTGAGCTAGCCGGGCTGTGTTAGTACAATCAAAAATAGTGATCACTTACTCGGTGTGCGTATGCTAAATGCCAATGTACTGTGAACATTGATCCAGCTAAAAATGACGTTTTTAATGATCCTGAAACAAAAGAAAACACGCCATTTAGAATCGAAAAAAAAAATTGCGATCTCGGTATTTTGTTGATTTTTTAAATGGTTAGGTTTACATTTTTATTTTATAAAATCCTAACCAGCATAAAAACGATTCAAAAGATTATTTTCAATATTCAACTAAAGTATCAGTTTTAATTGCTATCAGCGCCATCTCGTATCGAGTAGTGAAACTCTTATCGTGACACCATATACATAGTTGTTACGCAATAACATGTAGATGTCGCAACTGGTTTTAGACGTAACATTCCGGTATCGGTGGGAACGGGTTTTAGTATCTTGTTAAGAATTTATTGCGCCTAACTTTTTTTATTACATAAACAGGTTTTCTAATTAATTAAGTACTCTGGTTACGGTTTACGTTTGATGAAATTATAGAAAAACCATAATATTGCCGTGAGTATTTCAGAAACTATCTTTTTGTTGTTTTAATCAATTCAACGAATTCGTTTATAGTTTTTTTTTACAGTAAACATTACATTATAAAAAACACGAACTTATTATGTATAAAGTTTAGGTAACTTGTACTCTGATGTTATAAAACGTGGTTTACAAAATACAAAAACCACCAAATTGTTTAGTAAGTCGTAGAATTACTATCGAAACAAGCAATTACATAGTACGTAACCCCTAAGTTGTTATCAATTGACATAAAAAAACGTACAAGTTGTTTATTTTAATGTACTTACGTAAATAGAATTTATTTTGTAATATTCTGATATCAAAAATACTATAATATTTAGGTATTGTGTTTTTTACACTATATTTTGATAAACTCCGACCAAAAACAAAATTTTCCTCCTAATCGTACATTACCAACAAATAAAGTTCGACACACATGAACTTCAATGACCTTCACCTAAGACTCACAAAAAGCCTTCCGACCGTGACAGGACTCGAACCTGCAATCTTCGGATCCGAAGTCCGACGCCTTATCCATTAGGCCACACGGTCCTATGAGGAGGGAGGCCGTAGAAGAGGGTAGCTTCCAAAGGCGTGCGCACGCAGGAAAATGCGCGATTTAGTTAGCCATGGTTTAGAAGGCCCTCTATATAATACACAATTGGCGATGACGTGTTTTTGGTGTACATTTGATGAGCTCGTGTTATTTCCATTAATGTTTTGCTTAGGTAAAGTGAGATGGAATTTCAGAGGCCAGGGTTGGCCGTAGCGGTTTCATGGCATACCTACATTAAAACAGGGGGCCTAAAAAGGCCACTTTGGCAGAATCATAAAAGGATAACATAATGGACAGTTAACTGTTAAGTTAATCGTATCAAATCCCATTGGTGAAGCATTTTCAGTTATTTTTTTTTGTCTGTGCTAAAATACCAATCAATCCAATCCCAATATCTTTGATTATACATACATACGTAGTCAGCGAAAAAAAGAAGAACACGGACTGTCTTCGCCATATTATAATTCATAATGTTATCCTTTTATGATTCTCCAAAGTGGCCTTTTTAGGCCCTCTGCACCCTGTTGCGTAGGTAACATACTTTCGATCACCATTCGAAGGATTTTGAAAGAATTTCATAATCCATTCCTTCATATGTTTGAGACATTCTTCTGCTCGACAACGTACCTAAATGGCGCAATGAATATTGTTGAACCTTATAATAACAGTTACTTATAATAACATGTCTGTGTGGTGCCGGACTTAAAGAATAGTACCACCCCATACTTCCCGTGGGTGTCGTAAAAAGCGACTAAGGGGCGTACCGGAGAATGGGCAGCAGCGTTCTCTATGCATTCCACCACTATACCATACTGCGATCGCCAACCCGCCTGCCAAGCGTGGCGATTATGGCAACCCCTCCCCCTTTTGGGGGAGGCCTATGTCCAGGAGTGGACGTCTTTCGGCTGAAATGATGATGATGATGATGATAATAACATATTAATAGCGTGTTGAACTGACAGAATAAATGGCGTGGAGATTGTGAGTTTTGAGTATGTATTTCGCAGTTACCTCGCAGGTAGTTCATTGTTGGCTCATGGGCCATATAGGGAAGTCCGGCTTTAAAAAGAGACTCATCATCATCTGCCTAGCTTTTTCCCAACTATATTGATATTGGTTTCGAGTCTAACCGGATGCAGCTGAATAGTGAATACCAGTATTTTATATGGAGCGACTGCCTATCTGACCTCAACGGACCTCAACCCAGTTACTAGGCACAACACATTACTCTATGGACACAGGTTTGCACAATGCCAATGAAATGAATGAATGCAGTGAAAGGCGCGTTGGGCGTTTTTTGAGATGGGAAAAAAGCCATTGAACTCGCGCCACTGTTACCGTAAGCGACACCGCGCGTGTTTTGTTTAAAAGACGATTAAAAAAATACCGCTTCGGATGTGTTCGGCTGTCCTCGGGATGTACTCGGTTTTAATGTAGGTATATCCGTAGTGAGTGATGGCAAAGTATTCTGTTTGTGTTTTGTTTTCGCTTCTGTCGGCTCTCCCGGAGTGCCACTGTTTTTAGGGTTCCGTACCCAAAGGGTAAAAACGGGACCCTATTACTAAGACTTCGCTGTCTGTCCGTCCGTCTGTCTGTCACCAGGCTGTATCTCAAGAACCGCGATAGCTAGACAGTTGAAATTTTCACAAATTATGTATTTCTGTTGCCGCTATAACAACAAATACCAAAAAACAAAATAAAATGAATATTTAAGGGGAGCCCCCTATATACAACAAACATGTTTTTTTCGGCGTTTTTGCCTTGTGGTACCGAACCCTTCGTGTGCGAGTCCGACTCGCATTTGGCCAGTTTTTTTTTTTCATTTGCCATTACCGCCTAGTTACGGTAACATCGAATTTAATGTATATAGCACCCTGTCAGTGTACAAGTATATGGTTGCCCTGTCCTACTAACAAAGAAGAACGTCGCTATGCAAGAAAGTTACATTGGTTTCACCTTCAGATTGTTGGTTTTCAGAAAGAAAGGAGAGCGGAAATCATGTTTATTTGGTATCTAGTATCTACATAGGTCACACGTCTGAAAGTGTCTTCAGATGTTGAGAATTCGGGCCTGAATTGTTGAATTTAGGCCCGTATTACTTAAAAACAGAGAAACGTAATCGCCTGCATAATAATGACAGTGTAGTAGCGCTCATGGCCACTAGAGAAGGTATTAAAAAGAAAGGAGGGAGCCTAAAATTTGATCCGTCAAATGATATGTTAACAAGACTTTGGCGCATTGAAGAGCATTTTGATTAAAATCATTAAACACTAAAATGATAAGTGTGCGGGACGGGCGTTGTCTGCGGACGCGAGGGGTGAGGGGAGGTTGTAAATCTCCCCTTGGCCTTGCACCTATGGGTCGGAGTATCTCAGAAATCCCGTGGATATGTGTTGAAGACTTGTTGAGGCAGCGGTGATCTTCTAGGGTTCAGGCGTGGAGGGTGTCTTGAGAATGAAAGGCGATACGTTGATTCTTCAGAGTATTCAGGAAGCGATTTCGGGTTCTTCAGGAACTATCTTGCCGACGACTACGAATTTACTATTTTTGAACGGTTGCTCAAATGGCTCGAAACTTTACCGTAAAGGGGACCCGAAATTTCTTCCTGATTTTAAACTTTATTTTGTTCTAAAATTACCTTAGCTTAACACTATTATGAGCCTAAATACCTATATCTATAAGTGTAATCCTAACGTGTTGCATATCATTTGATTCGGTACAAAATTGTCTATCTAAATGTGTTGTCTGTGTTTCCTATATTTACCCGTACGGAGAGCTTTTTCGCGAGAATGGCGAAAAAGTGTACAAAGGAGCTGCAAAAACTTCCTTTTAGGCCGAATTGCCTGAAAGCTATCTGTCCGATTTCTATCATTTTTGGCAACTTTGTACTGTTCTATAAGCTCTACCGAAATGTAACTTTACAGTTGCAATATCTTAAGTTTTCAGGGCGTGCGGCACCGCTGAAGTCTTATTGGAAGACCATACTATATTCCCACGCTCAACAATGGTTTTGGCGCGTGCGAACCTGTTTAAATAGGCGTAATCTGTAATCTTTACGACTACCTGGAAATACCCAAACTATATACGACCTACTTCAACCGAGGTTCACCTGTTCAGGTAGCGCCACCGTTGTTGGCGAATAAAAGAGGTGTCGTAAATGACTTTATTGCTCACTTACTTAACTATACTTTGGCCCGGGTCTGTATTCTATGCTAAAATACGACTAAACAAATAAAATTTCTGATGCTTCGTCAAACGGGACTCTAAGGGTCAATTCACACGTACCACAACCACACCACGTCGTAGCGACAAAATGTGGTCAAGCTGTGGTTACGTGTGAATAGTGTCGCAGCGGCTTTTTGCAGTTGCGTTGTGGTACCGACAAAATGTCGATGTGGTTGCGTTGTCGCTGTCGTTGCGATGTGGTAACCACGTGGTCATGTGCAGTTACACAGTTACACTGGGCGCCAGCTAGGCGCGCGCTGTTGACGACGTCATGTCGTGGCGATGTGGCCGCGGTGCCGCCGCCGGTGGTGGCGTTGCCGTCGCGATGTGGTTGCGATGTGGTCGTATTACACAGGTAGTCGATAACAACGGCAAAATGTGGTACGTGTAAATTGTAATATTTATTTTCAATACAAAATATACGCCCGACCACATGGCGTCGTTGTGGTGTGGTTGTGGTTGTGGCGTGGTTGTGGTACGTGTGAATTGACCCTAAATTATAAACAAACCCTACTCGGTTATGCGTTATTCGCAGCCGCAACGATTCTAAATTAACAACAAACTATAGTATTTGACGAGCCCCTTGTCTAAAGTACTTATACTTAACTTAAACTATGACTTTAGTGACTAAGTTACAAGCAAACCCTACTTGGCTACACGCGTTAATCGCGGGCCTCAAGTGATTTTAATAGTACTTTTATTTCTTTGCTGAAAACTTGTGGGGAAAATGTGGGGAATATAGATTTTATTTTCCCCAAAATCGGGGACTTTCAGTTAGGTTTTTGGGTAATCCAGACCGTGGAGGTCGGCAACACTGATTAAAACAGCACACCATGCTTGCCTACAATACTAACAAGAGGCGGAATGATTTAGTATGCATATCTAATGCTACCTCAAAACATGTCTTTGTAGAAAGATTTATAACTTTCTTAGGCCCATTCCAAAACGAAGTATTTGTAAACTAAATTACTATAGCTGTAAAAATTATACTTAAACATATAAATGTTTAAGTATAATTTTTACAATTTTTTTTTTTTTTTTTTGTCCTCTGTCTGCGCATAGTCGATGGTTAATAATAACCATCGACTATGCGCAGACAGAGGACCTACTTATTGTCAGCAAATAGAACTGCTAACATGCTATTTTACCTTTATTTACCTATGTTTTAATTTAGTTTTTACGTTATACTGATTGTTAATTTATTACATGCACATGTTCAGGCAAATTAGCAATTGTGCGCTATTTTATTTTAATTTTTAAGCTATTCATTGTAAATGTATCTCCTTTTTACAAATAAACGATTATTTATTATTATTACTACACTGATACCACAGTCTAAAAATCATTTTTATACTGTGCTGATACTGTGTATTATAGAGGTCCTGAGGGGTCCTCTATAGTACCTCTGGGAGGTACCCACATAAGAACACGTTAGACTTGGAATTATTATATTGTTAAAAGGACTTTACAGTTTCACAGCAAATATACGAATGACTCTCTATATAAAAAAAAAACACAATATTAAAATATTTGACACGTTCGTTTGAATCTTCGAATGGAATATTATATCTAGCCAGACCTTTCTGCTAAAGGCCGGAACACACCAGACACTACTGTATCCATTTTTTGATGACTTTGTATGTACCTAACAATGATTAATGACAGGGTGCCGAGATGGGAATATTTCGTAGGCATGATAAATAAATTCATGGATGCCGAGATGGGACTAAACCGTTATTAAGTGTTCATCTTTCAGATAAAATAAGCAGAAAATTAAATATGTATTGATTTTAGGTAAACTTTTTATTTCTGTAACAGATCAGGGGGCCTAAAAACGCCACTTTGGAGAATCATAAAAGGATAACATTATGAATCGTAATATTATGGCGAAGGCAGTCCGTGTTTTTCTTGTTTTCGCTGCACTACGTAGGTATAATCAAAGAGATTGGGATTGGATTTGAATCGGTTTGGTTGATATTTTAGCACTAAAAATGCTTCACCAATGGGATTTGATACGATTAACTTAACGGTTAACTGTCCATTATGTTATCCTTTTATGATTCTGCCAAATTGGCCTTTTTAGGCCCCCAGGCCCTAAACTGCTTAGGTCCTTGGTAGATTCAAGTAAATCATGTTGACATCGATATGTCAAGCCCTCCTAGGATGCTGTTCCTTTTATTTTGATCTCGTAGGTATTACGTTTTGTAGGGAGAGCTGGTTGTTTTTTCTTAATTCAGACTGGATATAGATCCAACTGCTGCCTCGAAACATATTCGCAATCCTTCGTACAATTTGAGTGCTTCAATGCGACTAACATGTTTTCACTGTCATTGAAAGTGAATTTTTTGGCATGTTCTGTCCCTGGCCTCATCATAAGGTAGCCATGTACTTTGACTAATGCTTTCTCTTCTTCGTCTGAATCATCGAGGACGGGGGCCCCATTCCTGAGGTTTTTTCGGCGTTGCTGTCTTGATGGAGTGTAAAGTTTAAGAGAGTCATGTTTATCATTTGTTGGTTCACCCTCTTCACAAATTAATTCATCAATCACACTCGTGTGGCTTTGGTTTGAGTAGAGAACCCGTTTTATGTAATTATCGTCGGCTTCTTTGCGACATACTTGAGTACCGTTTGACTTTACTAAACAATTGAATAAATGAAACGATTCGTCTGGTATGGTCTTAGATAAGAACAATAGTTTGTCCATGTGGTTTAATTGATTAAATGTTATGGTTTCACACAGGTAAGTGTAATTTTGTATTGTTTTTGTAAAACAGGATTTCACGATCCATGAGGCAGCTAGTTCTGTCAGTGAGGTAAAGTTAACCGGTAAGCATACGTCGTTATTAGAACAAACAAAGAGCAAAGTGTTGTTCTTGGTCATATAAGTATCGTTAGATATTTTTTTGACATTATTACTTGCGATTCCGTCTAGCATAATGTAAACAGGTTCCTGGCCCTGAAATATGCATGAATTTCTTATTACTATTATGTTGTGCCTTACAAGGTTCATTAGAAAACCAGCGTCACACAGCATCTGTCATTTCATGTTTTTTTTTTTCATTCATTCATTCAATCTTTCATTCTAAAATGGAGCAGCAGTGAGGCACTCACACACTTTATTTGTATTTTCAGTTTCACGAACTGTGTCCCAGATAAACTGAATTCTTCTTTTATTTTGGTTTGAAATGATAACTAGAGAAAAAACTGGACAAGTACATTCGGACTCGCACACGAAGGGTTCCGTAGTTCACAAGGCAAAAACGCCGAAAAAACACGTTTGTTGTATGGGAGCCCCCTTAAATATTTTTTTTTCTGTTTTTAGTATTTGTTGTTATAGCGGCAACAGAAATACATCATCTGTAAAAATTTAAACGGTCTAGCTATCACGGTTCATGAGATACAGTCTGGTGACAGACGGACAGCGGAGCGGAGCGAAATAGGGTCCCGTTTTACCCTTTGGGTTTGGAACCCTAAAAAAGGCCCTTGCTTGCGTAGTGCGATGCTCCCCGCGAAGTATACCAGAGGCATCGCAGGTGCATACAGGGTGATTGGTTATTGGGAGCATTCTTTGAAATGGGTGATATGTGGCTATTATTCAACTTTTTCGACCCCGATAACTTCGGGTCCAAAATGTTTTGTTTTGGAGATATCAAACTTCATACAAACTCTATATAAGCTTTTCTGGCCTAATTTGTGAGAAATCTATTCCGTTTTGGACGATAAACTGACAGTTTTCTGATAGCTCATAAACAAATTAGTCATTCGAAAACTAATTTATATCAAAAAAGTATCTACCCAAACCTTTAAAAATTAAACGTCGTAAAGTTCATGTTTAGGCAAGATCACACAGGCGCGACACACGATAAAATCGCGCGCGCCACAAAGGGACCGCAAGTCGTGCAACGAGAGCGGTGCCTTTGTCGCGCGTTTTGTTATTTATCGCGTGTCGCGCCTGTGTGTTGCCTTTATGATTTTTTTAACTGCTCTGGTTTTTTGTGGCATGAAAATGTTCCGTCTTGTAAACTTTAGAAATTGGTATAACAAAACCTGTGTTTAAATAAAAAATAAAAGAGTGTTAAATGATGTCAGTTTAATTTTCTTTTAATTTTGAACATTTAATTTTTCAATTTATGCCTAGGTGCCTTTCAGTGTAAGCTCACTCTCTACCCATACATAGCCATGATCATGACCTGGGACATACGTTTATCCCGGTGGTACTACCAATAACGGTCCCGTGGTACCTATAGTTTCCAACCTCCATGCGGGTGAAGCCGGGGGAGGCTACAGATAGCGCCATCCACGAAGACGCGTCCCACTCTCCTTCCTAATCGCTTACAGTACAAGTGTGCAACATTCCGCTACTGTTTTAGTTTTGTCGATACACAGTAATTACTTATTAGTGGGTAATTAGTATGTATAATAAAACTAAAACACTAGCGGAATTAAACCATTCTTAAACTATTGTAATAGCAACTTGAGGCCCAGGGCTTCAAGTCTGCTATTACAATAGTGTCAGAATGGTCTATCATTGATTTCATAATTGTTGATTTTGACAAGATTGGTAATCTACTAATATAATGGCGTCATTATGACTTTCCAATGGTCAACCACTGACACTCCATTAAAAGAAATGGCATAGAATGGTAATCTCGTACATAATGAAAAATGAATTACTGACTTACGCGGTAATCTGCAAACATTTTGACAGTTCCTTTGATCAGTAACCTACCATTAGAACGTCATTGCGCAGTCATTGCTTTTAATTCATTACGAGTGTCGTATAATTTCTGTGCCATTGACCGACCAATGATCAACCATTATGAATTTAGCAGATTACGAATTTTTAGCAAAATGACAATGGGATGGTGGTGGAATCGTGTTTATGTGTGTGTTGGAATGACGAATTTATAAAAATAGCAGACTAGCCCTAGTCTGCTATTTTTATAAATTCGTCATTCCAACACGATCCCACCTCCCACCACCATCCCATTGTCATTTTGCTAATTCGTCCCTGCAAGATGATGCAATAAAACGTGTTTTTTAAAGTTTCCCTAACTAGGTTTTGAAATGGGGCAGCCGAAGAGTGGGGCGCGTCTTCGTGGATTGCGCTATTTGTAAAAGCTAGTAAGACAATAATACCTACTTTAAAATCTGCATAGTTACCTGTGTCGAAACACATGTTACATTCTTAGTGTCCTGAAAAATAACAACAGCACTAATTAAATCATCAAGAAACTTATAAAATGGTAAATGGTGGACTCCGGCGTTACTATGCGGAATTACAATGTTCCGCCAACCTACAGGGTTACTTTTCAAAGACCATCCAAATTTTTAGGGTCCGTGGCTTAGGCGGAGTGGTCGACGCACCTGTGGCCGACGCCCCCGATACGATTAATTTAATATCTTTTTTTTTTTGTGTTTTTTCACTTAGTACAGTAAATGAGAAAAGTGTTTCATCCTATTACTAAAAATAAAAAAAATATATAAGTATTAAAAAAAAACAAAAAAAAAAAAATATCTCATTTGTTTCACAATTGAATATGTTTAATTATTATTGTTACAAAGATAAAAGAACATTTCATTATGTAAAAAGTTAGTTACTCTGCAGTAATTTTTAAGACTGACACCTATGTTATAAATATAATTACGATTTAATGTTATGCATATATACTTACAATCAATATAAAGTACATTTAATATTTTTGTAAAACAATTTTTGTGACTGACAGTACATTTGATCAAAAATTACTTTGAATTAAATTAATCGAATCGGGGGCGTCGGCCACAGGTGCGTCGACCACTGGGGGCCTAAGCCACGGACCCAATTTTTACATGGTGTCCTACCCATGAATATAAACAACTTTCACTATGGGACCAACTCTGAAATCACGAAAAAAAAAATCAGCTGTTCTATACAAAACTTCAATACCTACTTGACCAAAATGAATGAAACAGCTGAGTTTTTTTTCGTGATTTCAGAGTTGGTCCCATAGTGAAAGTTGTTTATATTCATGGGTAGAACACCATGTAAAACTTTGGATGGTCTTTGAAAAGTAACCCTGTATAGTCGGACTTTTAATTAGCTACAGTAAAAAAGTCGGACTATATTTGATCAAGCGTGGATGTTTGCCTTTCTGACCTTCACAACACATTTATTGGATACCACAATACCCCTTGGTAAGACTGGAAGCTGTTTTTAGTAAAGGGTAATCAACTATAATTCATCGCTTAGTTAATGTTCTCCAAAGATGTTCAAAATAATAAGTATAACTTCAACGACCCCTTCACTGTACTCATTATTTAGACCAACTTTCACTATGGGACAACCCTGAAATCGTTTACTCCATACATTTATGATAAATTTAAAAAAAAGTTGGAACGGCAGTATGTTTTTTGACTGTTTGTCACATAGTAAAAGTAATTCAAAATGATGAGTAGTCATCTTTTCAGGTTTTCTGTTATTTTAATCTCACCAAAAACATTTTCATGTAAAATATTGCCAAGACGAGATCATATGCCTCGCACTGTCGAAAAGTTATCAGGGAGCCTAAAAAGGCCACTTTGGCAGAATCATAAAAGGATATTACGAATCAAAATATGGCGAAGACAGTCCGTGTAATTCTTTTTTTCGCTGCACTACGTAGGTATATAATCAAAGAGATTGGCATTGGATTTGGATTGGATTGATTGGTATTTTAGCGCAGACAAAAAAAAATTACTGAAAAATCATTCACCAATGGGATTTGAAACGATTAACTTAACAGTTAACTGTCCATTATGATTCATAATGTTATCCTTTTATGATTCTGCCAAAGTGGCCTTTTTAGGCCCCCAGATCTCATGTAGAGCCAAGCTTCTAACTCTACACGCCCTAACTCTACAAGCCCTAACTTCACAAACTCTACACCTTAGTCAAAATATGAGACTTGGCCGTTTCGTTACTACAAGAAATTGTTATACAAAAGAACGTAAAATATTAAAGTCAATGTCATAGTTTCAAATAGGCACATTTATGGCACTTTTGATCGTCAAATAGTCATCATCAGTAATATGTCTTTAACTAAAAGGAAATTACATCTCACCAGTGCCTTCAGGATGTTTGTTATTTGAATGAAAAAAATGAAAAGCAACAAGTACATATTAGTGTCTTGTTGATCTCTGACATTGGTAACAGCACGAAGAAAGTAATATATGTAGATCTACGAATAATTCGTATGTATAGTTAGTGAAGTCATCGGTTTACTGTGTTGCGGTCCATTACACGTTAATGGAAAAACAAATTGGAAATGTCTTGATAACAAATACAACTATTCAAGTTTCTAACCGACTTCAAAAAAAGGAGGAGGTTCTCAATTCATCGGAATCTTTATTCATTAGGTATCAACATTGACCCGATATCTGCTACACGATGTGTGAATGTTTTTACTATACAATTTCGTTCTTTCGCGTCGCCAAATGTGACAACCGCCAATATTATCGTCGTCATCGACAGCGACTTGCGTAAGTGTCAAATGTCAGTTATTTGACATTTGACACACATTTATTTTCCACGCCACTAAACACAGTCCAACCTTTTTTTAACATTTCCACATTTTTTTAACATTTTGGATTTTTCACTTTTTGTTATTGTTAACATAAAAATTCTTTTATAGAAAGAAATTATACAACCATAACGACAAGTGGTGTCGGTATGTTATGTGAAAATAAATACTAATTGTGTGTAAAACAAGAGAAGGAGAAAAATTGTGTAATTAATTGTGTGTTTTGTGGAAAGGAGAGTGAATGCACGCATTTGTAACCAACCGTTTATATTGGAAGTGGATGTTGGGTGTGGCAAAAGAGGCGGGAAGTAGAATATTATTAAATGCTGTGGAAATGTATTCTTCCTACGCGAAGGATAGGTATGTGGTGTAAAAAACTTTTTTACAAAAAAAAAAACAACCGACTTCCAAAAAACACTATAAAGAGAAAAATAACTTTAATTTCGGAAGTCGGTGTCTTTTGATTTGTATTTTTGTTTTTTGCCACCGACTTCCGAAATTAAAGTTATTTTTCACTTTATAGTGTTTTTTGGAAGTCGGTTGTTTTTTTTTTGTAATAAAGTTTTTATTTGTCACTTTTTAGTGGGTCAGTTTGTAATTTATTTAAGTTACAATAGCCTAATGTCAACTGCTCATCACCTTTTACAAAATATTGCTTTACCCGATGTAGGGACATTAATTGTTGAAGAGTTCCCCTAATAAGAACCAGGAGAACTGGAGCTGATTGAGAAGTCACCATCAGCTCCGTTTCACCATACGCATTGTAACGAGCATAAATTGCTTAGCAACCATATTAAAGTAATCGAATCGCAACCCGTGAAATATTTGTCATTAAGTAGTTTCGATGGCCATATGTGGTCTTTATCATCAGCTCCACTTTACCAAATGATGATTTCCGAGAGCAAATGCTCAAGTTACTTTAAAAAAAAAAGAATTTTCCAAATCGGTTCCTAAATGACGAAGTTATTCGCGAAATAAAACGCAAAGCAGAGTAAACGAAAAGATCGTTAATGTAGACAATGGCCCCGATTCTGTTTTTCACAAACTAAACTAAATTTAAGTTTATGCATCTTTTTCTTTCTATTTCACTAAGAAAAGGACAGAAGATAAATATTAGTTTAGTCCTGTCAAATTAAGATACTCCATAGACAATTTAGACGAGATTAAAAAATTGGCTATTAAAAATACGTCAATTTACGTCAGGCGCTGACTAATTTGACAGGACTAAACTAATATTTATCTTCTGTCCTTTTCTTAATGAAATAGAAAGAAAAAGATGCTCGAACTTAAATTTAGTTTAGTTTGTGAACAACAGAATCGGTGCCACTGTAGATATTTTTTTAGATTTTTGTTGATTTTTCAAAAACCGCTAGTCCGATTTCGATAAAATTTTCATGGGACCATTTGGAAAGTATATCCTTTCCAACAAAAAAAGAATTTTTCAAATCGGTTGGCAAGCGACGGAGTTATGCGCGAACAAACATAAAAAAAAAAAAAATACAAACATCCGAATTGAGAACCTCCTCCTTTTTTAGAAGTCGGTTAAAAAGTGGCAACACCGAGCAAGTTAACATTCACCTGTAAGTATAAAATTGTTTCGTGGCCAAAAATACAAAGGATCATAAAGTGGCAATACAGAAGTTATACCGCACAAACCGACAAACTAAGTCGTTGGTCTACCTACCCTACTTATTTATTCATTATAAATTAGTAGGTACCACATCACACCTCTTCCACAGTACACACCGTTTCCGTTTCACTAGGAGCCGTGAATGAAATCAGGCTAGCGCGCGGTTGCTGTTTTCGGACCGCACCCTAACGCACCAAAGCTCTACGACCACGTTGAGGGCCGGACGTCTGCACGCTACCAGCCTAAAAAGGCCATTTTGGAGAATCATAAAAGGATAACATTATGAATTATACATACATATAATGGCGAAGAAGACAGTCAGTGTTTTTTTTTTTTCGCTGACTACGTAGGTATACTCAAAGATATTGGGATTGGATTTGGATTGGATTGATTGGTATTTTAGCAAAGACAAAAAAAAATAACTGATAAATGCTTCACCAATGGGATTTGATACGATTAACTTAACGGTTAACTGTCCATTATGTTATCCTTTGATGATTCTCCAAAGTGGCCTTTTTAGCCCTTCCATCTTTACAAAATGAGACCATAATTTCAGAAAAAATTTTGCAAATCCAGAGTTATGCCCGAACATACATTAAAAAAAATCCGAAATGGGAACCTCCTCCTTTTCTTAAGTCGGTTTTTATTTTATAACGTCCATTTGATTTATTGTTTTATGAGATATTTTATAGTATAGAAGAAAGCAAAATTAAATGACAATAAACAAATAATACTAAACTTCTTAAAAAAAATATGCTAAGAAGCGCAAAAAGATTCGCAGCCGGTAGGATTCGAACCTACGCTCCCAGAGGGAATCTGATTTCGAGTCAGACGCCTTAACCACTCGGCCACGACTGCTTGTAACTGACGTGCGAAATTACCGTACAGTGCCTCCCGGGCCGAATTTCATGTTCCAATTCTACCAACTTATAAAAAATAATGTAATTTTTTATGAAAGTAAAATATTTTTTTAAAATGGTGTTACTGCAGCTCAAAATAATTCAAATGACGAAAATAATTACCCAAATTACTATAAACCTGTTTGAGAGTGTTGAAATGAATTTTAACTATGCAAACATTACTCACACGTATACCAACATAATAATCACAACAAGTTGAGGGCAAAGCAAGGACGCCCTTGAGCCGTTTGCATTTCCCTTCATCGTGTTGTCGTGCCTTTGGCTCAGTGAGTCAGAGGTATTTGAAGTCTTAGGTATGTAGGTAGGCATAAAATTTATGATCTTTGATTTGTTTGATTTGTCTCCGCCCCGAATAGCAGAATAAGTTAAAACATGGGCATAATTCACAAAAAAAATGATAATTTATTTCTACATTTTTCCCACCCATACGCAAAATACGCGCATTGACGTGGAGTTGCGGACACCAGCCCGTATTACATACACTGTATAAAATTCAACCAGTGACTAGCACTATTGAGAAAGTTATAAAAATGTTTGTAAGTTGTGGTGTAAACTGAACTTTACTGTGCAGAGTTTGAAGTTATGTTTCCATAAACTTATATTTGTTCACATTTTTGGCAAATGAATCGCGAATACAGATTACATTGAACAAGATTAAACGTGGCTAAATAATAACAGCAGCACAGGTCGATCGATCAGGTTAAGCTACGCTTGCCGCGGTTGGTCTGTGGATGGGTGACCATCTTTACATACCGTGACCCCTCCGTGCCTCGGAAAGCACGTTAAGGCCTTGGTCCCGGCTGTCATTCGTGGATCTTTGACAGTCGTTACGGGTAGTCAGAAGCCCGAAAGTCTGACATCGTATTACCTAGTACTGGGTTGTGGAGGTCAGATAGGCAGTCGCTCCATGTAAAAGACTGGTATTCAGCTGCATCCGGTTACACTGGACGCCGACCCCAACATAGTTGGGAAAAGGCTAGGAAGATGATGATGATCAGTATAATATAATTATAAGCAGTAGGTATGTAGTAATAAGGTAGTGCATTGTTATGTAAAAGAGCGTCTCTCGCCATCAAACGTAAAAGTTTGGCGAGTTTAGATTTAAGGGGGAAGCGCTAAGGTAGCCCGCGAAATTCAAATTTTCTTACGTTTTTTGCAATTTGCTGGTCAGTATTAAGTTGTACGTTGATTAAAATATGATTCGCGGTCGTAACAAATATGTATTTACAGAATTATAATCATTACAATCAGTAATACAACTTGTTATGTTGGTATAATCCCCAAATGTCAAGATTTCATGAAATAGTCATTGTTGGGGATTACTTGGTCTTAGAGAGTTGTGTTGATGACTTTAATGATTATAATTCTGTAAATACATATTTGTTACGGCCGCGAATCATATTTTAATCAACTTCCAACTTAATACTGACCAGCAAATTGCAAAAAACGTCAAAAAAATTAAATTTCGCGGGCTACCCTGGCGCTTTCGCCTTAAGTTACACCTCTGTATTAAATTACTTACTTTTTTTAAAAATAAACGTTGCTAGGAATGTCTCCTGTGTTGTGGGTGCGCTTACAAACATTTAAACTCACACAAACAGCCAGACCCGGAACAACAACTACTTGTAGGTCATACAAATATTTGTTTCGTGCAGGAATCGAACCCGTGACACGCAGCGCAACAGTCGCCAACCGTGCCGTCAGTTGCGGACACCACCAGCCCGTTTTACCTATTACCTACATTACTACCGAATGCCCAGTTTGTATTAAAATATGCAAACTGACAGATTACACCTAGCAATAGTGGCAATCAATGATATTATAAGTCTTTGGTGGCAATTACGAAGTGTTGATAGCCAGACTTGGTCGAATGACAGGTCTACTTAATAGTGCTGTAAATTATGATCTTTATGTTTACCTACGGCCTAGTTAGTGTTGCCAGTACGCAATAACTAAGTAGGCACGAAGTAGGTAAGTATGTCGCATTTTTATCTAATTGCTGGTAAGTCCCAGATACCTTTGTTTAAATTAAATAATGCCATTTTGACACAAAATACCTAACAAAACAAAAACAGACAAAATCCCCACAAAAAATAAATAAAATCAAATTGTCAAATTATCAATTAGGTACAGTTACCGCCACGTAACTTGGCAAGAGATTTTTGTAGTGCAAGTTCGCGCATATAAAAATGTATGAAATTGTGCGTGCGCACAAACTACAAAAACTCTTGCCGAGTTACGTGCCGGCAACTATACTCTATTCGTTGCGTTATTTACGTTGTCGAGCAGACAATTTTTTCAAACATATGAAGCAATGGATTAGGGTGCTGCTTTTGAGTTTCGCCTCAGGGTGGAATGACGACTAGTCACCAGCACCCGTTTAGGGGATGTTTCTACCAATTATACTAAGTATGTATCTACCGTTCTACCCGTAGCTTAGACAAAGAAAAGTATAGACGGCGGGTAGATCCATTTCATTTCCACAAGAAAGGGATAAAGTATTGAGTTAGGTATTGTAAGTAACAGAAAAAGATAAAGCTATACTATTTCCGTCTCTCAGTGCGTGCCAGTTTTTTCAAGGCAGCTACTTATGTAGCCTATGTTAGTTAAGTTAGTTTTTTGTCTCATGTGCGGCCACGCTACCCGATGCTCTATAGCTTTCTTACTCTAAGACCCGTAGTATAACGGGTGCAGGCAAATGTCTCTAGGGCCATATTCTGGGACGAAAATTATCTCAAAGTTTTAGGGTGACAAACTGTCAAGCGCTGCGATTGGTTGAATGATTTATCACCAGCCAATCGCAGCTGTTAACAAGCGCTTGACAATTTATCACATGTCATTAATTTTACGATAATTATTGTTTAATTATGTTTGTAGATAGGTTTGTAGTTGTACCTAATAAGTTCAAGTCAAATTCAGTTCACAATTAGAAAATTTCGGGAGTTAGCCACTAACATTTTGGATTACAATAAAATTCATCTAAAAAACCTACCTCAATATAAGATTACAGCACAAAATAAGATTCGCAACGCAACAATGCAAGATGAGGATGACTCAGCCGAGGTCAACGACCCCGAGGTCATGTTTGTAAACAGACTCGTTTTCATCTGGGTCTGAATTTCGGCCTGAGAGGCTAGATCGTGTGTCTAATTTATTAATTACGGTTGAGTTGAGACATGCTGTCTGGTCTGGTGATTTTCGCTAAATTTACAACCGGTATTTTTTAGAAATTTGTCTGTTGATAATATTTCTGCAAAAAATAAAACTTACCAATCCGCCATGTTGAATTTGAAGGGAAAGTATCGCGTTGAGGCTATTTGATTGCACTGCTGACCAGCAGCCGGTCGATTCTTTAAAAATCTCACCGTGAAAACTTAGGTGAAGTGAGTTTGTTTTTGGTAGAAAATGACACTATTGACAGCTCACTCCACGCTCACTTCGCCTAAGTTTTCACGGTGAGATTTTTACAGAATAGCACCATACATAGCAGCATATGAGATGAGATTGTGATAGTGTTGTGAAAGTGTGTTACCTACGCAATTAGGGTGTCATTTAGCGTAAATTCTGCAGTATCGGATGTGTAATGTTCGCTGGGTTAATAAAACACACTTTGACAGATCACTGAGGTACATAGTCTATCCGAAACCCAGAGAACGTCTGCATTCGCCTACGGCCGGTAAGCGACTGCCACGCCAATGCCTGCGCATACACTACATCCCTCCTTTATTTTTATTGAATTGATATGTTTGTTGTTGTCATGTTTATTGAAATATTGAATTGATTCTAGTCGCCCATTCCAAAAGGTAGTTTTCGTATGGAGAAGAATGGGCAAGAAACTCCACCGTTACCCTTTTAAAATGTTTTACAATGTCTTGTTTATATAATATAATTATATGTGAAGACAATGCACTTAGAATAAAATTAGTCTACCACAAAAGGTAAAAAGAATTAAAATGAAGCAATGGCAGGTAAATCAATTATGTGATAGATACAGGTGCTCACATATTTACAAATATTGTAAAAGTAAATGATTTTCCTAGAATTTTCGCTTTGATAAATCCAATTTAATGGAGTGTTACATATGGCACGATCCACACGATGATGTCCTCACGATGTCCTCACGATGTCCTCACGATGATGTCCTCCCGATGTCCTCACGATGTTTTTCTTCACCATTTTGTAATGTCCAATTTAATGGATGTCCAAATGCGTCCAATATAATGGATGCCCATTGCGTCCAATTTAATTAATCACATGTCTTCGAAGTATTGGTTCTCAGACATGCCGGTTTCCTCACGGTGTTTTCCTTCACCATTGATGAACAGTGGTGATGAGTGAAAATACACAAAATGCCTGCCTGGTTTCGAACCCACGAACTTAGTCGGGCTAGACCACCACCACTGTTGTACTGAAATTAAATGCTATTATTATGTGTATGTGCCTACGTATGACACGGTGCGGTATGACACCAGAAGGCCAATTCTACTAATTTAAAACGTTCAAAATCTAGTCTCAGTCTCATATCGGCGACAAACAAATGTCAAAACTTGTCAAAATGTAGTGAGATTAAAGGTAATTTTGCAAGTAGCATTATTTTAGGGCACGAACTATTATCACATTTGCAGCCTGTGTCTGTAACACAGTTTATACTAGCACAGACACAGACGTTCACTCTGTCTCAAATAATGCATAGCGTTGTACTTCATTGTTTTGTTTTGTTTTTTTTTTTTTTGCTTGATTGAGATGGACAAATTGTACTTGGCTTTTTGAAATAAAGATTATTATTATTGTTATTATTATTTTGTGATTTTTACTTAGTCTATTACTTTTCGGTTTTTACTAAGTTTACCGTTTTTCGTTTACCCTTTTTTGCAATTTGGATTAATTACAGGGCAAGGAATTATTATCTCATTTGTGATTTTTACTGAAGTTACATCTTTTACTTTTACCCTTTTATGCAATTTGCATTAATTACAGGGCAGGAAACTTCTACCCTTTTATGCAATTTGCATTATTTACAGGTCAGGAAATTTTATCTCTTTTGTGATTTCTACTGCCATACCTAGGTATTGGCATCTGCCTAGCCTTTTTCCCAACTATGTTGGGGTCGGCTTCCAGTCTTAGCGGATGCAGCTGAATACCAGTGTTTTACATGGAGCGACTGCCTATCTGACCTCCACAGCCCAGTTACTGGGTACGATACCGCTTGGTAAGACTGGTTGTCAGACGTTCCGGGCTTCTGACTACCCGTAACGACTGTCAAAGATTCACGAATGACAGCCGGGACCAACGGCTTAACGTGCTTTCCGAGGCACGGAGGGGACACGGTATGTAAAGATGGTCACCCATCCATAGACCAACCGCGGCAAGCGTAGCTTAACCTGATCGATCGACCTATGCGGCTGTTATTATTTAGCCACGTGCCCCTCATACCTAGGATTGGCAATAGAGATCAAAATCTTTTTAATGTCTAACCATGATTTATTTTGTAAATTGCGTAATCTAGTCGGTTCCAATGTATGAACTTGATGAGTTTTCACCCATTGATTGCATACACTGGTTGGTTATACCAATGTATAAGTTATTGTTAACTTTTAGGTACCCACTATTCATTTGATTATTTACCTCTTCAAATTACTTCGTAATGTACCGATTAACCACATAATCTATCAGTATCGCGATTTCCGCGATCTTATTTGCCTAATATTAGGCAAATCTGTTAACCAACAGTTGGGTTGGCACCTATCAACAAATGAGGTTATACGAAATAAAAGTAAAACTATAAATTCACTGTACATATTAAGCATAAGAAAGTTAAAACGCTGTACAAATAACATAGTCATTTTTTTTTTGTCCATGTCGCGAATTTTGCGACAAGGGGTTTCTAAAAGGGGGGCAAATTTTCCATTATTTTTTCGATAGGACGCACCGTTTTCGAGATATAAGCAAATTTAGAATTATTAGATTTTACACTCGCATGTTCCCGAAAATAACACCAGTACGTCCCGTGTTTCCCAAATAGTCAATCAATAATGCTATATTTTGCCACTAACTATTTGGAGAAACAATTTTATTAATTAAATAAACCTCATTCGTTAACTTGCCAGTATTAATCGCAACCATTAGGTTGTTTTATTGGAACTTGTTCCATTTGTGTTTCTCGCAACCATTAGGTTGTTTTGTTGGAACTTTTTCCATTTGTGTTTTTCGCAACCATTAGGTTGTTTTGTTGGAACTTGTTCCATTTGTGTTTTTCGCAACCATTAGGTTGTTTTGTTGGAACTTGTTCCATTTGTGTTTTTCGCAACCATTCGGTTGTTTTGTTGGAACTTGTTCCATTTGTGTCTTTCACACACACACGCACATATTTTAATGTATATCAAAATATGTCTTGTTGTACCATACCCAGTACAGTTGCTCAATGTTTTTTGTCCTATAATTGTAATAATTGTAATTAAAGTTTATTTTAAACTAAATCACCGCCGTTCATATTTGACTAGCCAGCAAGTCGAACAAAGGTCCTTTGACGACGTGTGCTATGTGATTAAAGCAAATGTTCACTTGATATTACAACACTGTAATGAATTCTATGAATTATTTTGTTGATTACAAATTACAATAGCCAGTGCAAAATGCATTTGATTTGACTACGATTAGTTCAATCATTAACCATAACAGATTTTATTACACTAGTTAGTTTTAACAGTAGGTAAGATAATAATTTTATTTGTTACTTAACTTCGATTTTACCGAAGTGGAACTTCTGTTAAAACTGGTACATTAACGATATTTTCGCTGGAACATTTTTTTATTTGATCGAATAATATTTTCTCGATATTATTTACATAAGGGGTCGACACGGGGGTAAGCCGTGACTGACTCGAGCAGTGTTGCCACTGAGTTGTGTGCTACATCAATAATGGTAGGTACATCACAAATACATTTTAATTACCTCACATAGGGCAGTATTATCAACTTTATGATAAATAAGAATTATAATCTCATAACCACATCACGCCTGTTCTCCCACCTATGTTTGAATAGATAAGCAATCTTTATTGCTTTATTGTACATTATTGTCTTGGTTTCACATAATGTTACATGGCACCTGTAACTTAGTGACCTTTGAAGGTACTACCACAAAATTCCAACAGAAGAAGGGAACTTCTCTTCTACAAAATTGATTTACCGATTCATCATATTATCATAAGAAAATATTATGTCATTCTAATTCATGTTACTGGTGAAAAGAGTTTTACTAAAACATTTTGTTCATCTATCTGTCCCCAAGTCACAGGCTATAAACCTAGTTTGGGTGCCAGGAGATAATACTCAATGTACTATATGTTGTACCATATTACCGTACGTGTAACCGTTGTGAACATTGTTCTGGAAATAAACATTATTTTTATTATTTTTGTGTCTTTTTTTCTCACCTCTTAGGCTGGTTTTAGCTACATTTACGGGCCAAAACCAAGTAAATGCAACGTGTGGTGTGTATTAGAGTGTGTTTTTCTTCCTCTAACTGCATGAATTTCCTAACTATTCTGCAGGTGTTTAAGATGGCAGCTTTCTGTTATTATTATTAATTAACATTGCAATAACATCAAACAGCAGTTTGTTGTTATTGTGACTTTTTATTTTCACTTTGCCCACATTTTATTTCAAAGTATGTATACTTATTATTTTAACTGGTTGGTACTAGTATTTAATTATAGTAACAATTACATAGTTTTTGTCTTTTCCTTAGTCTGTTGATAGGTAGCAATCTAAATTATGTCACCCTAGAACTCGGGTACATATGTCATTATCAGTAGTACTCATTAGGTAGTTCTTCCTACATGCAGGAAATTATCCTCTGTGGGACGGTTTTTTTTTATTTTTATTTTTGTTATCTTTCGTAAGTATTACAATGAATACATTACTCTGTATTGATTCTTATTTTTGCGTGGCTTTTACTGAAAATCAGTAACAGTATCACAACTGCATGCCCTATTATATTTTTGTAAGTACTTATTGAAGACAAGAAGACATGTTACATCTGCCAACCCGCACTGGGCCCGCGTGGTGGATTACGGCCCACTCCCTCCCACCGAGAGGAGGCCTGTGTCCCAGCAGTGGGAACATTATAGGCTGATTATGTATGTATGTTATGTAAGTACTTATTGCGTGAGTCATTTTTTGTGGCGTCCTGTAACAGGATTTTGAGACTCGTATGCGTGCTCATTAGAGCATTTCGGATTCAGCATGACCTTTGACGTAAGCGTAAGTATGACTAACTAAATAAACTGAATAACTTTATTCAGTAACGTTACTTTACTATCTTCTTTTTAGTGTGTCGATAGCAATCTAAGTGAACTCGGCCCAGAATAGCAATCTAAATGGCCCAGAATTCGGATACTTGTTTGGCGCCTTCACCAGCGTCCATCAGTTCCTGTAACGTGCAGCTGACAGGACACGCAGGACACGATATTAAGTGTTATACTTTACTATTATTATGGGAATTGACTGATAATAACCTTTATCTATGTATTAACAAATTAGGTTTTTTAACCAGTTGGCAGTAAATATGCTAGTAATTAAGCCATTATTGATGCTTACACTAACGTTTCCCGGTCTTTTCTGATATTTATCCATTAAGCATGGTCGTATTGCGAATAGTATTTGCGTGACCTTGATATTTCTGTATCGAAATGCAAACAATTGATCCTGGCAAAACCAGTGACCTGATTAAAATAGTATCTACTGATTTTGTTTTATATTTACAATAAGTGGGTATGTAGGTTATTTACAACAGAAAAGTTAAGTATGTCCAAGATTTATGATAATAATCAGTTATTATTTTTATTTAAAATTAGAAGCGTGCAAATAACTCAATTATCTTGCTATTTAAATGAAAGCACTTACTCAATAATAATAATTAACAATAATTTACTGTTTGCATTACAGCACATTTAAAATAATTGCGTACTATTCAGGCATGGCCTTTTGTTTTGTTGTGATAAATATTTACTGCATGGCCTTTTTAACATTTACCTACGCTTATAAGTTGTTTACATCAGTCGAAGTAGAATTTATTTTTCGTAACTTATAAAGCAATCATTAGCTGTAACCATCTACCTTGGTAACGATTTATTTACGTGTTGGTAGGTAGGTACAGTGTTACTACGTTCTGTTTTTACTTTAGTATCCAACTATAAACGATCCTAGTCGAAATATAGTCGCTTAACTGATCGTAAACAACTTTCAACGTGCATTATTTTTCAGCGTGCATTCTTCCCCTTTTTTTTTGGTAAATGTTTTCAGCACTTACTTTTATCCTCGTCGCCACTTGTAATGTTCGCTGGGTTAATAAAACACACTTTGACAGATCACTGAGGTACATAGTCTATCCGAAACCCAGAGAACGTCTGCATTCGCCTACGGCCGGTAAGCGACTGCCACGCCAATGCCTGCGCATACACTACAGGATGGATCCGCTGCATCGGATGGATCCGCTGTATCGGATGGACCACTATAACGGCAGCAATTATGGTAGATATTTCGGACAATGCTAGTCTAACAATGGCGAGAAAAAGTTAGCAAACATCAAAATTACCTTTAGGCATTCCACATGGCGGTTTCGTTCTGGAATTATCCAGAAAATCCAGGTCGTACCTCCTAGCCGGAGGGAAGGTCAGGGCTACGTGTCCGTACACACTCACACAACAGTACACTAGTAATAACACTACACTTAATAACGACGCCATCTTGTTTTACGACGCACTCACTTCATCACTTTTGAATTTAGAACGTCCTAATCATTGTTGGAATAAAACTTTTTTTTTTATCTTGTCATTGCGTTTTATTTTTCTCTTTTTTTTCACCGGTGATCAAGGTTTGTTGTTTTTATCTGTAACAAAAGAAAAAAAAATGAATAAAATTGTTAGGTAAATACGAGTGTGGAACCTAAGGCGCGAATTACACAGAGACGGCGCGGCGTAAGGTGAAGGCGCGCCAGGCATGATGCGCTTCAAAACATCTTCATACAAAATGTACGGCGCCGCCCGCCGCCGGCGCCGCCGCCGCGCCACTTTAGTGTAAGGCCTCTGCCTTGGATCATGCGAGCAGCGGGGCGGCGGCGGCTGCGGCGCGGGAGCGGCAGGATCTAATGCGTAAAATCAAATGGACGGGCCTTCGAAAACAGCGGCTCGGGAGCGGGCAACGAGCGTTGCACTCCAGTCAAGTGGAGACCGCCCGCGCGTCTGCATTAGGGATTCACTTCTTCTTTTGCCAACAATGAATCGAGTGTTAGGGATAAATTGTTGTCGCGGTTGTTCAGATATTTCGTTCGCAAATAAAAACAAATATCTCGACAACACAACCACGAACACAACCCTACGCCGCAATAGTGCCGCGCGATCTGCCCGCTGGTTTCGAGAACGGGTAGGTCTGCCGTCTGCGTCGCCCGCGCCGCTACCGCGCCGCCGCCGCCGCCGCCCCGCTGCCCGCAAGATTCGAGGCAGAGGCCTCACGACATGTCGCCTTCGTACATTTTGTATGAATACGTTTTGAAGCGGCGCGGCGGCGGCGTCGTGCCTGCGCAGCGCCTTCACCTTACGCCGTCTCTGTATAATTCGCGCCTAAGATAGAAACACGCGCTTGTAGGATACGACTACATACAAAAAGTAAAGCTCATAGAAATCTCTATTCCTAGACAGCACGTTTCGCCAAAAACTTTGTTGATAGAAAACATTGTTTGTAAGGCCGCTATTCCACTGGTGTTTTACGAGCGTTGGCGCTTCTCCAACGTCTGCGCAGCGCCAACGTTGCACAGGCGCGACGTTAACGTCGCGAGTTTCTTGCAAATCGCAGCATGTGTGCGACGTTAACGTTGCGTTCAGCGGATGTAACGCTTGCCACTAGAAACTCGCGACGTTAACGTCGCGTCTGCGCAACGTTAGCGCTGCGCAGACGTTGGAGAAGCGCCAACGCACGTAAAACGCCTGTGGGATAGCGGCCTAATATCTCGGTCCATATGAAGCACTGTTGACAGAGATCTCTGTTCATAGATAGCACTTCTTGCCGCAAACTTTATTCATAGAAACCATTGTTTCCAAGTACCTTGGTTCTCAGAAACCAATTAGATAATTATTTGTAAGTAAGTTGTATTCCCATTCGCTCGCTCTTGCATTCTATGTTGCGCTTTCTGAGACCTCTCCGTGCTTCGACGGCTGTCATTCGCAGATCTTTGACTGTCGTTAGGACGTTAGGTAGTCCGACGCCCAAGTCTGACAACCAGTCTTACCAAGGGGTGTCGTGTTACCCAGCAACTGGGTTGTGGTCAGATAGGCTGTCGCTCCATGTATAATACTGGTATTCAGCTGCATCCGGTTAGACTGGAAGCCGACCCCAACATAGTTGGGAAAACTCTAGGCTAGATTGATTGATGTAAGCAAAACCATTTAAATAATTAGCACCTTGTATCTCTCACGTAGGTTTAATTTAATTCAGAGGTCGCAATAAGACATGGCTGCAGGCGAAGACAAAGCTCAGATATACTTACTGATGATCACAGGTTACTAAATGTTTTTTTCTTGCGCACCTATGCCTATTATTACCGACATACACCCACACATTCTGCCAGCATTGAGAAGATAATGGCCGTTCACTCATACTTCAAACAATACGTAGGATGTTCGTCTCAAGGAAACAACCAACAACCACGTAGTACCATTGTGTACACGCCGGTAGCCAACCGTGACTGCCTTCTAAACGCGGCGAATTCGCTAATTATTTCAGACACAGATGGTGGGCTAAGAGTAACACCGGTTGGTGATGTTGGACACGAAATCAACGCAAGAAAGGCGAAGTAAGGGTTAAAGGACAGTATTTCCACACCACAAAACGAGGAGCCACTACCGTAAAACGTACTCTCTCTAACTGCCACTTTAACACTTTTTAAAGTTGCTTAGCAAGACGATATTCAACCAACATCATCGTTTCAGCCGAAAGACGTCTACTGCTGGACATAGGCTTCCCCCAAGGACTTCCACTTCGACCGGTTCTGTGCTACCCGCATCCAGCGGATTCCAGCGGCTTCCACAAGGCCATCGGTCCACTCCACCAAGACTATAAGTGCTTTTCAGCAATTTTGTTTTAAATATCCCAGAGAATAAGCAACCTGAAGTGGCAGCCGTAAGACCAATGACTGTTGTGGTAGACCTGTAGCTAGCAAGTGTTATTCGATCTCACGTCATTCGATTTCAAGTAGGGAACCCGACAACCGTAGGTCATCAAGCAGATGCCTAGGAGTGACGAATGACGGGAATCAGCACTTTTTGAACGTAGCTGGGCAGGAGAAGTAGCGCAACAAACTCCCCAGCAGCACACCTGTCTGTTCAGTTAGAAGAACTTGATCATCTTAGAGAGGCTGAAGATTAGCCGAAAATCGAAATAAATGGAATAAGATTGGAGAAACATATGTCCAGCACCCCAATTGAGTAACACACTATCAATAACAATCTGAATCATTTTGATATTGCTAATCCATTGCTTCGTATGTTCGAAAAATTTGCCTACTAAACTACTAAATAACTACGTAAATAACGGAATGAATGTTGTTGAACTGCTAAAATGCTGCCTCGTAGCACGGGATTCCTAGCTGATGAAGATGAACATGATGATAATATCATAGGAATGATAGACAACCTCATGCTAATACGGAAAACACTTCATAACAATGACTGTCTACAAAAGATGAACATGATGATAATATTATAGGAATGATAGACAACCTCATACTAATACGGAAAAGACTTCATAACAATGACTGTCTACAACAATTTGCAATGAAAAACAAGTGTCGATGTTGATGAAAACAATTGTGTAACGAGGGTATGATTGCAGTAATCATGTTACTCATTACACGTAGAACGTTGGTTCGGTAAATAAGATCAATTTCGTTATACGTACTGCATAGGCAGTTACTTTCATAGAAAGTCACCACTCAAATGTAATTTTTTATTAATTTATCAAAAGAAAGTGTGTCAAAATAAAATGTCTCGTGATCTATGGTTAGAAGGACTGCTGTTTGTCTTTTGATGCGAAGTCTGTCTAGTAGACTATGAATCTTCTTTCAGAAAACATGGTCTTCGTACCAGTTCTATCTTAACTGATAGTAAATGGAAATACGAGGGTAGAAAGTGCATATCAAACAAAATCATCGCACATCTCTTCACCATCTGCCTGGCCACTATGTTGGGGTCGCGCTTCCAGTCTATCCGGATGCAGCTGAATACCAGTATTTCACAAGGGACGACTGCCTATCTGACCCAGTTACTGGGTAATACGACACCCCTTAGGAAGGAAAGAGTGGTTGTCAGACTTTTCAGGCTTCTGACTACACGTAACGACTGTCAAAGATCTACAAATGACAGCCGGAACCAACGGTTTAACGGTTTTTTTGAGGGGTCTCGATCTGTAATAGATCCCATCCACGGATCGACCTTGGCAAGCGAAGCCTAACCTTCCATCTACCCGTGCGGCCTTGCATGTCTAATGATAGATAATTCCCTAATCACAAACAGACGATAAGAACAAAATTAGTTGATAATGTTAATTTACAACAATAAATACTGACTACAAGTTACAACCTCCATATCATTAGTAAATTAGGTCAAAAGAGATCAAGATCCAAACACAAGATTACTTATACAGGTACTCATTGTACACTCATTATCTGCAGGATATCGACTTCCTTTCATTACAATAATCTCTAATAAATGGTGTCTCAAATTGACACAATCTTGCGCAAATCTAATAGACAATGACAATGTTAATAAATAAATACATAATAATATCATAATTGTATTATAAATCTTGTTCACAATTTCAACCAAACAGATTGACACCGTCATCATAGCCATCATCATCTGCCTAGCCTCGGATCGGCGTCCAGTCTAAGCGGATGCAGCTGAATACCAGTATTTTACATGAAGCGACTTCCTATCTGACCTCCACAACCCAGTTACTGGGTAACACCCCATGGTAAGACTGGTTGTCAGACTATCGGGCTGATCGTCATTATCATTATTAGTGAATAAACCGCCGAACATGGGCCTCTTCAATCACACAACATTTAAGTCGATCTCCAGCTGCTATGATCGTTCCTCCATCTAACTTGGGGACGACAGCCACTAGGGTATTTTAAAACGAAGAAGGAATACATCGTGAGAAAGAAAAGAAAGAAAGAAAATACATTTATTTAGCACATACTAAAAGACACAGTACACCAGATAGTCAGATAACAGTCGTGCATCAGATAAAAACAAAAATAAAGATAAAAACCTAGAAAACCGGCAAACCAGCGGTGAGGAAACCGGCATGTCCTAGCTAGAACCAAACACTCAAAGACATGTGAGATCTACCAACTCGCACTGGGCCCTCGTGGTGGATAGACAGGACTAAGTCCGAGCAGTTCAGGCACTAATATGCTATTGAACAGATAGACTCAAAGTCCTATAGGAGTTGAATTGTGTAATACTGTTGAATATTTAGACACGAATCCAAAAACGATAATCAATATTCTAAGATAAAGGCTTCTATTTCATCATATACATGGACAGGTGTACAAACAACTTCAAATTGAAGCCAATCAACGTGATGTTGCGTGCAACTTGCCATTTTCATTTTCATCTCCAAAGTGTTGCTTCGATGTAAATGAATTTTAACTTTACTTGTCAGTTTTAAGGTTGGATTTAGTTTGTTAATCTTTTGACAGTATCAGAATGCTGTGTCTTCTACGATTAGGGTTGACAAAGATGCTAACAATACGTTTTACGTTAGAACTTCATGTGTTTAACGCATTTTCTGTTGGTTACTCAATCAAATTAAATTCAAAATATTTTATTTCATATAAACCTACATGGGCACTTAAGAAACGTCATAAGCTAGGGGTTCTAATTAACCGTGTCCGATGGAGAAGAGGGAGTATTCCTATTTGACACGGGGCCAGATAATTCAAAATATCATAATTCCTTCACATCTCGTCCTACATTTCTTCTGTTTCCACTAGGATTCATCTGCAAGTTACTCTACAGTTAGATACATCGTCATCATCACGACGATTATAATCTACTTCAAACACTTGATTTCTTTGCTTCAACTTATCTACTACAATTACAAACCATACAACTGTTTTCCATCAATGTTTGGCCATTTCTTTGCGTCCATTCCTCTCTAAATCTTCTAGTGCCGTCCCTGTATGAAGGTCGATTATCTGGTCGTCACAGTCGGCGGAGCTCTTAACTTTCTCCACAACAATACTTCGCTCTTGTTTATTAATATAATCACTTGTGTTTTCTATAGCTTGGCTGCTGACCGCAACAGATGAATGTTTGGATTCTTTGGATGCAGTAATAGCTTGATTGCTGTTTTTGATGATTTGTTTGCCATATTTTGGAAGTCCCGTAGAATGTTTTGCCAAGACATTAGTTCAGTGGTTTTATATGTTGTAATTCTATAGGCTATTTCCCCCCGAGCTCTGTAAATACTCTTTCTCGGTCCTCGAACGAAGAGCATGTCCAATGATTACGGGGATTTTCCTGAGACTGTTAATTAGTTCAATGGTTTCGGGAATCCCCGTGAATGTTCCCTGCTATCCGCCTGCCTTATAGAACAGTGTTGACTATGTTGGTTCCATCTCTACTCTTTCATAAAGACTGCTATTTCCTTGGCCATTTATGATTTACCTACGGCCGTGTCAAGTCCTCGTGACGATACATTCGATAGCCCATGATTGTGCAAACGTTCGATATAATATTTCGTGATACACACAAAATTGCAATGTTTAACTGTGGACCAATCATCTAAATTACCTCGGAGGCGTTACAAGTAGCTCTGTTTGCCCCACTTGCTAGTAGCTATGATCACGTATCATACAATAATAATACAGTAAATAATAACTCATTTTCATAATAATGTGTTTAACAAAGTGATCTGAAGGGTTTGTTAATGTATTCACGACCAAATAAAAACATAGATGGCCATTCAATTTGTAGAGACAAAAACTCCACTACTATAATAGTCTGGCGCGGAACTAGTTGGCCGCGCCTTGGGTATGTGAGCAGTGGGACGGAGGGGCGGGGCCGCTTTGTCATGACTCAGTACGTGTGTTGCGAACAATAGGTAACCCCGCCGCCCTCACCCCCGTCCCTACCCAAGGCGCGACCAAATAGCTCCGCGTGTACAGAGAAAAATGATATGAGAAAGTTCTGGGAAATTTTCAGAATCACACAAGCTTTGGGTTTTCTCGAATCCCATGGAGTTTCGCTTAGCCTATGTGAGGTGCTTAAATGTTGTAAAGGGATGGTTGGAAGGTACTCTATCACGTCCTAGAAGGAATACTTTGAATTACAATACACCCTATATAACAATAATTAAATAGATTTTCAACTTTATCGCTACAGCATAAAGTTCAAAGTTGATTGGGAAAATTGGACAGTTTAGGGCTCATACCAAATTTAAAAAACCAAGACAGAGGGCTGTCAACAGTAAAGTGCAACCGGTTTCGTAAACATGTGTGCACATAGTGAGGTGTAGTTTGATTGTAAATGCTTTTAAATTTTTGCATGCTTCACTGTAAATTATTGTTCGCAGCGCTATGTCTTGTCTTTTTATTTGGTCTGAGGTTCAAAGTTGATTGGGAAAATTTGACAGTTTCAGGTAGCTTGATGTGCTGGCATCTGTACATCTAAGTAGTACCTATATCTACTCTTGGAAGAACTACTATCTAACCAACAAATAAACACGGTGTAAAGGATATCGACGAGCAAAATGATAAGTAGGTACCATGAATACAGCACATCCACAAAAAATTCAACTCTGATGGGTCCAGAATCATATACTGATTTCTTGGTAACAGTATACGCGACGATGTTCCTTATACCCCACCCTGAATCATCATCATCATCTGCCTAACCTTTTCCCAACTATGTTGGGTTCGGCTTTCAGTCTAACCGGATGCAGTTGAGCAGTGTTGCCAATTTACCGACTTTGTCGCTAGAAATGACTAAGAAAAAGTTTTGACGACAAAATTTGTTTAGCGATATATCTAGCGACTTTTGCAGTATGTATAAATTTAATCAGTTCTAGAGTCATTATTGGATATATTTTTAGTCAACTCGATACAGTGCCAAGAGATACATTATGGAATTCAAACTTTATTAAATTAGTCTCTTTAAAAAAATAAATTCAAATCAAAACATTTAAATTTTTAAATTGAAATTAGTACCTTTATCAGATTTTAATTTTTACTATTTAATGTCGCATGAGTTGGCAACACTGCAGCTGAGTACCAGTATTTTACCCCACCCTGAATATCTACCTAATTAATTCCTAATATTTCCCCTGTCATCGCCTGAGGGTTCGTTACTCACCAAGACTAATGGTTACCGCGATCATTCGCGACGTGGTTATGGTGCCTACGTACGAGTGATCAACAGCAGGAATGTATAGTGAAAGTGGTCGCAGCTACCACCTGCTTGTTATGTACTTCGATTGTGTTTGGTTTTGTATAATTCGTCGTGTCGTCAGTGATAAAGGTCTCGTCTCTCATGTCTCGTGCATGTTGGGGTTCAAATCCGGGCGAGTACCAATTCTTTAATGTACTTCTTCTTTCTTGGACATTACAGACATCGGTGAAGGAGAAACAATCGGTGAAGGAGAAACATCGTGGGGAAACCTGGACTTATCTCATTGTACAGTCAACAGCAAAAGTAGATGACCAAAATCAGAAATTCAATACAATGAACGGAGTTCGCGTCAGAACTGTGTGGCGTCGAAGTGATTCAAACCACTCAACGCCACATCAACGCCACACAGGAATCATTTCGACGCCACACAGTTCTGACGCGAACTCCGTTCATTAGTATTGAATTTCTGATTTTGATCATCTACTTTTGCTGTTGACTGTACGAGGTTCACCCATCTTATTGTAACATCTTATTTTATGTACCTGCAACTTCTCCATAGGTACCTACTATGCTTTGGAAGGCGACTAAGGGTCGTACCGGAGAATGGGCAGCAGCGTTCTCTATGCATTCCACCACCATACCACAGTATAAAGATCATACAGTATTGTAACTCGGCCGTAACCTTGAAATAAATGCCTACAGCCGCGCGGTACGTAAACATGCGATAGGGCTGCCCGCCTCCAGCATTTTAATTACAATTGCCTACTTTGTGTTTCCATTTAGTTTTGTTATTGTATTTTACTGTGTGTAGATACATAAATAATAAAATAAATAAATAATTATACTTTTTTTATATAAACAAATAAAATACTTTGTGAATTGAATAGGAAGTGTTTAATAAAAATGCGTCTTATTTTTTGATTGGTAGATTTAATTAAAAATCCATGTTTATGTTTGAATAACAAATCTTATTTTGCGACCGAAAAATATTTGTGCCTCGACTGAGACGTACGAAATGCCTTATTATTCAATTTTAAAGTATAAAAAATCCGCATTATATTATGTACAAAGCTTAATTAAATATTGTTGTGGGAAACATGGACAAGGTGGAGAAAAATGAATATGTTTTACTTGGTTATAGATACCTGCAGCTACTTTACAATTTATATGTTTGGTTTTAAATGAAGTTCGGAATATTTCCTCATTTTTTCTATACAATGTGTTGATTTGCATCCTAGTCAAATTCAAGGACGTAATTATGCTAATGATTCTCGACCCAAATCAACAATAAAATGAGTAGGTATTTTTTTTTTTTTTTTCTTATTTAAGGAAATCCGTAAGTGTGAACCAGCCGTATTTAAACGCGGCCCGTCTGTTACTAGCCCTATAACCGCGCTTCACACACACACAAATGCATACCATTCATGCAATTCTCATTCGATAAACTCGTAGGTAATCAATCCCATCCTCCAATCACACTCCCCGCGCTGCTCCTAGCCACGCCCCTTTTCCCCGTCTTTCTGTCGGCGCGGCGCGCGGCGCCGGCGCCGACAGTGTGATTGAACTTGCCGAAGTTTTCGCAAGTGCGCTTTGCGAATTTCCGTACATCGAGACGTAGTTACAAAGTGTGATGACGGACAATTACTCAAATGCCGAGTTGGTGGAGATGGTCGCCATCAGTGGAGACAGCCTACGTGGAGCCATCCGGATGTTCGTGGAAATGTATCCCGATCGGGCACAAGACATTCACCCAGGTGATAATGCTGTGCGGGTTACATTTTGGTCGCTGGTTCCTGGAACACCAAGACGCCAACATCCTGTGGATGGACGAGTGTTTACCTAAGAGTTGAAAGTAAGTACACCACGTACTTATACTTAACTAGCACGTCTTTCCATTTCATCAAACGTAGAAAACATCATTTTTAGACTTAGTAGATCGGTACACTAACTAAGGTAGGTATTATTGCCGGCCCTAAGCCCGTTATGTAGGAAGGAAAGTTTCAAATCAACCAATTTAATCCACAAATAAAAACAAAATCATTTAATCATCTGATAACAGGTCAGTGAACTTTTCTTTGGCGCACTAGTATTACTGTCATTAGTAAGATTTCCGTATTCCAATGATGCTCAAAAATGAGTTAATTATCAAGCGAAATTTATGACAATAATGTAGGTGATTTTCGAAATAACCGGTCGGGTCATTGCTACGCGGGGAAAAACAGCTGCATGCATTGTCGCTGTGTGCGTAGTCGGGTGATTCTGTTTTATTTGTATTGAATTAAGGGTGTAATTCTGAAATACTGTTAAATTTCAACAACAAAAAAAAGCAGCGCTTACTAGTTATTGCCCCATAACGTACTTCAATTGATTATTTATGTATTTTATGACAACCTCCTGAACTTTGACGAGGATGCAAATCAACACATTGTATATTCCACAAAATCATCGCTGGGTACAATCAAAAAAGGTTGCGAATTAATCCTATTGTAGTCCGTATATCTTAATCATAGTATAATCTTATTGTAGCACAATATAGCCTACTCGTCATATTAAATATGTACTTGAACTTATTTTTAGTGAAAAAATCGCGCGGTTATTGTTAGAAAAAACAACACACCATCCGTTCGTCACTGGGGCACAGTCGCGACTGTCTGCATGCCGAGCGCATGCCGAGGTCGAGGCGCGTAGGTATAGCTCGCGTTTCGTCCGTTTGTATGAAGTCGAAATACTGTATGATCTTTATACTGTGACCATACCATACTGCGATCGCCAACACGCCTGCCAACCGTGGCGATTATGTCAACCCCCCCCCCCCCCTCCCCCCCTAAGAATGACAAGCACAAGAAGCACAGAACCGGTCGAAGTGGAGGTGCTTGCGGGAGGCCTATGTCCAGCATCCAAATGATGATGATGACGCTTTGCAATGGGCAACTAGCTTCATATTTCTGACAGACCAACTCCTTGACCTGCTTTGAGTTTGACTTAGAGTCCTCTTCACCGTATCCGGCGATAACGACCCACACTAATTTTCCTTCCTTTATTGAGGCCATGGATAACTGCAGTCACGGGCTTAAACGATGCGAGAAGGACGGTAAAATCAATATCCTGATGTCTCAGTTCCGGGAAAGGACTGTCGTCCTCGCCTGTAGTAGAAAAAAACGCAGGTAAACCAACATTATGATGGGTCTCAATTCGATTCGATGTATGAAGAATGGTCACTTGGTCATGAATCTGAGATTGACTGTAAGTAGGTTTGTGGAAACACTTTTAACGTCAAAAATATATTTGGAACGAAGATTCTTAACGCGACATGGGGTAGGGAGTTGACTGTTGACGGCTAGAAATCGTCACGTAGGGAAAAAGCGTTAAGTATATTCGTAGATCCCCCGACGGAGTTCGGGGTTTCCTACATGACTTCGGCGTTTCCATTACAGATGTGTGGAGTTTCTGGCTTGGTTAATCCACGAAACATAAATGATAAAGACCACTGTTAAAACAAGAGAGCCACAACTGGGGCCCGTGGCTAAATAATAACAGCCGCACAGGTCGATCGATGAGGTTAAGCTACGCTTGCCGCGGTTGGTCTGTGGATGGGTGACCATCTTTACATGTAAAGATGATTACGGGAACACCCAAATATTCCGAAATATTTTATTCCGAATTTCGATGTTCCGATTTTCAAAAGTCCGAATTTCATAATACCTAAGAATTATAATCTCTATTATTAAAAATCACGAAATGTATGTTTCCGAAAGTCATAAATGCGATTTGCTTGTTTTCCGATTTTCATATGTTCGAAGAATCAAATGCTCGATGGGTTCTCGGTCCGAAAAACGTCATTCCGATTTTCAATTTTCTGAATAACCTGTTAAAATAGGTACTCCCTTTTTTCTCCTAAAATTGTTTGTCCGAAAGTCATTATCCATAACACGTTTGCTATAAACTTCAGTAACCATAATGTTCAAACATTCGAAATTTTGTTTTACATAATTATCTTTACTTCTAAATCTATTCTGTCATAATATCGAGTACTATAATAATTGAATCTCCTAATTTTGCATGAAATAAAGTCATATGTCCTAAGTATTGTATTATATAATGTGTATTATTCCGAATGTTCATTTATAATAAAATTGTTAGCTCTAAAACGTTTGCTAAAAATTAGGTTTTAGTGACAGAAACGAATCGCTGTAAATCCGACTCCACGCAGTCTTGTCTGCCCTACCTACCTAGAGTGTAATTTAAAATCGCGTAGGCGCGTGGGGCCGCCGGAGAACCGCAGCGCCGGAGCCGTGACAGAAACCATGCCTGCTGCATGTTGCATGCTTGCTTGCATGCTGCATGCTGCGTATTTGCTTCCATGCTGCATGCTTGCTGCATGCTGCGTGTTTGCTTCCATGTTGCATGCTGCATGCTTGCTGCATGCTTGCTTGCATGCTGCGTGTTTGCTTCCATGCTGCATGCTTGCTGGCATGCAGCATGCTGCGAGTTTGCTTCCATGCTGCATGCTTGCTGCATGCATGTTACTTTAAACCCTTTACACAGAAATAGGGGCCCCGCGAAGCGGGGCTCCGTCGATACTAGGATGCAAGAGCGAGCGAATGACAATATAAATACCTTTACCGTGCATCGAAGTCTAGTAGTGTCGCAGTGAAGATCTATCGCGGGTTACCGCGATAACCACGTCCGCACGCATGCACGCATGCACGTTAGTGCATGGAAGTGTAGTGGCGTCGCTGAGACGGGTCTTTCGCAGTTACGTGCATCGCAATATTGTAGCATCGTATTAGCATTTATCGATATTTTGTGCTTCGATATTCCGTATTCTACTCGTATATTTGTCTTGCTATTCAGTTTTACAAGGCGTTTTTATTTCGGAATTATAATTAATTCGGAATTCTAATTAATCGGAATTCGTATTTTTGATGTTTCGAATTTTCATTAATTCGGACTTTTTGTTATTCGATCTATTGGAACTCGGTATTTTGCGAATAGTACTTATAAACGTTAGGAATATTGAAATTTCGGAATTATAAAAATAGGATGAATGATAAATCGGAGTTGTTATATTTTGAACCATTCGGAATGATAAATATCGGTATTTTGAAATTCGTATTTGTGACTGTCGGAATAAAGTTTTTCGTATTATGTAGTGTACCCGATGATTACATGTGAAGACCCTTCCGTGCCTCGGAAAGCACGTTAAGCCGTTTGTCCCGGCTGTCATTCGTGGATCTTTGACAGTCGTAACGGGTAGTCAGAGGCCCGAAAGTCTGACAACCAGTCTTACCAAGGGGTATCGTATTACCCAGTAACTGGGTTGTGGAAGTCAGATAGGCAGTCGCTCCATGTAAAATACTGGTATTCAGCTGCATCCGGTTAGACTGGAAGCCGACTCGTACATAGTTGCGAAAAGGGTAGGCAGATGCTGAGAGCCACAACTAAGGGTCCATCACACATATTATATATATAAGTGAGGGAGATCTGTAGTTACTATGGCTTCCCTTCCCATGCAAGCTCATAGAAAGCATTGTGTAGTAAGTTCGCAACTCGCAGCAGAACAATGACATGCGTGTCCGAGTGTAAGTGTTATGTAAATGATGATGCTATGTTAATGTTATACATGTGTAGGTACTACGGCTTTCAGTCGCGAATTCTCGGTACATTACCGAGTCCTGGGGAAAAAAAAACGAGACTCGACCCCATTTATGTAATACATAATATGGAATGCAATAAAGAATTGAGTACTTATAGAGTATTGACTTGCACACTCTGAAAACAAGTGTAGGTACTTACGACGGTTCGGTTTCGAGTGTATGTTCAAAAGACAGCCCATGCAGTAACTAACAGATGGACGGATGGACGGACAGGGACAACAGAGCCTCAGTACCTACAGAACCCTAAAAATTATGAGGATTCAGTAGTGTGTATTCTGTTTATTTTCTTGATTTATTCCGGTCTAATCCTCTGAATCCCCCTCCACCCCTCCTCGATCCCCTGCTAGTTCGTCTTCTGTTTTATTCTCTGTCTTATCTACATTATCTAGGTTTACTCTTTTTGGCAGGTAAGTACAGTCAAAAGAAAATAAAAGTTTCATGATTTACAAAATTAAATTCAGATTTTTTTTACCTATGACAAAAACTACTTTTTTTATTGCCTCGTCTTTCTTCAGGACGGCTGATCGTGGGGCCTGCTAAATAATAAAAAAAAACAAAAAGAAATACACCCGAATTGAAAGAAAACCTCATCCATTTTTTCAAGACGGTTTAAAACGAGTACTTATAGCTTGTAAATGTCAATTTCGAATAGTTTCTCAATATCCGATATGGTCTAGTGGCTAGGATACCTGGCTCTCACCCAGGAGGCTCGGGTTCGATTCCCGGTATCGGAAATGTCTTTTTGACATTTTTACTCATTATTTTTTGCAACCGGAAAATATTCTGCTCCCATTGTTTCGTTATTTCATAGATTACCTAACGTTTTATAATAATCTTTGCTCAACTTTTATATTGTTCTTAGTTCTTACAGCACAATCTTGGCCAATCTTAACTAGCGTATAACAATTTCTTCATAAAATATTTAATAACCGTAATTTTGTCGTTAGTGCTACTGTATTATTATTCTGACTAATCTAGAATCTATAAAATAATAACGCAACGATCCTTGCTGGTTGCTTAAAAGTGGCGGGTGCACTACCGCCCTCTAGCGGGCAGTAAATACAACTCCTGGACATTACGACATACCTACTATTAAAAATGAGCGGCGCTCCCCGTGTAATATTATATTACAAAAATAAATATCCATGCAAGAATTAAAATAAATATTCGAAATAAGATAGTTCATACCAAAATATTTTTGTAATCCACTTACGTAATGCCATCTAGTGACGAGTAGCGGTAATTATTAATTCATCAATAAGTGTAATGTTCACGCAGATTTAAATAAATAAATAAAACATATTTTCTTCACTACATATAAATAAAGATAAGATAAAGCCATAGTTGTAAAAAACTAGCATGTTGGAAAAATTGTTATGACTTAATAAACATTAGCAGTATGAGTTTTTATAATTTATATTATTAGACATTAAGTGCAGCTAATCCATAAATCATATAATAAATATTAATCAGAAACAGTGAAAATAGTGGTATCTCCGTTAAAAAGCTTGAAATTATCGTGACAAAGTGATTTGGCTCACAGCAATGCCGCCTTCACGGTTACTTAGAACACAATGTTATCAATGCACTTGCATTGAACCTTATCACGTTTCAATAAAGGTTATATTCTAGTAAACTTCATGAGACAATAATGTCCGATTACAATATTAAGTTTGCGTTATATTTGTGTCTTAAGACCTCTACTTAAAGATGAATATCGCATAGTTTGTCGCGATTGTAACAAGAAGGAACTGTTATGTAGGGAATTAGGGATGTCTGTTTAAGGGGGAAGCGCTAAGGTAACCCGCGAAATTCAAATTTTCTTACGTTTTTTGCAATTTGCTGGTCAGTATTAAGTTGTACGTTGATTAAAATATGATTCGCGATCGTAACAAATATGTATTTACGGAATTATAACCATTACAATCAGTAATACAACTTGTTAAGTTAGTATAATCCCCAAATGTCAAGATTTCATGAAATAGTCATTCTTGGGGATTACTTGGTCTTAGAGAGTTGTGTTGAATTTGATGACTTTAATAATAAAAATAATAATAAACTATTTACTATCAGGTAACAAAGACCCATGGATACATACCTTAACCTAAGTATACATAATATTTTGTTAGTAAATAAAACAATAATTATTTACTTAATGATTATAATTCTGTAAATACATATTTGTTACGGCCGCGAATCATATTTTAATCAACATGCAACTTAATACTGACCAGCAAATTGCAAAAAACGTAAAAAAATGAATTTCGCGGGCTACCCTGGCGCTTTCGCCTTTTTTTTTTTTTTTCTTTTTTTTTTTTTGCGGATGGGAAATCATCAAATGACTCCTCCCGCTCTGGGTGGAGCGGAAGGGAGTGTCAGACTCTTACTGACTAAAACCCACCCGTGTTCCTTCCTTAGCCCTTTATGTTCCGGGCCAGCGGTAACCCTTTCGGACAATCCGGCTGACCCGGCAGGCTTCGGCCCTAAGGTGGGAAAGATCAAACGGATTTGTTAATTTGACCTTCCTTGATGAAACGCTGAGGGTTGATTGTAACGATACCGCGACCCGGACATTATTGTAAAAGACAGGTCAAATTAAATTGGGTAGCGAAACTCCGCAGAAGTGACGGGTAAAACACGACAAAATAAAAATCACATGATTTTTTTGTTGGTCAACGACCGCTTGTGGGTTTGGTTTGGTTAGGTACTTGAAGGAGATGGGGTGGTGCTATTCTTTAAGTCCGGCACCACACAGACAACAATTTATAATATTACTATGGATATAATAAAGTTGCACATATAGTTACAAACCATTTTGCCATTTTCTCACCAATAAGTACTTATCAATATTATTTCACGCAAATTAATGGAGATTTTCTTAGCAAATCGTGACTGAGTCAAAGATGAAGCATGTCAAGTAGGTATGATTCCTCGTTTGGTAATGTTGGTATCAATGATGAAACTGTCATTTAGCAAGATGCGCTCATATAACTGTAGAAGATCCTATTAAACGCTTCAGTTATTCATAGTTTTTACCTAAAAGGCGTAAAGTTTAAATAAATAAATGTATTTAATTAGAAAAGATTCCTTCTTCGCTTTAATAGTAGGAAAATACTTTTTTTTTTTTTGGTCTTTGGATGGCGATTTGGGGACCTGCACTACCCATACGACATCAAAACCAAAACATTATAAAATCCAAATTCGTAGCATGGATCTTGAGAAAAACCTCTGTGACAGACGTACAATAAACTGCGGGGACTGCGGGGTGGTTGCGTAAAACCTTAGACAAAGAAAAGTATAGACGGCGGCTAGCTCCATTTCATTTTCACAAGAAAGGGATTAAGTATTGAGTTAATAAAAGTAACAGAAAAGGATAAAGCTATACTATTTCGTCTCTCAGTGCGTGCCAGATTTTTCAAGGCAGCTACTTATGTAGCCCATGTTAGTTAAGTTAGTTTTTTGTCTCATGTGTGGCCACGCTACCCGATGCTCTATAGCTTTCTTACTCTAAGTGTAAAACACTATCAATGGCAATGGGTTGAATTTTGACAGTTCAACAACATTCATTGCGTTATTTACGTTGTTGAGCAGACGAACATATGAAGCAATGGATATATCCTTCAAAATGATACAGATTGAGATCGATTACAAAGGTCCCGTTCTACCTGTTAATGTCGTAACCCTAAAAAATAATAGCGAACTGGTAGCTTAAAAAGGCCACTTTGGCAGAATCATAAAAGGATAACATAAGGGATAGTTAACCGTTAAGTTAATCGTATCAATTCCCATTGGTGAAGCATTTTTCAGTTATTTTTTTTTTGTTGTGCTAAAATACCAATCAATCCGTTCTAAATGCAATCCCAATCTCTTTGATTCTACCTACGTAGTGCAGCGAAAAAAGAAAAACACGGACTGTCTTCGCCATATTACGATTCATAATGTTATCCTTTTATTATTCTCCAAAGTGGCCTTTTTAGGGACCCTGTTTTGCAACTGCTAATCAGCGTGAGCGTCAAAATGAAGGGACCAAATCTCCAATGTCTGTCATACATATATAAAAAAATAATACCATTAATCTACTATTTCCTACCTTTACTATAATTTTAGCTACCTCGTCATATACATAATATTTTAACAAAATGCTTGGTCCCTCCATCATGATATCAAGATGGAGGGACCAAACTGATAGGCTACTCCCTGGAATGTTCTACCTACTTTGTGTTATAATACCTTAATTCTACCTTAATATTATTGATTTTGGCTGTCCGAAATATATATCGTTTTAAAGATATCGATTATATAAGTTGGTCCCTCCAAATTGATGATTCAATTGTTTAGTGCAGCAGGTAAATGGGTGGTTTATTTTGGATCTTCGAAGGATAAATATTTAATACCTATTTACTACCTTCCAATCGTGCAAAATTTGTTACGTTAAAGTTATTTTAACTAGCCAAAAAAAATAAAAAATAAGTAGGTACAACGTACAAATTTTAATCGTAGTAGCATTAATAAAGGCGTTTTTTTAATAAAAATAGCACAATAATATCTAGCTAATATAAAATGTATCTTTAGTTTTATATATTACTATGTAATGGTTCATATTATTTAATTCTCGTAATACTCAATGTAGGTAAACACAAAGAAAAATATTGAAGGTAGGTACTATTTACTACCTTCAAATCGTGCAAAATTTCTCACAGTAATTTATATGGGGCAATTTGAATGGCCGTAATAAAATATATTTGTTTTATTATTCCAGTTATATTTATTGCAATTAACAAAATTACACATTTACTTAATCTACCTGTATTGTAATTAAGTGACGTCAACTAAGAAATGATTTCAAGCGAACGAAATCGCGGGCCGCCGCTAGTATGAAATCAATGACTGAAATAATTCTGTAATATTAATCTCCTTATTTTGACTGATTAGGAATTCATCTATGTTGATTTTTTCATCAGAAGAGAGCTTAAAAAAATACTGTGTCGGTAAACACAGTTTTCTGAATATCTAGGGATATTGCGCTCTTCCTTCCCCTCTTCATGATAAATGGGTAACTATTGTTATAGCAACTAAACGGAAAAATGATAATGAAATCACTGTAAATACAAACAGGCGCGACACGCGAGATAATCGCGCGCGACACAAAGGCACCGCTCGTTGCGCGACTTGCGGTGCCTTTGTGTGGCGTGCGATTTTATCGCGTGTCGCGCCTGTTTGAACGAGCCTTTAGCCAGGACGCAGTTATCGCAAACAGCCTCACTACAATACAATCCATCGACTATGTTTTAGAGCTGCCTTCAATATTTTTCTTTGTGTTTACCTACACTGAGTATTACGAGAATTAAATAAAATGAACCAATAAATAGTAATAAATAAAAACTAAAGGTACATTTGTTATTAGCTAGATATTTTTGTACTATTCTTATTTTTTTTTTTAAACCGTCTTTATTAATGCTACTAAGATTAAAATTTGTCCGTTGTACCTACTTATTTCTTTATTTTTTTTTTTTGGCTAGTAAAATAAACTTTAACGTAAGAAATTTTGCATGATTGGAAGGTAGTAAATAGGTATTAAATATTTATCCTTCGAAGATCGAAAATAAACCGCCCATTTACCTGTTGCACTAAACAATTAAATCATCAATTTGGAGGGACCAACTTATATAATCGATATCTTTAAAACGATATATCTTTCGGGCAGCCAAAATCAATAATATTAAGGTAGAATTAAGGTATTATAACACTAAGTAGGTATAACATTCCAGGAAGTAGCCTATCAGTTTGGTCCCTCCATCTTGATATCATGATGGAGGGACCAAGCATTTTGTTAAAATATTATGTATATGATGAGGTAGCTAAAATTATAGCAAAGGTAGGAAATAGTAGATTAATGGTATTATTTTTTTATATATGTATGACAGAGATTGGAGATTTGGTCCCTTCATTTTGACGCTCACTAATCAGCCAGTTTTCCATAGTTTCTATCGACGCGGGCAAATTGTCCATCGTCTGCTCAGCGTTTTATACACTCACCGGCACGGAAACTTGGCCACTCGTGATTTTGCTGATTATTTGCATTAAAAAATTTGCATTTGCATTTATGACAATTAATTAAGGGTAAGTGGCTTTAATACGTGTCTCTTATGCTTTAAGAACTTAGAAATTAAAAGATTACCTCACCAATAAATCAGTTTTTAAAATCACGCACTTTCACTGAAATTAGGAATTTTCCACTATACATTTAAAAACACTACAAAAAAAAAAATAAGGTTTTTTTCGTTATTGTCTATACGTTTTAATATCGGGTGTTTCCTCCTCTAGCCCTGATAACTGCCTGCATTCGATCTGGCATACTTTGGATGATGTTTCGGACATCAACTTGCAGTATACTGCGCCAAGCGGCCAGCGCTGCAGTTCGGAGCTGGTTGAGAGTTTCCGGCGGGTTGGAGCTTGACTTTATCTTTCTTTTGAGCATGTCCCAGATATGCTCGATTGGGTTTAAGTCTGGGCTACGAGCTGGCCATTGCAATTTTTGTATGCCAACCTCTTCCAGATATTCTTCAACGCAATGTGCAACGTGTGGGCGTGCATTATTGTGCATTAGGAGGAATTGGTCGTGTCCAATGAACCCCGAATATGGCATTACGTGTTCCTGAAGAACTTTCTCGATGTATCGAACAGCTGTTAGCCAATTATCGACGATAACCAACTCTGTACGTGCGTCGGAACTTATACCTCCCCATACCATTATTGAGCCTCCATGGAAACTCACTGTTTGAGTGGTAGTAATGGGTAAAAACCGCTCTCCTCTTCTTCGCCACACTCGTTCTCGACCATCTGGAGAACGTAAAGCTATTCGACACTCGTCTGTGAACAGTACTCTAGCCCATTGCTCGTGGGTCCAGTTAACGTGTTCACGTGCGAAGTGAAGTCGAGCTACTCGGTGCTGTCTGAGAAGTTCTGGACCTCGTGCTGGTCTACAAGCTTTTAAATTGACTTCCTCCATTCGTCTTCTCACCGTACGCTCACTAACATTAACGCCTCTTACAATTTGAAGCCGCTGGCGTATCTCAACAGCGGTCAGGTAGCGGTTTCTCAAAATCTCCAGGACAATAAAGCGGTCGTCTCGGTCCGATGTGCACCTTACGCCTCCACTGCCTGGCCTGCGGGTGTACTGGCCTGTCTCCTGGTATCTTTTAAGGGCATATTGCATTGATGACCGTGGTACGTTAAGAGCAATAGCAACTTCACGCTGTGTCAGCCCTTGGTTAATTAACGCAACGGCTTGTGAAACCTGTGCTGGTGTTAGAGGCATTTTTATTGCTTTTAAAGCACCTTTACTTATTGAATTAAAAGCATAAAATCACAATAATTCAAAAACCGAACAGTAAACTTTTCACAACACACAAATTTAAAACGTGAACTTAGTCGCTCAAATGACCCGATTCAACTGTAAATTAAAAGTTTCGTCGTGGTGCACTTAAACATAATGGATTACCCTCTTGAACTAAAAGTAAACATTTTTTGACATACCTGCACAACAAACATTCATCAGAAACACTTTAAACTTTTGCTATCGTGAGATAAGCGCTTGGCCAAGATTCCGTGCCGCTGAGTGTACAAAGGATGTCGATTAAGTATAATTTATCAAATTAATCATATCAATCATTTTAAACAAGCGACGATCGAATTCGTCTGTCAAATTACGCAAAACAGCATCTCTATTACGACTCCAAAAAAAAAGAATTCACTTCATACGATTGCCAAATTTTATATCGATTTACACACGTAATCGAGTTGGTCAAGTCGGATTAATTACTCTTTACTGCTCACACTTGACCATGGCTGTGGCTTTACACAATATGTTTTGAAATTCAGCAAGTTGTAAAAGCGTTATGTATTTTATTTCTTGGCTATAAACAAAGCGATCATGTTTATATGTTTGAGTCACTGTTTTGCATGATTCAGGCTATTACTATAAAATTGATAAGGTTGCTACTTGATAAGCTGTAGATATAGTATGTTGGGGTAGGTTTTACACTGGGGTGAGGCCGTACCGCCGTATGAATCAAATTCTCGACTAATTTGGAAAAATTTTTTCTCATGCTGACAACATTGTGTTCTGCGTCACTTTATTCTGACCCTCTCTGCTGGGCTGTGAGTCTGGGTAGGATAAAATGTCGTGTAAATGACCCGTTCGACTTATTTTTTAGCCACGAGCCCCTCCTTAGTACGGACGGACATACCAATGAGAGAAATTCCATGGTGCAGGTACGAATAAATAAGTACTTATCAATATGTACCTACTGAGCTGTAGGAAAAACACTTTCGCTGGCTTGACGTAACGAAACGCGAAGCTATGCGAGTACATGGGAATTACTCGATAAATGAACCTGATATAACTGTTATTAAATACTTTTCGGAGTAAGTAACAGTTCTTTTGATCAGTGACTGGGGTGTCTGTTACACTAGTCTTCACAGCCCTTCTAAACTTTTTCTAAAATTAGAATTATAAACTGAACTTGCGTGTTGGCGTGCTTTCTATTCCTATTCGAATTTAATTGTCAAATTTTAAAGCAATAATATTAAGTTGACCTTTATTTTTCTTTTAAATAATTAGGGGGCCTAAAAAGGCCACTTTGGAGAATCATAAAAGGATAACATTATGAATCGTAACATGGCGAAGACAGTCCGTGTTTTTCTTTTTTTTCGCTGCACTACGTAGGTATAATCAAAGAGGTTGGGATTGGATTTGGATCAGATTGATTGGTATTTTAGCAAAGACAAAAAAAAATTAACGGTTAACTGTCCAATACGTTATCCTTTTATAATTTTGCCAAAGTTGCCTTTTTAGGCCGCCAGGTTATTAGAGTTTAAGGTTACTCGACAATAGATGGCATAAATATTAATTTGAATTTTTGGTCTTCTAAATTCAAATTCGCGATTGGAAAGCGCGACGGTAAGCGCGAAGTGGCACGTACGTGAGATTGCCGGACGCAGCGAAAAGCGCTCACAAAAATCGAAGAAAGCATTTTGCATTTGCATGTTTTTTGTTTATATAGAAATTATACACGAAAGTGAAGTTTATTTTACGGGTTTTGTCAATTAGCACTGTGTGAATTGCGATACTTTATGTTTATTACTTGGCATTATCTAATGTTGATTTTCTTATATTACGTGCATTAGTAAACGCAAATTTACGGAGAAGCGATTTTAGACGCGTTTTTTTGAATTAGGGCGTTTTTTTGCGGCCGAGCCCGCGGATGGCACCGACGCGTCCCACGCGGCGTTTATCGCGGCGGCGCACGCAGCGGCAATTCTCGATGAAGCTATGTCCTATGCTATGTGCCGCCGCGATGCCCGCCGCGTGCTTCGCTACACGCTAGAGGATTCGCCGCGGGCGCCGCGGCGGGCACCGCCACGCTTCCCGTCTCGCTTCTCTATGAACATGGTCGTATATTGCCATAAGTTTGTGTTTACGCGTGCGATGATGCGTGCCGCTTCACGCGCCGCCCCACCGTAAACAGAAAAAACGTCCGACGCGCCGCGAGACGCCACGCCACACGCGACGCGAGACGCCCCGCGTTTCCGTAAATGAGGCCTTAGTCATATTTTTGCATAAGCAATGATTAAGAACGGCTGTGTATTTCTTGAATAATTTCACTGTTCTCACACAGCCTTCCGTAGTTATACGACATTCTTGTATCAAGTTTTCTCAGTGTTGCGAGCGGTAATTAAAATCTCGCGACACTCACCTTTGAGGCCGTTATCTGCTAACTGTATTGCTTGCCCTGTAATAAGCGCACACGACTTAACAATGGCTGAACAGATCTAATTACACAAAATTGTCCCCGATCGTATCTAAAAGCTTTGTTGTGGCAACACTGAACGATTAGAATCTGCGGTAAATATGTGAAAGTCGGTGACAATGATTGGATGTTATTACAACCTATTATTCTTGTAAGACGTTAGTTTCGCTATTAAATAAAATAATGTTGATGATCTACTGTCAAGCGGAAGGTAATTTATAATTAATATTATTTGAAATGATAAACCGTATTTTCTAATGAAAGAACCATTTCAGACGTTGCTCGTTAAAACATACTTTATTACTGGTATTTCTTATTTATAAATAATGTCTAGATATCATAAACTATCCGCATACACATTTATTGGTATTTAAGTCTTTAAGTTACTCTGATATCTAATTTCTTAACACTTTCACATTGAATAATGAAATAAATTCATTAATAAAGAAAGGAAGTCTACAGAATTTTAGTCAAAGCGATAACGAATTAAGATGTGCAAGTGGAAGTGAAATTCCAGAAAAAGTATGTTTTCTTTTCACCGGTTTGTTCATTTTTACAAACCTGAAATAATGATTACACCACATTAGCGAGTAATATGCGACGGGCATGCTTGAGACATTCAGCCGCGCCCATCACTATGAAAAATGTAAATCAGATCTTGTAAGTACATGAAGAGAGTGCGCCACCCACTTGTTGTCGTTCTGACACTTTCGATTTTTATCTGTCAGTATCTTCATGGTCACTTTAGCTTGCGGAATTGTAACCTCTAGTTACATTAAAGTCAAGTGAGCGTTGAGGGCGTTGCCAGTGTTGCCAACAATCATAGCGTGATCATAGCCACCCAATTAATGATACTTAACCCGTTGAAGGACACTGACACAATAGGCGTTTTATTGGTATTTTGTCGAGAGGCGGTGAGTGTCTCGCAAAGTGTTAATATAGTTATCATTGTCACTTATCACTTCAGGCAAAATTTCACTGAGCAACAGCCACTTCTCATTCACAATGATTATCGAGGTTTACAACTGCCACGTGATATTTAGAGAAGAGATTGATTATCTTCTTAGCGTGTCGATGGATAAAATAAAAAAAATAACCATTTTTTTTTAAATTCATTTGGCCCAAAAATTCAGCAACGCGGATACCATTCGCTGACGCTGCCATCACCTCTGCCTCACTCAGAGCCTGCCATGAACACCCACTTGCGGAGGTTGTTCTTGCTGTTGCTACGGCCTACTTGGGTGCGAAGTCTATAGAAGTTTATAGTCTACTAGGAGGAGCAGCCCCCGCGGATTCACCCGCATAAGTGTCGATCCCGTGGGAATATCAGAATAAAAATTATCCTATGTCCTTCCCCGGGATGCAATCTATCTCTCTGCCAAATTTATCGAAATTCGTTCCGTGGTTTAGGCGTGAAAAGGTAACATACAGACAGACAGTTACTTTCGAACTGATAAAATTAGTATGCATGTAGATTGATTATGAATCTGGCATAGACACAGCTAAGCATAGATTACCCACAAAATTACATGAATATTTATACATTTGAGCACAGAATAGTAATATAAGCATCAAAATTTATGAAGTATGATAACTTATAAAGTTATAAGTGCTTATAACATAACATTCGTCTTTTACTTATTATATTGAAGGACTATCCACGGTGCCGGTGGTGCAATTAAACAATATAAAACACTAGTGTTGTTTCTTCGAATAATAATGATGTTTTTATTAGCAATCCTTTGATGGACGAGTTCTCTTTTCGGTGAGGCCATTTACGGCACCTTTCTCTCATTATCATACGCATACTTTTCAATAACAATCAATGAACCCGGTGTATTGTCGAATTGTGGTTCAGTAAGGTATGCATCGATTACCGCTATGCAAATAGCGAACATGCTTGGTAATTGTGAGATTAAACTGACGATGACGTAATAACTGGGGTTTCTTTATGTAATTCCTTTCGGAAATCTACCGCCGCTGTGCCTTTGCGGCAAATACTTGTTTTTTTTTTAGTTTTCTTCATTTAGGTGATCAACCATTTATCAGTTCCTTTTGTTCTGAATCCTGAAATTGCTTCTCTTTAAGAATTCTAATTTGCTGTTGTTATTATAATATCGGACTAAAGTTGCTCTACTAGAAATCCCAATTTATGAGACGCGATACGTACGACCGTTTAATTTAGAATCGGGCCCCAAACCATGTCACCAATGAGGCGAATGATTAATTTGTATCATTTTCTTCTTTTGCTTTTGCTGTAGGGCAATTCATTGACGTTTGTTTGTTACCGCACAAACTTTCACAGTGTCCAACCAACTAGATTTAAAAAGGAAACATTTACAACAACATGATCCAGCAGTATTACTTAGTCACTTAATACGGTTTCGTCTAAAACGAACTGGTTAAGAATTCGGAGTTAGCAGCCATATTCTGAAAGTAATGAATAATTGGTAGCCATTAACATTCTAGGTCTAATAATGCACGGCATTCATAGTCATTTCCGCGTATTTCATCTTTGTTCCCGATTCGGACCGTGAAAGAATCTTGAAGATAAAAGTTACGGCCATAACAAAACGCCCATAAAACGTAATCGGTCAGCGGTTACTTGATATTTGCGTAAGATGGAAAGTACAGGTGCACACACTGAACTGTCGATGTCGGCGTCCTTTGCAATGAACAGGCGACGTAATTTCGGAGAAAATTTCTTACCAATGAGATTTTATTGAGAGAGTTTTGTAGAAACTTTTTGCATGACAAATGATTTAGGAGTTGTCATCTTTTTGTGAGATCGCCCGAGGTGCCACACAATGGTTGTTGGAGACCGTGTAGTATTTGACAGCAAATGATACCCTGGAGGCTTTTGTATATTGGATCTTGTTAAGTTTTTATATCTTCTAGCTACAAAATACTTGATATCAACAACGTGCTCTTCATAATTTATTTATGAAGCTAAAGCCTCTTCCAAATCCAACACCAACTTATTCCATAAACTTGGCAATACTTATTAAGAAACGAAGGTCGACAACCAAAAAATATTTTGTATTCACATCTCCGAATAGATTAGTAAGAGGAGGCGGGTGGTTAATTGCGAACAATGATCATCCCACGCTGACGCAGCATAACCCACTAACTACAAGGTTGCACCTACATACGTAAGAGGTCGCGAATGACACCACCGATCACCGACGATAGAATAATATGACAAACATGTCAGAATTCCAGTTTGCTGAAGATTGATGGAACTATTATTGCTGTGGCAAATGGGACAAATTGTTATTGGAATGAAGTATCGACTGTTTATAGTCTTATGCTTTATAAGAACCAGGTTTTAAAGCGATGCTTAGGCGTGAATCTGTAATTAATTGAATGCAGATGAAGTTTTTTTTGACGGTTTTGCAGGAGATTACTAGGCTTGAGCATCGTTCTCGAATAGAATTCTTGATGACAGGTAAATAATTCGACACTTCAAAGAATCGTTACTTCTGCTAGTGTATTGTGTACCCACATCATTTACTTTCATTTAATAACGTGAAACCACATGCAGGTGTAAATTACAGTAATAACTCGTTTTGATAGCATCAAAATGTCGCGAATTCTTTGAAAAACAGCGCAAAAAGAACCCACATTTCTGGTCGCTGGTGAAATTGTGATTTCGCCAAAAAAATTCATTAACGGCTACATCAAGTTTGTAGCTTGCAATGAAATCATATTTATGAAAGGTGTCTGGTACAAGTGTGGCGTAATTTGATCCAGAAATACTGATATGGCGTGATTTATGTAAGAATTTTTGATTTATAAGTAAAAGTTTGAACACAATCAAAAGGTTGGGCTAAGGTTTTGAATGATAGCCATTAATTTGAAGATAAAGAAAGTATTTTTATTAACGTTGACACTGAGAAGCGAACTTTATCTGATTGATTGATTGTAAACTTTGATCGAGTTCTATGTTCTGACAGTGTCGCAGTATTAGTGAAATCTATAAATGATTATGTTAAGCAAAAGCTGATAATGTAGTTTTTGTGAGAATAACAACTTAACACTTATAATCTAGTTCAACCATTTTAAAGCCCAGCTTAAATATTACAATAACATATTACGTACTCCACTGAAATTTCAGCACAAAACTCACAAAAGGCTACAAAAAAAATGATCTTGAAACATTTACGGAATGTCCTTGTCTATGCTCAGTTAGCGAAATTATGAGTTCGTTGTTAAATAAAACATCACGTAATCTGTATGTACGGTAATGCATTGGGCATGCAGTTTTTGTCACGCACTGTCCAATGTCGGCGAGCAGCCGTGACTACCACGTAAACATATTGATATTACACTAATCTAGCTTTTGTCTGGAATGTAGATAGACCGCGTTGTTGGGAGATAAAGGTCCTTGCCACTTCATTCTGTGGAATGTGCTGGTTTAACTTAGATAACCTGATTGTTTTAATAGTTAGATAGAGAGTGATAAATAGGCAAAAATGTATATAAGAAGCAGCCGATCTATCTTACTGTGAACATGTCACCGTGAAAGCTTTGGTGAATTAAGCTTGAAGTGACAAGTGGAAAAAACAAAACAGTTCACTTCGATTCAAGCCAAAGTGGGCTTGAATCGAACTTAAGTTTTCGAGGTGAGATTTTTACAGAATAGACTGAGAGGACACTACTAGGGACTAAGACTACCCGTATTCAGAAGTATTGAAGCGATCACTACCTACTTTAGTGTGCAGAAGGAAAGCATGGAGCTTTACCATTCGGTAAAACTCCATGCTTTGCTAAACGAATGGCACCAAGAGACTTCTTGCACTGGAACAATTAAGGCAACACAAGTCATAACTCACAAGATTGAATGAAGCAATCAAATAACCCCAGTTAACTGAACGATTAACGCAATACAAATTGCAGGCGACAAAAGTAACCGTTTACCAGAAGCCCTTTTTACTATCAATGTTGGCCAATCAGGGGCTGGGAATTCTCACGGCATGCTTTCAATGTGCCGCCAACAATAAGTTTGTAAGTAACTCGTAATATTGCGAAATATTACTCATAATTTTGATCCATTTCACGTCTTTGTGCCAGCCAGGTTCAACAACAATTAAAATTCTAAATTCTTATCTAAATATTATACACAAGCGTGATTTAAATGCGAAAGTGTGGGTTTGTTCTGCGTTCATAGATCGAAAATTTATTCAAAATCTTGAAATTTTGTAATTTTTTACGTGCTATCTATTAGGTACAAGAACGCAAGGAAGTCTTGACCTCAGTGAATAAAGATGTTCTAGATAAGTATCTCTAGAATGGAAAAAACATTACAAGAGCAGGCAGATATTATTTCATAAAGATTTTTTATGGTGAGAAGTTTTGGATTAGGCTTCTGCCTACACCACAGAGGTCAATAAGGTTAAGGTTGCAGTTGTAAACAGTAATCATAAAAAAAAATTTCGTCATTAACTCTGCGATTATGATCATTAATCCCAACAATTGTGGCTATAATTAGTGGATTTAAACCATCAGCCATCACGATTGGCTTGACCTCACTGATGAATTAAAAAATAATTTTCATCGACACTACATTACTACGAAAATAAATAAATATGTTTGTCGTTTTTGTTTTCTAAGATGTTTTTAAATTTGTGTGTGTATGACCAGAGGGCCTAAAAAGGTCACTTTAGCAGAATCATGAAAGGATAACATTATGAATCATAATGGACAGTTAACTGTTAATCGTATAAAATCAGATTGGTGAAGGATTTTTCAGTTATCTTTTTGGCTGTGCTAAAATACCAATCAATCCAAATCAAATCCCAGGTTATTATGTGCTGAAAGAAAGACACAGCGTCAGAGCAAGGCCCTTGCTGGTGAGTGAAGACACTATGAAAACCTCAACGGTCGGACGCCGGATCTAACGGTGGCGCCCCCTGCCGGAGATGGAAGGTAACATCAACATAAATCCATAGAGAATCAGGTATGTTTTTCAACTCTTTGATTGTACCTACGTAGTGCAGCGAAAAAAATAAAAAACCGGGCAAGAGCGAGTCGGACTCGCGCACCGAGGGTTCCGTAACATCCGGGTTTATGCATAAGGTTTATGTTTATGAAATTAAATGTTTATTTTTATTTTCGAGTTCATTGAATGAATGGTAAATTGCGGTTTACGATTTATGACGTATTAAAAAAAAACTACTTACTAGATCTCGTTCAAACCAATTTTCGGTGGTAGTTTACATGGTAATGTACATCATATATTTTTTTTAGTTTTATCATTCTCTTATTTAAGAAGTTACAGGGGGGGGGACACATTTTACCACTTTGGAAGTGTCTCTCGCGCAAACTATTCAGTTTAGAAAAAAATGATATTAGAAACCTCAACATCATTTTTGAAGACCTACCCATAGATACCCCACACGTCTGGGTTTGATGAAAAAAAAATTTTTGAGTTTCGGTTCTAAGTATGGGGAACCCTAAAATTTATTGTGTTTTTTCTATTTTTGTATAAAAATCTTAATGCGGTTCACAGAATACATCTACTTACCAAGTTTCAACAGTATAGTTGTTATAGTTTCGGAGAAAAGTGGCTGTGACATACGGACGGACAGACAGACAGACAGACAGACGGACAGACAGACAGACAGACAGACAGACAGACATGACGAATCTATAAGGGTTCCGTTTTTGCCATTTGGCTACGGAACCCTAAAAACACGGACTGTCTTCGCTATATTTATAATTCATAATGTTATCCGTTTATGATTCTCCAAAGTGGCCTTTTTAGGCCCCCAGTTGTATGAACGTAAACGAGGCAACAGGAGTATGTAAGGGTCGTAGCATGTGGCGATCTGTATAGTTTCTGCCTACCCCCATGGGAAGAATGCGTGAGTTTATGTATGTATGTATGTGAATGGTATACAATAAAGTGTTTCATAAATATTGAAATAAGATTTGTTGGCATCGCAACAAGAACAATGTTTGTCGGACTTGTCATTAAGAGCGTTTACACCGTACGGCATTTCATACAAACTTTCAAGCCCTTGTTTTTCGAAATGAATGAACCGATTTTAATGAAACTTCTTACGTATAAGCAGGATAAAAAGGTCTAAAAAGTTAGTAGAGAACATTTTCGAAATGTCTTATTTAAAAAAAGATAACTGGAAATCTCTGTTTCTATGGAAAATTTAAAATCGGCCTAATTTGGCTGTAACACTATTTTTCGAAAATGTTTTCTACTAACTTTTTAGACCTTCGTAAAATAAAAATTATTAAGCGATTTTAATGAAACTTCATACGCATAAGCAGGAGCTTATGCGTATGAAGTTTCATTAAAATCGCTTCATTCAATTTTAAAAATAAGGGCTTGAAAGTTTGTATGTGATGCCGTACGGCGTAAACGCTCTTAATTTAACCATACCTCCTTGCTTATAAGAATAAGTGCCAACAACTACTACTTAGGAACAAAAAAAATACACGAAAACCACATTTCATTCTCTTACATAAAAACTGCAAGAATTAAGATACGTAGTAAAGCTAAGTTGGTAATTGTGTGCCTATTACTAAAGACTCAAACTCCATCCGCTTTTAAATTCGTTAAAGATGGCCTATCGATAAGCTAACGGTATTCGTTTTGGTTGTTAGCTTAGATGACGAAATGAGATAAAAATAAACAATACAACGTTTTAACAATTACGCACTAAAAAAAATTGCACTTACATCCTTCTTAGAGGCGCTCCAGCGCGATCTGATCTGAAAGAAAGAAACAAAATCAATTTATGTTATAAGTAGAACATGATTAAATATGATATGATTACATAATATTTCGAATGAAAAGAAATAATTATTTATTCATTCATTTTAATGTCAATTTTTGTATTTGAATAGTGCTCCTACTTGTCAATAGATGGCGTTGAAATTAATCTTGACAGCAATCTATTTGTGAAATGTCGCACGGTCGCACGCATTGTGGTAGCGGAATGTAAGTTGCGAAATTCTGTAGCGACTTAATTACAAGTCTTATTACTATTTATGAATGTAAACAATCTCAGATACTACGGTAGGTACCGACGTGGGCTGGCTTGGTAAAGACATTTCATTGTTTAAGCTGATGGGATTTGCATACGCGTTAACATTTCGCAATGAACGCCAGGTGCGTATAGATTGATCGTTGCGACAGCACTAGTGGCAAACAGGTTCCATGGCCTCGTTAATTTGAGAAAAAGTTACGGGTAGGGAATAAAAAGTGTTGGGGAAAATGCTAAAAAGATATTGCCCCGGGTGAGGATCGAACTCACGACCTTAAGATTATGAGACTTACGCGCTGCCTACTGCGCTACCGAGGCCGGTGATAAGAAGGTTAAAATGAGCTATTGGATTCCGCAGTACATTAAAAAGTTAGTATGGAATTGGATACCCATCTGGCTGATTTTACCAGTCAGATATGTTTTATCCATGAAATAAAATTGACGTCTGACAGTTCTACTATAGGGAAACTGTCAAAAATTCAAAATTTATTCGCAGGATAAGACTTAATCTAGTTATATTAATTATAATTATTATTCGCAGGACAATTCTCAAACTTTGGTTTCGTGCAAGAATGAAATATGAAATAATGAAACGAAGTAAATTAATTTATCGATTTACCGCGGGCTTTAACAGTCTCGGAATGCAGTTTAAGCATGTTCATTGTAAGTTAAACCTTACGAAATGTTTAATTTATTAGTGACATAACCTAAAATGAGCTGAATTACCTTTAAATTCCGATTAGTTTGTTTAATATTATTGTATTTGTTTAAAATGTTTACTTCCTATTAGATTGGTTTGTTTGTGTTGAGTGTTGAGCAATAAGGGGTTTATGTATAAAAGTTTATTTTTAAGTGACGTTTATACGTCAAAAATGTAAGTATAAGTATAATCCGAATTTTAATTAGCTGCAGTAAAGTGACACTTCATAACTCATTTCGGACTGAGTTTAGAGATATGCATGTCAAATAAGTATCGTTTGTTACACTATTCTGTAAGTACTAGAAATGGCCGCACAAAAACAAATAGACGCCAATTTCAGTCATTAAAGCTGCGTTTCCATTATGCAAATGACTTGCATACAAGTTGCAAGTTGCATGCAATTTGTATAGTGGAAACCACAGCTTGCAAACAAGTTGCAACTAGTATGCAATTAGGTTTAAACTTGTACACACAACACTCAAGTCAGCTCATTTGCATAAAAGTTGAAAGCGCATGCGCAGGTGTATAGATTATGTGCAGGATTATTACTTGTATGCCACTAAAATCTTGTATGCAAGCTGCAAGTTGATCAAATTCCTGTTGTCAATTCAAATCACTAGCACACAAGTGTGACGTCATTCTTGCATGCAAGACTTGCCTAATGGAAACGCGGCTTTATGTACATACTTAACACATAAGCTGTCATTTTACTGCATCTAATTAAAAGTCCGACTATAGTTAAACAGTCGCTAATCACTAATTAATTTTAAGGAACAACGTTTATGACTATGGCGTTTGTGTTTCGTACGGTCTATAGGTTTGGGCTTTTATCAAGGGCTTATATTCGGGAGGTATCTTGTCTATGCTTATTCCTTCTGCGTAGCGAAGAAGTCTTTGCCTTGCAATAAGATCGGATGCGCTAGGAAACCCGAGAAATTAAAATTTTCTTAAGTTTTTTTGCAATTTGCAGGGAGCCTAAAAAGGCCACTTTAGCAGAATCATAAAAGGATAACATTATGAATCATAATGGACAGTTAACTGGGGCCCTAGTCTGCTATTTTTATAAATTCGTCATTCCGACACGATCCCATCACCATCCCATTGTCATTTTGCTGTAAGTTCGTAATCTGCTAAATTCATAATGGTTGATCATTGGTCGGTCAATGGCACAGAAATTATACGATACTCGTAACGAATTAAAAGCAATAACCGCACAATGACGTTCTATGGTAGGTCACTGATCAAAGGAACTGTCAAAATTTTAGCAGATTCCCGCATAAGTCAGTAATTCATTTTTCATTATGTACGAGATTACCATTCTATGCCATTTCTTTCAATGGAGTGTCAGTGGTTGACCATTGGAAAGTCATAATGACGCCATTATATTAGTAGATTACCAAACTTGTCAAAATCAACAATTATGAGATCAATGATAGACCATTCTGACACTATTGTAATAGCAGACTTGAGCCCTGTTCAGTTGATCGTATCAAATCCCATTGGTGAAGGATTTTTCAGTCATTTTTTTTGTCTGTGCTAAAATACCTACCAAAGTCAAAGTCAAATCATTTATTTCAAATAGGCACATTAGGCCCCGCGGTTTCACCAGCGTAAGTTTCGACCCCGTGGGAATATCGGGATAAAAACTATCCTATGTCCTGTCCCGGAACTCAAACTATCTCTATACCAAATTTCATTTAAATCGGTTCAGGGGTTTAAGCGTGAAGAGGTAACAGACAGACGGACACACTTTCGCATTTATAATATTAAAAGTATCTATGGATTTGTGACTTATCAATGTACCTATTTTCTCTTTCCGATCAACTCAGCAGTCCTGCCGATAGTGATACAACTACACCACTCAAAGCACGTAACTGACACTTTCACTGGCCAATAATTATGCCAAACAGTCGCCATCTTCTTTTGACAGCGGCTCTTTTGTTTCAAACGCGATTACCGATTGGCTAGAAAGTAAGTCGATATATTTTTTGCAGGTACTTGTTCTCGTTGTTAGGATGGATTATGCAGATTTATTTATTTTAATCGTGGGCAGCCGTATTCTGTAAGAATCTCACCGTAAGAACTTACGTGAAGTTAGCTTGTAGTGGGAAGTCATTCCACTTGATGCTAGTGATTGACACTATTGACAGCTCACCTTACCTAAGTTTTTACGGTGTGAAAAGCTATAGAGCATCGGGTAGCGTGGCCACACATGAGACAAAAAACTAACTTAACTAACATAGGCTACATGAGTAGCTGCCTTGAAAAAACTGGCACGCACAGAGAGACGGAAATAGTATAGCTTTATCCTTTTCTGTTACTTATAATAACTCAATACTTTATCCCTTTCTTGTGGAAATGAAATGGAGATACTCGCCGTGTATACTTTTCTTTGTCTAAGGTTTTACTGAATAGGGTTCTTGCGATTGTTTTGATAGGTATAAACTGAGATCGCGATTGGCTTTTGTTGTTTCTTCGTCTCAGCATAAAAAAAGAAAAAAAAAGGTGCCTGACTATACGAGAATAGATCATGCCTTGGTGGAAAGATGAGCCATTCAGAAAAGTAGGTATTTATAGTAGTAGGTATGTACCTATGTGTAGTATTCGGCATTTTGGTTAATTGGCCAGGGACAAATTGTGGTGAAGAAAATTTTAAAGCTGAAGATCGCCTAAAGGGCTCCCGCAGACATATTATGCGACCCGACCGGTGCGACACGATTCTGGTAGAACAATTCCGCGAAGTTTTCATAGAAATTGTTCCACTAGACTAGTGTCGCGTCGTACCTGTCTGCAGGAACCTTTATTCTTATACGTTACGTTCAAAAACTGATCTTTTAGCTTCAGGGGCCTTTAGAAAACATTTCAAAACCAATTTGACCCGAACACGTTTCATTTCAAGAGCAAAAGTCATACGGCGTTGGTTTACCGTCTTTCAAATATTCCGATTCATATGGAAATTATAAGATTGCACAAGTTGCGTGTGCATGTCTATAAAAATGCCTATTAGTTACTTGTTTTGAATAGCAAAAACGTTTCGAGAAAAATTCTCTCACACAGACAGACGGCAGTAGGTCATTGCGATCCACGGCTGCACCCTTGTGTACCTACCTCCAAGAGTCGCGACCCCGGCACTTACTCATGCAGCATATAATGCACAGACGCCAGAACATCAAGCTACTACGATCTGTCAAATTTCTTTAATAGATTTTCAACTTTATCGCTAAAGTATAAGGTTCAAAGTTGATTGGGAAAATTTGACAGTTTCGGGTAGTTTGATGTGCTGGCGTCTGTACTTTATAACTACCAATTACATCCCAAAAAGGTTACGCAAACAAGAAAGTTTTAATCAGCAAGTTTCTTGAGGTTTCGTTTCGGTGTCACAAACCGAAAATGCGGAACCAACGACAATCGACTTCCGAAATTAAAGTTATTTATTAATTTGTAAGTACTTTTTTATAAGACGGTTGTTTTTATTTTAAAAAAGTTTTTATTTTTCACTTTTTAACCCCACACAAATGCAATTGACAATAGTGCATGAATAATTGAAGACACCGACCAGAAGAATCATCCAAATTCTCATAGAAATGCCGGAGATGCAGTCCATTTATGCATAAGAAATAATTACCTAATGTATTAATACTAAAACCTTCCTGAAAGTATGTAAGTAGATTACATTAATGAAAGAATTATCAAAATTGCTTCATTATTTTTTTGAGAAAATACAAACATACCTACATACGGGTCGAATACAGAACCTCCTTTTTTGAAGTCCGTTAAAAATAAAAAGAAACGAGGGAAAACTAATTTCTGTGAGAAGACAAAATAAGAATACCTATGTATTAAATTAATTATTTGTCTAGCACCCTAAATGCATAAGGGTGCGTCTACATTACGTTATAATTATAAAACATAAACTTATATTATATAACATGTCCACATTATTTAACATTGCTAACTTCTCTATAGAAACAAGTTATTTAACTATGTTTAATAACATGTTATGTTACAAAGTGTGGACGCACCTTAACCCACTATATGTATTTCACAAACTGAATCATTTTGAAGGATATTGCTAATTCATTGCTTCATATGTTCGAAAAATTTGTTTCCTCAACAAACAACGTAAATAAAGCAATCAAGCCTAGTTGAACTGTCAATTAAAATGAAAGCTATTGTTACGCAATAACCCCGCAGGGATACAAGTCTTCTGAATAAACTCGCAAAATGCATGATTTGCCGCTAATTTCATGATTATAGATGCTGTGACGAAAATTCTAAGTAGTGTAAAATGCTTTGTCCATAAGACATTCTACGCAGACATGATACGCCAATATTAATGAAGGAATGATTAACCGCCAGATATTCCTAATGCACCGTATAATAATCAAACACAGTGTCCTAATGCGTTAAATTACGAATATAAATCCAATTTTGTCGTAATCGAGTTTCCATATCGGTTTCGCGCCATTTTCGAACGCCGCCATATTTAAAACTTGAGTATTTGCTGTATTCAGTGCGGACTAGATATTAGACGCGTTCTCCATGGAGTTTCCATACTCGATAGAAAAAAAAATAGAAGTGATTCAAAAAAGGAAATGGCTAAGGAACCTGTCCTGCCAGTTAGTTGCTTTTGCTTGGCAGAAAATAAGTGTTGAAATCCTTTGTTTTTTGTAAGGGCCTGATCACACCGTACCACAACCACACCGCGACGACACCATGTGGACGGGCGCTAATTTGTATGAAAATGTGTATCACGCAGGGTTCCTTGTGAAAATACTATTCATTTTCCTTTTACTATTCATTTGCTCAGACCAAATAAAAAGTGAAGACAAAGCGCTGCGAACAATACAGTGAAGCATGCAAAAACTACACCTCCGCTCTGTGCATACACGCTCACACCATTTACAATCAAACTACACATCAATAAGTGCACACATGTTTACGAAACAGCCCTCACTTTACTGTTGACAGCCCTCTATCTTGGTTTTTTATTCGGTGTGAGTACATTTGGCTGTCAAAATCAATCGTGTAACCGACCACATCAAGGCGACGTCGACGTCGCAGCCCCAACCCAACCACAACTTTGATTCGCCACTGTCACAGACAGAGTCAATCTGTCTGCAAACAATAGCCACAACGCAACTAACTACTGACAACGCAACCACAACGCAACCGCAAGTTGCAGCGACACTATTCACACGTAACCACTGCTTGCCTACATTTTGTCGCTGCGATGTGGTGTAGTTGTGGCGCCATCTACATCGCCACATGCGAACTACGCATCACACTGACGCGTGATGTCACGCAAAATCCTGCATCAGGCAAGCAGAGCTTACCGCGGAACTAGAATATAGTTATACAACTTCCCGACATCAATCGTCGGGCAGAACCCCACGAGACACGAAATCCGTCAGGAGTTCAGGACTCAGGTAATGTATTCTCAGGCATTGACGTGGTCATAGTGAATTTAGGACCACCCTAGTCGGACGATCCTCCCTTTTCAATGGAATCATACCTCTATACTTAGTGTGAACGGGCAAAAAATAAGTTCTCTAGAATAGAAAATAGTAAGAGTAACCTCAGTCCTAGACACCGTTACGTCGGGTACTTCGGTACTTCACACCAACACCAATATTACAAATTGTATTGCGTTTCAGATTCTCAGAATAATAATTAGATACAAATCGTTCGTCTCTATTTGGATTATTTGGATTAAAAAACACTTGCAAATATTCAAATCGTCCTTCACCGTCCTTCTCATCGCAACAGCGAAAATTCCATGAATATTTTGACGAATGTTATGTATTCGAAATATTTGAAATCTGACAGCTTTAGGATCGAATTTTTTGCTAGTCCAGCGTTGTAGAATCTTCACATGTAAATATTTAGGTAAGTATCTTATTAATTATTTTATCTATTACGAAAATATATTCTCCAGTTCTTTCACAGTTATTTTACTTTCGGCAGCTGCCTAACCCGACCGAAAGCAACCGCATAGCCACGAGATTAAAGATCACTGTGATACATGTTGATAGTGATGCAAAATTATACATAAAAAATAAATTATAGATACAGAATTATCAAATTCTCAGTATACTGTCATTATTAACATCTTAACTACTAATAAGTAATCGTGCTTGACTCACTCCCATCAGTTTTTGTCGCAAAGCGTCTCAATTACAAATCTATACTCTATGGTCTTAGGTCTTAATTGCAAGTCGTTCTAACACCCACATGCCATCGTGTTGCGTCGCCGACGTAATGATTCCCAGTCTACTACATAATATATTACGTACAGGATCTGTTTATAGAGTTTTTGCTTGAATTCCATTAACAGCTTTGCTTATAAACTCGAAGAGTATACTTTTGAGGTCTTGATGACGCAGAATGACGCAAGTCTGCATTCTGCCTAGCGTTTTCCCAACTATGTTGGGGTCGGCTTCCAGTCTTACCAGATGCAGCTGAATACCAGTATTTTACATGGAGCGACTGCCTATATCTGACCTACACCTGGGTCGTGTACGGGGTAACACATTACTTCTTAACTATGTTCGAAAAATGTGTGTGCTCAAAATGACAGCCATTCCTACTGTTAGCGTGTTACACAATTAACCGCAGTGCCTGGGTAACGATACTCCTTGCTAAGACTGGTTGTCAGACTTTTTGGGCTCCTGACTACATACTATCTGCCTAGCGTTTTCCCAACTATGTTGGGGTCGGCTTCCAGTTTAACCGGATGCAGCCGAATACCAGTATTTTACATGGAGCGACTGCCTATCTGACTTCCACAAACCAGTTACTGGGTAATACGATACCCCTTGGTAAGACTGGTTGTCAGACTTTCGGGCTCCTGACTACCCGTAACGACTGTCAAAGATCCACAGTGAATGACAGCCGGGACCAACGGAGGCACGGAGGGGTATGTAAAGATGGTCACCCATCCACAGGCCAACCGCGGCAAGCGTAGCTTAACCTGATCGATCGACCTGTGCGGCTGTTATTATTTAGCCACGGGTATCTAATTAAAAAAATGCTACCATGGTAATCTATTTAAAAAAATGCTACCATTGGAAAGCAAAACGATTCGTTTTTGTCTAAGTAAGTATAGGAACCGAGCATACTTCTGAAAGTATGGAAGAAAAAGACATAAGCAAGAAAAAGGCAAATAAATTTGGATAAAGGCAGGAGAATCCATACTATAAACGAGTTCGAAAGTAACTCTGTCTGTCTGTATGTTACCTTTTCACGCCTAAACCACTGAACGGATTGCGATAATATTTGGCAGAGAGATAGATTGCATCCCGGGGAAGGACATAGGATAGTTTTTATCCCGATATTCCCACGGACTCGACACTTATTCGGGTGAAACCGTGGGGCGCTGCTAGTGATTAAATAAGTTAATTTATAACGACTGTGATTTAAATTGGGCAAAAACATCTTAACTTTTTATCAGCAGGCAAAAACTCTTCAAAGAAAAATTGTTATGAACAGCATCCTCAATGTATTACGTCACATAGATCACCATGTATGTATAGTGCTCGTAACCTCAAATAATTTACATTCCATCGCCACCTAACCAGTTATATACTTTAGTGAAATGTATTCTAAGTTGATTTTTGAGTGACCATTTGTAACAAAAAGGTCCTAATAAGTTATTGGTTGCAATGGAATTTGAACTTTGTTTCTAATGACATTCAGTTTGTTGTTCCATAACTTGGAAATTCTCTCAAATTTTTTAATCAAATATACGCTTAATGTATTACGTCACATCACACCATCTATACACGTATGTCCTTCAAAAAACAGTGCGCGGTCACCGTTGTAGGCTCTACATGTAAAATAAATATTGCCTAAGTAGGTATCTGTGTCGCAGGTACGTTTTGTCAATCGGTTGCCGCAATCAATCAGAACATGCTGATGGTTCTAATGCCTCTGTACTCTGTACACAGTGGCCAAGGCTGGCCCCATTTTGATGTTCGTTGATAAATGCACAACTTGTCCCATGGAGGTCCTTTGTGAATGAAGCAATTGAAGCAGTGAGTCCAAGGTTTAATGGGGGGGGAAATAAATTCTGTGTGATGTTGGTAACGTACTTCAATGTCAATTTGCCTAGTCCTCTCCCAACATAGTTGGTAATACAAGTATTTTACATGGAGCGGCTGCCTATCTGACCTCGACAACTCGGTTACTAGGTAATACGATACCCCTAAGACTGGTTGTTAGACTTTTGGGCTTCTGTCTACCCATGCATTATCAGCCTATAATGTTCCCACGGCAGTTCCGGCCGGACTAACACTACCCGATGCCCTAAGCAATCCACGCCTGCAGGCCCTCCTATCCACTAGTCGCCTCGTATTTTCCCAAAACATCGAAGAGCGATTTGTAAAAATTGGCGCACATCTCTAGCTAGAGCGACTTTTGGGTCTTGTCATTAATCTTGCTGATAAACAGCCTTTCATGTGCTAGCAAGTACTGTATCGGTGCTGTTTCTGCGTTATGGTGCCCCACGAGACGTGATGCCCTAAGCAATTGCTTAATTTGCTTATGGGCTAATCCGGCACTGGACCTGCTCTCTGTGAAAGGGTATGGACCATAATACACCACGTGGGCTCAGTACGGGTTGGTAGATGGCTGTTTAAGATCTACGAATGACAGTTACCCGTGTGGCTGTTATCATTTAGCCACGAACCTGTGATGCAACGTACATTTAGCTGGTGTATCAAAGATCAGCCTAGAGCCTACGAGATGTCTCCAGCTAGTGCTAAGAAATAGCACGTAAAAGGTCTTTCGCAAATTACTTTCTGAGTTCTCTAGCTCCTTTGCTCTGGACGAGGATTTTATAATATCTTGCATATTTCTTATTTTTCAGCAGATTTTTATGACGTATTACCACATTAACTACTGTCTGTCTGTATTTAAAAGTCTATTCACATAACTTTTGCAATCTTTTTTCGGTTTTATAGTTTTATGGTGTATTTATTTTGCTGTGATGCCAATAAACGCATTTTTTAATCATGATCAGCGGGGTGTTTGCGTGTTTGTTTCATCCACTATGTTCGCGAACCTCTTGCTCCACATAGTGGATACGTTCGTGCTCCTAGTACGTGCTATGTGGAGCAGTTGCAGGAGCGCGGAGCGCAAGAGGTTCGCGAACATAGTGGATACCCGGCTTAACATACTTACTAAAATGGTCTCCATTTTGACAGTTCAACAACATTCATTGCGGTATTTGCGATGCTGAACAGACATATTTTTCAAACATATGAAGCAATGGCTTAGCAGTATCCTTCAAAATTATTCAGATTGTGATTGATAGTTTGTTACGCAATTAAGGTGCTAATCATGTGAAGACAATGTAGATTAGTGCCCAAAATGGTCTTTTGAGAAAAGAACCGCAGATGTGACAGATGTGAGTGGACCTGTCCAGTCAGTGCAAGCATTTGTCAGTAATCGTGTAGCTCAACTCAGAACTTGAGGAGTCCACTGCGAGTCGCTACATCACTAAGGGCGTTTGTGCACTACAAGGACTTTTACTGTCCGGCAGTCCGATTTTATTTTTTTATTATGGCGTGCCGTATGGAATCGTAAAAAATCGGACTGCCGGACAGTTAAATTCCTTGTAGTGCACAAACGCCCTAAACTTGTATTATGGATCGAGTCACATGCAACATGCAACAATAACGTGAGGGTTATTTTATAAACTTCACGATGTTGCAACTTGCAAGTATCGTGTATTTTGCAATACTTATTATAAACATACTTTACTTCTTGCGTAGGGTGACCGTGCTTCTGGACTTTTACGGATATGTGCTGAACATTTATGCGTCAATGCCAAGACGAATTTTATAAACTTTAAAAAGAATTAACAGCTATTCGTTTTATTTTTCCCCTTAGATGATTAAGATTTATTATAAGTAGGTAAGTATTGTATTTTTGAGCAGTAATGACCCAGTTATTGTTAGCCTGCATCAATCATTGCTGGGCAAAGGCACCGACTTTCAAGTTGTAGGTTAAGGTTTTGAGCCCAGGTAGGCGTTGCGCTTGCGTGGTGCATATAGCCGGGTACCCACTATGTTCACGAACATCACGTACAACCAGGAGCTCGAACGTATCCACTATTCTATGTGGAGCAGTTGCAGGAGCGCGGAGCGCAAGAGGTTTGCGAACATAGTGGTACTGGATACCCGGCGCTCGCGTGGTGCATAACGCCCGCTCCTTCTCACAGAAAAGAGGCCCAGCCATTATAGGTGTATTTTTAGAGCAAAATGTTTGTCATTAATTGACAGACCGTATTCAAATGTTGAAGTAAAAAAGGCGTCTAGATTCCATTTTCTAGCAATTTTCTCAAAAATTGAGCAACCAAACAAGCAGATTATTTTCGCATAGAAACCAAATGTAAAACTATGAGTAATAACGAAACTGCCCTTAAACGCAAGTAAACGGTCACGGCCGCCGTCACCGGACGACATTACGCGACCTCAGCGTAAATGAATTTATAATGTTCAATTCATATTGCCTGTCGGTCGTGCAATTCAATCTTGAGATTGTGTACTTCCCATATCTTGAGCATGACTTACGGAAACAAGAATTTGTGTCAAGTAATCAGAATAATGACCGGTTTCGTCATCTACGTCATCGTCAGTTACATTTTTAACACTAACATATTCAGACACAGGCCTCCTCTCTTCGAGAAGGAGTGAGCCGTAATCCACCAAGCGGGCCCAGTGCGGAAAGTCTTCGAATTTTTGGTTTGGCTTCTATTGTTTTCTCGTTCAGCGTCCTTCACACATCTGACATACTTATTGTTTTATCCAAATTCGGTTCTTTTGTGAAGATATCTGTTGAGCTACAGTTTACTAAGACTACAGATGGCCGCCACATAGCGTCCGCAATTCATCGGCAAATGGCGTCACTGGAAAGTTATTTATGAAAGAAAATTGGTGTTTCCCTAGAGAGCGATTTCTGACACCGTAAAGTCAAACCCCGGTGCTATCATTTTAATGGCAGCCATAGCTAAGGCGGTTACTAGATAGACTCTCTTTTAAGCGGGTGCCCAATGTGGAATAAGTCTTTAGAAGACGGCACCTGAGTGAATGCACCTGACACACAGCGGCACATTCTCCCAGGTGCCATTTAAGCGGGTGCCCAATGTGGAATACGTCTTTTAGATAACCGTAACTTTAGTTAGATAGTGCGGAAACTATGAAACAGGCTCTTATTGGTATAAATTATACAGGCTAACAACTTCGGTGCAGGTGCAAGCCATATCGGTGTCGTAAGAAACGTTTGAATAAGTTATATCTCCAGGATGAAATTGAAAACTTGCGACAAATCGAAGTAGGAGGTGCAGTAACTGTTACATAATCATTATAAATTATCATTTCCCAAATATAAATTCTTGAAAAAAAAATGTATCGTCGTATTATTGTCTTAGATAGTGCAAACTAAGTTTACCTTTAAGTAGACAGGAAATAACGCCTATCCAATAAAAAAAAAAATTGTTTCAGATGACAATCCATTCATCGCAGAGTTCACAATATGAAGCAAGTTAGAAGTTTAAGTTTTTTTTTCGCTAGTTAGCGGTGTTTACCTAATTTTTACCGTTCCTACGACAAAAATGCGCGCGACGACGTTGCCAAATCGCTTGCCTACGCTCACGTATGTGCATCCCTTTCCCTCTAAATTTACTTTAAAACACATTGAATTACTTAAATATTTTAGTTTGGTGCAACTATTCACTTTCATCCTGCATAGGCAAAAGTATTCACTCTGTACTTGTAACTTTATACTTGGAAAACTTGATTTCCTACAAGTCGCGGAAATCACTCGTCCTACCATTGATAACCAGTCTTGTGTTTGCAAATGAGCAAAGGGAAAAGAGGCTATTAATAAACCTTGGGCGGTAACCGAGTTAAATTAAAAGAAGTATCAGTTTATGACATTAGGAATGAGAATTAGACAAAAGGAGTTTGGACGGGTCTGTCCACCGTATGCGAGTAGCACAAAGGGCGGCCATGGAGCGAGCCATGCCAGGCATGACCCTACTAGACAGAGTGCGTAGGTAAGACCGAAATCCATTGCCGGTCGAAAGTCTACGACGTCGGGTTCAGGGCAATGCACCAGAGGAGTTGAGCTAGACGAGGAGATGGCCGATGGAGTAAAGCTATGACCGAATGGTGGCCAAGGTTAGGCCAAAGAAACCAGGGCCATCCAAAAGCGCGTTCGGTTGACTATATCGTGAAAGTCGCGGGAAACATTTGGATGGAGCAGAAGAAAGGGTATCTAGCAGTGGATGATTCCGGGCTGAAATGATGAATGATGATGATTAGACAAAGCGTGTTAGGACGTTGGTCCTTAGTCTAGAACGCTGCTCAAGCATGAATGGCGATCCAAAACGGGCAGATTTTATACAAATCAGTCGAATCTTGTTTTAAATCGAGGCTGGAACTTGAATGATGCTCAGAAATGAGCTTGAACATTACGGAATCTATTTTCGATAATTTGTTTTAGATCATTTTTGGACTTTTCTTGAACATTCTTAAAGCATCGTGCTTAACACTTAAACCATAATCAGCCTATAATGTGTCCACTGCTGGGACGCAGGCCTCCTCTCGGTGAGAAGGACTGGGGCGTAATCCACCACATGGGCACAATGCGGGTTGGTAGATGTCACATGTCTTTGAATTTTTGGTTCTAGGACATGGCGGTTTCCTCACGAAGTTTTCCTTCACCATTTTGAGAGCTCAACACTTCTATTGTGTCCCGTTCAGTCTGTCCTATAACATAATTCAACCTGTTCAACCTGTTGGCTTAGGATCGCTGGAAGAGGGCAGCAAGGGCTGCCCTCTTCCAGCGATCCTAAGCCAAGGTCCGTACCCCACAGGGGGTGCCTTTAGGGTGTAGTCGTTTAGTTTTTAAGTTTTTAAGCCCTGTCTGGAGGCCTTAATTTATTGAGGCAACCACAGGCTAGTCCGGTTAAGCAGACGACTACCTCCTAGGTTGACGTAATTTTAACATAACACCATGTATGTACCATTTCAAGTATGTAAATCATTATAATTTTATTCCCAATCTAATAGTCTTGATCTGTTAATAACGTATCATTGTTGCATTCGACGACAGTTTTATTATATGTAGTTCGTGTATGTGCGTTTAGGAAACCTCATTAACTGGCTTCAATTCACTGATTTAATGAGTTGTTATAACGACATTTGTGAAGTCCGTTCGTCCAGCCCGTGATTAGAACAATCGTAGAACGACACGAAGTGTTTAATAAAACGTTTACATTTACAGCCACGACATCGATATAACTCAGAAAGATGCCATAGACACGATTCTCTTATAAAAACACCATAGACTATCACAAGGCCGCTTGATCTGTAACCTGCGTGCCATAAAGGGCAGATGTAACTCAACAAGTATAATTATTTTGTAATGGCTGTTATGTTGGCAGCCTTGTGCTTATCTGTGTGCGTGTGTGTGTGTTTCAGGTCACGGGTTAAGATGTGCCCTGAGAAGAATAATGCATCTACTTGTAAGTACTTGACTATTGACGCCGGAAATGGTACAAAGTACAATGATATTCAAGCTCTTTTGTTTTCCTAGGTATTGTATTTAACATAACAACACGCCTGTACTCCGAAGGGTCAGGCAGAGCTGGTAACACTCACTAATAGGGGGCGAGCCTATTGCCATCAACCGGGCAGAATCCAGACTCCGGGCTGGTACTGAGAAATTGCTTATGGAAAAACCTAAGGCCCTTTTTGCTCGACTTGGTGGGGGCACTCCCGTGCCCCCAGATAATACTTTGCACGACTTGGGCATCGAACCAGGACTATATGCTCAGCAGTACTGCTTGCGACCACAAGACCAACGAGGCAGTCAACTTGATATAATAATATGATTCATTTTTTTTTTCTTAAGAGGGGCCCGTGGCTAAATAATAACAGCCGCGCAGGTCGATCGATCAGGTTAAGCTACGCTTTCCGCGGTTGGTCTATGGATGGGTGACCATCTTTACACACCGTGACCCCTCCGTGCCTCGGAAAGCACACTAACCCGTTGTCCCCGGCTGTCATTCGTAGATCTTTGACGTAGTCAGAAGCCCGAAAGTCTGAGAACCAGTCTTACCAAGGGGTATCGTTTTACCCAGTAACTGTTCTGGGTTGAGGTTGGTGGAGGTCAGATAGGCAGTCGCTCCATGTAAAATACTGGTATTCAGCTGCATCTGGTTAGACTGGAAGCTGACCCCAACATAGTTGGAAAAAGGCTAGGCAGATGATGATGATATTTTTTTTCTTAAATATTTTCGATCAAAGTGATATAGGTACTTAATTATATTGACCCAGCTTCTTGCGTAACTGTCAATGTTTAAATACGTGTACATGTGTACTAAGTACATGTTTAAGTAAGTAGTTGCTCTCTGAAACAAAAAACATGTCAAAAAAACGTTGTCAAGCATCGAGATATAAGTAGGTACTAACCATGCTATGGCAGCTTGGAACATCACATAGAACACTATTACTCCTAGCGCCCCTAGCACACAAGTAGCAAAACGAAAAATACTGTGATACAATATAAAAATATTTAGTAATGATACCGGGAGATGTTGTGACGAACAAACACATACATAAAATAATTGTCTCAAAATATTGGACATTAAACAGCAAAAATAAAAATTAAACCTAAACCAAGTGTAACAAGTCTATAGTGATTTGTTAAACGGTTCTGAAAGGTGTTTTTTTTCATTTAAGTAATGGGAATTTGTTATTGTTGCATTGGTAACACTTTAATTGAAATGTCTGTCAGCGCGAGTGTCAGTTTCAGTTTCGGATTTTGCTTTTGCAATAAAATTAAATTCTGGTTGTTTCGCTAGTGAGCATAGGCACTATTTATAGTTTGGACCCATAATATTATTATTGTGAATAGTGAACTGAACACTGAGTGCACTTCCATCATGTCTTAAAACTTGTTGTGTACCTGGATGTCTAGTGACTAGGAAAGAAAAGTGTTTATTCTCAGCCTACATGATTTTGATTTTAATATATTAGTAAATGTTTAATTTGTATGTGTTTTTGTGTTTTTTATAAGAATAAACAGTTTGTTTATCTTTAATATTCCGAGTTACTTTTCATTCATACTCCTATTCCTAATGCAGATAATAATCTGGAATTTTACATTGTCGTATAGATTATTGTTTACTACTACTTAGTGTGTTTTTAATAATTATGTAATTGTTAAAAAAACATTAATAGGTAGTAAACAATAATCTATACGACAATGTAAAAATTCCAACACAATAATAATATAATAGAGCTCCATCTACCATCTATATCCGTGACTATTAATAGAGCTCCATCTACCATCTTCAGCCGTAACTAATAGTTTTAGAAACTTGAGCACTAGATGGCGAATTGTGCTGTCAACACAAAATGATGAGAGCTTCCTGTCTATTACACCGCATTATATTGTAGTCTTTGGTACTAACGTACGTTAGTACTTATATCTCGATGTTGTCAAGTGATCATGATCAATAACAAGAAAACGGAACGTGTCAACTTGTGCGATAAAATTGTAACATGATTATTAATTAGCTATTAATAGTGGACGAAAAAACTTGAAAGGCCGTGTTCTTGGCGCCTTTGTCAGGTATATTCAGGATATTATGTAATACAGCTATGGAAAATATTTATGATAATTGGCATTTTGTTTTGATTGCTGCTTGTTTGTTGTCATTTGTGTATTTTCTGTGGTCCCTGGCCCTGACATCAAGCAATGGACAAAATTGACAAATTTTTATTGCTTGAGTACGAGGCTTTTGGCTACTTTGTAATTTGTATGTGTATTTTAAAAATGGTCCATTCTTCACAAACAAAACGCAAATTATTGTAATTTGCGTTTTGTTTGTGCAGAATGGACCATTATTTTTCTTCATTTTGGCTGCATCAATTCGCTGAAAAAAACACCGATTGGGGTCCATTAAACGCAAGAAGACATCGCGGCAGGCCAAGGAGAAGATGAGCTTGACTCCTAACGTAAAGCCTGGCTGTCACTAGCAAAAGATAGAATTGTGTGGAAAAAGGAGAGGAAGGCCTTCGCCCTGCAGAATTCTCTGAAATTTGCATGAAGGAGAAGCTAATAGGGAAAACTACCCCGGTTTTTGAGGTGTTTTATACAAAGTTTATCTATCCGATAGTGCAATGGGTTCGATATTTTGCCACGGCTTTTCTGAACAGCCGGATTAGGAAGAAATTCGTGTAAATTATTAAAATACTAGCTGCACTCCGCGGTTTCACCCGCGTAAATGTCGATCACGTGGGAACATCGGGATAAAAAGTAGCCTATATGTTAATCCAGGGTATCAGCTATCTCCATATAAAATTTTATCAAAATTGGTCCAGCCGTTTGAGCATGAAGAAGTAACTAATATATAAACACACACAACCCCCCCACACACTCACAAACGCCTTTATAATATTAGTGCGATTTTTCCAATCAAAAACTATTGAGAGTTTATCTGATGACTTTAGAAGTTAGAAAGCCATTTCATCATCATCATTTTTCTGCTCTAATCCTAACACAACATTTGTGTTTTTCTTCCAAACTTTTTTCTGGCGTAAAATCTTTAGGTATACTTATGAGCATACATTCTACACGTTTTATTAATCACATGAAACGCATTAAAATCTCCATAATAGTTTATATAAATAATTAAACATTGCAGAATCCTACGCCATCAAGTATTTATTATTCTCTTTATTAGTCTCAGGCCTGTGAACGTAAAAAAACTCGGTTAATTAAAATGCTGACACAATTCCTTTTGCTATGTTCGCCATTAGTAGACATTCTATGTCGTATTGCTAAATCTTGCGAGAAAAAAATGTTGCGTTGCGTTTATGGCTCGTGTGTAACTAAGAACAAATATTAATAGTGGTAATGTCGGGTTCATTAAAAACAGGCTGTTTATTTTGGTGTTTAAAAAAAAAATAAAAGAACTTTTTTTTAAACACAAAATATAGGTAAGTATACAAAGTTTAAGTCATATTGTTAGAAATCTATTGTTCTAAATATCGATACACACACAATTTACATTATTACTAACTTTCATCATATTAAAATCAAACTAAAAGTATAATTTAAAAAAAATGCAAACAGGAATGTCCGGACTAATATTGTGCAATATGGAAACCACAGATATAGATATACCTAGATAACGCAAGTATCACGAACTGTATGAAAACCAAGCGTGCCATTTTTTGACCACCTACTATGACGTCACAAGCTCGCGCTCTCGCTCACACTTACCCAGCCAGCAGTACAAAGGACTGAGCGCGAAAGGGGCGGCTTACGATTTGTAATCATAAGTTGGTGCAATTTTTGGCACGCGAAGTAGTTACTCTTGCGTTATCTAGGTATATCTATATCTGTGATGGAAACCCTTTAAAAAAATGGCATTTGACAGTTGTCAACTTGTCCAAGGATGTAACGCGATGTAATATCGTAAATCAAAATCACGTATTTCGATGACTAAAACAGTTTTAAATCAATGTTTTTTCTCTAAACAGTCCTAAGTTCTAAGCACGTTCGAACGCCTACGGTATACGCACTCCCAATGTCCGGACTGGCTGGCGGTCGCAAACCTGTTCCGTGCATACCGGCGAGTTGCGTCACCGCGCATGCGCCGCGCTACAAAAAATGGCGGACTCCCGCCAGAAACTGTCAGATACAGAAGGGCAACTTTACACTGTCTTCTTCTTAGCGTATCAATGGTAAAAATACATCGCGATCAAACAACGATCGATTCTGTAAAAATCTTACTGATGCCAGGTATGGACTCTATCCGCCCACCAAGTGACCCCAGGGAAGACGGTGGCACAGTGATCACATGCTGCCTTGCATAGCGAGGCTCAGGGAAGGCCCCTTTACAGTCTCCCCAGGGATGTGCCTTACAGGCGTTGCACGGGGGGGGTTCCGGAATTGGTCTGTTAAGAGGAACCGGGACCACTCTATGTGCTGATGGTGATCACCGGGGTGGTTTTAGTGAAGTAAAAATCCCACCCTTTGAAGGTTTCCACCGAAAAAAAAAGGTATTGACACTTGGGCTGTCAATATTGTCAATCTCTAGAATCAGGTGGAATGACAGCTCACTTCACCTACGTTTTCACGGTGACATTTTGTACAGAATAGAGCAAAAGTTCATCAATTGCACAGATTATAGCTATAGGGCATGCGGTGCAAGATGGAAGTTGGGCCATTGTCCTGTTCTTGGGACCATTTGGCGCTCGAATGACGTTGACACCGGGCTTGGTAAACGTTTGTGCAATTGTTTTGTGAAATGTATTCAACAAACAAGTTAGCCATGCGCCAAAATGAGCTTGTAGCGTTTTACCTACTTGTAAAATGATAGGTACGAAAATATTAAACTTACGATGGATATTGAATAAGTATGAGATGGCTCTGCTTCTGGGCGAGTTCAAAAACACGTTGACAAGCCTCATGAAGTCAGGAATCCAACAAAGACAGGCAAGCTTCAAGTTTTTGTCAGTGTTTAAATAAGTAGATATTGATACTGGCCAGACTGATATAGCGTTGCGTTTCGGCTTTAGGGTAACCATCCGAAAAAGAAATATCCGGACATTCGGGAATTTTCAAATTTTAAACTGAAAACTGTAGCCGGACTCAGGATTATTCAAAATAACCGTAGTTACGTGGCTAACTTGACTTCTGCGCCATCTTGCTGCGTGCTCACCGTCCAAATGAGCGGGTAAACTGCTCAAGCTTGTGTAACCTTTGTCGCTAGAGCAACTGACTTGCTAGTTAGCCCCTCGTTTAAGATCCGCTACTCTAATGTGTGAAAACTCTTATGTATGCGCGATATTTCACAATTTTCTTGAGGTTCTGCGCTATAAGAACATAATAGTTGACTTAAAATCTCAGCAAGAGGACCGCGAGTTCTCTTGACGGGTTAATCTGTCTTCTGTCACCGTAATTTAACTCGTAAACTGTGCGGTTAACTTTTGCAAGCTTTAAACGGATAATAAGTTATAATGGTCATTATTTTAAATAACTGATATTTACTGTCGAGGACGAAGAAGACCACGCTGTGATGAATCACTATGAAATTTTGTAATGTGACTGTAATAGACCAAAGAGACACAATTAATTAGTTCTGCTTATTCGTCTATACAGGGTGACAGGCAAACTGTAACCTGGAATTCAACAAATTATTCAAAAAAAATTTTCGTCGGTTATTACAAACTCTACGCTAGGGGGCTAGCGTAGAGTTTGTAATAACCGACGAAAAATTTCAACGCAGGGGATTCAGAATCATGTATAATAGAGGTATGAGGAACAGGGTGTAAAATTCACTCATACTCTCTGTAGAGTATGAGTGAATTTTAGACCCTGTACCCCTGTACCTGTACCCTGGGAGGATCCTCCTACCAGACGGGTGTTGTGTCTGGCGGGCAACTGCCCAATGATTAATATCGTTCCGTTGTATCTATGCTAGTTGCGCGGTAAACTCTGCTTGCGAGATGCAGGATTTTGCCTGACGTCAGTATGACGCGTTATTCGCATGTGGCGTTGTAGATACCGCTACACATGTACTAGATATATTTTGTACGACAGCAAGAGCTATACCACCACAACACCAATCACACACTTGCGCGTACCAATACAAGAGCAGTAAACTGTCATCGATTTGACCTTATTGAAGTTTCTATTCCCTTCATTTATAACCAGCTGGCAATGGGAATTATGGTAGAACCTTTCAAGCGGCGCCATGTCATTGAAGAGAACACATTACTCAATTCAACATGGCAACTTTCAAGCCATGAGATCGCCATCAACCGGCCTTCAAACGGCCATAATAAAGCAAACACTTCCATCCAAAAGCAACACTATTCTACAACAACTCGCAATGGACTCGCAATAAACTCGTCGTTATCGGAGGCACACATCTTCAATCATAATGGTCGTAACTCACAGCAGGGTATTGTTGTACTTGTTTCGAGTATCTTGGTGAGAAAGGAACAGAACAGTTGCACAAAATAACTTGTTAATGATTGTTTTAATTTCGTGTTTTTTGCTGGACACACCCTAGAATTGTATATTTCTGTTGGCCTGATTTATTAATAAAACAATGTACTTAAGTTGGCAGGCCTCAGCACCCTAATTGCGGAACACACTATCAATAATTCATATATATAATCATATAATCATTCTCAGAGTAGTCAGATAGGAAACGCCGACCACATCTAGTTTAAAAAAATATGATGACGTGTAAAAGTGTTTGTAAAAACCTACTTACAGAAAATAAATCATTTATCATTATCATTTATAACAATCTGCATCATTCGGAAGGATATTGCTAATCCATTGCTTCATATGTTCGTAAATTTTTTTTTCTCATTATCGTAAATAACGCAATGAATGTTGTTGAACTGTCAAAATGAAGTCGTATTCCATATTGGGCACCCGCTTAAATGGCACCTGAATGAATGTGCCGCTGTGTGTCAGGTGCAATGTGGAATACGTCAAAATGAAAGCCATTGCTACTGTTAGTGTCTTCAGCAATTACTCTTCTGGTTTTATATAATTGTCATTCATTCGGCGAAAAAGGGAATCTATGGAAACTTCCCATTTTCTAAGATTCCCTTTTTCGCCAGCTTTTGATGTACACTTCAGTTTGTAAACAAGTCTGCTATTCTGAATAGCGTCTCTAAGGATTACAGCTTATCTATTCGAGGTTATACTACCTATTTCTCAATGCAAGTTGCATAGACCTTGCAGCATTATCCTGGCTCCCTGCCACGGTCAAATAGTCAATGTTAATGCCATCCACTCTCTTTACAAGCAAATAAAATTGAATCTAACGTACATAATTCAATCTGCCTCACCTTTTCCCAACTAATTTGGAGTCGGCTTCCAGTCTAACCGGATGCAGCTGAATACCAGTATTTTTCACGGAGCGACTGGCTATCTGACCTCCACAATCCAGTTACTGTGTAACACTATACCTCTTGGTAAGATTGGTTGTCAGACCTTTGGGCTTCTCCCGTAGCGAGAGCGACTGTCAAAGATCTTGAATGACAGCCGGGACCAAACAGCTTAACGTGCGTTTCGAGCCACGGAGGGGTCTCGATATGTAGGTAATGGATGATACCCCATCCACGAACCAACCGTGGCAAGCCTATAGCTTAACTTTTGATCGACCCGTGCGACTGTTATTTTTTAGCCACGAGCCCCTCCTCAATCTTCGCAAAGACGCCAGGACATCAAGCTACTACAATCTGTCAAATTTCTTTCATAGATTTTCAACTTTATCGCTAAAGCACAAGGTTCAAAGTTGATTGGGACAAGTTGACAGTTTTGGGTAGCTTGATGTGCTGGCGTCTGTACATAGAATGAATTTTAAGTTCAGAACGATTTAGAAAATTACAGTGATTGCTCTATCGCATAGCGCCTACAAGTGCTTCCTGGACAAAGTTCCCACAAGAAGCGGTATTTACTATAATTACTAGATACTAACATACATACATAGCACTTAGTTTAGTATGCTAACCGTTTTCCGCGTTCACTTTTTAAATAACGCAGGAAAGTTACATACAGCCTCGTTAGCAGCTGTAATGTGGACTCTTAGTTCCGAGACTTTTTTCTAAGTAAAAGGAAATTAAAACTTTTTGTTTCGCTCTTTATGGCGTTCATTAAAAGTAAATAGTTTTAGTCGTCGCACATTTTAGCATAAAACATAACAATATCACGTCTTTTTTTACCGGGCACAAATCTAATACTGCTACTAAAAAATTCAAGATGGAAAACTCAAAAGCACTTTGCCCGACTGGGAATTGAACCCAAGACCGCAAACTTCGTGGAAACTGTTTAATGTATATTATTATTTATTTTTTTAGGATGGGTCCGTGGATAGAGGGGCCCGTGGCCAAATAATAACAACCGGAAAGGTCGATCGATCAGGTGAAGCTACGCTTGCCGCGATTGGTTTGTGGATGGGTGACCATCTTTACATACCGTGACCCCTCCGTGTCTCGGAAAGCACGTTAAGCCGCTGTTGGTCCCGGCTGTCATTCGTGGATCTTTGACAGTCGTTACGGGTAGTCAGAAGCCCGAAAGTATGACAACCAGTCTTACCAATGGTTATCGTATTACCCAGTAACTGGGTTGTGGAGGTCAGATAGGCGGTCACTCCATGTAAAATACTGGTATTCAGCAGCATCCGGTTAGACTGAAGCCGACCCCAACATAGGCAGATGTGATTTATTTTTTTTGTATCATAGCAGGTGGCGTTCAGGGTTTCTCCCTACCCCTTGGGGAAGAAGGTCTAAGTTTATGTATGTATGTATAATTTATCTATATTAAAAGTAAATAGTTATTGTATGTGTTCTTGTGAAGTCGTGCCAACACTGCCAACAGGAAGTAGATGCCTAACAGTTTTATGAAGATGAATAAAGGTTTAACTTATGATCTCATCATAATGTTATTATAACGTGTACACGCACGTTATAATAACATTTTATTTAATTACATTATTGTCAAGTTACATCACTTAGATCCGACTACGTAATTTTAAGAATGTTCACAGTCTGATCTCAATCTCAATCTGTCAAAAATGCCTTTAATTTCCCTACATTTTGACAAGTTTTTGACATTTGTTTGTCGCCGCGATTTGACTGTGACTAGATTTTGAACGTTTTAAATTACGAGAATTGGCCTTCTGATAAATGGATAAAAGCAACTAAACAATTATTTTTGTTATTGTCCGCATTATCACGCAAACATGGTCACCCTACCCCTTATGCACCAATAAAAAAATCACCACGAATTTTTCGGCTGGGAACCACATGTGACTTCTCCTAAATTACCCTAGGCTAATAAAATTATGCACTGTTGGAACTAACATGGAAACCATGCTACAAACCTCACAGAACTCAAATGGGAAATATCCGCTAAAAACTTTCTGCGCTTCTAATGATGCACACTTTTTTAAATAATTGAGCTTCTTTTTAACTTTCTCGCCATTTCTGAGTTAGTTGGATTCGAGTAGCTAAGCTAGGGCACCCCGACCATTTATGGGTTAGGTTAGGCTAGAAGGCTAGAACTGTGACCAACCGCGCCACGCATCAAAGTTGGTAGCAGTTACTTGGTTATTTACTACGGCTTCTATTGATGGTCCCTCAAAAATAATACAATATTATTTGAGGTCCACAAAAAGAGGCACAACAATTATACCTACATATTACACTGCCAATAATATTTTTACGAGCGCAAAATAGAAATGATTAGAGGTCCGATTAAATACATTGCAAATTGCAATTCGAATCGGCACTTTCGACAAGCGATTATTTACAATTTAAAATGAGCGGTCCTTAGTAACCAACACCTTTCCATTTACGACTATCGGTTTCTATTTCAAATGTACTAGGTATCGTAATTATATTGCTACACTTTGAGTAGTTATTATCGTAATTTGTGCGCTGTTTCTACGAATTTTAATATTAGCTTACCGAGGCATAGATATTATAATGCTCGCTTTCCAAAGCACATTAATTTACTCATTTGTTGCTCATATTACGCGTAAGAAATACAACACTCTGGTGCCGAGTCTGTTGTTCACAAACTAAACTAAATTTAAGTTCAGTGCATCTTTTTCTTTCTATTTCATTAAGATAAGGACAGAAGATAAATTTTAGTTCAGTCGACATAGTAAAGGCCCAAGCAAAGATGGTGAAATGAATTAGACCGATTTATGAAAGACTGGACCACAACAGCGAACATGGCAGCCGTGAGAAGTGGAATGAATGGAGCGAGGTCTTTGCCCAACAGTAGGACACCATGAGCTGGCATCATAGAAATGTAAAAAACAAGAGAAGTGGCAAGGGGGCGTGTCTGTGTCCACTCGCCATGAGCAACATGGGCCTGTACTTGGCAAATGGCCGTCTCCGCGAACCAGTGCGCTTTCGGCCGTGATCGTGATAAAATATAAAAATGCCGAGTTGTTCAGTGGTTTCCTGTAAAAACTTCTTTCATATATCTATGGCTGGCATAATAGTAATTGCCATTTACCATACCTTGGGAAGAAAAGATAGAGGTGATAAATGTAATGTGAGCGAACTTTGAGTATCCAAGCACCGTAATACTACTAATATAATCAATGTGAAAGTTTGTGAAGATGTTTGAATGTTTATTACTCAATCACGCGTAAACCGCTGAACATATTTCGATCAAAATTGGCGCATAGATAGACTATTTCCTGGATTAACACATAGGATACTTTTTATCCCGATATTCCCACGGAATCGAAACTTACGCGGGTGAAACCGCGGGGCGCTGCTAGTATCGATAGAATTCAATCTGCCGAGCCTTTTCCGAACTATGTTGGAGTCTGCTTCCAGTCTAACCGGATGCAGCTGAATACCAGCATTTTACATGAAGCGGCTGTCTATCCAACCTCCACCACCCAGTTACTGGGTAATACTATCGTATTACCCGATACGGATCCCAACTAGTAAGAGGCAATGGGTATCCCCCTCGCCCCTTACAAGTTGTCAGGCTTTCTGGCTTCTAACTACCCGTAACGACTGAGCGACTGTCAAAGTTGAAAAAAATATTATTAAGTATCGTTTATTTATCTATTTACTTACCTAATTACATTTTTAAATATTTCTTAAAATATAAAATAAGTATAAAAAACATTTAAAAATATAAAAAAATAGTTATCCGCCGGTGTCGGGAGCAGGGTCCAAGCTACCGGTGGTTAGGGCTCCAGAGACAGGAACCTCCTCACAATGCGAGCCGTATCGAGGAGTACTGCCTTCTGAATCAGGCCCTTGATCCAACCACCTAACGAGAGCCTCGATAGATGTTGATCGAGGCTTTCGGCCATCAGTCCATTGGTTATACGACAATCGGCACAATGATAGCCGAGCTCAATTATTATTATTATTATAAAGATCTAAGTACGTGCTTTCTGAGACGCGAAAGGGTCTCGAACTCGATATGCTATGAATAGTCACACATCCACGGACCGCCCTCGGCTAGCGTAGCTTATACTGCCGTCATAAAGAAAAAGGGCACAACTAACATTTTTTCCAAAATTGAAAATAAATATCACGGCTAATAGCCGAAGTGCGGCTACACCTAGTTTTAGCCGGATACAACTAGGTGCAGCCGGCCAAATGCGGTTCGTGTGTACTTCGGGTGACATCGGTTGCATGGTTGCGGTCGGTCGATAGGCGACGTAGGATGCACCTAGTTGTAGGTACCCGGCTAAAACTAAGTGTAGCCGCACTTCGGCTTTTAGCCGTAACATATATACATAATATTTGGAATCAGAAAAACAAGGCGCTTGCCAGTTATTTTACTCAATTTTGGAAAAAAAATGTCAGTTGTATTGTGCCCTTTTTCTTTATGACGGCAGTATAGCTTTCGATCGAACCGTGCGGCTATTATTATTTAGCCACGACCGTTTTACTAATAACACTATTTTTATTAAAGGGTTGAGTCTTCAGACAGAAATTGTACACATTAATTACGCAGGCAGTCACGGCCCACAGATAATAGCTACTTTAATTCATGTATTATTCAAGCAAAGGTTATTGCCTATCGTTTTTTCTCGAAGTTTATTGAATAGCCCCCCCTCTCACACACCCGTGTTCCGCGCTTTTTCTTTGAAACCCAACAATCACTAATTGACCGTCTATGGGAGATCGGTTGAATGCCTGAGAATATCCATCTGTATTCATAAAATATAAACAATCGATTGGCGTCACAACAAGCGACGGAACTGCTTCTTTATGCAATTCGAGAAGTTCATAATAATACGTTATATTATACAATAACATAAATAATTATGATAAACAACATAACACACACGTCATCAATCCCCGAAGGATTAGGCAGCTCCTATAAGTACACCAACATTTCGCCAGTTATGTTTCATCATCATCATTTCAGCCGATAGACGTCCACTGCTGGACATAGGCCTCCCCCAATTTTGGGGGAGTTTGCCATAATCGCCACGCTTGGCAGGCAGGTTGGCGATCGCAGTATGGTATGATGGTGGAATGCACAGAGAACGCTGCTGCCCATTCTCCGGTTCTTACCGGAGAATGGGCAGCAGCGTTCCTCAGTCGCCTTTTACGACACCCACGGGAAGTAAGGGGTGGTGCTATTCTTCTTCTTATTAGTTATGTTTAAGGCCTCTGTAATAGGGGGCTATAGATAATAACAGCCGCACAGGTCAATCGACCAGGTTAAGCTACGCTTGCTACGGTTGGTCTGTGGATGGGTGACCGTCTTTACATACCGTGACCCCTCCGTGCCTCGGAAAGCACGTTAAGTCGTTGGTCCCGGCTGTCATTCGTGGATCTTTGACAGTCGTTACGGGTAGTCAGAAGCCCGAAAGTCTGACAACCAGTCTTACCAAGGGGTACCTATCGTATTACCCAGTAACTGGGTTGTGGAGGTCAGATAGGCAGTTGCTCCATGTAAAATACTGGTATTCAGCTGCATCCGGTTAGACTGGAAGCCGACCCCAGCATAGTTGGTAAAAGGCTAGGCAGATGATGAGATAATATTTGGGACACAGTCAAAATGAATTAGGCTGCTAAACAGCACTTTTTGGACACCATAAAGGTATTAAAAGAGTTCCTGGAGGGATTTGGGGAGGCCTTTGCCCAACAGTGGGACAGTATAGATAGGCTAACCAAAGAAAAAAAAGGTATTAAAAACAAAAAAGAAGAAATGTCAAATGGTAAGGGTGGCCAAGTAAGCTGAATTCATAGGACAATCTCGAGAAATACTGTGTTTAATTTCTAACAAGATAAACAAGTTCAAATTATTTTCTTGATAGCATAGTAAAATACTCTTAATTCTTTGTTCTTGCATATACTGTGAAATAACCCACAGTTTCTGATACCTCTCCGCTGATTGTCATATTACACGATAAAAATAAATTTATTGCGCACTGGTTTTAATTACATATTCATGTAATTGCAAGCTTATAGGACGAACGGCAGCACTGGTAATCAACTGAGCTTGATTCCTTATTGATATTGGAATGTTTGATGAAAAGAGAAATCATAGAAAACTGCTAACTCTTGCGCAAACTGAATTTAGCTAGTTGAAAAATTTAGAGCGTTTCTTTACTTACTTTCGATTTTTTAGCTTATGGCAAGGTAAATAGAAGAGCAATACGTGCAAACATTTTCTTTACACGGTACATTCGTTATGTATTCTTAGGAGAGGCAAGTTATGCAGACAAATTGTCGATGGCAGGGATTAGTTGTGTTTGCGTGTAGCGTGTACAAAGACTTGTTGCGGGTTATGGGCCTCATTAGAAGGCTGAAAGTTACCCAAAGGGCAATTGAAAGGGCTATGCTTGGAGTTTCCCCATGTGATCGAATCAAAAATAAAGAGATCCATAGGAGGACAAAGGTAACCGACGTAGCCCCAAGAATTGCCAAACTTAAGTTGTACAGATGGCCGGTAGGACCGGTAAGTTCTGGAGTGGCGACAGCGTACCGGAAGACGTAGCGTGGGAAGGCCTCCCAGAACTACTGACGACCTTGTGAAGGCCACAGGAATCCCCTGGATGCGGGTCGCATAGATCTGATCGTAGTGGCGATGCTTGGAAGTGGCCTATGTTCAGCAATGGAATTATTTCGGCTGGAATGATAATGGTGGCAGTAACGGAGAACGCGGTTAACTATTGCCATTTTTCGACCCTCGATAATTCATGAAACTGTGTAAAAAAGTAACCCCCCTTAGACTAGTTTTAGTACGAGTATTAGCTAGTATTTGCAAACTGCTTGGCTTCATTAAATAACTGTTTTTAGGACAAATATGCTCAACGTCCAACAGTAGACTGCAAATAGGTACAGCAATAGGCAATCATTACATAATTTGAACATTCCTGAACTCATGTACCAACAAACCGCAATTGGTATCATGATATTACTAGCATGGATCAGGTTTAAAGATTCCTAAGTATTATTTACCGTCCCTCATCATTTTCAACGATTTCTAAGAAACTACAATAAACAATTTATTATGAGATGTCGCTGGCCCTAAGCTCAGCTCTTGCATACAAATGGCTTTTTCGTAATAGATTGCCTAATGTCACATCTTCAACCATAATAGGGCTAACATTGAGTAATGGTTCCGTACTTGAATTCCATATTTCATAGTATTTTATACTTTAATGTTTTGTTTTGACCCACATAAGACATGAATTCATTGTTTCATTTTCAGACTCACAATCCGTTTTATAGACGGAGCTACAAAAATCATAAAAGTTGGCTGGCTCTTCTCAATGAAAATGTTTTTTTATTTTTATTAATGGCATCTCGCAGATCCTAGGTTGTCGGGGCTTGGCTGTGGGTGCCTCAATAAATTAAGGCCTCCTGCCAGAGGTTTGAAAATTTGCTGTGATAGTTTTTGTAGAAACGCTTCTAGTAGCCGTAGTAGCTTACGTAGTCAAACTTATATTTAGCGTCAATTTTCGCAATGTTAATGAGTTCCGTTTTCCACGACGGTACCCAAGAGGCAGACACAAGCAGGTAAGCAAACGTGATATCATCTCGGAGCGCGAGGCGTGGCGGTGAAGATTAACGCGACTCCAATTTACATAAACTAGTCAGTTACATAAGGGAAAGTGGTTAAACTTTGGATTATAGCAAAATTTACACATGCATGTCGCTAGCTAAAAAGTGGTGTTAATTGTTTTAAGTTGCTATGGTGAGAGAAATGAGAATCTTGGCATTTTGCCTTTTTTTCTTGGTCTTGGTGAATATTATTAAGATGCTTTTAAAAGTTTGAGATAAGTATATTTAATATAAACTTGTTTTTTTTCATTGTTTGATATTCAATGTCTCAACAAAATCGCACAGAAAACGAATGAATGAAAAACATAACCCTTCTTCGCAGACGCGTAAACAGTTATTCAACTGCACCAAAAACTGTTTCTTTGACTTGAAGGCTTCGCATAGCATTCTGGTTACTTTTGGAGCATCCTACTCACATTTCTAGTTTGTGTAGTCATGTATTAAAAACCAAATCAATTCATGACAATCTTAGTCAGTAGTCACACTGAGAAACACAAACAACACGTAAACATATACTTGCACAAATGTATGGATAATGGCATATATTAATAATGCATGAGTCAGACTCGCATTATTATTTGTGATAATTACGTAATGCTCCACAGGTCGCAGATACCTTATAAAGCTAAACGTTAAAAAAAAGTGGGCTTTTGAGCAAGTTTTTATCCTGCTGGGCTAAAAAACTAAAAAGGCTGTGTTTCTTTAACCGCTTGAAGGCAAATATGTGAAGCAAAAAGTTAAAGTATTTTGCTGAGCTCATAACTTAACGTCACGCCTTGTTTCTCTGTAGGGTTAGACAGAGGTGGGAGTTTCACACATTTCGCCAGTTATGTGTAATTCTCATGTAATGGGCGACGAGCTTCATATTCATTTTGACTGAATATGGGCTACCGCTAAGGTAGCCCGCGAAATTGAAATTTTCTTACGTTTTTTGCAATTTGCTGGTCAGTATTAAGTTGTATAGTTCACGTAATTTGGCAAGAGTTTTTGTAGTGGGGGAAGTTTGCGCACGCACAATTTCATACATTTTTATATGCGCGAACTTCCCCACTACGAAAATCTCTTGCCAAGTTATGTGCCGGTAACTGTACGTTGATTAAAATATGATTCGCGATCGTAACAAATATGTGTTTACACAATTATAACATTTACAATATAATATACATTAACACATTAATACAACTTGTTAAGTTTGTACAATCCCCAAATGTCAAGATTTCATGAAATAGTCATTCTTGGGGATTACTTGGTCTAAGAGAGTTGTGTTGATGACTTTAATGATTTAAATTCTGTAAATACATATTTGTTACGGCCGCGAATCATATTGTAATCAACGTACAACTTAATACTGACCAGCAAATTGCAAAAAACGTAAAAAAAATGAATTTCGCGGGCTACCCTGGCGCTTTCGCCTTGAGAAAGTGGCTGGGGTAGACTGGATGCGGAAGGCGTAGGACAGGGTGTTGTGGCGCAGCCTGGGAGAAGCCAATGTCCAGCAGTGGACTACGATAGGCTGAGTTGATTGATAAGCTACAGTTTTACCCTGTTATGAATAATCAGAAAGGAGATCAATCCAAGACACAGATGGAGGGGGGGACAATAAACTAACAGTATTAGTATTCATAAGTAATTGGAATTGGTATTAGCTGGAATTTGCAACTTGTACACTAAACTAAGCAAGAGAAATTCTTATCTTGTTTCTTTTCTTCCATTACATGCAGACTCAACTTATAACATTCCGTTCAGTGAGAGGTAGCGGGCCGTAATCCACCACGCGGGCGCAGTGCGGGTTGGTAATGTGACATGTCTTCGAATTTTGGGTTCTAAGTCATGCCGGTTTCCTCTCGATGTGGTCACGAACTTGTTTTCTTAGTAGGAAGTAACTAGGCTGCTTCGAATGATTTCTGGAAGATATCTCATGCTTTTGAAGCTCAATGTTTGCTCAATCATTTGACTAGCTGCGCCCCGCTGTTTCACCCGCGTAAGTGTCGATCCCGTGGGAATATCGGGATAAAAGTAGCCTATATGGGGTGTAAGCTACCTCCATACAAAATTTTATCAAAATTGGTCCAGCCGTTTGAGCGTGAAGAAGTAACAAACATAGAAACACACATACACACACACTCACAAACTTTCGCCTTTATAATATTAGTGTGATGGAGCCTTTAGCACCCCCTAGCGTCCCAAAATCGTATTTGATCGATGCTTCAGCAACTAAATCAGTTCCTTTTCAGTAGAAGATTATCGTAAGCAATTTTTACTGCACTTCCAAATCTGTAGTTTAAAAATATATTTTTAAAGATATTTCTGTCGCTTTTCAACACGTTATGCACGCTGCACGCACGCCTGATATGGATGCTCTTCAAACGATCATCAATAAGCACGCGATTTGCTCTTAAATTTATATATCTGCTTCATCGAATGACAAGAATTATGACCGGCACTGGGTTGTAAAGCATCGACAATGAGGTTTTTTTTATACAGTTTATTCTCAGTATTGAAAAATTCCATGAATACTGGGATCTGTCAAATAAATTGATAACAGGCATTTTATGGGTGTTTCGAAAGGTGTTGCGTGTCAGAATAAATAAGTAATTACTTGATTATTAATGCGTTTTTATTTTTTTACTTTTTCTGGCGATATTTATATGTAGGTATACCCAATGATATTCTAATATACAGATATGTTATACACTTACAAAACAACAGAAAAAAGTGTTCCGCGCCGAGAGGCAGCACACATACACACTTTTCATTCATTTTACATTTCACTACAAGTCAAAAGGATAGAAAAAGGATAGCTTGATAAAACCAATAAGAAAAAAAGTGATAGCTAGATGTTGTCAATTGCGTGTGAATGTAAACAAACATTATTCGGGCTACCAATCACCGCACGTTGGCATCATAGACTAACAAATTAACTAGGCAGAAAGTACAAACCGCGTGTACAGAATTTGTAGTCGGGATTTGTGCCTATGCAACGAATAAACACTATTAAAAGGTAGGTAGATGAAAAATAAAACACGTTTTAAAAAGAAAGAAATACAATTGTAAAAATAATCATACACCTTCGAAAAGATTTAATTTTAATCTCAATGGTAGGTTTATTTTAACACTATCTGTGTCATACTATGGTAACGATAAGCTATTAATATTTTCTTTTCCTACATATTATGACATGTTTAATTTATAATTAAATATATCAAACAAAATTATAAAGAAAAGTTATTAAAAGGGAAACTAGAACTCTGCTGTAAAGATGACTTTACTGCCTAATATTCGCATCTGTACTTTTATTCTATGTCCGGAGTGCTCGCATCCTTGTCGTTCTTACGACAAAAAATGTATTTTCCATCTCTTTCTTTTTCCTAACCTCCAAATATCAGAATATTAGGAAAATAATTGAAATATATTAATAAATCGAAGTATAATGTGTACTTTTGTGTGGTATGAGATTCCTTGTGTTGTATTAACTTTGGTATCATAATTGGTCGTTTCAGCCGATAGACGTCCACTGCTGGACATAGGCCTCCCCCAATTTTGGGAGGGTTTGCCATAATCGCCACGCTTGGCAGGCGGGTTGGCGATCGCAGTATGGTATGATGGTGGAATACATAGAGAACGCTGCTGCCCATTCTCCGGTACGATCCTTAGTCGCCTTTTACGACACCCACGGGAAGTAAGGGGTGGTGGTATTCTTTAAGTCCGGCACCACACAGACTTATATATACTCATAATTGGTACACTTTCTAAATACACAAAATGGCATTTTGGATGGTAATTACGTAGCTGCGCGCATCGTCTCACTCGTAGACGTGCATGACACAGACTAAAGGCAATACGTCCCAATTAGGACGTTTTCTAGTCTTCACGATTTGCGCGCTCATAACATATCTGTTTACTAAAATATCATTGGGTATACCTATATTTCAGATCATTAACCCATCTACTAGAAAAGCTTACCAAGACCCAACACAAAGAAAAATTGTAGGTACACTAACCAATTGCCTTTTTAATTGGTAATTTCTGTAATTTGCTAGGTACCTAAGTATCATGTAGATTTTATCTACAAGCAATTTTCAAGGTTTACAAGGCAATATTTTACTTCTAATTTTTCAACATTTCACTACATGAACTAGTTACGTATTTCTCAACAGTCCTTCAACTTGTTCTAATTAATTTTTAGTAAAATTTGCACACAACCAGTCGAAATTTCACAAAATAATAATGTCGTATCCTGTATTAATCATCAAAATTCATGGCCAATGCGTTTCTCTGTCGAACTTCGAAGAATGTGCCTGTCATTTAAATATAGAACTAAGAACTGACCATGCTGTAATTTGGTTACCTAAATAAGTACCAATTACTTTTTATGGTCGTATTTAGCCATAAAAAATAGGTTTTATGAATAAAACAATCGTCTAAATTCGGCCTTCTTAGGAGAATGCCATGTTTACCAACAAATTAATTCGAAGGTAGGTAATCTCTGAAATTAAAATTAAAATACATGCAGTATGCAATAATTAGTTAGTAAAGAAGTCTAATTAAATACACTTTCAAATTAGGTACTTCTATAATTGTAATGAGTTGCACTTTCTAACATTTTCTTAGTTTTTTGTGAAATAGTGTTGTATTGAAACTCACCTTTCCAATTGGAATCCAGTAAGAATGTTGATATTCTTCAATCAAACATCAGGGTTTCCGACGTAAACAAGTAGCATTCAGTCGTAGATATAAAATTATTACAAAATCCATAACAAACTATCATGGGATGCGAACCCGTTTCCACGTTAAGAAATTCCTTTCCTTTCCAATATTCACTGAGTCGACTCAAACTCGATATTTCACAACAAATCCTTCAAATAATCGATTAATTTAACAATTTTTATCGATATTTACACTCACTCAAGTCTACTTTTTTAAAATTTAGAAACGTTCACTTCGGCGTCACTGCGCATGCGCACAACAAACGAGCGTTCCTTTGCCGACGGTGCGACTGTCTGAGCCAATCGGCGTGTTGCATTCTCCGAAGATCGAGTTATTACACAAACGAGTTTGAATGGTCGTCAGCTGTCGTAAATAAGCTACGTTGAGTATACGTTCTTGTAGAACCGGCTAATACGATTGTTTCTTATTGTCAACACTGTAAAAGCAATCTTATTCTTTGGTGTTAAGATTCAGAATATTTTTCTGCCTGTATTTATTTTATTGAAGTGTTGACATGAGATTGCCATAGGAAATTGATATTACGAGAAGCTTGCATTTATTTAACAGCTAACAAAATGAATGAGACTTTTTATGGGAGATATTTTGAGTTTTATGACTCAGGGAATAGTGGTTAAAATGGCATGTTTATGTTAATGCTGAGTTGATCACCTTAGAAGAAATGCTGTGGCCTCGAGTGGTATGTGCAGTGCATAGTTGAGTGGCCCGAAAGCCCGCGCAGAATCTTGATATTTTATCATCGCAATTCGCACGTGATGTAACACCTGCTGAACTTTTCTATTGTTCCCAATTTATTCATGTATTGCAATTTGTGAAATGATAACGGCCTCTAATTTATAATAAGAATATTATGTGCCGAACGACTTGTATTAAATTTAAATTACTTAATTAAAATATTCTACCAAGATTCTATTTCGACCACTAGCGACATCTAGGCGCGTAAAATATTTCTATTTAATTTATACCGTACATACTTAGTGATCATGGCAGTTTATGAGATGATTTACAATTAAAATGACGCACTCTAGCCACTTTGATAATTACATAATTTGTTTTAAACAGTATTATTTTGAAAGCTTGACTTTTCTTACTACAGCTACTCAGCGCTAGATGGCGTTAATCTAAATATCATTACCTCTAAGCATCACAAACGAATCGCGGTATATTACGGTACGATAGATACCTTTATATTTATCAAATTAATCAAAGCCAATCACTTTTCTAGCATTCCTTAGGTCTCAAGCCAATGAGTCACAAATGCGCCTAGAATAGAAACCAGTTACTGTCACTCACGTAGTTGTTAAGTAGGTACTTATTCACTTCCGTCAACATACGTGACCGAACGCGCAATGAGGCGTCGATAATTTTCAACTTGGCGACTAATAACTTTGCAAATACTGTTAATTACCTGTATAATGGTTACTTCCGTGATTATATAATGTGAAGATGTAAGCAGACACTTTAAAAGTGAAATTAGCTGACAGTTTATTGTTTAGTAACTGTTAAACAATTATTAGGTGTGAACACTACATTACGCGCCATGAGTTTTTGCCGAAGAATTTATCTGCATGCAATTGTTTTCTTAAATAAAAATTATTAACCCAGCTATAGTACCTACATTACTGAGATTGATTGCTATGCCATTTTATGCACGCGTCTGGATTGAGGGCCCAAGTTATTTAATCATAACAGTTTTAATTCACGTTTAAGAAATACATGGCCCTATGCTTTAAGTTTTTACTATTTTTAACTAATTTCCCTATAAGTCTTACTTCGTTTCGCAAGGGTTCCTCAATCCAGATGCACATAACAAATTACACTCTTGGTCCCTTACTTGGTTAAATGAATACTTCTTTCTTCTACTTACAATACAATAAATAGTTCAAAACTTCAATTCAAACCAATGCTACTTACGGGGGATTCTGAGGAGACGGCGCGTACGCAGTCCCCACTATCAAAAATTACGCATCCGAGTTATCCACATTAGGGATAATCGCAGGGGTCAACCCAACCGCAGTGCAATGGGAAGGCCTCGCCCTGGGGGAACCGCCTTATTGATCACGGTATCCCCTATGCCAGGTAAGTATGACTTTTTTACCGAAACGCGCGAGGGTCGTTCAACGGCGGACAATCATAACACCGCGATTCAGAAACGTGACGTAAATGTAAAGCGCCATCTAGTGAATCGAAACTGTACAAAACCACGATTATTCTCGAGCCATATTTGTTACATACTTACGTCTTTTGTTATATAATATGGTTACTACATCTTAGTAGGTACCCACTAATTTGTTGTGTCAGCGACGGTCTTCGAGAGCACGGGTTAATTGTAGTGACCAACCAATTAGGTACAAAATATACAGCTTGGCTAACTGGAAGTGGTTCTGCCATCCAGACGTCACTTTGAAAATGCTATTATTTTAAACGTATTTAGGTATTAATTATTTGATTAAAGGTAGGTATCAATTAGTGCCAATAAGGTAAGTACCAATTATTTATGCTATTCAACCATTTCAACATTCTTAAAACCTTGACTGGTCCCGCGGTCATGACGTTTGACCTTGGCTCTGCAGTAGGTACATACTGTGGTGGTCAGTCTTTTTGCGTGTCGATGGCAATCTGTAGTCACCCCAGAATTCGGCTACGAGCTTGGCACCTTCAGTAGCGTCCATCAGCTCGACCTGTAGCTTGCACACAATAGGATACGCTCGCCTCGAGGTCCCATTGTTTGTGGGACAGCACCACACTCCGGCGAGATCATGTAAATATCCACCCGTGGCCTTAGTGCAGTGTTACCAACCCATAACAAAATTTGCACCCAAGATTTTTTTTAAATCCCCCTAAAAAAACCCCAAGCATAGGTTCTCATAAGGTAAATTTCTTTGATGCAGTGCCCAACTCCCTAAGTCGTTCGTAACTCACAAAATAAAACGCATAGGTACTTACATAGTTTGTAAAAAAAAAAGACTGGGTACCTAAATACCTATTGCTAAACTACTAACTAAATTGTACTATCGTTGATCAGTTCCAGAACGGCATCATCATCATCGCCAGCGGTGCTACTGTTCGACGTGGATGTATTTTTAAAAGATAAACGATTCCTAAGTTTTTTTAATAATGGCATAAATAGAAAAGGCACGCTCCACAGAGGCGTTGGATATGGGCAGCGTCGATAACGCCACAGCAAACTTTTAGAAAGCCCCTATAAAAAACCCCAAAAAAATCTGTCCCTAAAAATACCCCTTTTAACACTTCTTCCCCCTAAATTTAGGGGGAAAACCCCAAAGTTGGCACCACTGCCTTAGGCGGCGTCCTAATTGGCAACGATCGTACGAGCAAACGATGCGTTCTCGTCGCACGACGAGATTAAACACACTAATTTCTTTAGTGTGTCCTAATAGAGCTTGCAAGTGATCGCGCGAGAACAGTGAAATGCTTGAAAACGATCGTACGATGGGTTTGATCGTGCGAACGTGCAATCAAAGCTACAAATCCCTTTTGAGTGTCCTGATAAAGCAATATTGCCCGATAGAAAAAATGTGCACCTCTGTAAACAGCCATTGTTAAAATGGCACCGCGCCGCTGCGGTGAAGGCGATGAACGCATCGTTTGCTTGTACGATCGATCTTTGCCAATTAGGACACCAGTTGGACCATCGTACGATCGTTTTCATCGCACGACGATGAACGCATCGTTTGCTCGTACGATCGTTGCCAATTAGGACGCCGCCTTAGTGTGAGTTTTTTCGACTCACGTTCGATTGCGAGCGCGTTAGAATTTTGTATGGGAAAGCAGGTTTCTCCTAGTGACCACCAGGGGACGCTATAACTTTTTCTTTGATTTTTAAAAAATTCTAACGCGCTCGCAATCGAAATTGAGTGAGTTTTCTTTACTTCAGCCTACCTGAGTGGAGTTAGTTAACCGACTTCTTTGTGGACATCCATATTCAGGGCGGGAAGTAAAATACCTAGATTCAATAAGAGAATGAAAAGACTTCACTTACTCGTATTCATTTATTCTATCATACAAATTCTATTTAGAGAGAATCCTATTAAATGTCACACTCACAACGTAAATTATGTATCTTTATTTAATGTAAAAATAAAATGAAACAATTTGTCTGAAAAAATACATGATGATGATGAATACTTACATGAAGCCAAAAATGAGATCATACAATTTTGAATTTACATTATTGTAAAAAAGAAACCTATGAAAAGTAAAATAATAGAACTCACTCTGCTGTCATGTGACAATATTGAGGCAACGACAGTCCTTCAACAGTTCTTTTACCTCTCACAGCAGCAATCCATCTGCTACTGGATAGTGGTAGACCGCGAAATTCAAACGTTTTTGCAATTTGCAGGTCAGTGTCAGGTTGTATCTTGATCAAAATATGATTCGCGACAATAACAGGTACATATTTAGAGAATTATAATCATCAATATATCTTTCTAAGTTAGATTTCTACCACCAACCACCAATCTGTTATGGAAAAGTGTTAGTGGTAGAAATCTAAACTTAGAAAGATGTATTAATGATTCTAATGATTTATACCTAGGCCGCTCGTTCAGTTTTTTTCTTTCTGGAATGGCAATAAAAATAAATGAATATGCCTAGCCATTTCCAAATAACGTTGGACTCCGCTTCCAGTCTAAACGGATGCAGCGGAATACCAGTATTTCACATGGAGCGACTGCCTATCTGACTTTCACAACCCAGTTACTCCTTGGTAAGACTGGTTGGTGGTGGTATAGTAATGTAATTCAAAATTATCTCTGTACTATATTACCTACTCTCAACTCTCTATTTTCTTATTAACTATTCCGTTTGGATTGGATTATAATAAAAAGGAAAGGTCTTTTTACGTAGTAAGTATACTACTGAAACTATTTAACGGGGCTGCGCCGTAAGGCACACATGATGATCATAATTATATTTTAATTTGAATTTGATCAAATGTGTTCCTTGTTTACGGTACTGTGCCAAATTAAGGTTTTTCTTTCTTCATAAGAATTATTTCTTTATAATATGTAGGTAGGTATTGAAAAGCTAGTAGCTATTGGTAACTCGTGTAATAAACAGAGATCGGAATAGGTAGAGCTGTTTTATATACTTGCCATAGGTTAGAATAATATGGATATTCCCCTTTAGTTATGAAGTTAAGTTTAGTTTCGAAGTTACTGTTGGTAAAGAATTGAATTCTAGTGGCGCAGAAAGATACAAAAACATGTGCGTCACTCTAGCGACAATAAAATCCCGTAGTATCAGTCGGAATCCCGTGGAATATTCACATTAACATCAATGTTTGCGGTCAATGAACCTAAATAGCTCTACCTATTCCGATCACTGGTAATAAATAAAACATGGCCGGGTTCTGACTTCTGTAAGACGTATTTCTAACTGGTCAACAATCGTAATAATACTATGTGCGGATTTCACCGCGTTTAAGAGCTGTCAATGAGCTGTCAATGTCAAAATTGTTGTGGAATATTGACACTGACAGCTCTAAAACGAGGTTAAAAAGTGCTGATCGTGTTCAGTTTTATTTGTGAAATTCGCCCTAATTTATTTCACAACGCAATGCCCAATGTATGTAAATATACCCCGTAATTTATAGATGAGCATTTGTTAAACCAACATAGTTGTTTTTTTACTCTTCCGTGGCAAGCAAAGCATTAATAATAACTATCAGTAAATGCATCTGTACCTACTTTAAAAAAAAAAAAAAAAAAAAAACAAAACTAAATAATAGTTCGCGCATCGCGGTCATAATTATGACACTCGGAGGCCGCGTCTCACAGAACATTAATACTCAAAGCGTCCTAATAGAAAGCGATTGACGTTGCACGAATACGCGATCGTCGCGTTCATGTCACTCATTTGTTCGGAAAACTAGAAGGCGCCCTATGTCGGCGCGACCACGCGTTCCGGTTCACCGAACAAAAAGTGAAACGTGCACGCGACGATCACTTTTTAATAGGGCGAAGTACCGGAAGGCGCCCTCTGTCGGCGCGACCAAGCGTTTGGGTTTGTCGAACAAAATGAACGCGACGTGCTCGTGTTCGCGCGACGATCATTTTGGTTAGGACGTGGCTGTGGAAAGTGACAACTGTATTTATGTGTAAAAACAACTACAAACTAAAACTACATACTTGCGTCTTCAAAATTACAACTTAGAAATACAAACAACAGAAATACAATACGGTCAATCAATCATGGCCGGCCTGAACATAGCCTCTCCGAACTTTAGTGCATTTGATTCCTAAAAAATGTTATTACGTAGCCTCTTGCGCAAATTTCGGAGCGGCGGCCATGATTCAACGGCCGTATTATAACTTCTGTCTTCGAAATTACAACTTAGGGAGGACACGAGCAACTTAGTCAGCAACTTTTTGTCTCTCTCGTTGTCTCCTTGCCGAGATTTGGACGATGCGCACACGAGAGGACAGAAACACTATTTTTTTTTATAAAAAAAATTTCGTTGGAGCAGCAAATTTTTTGTCGCTGCGCGCACTAGCACTGCAACCATGGACGGACGACAGTTGCGTCCAAACCCGCGGGAAAAAAATGTCTCCCGACTGTCGCGTCGCTACATCGCTGCCCTAGTTCAATAGTAAGATATCTTAAAAAAAATCAAAATTGAAATATGCTTTGTTTCATGTGCAAAATTTGCTCTTCTGTCCGGTTCAAAAATCGGATATGTGTAAAACGCAACCAAAGTGCTTAAATTTCAATGTCTCACTGAGACATTTAAGCACATTTTTACCGACCCTAAGTTCAAGATTCTGACATTTTAAGATATTTATAAAGTCAGGAAGATTTTTACTTTTATTTTATTTCTACAAAGAGACTTCTTCAAATGTCCTTATATAACTCCCTAAAACATTAAACTAAGCTATAGTTTTAAAAAATCAACTACATTTTTCAATTAACAACGAGTGAAATAATGACAGTAAAAACATAAAAGTATGAATAACTCAAAACATACTTTGTTCAACATATCTTACTGTTGAACTAGGGCAGCGAAATGTGAGACAAATTTGTTGCGGAGACAAAAGTTGCTCTTGACACATAAAAATACGGTTACACAATATAGGACTACTTACATATTTGTACTAAAATCTACTTAAAACATAAATAAATATAGTGAATAATACTCTTAAGTAATCATAGAATAATCGACATACAGACTAGATGCACACGATTTAAACATAAAATACATAGAGTCCGGTAGACGAGAGAATGCGTTCTTAACACCTGTCAGTTTCATACAAACGGACACGTGTTTTGCGAATTTGAACTTTATTTGCTACTAGATTGTCGCAGGTCGTCAGGAACGCATTCTCTCGACGGCCGGACTGTAATTGTCATACACATTACTTTACACACTCAAATTATATCTTCGAACTTCTAAACTAAACACATAGGTAATTAAAGTGAGATTTTTTTGTCATTGCATTTCATAAAATCCAAATATTTGTAAAAGTTCATGCATTATTAGGAACAATCAAACTTCCATTCAACATTGTAATACTGCTGTATAATATTGACCACAAATTGTGGAAAAAATTTAGACCCGCTTAATAATAAATAATAATCACTAAATATATTTAGCGCTAAACGGATTTAAAAACATCATTCAGTCTCTGCCATCTTCAAACGATTGACAGAAATTGAACGATATTTTAAATACATACGTAGATAAACACACGCCTTCATCCCATAGGGGTAGGTAGGCACAGCAGAAACGCCACCTGGTACGACCCTTACATTTTATTTATTACTGCTGCGCCCCGCGGGTTCACCCGCATAAGTGTCGATCCCTTGGGAATATCTGGATAAAAAGTAGCCTATATGTTAGTCCAGGGTCACAGCTATTTCCATACAACATTTTTTCAAAATTGGTCTGGACCAATTTCAATTCAAAAATTCAATTTCAATTCTTCAAAATTCAATTTCAATTCTTCACGCTCAAACACGAAAAACAAAGAAGTAACAAACATATAAACACACACACACACTCACAAACTTTCGCCTTTATAATATTACTGTGAGTGTGATGCGCACAGTCAAAGTGTGGAACTCTCTGCCGGTGTCTGTGTCTTCCACATTTAATCCGACTGCCTTCAAAGCAAGTGTGAACAGGTATCTTCTGGGCACGCTCGTTCCATCATAGACCTCATCGATAGCTTTCCATCAAGCGTGATCGATCACGCCTGATGGAAACGCATATACACACACACACGCGCGCACACGCGCCTTTTTCTGACCTTGAGGTCAAAAGAACGTGTCTTTTGACCTCGAGGTTAGAAAAAGGCCCAATTTTCAGCAATAAAAAAACAGACTCCTACACTTTAAATACGTTTAGCGCTAAATGTATTTAATGAATTATGGTGCAAGCCGGCTTCAGTGAAATAGTGTGAAATTGCTAGTGATAAAAATAAAGAACTATATTATTATTCCACTACGTAACGTGAGGACTATGACGTATCTACAAACAAATATATTTAGTCCTACACATACAGTATGGAAACCACATATTATGTATATGCAATAAATTATACCACATCATTCTTGTTATCGCCTTTTTTGACGATGTAAAAAAAAATTAACAAAATCGGTCACGAAAAAAATCAGCTTTTCCCCACATTTATGGTCGCATAACTCGTCATAATGTAGGGAATAGCTGTTTTTTTTTTGCATATATGCGGTTTTTATATTGTATGACTTACATCTATGATATCACACTACAGTTTATCATTATAAGCTCCGCAGATCTCTGCGGAGCTTTTCACACAATTTTCAATGAAATCTCTAAGGCCAGGTCCAGGGCGCGTTTATTTTGCGCACACCGGATTTTCTACGTTCTGCTCAGCGCCGAGAGTAGAAAATCCGGCAGTGGGATTTTTTGACGCGCTGGAATGCGCTCTGTTGGATTCTCAACGCTCGGCTCACTACCTAGAGTTGAAGATCCCGCCGCAATATTTTTAAGTCCTTGCGAACGTGGGGTAATACATAATACTTATAACATAACCAATGATCGTAGTAGGTTGATTGATTTTTGATCCTTGTATCATAAATGACCACAGAAAGAATAACATGGATAAGCCATTTTCACGGAAAGTAATTCCGGTATTTCCGGATCCAATTAAGTATTGTTAATGTTGGTAGTGATTATTATTATTAATTTATTATTTATTTGTTTTCACGTAACGTTTCAATCCCGAAATTCCGGAGGAATGTCCATATTAATATATACGTTTCGGATCAATGACCCCAATTCAATCTACCTACTCCGATCACTGAACATAACTGGCGAAATGTGGAAATACTTTATGCACTTCTGCCTAACGCTTTGGTGAATACAGGCGTGGTGTTATGTTATAAATTCCCTTCATTGCGCTTTAGACTACCTACACAATCAACAATACCAATACAATCTGTCAAATTTCTTTACTAGATTTTCAACTTTATCGCTAAAGAACAAGGTTCAAAGTTGATTGGGAAAATTTGACAGTTTCGGGTAGCTTGATGTGCTGGCGTCTGTACCAAAATGTTTTGGAATTATAGAATTTAAAATAACAAAAAAAAAAAAATTAAACAACGTGTAATAAAGAATAAATTAGAATTAAAAACTGACAATAAAGTAACATATAAACTTAAAATATGTCTAAAATAAAGTACTGGACTTTATATAAACAATTCATTTTAGACTGAATTATAGTATAAGTATTCAATATTTTTCGTTATCAGATAAATATAGGAATATTGGTTGTACTATACAGATCTAATATATACTGTGATATCGATATGATTACTGTGGCTTTTGAACATAATGAAAAAACGTCAGCCATGCATTCTAAATTTTCAACATAATACCAAATTCAGTCAAGTCGGGTTATTCCATTTATCAACCCCAAAAAATCCACCCTACAAGTTGGATAAACGGAGTTTATAGGCTCAGGGTGGATTCTCGGACATGCGTTTCCGCGCATTCACCTTAGGGTGGATAAACGGAGTAACCTATTTTAGTGTAGCATAGTAATTTTTTTTCTTATAGCTTAGATTGTGTTCCACTTAGCCTTAGGTATCAAAGATATCTAAATATGCCTCCCATGTTTGTATATCTTTGGTGCCTAAGACACCGTCAAAGATTAGCGAAAATGGATGGTCACCCATCCACGAACCAACTGCGGCAACTGTAGCTTAACCGTCGATCGACCAATGCGGCTCTTATTATTTAGCCAAGAGCCTCTCTTTGTTCGAGAACCAATACATCCAAAAGCCACAACACCCACTACACTCTCACTACAACAACATACTCTACAGACACACTGTGACGTCACGGCTAGTCGGGCACCGTCCAGCTGTCATATATGTACTGCCAGTCGATGTGTTTGAAGTATGGATGGCGCTTTATCTCTTCGATTCCGTCTTTGCCAGCGCCTAAGCGTTCTGATGGCTCGTAGGTAAGAAGCTGGAAAAAAAAAATTAAAATGAATAAACGAAAAATTCTTTTTTTTTTTTAAAAAACGTTGCCCCACACTTGGAATTTCTCCTGTATTGTGGGCGCGTTTACAAACGGAACGGAACGGAACAACTACTTGTAGGTCATCATCATCATCTGCCTAGCCTTTTCCCAACTATGTTGGGGTCGGCTTCCAGTCTAACCGGATGCAGCTGAATACCAGTATTTTACATGGAGCGACTGCCTATCTGACCTCCACAACCCAGTTACTGGGTAATACGATACCCCTTGGTAAGACTGGTTGTCAGACTTTCGGGGGGGAACTACTTGTAGGTCATACAAATATATGTTCCGCGCGGGAATCGAACCCGCGACCCGCACCGCAGCTCAAACGCTTAACCACTGCTCCGACCGTGCCGTCTTGAGTCAAAATTAATGTTATGAATAAAATGTTAATGTTTCTCCCATAATCCATCCAAAGGTTGTATTTAAAAGATCGCTCTTAGCGACAAGATAATAAAGAGTATTCTATGTATCCTAATTTTGGCTGGATTTGTGCCCGCTGATGGCAATTGGGTCGCCCCCATGGGACTTTAACATAACTGGCGAAATGTGTTAGAAAAACCTAGATAACGCAAGTATCACGATCTGTATGAAAACTAAAACTAAGCGTGCCATTTTTTAACTACCTACCTACTATAATGTTACGTGGGGATTACTTGGGGGAGGCCTATGTCCAGCAGTGGACGTCTTTCGGCTGAAATGATGATGATAATGTTACGCGCCCGCGCCCCAAATACTGCCTGGTACATGATAACATTAGTTACTACTAGCGCCATCTAGTATCGAGTAGCGGAACTAGTAGGCAGTTTTTATTGTCACGAACCCGAAGCTCGTAACAATAACAATAACAACTTTTTTTTTTCAGAACATAATTCCATATAAAATTATTAGTAAAGGCTTAAAAACTATGTTAGTACCTTAAAACTACTTATTAATTAATTTATTTGACATTAATTTATCTAACATTAAATAGGATAGCACCAGAACTATGCACCTTATTCCAGTGCCTCACAATCAGACACTCCAGTCACTCCACCACTTCTGTTATGGTGTTTAGAAGGCCATTGGGGCTGACGTCACAAGCACTATTTAGTGATGGGAAAATCTAATCGATTCAACGACGCTGGCGCGTGCGGCACCCGTCTCTCGCCACCCCCGGGGCCTAGCGCCAGCGCGAGCGCTCACCGAGCCAGCAGTACACAGGACTAAGCGCGAAAGTGGCGGCTTACGATTTTTGAACATAAGCTGGTGCGATTTTTGGCACGCGAAGTAGCTGTTGCTCTTGCGTTATCTAAGTGTATATAATATCTGTGGGGTGTATTTCAAAACGTTAATTTGCATAGAATAAACACGTTCTACGTGTTTATAGCAAATGTAAATGATGCTTAACAACAACAAGCTTGGTTACAAAGTGCTTGTTGGCAAGTTGGCAACTTGCCTGCTGTTCAATAATTTGTATGATAGCGTTCTACTATTTCGGCTTAGCATTCGCCAACGTCCACACTACGTTGAATACACCGGTTCTCGTCCGATCACCGAAGTTAAGCAACATCGGGCGCGGTCAGTACTTGGATGGGTGACCGCCTGGGAACCCCGCGTGACGTTGGCTTTTTACATTTTTTTTGTGAGTATTTATTTACAAAAAAATGAGCATTTTATTTTATTTTTTGTTATCCCCAGATCAAAAATGTGTGGGGGAATTTACATTAGGTAAATTTTTAGCTGACATTCAGTCGATTATCGCCGTGCGGCTGGTCCACCCCATTTACACCGGTCGATAAAAATCGCAGATGACTAGTTTATTTTGCATCAAAATGTCGGCCTGCGACTTAGCATTTTCACGGTCGATTTTAGTCGCCCACCGCATGCGACTTGTCGCCGCACGAGAAAAGTCGAAACCTAGTCTACTTTGGAACTTGCGATTTTAGTAGCTGAATTACCATTTAGACTATATTCACCTGTGCGGCTATAGTCATCTGTGTAAAGCCCGCATTATGTAACAACAAGCTTGGCTATAATGTGCTTGTCGGCCACTTGCCTGCAGTTTAATAATTTGTATGATAGCGCTCTACTATTTCGGCTTAGCATTCGCCAACGTCCATACTACGTTGAATACACCGGTTCTCGTCCGATCACCGAAGTTAAGCAACATCGGGCGCGGTCAGTACTTGGATGGGTGACCGCCTGGGAACACCGCGTGACGTTGGCTTTTTACCCGACTGCGCGACGCAAAGGAGTGGTAATGTGTTCATCAGCCTATGTATGTATGTATGTTTATATGTTCCTTTGAAGCACTATACAGACCAAATGCCTGGGCCGATTTTTATGATTCACACGTTAATCGATTCCTCTTAGTCCGGCGAGTGTCACTAAAGACATGACGTTAGTGAAAATTCAATATGGCGACTACTGGACGCCATATTAAATATTTTTTTATTTTTTTTTTTCAAAACCTATCGAGTGCGGTATCAAAATAAAGGGTTTTAAATGGTGATTACAAAAATATATACAACATATATACTTTAAAGCAATTCGAAGTGACAAATCGCAAAAAAACACCTACCAAGAACTAAATCGTCTGCGAAATATTTCAACTTTGTAAACTAAAAAGCTGGAAATAAAAAAAGTTATTTAAAAAAATCAAAAAACCCGACTGCGGTAAAAAACTTAAGTTAAAAGAAAATGAAAAGCTAAAAACAAGCCCATTTAAAATTAAATAAAAGTTGGAAGCAGGCGGGACCCATTTGAATTTGAAAATACAATAAAAATGATGTGGGTCCCGCCTGCTTCCAACTTTTATTTAATTTAAAATGGGCTTGTTTTTAGCTTTTCAGTTTCTTTTAACTTAAGTTTTTTACCGCAGTCGGGTTTTTTGATTTTTTTAAATAACTTTTTTTTTGTATTTTCATTTTAGTCAATATTTATTTAATCACGAAAATTTGTACTTAGAGGTTTTATTTTATAAATTTTTATCTTATGTAATATTGGTAAAAGATAAAATTATATGTACTGTGTTTAGAAGATAAAACTCTGCAAGTAATGATCCGATTCCAATTTTTGCATTGATATAGCTATCTACAATATTGCCAAGCGTTTTAAGTTCATACACGCGTTCTGAAACTTGTTTTGGATTAAGACAAAAAAAAAATCAAGCAAAGTCGCGGGCTAAAGTAAGTATAATATAGTATCAAGTAACTAGGTACTAAATTTCTTTCAACCATCTAGGCAATTTAATTTTAAAAATCTAAATTAAATTATGTTGTTTGGTAATTATGCACATATTATGATAAACATATTTTTTTATTATAATTATAAGTAGTTGTATTACAACAAAAAGGAACTAAAATGCTTGACTGACTGCACTATGTTCAAATCAAAACGTATAATAATAATAATAATAATAATAATAATTTTATTATCAGGCAACTATAAGGCCCATAAATAAAATACACAAAATAATCTTATAAAATAATAAACTAATACATATTAAAAACCTTAAAACTATTAACTATACACGTAACGTTGACGGCGTCGTGTTTCGCTGCGTGGTGTCGCGTAACCTTCCTCGGAAACGTCGATATACGACACCTTTCGGCCAAAAGTCCTCTTTCAGACAGGTCTGTAGATGTTGGGTTGGAACTCGTACCACGAATGACTTAAAGTTGATGTTGTGGCGCGATTCCAACCTTTCGACCCTCAGAGTCCAGTTGGTCTTCACCTTCAAATACTGCACGACTTCCTCAGTTGTCGTGGAGTGATGCAGACGCGAAAGGTACAGCTGCGTCGTAGGCACAGCAGGGCGCAGCAGCATGTTGGGTCCACTCGGTGCGGTGCCACACAGGTTACGAGAACAGGGCTTCTTCTTCTTCCTTTCTACTTTCGTGAAACCCTCCTCATCAACCTGTCTGGCTCTTGGCAAAGAGCAACGGACCGCAGTCAGGGCAGGTTTAGCACCCTTTACCAGTTTTTCCCCTTTTCTGGTTTGTCGGTTAGGCTGCGACGCATCCGATTTGCCGCTGGTGACAATAGCAGCGTAGGCACGTTTAGGGGTCGACGTACCTACGCGTGACGTTTCCGCAGCCGGTGTTGTGGCGCGGGCGACGGCGGCGGCGGGCGGCGCTTGCTCAGCGTTATCGGCAGCTGGTGACGCACTTGTGTTCGCCGATTCAAAACTGCCGATGGATGCATTTTGCGCCCCTCGCCGTGTGTTCACCTTTGAGGCCTCAGGTGACCCAATTACCGAACCAATGTTGCGCAATGAACACACATCATATAGGTACACGGCGCCTCTGTCTATGTAATGTAATGCTATAAAATATATTAATGGGGGGCAAACAGCAAGTACCTTGACTAATAAACAGACGATAGGCTGAGTTGCATCATCTGACTTTAACCGTAACTTTAACCATAACCGGTGATTTTTGTATGCAGTTTGACAGACTTTTGACGTTTGTTAAAGTTAAAGTAAGATGATGCAATCCAGGCTAAATCTAGGATTTGATCAGTTGACGAGCACAACGAAAGGATTCTAAGAAACTCTTAGAAAATAATAAGAATAATCAAATGGATTCCATTAACAGCCGCACAGGTCGATCAATCAGGTTAAGCTACGCTTTCCGCGGTTGGTCTGTGGATGGGTGACCATCTTTACATACCGTGACCCCTCCGTGCCTCGGAAAGCACATTAAGCCGTTGGTCCCGGCTGTCATTCGTGGATCTTTGACAGGCGTTACGGGTAGTCAGAAGCCCGAAAGTCTGACAACCAGTCTTACCGAGGGGTATCAACTGGGAAGTGGAGGTCAGATAGGCCGTCGCTCCATGTAAAATACTGGTATTCAGCTGCATCCGGTTAGACTGGAAGTCGATCCCAACATAGTTGGGAAAAGGCTAGGCAGATAATGACTCCATTTGAAGCAAGCTTTCTTAACTTAAATAATATTTTATGTTATCTACACGGGCACTAGTTTCATTAATCCATTTTCATGGACTCTTGCATCATGTAACAATACCTTCCGTGCCTGCATATAATGTTCCCTCATTCATGTATAAGGGTCATCCTATTTACATTTCCCTTTATCCATACAAATAATATTATGTAAATGCCAAATTATTTTAACTATTATATGCAAAATCTTGTCTAAACATAGGCAAAGTACAACATTCTTTCACAAAAACGTTGTTTAATACCACCTCAAAAACACAAAAAGAAATATGTGGCCCATGAGGGGATCGAACCCGCGACCTTCGCGTTATTAGCACGACGCTCTAACCAACTGAGCTAATGGGCCGATGTGTGAGACGTCGAAATACGATACCACATCACTAGCCTGTTGCAATGTTTATGAAATTCAATATGTGAGCACCATTTAAGTATCAACATATAATTCATTTATCTGGCATGGCAAATTTTTAGTACCTATTGTAGTATAGGTAGTAATTTTATTCTAGGTACAGATGCCAGTATATGAAGCTACTACAATCTGACAAATTTCTTTAATCGATTTTCAATTTTATCGCTAAAGCATAAGGTTCAAAGTTGATTGGAAAATTTGACAGTTTCGGGTAGCTCTGCTCTCTAGTCTGTATTTCGGCTTCACATTTATAGCATAATCAGCCTATAATGTTCCTACTGTTATGGGACACAGGCCTCCTCTCTGTGAGAGGGAGTGGGCGGTAAACCACCACGCGGGCCCCGTGCGGGTTGGTAGATGTCACGTCTTCGAATTTTTGGTTGTAGGACATGACGATGTCTTCCTTGACCGTTTTGAGAGCTTCAAATAAATTGAAAAAATGAATTGATAGTAACTTACCTATACATATATGATTAATTTTAAAATATTTTTTTGTAATCATGTTTAATTTTTAATGTTTAGTATAATGTAAATTTTAATAATTAGAATCAACGTTATAATATTATGTAATTTGATGTATAAAATTTGCGGTGCCCTCACAGGGTACATGTCTGAATACTATGTCATGAAATTTGAATGCATGCTACAAGTACTTTACATGTTAGGCAATAAATAAATTATGACCAGCTGCGCCCCGCGGTTTTACCCGCATAAGTTTCGATCCCGTGGGAATATCGGGACAAAAAGTAGTCTACATGTTAATCCAGGGTGTCAGCTACCTCCATACGCAATTTTATCAAAATTGGTTCAGCCGTTAGAGCGTGAAGAAGTAACAAACCTATAGACTCACACGCACACATTCACAAACTTTCGCCTTTATAATATTAGTAGGATAGTAGGATTATTGTACTTATTTAAAATATTGTGAAACACTTTATAGAGTAACTAAGGAGTGTCTTGCCCATTTTTCTCCACCGAGTCAACTTTTTGTAAGTGGCAATTAGAATAAATTTTATTTTTCCTAATTTTGATGTCCAAAAGTGTATTTTAATGGCCAACTTGAAATAAATGATTTGACTTTGACTTTCAATATTGTACGAGTCATATAGTACATGGCACGCGCGCATTTCAGAGATCAGGGTGCTTACTCTCGAGTTTAATTCCGATAGATTGACATTGGAATTGTGACGTTTCGTACTCTTGAGTTCGATGCTAGCGCCAATTGATTTTTAGATTGGGTGTCCATTTTGGGGAACTAAGTGGAATTGGGAACGGGCTTGGCGTGGGGTAATCGGTACTCTTGAGTGTATTTTGACAGCTGTGTATTGCGTCAATATTGTGTTGGGATAGTTTGTTGATAGTGATTTTTCCAATAACAAAAGTGTAACTTTTTGGAAATTGTTTTGCGTTTTAAGTGGTTTTTTGTGGGTTATAAGATTATAATATGGCACGATAAGCAGTAGTATAGAGTTTTTTACGTAATTCCCATAAAAAACAACTGAAACAAAAACGAGATGAGCGTCGGATGATGCGTTATACGGACAAAGCGTTTTCTATGAATGAATACGAATTTAAAGCAAATTACGGAGTGAGCAAGGATTTGACTCCTCTTTCGTATTACATAACAACATTTTTATCCTATCTCTATACAGTAAAAACTTTCTAGAACATTAGCTTACTAAAATCAGACTTCGGCTGTTTTCATTATACAAAATTCTTTCTATCTCTAAAACCCGTAGACCGATTTACATAATTCAAACTAGAATATTAGTTTTAAACATAATCCTCTCATTTGACACTAAAATCTCGCAAATATTCCTATAAACAAAAAACCTCGTTTTCAAGTTACGTAATTATTCTATAATTTTTCTTCGTGCATTAAAATGATCAAAAATTCTATATCAGATTTTAATACGAAAACTATTAATAAAAACCAGTTAGAAAGCTAATTAGAACAATACAAACACTTAAAATTTAAATAGAAAATCTAAAACTTACTCAGTAAAACAGTAGTAGCACATATCGACGCCCACGCTAGGTACTTTTGGGTCTTAACTATCCTATTCTAACTATCACTTTTACATATTCTAACTTATTTATCACTTCACTGGTATATAACTCAGTCATGTTCACTATTCACATAAACACGTTCGGCGTTCGTCACAAAAACATTACTTACTCTAAGAAGTTGTATATCTATTTACTTGGTACCATTTGTATAAAACCGTAATACTAATTAGTTAAGTAACTTAGCGGACAGTAATTATTTTTTACTAAAAATAACCAAACGCGAAGAATTTTGTCATAAACAAACAAACTTGCATTTCGAATTCACTTCTAAAACCACTTGACTTTATGTTTGAAATTGGAGAACTTACTCGCAGTCTTTTTTTTTTTTAGTAAGTAGTGTAGGCAACGATCCTACCCCATAAAGCCAAAGTCATGGTTAATTATATGATTTTATTCGTTTTCTTACGCCTAAATGAATTTAATACTTTATAATTAATCAATTAAAGAACTATTTATATCATATTTATTTATTAGCCTTGTTATTTAAACGATAAAGCATTTTAAAGCCCTATTACCGGTTTTTCGTAATGAGTTGAACCACACTATTGCAGCCCGTAACATAGCTAACTTCACGTGTAACAAAATAATGGCGGAGCAATGTCAATTTCATTTCAATGGTGACAATATTGTTTTCAAGAGTACCGAATCACGTGACTGTAAAATTAACATTGGAATCGTATTGGCATTTCATTGGAATTAAAATTAGTTTGGAGAGTAAGCCCCCAGCACTTTTCAGTCGCCTTGCACAAATGACAGTACACGATCAGCGTTCATAATCAGCTGTACTCATTCAAAAAGCATTCATATACAGGGTTATTGGCCTGGAAAAAAAATCAGATGTTACCTATATTTTGTTATACGGACATAAATGTAGGGAACAGCTGATTTTTTTTCGCGATTTCGGGTTTGGTCCCATAATAAAAGTTGTCCATAATGATTAGTACAATGACCTCTTAAGAGGTTGTTAATGTTTTACCAATAACCCTGTATAATAGCATTAGTTACGTGGTCAATATATGTATATATGTATATACTCAATAAACAATCATCTTTGATGTTTTTAGGGTTCCGTAGCCAAATGGCAAAAACGGAACCCTTATAGATTCGCCATGTCTGTCTGTCTGTCTGTCCGTCTGTCTGTCTGTCCGTCCGTATGTCACAGCCACTTTTCTCCGAAACTATAAGAACTATACTGTTGAAACTTGGTCAGTAGATGTATTCTGTGAACCGCATTAAGATTTTCACTCAAAAATAGAAAAGAAACCGGGCAAGAGCGAGTCGGACTCGCGCACCTCCGTAACATCCGGGTTTATGCATAAGGTTTATGTTTATAAAATAAAATGTTTTTTTTTTTTTTTGTGTTGATTGAATGAACGGTAAATTGTGGTTTACGATTTATGACGTATTAAAAAAAAAACTATTTACTAGATCTCGTTCAAACCAATTTTCGGTGGTAGTTTACATGGTAATGTATATCATATATTTTTTAGGGTTCCGTACCCAAAGGGTAAAAACGGGACCCTATTACTAAGACTTCGCTGTCTGTCCGTCTGTCCGTCTGTCTGTCACCAGGCTGTATCTCAAGAACCGCGATAGCTAGACAGTTGAAATTTTCACAGATGATGTATTTCTGTTGCCGCTATAACAACAAATACTAAAAACTAAATAAAATAAATATTTAAGGGGGGCTCCCATACAACGAACGCGATTTTTTTGCCCTTTTTTGCTCGGTATCAAAAATGGCAACATGTAGGCACTTGAAATGTTCACAAAATACTCAGTTGTATTTTAACTTTAATAATAAATAATAAAATTAAAATAAAATAAATATTTAAGGGGGGCTCCCATACAACAAACATGTTTTTTTCGGCGTTTTTGCCTTGTGGTACGGAACCCTTCGTGTGCGAGTCCGACTCGCACTTGGCCAGTTTTTTAGTTTTATCATTCTCTTATTTTAGAAGTTACAGGGGAGGGGACACACATTTTACCACTTTGGAAGTGTCTCTCGCGCAAACTATTCAGTTTAGAAAAAAATGATATTAGAAACCTCAATATCATTTTTGAAGACCTATCCATAGATACCCCACACGTATGGGTTAGACGAAAAAAAAATTTTTTAGTTTCAGTTCTAAGTATGGGGAACCCCAAAATGTATTGTTATTTTTCTATTTTTGTGTGAAAATCTTAATGCGGTTCACAGAATACACCTACTTACCAAGTTTCAACAGTATAGTTCTTATAGTTTCGGAGAAAAGTGGCTGTGACATACGGACGGACAGACAGACAGACAGACATGATGAATCTATAAGGGTGCCGTTTTTGCCATTCGGCTACGGAACCCTAAAAACAATCAATTTTAGGGTTCCCCATACTTAGAACCGAAACTCAAAATTTTTTTTTCGTCAAACCCATACGTGTGGGGTATCTATGGGTAGGTCTTCAAAAATGATATTGAGGTTTCTAATATCAATTTTTTCTAAACTGAATAGTTTGCGCGAGAGACACTTCCAAAGTGGTAAAATGTGTGTGTCCCCCCCTGTAACTTCTAAAATAAGAGAATGATAAAACTATAAAAAAAATATGATGTACATTACCATGTAAACTACCACCGAAAATTGGTTTGAACGAGATCTAGTAAGTAGGTTTTTTTTTAATACGTCATAAATCGTAAACCGCAATTTACCATTCATTCAATCAACTTAAAAATAAAAAAAAACATTTAATTTCATAAACATAAACCTTATGCATAAACCCGGATGTTACGGAACCCTCGGTGCGCGAGTCCGACTCGCTCTTGCCCGGTTTTTTTAATACCTGTATTGTGTCTTTTGTTGCACTGAATAAACGTTTTATCTATCTATCTTTGGCTATCCGTGACTTATCATTCAAAATAACATCCAAGGTGTATGGACCCATTCAGCAGAGCATACAAATATCTTATTGATATTATGCAATTGTCGCACAATGATTTTTATCAATCCTTTGTATAAAGATAATAAATATTATGAATGCCGGGGTACAAACAGATGCACTTGAAATTGTTATACTGATTACAATTAAATGTATACTAAATAACGCTATTGTATGATTTTGTTTGATCTTCGAGATCGATATTTTGGTCTGATACATTTATTACTTGAAGCTAGTTTTTGCCCGCGATTTTGCTTGATTTTTTTGCTTTAATCCAAAACAAGTTTTACGCGTGTATGTTAAAACTTTTAACATAAAATATATCCTTATGACACTTGGCATTAGTGTAGATTAGATAGCTATCAATGCAAAAATTGGAAACGGATCAGTACTGCCAGTTTAACTTCTAAACGTACTTAAAATTTAATTTTTTACCAATATTAAATAAGATAAAAATTTATAAAATAAAACCTCATTAGATATTTTCGTGATTAAATAAATATTCACTGAAATAAATAAAAATGCAAAAAGCCAACGTCACGCGGTGTTCCCAGGCGGTCACCCATCCAAGTACTGACCGCGCCCGATGTTGCTTAACTTCGGTGATCGGACGAGAACCGGTGTATTCAACGTAGTATGGACGTTGGCGAATGCTAAGCCGAAATTTCAGACGACTATCATACAAATGATTGAACTGCAGGCAAGTTGCCAAAAAGCATTTTATAACCAAGCTTGTTGTTGCTAAGCATCGTTTATATCTGCTATAAACACGTAGAACGTGTATATTCTATGCAAATTAACGTTTTGGTTTGAACATAGTGCCAGTCCAATCAAGCATTTTAGTTCCTTTTTAACCCCCGACGCAAAAACGACGGGGTGTTATAAGTTAGACGTGTGTGTGTGTGTGTGTGTGTGTGTGTGTGTGTCTGTGGCATCGTAGCTCCCGAACGGATGAACCGATTTTGATTTTGTTTTTTTTTGTTTGAAAGGTGAATTAGTCGGGAGTGTTCTTAGCTATGTTTGATGAAAATCGGTCCAAAATGGCCGCCGCCACAAAATGGCGGATTACATATTTTTTCACAACTTCCTCAATATGGGTATCAAATGAAAGGGCTTGACTAGTAGAATACTATATACTATGACAAATTTCAAATCCAAGATGGCCGCCACCACAAAATGGCGAATTACATGTTTTTTTCACAACTCCTGTGTAAGGGTATCAAATGAAATGGCTTGACTAGTACAATACTAGACACTATTACAAATTTCAAATCCAAGATGGCCGCCACCACAAAATGGCTAATTACATTTTTATTCACAACTCCAATATGGGTATCAAATGAAAGGGCTTGACAAGTAGAATAATATATTGAAAGGGAATGAGGAATATTAACTAACGAAATGAAAACTAAAAACTTGAAAACATTTTTTTGTCTGATCAATGCCCTACATTGATGAGAAAAGTGGAGTGATGACGGGTACCTAGGACCTAACGAATTATTTAGCTTTGATTACATTATTTATTACATTATTATTACCTTTATGTTTTCAATAAAACCGTTTAACTTATACAAGTGGAGATGACCAATGTTTAATCTTTAGGTACTGCTTCTCAGTCTGTGCAATTCTGCCAAAGCCAATTTGTCGTGAGGATTATTAACCTTCGGCCCGTCGCGCATCTTTTAATAACGCGGTTAGTCGCGAGGGGTCCCTCAAAACCTCAAGAATAAAACGCCTATAAAACCCCTTAAAATTTGTATCTTTCCAACTATTTTAGCAGTTTCTTTTTTATTTATTTAATGAAAATAAAATTACAAAAAAAATATCAAAAATATTCATTTATTTATTGTTTAAATTTCCAATCTTAAATTAGGAACATAAATTTCTCTCTTTGAGATCACATCACAGAAAAAATATTTTTATTCTAACTGAATCAATGAACTTTAATTTATATTATACCTATATGAGATCACATAAGAACAATCAACATTGTAACATAAACTTTGGCTCGCACCAACAAAAAAAAAACACAACTTTTATCAAACTAAATAAGACTAATTTTCCGTTTGTTCTCAGTCTCGTTCTCTCTCGTAATTTGTCTGCATAGATGTTATTTTTATATTAGTGCAATCCACAACATGCTGTAACATATCTACGTCCAAAAATAGGAGCCATGACCCTGAAGGACAACTGACCTCCCGTGCTGCACCCTGTGGACCTGGTTGCTCCGTAACCATATTTTGTCGCCTTGTTCTGACACCTTGTGGATAAGGTGTCTTCCTCCATTTGGAAATAATTTTATAGGTGCCATTTCTCTCTTTCTTTTTGACAATATAAAAGTTCTGTGACGATATATTTATCAAGGGCTCATCATCATCATCACTATACGAACTTTCCAATTCCATGTGCTGTTCATCAAACGATTCTAAAACCTGATCCGATTCCTCCAAAGGTACCTCATGTTGTTATGTAGGCACCAAATCTTCACATTCTTGCTCCGAATCCGTGTTATGCTCACTTCTTTCGTCCAGACATGTAGCGACTTCATCTTCTTCCTCCTCGCCACCGCAAACATCTTCAGATTCATCTTCTAACCAACTCAATATACGTCGTTGTTGTTCTTCACACATTTTAGAAGTCAATTATAATTTAATTATAATCTAAAACAATAAAAAAATAAATAAAACACATGTTACAAAAGAAATCAAACAATTCAATTTTACTTACGGGGTTCGTCGCGTGGGGTCTTTTACGGCCCTCGCGCCGAAAACACGTCTGTATCTCACTGCGCTGGCGCGCGAACTGAAGTTAGCGGCGATGCGCGCTAACTATAATCTAATTTCGGAGGATACCTGAAGTACTAAAACTCCTGGATAGTTTTAAATGTGTTAATTTTACGTTTTTCTAACACCTAGGCTTTCAAAGACCCCATGCGACGGGCCGAAGGTTAAATAGCTTCCTTTGGTCAAGCTCGCAAATAGCGACACCATTTAAACTTTTTACGCGGCTTAAAGCCACGTAGGCTTGGCCTTTTGCAAAAGTTTTTTTGCCTAAATATACTACAGCCTTTTCAACAGTTGTTCCTTGCAACTTATGTACAGTCACAGCCCAACTTAAAATAATCGGAAACATTGTTCTCTCAATGTTGCCATACCCTCTGAGACCTTGAAAAATTATACTTTGTGGTCGTATGGGAATCCAACCATTTTCGTCTTTAGAACTCCTGCCAATGGACTCGTCATCAAATTGAATAAATATTGTTTTTGGAAGTTCACCTTCTTCGAGTTGTTCTCGGCGAAGTCCATTCCATTCGATTTTTTTGATAATCCCCATGCTACCATTAACTAGCCCTTCAGACACCTTTAAATTTACTCTCAACATCACTCTAGCCCCTATTGCAATTTTAATTGAATTGAGCAACCCTCCCGTACAGTTTGGATCTTGCAGGATAGAAACGTGGTTAGGTTTTTGGCCATAGGTGGCAGGTTCTTTAGACTCGTCGAGAGCATTTATAGTATACATTTTTACTGGGTGCACCAAAGTTCACCTAAATTTTCAACTCCGATAATTGGAAATCCGAAAATGTTCTTCCTAAAATTTGTCATCCTAACAATCACAATTCCTAACTACCCTGTCTCTAATGTTCATAATTCCGAAGCATTCAACTTCATAATGTCTGTAGCAATAAACATCTATTATACTTTTATTTGTTTTCCTATATTTTCTCAATATAACCATCTTTTACACTATTATTCAAAGTCATAAGTATCTTTTTTGTTTAAATTTCTTTTTATAGATTTTTTTTTTGTTTAGATTTTATTTATATCGGTAACCAACATAATATAATTACAAAAGTAACACATTTGTAATGACAACTTAGGATGCAAGAGCGAGCGAAGCGAGCTCGGGAATTGGGGCACCCCGACTCGGACAGGTTAGGTTCGAAGGGGATGACGGGGGCTCGAGTGAGCGAGCAAAGCGAGCGAACGAGCCCCCGTCATCCCCTTCGTGTTAGGTTCCTTTAAACCCTGTAGACAGAAATAGGGGCCCCGCGAAGCGGGGCTCCGTCGACTACGCCTAACCACATATTATTGTAGATAAAAAAAAACTTTGGTACTTCTTTTCTCGGCCACTATGATTTTGCGAACTTTGCGGTTTTCAAATTTACACTAAAAAGAGTCTATTCTATCCAAAAAAATAGCTACTATCAAAAAGCGCCGGGTGTGGAAGTACAGTAGTTCCATAGACACAACTCAGTACGTTATGTAAAGCCTTTGAGTATTGAACCAACTGTAAAGCATACCCCCAAATAATAATCATACCCTCAAATTAAAACTATAAATATCATCTTTTAATATTATGGTAATTATGTTTAGGGATATAAGCGTTATGATAAAAAACAGTAGGAGTTTAAATATATATACATTAATGATATTATTAATTACAATTTTCGGAAACATGAGTGTTATGAACATCGCCGGTAGCACTACAAATAGTATGAATGAAAACGTTAGGATGAAAAATTTTAGGAAGACTGATCATTCGGATTACAAATCATTAGGAAGAACAATTTCGGGTAAAGAACTTTAGGTGAGCCAATATGGACCCATTTTTACTGCTTCAGCCATTATTTCTACCATTTTGTCATTATAACTATTCACCAATTTTACAGTAGGAAAAATCCGTACAGCGTTACCGTCGGCAAAATCTCCAGTCAATGACACTCGACTTCTTTCAAGCAAAATTTCATACTGCTCCATACTCAACTCCCCTACCCGTAGATTATTTAGTATGTCGATAAATTGACTATCATTTTGTTGCCTGACATTGGTTTGGAGCTCACAAAGTCCAAAATATTGCCATAGATGGGGCTCTCCTTGGAATGCAAGAGGTTGCTTGAAGCACCAACTGCCTTTTACGGGCGACAATTGCATTATATCTCCAAAAACTAAGATATTTACTCCACCAAAAATATCTGGACAACTTTTGAATTCTTGTAAACGGAGATGTCATCATCTGCCTAGCCTTTTCCCAACTATGTTGGGGTCGGCTTCCAGTCTAACCGGATGCAGCTGAATACCAGTATTTTACATGGAGCGACTGCCTATCTGACCTCCACAACCCAGTTACTGGGTAATACGATACCCCTTGGTAAGACTGGTTGTCAGACTTTCGGGCTTCTGACTACCCGTAACGACTGTCAAAGATCCACAAATGACAGCCGGGACCAACGGCTTAACGTGCTTTCCGAGGCACGGAGGGGTCTCGGTATGTAAAGATGGTCACCCATCCACAGACCAACCGCGGCAAGCGTAGCTTAACCTGATCGATCGACCTGTGCGGCTGTTATTATTTAGCCACGGGCCCCTCTGTAAACGGAGATGTATAGATCGAAAAACTTCATATGACACCATTGATATTTCATCGATTACAAGCCAACGGATAAAACGCCATTTTCTTCGCATGTCCTCCAAACGTTGTCCTGTCATTTGTCTGTAGACTGTCGCTCGACCTTTTTCAATGCCCAGAGAAAATGCACTATGAAGGGTTTTCCCGTTAACAAGCCGCGCTGCAACTCCTGTGGGTGCTGCGATTTCGACAAAACTTGCATGCAACAATTGGTCTACTGTGGGAGCGTAACAGCGTCGAATATGGTGTACTAAAGTTTTAAGCACAAAAGATTTGCCGCTACCAGCTCCTCCTGTAATGAATAATTTTAATGGAACATTTGTGTTTGGTTGATTTGTCACCTCATCTCGAATTCGTTTTGTTACTTCATCATATATTTTTTTTTGTTCTATGTTCATGTTGCTAACCATGGAATGAAACTCTGCGTCTGTGATATTGACGTGTATTGGTTCTTCAACTTCTTCTACTTCGATATCAACATCAGCCATTCTTGGATCATATCCGTCAACAATCGCTCCTACATCGTGGTTTTCTGTTTCTTGATCGTTCAAATTATTAAATGCGGGAGGTTCAGCTAGTGCTAGAACTTGGCCAATAACTTGCTGAAGCTCGCGTTCAATAAACTGAAATTGCTCAACAGAATCTCCATGAAAAGGACGTAACAGATCTCGTTGTGCCATAAAAGCTTTTTCGCAAGTTTCATAGCCTGCTAACAAATCTCCTTCATCTCTATACGGTACATGGGCCACAAGATAGCTATAAAAATAGCCTTCTCGGTCTCCCGTTTGCGTATAATAGCGAGTCCTCAAAATTGCTGGCTTTCTTCGCTTTTTCATCATGTTTCCATTTAGAAGTCTGATAATTGTTCGCGTGGTTTCAGTGCCCTCTTCTAGGTCTTCATAAGCTTCTCCATCGCCGTTTTCTTCATCATTTACAAGTCGACTTGTATGTTCATAATTTACGGCAAATTCTGCTAAACTTAGATGCTCCAGATTTGTTGGTCTTTGAATATATCTGTCAAATATATTTTGATATGTTTGACCTTCGTCACTGTCATATCTTAAGATCCGGTAGCGCTCATAAGGTCGGCATGTGTTGACGAAAACTACTTTTCGAGAACTGTCTCTCAGTTTCAAATGGCATAATCTGTATGCGCATTCACATGCCGACACTCTGCGATGATTTAATATTGCCATAGAAACAGCAAATAATTGCCTACCAATATCCCCATGACAGGCTCGAACTTTGCTGACGGCATCTTTTACCGCTTAACCTACATCCTGTGGTTCGTGCTTCGAAGTATATTTGGCTATATAATAAGAAACAGCTGTTACATTACCACAAGGTTGGATGTCCATATTCGCCTTCCAGAGTTTCAATATCTGCGGATTGTAATTATTTACATACTGTTCTTCAGGATTTCTTTTTAAAATACAAAATCGTCCATTATTACGCAAAGCTTCGTCAGGTCCTAATAAAACTGTCTCATCGCTTGCTGGTCTTGGAAAATTAAACCGACAGTGTTGGTCCTGCCTGTTTTTATAACAGGTATGGGAATGTGAGTGGATTTGGACTCGTTTCACAATGGCATTAAGTTCATCGTCTACATTATTTAACGAACAAGAAACAATGTCATTAATTAAATCTCTACCTTCAGGAGTTTCAAAATTAGGAGCGTTTTGAATCCAACACAACATGTGCAAATGTGGACTTCCGCGGTTTTGGAATTCAATCCTCCACCAGAAATCTATAAGCTTACCTCCTAGAATTTGATCGTCATTCTTTAAAAAATTCATAAAAGCATTAACTCTTATCATAAATTGCCGACTTAAAGTCACAGGATGACCGTCAACTAATGCTTGTTTGTCATTAAAGGTTAAATCATTTGGACTTTCAGTTGGTCTTCCGGCAGCAATTAAGAGTGCTTTTAATATATCGTACCAATTAAGATCGTTGCAGCTTAAGGTAAGGAACCATGTAGGAGGGCCTATATTTTTCACCATAGCAATAAGATTAGAACATGCACTTTGCCAGTATGCATTTGATCCACGCATATTGCGCATATTAAGGTGAATATTTTCAACCAGGTTTTCAGGTCGACTTTCTCCCTGGCGCATTCTTAAAACTACCCCTATATTTTGCTTTGCTCTATAGAATTCCATAACCGACAATGCATAAAAAAGATAGTCATGTCTTTGAAAACGTGTATCAGCTGCCATTATTCTAGCTTGACAGTAGTCTAATGGTGTAATCGGATGAGATCGAGTTTCCTGTAAACCATTTCTACCGTATGGAAACAAGTGGAACCAAGACAGTTCTTCTGCTCTTCTCTCCCTGGTTATTTGTAAAGGAGCCTCGGTTTTTCTTCGTAGTTGATGAACTGGTAACTGATCACAGTCATTGTTGTCAATAACAGTGGACAATTCAGGAACAGGTTCATCTACAACACGTAAAACTGATGAGGTAATAACAATATTGTCATTGTTCAAATCATGGGATGATTCTGATGACTGCTGGGTATTTCTTATAGTATGAATGTCATTTTGGAGATCATTTACATTTTGATTTAATGGATATACAACAGGGGTAATTTTTGTAATACTATATTGATCATCGTCTGGCCTATTTCCCTGTGATTTGGGTATATTTGATTTTAAAATTGACCACAATTTTGTAATATCGGTGAAAGATATCAAGCAAGCTGTTCCATCCTGAGCTACACGACCCTTTGGTCCCCTTGAATGAGAGTCAAACAAATAATATAGATTGTCTCTTTTCCAGATTGCGACCGATATCCCATTACACGTAGCAATAGCTCCCTCATCAACACCAGATTCTGTAAAAAACTGAATTAAGCCATTCTTTAGATTTGGAAATCCATCAATATTTACGGTCAAATGGCCACAAATTGAAGAAGTTTCATCTTGAATTTGTATTAAACATGAATGATTCAGCACTTCAAAATTAATTTGTAACTCTTGAACACGTAAATATTCTATATTAACTTCGGCCGAATTCGGAGCCCTTCGAGACTGTATACTATTTGAGTATAAACGATCACCGGAAATCAATATGGAATCAATTATATTTGAAGACCATGTTTCAGTTTCTTTAATTTTTGTGACTGTAATAGCTACTGCTGCGTTCGCGGTACACTGCTTTCCTCGAGAAAAATTAAGAAATTTGCTGTGACTTTGATTAAATGAACCTCTCAGTATACGCCGATTATTACCAATATCTTGAAAACAAATTGTGTCATTTGTATCCTGTCGTATTATGTCGTTATGTTGAACATGACAAATTTCGTTAACATCGTAATTTTCATTATCAAAGTGTACTGTTACGTTTCTATACAGCGGATTATTGGCAATCAACCAATCTAACACAGCTCGCAGTTTTTCTATATTTACCGAAAATCGACGTAATCTTTGAACGGATTCTAATTGTTCGCAAACAATCACTAGACCAGCACTACTCATTCTGAGAGGAAGCTGCTCAGCGATTTCTTCAACATCTTGACCGAAAAGTACGGCTTGACCATGGAAACCATGTTGTCCGAAGCGTCCACTGAGTTTGACCATTTTTACGAATGGAATTATCCTACTTAACAAACGTATTTCTACATCAGATAGTGTCGCTATTTCTAGGGGAATTTCGTCTAATGACATACCATTCCAATAGGCTTGAGTAGGTGTTCTTGATTTACGAAGTGTTCTGACACATCGGTGACAGGCAGAGATAACGTCATATTGTGCCATTAGCTCATTTGGTAACATATCTCCTGGCAAATTGGCTAATGTTACTGACTGTACTTGCTTACGATAGCAAAGCTTATTACAAATTAAACAAACTGTGTCAGCAAATTTGTTTATTGAATTATTAAAATCTATCCTAAATTTGGTTCTAGACAGAGCTGTAGCTGCTGTATCTCTAGCAAGCCTCGACGCATGTTGTTCTGGAGTCTCATTTAAACGAGACTCAGCAGTAGACTGTGCATTTGTAGCACGCCTTAGCGAACTTTGTTCTGGAGTCTCATTTAAACGAGACTCCGCAATAGACTGTGCATTTGTAGTACGCCTTAGCGAACTTTGTTCTGGAGTCTCATTTAAACGAGACTCGGCAGTAGACTGTGCATTCGTAGCACGCCTTAGCGAACTTTGTTCTGCAGTCTCATTTAAACGAGACTCGGCAGTAGACTGTGCATTCGTAGCACGCCTTAGCGAACTTTGTTCTGCAGTCTCATTTAAACGAGACTCAGCAGTACACTGTGTATTCGTAGCACGCCTTAGCGAACTTTGTTCTGGAGTCTCATTTAAACGAGACTCCGCAGTAGACTGTGCATTTCTGGAATGCCTGGAAGCACGTTGATCTGGAGTTTCATTAGATCGCGAAGTACTAGTATATCTGGCATTTTTTGTATTACGTAAACAACGTTCAACCCTAGTTTCTTTTGATCTCCGTAAAGCCTTCGATGCTGCATCACTATCCAAACGATGCTGTCTATCTAATGAACTCTCTTGACTACGCAGTACAGTTTTTCGAGTAGACAACAAAAAGCTATTTTTTTCTGAAGTATACTCTTCAGGCTGAGTTAATTTGCGCCTTTTAGCTTCGTTTTGAGCTTTTTTAGTTTTTCTGCCCAGTCCCATTTTATAAACTAGATCTGAAATACCTAAGGTATCTAATAGCTATGAAATACTTATACGAAAGTTGAATAACTAAAAGAAGCACTAGAAAAATCATATAATAAAGGAGCAGAAACAAAAAATAAATTTAGTTTTTTTTTTTAATTCTTCGACTATAAATTAATCATTATTTTTGACGGTTAAAAAAGCTGATTAAACACCAAAAAATTACCTGAATTTTAAAACGCAAGAAAATTAAAGAAAAGAAATAAAAAATTAAGGATTCCCTAAAAAAAGCATGAAATAAAAAATTAAATTAAAATTTTAAAAAACCCCTGACACAAAATAATGAAAATGAAATAAAAAATTAAGGAATCCTTACAAACACCACAAAATAAAAAATTAAATTTGAAATTTAAAAAACCCCCTACACAATATAATAAAAAATGAAATAAAAAAAATTAAGGAAGCCCTCCAAAACCATGAAATTAAAAATAAAATTTAAAAAATCCCCTACACAAAATAATAATAAAAAAATAGTATGAACGTAAAAAAATTAAACAAGTTAAAAAAAAAACTATGAAAAATTATAACAAATAGAACAAAAAAGTTATAAACGTGAAACCCTATAAAAAGAAAAAATAACCTTGAAATTATGACCCTACGTAAGTACGTATTAAATGTTTTGATTAAATGTTGTCGCGTCAGGGGACAGCTCTTTACCTATAAAAACACCTACCTAAATAAAATGATATTAAAAGAACAACGAAAATGTAAGTATTAAGAATTAGAAGTGAACCTACTAAAAAACTGAATACTTCAACTACACTATCCAGATAAATACTGAAACAAAAATTTTAACGGCGACTCTTATCTAATAAATTGACTCAAAAAAATTACATGGAAAAACACAACCGTCAACTACGTCTGCCCTCGCGTGTCTGCCCGCTCGGGTCGCCAAACTTGATAATGTTACGCTCCGCCCACTTTACGCCCCACCCGCGCGCCGCCGTGACGTGCTCGCCATCCACCACAATTCGTGCGAGTCGCGGTCGGAAAGCAAAGCTATCTAAGCTATATTTAGACATAAATATCACAGCACTAACGAAATAAATGGATTAAGGACTTAGAAAAAACTTCATAATATGTTACGTATGTACTTTAACAGATCGTTAGGCTAATAAATTAGAGCGGTCCACCGACGCGACAACATTTAATCAAAAAATTTCATACGTACTTACGTAGGGTCATAAAACGACGGGGTGTTATAAGTTTGAAGTGTCTGTGTGTGTGTGTGTGTGTGTGTGTCTGTCTGTGGCATCGTAGCTCCCGAACGGATGAACCGATTTTGATTTTGTTTTTTTTGTTTGAAAGGTGAATTAGTCGGGAGTGTTCTTTGCTATGTTAGATGAAAATCGGTCCAAGATGGCCGCCACCACAAAGTGGCGAATTACATTTTTTTTCACATCACCCTCAATATGGGTATCAAATGAAAGGGCTTGACTAGTAGAATACTATACGCTATTACGAATTTCAAATCCAAGATGGCCGCCATGGCGAATTATATTTTTTTTACAACTCCTTCAATATAGGTATCATACGCAAGGGCTTGAAAAGTAGAATAATGTACACTATATTGAAGGGGAATGAGGAATATATTAACTAACGAAATGAAAACTAAAAACTTGAAAATATTTTTTTGTCTGTTCGTAGCTCTAGAATGATGAGGAAAGTGGAGTGATGACTGGTACCTACGAGCACTGAGTTTGACTATTTTAATTACGAACGGAATTATCCTACTTAAAAAGGCGTAGGTATTTCTACATCAGATAGTGTCGCAGTCCCATTTTTAATATAAACTAGATTTGAAATACCTAAGTGTTAAAGTAAATTTAACATAAATATAAACTTATTTTATTTGTCATTTTAGTTTAAAGGTAATCAATAACAAAGTCGTTATTAACTTGCAACATTGTATTTATATTTGACATTTTTTAATGGCTAGCAACATTTTTTTTCTCTCTCTGCATCATTGAGATAGGAAAAACATGGAGAGGCCGCGTTATTCTATACAATGCGTTTCAAATAAGAATAGGATCGACTTAGCGCCATGTTGTGACGTCATAGCTGTCAAATCGAATAAATTGGGTAGGGTGATCAAAACAAGATATTTTTTTAATAACATTAATCATTTACGGAAACATTGTTTTTTTCAATTCCGCTCATGTCTGCATCACTGTTTGAGTGGTCATCGTCAACAAATGACAACAATAACAAATTTAACAGGAAACAACGACGTAACATACAGAATTAACGAAAGAAACAGTAACACTCCACAAGCACTCAGTCTCACGAAGAAGCACACCAACAACCACAGAGCATGTAACACCCAACAACGACTCTTGTCGTTGTTGGGTGACGGCTGGCATCTTCTTTACTTTCTGGTGAATTGTTGTCAACAATGAAAATAAGAAAGAAAGTAGCATAATTAAAAAAAAAAACTAATTATGACTAATTTTTTTATGTTTTTTTCACTTTGATTTATCTAAGACTCGGTTAAACAAAAAAAAAGTTATTGATACGCAAATAAGTTTTCTTTGCAAACCGTACTTTTCAATCAACATTTGACAGATAGAGGTCATTGACGTTCCTATTCTTATTTGAATCGCATTGTACATACATTTGCTTATACAAATATGAGTGAAATATGATTCAGAATACGAAATATCGTTTTGTCTCGTTCTTTCTAATAAGATAATCGTATTTGATAAAAGAGACAACAATATTTTAAGTTGTTGCTCATTTTGGCAACATTTTGACGTGACGTAGTACAGTTGTAGGTAAGGTGCCGTATCAGCCATCTTTTGCGACAAGTTTCGTGGTAGTTTTGCTGTCAAATGGTTGTTTACTTTTTGTATTATTGAGATTTGCGAGAAATATACAAGGATTTTACCTTTTAAAACTGCATGCAAATGTTGGAAAACAACAATTCAACATGTCTGTGTGTTGTATTGTGAAGTGTGGTGCAAGAAAGAATGAAAATCAACCTCTAATGTCTTTGCAGAGGTTAATAGCCGGTTTTCATGCAAAAATTCATTTAATAATACACATTCGATGATACAGTTGTGACGCGATCATGAATTTATGGCTAAAGTATTGATATTTGGGTTCATTTCCGTATAATAGACCTTTTTAGTATATTTTGTTAATTCATTTGTTTGTTTACAATAATATGTCAAATGGAATAGGGTTGTACCGTTGCCGTAATAGTTTTCTCCGCTGAAACGTCATCGACATATTCTGCGATGTGAACATAAATAATTCCGAGTGACCTTGCCAGGTCCGTCCTCTGGTTCACAGCACAGAAATTAAAATATTTTATTTCACATAAACCTACATGGCCACTTAGGAAACGTCAGTAGCTAGGTCATCATCATCATTTCAGCCGAAAGACCTCCACTGCTGGACATAGGCCTCTCCCAAAGGGGGGGGGGGGGGTTGCCATAATCGCCACGCTTGACAGGCGGTTTGGTGATTGCAGTATAGTTTGGTGGTGAAATGCATAGAGAACGCTGCTGCCCATTCTCCGGTACGACCCTTAGTCGCCTTTTACGACACCCACGAGAAGTATGGGGTAGTGCTATTCTTTAAGTCCGGCACCACACAGACTGAGGAGTTTCTTGCCAGTGCAGTAGCTAGGTGCACGGTTCCAATTGGTTGCTTCCTATGGGGAAGAACTGGCAAGAAACTCCACAATTTTTACAATGTTTTCTAATTTGTTAAGTACCTGGTACTGATTTTAATAAATAAATAACTCGTTTTTTATTAAATTTATGGACTATCTGTTTCTCTCTTCTCGCCACTGCAGATTTATTACCGAAAAAACTCAGTGAAAGCTGAAGTGACGGTAACAGAGAGTTTTTACATTTGGTACTTACGCTATCAGATGCATTTATAAGTAGGTATCTTATTATATTGCCATTTGTCTTCACAACTGGTTTGTACATAATACACATTGTTTGTACATAATACAGGTTTGTACATAACTATAATATTTTCTCTGAAAATTCTAACTCTAATAAAAGATTTTCTTTTTTGACATGTATACCTACCGATAAATAGTTCAGTAATTAACCATGAGTCTTTCGTTTCACGCATCACAAAAGACTATAAATAAAGTATTTTTGCACACTTTATTTTTATGTAAAACTATAAAGTTACCGAAAATAAAGTAACAAACGTTGTTATAAAGTATGGTTGGCAACCGTAATTACAACTGACTTTAATTTAGTAAGTTATTATGATCCAAACGTAATAACTAGTAAGACTCATATTTAGTATCGATACTCGATAACAGTAACACCTATGTTCCTTGATTGACACAACCCTAGCAGTGGCAGCCATTTTATGCGACAAAACGAGTTGTAGGTATGCACCCTTTTTTTGTAGGTATTTCCAGTCCATACTTTTATGTCAATGCTCTGCATCCATGCTCAACCGGCAAGTCCATTTTTTGTACTTTTGATAATTTAACTAATAAATTCAACAATATTTTATACGCATGAGTTTTTCTTATACATGCGATAGTGGTCCTTCGATTGGAAATTCGAGGTATTCGTGTATTCTCCGTGGTTTTGGCATTTTGTTCGTGGAGCTATAGTTCACGTGCACGACAACGGCCCGGGCAAGTCTACGTGCAGAATCTATATTGCACTTGGGCTCATAAAGAAGCACGAAGAAACCATCGGCCTTCCTCAAGATACAGTCCAAGAAATTCCATCCATCCATCGATCGTGTCTGTTCGTATTTCTATAAGTACCTACGAAAACGAAACTTGAAGGTGGGGTGGCTCGGTTCATCGATTCGAGAACATAGTGCATCATTTCAAGAAGAAACATAGTCATCGTGTTGGTTCGTATTTCTATTAATGCGAAATAAGGTGACCTGTGACCTGTGAAAGTGAAAAGGTTCATTAAAAGTACCTACCTACAAAATATTTTTTCTTCAAACGTCAAACTAACGAAATAGCGGGAACGCGCAGTTGACATTGACACTGACAGTCAGTTGTCACTTTATTTCAAAACTGCAAGAGGCGCTCGGCGGATCTAACTGATTTATTTCGACAACAACGAGAAATACAACTATTTACTGGGCGTTTAAGACGGAGTGTTTCTAAAGTGCTGTTATTCAACAAGATGGAAGAGGATCTTAAGGTTTTGCGTCTAAAGCGCGGTCAACTCAAAGGTACTGTAACTCGCATTGAAAACTATATCAATGACCCAGTGAATATTTCTAGTGTTACTGCTGAAGCTCTTCAAGCTCGAAAAGAAAAGTTAATTTCTACTTTAAAAGACTATGAAAAGGTCCAGCTAGATATTTTGTCGTTAGATGGTAAAGATAACGAAGATGTGGCTATTTTAGAAGAAAAATATTTCTCAATTCTATCCAAAATAAACCATTGTCTAAAAAACTTGATTACATCAGAGGTGTCCCAGTGTACAAGTGTATCTTCGTCTAAATTGCCAAACATTGACTTACCGGTATTTAGTGGAAAAGACTTTACAAAATACACACCGTTTATAGATTTATTTACTGCTGTAATACACAACAACAAGGCACTTTCTGATGTACAAAAGTTATTCTTCTTAAGGAAATATTTAAGTGATGATGCTCTTAGTGAAATGGTTAATTTACCTCTTGTCAATCAGTCATATCAAGAAGCCTTGATATTATTAAAGAAACGCTGTGATAACAAAGCTAGATTAATTATAAATCACATAAATATACTTTTGGACTTGCCTACAATGCAGAAGAGCACTACAGCCTCTATAAGGTCATTCATTTCAGAAATAAAGCAGCAGCTATATGCTTTGAAAAATTTAAAGCAACCCACAAAGGAGTGGGATATGCTGCTTATTTCAATATTAACTAGGAAACTAGATACCTTTACCAACAGAGCCTATCAACTTGACAGGAACTCTGAAGTTTTACCAACGATGGAAGAATTTATGTCTTTCCTTGAAAAGCGTGCTATGGCGCTTGAGGACTGTGGAGTCCGTGAAGACGCTTCTAAGAAGTCAAATAAGGTAACCAATGTTGCTACCTCAAATAATGTAAAATTATGTACATTTTGCAAAGGTAATAATTACCACAAACTTTACAATTGCCCTTCCTTTAAAACGGCTTCAATAAAAGACCGTCAGAAATTTGTTTCTATAAACAAACTATGTACTACATGCCTAAATGCACATAGTGCTAAATGTAAATTTCACTTTACCTGTCAAGTATGCAAGGAGAGGCACAATTCACTTCTGCATGTAGACAAGGAAATTGAAGGAAAGGAGGCTGTTGCATTACACTCTAGTATAGTGTTAAGTAACAATGTTATATTGCCAACTGTGAAGGTAAAATTATTTAATATTGCAGGCCATGAAGTCTATGTCAGGGCACTGCTCGACTCAGGTAGTCAAGTGTCACTCATCAAAAACTCCCTTGTGAAGTCTTTGGGTTTGACATGCATACAAAAAGAAACACATATTATTGGTGTTACAAATAAAAACAGCAAAATCAATCATTTTGTTAATGTAAATTTGCATTCCCCAGTGTCAAAAACTCAATTAAATGCAAAATGCCATGTTGTGGATTCTATAACCACTAAATTACCTCAACAATTTATTGATATTTCACAATTTAATTTACCTAAAGATATCATTTTGTCTGATGATAATTTTAATCTGCCCGCAGAAATTTCTTTGCTTTTAGGTGCCGATATATACTTCAGTATTTTGTTAGATGGTAATAAGAAAATTCCAAGTGGCCCTGTTTTGCAAAGAACTTTGTTCGGATATGTTCTTGGAGGTACCATAAATATAAATGCCTGCGATGTTGACAACAATTATGTTTCAAATATGGCTATCTGTGAATCTAGCAAACTAGCAATGTAATGGAGCAATTTTGGCTCACTGAAAAGGTACCTGAACCAACTGATAAGTTGTGTAGTGAGTATAAAAAGGCTGAGGTTAATTTTCAAAACTCAGTTAAAATTGAAAATAAAGTATTTCAAGTTGATATGCCACTTGTCTGTGACTTAGAACAACTACAGCTTGGAGATTCCTTTTCAGTCGCTCATCAAAGATTTTTGACACTGAAAATAAATTTAAAAGAAATCCATTGCACCTGGAAAAGTATAAACAATTTATTGAAGAATATATTGCCTTGGGACATGCAAAAAAGAAACTGAAAAGCTAAAAACAAGCCCATTTTAAATTAAATAAAAGTTGGAAGCAGGCGGGACCCATTTGGATTTGAAAATACAATAAAAATGATGTGGGTCCCGCCTGCTTCCAACTTTTATTTAATTTAAAATGGGCTTGTTTTTAGCTTTTCAGTTTCTTTTAACTTACCTAAGTTTTTTACCGCAGTCGGGTTTTTTGATTTTTTTAAATAACTTTTTTATTTCCAGCTTTTTAGTTTACAAATTTGAAAGATTTCGCAGACGATTTAGTTCTTGGTAGGTGCTTTTTTGCGATTTGTCACTTCGAATTGCTTTGAAGTATATATGTTGTATATATTTTTGTAATGACCTTTTAAAACCCTTTATTTTGATACCCCACTCGATAGGTTTTGAAAAAATAAATAAAAATAAAAATTTTAATATGGCGTCCAGTAGTCGCCATATTGAATTTTCACTAACGTCATGTCTTTAGTGACACTCGCCGGACTAAGAGGAATCGATTAACGTGTGAATCATAAAAATCGGCCCAGGCGTTTGGTCTGTATAGTGCTTCAAAGGAACATATAAACATACATACATACATACTTACATACATACATACATACATAGGCTGATGAACACATTACCACTCCTTTGCGTCGCGCAGTCGGGTAAAAAGGTCAACATTAGTGAATATGAAGTTACTAATGGACATATTTACTTTTTAGCTCATCATGCTGTGATCAATGAAGACAGCAGAACAACCAAACTGCGAGTGGTATTCGATGGTAGTATGAAGTCAAAATGTGGAGTCTCCCTGAATGATGTCATGTTAAATGGACCAGTTGTACAAAAAGAGCTATTTGATATCCTCCTCCTATTCCGTACGTACCTTTATACTTTAATTTGCGACATTGCCAAGATGTTTCGCTGTGTGAAGATAAACCCAAAGCAAGCCTGCCTCCAGAATATACTTTGGAGGGATCATCCACACAAGCCCATCAGTTGTTTACAGCTGCAAACTATTACATATGGGTTAAAACCATCTACATTTTTGGCCACCCGATGCCTAATAGAGCTGGTGCATAGGTATGGTGAGAGGTATCCACTTGCAGCAGAGGCTATGTTATCAAATACTTATGTAGATGATGTATTATGTGGCTCTGACAGTATAGAGTCCCTGTATGATCTCAAGGTCCAATTAGTAGAACTTTTAAAATTGGGAAATTTTAATTTGCACAAATGGTGTTCAAATGTATCTCAGGTGCTGGAAAGTGTTCCTATTGAACTTAAATATTTTAATGATGACATTGAATTTGATAAAAATAACATTGTAAAAACATTGGGCTTAAAATATAACAATACTGTAGATCAGTTTAGTTTTACAAGTCCACCATATAAAGATGGGATGTATACTAAAAGGCAGGTACTTAGCTTTATCGGAAAAATTTTTGATCCGCTTGGTTTAATAGGGCCCATAATTGTAGTTGCTAAGCTTTTTATGCAGCAATTATGGTCTATCAATTTAGGATGGGATGCTATATTGCCTCAAAACTTGTTGGACATTTGGCATACATTTCTAACCAACTTAAACACAATGGGTACTATCACTGTTCCGCGATGTGTAAATTCTTGCGACACAGTTTCCATAGAACTGGTAGGCTATGCAGATGCATCACAAAAGGCATTTGGCTGCTGTCTATATCTAAGAATTTTCATTAAAGACGGGTCAGTCATTGTAAATTTATTGTGTTCAAAGTCACGTCTTGCTCCGTTGAATAAAGCATTAACTATTCCCAAGCTTGAGCTTAATGGCGCTCTATTATTAGCCCAACTAACTCATAGAGTGAACAAAGTGTTGCTGTCCAGATTTCCATTGAAGGTATATCTGTATAGTGACTCACAGATTGTGTTGGCATGGATTAAGTCAAGCAATATTAATTCCAATACATATATTGCAAATAGAGTCAAACAAATACATGATTTGACAAGTGAAGCTGAGTGGTCATATGTGCAAACTTCAGATAACCCGGCTGATCTGCTTTCTAGAGGAATTCAGCCACAAAAATTGCAATTTATCAATCTATGGTGGCATGGCCCCACAGAGCTATCTAATAAGGACTATGTACACCCATATTATGCTAATTTAAAATTGCCTATTCCACCTACAACTGTGTCTGTATCTACTGTAGCAAACCCATTTATTGTTGACCAGTCAGATTTGCTTGATCTTATCAAAAACTCCTCTAATCTAAATAAATTACAAAGAGTTATAGCATACATACTTAGATTTAAAAATAACTGTTTGATTTCAAATGTGAAACTTATAGGTGTACTAACTCCCAAGGAACTACAAAAGGCTTTATTAGTAATTATAAAATGTACCCAGAATAAATATTTTTCTAAGGAAATAGTTTCAATTTTAAATAAAAAAGATTTGAAGTCTGGTATATCAAATCTACATCCATTTTTGGACAAGGAAAATATACTACGGGTTGGTGGCCGCTTACAAAATGCAAATAATATTTCCTATAACAAGATGCACCCAATTATTATGCCAAAATCATGTCATGTCACAACATTGTTAATTGAAAGGGAACATTTGCGTCTCTTGCATGCGGGACCCAAATTGATATTGAGTTCTTTATCTCAGAACTATTGGCTTATCAGTGGACATCGGGAGGTTAACCCTTTGACCGCCAAGGACGCATTAAAGCGTCATTCAATAACTTGATCGAGACGCCAATGACGTCTTTAAGCGTTCATAACACTTCAACTTTTAATAACAAATAAAACTTTGCTAATGTTGCGTCCTTGGCGGTCAAAGGGTTAAGAAGGTAGTACACAAGTGTATGAAGTGTGCACGTTTGAAGGCTGCAACGGCTAAACAACTGATGGGCTCTCTGCCTAAAGAAAGGCTTACATCAAAAAGACCGTTTGAGGTTGCAGGGGTAGATTTCTGTGGTCCATTCAATATGAAGTCTGCAAGGATTAGAAGACCTCTGCAAACTAAATGCTATGTCGCGCTGTTTGTTTGTTTTGCTGTCAAAGCAGTTCATATAGAACTTGTTAGTGACCTCACTACTGAGACCTTTTTGGGATGTCTCAAAAGGTTTATTGCAAGGCGCGGTATGCCTACTCAGATTTTTTGTGACAATGCAAAAACTTTTAAAGGAGCCTCTAATCAATTGAAGGGTCTCTATGATTTGTTTTCGTCAAAGGCTCACAGGGATTCTGTAGATCAGTTTTGTAATAAAAACATGATAAAATTTAACTTTATTCCAAGTTATTCTCCTGAATTCGGAGGGCTGTGGGAAGCAGGCGTCAAGAGCTTTAAGTATCACTTTAAAAGGGTCATAGGTAGTTTATGTTTAACGTTCGAAGGTCTGTATACCATCATAACAGAGATTGAAGCTGTGCTAAACTCCCGGCCCCTGCTGCCTGTGAGCTCAGATATTTCTGATGTTAGTTTTTTAACGCCTGGGCATTTTTTAATAGGCAGCTCCTTGACCTCCTTTCCAGAATTAGATTTTACAGGAACACCCATTAACAGACTAAAGTTCTGGAACATATGTTCAAAAATTAAACAAGACTTTTGGAAGGCTTGGTCAAGGGACTATCTAACACAGTTACAGAACAGGCCCAAGTGGCATCAAACACATCCCAATTTAAATATAGGGGATTTAGTCATTGTGAAACAAGATAATGTGCCTCCATTATCATGGCCTATGGCCAGAATTGTAAAAATTTACACTGGCCCTGATGATAAAGTCAGGGTAGCTGATTGACACTCCCTTCCGCTCCACCCAGAGCGGGAGGAGTCATTTGATGATTTCCCATCCTCAAAAAAAAAAAAAAAAAAAAAAAAAAAAAAAAGGGTAGCTGATTGTAAAATTGGTAATAAAATCTACACTCGCTCTTTAAGAAAAATTTGTCCATTGCCTTTATAAATAGAAGATAAATACTTAGTTTATTAATTAAGTTCACATTTCATTGCTTAGACTATAAGTAAAGTAACTTGCCGGCCCCAACTATGTTAAAGTAAATTTAACATAAATATAAACTTATTTTATTTGTCATTTTAGTTTAAAGGTAATCAATAACAAAGTCGTTATTAACTTGCAACATTGTATTTATATTTGACATTTTTTAATGGCTAGCAACATTTTTTTTCTCTCTCTGCATCCATGCTCAACCGGCAAGTCCATTTTTTGTACTTTTGATAATTTAACTAATAAATTCAACAATATTTTATACGCATGAGTTTTTCTTATACACTAAGATATCTAATAGCTACGAAATACTTGTACGTAAGTTAAATAACTAAAGGAAGAACTAGAAAAAGGATATAATAAAACAAACAAAATGTTTAGTCTTAAAAATAATTCTTCAACTATAAATTAATAATTATTTTTTAACGGATAAAAAACCTGATTAAACACCAAATTACCTGAATCTTAAAACGCAAGAAAATAAAAGAAAAGAAATACCAAAATTAAGGAGTCCCTACAAAAAGCATAAAATAAAAAATTAAATTAAAAATTTAAAAAACCCCCGACACAAAAAAATAATAAAATTAAATGTAAGTAATTAGAAAATGATCAAATAATTTAAAAACCCCCAACTTAAAGAATCTAGGTAACGAGACTAAAACAGATGAATTCATATGGAAGTCGGGGGACCGTTCTGTGGAACACCTTCTGTGCTAAGAGGTCCCCCGACTGCCATATGAATTTATCTGTTTTAGTCTCGTTACCTAGATTCCTTAAGTTGGGGGTTTTTAAATTATTTGATCATTTTCTAATTACTTACATTTAATTTTATTATTTTTTTGTGTCGGGGGTTTTTTAAATTTTAAATTTAATTTTTTTGGATTACAACTAAGTATTATAATAAAAAAATGTTTATCATAATTATGATAAACATATTTTTTCATGGCAATGATAGAAAATTAGTAGTTACTTGATACTAGCTTTTGCCCGCGACTTTGCTTGATTTTTTTTGTCTTAATCCAAAACAAGTTTTACACGTGTATGTTAAAACTTTTAACATAAAATATATCCTATGACACTTGGCAATAGTGTTATAGCTATCAATGCAACAATTGGAATCGGATCATTACTTCCAGAGTTTATCTTCTAAACATACATATAATTTTATCTTTTACCAATAGGTATTAAATAAGATAAAAATTTGTATAATAAAACCTCATTACATATTTTCGTGGTTACATAAATATTCACTAAAATATAAATGCAAAAAGCCAACGTCACGCGGTGTTCCCAGGCGGTCACCCATCCAAGTACTGAACGCGCCCGATGTTGCTTAACCTCGGTGATCGGACGAGAATTCAACGTAGAATGGACGTTGGCAAAAGCTAAGCCGAAATAGTAGACCGCAACCATACAAATAATAAACTGCGGGCAAGTTGCCAATGAACACTTTTAACCAAGCTTGTTGTTGCTAAGCATCATTTAGGTACATCTGCTTTAAACAAGTAGTACGTGTATATTCTATGCAAATCACACTAATATTATAAAGGCGGAAGTTTGTGAGTGTGTGTGTGTTTATATGTTTGTTACTTCTTCACGCTCAAACGGCTGGACTAATTTTGATAAAATTGTGTATGGAGGTAGCTGACACCCTGGATTAACATATAGGCTACTTTTTATCCCGATATTCCCACGGGATCGACATTTACGCGGGTGAATCCGTGGAGCGCAGCTAGTTAACGATAAATTTTAATTTTCTTTTATAAGCAGCTTGTCTGATGTCTTTTCTCTTTAAATGTAATGTAAGTACACCTATAAAATTTGTGTAATATACATAAGCAGTAATACCTTTCCTAGATGTATACACTTTTGTAAATTAATGTTGAATGTGTAGGCTGTTGGTATTCTTTATAAATAAATAAATAAAATTTGATTCGAACCAAGTGCAATAAAAGTCAATACAAACACACATTTTTGATATGGGGATAAAAATAATTAAATAAAATGCTCAATATTATTTTTATTAATAAAATAAGTATTCACAAAAAAGAGCAAAAAGCCAACGTCACGCGGTGTTCCCAGGCGGTCACCCATCCAAGTACTGACCGCGCCCGATGTTGCTTAACTTCGGTGATCGGACGAGAACCGGTGTATTCAACGTAGTATGGACGTTGGCGAATGCTTTGCCGAAATATTAGACTACTATACACACCATTCAAATGATTGAACTGTGAGGATTATTATGCCAACAAGCACTTTATTAACAAAGCTTACTGTTGTTTAGCATAATTATTTTAATACGTAGAACATGTATATGTTGCAGCCAACTGGTTAAATTAGCCGTTTAGTTAACCTTCTAGCCTTTTAACTAAACGGCGCGCGGCGGCCGTTCAACTAACGGCTTGAATGATAATCAATTATAATTTAGGTCGGAACTGTAACCAATCACGCGCGAGCCGAATTGGTCGCAGTAACTAAGCCAGGGCACCCCGACCAAATGGGTTGGGTTAGAACTGTGACCAACCGCGTGCGAGCCGAGAGAGCGAAGCGTGGCGATCACTACTTCCAAAGGCCGGGCGGTTAACTAAACGGCTAATTTAACCAGTTGGCTGCAACCACAGATATAGATATACCTAGATAACGCAAGAGTAACTACTTCGCGTGCCAAAAATTGCACCAACTTATGATTAGAAATCGTAAGCCGCCCCTTTCGCGCTCAGTCCTTTGTACTGCTGGCGGGGTAAGTGTGAGCGAGAGCGCGAGCTTGTGACGTCATAGTAGGTAGTCAAAAATATGGCACGCTTGGTTTTCATACAGTTCGTGATACTTGCGTTATCTAGGTATATCTATATCTGTGGCTGCAACATATACACCGTGTTCTTCACGTTATCCATAAACTTTGTCAAACGCTTCTATAGCTTATTCTAACTCAATTCAACTTTTTGAATTGTTATATCTCAAAAACGGTGGCTCTTAGGAAAAAAGTATTTAGAAATTCTTTATAGATAATTATCTGATCTACAATTTTTGTCTGGGCTAATTTTATGATAAAACTTACCGTTTTGCTGAAAATCGCGAAAAAATTTGCTCGGGGTCAAAGGTCACAAAAACGGTTTTGTGACCTTTGACCCCGAGCAAATTTTTTTCCAGGTATCGGATCGATGAGGACTTTCCACATTTCATTTATAATAAATAGTGTTTTGAACAATCCTACCAATTTTCAGCCAAGTGTGAATTTTTGTAACCTTGGATGTCTAAATTGACCGGACTATTTCTGTACACCTGACAACGTATATGCAAAATTTCATGATGATCGGTTCAGTGACAAACAGTCAGGATAATTTTCGCATTTATAATATTAATACGAGTATATACATAAGTTAGGATTTACCTTCACCACTGGTTATAAAAAATACTCCTAAGTTAGTGCCCTATATGACGCTACGCTATATTGTCAATGAAAAGAGTATTTATATTACCTGTGTGAGTAGAGACTGCACCTCTATCGGCAGTCCGTCTGGCAGCTGCAGTATCGTGTGCGATGTGAACACACTGCGGTGGTAGTGCGACAGCGGCTAGAATTGTAAAATAATTATTGTTAGATACAGGGCAATATAGTGAGTCTTTGAGGATCGTGGGAAAGGTAGATACTTTTTGAATGTTGAATCTTTATTGCAACAATTAATCTGTGCCTACATTGACACTAGTCAAATCAACTGACTGGCCCGTTGGTCTAGTGGTTAGTGGCCCTGACTGCTATGCCGGAGGTCGTGGGTTCGATTCCCACCCAGGACAAATGTTTGTGTGATGAGCATGATCATTTGTTCTGTGTCTGGGTGTAATTTATCTATAATATGTATGTATTTAGAAATATATAAGTATGTTTATCAGTTGTCTAGTACCCATAACACAAGCTCTGCTTAGCTTGGGACTAGACGGCGTTGTGTGATAGTTGTCGAATATATTATTATTATTAACTAGGCACAGATTATTCATCATCATCATCATCATTTCAGCCGAAAGACGTCCACTGCTGGACATAGGCCTTCCCCAAAAGGGGGGGTTTGCCATAATCGCCACGCTTGGCAGGCGGGTTGGCGATCGCAGTATGGTATGGTGGTGGAATACATAGAGAACGCTGCTGCCCATTTTCCGGTACGCCCCCTAGTCGCCTTTTTCGACACCCACGGGAAGTATGGGGTGGTGCTATTCTTTAAGTCCGGCACCACACAGACAACAGATTATTAGCGCGATGAAATACTTATGCGTGATACTTATGTGAAGAATTTTGACTTAGGTGAAAGCGCAGTTGTAGCCCGCGAAATTCGATTTTTCTTAGGTTTTTTGCAATTTTCAGGTCAGTGTCAGGTTGTATCTTGATCAAAATATGATTTGCGACTATAACAGATACGTATTTACCGAATTATAATAATCATTAGAACCATTAATACATCTATCTAAGTTAGATTTGTTCCATGAACAAATCTCTTATGGGAAAATGCTTATGGAACAAATAAAACACAAACACACACACAAAAAATGCGAACGTTAATGGCAGAGCAGTGGTGGCCCAGTGGTAACGGCTGCGACTTACAAGTCGTAGGTCGTAGGTTCGAATCCAGACAGGCGCTTTACTTTGTGTAAATTATTTCATCACCACTGCTCTCAAAACGGTGAAGGAAAACATCGTGAGGAAACCGGCATGTTCTAGAAGCCAACATTCGAAGACATGTGACATCTACCAACCCGCACTGGGCCCGCGTGGTGGATTACGACCCACTCCCAGCAGTAGGAACATAGGCTGATTATGAATGCCAATCAGGGGGCCTAAAAAGGCCACTTTGGCAGAATCATAATGAACAAACTGTTAAGTTAATCGTATCAAATATCCCATTGGTGAAGTATTTTTCAGTTTTTTTTTGTCTGTGCTAAAATACCAATAAATCAAATCCAAATCCAAACTCTTTGATAATACCTACGTAGTGCAGCGAAAAAAAGAAAAACACGGACTGTCTTTGCCATATTATGATTCATAATGTTATCCTTTAATGATTCTCAAAAGTGGCCTGTTTAGGCCCCCAGCTCAACATTTCACTCACCACTCCACACATGAGCTCATACAGCACCGCTCCAAAGCTCCAAAAGTCAGACACTCGGTCCAGCTCCATACTCTCGTCCAGCGTATTGACGTAAACTTCAGGCGCTATATACATGTTGATCGTGTTCGTGTGCGATGTCCGCAGTTTGGATAGTCTCATGTCCGACCCCGGGTAGTGGATGAAGTAGGTTAGGATGACCTGTCCTCGGTCGCCTAGGAGAATGTTTGAGGGATTCAAGTCTCTGGAATTGACAAAAGTTTGCTGTTAGGAAATGTACTCAATACTCAATAAGCAGGGTTCAATTAAATTTCACAAGGAAGTCCGAGAAGTTCCTCAAGCATGAGTTCTGGCCGAAGGGTGTTGTGTACCGCCGGTTTCGTGGCCGACTACATGACACCAGTCAGCGAAACACGACGCAGATACTTCGTGTGCTTTATTATAATGTGTGTATGTATTTATAGTATTTATAATATTTTTAAGTTATTAATATTGTTTTGTATGTGTTTTTTATGGGCCTTGACGCCTGAAATAAATGGATAATAATAATAATAAATTAGCTAGCGAGACTCTGCAAAGGTCATGGGTATCGGTTTATGTAAACACTAGCTGCACCTTGCGGTTTCACCCGCATAAGTTTCGATCCTGTGGGAATATCGGAATAAAAAGTAGCCTATATGTTAATCCAGGGTGTCAGCTACCTCGTTACAAAATTTTATGAAAATCGGTCCAGCCGTTTGAGCGTGAAGAAGTAACAAACATATAAACACACACACACACAAACTTTCGCCTTTATAATATTAGTGTGATGATAGAACAAAAAAACAAAGATTTTTTTTGGGTCAACGACCGTAGCAGTTTTTACGTGTAAACTTCAGAGACATACTGCTTATCGATATCTGAACACGATAAAACAACAACATACTTCAACTGACACAGTAACAGGAGTCGTTGACCCAAAAAAAATATGAGCGGAGTTTAGCTAACTAATTTTGCCTGCCAAACTTTAAACTAAGATTGCCTGGAAGAGATCGCAGAAAGCGATAAGGCCGCCCATTGTATATTTTGTAGTGTTTGATGTATCTTTTTTATGTGATGTATTTTTGTGGTGTACAATAAAGTATATATAAATAAATAAATATAAATAATTTAATTTGACCCTTATATCCATACATTTATAAAAAAAAAAAATTTTTTTCTTTCTCCTTATTTATTAGGGACTTGCAACCATTAACATGTCATGTCAGCCCCATTATTTCCATAAGCAAGTTATTTACAAAATTTTCTTAAGACTATATAAATTTATAAAAAAACTGGCCAAGTGCGAGTCGGACTCGCACACGAAGGGTTCCGTACCACAAGACAAAAACGCCGAAAAAAAACACGTTTGTTATATGGGAGCTCCCCTTAAATATTTATTTTATTCTGTTTTTAGTATTTGTTTTAGCGGCAACAGAAATACATCATGTGTGAAAATTTCAACTGTCTAGTTATCACGGTTCATGAGATACAACCTGGTGACAGACAGACAGACAGACGGACAGTGGAGTCTTAGTAATAGGGTCCAGTTTTTACCCTTTGGGTACGGAACCTGATAAGCTTAGCTTTATTGCTGGCAGGGCATCATAAACTTAAACTAATTGATTCTTTCACCAGTTTTTGGGAGGTCAACATTCAACAATCTTCTAATCATCAACTTTATCATAACTCAAACTTAAAGCATTTATTTCAATGAAACCATTCACAGGCACTTTTGAACTGTCAAGTCTGTCAGTCAGAAAATATGAAGCCCATTCCAAAGCGTAGGTACGACGACACAACAACAACAACCAACCTCAACAACAAAAACCTCAGCAACAACCTCAACCAAACAAAAACAACCTCAAACAAAAGCAGTAACAACCTCAGTCTAGACCTTATCATAGACCTTAGTCTCACCTGCATATAACTCCGCTGTTGTGTAAGCTCTCAATAGCGGTCAGTATCTCCGCGCCCCACTTGCACACCGCTGAAGGCGGCAACACGTCACGGCCGCGGAGTGACGGCTGAAATATAACAATGTGCCGAATTAGTACGAATTAAAACTGAATATAATAATAAATACCGAATAATAGCTTAGCGTATTTTTGTAGTTTTGCTATGGACTTTGTTCTGTATCAATAAGACTATTATTATGCAGCTATTTTTAAATTTCGAACTATAATCCGACGAAGCTAAAGTTCTTATTACAAAAACTGACGTTAAACCCGAGTCTAAGTTGTCAATTTTGCATTAAGAACTTGACGTTTGTCGGAATAAAGTTCAAAATAGAGTAACTGGCTTGAAGCTAGGTCTAAAATTAGATCTCGTTTTGTAATAAGACGGTTAACGTTTGTAAAGTTACCTAGTATTTTTAATTTGGATAGACGTTCTTTCTAACTTTGATGATGGGTGAGGAACGAAGTTACTTATAATTTTTTTATGTTTGTGTACCTACTGTGCAAATATATCGACACAAATATATTTTTGTTATGAAATAAGTAACTAGTTCAACACAAGCTCATTCACTGAGAGATTCTCATTATTGTTGGACGGTTCAACATTTTCCAACATGTTGGTACTATTGGTATTACCAACATTATCATTTTGTTCAACGTTCTTGTTTTTCGGTTCTGTGAACACGTTTTCTAAGTTCACAAATTCCTGTTCAAGTTACTTACTTGAACTGGAACTAGATTCTGCCCGCGACTTCGTCCGCGTGAAATTTCTTGTACCCCCGACCTACCCCGTCGGATCACGTCACCTGCCCGCTCTAGAGCGCGAAACGAGATAGCGCGGGCTTTTTTCCTTTAGGCTGCCCGCCCACGTCAGACTTTTTGTAGCACCGATAATCGGGCCGATTTTTTGAAAGAAAAGAAAGAAAGAAAATACGTTTATTTGCGGCAAACATGACGCATAAAAATAAAGACACAAACAAAAAATAAAACAAAATAACAATTTGGGAGAAAGTATGCGTCACATCTACGCAAAACGGCCATCGCTCAGCATAATGCTAAGACCCTATACGAGACAGAGCCCCAGCGCTGGTTTTCAGCGACAGCCGGCGTCGACGTGATGACGTCAGCCGGTGCAGCATGCGATTAAATATTAACAAAAACAACAATCAAAAACAAAAACAACAATCAAAATAAGAAATAAAATAGGTATACAATACGAAAAGATATTAAGTATGAAATAATATATTAAGAGCCTATACTACCTCAGCTAAAGTTCACTCTTTATCTCGCTCGCACGATACTGCTCGCGGACTGTGTGAGAGCGAGACAGAGTGCGGTGCTGGGCGGAAGGCAGCGCCAATAGTTTAGGTATTTGCTTTTTACGGTGAAAATAAAGGTAATTAAAAAAAACTAAATAACATAAGACCTGCTTTATAGTTAGTTCAGTTATTATGCAAAGTTTCATGATCTAATTTGAAGTATTTTTTTAATACCAGCGGTTTATTGTTCAATTTGGAGGTAACTTTGGAATTTTTTTCTATCGAGAAAATTTTATGGAATCGTGTTTTCGGCTAACATAGTACCTAGCATTAATCCTCAACTTTACCATATATTTATTTCAAAATTAATGCTGCGGTATTTTCGACATAACGGAGGATCATGCTAAGCCATTTGAGGTAGTATAGGCTCTTAATGGTAGTGGTAAGATTCTGGACAGCGACTCACGCGCCGCCGCCGGTTATTTATAATCTGTGTAAATCTTTTTCTCCGATTCTTATGACCAATTTCGTTACCGACTCAACGTACACGTCCAACACTTTGTCTTCAACACAACGTCCTTCCCTAGCAAGTGCACGCGGCCGACTATCGGTGAGTAGTGTGCGTTTTACGATACATTTCCGAACGTTCCATTTTTCACAGATAATCGGATCGGTCGGGATGCGCCGATTTTATTTCTGACCTACTTTTTGTAGGACGTGCGCGTTGCACTATTGCTATCAGTGTGTTCTATTTTTCTCCTACAAAAAATCGGTCACCGATTATCGGACGTGGGCGAGCGGCCTTATGCTCAGCTCCTAATGGTCATAGCGTGATGTTAAATCCTTACTTTCCTCAAGAATTGGGCTATGAAATGCAAAAGCGGCCAAGACTTACGAGTTGTAGGTCGCGGGTTCGAACCCAGACAGGCGCTTTACTTTGTGTAAATCTCTAGTGTTCTCAAAGCAGTGAAGGAAAACATCGTGAGGAAATCGACATGTCCTAAAACCAAACATTTTAAGACACCAACCCGCACTGGGCCCGCGTGGTGTATTACGGCCCACTCCCCCTCGAAGAGAAGAGGCCTGATATCCTAGCAGTGAAATAATTATAGGCTGATTATGATGTTGATGTAAGAGGGGTCCAGGTCGATCGATCAGGTTAAGCTACGCTTCGTGCGGTTGATCTGTGGATGGCTGACCATCTTTACATACCGAGACCCCTCCGTGCCTCGGAAAGCACGTTAAGCCGTTGGCCCCGGCTGTCATTCGTGGATATGAAGTCTGACAACCAGTCTTATTAAGGGGTATCGTATTACCCAGTAACTGGATTGTGGAGGTCAGATAGGCAGTCGCTCTATGTAAAATACTGGTACTCAGCTGCATCCGGTTAAACTGGAAGCCGACCCCAACATAGTTGGGAAAAGCTAGGCAGATGATGAAATCGTTTTCCGATATGGAAAATCACGTTTTAGTAAGTGTTAAGTTGTTAACCCCTATTTATTGCTTTATTCACGACATCAATAAAATAAAGTAGGCACCTACTACACACTTAAGACATAATCTAATCTCTATAAAAAACAGATGTGTAATCTGCCACCAGCTTAACTTTCAAAGAAATCTTCACTTGAAATGTTATCAAAGTACAAATACTACGAAAACCACTCACCCTTATAAAAGTAGGAGTTTCACAAGCGTTATCAACCTTATCCTTCTGTTTATCTGTCACTGCCTCTGGCACCTCGCACAACACCTTATCAACAGTCAACAACAGCTTCTGAGAGTTCAACACTAGCTCATTCACAGAGAGATTCTCATTATTGTTGGACGGTTCAACATTTTCCAACATGTTGGTACTATTGGTATTACCAACATTATCATTTTGTTCGACATTCTTGTTTTTCGGTTCTGTGAACACGTTTTCTAGGTTCACTTCCCTTGCTGGTGTTGTTGGTAGAGATTTCGTATAGTTTTTTATGTACTCGAATAGTTTCTTCCCCGGTGCGTAGGAGAGTATTAGAAATATTAGGTTGTTGGTCTCTATGTATGCTTGTAGTGGTACCATGTATGGTATTACGGTTGGTAGCACTGGCTGTCGGGTCTCGTTTGTTCGTTGGAGGAAGAATTCGTCGAATTCTGTCAGGTTGTTCGGTATTTTCTGGATTACCTGTGGAAGTAATAATTTTTTGGTTATTATCCATACTAATATTATAAACTAGCTTCCGCCCGCGACTCCGTCCGCGCGGATGTCGGTCTTCGCGTGGATGGTTTATTTCTCCATTTTGAGTAACTCTGACAATGACATCTTATAAATATCTATTGGACCCAAATACGGCTAAGCCAGTAATAATTAAGGAGATCCCTCTATTGAGCTACTGCTGTTGAGCTCGCGTTCTGTAGTAAGTATTTTTTTCATAGTAATTCCGACCTTGATAAGTAGCATGTAGCAGTAAATTACTGACAATGACGAAAAGTTTGCAATAATAAAAAAGTAATCGTGACAATGCGACAGAAAGTTAATTGAGAGCTTCAGCATACACAACATTGTTAGTGAGCTCGTCCGGAATATGAACATGAAGATTTCTTGGACTGCTCACATGGGAAAGAGCTACGTAAAGTTGCCCGTGTGAAAAACAACTCGCGGTAAGATCTACGCCAGCAACTCCTAGGGTCTGACCTTGAGCCTTATTTATTGTCATGGCGTAACACAAAGCTACAGGAAACTGTATTCTCTTAAATTGAAATGGAAAATTATCCACTACGGGTAATGCAACGTGTGTTCGCGGTTCTACAGAACAACGTCTATGAATAAAACCGAAACATAAGATTTTTTTTTCTACGTATTTTTCCAGGATAAAAAGTATCCTATTTTATGCCCAGGATAATAAGGTATAATTATACCAAGTTTCATCGAAATCGAACCGTTAGTTTTCTCGTGATGCCTGCATATACAGACAGACAGACAGACAGACAGACAGACAGACAAAAATTTTTTTAATCACATATTTGGGTTTGGTATCGATCCAGCAACACCCCCCGCTATTTATTTTTTCAATATTTTCAATGTACAGAATTGACCCTTCTACAGATTTATTATATGTATAGATTCGAAAGTAACTCTATGTGTATGTTACTTTTTCACACCTAAACCACTGAACGGATTTCGATAAAATTTGGCAGAGAGATAGATTGCATTCCGGGGAAGGACATAGGATAGTTTTTATCGACATACCTCGCGGGCGAAGCCGCGGGCGAAAGCTAGATATATACTCACGCTTTCCTTAGGGGTGTTGGTAGGTTATTAATTTAAAAAAATGTTTATTTATCTCCATAAATTACATTCATATACATATAAGTTGACAGGTATTTCGACAAAATTTTGTAATTTGTTGGAGATCTGGAGTCTAAATTAAGTTTAGGCCTGAATTTTAGAACTCAAGGCCCCCATTATATCACATAGTAAAGGTTTATTATATTTATCCTCCTCCCCTCCTTAGTCGTTCACTCTTGACAGAGTGGTCGTGGTGGATGACTCTGCATTTTCATTGGCCAAAGCAGCCTTCGCGATGCTCCTCCACTTATTCCGGTCTTCAGCGTCTCGGAAACTCTGAACTATGGAGGTTTGTGTTGACGCTTTGATAAGGTCCGTCCAACGCGTAGGTGACCGACCGCGTGACCGCTGATGGGTGATCTTTTTTTTGGCACTAAGTATTATAGTAATACTTAGTGCCATAAAAAAGATCACCCTTAGGTGCTTGTGTAGTAAAAAGATGTTAACATATACATGTAACTCTTTTAATTGTCGGGCAGAAGATAGTCTATGATAACTTCATGGACTATCTTCTCACTCCGGTTCACGTGAAATAAAAAAAAAATATATCCTATATGACACCCGGTATTACTGTAGCTTCCCATTAGTGAAAGAATTTTCGGAATTTTAACAGGAGTTCCCAGGAATACCCCCTACATACAAACTCACAAGTTTTAACTGTTTAAAATATTAATTAATATAGAAGTACTAGCAACGCCCCGCGGTTTCACCCGCATAAGTGTCGATCCTGTGGGAATATCGGGATAAAAACTATCTCATGTCCTTCCCCGGGATGCAATCTATCTCTCTGCCAAATTTTAACGAAATCCGTTCAGTGGTTTAGGCGTGAAAAGGTAACATACAGACAGAGTTACTTTCGAATTTAGAATATTAGTATGGATGCATAGTTACACACCGATTTCTCTCTTTCAGTCGTCAGTAATTTGACTTTCGAAAGAAGAAGAGAAAGCGTCGTGTAACTATATAGACGCTATACAACGTACTTTATTAGAAAGGTTAGATTGTGCGATAAGTGCATAATATCAATAAGCTCTAGTGACGTGGTACCGTATTTCGAAGTTTTACACATCGGCCCATTAGCTCAGTTGGTTAGAGCGTCGTGCTAATAACGCGAAGGTCGCGGGTTCGATCCCCTCATGGGCCACACAAATAGCTCTTTTTGTGTTTTTGAGGGTGTATGAAAACAGCAAACATTTTTTTGCCGTTTTGTTTTTTTTCGACATCCATATGTCAATAAAAATAAAAACAATAATGTGTCTCTTCACTAATTATTTTTCTAAAATAAAAGTTACTCTGCCAGTGAAAGTCCAAAAGACAAATATTTTTATTAAAATTGTTTTGTTGTTATAAGTACCGTATATATTTACTTTCATATTATGTATTTATAGCAAAAATCTGTTATTTTGAATTCCAAACAACAACTTCAATTTTATTTATTTGTACTTATGTCCAATTTAATGGGAAAGGTTTCATCCCCTAAATGTGATGCTTGTGGAATAATAGACGATGTATACCATTTGTTGGTGGAATGTGTTCAATTTCATGCAGAGAGACAGGAATTATTCGAAAAATTGAATCTGGACAAATTGCAGGTTGGAATCATGAATTCTATACTCTCAAACCCTAACAGTGAAGGAGCTTGTCTTTTGTTTACACTATTATCATCTTAATTAAGTTAAACTAATGATGTAACTAGTGCATAAGAATAATCGGACTGACATATTATACATGTAGTATAAAAGTCCAAAAAAACAGAATAAAAAAAAAAATTGTATGTATAGAGTACACAGTTCATACAAGTATTAATCCCATATAACGACATATTATACTGGCCCACTGTTTAAGAGCACAATCTAATCTCCATCTTATCTCCTTATCAACAACACAAGTCAAGCCGAATTTTTCGGGTAGACTGTCGTTATCTATGAGACAGCGTGAGCCAGTGACCTACTGACATAATATTATCACAAAATACAGATAGTACAGAAGGCAATCTACATACAAAGTGCGCTCGAGCAACGCACACATAGACACCGCTCACGGACACGAAATCTCGGACGGGTTGGGAGTAGTGCGAGTGCGGGTGCCATCCGCTTGAGACACGCGTCTGTGAACTGCAAAAATGGAGCAACAAAAAATGCCTATTTAAGCTCGATTTATATAATAGTTTCCTATTTTGAATCAGTATAAACGAAGTAACTTTTTTGTAAGGTAAATTCACGCCACCAACTATTACGTAAGTTGAAAACATCATTTTTTATTTGTGTAGATATTGTGTTGTTTTTAGTGTCATTTGATAGGTTTAGGTCTAAAATGGATAGGGCAAAAAATTGTGTAAATAGGGTAATCCGTTTTGAAGTTATTAGGGATTTTCGATAGTGAAAATTGACAAATGTAAAATTTTATATGTTTTTGTTCTGTAAATTTTTTGTATAGTAATACTATGTTTATTGTTTTGTTTTATTATTGTAGAATAAGCTCAACAATAAATCAAACAACTAGATACCAGTGTCACTACCACGATAGTTTTTTGTGCATAAGCCAAAGTTGACAACCCTAGCGCGACCGCCGAGCGTAGGTATGAAAAGTGAAGTACATACATGTGATTGCCTTCTGTACTATCTGTATTTTGTGATATTATGTTGCTAAAATTAAGATACTAAAGAGCGGGCACTGTCTGAAGATATTAGCAACTTTGTTGTTGTTTGCAGATAGTGGTTATTTTAAAATTGAGATAACTGTGTTTATTTATACGCATTGAATGAATATTTCCTCGAAAACCACGTTAAGCCGTTGGTTCCGACTATCATTCGTGGATCTTTGACAGTCGTTACGGGTCGTCAGAAGTCGTAGAAAGATTGACAACCAGTTTTATCTCAGTAATTGGGTCGTGGAGGTCAGATAGGCACTCGTTCCGTATAAAATACTGGTATTCAGCTGCATCCGGTTAGAATGGAAGGCTTGGCTAGGATGATACATTGAATATTTGCAAAAGTCGGTTTGCTAATTATATAATTTGTTGTATCCTTTATTATTTTTGTCCGCATAAATAGGTTAACTCTAAGCGATTTCTTTGTAAACCGATGACAAAACTGAATTTGTGCGATTAGTATTTGTTGCGTACTTTTTGAGATAGCGATCAATCAATAAGGGTACACAAAAACAACGTGTGACTGAGTGATGTTATTTTGCACTGCACTATCTCGATGATCCGCTAAGATCAAAAGAAACTTTATTATTTTAGGTATGAAATAAAAGAAATATCGGAGGAAAAAGAAATACCTGATTACCTGAGGGGCATTCACTTCCCGTATTTCTTAGAACATTCGCATTCAAATCTTAGTCTTAGGGCTGATTTTTCAATCATCTGATAACTTTATTCGAGGAATAATTTTGACATTTTGACAGTTGTTTCATACAAAAACTGTCAAACGTCAATTTTATTGCTTGAATAAAAGTTATAATTTTCCATCGTCAGTTTTTGGACATTGATTCCAAAAACTGGGCAAAAATTTAGCGAATTTAGACATATTTTTCGCTAAGATTGCGACTAGATTTTGAACATTTTAATTACGGGAACAATTCCTTCTGATTTCACGTATAAATAAGTTACCTTCATAGCATAATACGCTTGTTCCCGTCGATGCAGCACTAACATGATACTGGCGCCCAGAATGTCCAGCACTCGGTACAGTGACAGCTCTTCGTAGGGTCGCTTTAGCATAGAGATCGGGATGGGACAGTGTAGCGGTCGGAGGTTGTCATCGCGGTCGGGAAGAAGCTGAAATAGATGTTAAATTAATTAGTAGGTAAATTGAACTGTTTCTAACAGTACGTTTAAGGGTCCCCCGCTCACGGGCTACCGGCCACAGCCACAAACGCCGCCACGAAAAGCTAGAAACTTTGTAGAAGAAGATTTGTAGCGTGTAGCGGCCACTGGCGTCAACCGTGTGCGGCGAGTCTACCTTTTGGAATGAGCCACTAGAATTAATTCTATTTTATCGTAATTTTTGACGTTCATGTGCCTATTTGAAATAAAAGCTTTGACTTTGACATATAAAATGTATGAAAACTACAGGAAATATGCCGGTGGCGTCTTTGTGGTTGTGGCCGGTGGCCGTGTGCGGGTACCCTAAGTTTTTTTTATATTTTACCCTACTTTTGTAAGTGTATAGGAGAAAAACTTACAAAGTAATTTCACATCTTAAGGCGGGTAGTGACCGGCGTTACAGCACAGGTTACAGGGCGTAATGTAACGTGTTACACAGCGAGCGTTCGTGCAGTTCAGTACGGGGAAACAAGGCGGTCGCAACGAGCATCGAGCGGCTCGTTCCTCGCTGCGACTGCTCCACCCCGCTGTCGGTTTTTTGGAGAATATTTTTTATTTTTCGTTTCTTTGTTTTCTTCTTAATTTGGATTATACAATAATTGAGTAAAATCAAAGATCACACAACACACAACTTCCTCGTCGGACTACGACATCTCGACTACGAGTGGCAACGAATCTGCAGTACGGATTTTAGAACACGGCGTAACGTAACATGCTCGCTTCGAACCATTCGGCCCGTAACAACAGTCAGTACCAACGAAGTTGAAATTCTACAATATAATAGTAATTTCAGCCAGGACCAACGACTTGTCGTGCTTTCTGAGGCACGGAGGGGTCTCGTTATGTAAAAATGGTCACCCATCCACAGACCAATCGCGGCAAACATAGCTTAACCTGATCGATGGACCTGTGCGGCTGTTATGACTGAGCCTAAGGCCCCTCTAGGTAATACAGAGGTGATGACAATGTTTTTTTTTTTTTTTTGATATTGAGGATTACTCACACTCTGTTCAGTATCACACAGATGATTCTTGTAGATTTCCTCAGCGTACGACAGGTACTTGTTGGTCTTCGCCTTGATCAGCGCTCGCCGCTGTGGGTCTGTGTCACCTGGAAATTATACATGTAACTATTTATTTTGGGAACTATATTATATCGTCAACTAGCTGACCCGGCAAACGTTGTTTTGCTATAAAAACTACTTCTAGCTGCCCGGCGCTACTTCGTTCATGTGGTGTCCTACCCCTTACCCTACCCTACTCCTATAAGTAAAAAAAAGTATTAAAAAAAAAGATAAAAAGTATCCTATGTCCGTTTCCTGGTTCTAAGTTACCTCCCCACCAATTTTCAGCCAAATCGGTTCAGCCGTTCTTGAGTTATAAATAGTGTAACTAACACGACTGTCTTTCATATTATAGATATCGTCATCACTCTTTCGCCCTTATTCCAATTATTTGGGGTAGGCGCAATATGTCAATTTGGAACCATAATACAGTGTCGAAATAAATTCGCTAATCTGTGGAACTACCGTCTGGTAGTTCCACAGATGTTAGAATTTTAGACGTTCTCAAGCTTCGAAATTTACTCTGTATGTAAAATCGGTAAATCTCTGTTTACATATCTGAATATAGTTTACAAGCGTGCATTTAATTTAAATAAAATCCTGTGTAACTATTTAGACAAGAACATTTCCTAATGTTATTAGTAAATTACATGTTTGTATCATAAGTCTTTAATGCGTATAAACGTGTTTGAAAATCATCGTTTTTGAGCGAAATAGCGCGTAAGGCGAGTGAATCTCTTAAGCAATTTAACTTGATCCTGTTTACTATTTATTACCAACTTCAAAAAAAGGAGGTTATCAATTCGACACGTATGTAAGTAATATTATTGGAATTGCGTTATATTCACTTACGACAATCTATTAGGGCTTCCAAACAAATATACAAAATTTTATAGACGTATCTATGTATGTATGTTTGTCCACGCATTTCTCCGCAACTATTAATCGGATCGTGACCATTTTTTTTTCACTGGCTTACATTTACTTCAACTTAGGGAACAGTGCAAATTTCATCAAAATCGATTCACTAATTTTCAAGATATGGACTAATACGTGTAAGTGTGACGGCCTGGTTTATTGATACGAGCTACGGGTGTAAAAGGGAAAACATCTCAAAACCTTGGTCAAATTCTAGTGCAATATTTACAACAAAACTATTACCCACTTCACAAACAAATATTCCAGTTTTTACTTATAACTTAAAATTAAAAACAAAAAAGTAATTAAAAAAAATAAACCGACTTCAAAAAGAAATTAACTCAAAATTATGAAATAACTTTAATTTCGGAAGTCGGTGGCAAAAAACTAAAACTAAAATACAGATCCCAAGACACCGACTTCCTTTTACTACCGACTTAATTTTGAGTTAATTTCTTTTTGAAGTCAGTTTAATTTTTTTTATTTACATTTTTATTTAAGGAGCTAAACTGTGTTCTATTATCAATCATGGAAGAATGTTGGGGACTTTCAACAAGGGAACGCTAGACAAAGCTTCAAAACATTTATCGTTGTTGCGGCTCACGGCTAATGTTTAAGTTTGATATCAATCGTAGTTCGTAGTATTATGATAAGGCGAAGCGTTTCTTAAAATAACACTTGTGCAATAAATAGTTGAATACTATCTTTTGATATTATCATGTCTGGCGACTTTTACAAAATTAGATTAGCCACGTCACGTCATAACATACTGGTATTCAGCTGCATCCGGTTAGACTGGAAGCCGACCCCAATATAGTTGGGAAAAGGCTAGGCAGATGATGACGTCATAACATACCTAAACATGTATTCACATGGTTCCTTTCGGGCTCCGGGCCATTACAGTTAGTACAGGGTTCAATTAAATTAGCTAGAGAAACTCTGCAGACGGATGGGTATCGATATCGATAAATAAACACGACAAAACACAATAATATTACATACATACGTGTCGAATTGATAACCTCCTTTTTATTAAGTCGTTAAAAAAAAATACCTATTAGATTTTTTTGGGGATTTACATCAGTGGAGTTTATAAAAAAAACAGATTTCTTAAACTGATATTTCAAGTGACTACACTAACTGCGGTCAATAACCACACAAAAAAAAAACAGATTTTTTTTTTCTTTTATCATGTTAGGATGTCGATACCACCACATTTGCGGAGTTTCGCTAGTTAATTTAGTTTGACCCATAGGGGCCGTCTCTACGAGCGAGAGAATCGCGGCGATATTATCGTCGTGCCACGTATTTCTATACACTCTCTTAGAACATGTCTCCACACGGCGATATCATCGCGGCGAAAATTTGATGTCAAGGCGAGACTATCGCCGCGATTCTCTCGCTCGTGGAGACGGCCCCTTATTATGACTGGTCAGGAATGTATGTACGATAGGCTTGTTTTAGTTGTTTTTAATGGATAACAGTATAAAACTAATAAAAGAAGATAATATGCAACTCAATACAACCAATAACGTTGTCTAACTGCGTACAGTTGCGTGATATGAATAACACCTTTTTATTGTTCAATAAATTAGAAAAGTTGATAAGATTCTGGTCGATATAGGCCTCGTTCACATTGGTGTCTGTCTAGAGCAGGGACTTGAAAACGAAATGGTTTTCGTTCCGTTACCACTAATTTTTAACCGATTTTAAAAAGGTGGAGGTTCTCAATTCGTCGGAACCTTTTTAGGGTTCCGTAGTCATCTAGGAACCCTTATAGTTTCGCCATGTCTGTCTGTCCGTCCGTCTGTCTGTCCGTCCTCGCTTAATCTCTGTGACCGTTAGCACTAGAAAGCTGAAATTTTGTAGGAGTACGTGTATCAGTTACGCCGACAAAGTGGTAAAATAAAATTTTGGAAAATATTTTTTTTAAGGGTAGCTCCCCTACATGTGAAGTGGGGATGAATATTTTTTTCATCATCTACCCCATCGTGTGGGGTATCGTTGAATAGGTCTTCTAAAATGGCTGTTGGGGTTGCTAAAATAATTTTTCGATTTAATGGTCCATTTACGAAATATTAAAGTTTAAAGTGCAAATTTTTGTTCCAGTAGGGCGTCCCCCCCCCTCTAAAAGCTAAACTACTGGCTTGAAAAATCTGGAAAAATTCTCGATGATAGTGCATTTCATGAACTTTAAAGGAAAAGTATAGCGGTTAAGATAACTTTATTAGTTTAGCAGTAATAGTCGTTGAACTTGGTGTTGGATAATTTTGTACCAAATACAAAGATGAAGTAATTGTTTGTTTATAATGGGTAAAGACTTGCATTGAAAACCAAAATATGTTTTTTTTAACCTATTCAGAATAAAGAACAACAGAATCGTACTACATTGTGATAACGGGCTACTACGGAACCCTACACTGTGCGTGGCCCGACACGCACTTGGCCGGTTTTTTTTTATGTATGTTCCCCGATTACTCGAAGATGGCTGGACCGATTCCAAAAATTCTTTTTTTGTTTGAAAGGGTATGGTCTCGAGGTGGTCCCATTGTCACCAAGTCGGAATCTGATGAGGGAATCCCATGGAAATCGAGGGAAACCTTCAAATTTTATAGGCACACCTATAGCGATTTGAGTATTTTTTATAGTAACTCGTGTATTTTCTCTCGGAAAGCACCATTTGGTGAAGTGGAACTGATGATGAAGACTACTGCTGGCCATCGGAACTACACAATAATAAGTATTTCACGGGTTGCGATTCGATTAGGTACTTTAATGTGGTTACTAAGCATTTATGCTCGTTACAATGCGTATTTTGAAGTGGAGCTGATGGTGACTTCTCTATCAGCTCCAGTTCTCCTAGTTCTTACTAGGAGAACTCCTCAACAATTAACGTCCCAGCATCAGGAAAAGCAATATTTTGTAAAAGGTGATGAGTAGTTGACATTAGGCTATTGTAACTTAGATTAATTACAAACTGACCCACTAAAAAATGAAAAATTAAAACTTTTTTACAAAAAAAGTCGGGTGTTTTTTTACAAAAAAAAAAAACAACCGTCTTCCAAAACACAATACAAAGTGAAAAATAAAAATAACTTTAATTTCGGATGTCGGTGGCAAAAAACTAAATTACAGATCCATAGACACCGACTTCCGAAATTAAAGTTATTTTTCACTTTGTAGTTTTTTGGAAGTCGGTCGTTTTTTTTTTTGTAAAAAAGTTTTTTATCGTATAACGTTCCAACGACGTTTGTAACGATAAACTATCAATTAATTAATCTTAAAACAAATGTAATGTTTGTTTGATTGATTTTGTAAATGTCTGCCAAAGATAAGCTTGTTTGAACGAATTTTGTGGAACTAACAGTGAGTACGACACATTCGGGGTGCGGCCTACGAAAGAGCGTCATTTTCATCGCTCGATTATTTTAAAGCGAGGAGGTTTATAATTCTTACGAATATCATCATCATCATCTGCCTAGCCTTTTTCCAACTATGTTGGAGTCGGCTTCCAGTCTAACTGGATGCATTTAATTTTTAGGGTTCCGTACCCAAAGGGTAAAAACGGAACCCTATTACTAAGACTTCGCTGTCTGTCCGTCTGTCTGTCACCAGGCTGTATCTCAAGAACCGCGATAGCTAGACAGTTGAAATTTTCACAAATTATGTATTTCTGTTGCCGCTATAACAACAAATACTAAAAATAAAATGAAATAAATATTTAACGGGGGCTCCCATACAACAAACGCGATTTTATTGCCCTTTTTTGCTTGATATCAAAAATGGCAACAGGTAGGCACTTGAAATATTCACAAAATACTCAGTTGTATTTTAACTTTAATAATAAATAATAAAATTAAAATAAAATAAATATTTAAGGGGGTTCCCATACAACAAACATGTTTTTTTCGGCGTTTTTGCCTAGTGGTACGGAACCCTTCGTGTGCGAGTCCGACTCGCACTTGGCCAGTTTTTCTTTCTTTATGCAGCTGAATACCAGTATTTTACATGAACAATAAGTTCGCCTCCCATTAGTACAAGGGACCTTCAGATTATAATTAAAAAGCTTTAACTTGAATATAATATATTTATGACTTTACATGGTATGTCACTCTGACTCTACTAAACAAAAATACCTTCCAAAAAAGCACTTCCTCTCTCCTTAAACATCATAATTATATTTTCTTTGCTCCTGTTTCATGTTTATTGTTATATGTATATATTTATTTAGATTAGTAAAAATATACTTTATGTATGTAAGTATTTATTGTATTATGTAAATGGTACACCACAGACTACCTACAGTATTTGTCTGTCCTTCCCCTTTTTAATCCATCCACCAAAGGTTGTCTTCAAAAGATCGCTTTTAGCGATAAGACCGCCCATTGTGTCACCCTTTGTACAGTTTCTATACTTATGTCTGTAATTAATATGGTATACACAACAAAGAGTATTCTATTCTATTCTATACCTTATTAGAATATTTGACACACTGGGGCGTCCCCCGCGGCGGCTGAGACGGGAGGCTCTCTCCCTGAACCGTCCCGCCACCTCCTTCGCTAGCATGACTGCTTCGCAGAAGGAGGTGACTGCCTCTCACTCCCTCTCGCCCCGGACCATGGTTTGCACCAGGGCCGGACGCGAGAGGTCGCCGTCGCTGCCGATCGCCTCTACGAGGACACACTGACACTTTTATTTGACACTTGCTTTTCGAATGGAACCAACCGGCAATTGTAACCAGCCCGTACTGCTAAAGTTAAGGCTACATAGATAACCTCTACAGTACCTACTACAGGCAGGTACACCTCTGCCTAACCGTTTGGGGAAAAACAAGCATCAAGTTATATTATGTTATGTTATTAAATACTAACCAAATTCACAGGGAACTGCCAGAATGTCAGCATCTTTAGTCGGCTCAATACTGCAGTTCTCATACGCCCTCAGATAGTGACACAAGTGCAAGAAGTCCATCTTTACCACTTCACACTATCAATCTGCCTGCCTTTTCCCAACTATGTTGGGGTCGGCTTCCTGTCTAACCGGGTGCAGCTGAATACTATTTTTTTTTGGTGGGGCTGCCTATCTGACCTCCACAACGCAGTTACTGGGTAACACGAAAACCACTTCAGAGTACACACAGTTATTTAGTTTCTGGAAATTTCACTTCTTATATCACTTACTTCACTACAAGAGTTCTTTTATCCTGTTTTTTTATGTGAAAACGTTTCATTTTATTATTTGAGCCTTGAATTGTTCATCATTGGTGCAATTAGCGAGAAAAATAGGTGGAGTAACACTGTCAGAAGGTCCAGAAGAGATTCTGAATACCACTATTTTACATGGAGCGACTGCCTATCTGACCTGCACAACCCAGTTACTGGGTAATACGATACCCCTTGGTAAGACTGGTGGTCAGAATTTCTGGCTTCTGACTACTTGTAACGACTGTCAAAGATCTACGAATGACAGCCGTGACCAACTGCTTAACGTGCTTTCCGAGGCACGGAAGGGTCACGGTATGTAAAGATGGTCACCCATTCTCAGACCAACCTTATTGTACTTATTGTACCTTATACCTTGTTTATTTTATTTCGGCAAACGTAGCTTAACCTGATCGATCGACCGTGCGGCTGTTATTATTTGTAGCCACGGGCCCCTCTGTTGTGAGTTGTAAAGCGCAATACACACTGAGCCCGCCGGGCCGCCGACACAGCCCGCCGATACAACCCGGCGGCCTATATGAAAAGAATCATGTCGGCAACATGCGTCCGCGCGTGTTGCCCGCCGACATGTTGGCGGCTTGCGTACGCCTGCGCTCAGTTGCCCGCAAAGAGTAAAGTAACTATAGAGGGTTGCCCGGCGAAGCTCGACCCGTAGTGACGTGCTAGTATTTTTTCATGCCGCCGACAAAATTTTCCGACTTGCAATAAGTGAAGGCGCCGACTAGCCCGACGACAAAAAATTGCCGACATAGGTCGGCGGCCCGGCGGGCTCAGTGTGTATTGCGCTTTACATTGTGCACTATTAACAATTAACACTAACCCATTACTAATTTAGTAAACAAAGATTAGAGAAGCAATGACAATACTTTGACACAACCAAACTCATCAAGTGTCATTAATTACACAATGCATTTAATCTTATTCAGTACCTACCTACTTTTCCAAAAACCAAGTTTTGATGAGGAAATTGAAAAAAATAAATAAAAAAAAACAGTTATCGGCAAAAGTATCGAGTTAAACTATGTTTACATTCACTATACAACACCAATCACGTCATAACACAATTGGAGTTAAATCAAAATTTTTCCTTCACATCGAGAAAGCGTAAACTTTTCCTAAAGGGTTATTATTATTATTTTTTTCCGAAATCGCGTAAGTAAACAAAAATGGCAGGTATGTTTGTATGTTATCGCGACGCCGGCTAGCGCAGTACTGGTTCGAGCCGATAATAAGCGTGGACGCTTATCGTTTCCTTGCGTAGACAGAGAAACTAATAGACGCAGTGACAATTCCTTTCTCGCTTACACAAGAAAGAGAGCGAAAATTACACTACGAATGTTTTAGACAGAGATACAATTATCCATTTTTTTGTCCCTTACCGTGTAACCGGTTTATTCAAGGTCAGCAACTCAAATTGCGAAACTAACTTTGACACTTCATGCCCTCATTGTGTTTGATGTTCAAGTTTTGCTTATTTTTATGTTATATTACGATTCTAATCCAGTGAGAAGACAAATAAATTATCCGTATATCACATCGACGATTCTACAATGGTGCGTTGTCGTGTTTTATTTCATGTAAAAGCGATAGTGAGAAGACAATTGCCGGTGTGTCTTTTCACGCGTAAGTACGACTGTTTTGTCCCTAAATGTAGTTTCTTAGTGATCATTATTTATTCCATAGCATGACGGAACGATATGTTTCATTAAAACTCTAAACTTAATAGGATTTTGTCGAGTTTTTATCATTCATAACCTATAATTAATATCATGTAAGTGTTGCCAGCGTCTGCTAAAAAATGCCCCGAGTCTCGATAAAAAGTATTGACTCGACAATTTAATGTAAACAAAAAAATATGAAATCCAATAATAGCATAGTATCTTTTAGGGGAAGCTTCTTAATCTATAAATATATTATATTATTTTAATTTATTCTTTCTCCTATTTGTGATCGAATAAGAATGACACATATTATGTCGTTACAGAATAACTGAACTACCTGTGAGTATTAACCTTTTCGCCGCCAACGTACACAAAACGCAATGCCTCGCCGAGCGCCAAGCTATAAATGTATAACTAAATATACAGTAAACAGTAGTGATGGGGATATCGTCATATCGATGAATAAGATTTGTACGCGTAAAGTTAAGATTTAAAGTTGATTTTACAAATATAAATAAAAACTGATGAAATATTTCCAGATTTGTTTTATTTCACAGTATCCTTAATAAGAAAAAACAGTATAAATTATGAGTATCAAAGAAACTAATACATAACTCAATTAGAACTATAAGGAATGGGGTACATCTCTATTTGTTTCATGATCTCATTCTTTAACTTCATATCAAGTTATTGGCACTGAGGGCACGTTGAATTCGATTCTGATCAGGGATGGGGTCTATGGTCTTTCTTTCTTCTATTTTTGTTTATTCCTGTTTTTTTAATAACTTCAGTCAACGTTTTTTACCGTAGGTATCTAAGTGGCAGAATTTTTAATTGTTTTTAGATGATTTTTATACGAATTGCAATTAGGTTTCCTTTTTTTTTTCTTTGAAAAGAATTTCTAAAAAAGTTAAAATTACAGTGCTTTCATACACTGTATTTACCATAATAGTGTATAGAGTACAAAAACAGTACCTCACCTACCTACAGGCTCACCGAACATTTTACACACTTATTGAATTCCTACTCTTTGATGAATAAACATTATTATTATCATCCAGTTAGACATATGTACCTCAGAATTATATTCTGGTTCAATGTTCTCCACAAAATACTCCGAGTCCGATTCCACACCTTGCAAAATTTTAAGAAGTTCGTCCGAATCAAGTTCTTCACTCATTTTTCTATTTGTTATCAAGTGAAAGAAAGAAAGATGCGTGCGCGCGAATCCGATTTTGTGCTGCACTATGCCAAAGTGACCTTGACAGCCGCACGCCTATGACGTCACTGACCAACTTCTATAGTAGTTCGTGGCACTCGGTGGCGCACAGGGGCATCTTAGACGACCAATTGTTTTGTAGAGATGGGAAAATAACTATCGACAAGAATTGGTAACAACTTTATAATTACGTATCAGCATCTACGATGAAGGTCGAAATTCATCTACTATCCTTTGTAATGAAGTAGATAACTAAGTTCATATTTTATTGACCTCAAATTGTTTTCGATATTCGTAACTTTCTGTATTTATAAATATTTCAATGGTGAAATCAACCTTTCACGGCACATCACTGGCCAACTTGATATGAAGTGATTGGCGTTCTGAGGAAAGTAACAAAATTCAGAGTTTCTGTTTTTGCCGATTTTAGGACAAACTAGGGCTTATTTTGTGTAGAAAAATAAAAAACAGGGTAGTAGACAGTGCTATCTTACATAATAAAATGAAACAAAGCTTTTAATCACAGTAAATTTATTTTAATAAGATAGTTAAAATGAACAACTTCTATAGAAGTTGTGGCGCTGGTGGCACGAAAATCCCGAACTTCTATAGAAGTGCTTGGCGGTGAAAAGGTTAATAATATAGCTAAGTTTATCGTTAGTTTTCCAGACGATCCAGACCTTCGTATAAAATGGATCCAAGCAACTGGAAGAAAAGATTGGATTCCCACAAAATATTGCAAAATGTAGCAATCATTTCCCAGAAAATTTACTAAAAAAAAAAAGAAAACAGTTCTGCATTCTGACGCAGTAAGTACCAAATGCGGTAAGAATTTATTATAATTTTACTTTTTTCAGAAGATATTTCATAACTTTATGATTTACGTTGCAGATACAAATTGTTGAAAGCGATAACTCAACAATATCAAAGTCAGCGTCAGTGTCAATAATACAAGAGCCAGAAAAGTCCCTCAAGGTATTCTATTGACAACATTATTTGACATTCTTCTTAAATTCATAATATGCGTTCAACAGCGAGTCCACAGGTTAAACATAATTATTAATAATTTGATTGAATGTTTTAGATTTCAACACCTGAGGCGAGTGCTGTTCCAGTACAAGTTAACAAAACAGCTATCAGATCCCTAAGAAAAAGTAAGAAATATGTTCACAAAATTAAAATTGTTTCGCAATCAATAATGTGTTTTTTTTTGTTTGGAGTGTTTAGTATCTAAATTGTATAAAAAGTCAAAATTAATAAATCTCGTGTTTTAATTAAATCCTTAAAATAATTTACCCTATTCCATCTAGCATTCCAAAAACAGGGGAATGTAGTTTTTATGGCAACATTATACGCACACATTGAAAAACTATCTCTGTCTCGACCGCGGTTACAGAGTCCCTTCGTCTATTAGTTTCTCTGTCTACGTTTCCTTGCTACTCGACATTGTAATCTCGCATAGTTTCAAACTTCTCATAAAATAGCGGGGTAATCGCGTAATACAGTAACAGTAGCAATGATTTTCATTTTGACAGTAAAACAACATTCATTGCGTTGTTTTCGTTGTTGAGCTGACACATTTTTGGAACATATGCAGCAATGGATTAGCAATATCCTTCAAAATGATTCAGATTGAGAATGATAATGTGTTACGCAATTTGGGTGCAGTTTATGTTGTTCGATAAGATGGCGCTTAGCCCACGTTTGCACTGATATAACATATCGTGGCGGGATTTTTTTATTATTTTTTATTTAATACTTCAAGCATATAAATGTACAGAGGCGAACTTAAGAGCGTTTACGCCCTACGGCATTTCATACAAACTTTATAGCCCTTATTTTTAGAAATAAATGAACCGATTTTAATGAAACCTTATACGCGTAAGCAGGATACAAAGGTCTAAAAAGTTGGTAGAGAACATTTTCCAATTGTCTTATTTAAAAAAAATATAACTGGAAATCTCTGTTTCTATGGAAAATTTTAAATCGGTCTAATTTGGCTGTAACACTATTTTTCGAAAATGTTCTCTACCACCTTTTTAGACCTTTGTATCCTGCTTACGTATAAGAAGTTTCATTAAAATCGGTTCATTCATTTCGAAAACTAAGGGCTTGAAAGTTTCTATGAAATGCCGTACGGCGTAAACGCTCTTAATGGCATAGGCAACCAGTCTTACCAAGGGGTATCGTATTAACCAGTAACTGGGTTGTGGAGGTCAGATATAGGCAGTCGCTCCATGTAAAATACTGGTATTCAGCTGCATCCGGTTAGACTGGAAGCCGACCCCAACGCTTTGACGCTTTCTCGAATGTCTTTGTAACCGCGTTGTTCTTCTAAAATACGCAACGGATTTTGAACGGATCTTTTAGAGAATTAATTCGGGAAGTTTTATGCACATAATACATTCGTATATTATTACTAAGATATCTATAGTAATGATAAAGCTGAAGGATTTTTTTGCATTTGATAGCTTAATTCTTGAGGAAGGCTATATTTAACATCACGCTACGACTCTTAAGAGCTGGGCAAAAGGAACCAAAATATGAAAGAAGGCTAAGCGAAAGGGGACGCCCCCGGCGTCGGGAGCCGCATGACGACTCCCGGCCACCGTAGGCGCGGGCCTGCGGGCGGAGAGTAATGGGTAGCTCACCGTCCGATCAGGAGCAGGCCCGTGCCGGACGGCGCGTACGTGTTCCACGCGCGCCTCAAAGAGATGTCAGCATCGAGGAAAGGCCCCCATAGGGCCGAAGCCTGCCGGGTCAGCGGGATTGTCCGAAAGGGTTACCGCTGGCCCGGAACATAAAGGGCTAAGGAAGGAACACGGGTGGGTTTTAGTCAGTAAGAGTCTGACACTCCCTTCCGCTCCACCCAGAGCGGGAGGAGTCATTTGATGATTTCCCATCCGCAAAAAAAAAAATAAAGGCTAAGCGAAAACGAAGTAATAGCGCGGGCAGGCGATGCGATGCGATGTGACGGGAGAAAGAAAATTCACGCGGACGAAGTCTCGGGCAGAAGCTAGTAATAAATAAATCCTCATGTTTTTTCAAGTCGTAAAAACCGTACAAAGCAGGGGCGGGTCCCTAGTCAATTATAAACCGCATCTTCAACAATTACAAGGGGAATACCCTCATAGGAAACCACTAAGAGAAGTTATGTGATACTCACTTTGAACTCCAATAAGCATCTTCTCAATACCAGACTTGTAGCACTCAAAGGCTCGCTGATAATCCGCCATATCTTCGATTTACAAGGGGAATACCCTCATAGGAAACTACTAAGGGAAGTTATGTGATACTCACTTTGAACTCCAATAAGCATCTTCTCAATACCAGACTTGTAACACTCAAAGGCTCGCTGATAATCCGCCATATCTTCGCACCTCGCCGCTAAATTTAACATATACCCCGCTTCAAACACATAACTATCCTCCGTCTTCGTCTTACACTCCGCGTTAGACAGGGACAGAACACTTTTACTGTACAACGACACCCGCGAACTACTCCGTCTCGAGTCGACCTCGCACGAAGTCGACGAACAAACATTTGAATTAAGAGACACTGTATCTGATTCCGCCTTTTTGCGCATAGTGTGGTAATCATCGAATTTTGAAGTTGACGGTGCATCGAAATTTATTAAGTCTGGCAACACTGATTTTGTTTTGACACTAGGCTTTTTGTCCACTGTGAGTTTGTTGAGTTCTTCGTAGAGGTCGCTGTCTATGCTTTCTATGGAGTTGATGGATTCGAAGCTGTCCGCGGGCGAGACCTTTTTGGGTGAGTGTCTTATCTCAACGTCTGCGGCCTCGTAGATGGGTATCTGTGAGATGAAGTCGGCCTCGTCGCGACTCGTGAGGGAAGTGTGCGAGGACTCTGTGGCAGCGCGTGCTGAAATTGTATGGTTTTGTGATTAGGTGCTTTACGTGCAGAAACTACTTAATGAAAATCTTAGTGTCTAAACACACTATGCCGAAGTTACGCGACCGAAGTTCGGCATGATTACGCCTGCAATGCTATTTGAATTACTGACGACACATTATGCCGAAATTACGTTGCATTAAATAGCATTGCAGGCGTAATCTTGCCGAACTTCGGTCGCGTAACTTCGGCATAGTGTGTTTAGACACTTAAGTTCATTCGTTCACTGACAGACAATGCACAGCCTAACCACTACAGTCGGACTTTTAATTAGTTGCAGTAAAATGACAGCTTGTGTTACTTCATCATCATCATCATTTCAGCCGAAAGACGTCCACTGCTGGACATAGGCCTCCCTCAAACACCTCCACTTCGACCGTGCTTCTCGCATCCAACGAGTTACTTAAATGACTGAAATTGGCATCTTTTTGTTTTTTCGCGGCCATCATCCAAATCTTGTTTTTCTAGTACAGAATAGAGTAACAAACGAAACATGCATTTAACTCTAAACTCAGTCCGAAATGAGGTATTAAGAAGTGTCATTTTACTGCAGCTAATTAAAAGTCGGACCATAGGTCTAAAAGCATGAAATTTTGTGTATAAAAGTTCCATAAAATATAACGAAAGTGAGCTCTAAGGAAGGATTTTTGAAAATGTATCCCCTATAGGGGTTAAAAGTCTGTTTGCAAGTTAGTCATTTCTGCCAAAGGAAAATTATCTCATCGGGCACATGGCTTGTATATCTATATGACGGGGAAAGTATAGTGTGTCTCGTTATTATCAGCCATATTTGAATTAAAGTGGGCTACAGTGGGCTACAGTGGGTTGTGTGTTGGATAATGCGCAATAGAAAAACGGTTTGCAGTTCAAATGAGATTATAATTTCACAAACAATTTAATCACGCTAGCAAATTACACACTAGGTAGGTACACGACACAACCAGATACGGATCGCCGACAGTTTCTGAGCACATGTTGTTCGTACGATGTCCAATGTCCAAGAGAGCTCCACCGTTCTTCTCACGCTGCCTTCCAGCGTCGACCCCCCACGAACTCAGGCCAGACTCTGTCAGCGCCACCAGATGGCGCTAGCGTTCCGATTCCGGTTGTCAAGTCAGCTCCCGTACTAATGACGTTTCCGACACGGTCATCCTGCGATACACACGTCCTCGTGTGTTAATCTGTAAACAAACATACCCGCAAAGTATCACATAGCTCGGTCACTCCTGACCAATATGGTACAGGCAAAAACACAATGAAAATTCGAACAACCTAAAAAATTGCAGAGTTCAGAGCATTACTCATTATTTGATTAACAAATCTCAAGATCACAAACTAAATAATCAACTAAGGTGCATGTGTCTCATACTATCAAGTAACCTCCAGTTACTCAACCATTCATTTGCGTATCCCCTCGGATCGCCAAGTCACTCACGGACTTTGTGGTTTCTCACAAAACCCCACACATAACACACACACACACAACTTAATCTCTGCTCTGTTTCATCAACAAGACTTTTACTTGGCTTTCCTCAAATTCGTCAGTAATACTCTGATCCCTTGGCCTGTGCCATGGCATGTGCCTTAGCGTCATGAGCGTACTTGATTCAACCAGAGCCATGTAATCAAACTGTAATTAATCATAGCAAAAAAAAACATCAACCATAGCCATGTACCATCGTTATCCACATTACAACAAAATCTTTTTCACTAAGAGCCTTAGGCACCTGGAAACCCACACACGAGTAAACCACTCTAACGCCACGGCGCTCCGGCCGACCAGCAATCCACATTGCTCTCACACATCCAGCGCATGGATCCACATCCATCACCCTGTGACTACACACAACTTTACTACGCCCGCGCCCGTTAGAGAACACCTACTCGCGTGGCTCCCACTACATAGGCTTGCTCATTGCTCATCACCACTGTGATCACCATCTACTTCGACTGGTACATGACCTACTGACATCATTCTTAAACTAACGTGAGCTTATTTAAAATTGCATTGTAAATTAGATTGGGCTACACCCAACAATGTAACCATTTTTACTGTTATCTACCAGGGAAGCACTCAGTACCAGAGTCAAAACAAAATGAAAACGGCTCACCAGATTCGGTAGACAATCCACTCGCCGTCACTGCCTCTCTGGCAGAAGTCGTGAAACCTCTTGCACGAAAAGCACCGTCCCTGATCAGCGAGCACTCCCACAGGAGATCCAAAGAATGCAGCGCCGCCCGACACTGTCATCCCGCCCGCACACGCCGCCGCGCGCCAACCTGTAACCACAAAAAAAACCAACAGCAGTGCATGTTCCACTCGACCAATTCTGACCACTTACGGCTTCTAACTTTTGAAATCAAAGCTTTAATCCTCTTCTCATTGTTTTTACAAAACAATACCTCTAAATTAACTAAACAAACTTTGATTAATCATAGCAAAAACACCCAATGGCCTGAGCCATGTAAACAAACTTTGATTATCTAATCAAAGCGAAAATTGTTGTAATTGTATCACTAACATAATTGTAAGTTTAGTTTATTGTTACTAACACTGTATGTTACTCGCAATAAAGAATTTAATTTTTATTAATTACTTTTAATGAAAATCATTACCAACTCTTTCTCTCAAAGCGACATGTTGAACAACACCCATACTCATTCAAATAATAGAAAGCTCATTAAAATATTGCAGCGCTCATGCTCTGACCTCCATCAGGTCTTCATCATCACACTTATAACTTCCATCCAGTTATAAGTATCAAACCAAACGACCTCCATCCGGTCTACATCATCACACTTATAACTTCCATCCAGTTATAAGCATCAAACCAAACGACCTCCATCCGGTCTTCATCATCACACTTAAGACTTCCATCCAGTCATAAGCATCAAACCAAACGACCTCCATCCGGTCCTCATCATCACACTTAAGACTTCCATCCAGTCATAAGCATCAAACCAAACGACCTCCATCCGGTCTTCAACACGTAACCTCCATCCGGTTACTAACACAACAGGCAACCTCTATCCGGTCACCTCCACATGTAACCTCCATCCGGTTACACACTACTCAAACGAGCCACAAGCCTACGAGCCTTTATCAAAATAAACTTAAACTAGGTCTGTTCAACATGTTACTTTAATTGTCCTATCATAATATTACTTTGCCAGTAAATGTCGGGTATAAAATCTCAAGTCTTTGCTCGCTAATTGCAACGCTACATATGATTTGTTCTGTGCTGAATACACGCGTTTGACCAATACTAGTCAATGCAACAACGTTATTAACTCGTTTGCCACTTAATTTGGCTGCACAACTCACTTTTACTAACGAGCATTCAGCACCAGAATCGTAAACAAAACAATACAGCTCACCTTTATTTTCTAACGTGCCTGAGAGTAGCTGTACGACGCAAACGTCCACTCGCCGCTGCTGCTTGCAGCACGCGGTCCACCTCCACCATCTGCCTGGCTGCCACTGCTCGTGCACCGGGCCGCGGCCCATGACATGTCGCGACATGTCCTGGATTCCCTCACTTGCAGCACACGAAGGGCTTCACCGACGGCCGCAGGGCTGCTTGGCTCGATTCTTGAAATCACCCCACGTCACTGGTAGCTCCACGTCGTACTCCTACGTCCTTGGCTCCCTTTGTGCGCCTTAATGACGGCCACACACAACAATTTGACCTGCTTGCAGTGAATTTTCAGCAAAACACAAATCAGCTATCGTACTGTGTGCTGTTACGTTTGCACACGACGCGTCCTACCGTGTGTTCTTAATACGAAAACAGGATACGACGGACTCAAACGCCGGTTACAGACACACTTTTTTTTTTCTTTTTTTTTTTTAACATGGCGGTAGGGCGCAACTGGCGCGTCACTGTGCAAAGGTATTTCTGCATACAGCCTATGCCCAAAACAACATGTACTATGATCGCGCATCCGTATCTGGTTTGTCTGGGTCGAACTTGGACAGATCCACACGATTATTTAATAAGCGTTCGCATGTTTGCACTTTGTTTATCAAATGTCAACGGTCACTTTCACTTTTAGCGTTCTGATTTTGCGCATGAACCAACACTAATCCCAATTCTGATGACGGGGAAAGTATAGTGTGTCTCGTTATTATCAGCCATATTTGAATTAAAGTGGGCTACAGTGGGCTACAGTGGGTTGTGTGTTGGATAATGCGCAATAGAAAAACGGTTTGCAGTTCAAATGAGATTATAATTTCACAAACAATTTAATCACGCTAGCAAATTACACACTAGGTAGGTACACGACACAACCAGATACGGATCGCCGACAGTTTCTGAGCACATGTTGTTCGTACGATGTCCAATGTCCAAGAGAGCTCCACCGTTCTTCTCACGCTGCCTTCCAGCGTCGACCCCCCACGAACTCAGGCCAGACTCTGTCAGCGCCACCAGATGGCGCTAGCGTTCCGATTCCGGTTGTCAAGTCAGCTCCCGTACTAATGACGTTTCCGACATATATATAATATATAAAAGAAAGTCGTGTTAGTTACACTATTAATAACTCAAGAACGGCTGAACCTATTTGGCTGAAAATTGGTGGGGAGGTAGCTTAGAACCAGGAGACGGACATAGGATACCTACTTTAATTTTTTTAAATTTAATATTTTTATTTACTTATAGGAGTAGGGTAGAAGTAGGGTAGGAGTAGTGTAGGAGTAGGGTAGGAGTAGTGTAGGAGTAGGGTAGGAGTAGGGCAGGAGTAGGGTAGGAGTAGGGGTAGGTAGGGTAGGGTAAGGGGTAGGACACCACGCGAACGAAGTAGCGCCGGGCAAAACAACGTTTGCCGGGTCAGCTCTAGTTTTTAACAAAGAAAGCTTATATAATTAGTGAGTTAGTTATTATAAACAATAGTTAATTACACTTATAAGGATTTTATCAGTCTCGGCTGACTCACAGTTATTAAATTGTACTTTAAACATAATTTTGTATTAATTAAGAAGTAATTTGGAAGACATTAAAAACTAATCAACTTATAATTAATGATTCATTTGAATGACCTGTGGGGTAACTGCGTGACACACTAAATTATTATATAGTGAAACATTATTATCAACTGTCCCTTACAAAACTTCAATCTTATTCGCAGGGACTTGAAAACGTAATGAATTTCGTTCGGTTACCACTAATGTTATTGTCTGTGTGGTGGCGGACTTAAAGAATACCACCACGCCATACTTCCCGTGGGTGTCGTAAAAGGCGACTAAGGGAGACCGGAGAATGGGCAGCAGCGTTCTCTGTGCATTACACCATCATACCATACCGCGATCGCCAACCCGCCTGCCAAGCGTGGCGATTATGGCAATCCCCCCCCCAAAATTGGGGGAGGCCTATGTCCAGCAGTGGACGTCTGTCGGCTGAAATGATGAATGTTATAGTATAGCGTTCCAAAATTTGTAACGATACTAAAACCTTAAAAACATCAATAACGTTATAGAATATCATTTTATAATATAAATCATATCAGACATATCTATAAGATAAAAACCCCTAAATAAAAACAGATTTAAAAAATTAAAAAGTCATTTTCGTAGAACAATATTATAAGTAACGTTATAGGTATCAGTAACATTAAGCTTATACGCTTGTAATAACGTTACAGGTGGAACGTTACAGATTCATTTGTAACGTTATTCTTCATACTTTTTCGTCATCTTTTAAGTCAGGAATCTGGCAAAGTTGAGTATCGAAATGAATAACGTTATTATATCGTTATACTAATAACGATATATTGATCATATTGTTATTGAACAGTTTAAGAACTCGTTCCGTTTGTCAGTAGAATAGAAAAGAATACTCTTTATTATGTACACCGTATTAATTACAGACATAATTATAGAAACTGTACAAAGGGCGGGCAGTATCGTTATAGCCAAGGAATTAATTTTGTTACGATCCTGGTGGAACGGTACAAATTATCGGTACTGGAACTACGAGTAACATTACTTTGAGTAACGTTTCAAGTCCCTGCTTATTCGACCTAAATGTATGGGACAGCTGATATTTTTTTCTCGATTAAATTAATTATTAATAATGTGGTTTATTTTTCTAGGTTTCAAAAAATCTGATAAAAGAAACCAGACAAATACCCTCATCATAGTCATCATCTGCCTAGCCTTTTCCCAACTATGTTGGGGTCGGCTTAAAGTATAACCGGATGCAGCTGAATACCAGTATTTTAAATAGAGCGACTACCTGTCTGATCTCCACAATCAAGTTACTGGGTAATAACCCAGTAGCTTGATAACTGAACTCGCTATCCCTTGGTGAGACTGGTTGTTAGACTTTCGCGCTTCTAACTACCCGTAATGACTGTCAAAGGTCTACAAATGACCGCCGGGACCAACAGCTTCACGTGCTTTCCGAGGTTGAAGGAGTTATTGCACCTTAAAGTTTTTTGGTACTTATACTATGTTTTTTTGATGGGAAAAAACCATTGAACTCGCGCCACTGTTACCGTAAGCGACACCGCGCGTGTTTTGTTTACAAGACGATTAAAAAAATACCCGCTCCGGATGTTGATTATGGAAAGCGATGGATGAGGTCTATGATGGAACGCTGCAAGAATATCAAGCGGACTACTGGACTGGCGCTATCTTTTTCTGCGGGAGAATTCGCGTGCCCCATGTGGAGCCGTTCTGCTCATGCAAAGCTGGTGGATAGAGCTTTGAATGAAACGTGATCATCACTGGCTGGCTAAAACCAACCCCGGTACAAATATTGAATCCACTAGCAGGAATAGCGCCACCAGTGCCTCGCAGAGCGGTGGCAAGCTCCAGCGAAAGAGCCAAAATGTCTCCGACACACAAAACCCTTTGCACGACAACATCCTTGTGCCACAAAGGCTGAAAAGTCGAAACAGTTTTTTAAAGTGTGTCGTTCCACTCACTGGCGAACCATCACAGGAGAGACTGAAGTTGTGGCGAGGCAGTGCTTCCTTACCCAAACCGTTCGTCCCACCCGCTGACCTCCCACCTGGACATGAGTTTCCTTTGGGTGACCTGGAAGTCTTTAAACAGACTCCGCACCCAGGTTGGCAGAAGCAAGGAAAACCTGTTCAGGTGGAGATTCATAGACGACTCCGCCTTGGAGTGTAAATGTCTACAGCACTTTATGATTAGCGGCGATCGCACGCGTTTATCGGAGCTCTCTAGCGAGGAAAATAATAATTATCCATACTAATATTATAAATTCGAAAGTAACTCTTGTCAGTCTGTCTGTATGTTACCTTTTCACGCCTAAACCATTGAACGGATTTCGATAAAATTTGGCAGAGAGATAGATTGCATCCCGGGAAAGGACTTGGGGTAGTTTTTATCGACATACTTCGCGGGCGAAGCCGCGAGCGGAAGCTATAGTGTATAATTAATTGTACCTAGATGTTCAAATGTAACTTGTAAAATGGTCAACGGATTAGGTTAAAAAAAAGTTAAAAGGGTACCGGAAAGGAAAAAAAGTAGGACAATCTACAAAAAGAAGTGAGATGCCATCAAAAACAAAACTTGTAAAAAAAACCAAGTCTCGCAACTCAGTTCTTCTACCATAAAAAGTTGTGAGATGCATGTAATACCAAGTCGGTTAATTTATTCAGTCCCTACTTAAGGGACCTTCTGTCTTAAGTTATTACGTAATTAGCTAACCTAACGACATCTTGAAGTGACCATATCAATATTAAAAATCTTTTATGTTTAAAATACATAGATTGACTTGGCAATCGCACTGTGAGATACATTGTGTTTTCATGCGATGGCCAAGTCAATCTATGTATTTTAAACATAAAAGATTTTTAATATTGATATGGTCACTTCAAGATGTCGTTAGGTTAGCTAATTACGTAATAACTTAAGACAGAAGGTCCCTTAAGTAGGGACTGAATAAATTAACCGACTTGGTATTACATGCATCTCACAACTTTTTATGGTAGAAGAACTGAGTTGCGAGACTTGGTTTTTTTTACAAGTTTTGTTTTTGATGGCTTACAACTTACCAGTGTGTGCAGGGCTGGTCGCGTCATCGTCGTCAGTCTGGTACTCGAGCGGCGGCGTTTCTTCAATAGGCAGGTGAAGAGACGACCTTATCGCGTTGATCACGCCGCCCGCTTGTGGCTCCGGCTCGGGGTAGCCGGTCTGAAAGTGTTTATGGTACCGTCATCCATTTATAGCAACCAACTGCTAGAAATTGTATATGCCTGTATGGTCGTGATCGAATCAGAAATGGAGAGATCTGCAGGAGAACCAAGGTAATCAACATAGCCCAACAAATTGCCAAACTTGATTGGCAGTGGGCACATTGCTTGCAGAACAGATGGCCGACGGGGCCGAAAGGTAGCGTAACGTAGCGTTGGAAAGCCTAATAAGGAGGACCAATGACTTTATTAAGGCCGCAGGAATCCGCTGGATGCGACCAGAACCGGTTGAAGTGTAGTTTCTTGGGGAAAGCCTACTTCCAGCAGTGGACGTCTTTCGGCTGAAATGATGATTATACAGGCATCGTTGGACTGATGATAAAAAAGTGATCAGTAAAAACTGGATGGAGCAAGCAAAAAAACAGAGACAAATGGAGACAGTTGGAGGAGGCCTATACTGCCGCGCTAGCGATATCAGCAGTAAGTAATTTTTTTGACAAAATGAGTTACATATTGATCCCGAATCAGCGCAATGAGCTCTACCAGATGTGCTGACACCTGTTGTAATAGCATATCGGGAACCAGTAAATTTCGTTAAGGATAACGGCAGTAAGTCCAATAAACACTAGATATAAAAGGATTTTCGTTATTTAAAACTATTCAAATAATATACAGTGAAAAATATAAAAGCGCTTTATTTAGGCTACACGTTTCAACCATCACAATTAATATAACTTAAAAACAGAAGTCCGGAATAACAAAATTGTAACAAAAACTTTGAGTGCCAATAATCAAAACTATGCAAAACATACTTACTACTCTTATCGTTAGCGCGGCAGTATACTCAATAGGGGCCACGACTTTTTCAATAACACACAATCTATTTAATATTTACATACACGCCTTCTTCCCATGAGGATAGGCAGAAACTACAGAACATCATCTGCTACGATCCTTTTTTTTTAGGGTGGGAAATTATCAAATCACTTCTCCCGCTCTGGGGAGAGTGAGGGTAGACTTTTACTGACTAAAATCCGCCCGTGTTCCATCAGTTGCCTGTGCCACGGTAACTCTTTCGAACCTGCTACGACCATGCGTCGATAAAAAAAATCCTCCTTCTTCCATCAAAAAATTTATAAATAGTTAATGAACAAACCTGTAGAAAGTTGACAAAGTCTGTGCTTGTGAAGAGCAGTCTGTGTTCAGCGATGAACTCCAACAGAGACTTTATAGTTTTAGCTCTGTCTGTTATTACCTGAAACATGCCATTACGACAAGCACCCAATTATTTCCAGTCCTTATTTGTAGGAAAACCATATTTTAAAAATAACTTTTTATTTTTCCTCAATTTTGTTTTGTTAGTTTTTGCAGCAAATATTATATTTTAATTTATCTGAAACTTCGTGTTTCTATAATATCGGTCTTTCAGATTTTATAAAATGCCTGCTTTGCTGGAAGGCAAAAGTTGTATGTATATATTCTGATAGTTTATAAAATAAATCGCTTATTGTAGACTATAGATTTGTAGAACATTTTCTATTTTGTTAGTACACGCTGACAGGCCTACAAAAAACGTTGTAAAAGCCAATTATTTCTAAAAGAGTAACCATGAAGTTTCTTGCACTCTTCTCCATAGGAAACAACCAATTGGAACCGTGCACTTACGCTTCTGACGTTTCATAAGTGCCCATGTAGTTTTATGTGAATTAAAATATGTTTTTAAATTTTATTTTTGCTTACTACTTGAAGAAACATAAATACAGATACAGTAGGTTATCATTGTCTGTGTGGTGTCGGACTTAATGAATAGCACCACTCCATACTTCCCGTGCGTGTCGTAAAAGGCGACTAAGGGGCGTACTGGAGAATGGCCAGCAGCATCCTCTATGCATTCCACCACCATACCATACTGCGATCGCCAACCCGCCTGCCAAGCGTGGCGATTATAGCAAACCCCCCCCCCCCCCCCTTTTGTGGGAGGCCTATGTCCAGCAGTGGACGTCTTTCGGCTGAAATGATGATGATGAGGTTATCAGATTATCCAGACTTGAAAACAAATAATTTCAAGACAATTTAAAGTTGATGGTTAGTGAACTGACCTCTTGCTGAAACCTTTTAAAGAAACTGTATCGGGGCAGCGATGGGAAGGTTCCTCGTAGATGCAGACCCGTGTGTAGGGACCGCATGCTTTTGTGGAGTCTCTGTACATCACTGTACCGCTTCCACACCGAAATCACCGTCAGGGCTTCCGGAGACTGTAAGGGGAACAGCTGGAATTATAACCAAAATTTATATGAAGTCTTCTATTGCTACACTTTAACATACTTTTTGGGAAAGCATTTCTCTGTGTTATAGCCATTTCATACAGCTGTGAAATTAATTTGATAAACAATTTATTTGCGATTTTAGAACTTATTCAGTGAATGTGAGTCTCTTATTTTTTGACAAGTGTGTGGTACATTCACAAATCTGAGAATAATTATAACTGCCATCTATTTGAGCTCTACTAGAATTATGATGAGCCTAATGTAATTAAAACCATCAAAGTAGAACATCTTCGATGGGCAGGACATGACTGTCACAAGAATGGACGAAACCAGAGCACCCAAATGTTTACTGATGTCAAAGTCAACTTATTTATTTCAAATAGGCACATAAAAGGTACTTATTAACGTCAAAAATTACAATAAAAGAGGATGGCCCAAGCCATCCAACCATAATATCTGAGATATTATGGTTGGATGGCATAGAGCATGATTTAAGAACTGTTAGAGTGATAAGTTGGAGAAAAGGCCAGGAATAGGTCATGTTAGACAAATGCACTAGACCAGGCTAGGGCCCACCAGTGGCCTGCGGCTGTACAGCCTTAGATGATGATGATTTATTTGATATCATTAATTTGTTTTTCATTTTTTATTATTTTATTAACAGAAAGAGGGAGGGTTTTCCGTGGTCTAATATTTGCTTAGAACTGTCTGAATCATTGTTTCTTGTTTACATTCTTATCAACATCGCAAGAGCTATCTAATATTTCAATACCTCCCACGCATAAGGTCGTAAGGCTAAAAAAACATTAATGTCAGGAGAGCATATTTTTTATACATTAACATAAAAAAAAATGCTCTCCTGACATTCAGGTTTTTTCGTCGTTTTTCGTGTTTGTAAGGCTAAAAAAAACGTTAATATCAGGAGAGCATTTTTTTAAACGTAAACATATAAAAATCATTTAAAAAACATGCTCTCCTGACATTAATGTTTTTTAACCTTACGACCTTATGTGTGGGAGGCGTCGATTTGTATATTGACATGCTTCTGCAAAATTATTGAGAGGAATTCATTATGTGCATTATAAAGGCTTAAGTCGATTTAGAGAATTATAAGCAAGATCTTATAATTTTTTTCAAAATAAGTATGGTAATTTCAAGCAAATAAATGCAAGCTTTCTTCTTCTTTGGAGATTTGCAATTGCCTAAAAGTTACCCAACCAGAAAGGGAACCATGTAAATATTGTGCAATTGATGAATCATTTACCTTCCATTTTATTATTTTAAAATATATATATTATTCTTTAAAATACATTGACTTTGCTATCTTCCACTTTCCCAGTTCCTATAGAACATACCTATATATATCCATTTATTATCGTGAACATTCAATTGAGATTTTGGCCTAGTTATTAAATCAATGTTAGAAGTAAAAGGAAAAGTAATAGTAATATAATTCGTATTGGCTTGGTTTCGATAAGAATTTACTACGATCCACAGTATACTATTATAGATAATATTATGCCTACGATTTAAACAGGAATATTTACCACTGAAGTAATTTTGTAAATAGTAAATCCATTCTTGTGTTTTGCTGTTTCGTCAACTGAGAACCGGCGAACCCACTTGTCTTTGGCCGACATTGCAAAAAGCGCCAGTTATACTGAATTTTACACTATCACATCACTGTTTTACACAAACGCAAAGCGTATACGACATAAAGATCATTATTTATCACTGAAATTATGTAAAACTAACTAGATAAATTCACAAAACTGATTAATCGAACAATGTAGTAACTAGTACACAAAAAGTTGCATTTGCATTTGCGATTGCGTTCCAGTTCCAGCTGACACATGTCATGTCATACATATGTCATAATGTCAAGCACTCGCGTATCCTATTTTTTTTTTCCTCATGATTAAACGATAAGCATGTCTCTTTCTAAAGATGCACCTTATATCAAATCGTTTAATTTTTTTTTATTGTTTTCATTTTACGTCATCCAAAAAAACCTGAAAGAAAAGGCCTTCAATTCTATTGGAAGTTGCTAGGATGGTTTGGAAGGTTGGTCAGTGCGTGAAACGAAAAAACTGATCAGGTTACTAGAGTAAAACAGGGTAAAAAGCCAACTTGTTGGACATGTAAAATTTAAAATAAGCCTCGTTCTGTTTTTTTATCGCGATTCTTGAGTTTGGTTCAGTTTTTTTAGTTTTCTTCTATTTAAAATATGAGCAACATAATAATTCAACTGTGGTACTTATTACATTTAGGTTTACAGTTATGCACGTAATTAAAATGCTAAAATGTATTAGGGTAGGTAGAAAATAATAATATTATGTACTAACCGGTAGTTAGTTATCAACTTTTACAATAGGTGTCGCGATTGCTTGACGCTTTTGTTATTCCATTCCACAGCCTAGATGTCGCGTATAGTAGGTACCTATATTTTATACAAAAGTGTTTGTAGTTTGAAAACTTTAGAATAAAATACACATGCATAAACTTTTTCTTTATTTAATATAGTTATTGAATTTTGAATTTATTAAGCATTCAATTAATATGTAACTAAGACAAATAACGGTAATAACAAAAATAAAGGTGCTACAACTCGAAGGCGATAGGTCAAGCTTGCAGCTTCATTACTTATCCCCACTCTGATTCACTTAACCGAATGGCGCGCGGCGAGAGGTTGTGCCAACTCGTGTTTCGTCCGTTCCGTGTCATGTTTCTCGCGTCCTCGAGTACTTTGCAATAATACTTTTCCTTTGAGACATGAATGGAATCAGTGCTACGTAAACAGACAAGCCTTAACAACTGTTGCACAAGAACTATATTCGAAAAATGTGTTATCAATAACGTGTGATTTGTTTTTTGTGTAGTGTTTGAAAAAAGTTAAGTAAACAACCGGATATCAACAAGATGGGTTCAAAAATCGAGTACGTGGATTCATCACATTTATACGCGACCAACTATGTCCGCAATTCGAAAGCTATCGGTGTGCTTTGGGCGATATTCACCATTTGCTATGCCATTATAAGCGTTGTGGCTTTTGTGACCCCAGAGTGGATTGGTGATTTAGAGACTGAATACCCGAGAAAGTTCGGGTTGTGGCAGATATGCAGAGCGGATGAGGCTCTGGAGGACTGTAAAGGAAGGCTCGATGATTTCCTCTCGATAAATGGGCTCGTGTTTAAAATTGCGACTGTGTTAGTAGGCATAGCGGTCGCCCTGGCCCTGTTTACGATCTGTGCAATGTTGTTATTCTTCTTTTGTCAATCGACGACGGTGTTTCATATCTGCGGCTGGCTGCAGTTGTTGTCTGGTGAGTTCTAATGGGAAACTTATGGGTCAAAGCATGTCTAGCTCTAAGGTTTGATTACTAACTCATCAATATTCATATCTAAAAAAAGTTGTTACCAACCTCCAACTTAGAAAACAAAGAAAACTTAGCATTTGAGTGTTTTTCAAAAGTTATAGACCAATTTTAAAGGAGGCAACTGGCACACCAGACACACAAAGTGTAATTTTTATCGACTTCAGAATCCGTCGTAAATATGTCCTAAGTGAAAGTTTTGCATATAGCCGACTTCGATTAACCTTGCTCTGAGTTGGTTGCTGAACAAGTCTTGAGTGGAACGGACGTAGGTGATATACAGCAGTATGTGTAGCCCAGACAGGTGTGTACCAAGCAGCAAACATCCGGTACGAGACAGGTGCTGGATTCCAACAATCTCTTTATCCTGGAGTTACCTGCTAACGGCAAAAATGAAAGGCGTTTAAAATGCCAAAGTTGACGTGACTAACAACTGAGGACATTGAACAATGGATTCATAGACTCACTCTGTTGAACAGTGGCGAAGTATTAGAAAATGAAAAATACCATGTAGCTTTAACTCATGGTGATTTGTTAGGCTACGCGTTGTAATCTTTAGCAAATAAACCGTAGAAGCAATGCGAGTTTTTTATACTTACTCATAACTTTATGTAGGAAATCGAATGATCGCTTCAATGAGGTGATTACTTATAAATCAGGAAGTGATAAAGAAATCTCAAGAAGCCAAAATAAATAATGTGCTAAACGTGGCCATTAAAACCATTTGAAATCTTGAGAAGATTGAGACTAGTCATACACAAATGGAAACTGATTTTGATGTTCCCAGCATAGTCATTATGAGTTGCTTTAAAGGCATCGTTTTCGAAGGATTCTTAGAAAACATTATGTATCGAGTATCACCGAATAAGCAAATATAATCTACTTACAGGTTAAGCTTACTTTTAACTGTAATCCAGTTTGTATTACTTGCCTTGACATCTTTGAAAAAGAAACGTACGCGAGTAAAAATTGCATCTTTGGCTTCGTTTGAATATCAATAGTGTTGAATGTGCGAAAATCCTTGAGATTACTATACAATGTAATCAGAATCACTCAATCTTATCGTTTTATTTTATTGGATTAGAGACCGTTTTATGTTAAGTGGACCGTATTATGTCTAGAATTGTTCTTACGTATCTGCCATTTAATACCGTTCAATAAAGAATGATGGACGAGCATGGTATAGGAGTTGAATGGGATTTTGGCAGGCATAAGAATGTTAAGGCTTACCAATTTGTCACGCACCTTAACTATAGCAATGGCTTACTAAGAGCACAACTCTGAAATATTTCTGCATATAGGTGCATCTAAATTGCTTAAATATTATTTACACACAGGTTTTTGGCACACCTTGTAATTAATATAGGTACCTAATGGAATTCTGATCACGTACCTCTTACGGGAAAAGGGCGCGCCGATGTAGCCGATGTCGAAAGTAAGCTAATAGATGAAGGAATCCAGACCTGGAGTAATTGACAGCTTGGAAAAGTGGTTAAACAGTTCAGCCTCCCACAAACAAACTCCTAAATCTAGGTTGGTTTTATGTTGTACCAAATTAAATTCATAAGTGTAGCGTTGCAAGGTTACGCGCGCCGCAACAAGCTTGCGTCGAACAGACGGCGTCCACGCCGATTCTCCACTGCCGCGATCCGCCCGCGCAGCCAGTCGGCCGCCCACGTTCGTTAGCTATGCGTGCGTTCTGCGAACGCCGCCCGCGACGAGACCTAACGTTTATAATTGTAAATAATTTAATGTCTTTAGTTTATAACAAGAAGTCGGAACTCTCTCACGTGTTTTATTACGCAACCTAGCACGAAAACTAACCGCCGCCATTACAAATTGCGCCCAACTCGTGGCACGCGCTCCGTTCGGCTAATACCTACAGTACCGACGCGAGTGCGAACGAAACCCACGCGACTGTGTTATCCTAGTGGACTATATACCTAACTATCTCGTATCTTCGTATCGTGATAAGTTTTCGACGAGAAAATGCCGCCAAAAACACGCCGGCACGCGTCTAAGGACCACGCCCACGACGATGTTTCCGATACGAGCGACGAGGAGAACCACGTGGTGGCGAACCGCGCTAGTGCAAGCGCCTCGGCAACGCCTACAGCGGAACGTGGGAGTAATATGATAGCGATATCCGAAGACCAACTGACACGATTGTTATCGAACGTTATGCGAAGCGTCGTGACGCCGACGCCGACGTCACCGAATGGCGAGTCTACGGGACCGACTCATCCTACAACCATACACACCGGTGCGTCAAACCACGCAAACCAGCATAGCAACTTCACGCGTTGCACGGCCCGTTTCGACGGAGCCGCACGCGGTGCCGAAGCCTTAGAAGCTTTCGTCGAGAACGTCCTCGTATATAAAGAGTGCGCAAACGTATCCGACGAACACGCTCTTCGAGGGTTATCCATGCTGCTGACGGAAGACGCCGCCGTGTGGTGGCAAGGCATCAAATCTACCGTGGAGTCGTGGGACGAAGCAATACGCCGACTACGATTTATGTACGGCGCCCCACGCCCCCCTCACCGGATCCTTCGAGAGATCTTCGCGAAAGACCAGAGTGAAAGTGACAGTGTAGATTCGTTTATATCGCGAGTGCGCGCCAACTTATCGCGTATACCGTATAGTATTTCAGAAATAATGCAATTAGATATTATTTACGGCCTTTTAAATCGTAAAATCCGAAAAAGAGTGTCACGCGATAGTGTAAGTAGCGTCGACTGTCTGCTCGAGCGCGCGAGGTATGTGGAGGAGACGCTGAACGAAGTAAGTCCATCCAAATCATTATTAAATTCATCTCGTAATCATAATAATTCTAACAAAACACGAAATGATAACAATAACCCTCCGAATGCTACTGTTGTTCAAAATAACCCTTCGCATGCGACACCCGATTCTAGTTCGAACACAACAAGTACTGTCGCGAATTCGAAACGTGTCAGGCCACGCTGCGCTTTCTGTAAACGGTTTGGTCATTCAGTAGATGAGTGTAGAAATAAACAAAAATCGAATGAGCAGTTAGTTGAAAACGCACCGTTGTCGTGTTACGGTTGCGGTCGACAAGGTGTTATACGGTCGAAGTGTCCGACATGTAAGGGTACACCCCCCGCCCCCGCCGACAAGGTGAGTTTTCAAAGTGCTGTTACCTATGTGACCGACGTGACACACTCCACCATAAAGATAGAGGTTGCATCTTTGGTAGGTGTCGCAGTGCTAGATACAGGTGCTACCGAGAGTCTTGCCAGCCCCGGACTATACAAAGTCTTGCTGGCCAGTGGCAACACTTTCACGAGAACGCACCGCAACATCGGCCTCGCGGACGGCACGCAGCAGGTACGTGAATTGTTTTCGTGTAATACGAACGTCACAGTTCAGGGACGTATTATCCCCACCACTTTCCTAGTGATGCCAGAAGCTAATAATAGGACGCTTCTCGGGCAAGATTTCATCGCTAGAGCAGGTATATTATTGGATCTCCAACATAACTGTTGGCATTTTTGTGATTCCCCTGAGCAAAAGTTTACTTTCGTGCAAACATACAGCCTCACATCCGCCAGCGACGCAGAACTGATGCAAGTGAATACCACCAGTCCGGCGCTGAGAGAAGATGAAGGAACGAAGCTGTCGCCGGCCCAGAGAATGCAGCTCAACCAGCTCATCACCAGTAGGGCTGAGCGCTTCGCCACCGAAGGCCCCCCTACAACTTATGCTACTCATCGCATTCGGGTAGACGAGAAGCAAGAACCAACTGCTTCACCACCTTATAGAATGTCACAGGGTAAGAGACAGTTGTTAGAAGGTGAACTTGAAAAGCTGTTGGAAGCTGATGTCATAGAAGAGTGCGAGTCGCCTTGGGCCGCTAATGTCGTCCTGGTCACCAAGAAGGATGGTGGCGTCCGCCTGTGCGTGGACTACCGGAAGCTCAACGCGGTGACAGAGCCAGATAGATACCCGCTCCCGCGCATAGAAGACGTGCTTCACGCTGCAAAGACGACCGGTTACATGACCACCCTGGACCTCCACTCTGGCTATTTCCAAGTGTGTGTCTCAGAAGAGGATCGTGAGAAGACCGCATTCGTGACACCTTTTGGCACCTATAGGTTTAAAAGAATGCCGATGGGCCTCCGCAACTCAGGTGCCACCTTTCAAAGATTAATCGACCGTTTCAAGTCGAACCTAAATGTACCTCATGTACCCAACAAAGAACCGAACTCCAACCCGCAAGGTGGCAGACCTGTGACTATTCTAGGATACCTAGACGATTTGATTATCTTATCACAGACTTTCGAGAGCCACATGGAAGACCTCGAAGCAGTTTTCGACAGACTCGAAAAGTTCAGCCTTCGAGTCAACCGGAAGAAGAGCTGTTTCGCCCGTGACTCAGTGAAGTTCCTCGGTCACATCATCGTTCCAGGTGGACTACAGATGGATCCGGAGAAGACCTCGGCCATTGCTGACATGCCTGCCCCAAAGAACGAAAGGCAGCTTAAGGGTTTCTTGGCAACATCCAGCTGGTTCCGGCGCTTTGTACCGAACTACGCTGCAGTTGCTAAACCCTTAACCGACCTCCTCAAGAAAAACAGCTCTTGGAGGTGGCATGAAGAGCAGCAATCAAGTTTCGAGCGCATCAAAGAGCTTCTGATCACCGCTCCCATTCTTCGCCAAGCCGACGAATCCCAGCCTTTCTCCCTCCGGACAGATAGCAGTGGCTACTGTCTCGGCGCTGTTTTGATGCAGGGGGAGGGCCCTGATGAGAGACCTATAGAGTACGCCAGCCGTCTCCTAGAGCCGGCCGAGCGCAACTATACAACCACCGAACGAGAGGCTCTAGCCGTCGTCTGGGCGGTGACGAAGTTCAGGGGCTACATCGAGGGGTCGGAAGTTACAGTAAAAACTGACCATCAACCGTTGCGTTGGTTGATGAGCTTAAAATCTCCCAGCGGTCGTCTTGCCAGGTGGGCACTAACCCTCCAGGCTTATAATTTGCAGATTCAGTACACTCCTGGGAAGGTGAACGTAATCGCTGATGCACTAAGCCGCCCCGCCTGTTGTGAGGAAAATCCAGGTGGTTGCGAGATGTGCTTGGCGACTGTGGATATGCCACGCAGGATTCCTGAGGAGGTGCGCACCAGCCAACTCCAAGACCCTGACCTGAAGAAGATCATCGAGGATCTGGAAGCTACCGACGATCCCTTCAGGGGGAGGGGTTGGTCAGAAAAAGGTTACGTGATATCAGATGGTGTGCTGTACAGGTGTGCACCCGACTCCGAAGATGAAGATTCTGCCTGCCTCGTGGTGCCCGCGCATGAGAGAGAAGCCGTGCTCGTAGAATTCCACGACGCCCCCACAGCAGGTCACTTCGGCGCCGAACGAACCCTGCAGCGCATCAGGGCGAGATACTTCTGGCCAGGGATGAGATCATTCATCACTGATTATATTAAACGCTGCACTGCTTGCCAGCGATACAAGATTGACAATAGAAAACCTACAGGACTACTTCGAACTCCTGCAGTGAACCGACGTTTCGAAGTTGTGGCTGTCGATCTGTTTGGACCCCTGCCAAAAACATCCAAAGGTAACCGTTGGATTTTAATTCTAGAGGATACTTGCTCCCATTGGGTCGAGCTGTTCGCGTTAGAGAACGCCACCAGCGTAGAGTGCGCTGAGCTTTTAATATCTGAAGTTTTCATGAGGTTCGGAGTCCCACGTAGGATGATCAGCGACAATGGAGTCCAATTTGTTGCTGAAGTCATGCAGCAGGTCTGTCATGTGATGGGTATCAAACAGTCCTTGACGCCGCTATATCACCCAGAGGCGAACCCCGTGGAACGGAAAAACCGTGACCTAAAACCTCAGTTAGCCATATTAGTAGGAAAAGACCACGCGTCTTGGGATGCTCACCTCGCAGCTGTTAGGTTCGCGATGAATTCCGCTGTCACGACAAGTACTGGATTCTCACCCGCATACCTTACCTTTGGGAGGGAATTACGCGCTCCATCGGATGTCGTAGGAGATATGAAGACCATCGTTGAGAACGATAACTTCGTACACAACATTACACCTTACCTGCGTAAGTTGTCGACAGTACTCCTCGACGCCAGAGACGTTCACGAACGTAACCAGGCTGTGCAGAAGAGGTACGCTGATGAAGGAAGACGCGCGCCACCGGATTATAAGGTAGGTGACCTTGTTCTATTGAGGACGCAAGGGATGAATGACGTAGGCCCTGGACAGTCTGCGAAATTCATACCTCGAAGGGACGGTCCATACCGCATTCGCGAAGTAGTGAGCCCTACTACTTACCTGATAGAAGGGATCTCTAAAGGTGAGCACGTAGGACGGTACCATGTTTCCCATCTGACCCCATTCGTTGGCGATGTTGAGCCCCCGGTTAGAGAGAAGCGCAAGCGTGGTAGACCCCGTCGTTATGATTGCTAGCCCGAACGCGAGGGCGCTATGTTCGAACTAGAGGGGGAGTGTGTAGCGTTGCAAGGTTACGCGCGCCGCAACAAGCTTGCGTCGAACAGACGGCGTCCACGCCGATTCTCCACTGCCGCGATCCGCCCGCGCAGCCAGTCGGCCGCCCACGTTCGTTAGCTATGCGTGCGTTCTGCGAACGCCGCCCGCGACGAGACCTAACGTTTATAATTGTAAATAATTTAATGTCTTTAGTTTATAACAAGAAGTCGGAACTCTCTCACGTGTTTTATTACGCAACCTAGCACGAAAACTAACCGCCGCCATTACATAAGTAATTTGTTCAAACTAAGCTGAGAATCAACACAATTGGAACGTCATAATTACATAAGATAGTCCCCCAAAACGCCCGCCCTTCACCATTTCCTAGTGCTTTAGCTGGGAAGAAGAAATGGCGCAACAAACTCCCCGGCAGTTTCTATTCAGATTTGTGTCTATCGGATTAAATTAAGCGTTTAGCAAAATTCCATATCCCAATTACCATAGATCGTTCACTAGAACAAATTGAATTAGACAACGCCAATTTATCCGAAACCGTACCTATGAGAAATAATGAAGTATGGACAACGAAACCGGTAAAACGGCTTTGTCATGCAACAAAAATTTTGCACAAAAATGAAGCGCAACCTGTAATATGTTAGAGATGTTTTACGAAGTATATTTGAGTAGGACAGGTTTGCCGGCCTATGTAACCTACTTCCGTATTTATGAATTGAAATTGATGTGCCACATTATGCAACGTCCGTGGTCTGTGTGGTGCCGGACTTAAAGAATACCACCACCCCTTACTTCCCGTGGGTGTCGTAAAAGGCGACTAAGGATCGTACCGGAGAATGGACAGCAGCGTTCTTTATGTATTCCACCATCATACCATACTGCGATCGCCAACCCGCCTGCCAAGCGTGGCGATTATGGCAAACCCTCCCAAAATTGGGGGAGGCCTATGTCCAGCAGTGGACGTCTATCGGCTGAAACGACGATTATGCAACGGTGATTGATGAATAGCAAAATTTGTCAAAGTCTACGATACAAATGCTTTTGAATTTAAATGATTTCGGTAGTAAAATCGTGTATCAAATGAGATACTTTGGCAAATAAACCTAGAGGAATGCTAGAAAGATCTGAAGACCAATTCTCGTAATTCAAAACGTTCAAAATCTAGCGCAAATTGGCAATCTCATCTCCGCGACGATCAATATCAAAAACTTGTCGAAAATGTAAATAAATTAGAGGTATTTTTGACAGTTTGAGATTGAGATCAGACTGTAAACGTTCTTAAAATTACGAGAATTACCCCTCAGTTCAATCCCCAAAATAATACGATACTGGTGCTAGCGACGCAAGCTACAAAATCGAATTTATCCTTTTAAGGGCTTTACAAAGCCGTAAAGCCTTTGTAAGCAGCTATTGATGCGGACGACCGGTGTTAACATAATATCGCACAATTGCGAACGAAGCCCCATGTATGTCTGACCTCATCAAGTTGCGAGTTCACTACTCGTGAACCGCTACGTGACCGGAAAAAATGTTCTATAGAATATGTACGAGGAACGGCGGACTAGATTTTCTGCGATGTGTTAATTGGTAGCTGGGAAATCTCAGCATTTCTTAATGTTAAAGGCATATTTTTCCCTTTTCTCGTTTAGCGGAAGATTTATCAAATGAGTTGTGTTAGTAATAGACCATTGGACAAATATCATTTTTATGGAATATTCAAGACGACTAAGATAAGTCATAGGGATCAGCCAAACTATACCTGTACCAACATAAATTACATACCTTCCATTCTCACCTCAAGGGTTATGCCAAGAACGGACCAGCATCAGATCTACTAAGGACCAGCATCGGGTCAACAGTGGACAAACATTAAGTCCTCAACTGGCCAAATAGATTTCAACGTTTCTTAATCTATGCAATTCACTCGATTTGAAGATAATCTATACTTCATTTGGAATAAGATTAGACATTTAGTAAACCTTTTTTTCAATCCGTTCAATCGATTTTGACTTTAAAATATCGTAACATGCAAATCGAAATGAAGGCCAGCTTTTCAATAATTTCAATCACTGATCCCGATAAGAGTGATTATTCTGTCATACCAGAGAAAATTGCGTAAGTACTATAATAACTATAAAGGTATAAATAAAATACTACGCACGTACAATGATTTTGCCGCTCTGTCCAATTTGGCATCATAAAAAGTAAAAGTCAACTATGATTGTCTGTGATATAATGATGACGTTCATAGGCAGACATTAAAGTTCCACGCCATAACGTACCAACAAGCGGCGTCATAGAAAAATTGTGGGTTTTTATAGCAACACTTATTCATACGAATAGGTAGTTATTTCACGGATTTGAGATTCGCTTAATAGTCATAAAATGGAATTTAAAGCGCCATCTATCATTAAAAAGACGAGTGAGTGTCTTAACTTTATAGCCTGTAAGTGGTTACGTCACCCTGATTTTATTTTCATCACTAAGTTTTTGAAGCTGTTGCACTTGCGTTGTTTAAATTAATTAAATTAAATCTACATAAAGTGCAAAAAGCTACTGAATTAAATCTATAGCCTACACATATAAATTGTGAGACTGCGTACTTTTTGCACAATAATTTAACATCACTTGTTTATTACATTAGAAATAAAAAAATTGGCAAGTCATATGGCATTGAATTTTAATAGATATCCTATCCGCTGGTTTCTTTAGACAAGGCTACAAATTGGTACAATATTGGTAATTGGTAGGAAAAAGCTATCCCGATCACACGGCATTATTGCAGCGTCTGCAGCAATGCAGGCTTGCAAGTGTTAAGTATTATTAATTGACGTCATGGGAACTTTGCTCATCCGTTGGTCTTAATTGGACACTGATTACTTACACTACGTGCATCGGAAACATTACTGGTGATTATTTAATTGAACCGTTGTCTTCTACGTTCATAATTGCCTACTTAATTAATTAGATACCTAATGATAATGATGCCTGATTAATTAGATACCACCTAAGAAAATGATATCCGTGAGTAATAAATATTATTTAATTAGGTTTTTCGGAAATACTTATATAGATTAAAAACAATGATTATTGAATAAATACTTATTACCTATTTATCAATTTTATTGTAGTCATAAATAGACGTAAGTATGGTAGGTAATTGGTGCAGCTACCTTAACGTAACTTGACTTTCCCCAACTTTCTCGCGATTTATAATTTTTTCAGTGACTGATTTTTCCATGGAATTATAATGTACTACCTACTTATAAAACTACTACCGTACTACTAGGTATTACTACTTTTCAAAACAATAACGTTGATTTTCATTTAGAAATAAAATCTATATAATTGTATAGGTAGTACTTACTAATTCCATGATGGTAGGTACAAGCTAGTTAGAATCCGAAACCAGAAACATTATTATGAATTCGACTTGCTCTTTCCAGTCTTTTTCTGTACCGTACCCTGATACCTAGCTACCTACAATCGATTACGTGAAAGGGTTTAAATTCGATTCGCCTTAAAATTGAGAAACCGTTTTCACTTTGCCCCATAACGAATGATCCGATGATTATTGCGAATCGATTACCTACAAGATCCATAACGATAAACATCGACGAACGCGTAAGAAAGTTCGTTTACTTGACAGTTAGATAATAACTGGCAACTTACAGTTCGGAAATTGTGTTCCAATTAGTACCTACTAACCGGCATTTTTTTTTGTATACCTATTTAATTACTATGTAAGAAAGATAGAGCTATTAGGTAGGCACGGAAGTCACGGAACCTAAACATCATGAGTGTACAGACGCCAGCACATCAAGCTACTACAATCTGTCAAATTTCTTTAATAGATTTTCAACTTTATCACTAAAGGATAAGGATCAAAGATTGGGAAAATTTGACAGTTGTTGCTATGTCCTTATTTGTCCATGGCTCTATGTTAATTCACGTAATGTTTTTGTTTCGTTTTAATTCTACGTTTGTAGTATCTACTACTTACAGGATTTAATAGATATGTAAACACTGTACTTAACTATAGCTGTATTGTACCCAGTACCGCTATCTTTTGGCACGTGGCCAATATCAGAAGTACAAACTCCAAATCCAAAACAAGAAAAAACAAAAAACCTTTAGTTATTGTTCTGAGAAAAAACCAGAGCGGCTATCACTAATGTCATCTGTCAACGAGCTGTCAGCCAACTTGAAGGGCGGGAACCGGGAAACGGCGGGAAAGATTTTGAAAGTGAAAAAGTGTAGCGTAGCCTGCAGTCCTGTACGAGGGACTGTGTGAAAGTGAGCCAATGAAATGTTATCATTATCACACAAGATCACTCCTAAACATGGGATTAATATTATATATTAATTCTACAACGTAAAAAGGGAAGGGGACAAAAGGGGAGACCTTTGCCCAGCAGTGGGACACAATATTGGTTAACAAAAAAAAAAAATCTACAACGTTAGATACCTACTTTAATTTTGCGTCCGTCTTTTTCTCCAAATCGGTATGTAGTACCTTATTACCTACTAACAGCGCCCTGCGGTTTCACCCGCATAAGTGTCGATCCCGTAGGAATACCTACCGGGATAAAAACTATCTCCTTTCCCGGGACTCAAACTATCTCTGTACCAAATTTCATCTAAATCGGTTCAGCGGTTTAAACGTGAAGAGGTAACAGACAGATCCAGAGACAGACACATTTTCGTATTTATAATATTAGTAAGTATGCATAATTGCATAATCGACTTTCATCGTACATCCTTCGGTTACGTTTCGTTTCCTTTCTAGAAAACCCGGCTCACGGGAGTGGCGGGTTCACGTTAATCACTTGAAATACGTACATAACTTGAAACAAGCGGATTGCAGTAAAAGCGGCTGTTAGAAAGTCGTCCAGCAGAGTGGACTTGAGTAGGTAGTACTTCAACTTTTCAAATGGAGCCGTATGTACCAGGGATGTTGCGGATGCAGGTTTTTTCACATCCGCTGTTGCGGATTTTAAGAGGCTCACATCCGCGGATGCGGATCTGTACCAAAAACTAAAGTGTGGGTAGGGTAAAAAACAGACAGTAATATTTATCTTTTCTTTATTTAACCCCTTGTATGTCGTAATTACAGACACAATTAAAAAGCCATTGTGTCTCGCGTAGATCTACGTTCCGGCTACTAAGGGTTAATAATAAAGTAGTGAGTGAATTACTATTACTAATTCATTATTTTAGTATTTTTTTAATATTTAATGAAAACTATAGAAATTTTCCCAATGAACTTTGAACGGTTCAAAGTTGATTGGGAAAATTTGACAGTTTCGGGTAGCTTGATGTCGCCAGCACATCAAGCTACCCGAAACTGTCAAATTTTCTGTACATATCAGGAATGTTGTGAATATTCGTATCCGCATCCGCATAGATCTGCATTCGGATCCGCATCAAGCGATGCGGAGCTGATGCGGATTTGTAAAATAGCACGCCAATTCTTGTCAGCTCCACCAGCCAGTGTTCAACAGTTATTTAGTAGCGCAGGATTAATATACGAACTCTTGCGAAACAGACTGGAGTCCGAAAAGGCAGCCATTCTATACTTTTCATTAAATATTAAAATATTAAAAAAATACTAAAATAATGAATTAGTAATAGTAATTCACTCACTACTTTATTATTAACCCTTAGTAGCCGGAACGTAGATCTACGCGACACAATGGCTTTTTAATTGTGTCTGTAATTACGACATACAAGGGGTTAAATAAAGAAAAGATAAATATTACTGTCTGTTTTTTACCCTACCCACACTTTAGTTTTTGGTACAGATCCGCATCCGCGGATGTGAGCCTCTTAAAATCCGCAACAGCGGATGTGAAAAAACCTGCATCCGCAACATCCCTGGTACATACGGCTCCATTTGAAAAGTTGAAGTACTACCTACTCAAGTCCACTCTGCTGGACGACTTTCTAACAGCCGCTTTTACTGCAATCCGCTTGTTTCAAGTTATGTACGTATTTCAAGTGATTAACGTGAACCCGCCACTCCCGTCAGCCGGGTTTTCTAGAAAGGAAACGAAACGTAACCGAAGGATGTGCGATGAAAGTCGATTAGGCATACTTACTAATATTTTAAATACGAAAGTGTGTCTGTCTCTGGATCTGTCTGTTACCTCTTCACGCTTAAACCGCTGAACCGATTTAGATGAAATTTGGTAAACTTAAATATTTTTGGGACAAAATATGACATGGGGTAAAAATTATTGGAATCGATTCAGTCACTTATTCTGAGCAAACTATATTCAGGTTTCGCATTATACTAACTAAAAATAACGTTGTATTGTCAATGTTTGAAGCATATTGCTAATCCATTGCTTCATGTGTTCGAAAAATTTGTCTGCTCAGCAACGTAAATAACGCAATGATTTTTTTTGAACTGTCGAAATGAAAGTCATTGCTACTGTTGTTATTGCTAATGTGTTTGCCGTTTCAAAGAATGTATCGAATTACCAATGATCTCTGTGTGTGTTCCATTTACATTACTTATCCAAAAAGTTTCGTAGACAAGTTAAACTTTTTACTGCTTATTATAACACTAATCTATTAATTTATGATTTTTTTTTTTTTAATTAGATAGCAAATTTTATGACGTTATGACGGACTGAAGTCATTTCAATTTTCCTCTATGGTAATTTCGCTAAAAGCGTTAATAGTTGATATTCATAAAAATATAATTATTTATTTTTCATAAGTTTTCTTACAAATAAGTTTTCTTTTACTTTTCTTATAAACAAGTAGTGTGTTTAATTGCAATCATGATGACTACAACTGGTTTTCCTGACGAAAATATTTGTCCAACGAGTAGAGAACTGATAGCTTTTATGAAAGCTCAAAAGACTCCCGAAAAAGCTTTGGAGGAAATTAAAGAAGCTCAAGCAGCTGAACAAGAGAAGACAATTCCAAGTGATGTGCTACCTACTGAAGCTCCACAGACAACGCCGAAACAAGTAACACCACTACCATCTGGAAGAGATGGTTTACAGTATCTGCCGAATTTAAAACCTGGCCCAGACGGTAAAATTGACTGGACTCCGCTAGGACCGATGACTGGTACAAGACCGGATGTTAATAAATATTCTATAAGTAGATATTCCCTCAGTGAATGGAGAAAACATAACGAGAATATTTTAGACTCTGAAGTAATAAATGAGTCTAACATCGTAGATTACAACGCTAAGACTTCTATGATGCAAGCGTTTGGAAATATTGATAAACAGCAATTAGAGAATAATAAAAGGTTAAAGCAAAAGGCAAGAGATATATTCAGATGGAAAACTGAGGTAGAGAAAGCTTGCAAGGCAATCACTGATGAAGTAGAATTGCTTGAAATTGATAGACAACGGTTAAAAGGTGCTGCCAGAGTATTAATGTTACCTGAATCGATTTCCAGAGAGTGTTTAGACCTTCGTTCAAATCGATTTAAACCAGATTTGGTGGCAGACATTGCAGAGCGGGAGTTGATCAAGGAAACCAAACTTGTTAAAGAAGTCAGAGCTACTTTGAAAAATACACTCGATAGTATAGAAGACCAAATGGCAATAAACAAAGCAGCGAAGCACAAGATAGAATATGATTGGTGTGATAAAACAATGGCCTATAATACAGAAACTATTAATTTAGGTCTCAACCCAAAATCTAATACCTTAATGTTCAGACCTGGCTCGACGAGATTCGGTGACTTAACAGCACCATCGGAATATTGGGAATATTTTTGTCGAGAAAATGTACAAAACGTTGAAGCGGCTCGACAAAAGTCAGCCGACTTAAGAGGCAGCTTAAACGCCATTTTAGTGAATAATGGTAGAAAGTTGCGTAACCAAGCCGACATAACTGACATGGCATTAGCTGAAACTGTAGCTATTACTACAGAATTGTGCACAAAACTAGAGGAAACTTTGAGAGTCACACTGCAAAAAACTGCTGATATGGAAGCTTTGATAGAAGATCTGAAACAGTCTGTTAGAAAAATGGATGCCGCCATGAAGTTAGCTCAAACCAGACTTGACAATAGGAACAATTGGAGACCGCATGGAGAATCTGTTAGAGACCAGCCACATTTAGGTTTGATTGAAGAAGTAAAGAAGATTCATGAGACGGTGACGTCACTTCTTGGTCAACTGAACAATGCTGAGAGATTGAGACGGGACTTGATGCAAAAAAGGACCGACTTGGAAGAAGCGATAGCAGCAAAAAGGAAGACTCTTAACATAGATCGGGATCGATGTGGGATGGTTCGCTCGCACTACCCGTCTGCGTCCGAATTAGCTGGATTCTGAATTTATGAGATGTATGTGATGTATATTTCGAATATTTTGTGTGTGTATGTGATGTATATTTTGAATTATAGTTTGTTTGTATTGTATTTTGTTGCTATGACTTGTATAGTACCTTTTTAGTACCCGTCTGTGTCGTACTCGTCGCTGGTTGGGTTTTAGGTTTTACCTTTTTTTATTTCAATTATGGTGGGTTTACGGATCATTGAGTAGGTAGGTAGTCCATCGAATTTGGTACTTATAATTTTATTTATCAAGCAGACTACATATTATTTGTTTTACACGATTAACAGTATACTTTCACTGAAGGACGTTGTACTAAGGCTGGTTTCACCTTATTAAAACACATATTTACAGCGTGGAAAGACGCCTCCGAACCTTTTATGACCTCTCCAAGGCATTTGATTGCACGAAACCTTACTCATAAACCTTGAGAACTTCAGCATTACGGACTAGGAATTTAGGTAAACTTGCGCTCAGCTTAGTGAAATATTGCAATGATAGAGAACAGTAAGTACAAATAAATGGTAAAACCATTTATTTGTACTCGAATAAAATTAATTTTATTAATAGAAAACAAACAGCTCATTTATCAAATTAAATTTCAGTCGATAACATCCATCGGTTTCTTACTAAACTTCAACTATATCCGACGATCCTGCATACTTATCTCTTTTGTTGACTGTACATAGCACTTACACAATATTTGCTTTGCAATTATACAATGCTAAGAATTGAATTAAAGATCGAATTTATAAAATGCAATCACTTTTACAATTTTCAGCAGCAATATTTTCAAATGCTAATCAATTAGTTTATGCACCCTGGTGCTGGACAAGCGTTGACTGCGTTGAGCCACTTGAGCCAAGCATTTTATCAGCGATGTAGGTACAGGTAATTCCCTAGATTATAATTAAGCTTGTCTGCATAGTGACGCGCAACAATACGTTACGCAACGCTAAACGCCGCCACATCCTGAATAATATCACTTCTTCTTCTCATGCCGATATTTAGAAGATCCTTGGTACTTTAGGCATCGGCAAATCTTGACATTCGGACCTTCTTCACACAATTGCTTTGAATGATCTAAATCGCCATTTCTTTACTGTTCCTACTCTAAATAGCCTAACCAAATGTCAAACCCTCGACTACCTTGCTGGTTTGTCGCGTCCCAAGTGTTATCCCCAGTCGACCTGGGAGAGATACAATAAAATATTATCCTTTCCATTAAATCCAAAGTCGCTATGAGGTATTCTTGTTTTATACAAGATTAAAATGTCGTTTCATTCCGAAGTTTCATTCAGTTTAAAGTATGTGGTCAGGTGAGATATTTTATTGTAACATTTTAAACAGTACCGCCCCATAAAAGACGAGTCTACTTTAGCCAGTCTGAAACCTGATTGAACTAATTGGTTCCTTTTTCTAGTGTTATAATTGTGTATTTCTCCTCTTTTACAAAAAACTAAAAAGATGTAGAATTTTCTTACATACACAATGTTTTCATAGGTACAGACAGACTAGACGCCAGCACATCAAGCTACCCGAAAATGTCCAATTTTCCCAATCAACTTTGAACCATAAGCTTAAGCGATAAAGTAGAAAATCTATTAAAGAAATTTGACAGATTGTAGTAGCTTGATGTGCTGGCGTTTGTACATTGACAAGGTACCGTGATGAGGTTAGAATATTTTCAGACGGTTCTTTTAGAGATTCGCGGAGGCCATATACGGCTGTGAGCCTGTGATAGCTCTTTTCTAAAATGTCTCTCATGGAATTAACACAGACTCGATGTCTGTAGCCCGTTCCCATAGTAAAATGCGGTAAGGCACAATTACTACGAAAGTAACTAGTACTTTTAACATTCCGTAAAGCAAATGTTAGCATTTAGGTTTTTTCCCATTCAATACTAAATTATTAGCAGTGAGCCTATTTTGGACCTGCGGCGTTATTTACGTCTCCAAGATTTGATGCACGTCTATTAATCTTAAAAATTAAGGAAGTATCTTCAGTAAATATAATAACACCATTTGTGTTTGGTTTTATTGAATGGGGGAGATCATTAATATTTACTAAAAAGAGAAAAGGACTCAATGTTGAGCCTTGTAGAACACCATTTTTATTTTTGATTCGAGTGAATGATAGATAACAGTAAGTACAAATAAATGGTTTTACCATTTATTTGTACTTACTGTTCTCTATCATTGCAATATTTCACTAAGCTGAGCGCAAGTTTACCTAAATTCCTAGTCCGTAATGCTGAAGTTCTCAAGGTTTATGAGTAAGGTTTCGTGCAATCAAATGCCTTGGAGAGGTCATAAAAGGTTCGGAGGCGTCTTTCCACGCTGTAAATATGTGTTTTAATAAGGTGAAACCAGCCTTAGTACAACGTCCTTCAGTGAAAGTATACTGTTAATCGTGTAAAACAAATAATATGTAGTCTGCTTGATAAATAAAATTATAAGTACCAAATTCGATGGACTACCTACCTACTCAATGATCCGTAAACCCACCATAATTGAAATAAAAAAAGGTAAAACCTAAAACCCAACCAGCGACGAGTACGACACAGACGGGTACTAAAAAGGTACTATACAAGTCATAGCAACAAAATACAATACAAACAAACATATAAGGGCGACTCCTAATCCTAATCGATCATCGAGATCATTTGCCACTTATTTGCTCGAAAAACCGGAGAATGTGCGATTTGTCGGTGTAAAGACGCGTTTGGTTTCGCCGATCAAGATGATAGCGACGATTGCATACATTAGGAACCTTGTCCAAATGTATGCAATCGTCGCTATCATTAGGGTAATTCATATAAATGAGTCGCTTTGATCGTGTATTCGCGCGATGATCGCTTTCCAATGGGTAGGACACCCGGTTATGCCCGTGTAACGTGTACAAATTATGCAAGTAGTTTCTATAGATTGGCCTTGACAAGTGATCACTAGTCTAAACTAACCTTTATTATACATGTATAATACAGGTCAGTATCACTAGTCTATTTATGAAAACAACTTTTTGAACGATAGAATCGTTTTATGACGTTTATGAAATTATGACAAAAATTATTTCGCCAAACGCGTTTTGTGTGGGTTTTTGTTATTATTTTTCTATGATTTTCCTTTTGTGTTAGATGTTTATACAGTATCCTTTTAACAGCAACCATGTTGACCCTAACCGCCGATTTACCCGACAAAGACATTTGCCCAACGAAAAGAGAAATATATGCTTATGAAAAATCTCAAACGTCTCCCGAAAAAGCTTTGGAGGAAATTAAAGAAGCCCATATAGCGGAGCAAGAGAAGACGACCCCAAGTGATGTACAACCTATTGAAGCTCACCAGGAAACAGCTGAAGCAGATACAATGCAACCACCACCATCTAGAGCAGGTGGTGAGCACCTGCCGAATTTAAAACCAGGTCTAGACGGTAAAGTTGACTGGACTCCACTAGGAACCATGACTGGTACAAGACCGGATGTTAATAAGTACTCTCTAAGTAGATATTCTCTCGGCGAATGGAGGCAACATAACGACCGTGTTTTAGACCCTGCAGTCATAAATGAGTCTAACATCGTTGATTACAACGCTAAGACTTCTATGATGCAAGCGTTTGGAAATATTGATAAACAGCAATTGGAGAGTAATAAAAGGTTAAAGCAAAAGGCAAGAGATATATTCAGATGGAAAACTGAGGTACAGAAAGCTTGCAAGGAAATCACTGATGAAGTAGAATTGCTTGAAATTGATAGACAACGTTTAAAAGGTGCTGCAAGAGTATTAATGTTACCTGAATCAATTTCCAAAGAATGCTTAGAGCTTCGTTCAAATCGATTTAAACCAGATTTGGTGGCAGACATTGCAGAGCAGGAGTTGATCAACGAAACGAAACTTGTTACAGAAGTCAGAGCTACTTTAAAAAATACACTCAATAGTATAGAAGAACAAATGGCAATAAACAAAGCAGCGAAGCACAGGATAGAGTATGATTGGTGTGATAAAACTATGGCCTATAATACAGAAACTATTAATTTAAGTCTCAACCCAAAATCGAATACCTTAATGTTCAGACCTGGCTCGACGAGATTCGGTGACGTTACCGCACCGTTGGAATATTGGGAATATTTTTGTCGAGAAAATGTAGAAAACTGTGAAGAAGCTCGACAAAAGTCAGCCGACTTAAGAGGTAGCTTAAACGCCATTTTAGTGAACAATGGTAGAAAGTTGCGTAACCAAGCCGACAGAACTGACATAGCATTAGCTGAAACTGTAGCTCTTACTACGGAATTGTGCACAAAACTGGAGGAAATGTTGAAAACCACATTGCAAAGAATTGCTGATACGGAGTCTTTGATCGAGGACCTGAAACAGTCTGTTAGAAAGATGGACGCCGCCATGAAGTTAGCTCAAACCAGACTTGATAATAGGAACAATTGGAGACCGCGTGGAGAATCTGTTAGAGACCAACCACATTTAGGTTTGATTGAAGAAGTAAAGAAGATTCATGAGACGGTGACGTCACTTCTTGGTCAACTGAACAATGCTGAGAGATTGAGACGGGACTTGATGCAAAAAAGAACCGACTTGGAAGAAGCGATAGCAGCAAAGAGGAAGACTCTTAGCATAGATCGGGATCGTTGTGGCATGGTTCGCTCTCACTACCCGTCTGCGTCAGAATTAGCTGGATTCTGAATTTGTCATGTTTTATTTGTTTATTTTGATTTGATTTTTCTAATAATTATTATTTAGAATTATTTTGTTTTCAAATTGTTTCGAATATTTGGTATGTGATGTTATTTGAAATATTTTACTGTATTTTTTTTTTGGAAAAAGCTCTGTTTTAATCACGCGTGACAAATATATTAAATTAATATTACATTTTTACTGTATATATCTACTTTTAATTGATCCGCACACTACGTTTCAAATATATTTCAATTATGTGTTTTGACGGCATATTTTCGCCGTCTCGGTGAGCAGGCCTTGTAGGCGAACAGCGGAACTATTCACACCACACTATGAATTACAGAGGCATCAAATCTATTAAAGCACTTACATAAGTTGTAGTCGTACCTCATTTCAGATATAAGCATCGTGAGGAGGCGCTATTTACCACAACCTTTCACTCTTTATTGTTTTGCACATCATCTGAGTGCGCATTGTGCAACGAGTAACAACTATCATATTTCTTAGATTTAAAACTTTAAATATATTATAGGTTACCTACTCGTGAAGTTGGTGTAAGAAAAGATTTAGATCTAACAGCGGAGAGTAATTATGTAACGCACTATGAGTAGCAATGGTTTTCGTTTTGGGAGCTCAAAAACATTAAATGCTTTATTTACGATGTTGAGTAGACATACCAATATACCCATGAAGCAACGGATAGGCAATATTTTTTCAAAATGATGCAGATTGTAATTGAAAGCGCGTTACGCAATTAGGAACATAATATTTTGTCTACCTACGGTAAGCGACTAGTATCGTTACAGAATAGATGATTTGAGAAAAATTTTTTCCTTAGCACTTATTATAGGGCTGAGAAATACGTTGGGGAAGGAGCGTTGAGAGTTGAGACCTTTGCTCTGTGAGAAGAATTGGGGATATAAATAAAACAAAATTGAAAATATCAAAAAGTCTGATGCAGTTCCTGGCAGTTATTTTAGTTCGGTCTTAGATTTGATGCCGTCAACTGTATCACCTCTACAAAGATCCGCGACAGTCACGGTTACGCCTAGGGTGGATAAACGGAACAACCCTACTGTGATTAGGATCAAGCCTAAGAATAGAATAGAATATTCTTTATTATGTAAATATTAATGTAGAAATTTTACAAGGCGTGACACAATGGGCGGTCTTCTCGCTAAAAGCGATCTTTTAGAGACAATCTCAGCTTCGACACGAACATCTCAGTGCTCATCTCCAACAGGGTGACAGTTTACAGTGTTGGCCGTAATTATAGCGGTACAAGATTATTTAGGCGCGCAGCCAAAATCGGAACTAGCGCCGCCATCTTGTTTTTTTTAAATATGTTTCAAGTAACATTTCACAAAACAATTGCACAAATGTTTACCAACAGCGCCCCCCTTTCAAATCTGATGAAAAGAATTCCCATTGTCCGAACAAATATATGAGAATATTGTTTGAAGTTTATTATTTCATTACCACTGCTCTCAAAACGGTGAATGAAAACATCGTGAGGAAACCGGCATGTCCTAGAACCAAAAATTCGAAGACGAGGGACATCTACCAACCCGCACTGGGCCCGCGTGGTGGATAACGGCCCACTCCCTCTCACTGAGAGGAGGCCTGTGTGTCCCAGCAGTGGGAACATTAGAGGCAGATTATATGTTTGAAGTCGGATATAAACAAAGACCTATTTCAAGGGAATTCTGTTAGGTTATAGATTATAATCTAATAATTATTATCTAACTAGCTAATGCATTGCAATACTTCCAATGCCTTTTTCTGCGCCGAAGGTCCCTTTGTTAGGAACCTCCGGCGCGCACACTACAACTTGTGTTAGCTTCGTCGGCCGGTCGGTCGACGTTCGTTCAAACGGCTGGACCAATTTTGATAAAATTTGGTATGGAGGTAGCTGACATCTTGGATTAACATATGTATAGGCTACTTTTTATCCCGATATTCCCACGGGATCGAAACATATGCGAGTGAAACCGCGGGGCGCAGCTAGTAAATAAATAAAATAACGGAAACGGAACCTATTGAGCGAAGGAACCTTCTTCAAACAAAAACCATGCATGTCTAAATTATCGTTACTGAACAATGCAGTATCCCACGAGCGATGAGAACCGAGGAACAATGAGTACGTTATACTGACCTTTTGTATGAAGCAAGTGTTCTCCCATCGCCCCGTCGAGAAGATAGTGAATCCCATAATTTGATCAAAGATACTGCTAAAATTACCCATCAAATTTTATACTACAACCGTTGGTTTCGTCGTTAAAGGAAGATTGTGATCTATTGGGATTAAGAAAATTTATAAATTAATACTGCTCTTTGAACCGACGGTTCTCTCTCTTGGACTTGGAATAATGGAGTATCTCTACGTACAGCTATTACAGCGCACTGCCCTTGGAGAGCAAAATTAGCGCTTTGCCTGCGTGGGTTTTGGGTTTTATCACAAAGTATCCACAGTCTAGTCCTATATATACATATTTACTTAAATTCACGTCTTAGGTTTAGGTTTCTCACGGGTTAGGTTAGGTTGGAACTGTCAGTAGTGTCGCATTGTGTTGGCTCGCTCGGCTTGCGCCTCCGCGTGGGCGCAAGCCGAGCGAGCGCTGCAACGCGAGTTGCGGTTACTTGGCCATTTAGTATTTTTTTTAGGACCATAAAATAGGTTTCAGGTTAACAAAAATAAGTGTATTGTTATAGTTTTAATAATTAGCATTCTTTTGTGCACCTCACAAAATTACAGAAAGTTAAAAAGAGGCTCAGTTTTAAAAAAAAGTGCATCTATAGAAGCGCAAAGAGTTTTTGGACGTTCATTAATTTAAAAAACGGTCATTCATCAGTAATAGGTCAATAAGTTTTTAGAGGATAAGTTAAATATTTACTTTTAGTAAATCAATCTTACTTCCTCAAATATCTAATTTCCTCAAGTGAATTCAGACATGCTTTCTTAGAATTAAATAAACTACTCCCTGAGGGCATAAAATACAGACAGTTCATAATGCTACAGTGAAATTTTTATTTGGGTGCGGGGCCCATACAAGATTTCCCATTGTCCTTTGAATAGGCTTTACGCACGCCAGTTGCGAATTGGTACTATGCACCAACGTAGCTTCCAAAGGTATTCCTTTTGAAGCTACGGCACTGAGCAGACTATTGCATAAAAAACTCGATCAGAATAGCACAAAGTGCTACAAGGAACTTTTGGCGTTTGAATAACATTTGCAGGGGGCGTGCCAAAAAGTTTGGAACATGAATGAATGACATTCCTGGCCACATGTAATTATGACAAGTTCTAAGAAATAATATAAATTTAATACGTCATTATAATGTATTTTTTTTGCTTGAGTAATAGATTTTCTTAGGTTTGTTTAATTTGATATTATTTAGATTCTTCATACAGCTATATCTCTAAATTCTCGTGAAAATGTCTAATCCAAACGACGACAGCGCAAAATTAGATTGCCCTTTTATTTGTCCAACACATGCTGCTCAATCCTCGGGGCCGCAGAGATACCTGCAAGCGGGTGAGAAACGTATGTCTGAGCACACTCATACAGCCACCTATGTTCCTGGTTTTATAGTACCACCAGAGAAGAAGTACTACCCTCCAGATGCACCGCCTATGTACCTGCCGCAGCCCACGCACAGCACGAGCGGCGACATACTCACCATGGGCCCCATCGGGCCGTGGGCGCCGGGCCACGTGGACTGGACGCCTCAAGCCGGTATGACTGGCGTCAGGCCTGTCGTCGACAAGTACTCCATCACTCGATACTCTACTGGAGAATGGAGACAAAATAACCAATATACTTTAACCCCAAGAGCGACCGACAAAGCTAAAGCATTAGAAGCATCCATTAAATCTGATCTGCAAAAAGCTTTCCAGGGCATGGATAACAAGCAGTCTGACACCAACAAAAAGCTAAATGAAAGAGTTAACACCTTGGCTCATTGGAAAAAAGAAGCTGAAAAGACCATACGCGCTATGCGTAAAGAAATTAAGAATTTAGATTATTATAGAACTAAACTAAAGGGCGCTAGTAGAATTTTGATGTTGCCTGAAACTATTTCGAGAGAATGTTTGGAACTACGCACATTCAGATACGAACCAGATTTGGTAAGGGACGATGCGGAACAAGAATTAATAAAAGAGGTGGCCATTGCCGGAGAGATAAGACGAGTGTTCCAGGAAACTCTGACGAGGGTTGAAATACAGATGGCCAGTAACAAAGCTGCCAAATCCAGCCTTGAATTTGACTGGAGCGACAAGATGACAACGTTAAAGCAAGATGTCATAAATTCGCATTTGACGCCGGAATCGAATCTGATACTCCATCACCCAGGTGTGGCTCGGTGGCCTGAAAACGCAACCACCTTGGAGTACTGGGAACACTTTTGCGCAGAAAGCATCAGAAACTGTGAGGAAGTTCGAGAGCTGTCTGCAGAATTGCGAAAGGAATTGATGAATGTAATTATGAAAGGTTCCCAAGATATGAAAATACAATCTGATAGAACTAATCATGCACTAGGAGAAACTGTTGCTGCTACAGAAGAGTTATGTGCGAAGTTAGAAGACACCTTGAAAGACAATTTGCAAACTATCGCTAATGTAGAACAACTTATAGATCATCTGAAGGATTCGTTGAGGAAAGTAGACGAGAGAGATAAACTGTCAAACACGAGGTTAAAAAGCAGGAATTACACTCGGCCCAACGTGGAAAACTGTAGAGATGAGGCGCAGTACGCCTTGATGGGAGAAGCGAAGTTTATCAAAGAGACCGCCGAGTCCCTGACTCACCAGATGAGACAGGCGGAGTCGGTGCGATCGGAACTGATGAAGTATAGAGGAGAATTGGAGAAGGACATAGCGTGTAAGAGAAAGAGTCTCAGTATTGACCAGGACAGACTTGCTAGAGTTCGAGCCCATTTGCCTACGCCTGAGGAATTTGCAAACGCTTGAGAACAGCAATTTTGTGAAATGGAAACCTTATTAAAATTTTCGTAACGACCCGACGTTTCATTTTGAAGTAACTTATAGGAACATTCTTCATGGTACACATCATTTTTTTAATAACTTCAGCTGATTTTGCCTATTTACCTACTTTGCATTGCAGATTTTGTTATCGATACCCGCCTTAACTTATTGATGCGCATATTGTGCTCTCCGAGGGGATCGTAATTATTATATGTATTACTAGCTTTTCGTCCGAACTTCTTCCACGTGGATTTCGTGCTTTTCCGTTTGGTCCGTTTGGAACTTTAACACCTCCTAAAACCCCTTTGAAGGGTAGTTCGGAAAATCGATGATTAGGATCTTTTCCCGTACTTGTGCCAAGTTTCTAAATTGAAGGAATGAGATCAAACTGTATTCTTCCTTTTCACACCAACTGGGGTTGTATTTTTTTAAATAGTTTAGTGATGATGGTATGTTTATTATTTGATCCCCAGATTGACTCATTAGTCAAGGGCTTTTTAGTTAAGGGGTCGCTTTTCCATTTGTTACTCGTTAGCAAATTCGTCGTTAAATTGATTGAGGAGGGACTTACAAGTCCCCGTCACGAGAAGCTATAAATTTTGTAAATAAAAAAATAATTTAAAAAAATTAAACCGACTTCAAAAACCGATTTAATTTTTTTAATTATTTTTTTATTTCGTAATATTTAGTTTTAAATAAAAACTGGTTTAATTCTTTGTAATAAGTAGGTGATAGCTTTGTTGTTAATATTGCACTAGAATTTGACCAAGGTTTTCCCTTTGACATCACACCCGTAGCTCATATCAATAAGCCGGGCCGTCACACTTTACACGTATTATCTTGAAAATTACTGAATCGATTTTGATGAAATTTGCACTGTTCCATAAGTTGAAGTAAATGTAAGGCAGTAAAAAAAATGGTCACGATCTGATAAATAGTGGCGGAGAAATGCGTGGACAAACATACGTACATACATACATACCTACATACATACCTACATCTATAAAAATTTGTAAATTTGTTTGGACGCCCTAATAGATTGTCATGTGTGAATATAATGCAGTGCCTATAATATTACATACATAATAATATAATATACGTGTCGAATTGATACCCCCCTTTTTTTGAAGTCGGTAATAAAGAACTTCTACTAAGTTACGTAGCGACAATTCAATTTCAATCAACAACAAATAATTCCAAATTTAATCAACTCAAAGTAACATACGTGTAATACGAAACTAACGAGCAATTCGGGTTATATTTTAGCGATATAAAGCGCTGTCGTTGTAATTGTTTTGTGGTACTGGAACGCGTCTGACTCGTGGAACGTAAACATTTTAAAGTAAGTTCACGCTGACGCTGTCAATGCTGCAGAATACTCGGAATGTGTGTTGAATTATATCCCTACATGAAACTAAAAATCATAAGAACTAAACTGTTTTTAGGGTTCCGTACCCAAAGGGTAAAAACCGGCCAAGTGCGTCGGGCCACGCACAGTGTAGGCTTCCGTAGTAGCCCGTTATCACAATGTAGTACGATTCTGTTGTTCCTTATTCTGAATAGGTAAAAAAAAAACATATCTTGGTTTTCAATGCAAGTATTTACCCATTATAAACAAGCAACTACTTTACCTTAGTCACTTTAAAGGATTAAGGGCCTATACTACCTCAAATGGCTTATCATGATCCTTCGTTATGTCGAAAATACCGCAACATTAATTTTGAAATAAATATATGCTAAAGTTGAGGATTAATGTTAAGTACTATGTTAGACGAAAACACGATTGCATAAAATTTTATCGATAGAAAAAAAATCCAAAGTTACCTCCAAACCGAACAATAAACCGCTGGTATTAAAAAAATACTTCAAATTAGATCATGAAACTTCGCATACTAACTGAACTAACTATAAAGCAGGTCTTATGTTATTTAGTTTTTTTGAATTACCTTTATTTTCACCGTAAAAAGCAAATACCAAAACTATTGGCGCTGCTTTCCGCCCAGCACCGCACTCTGTCGCGCTCTCACACAGTCCGCTAGCAGTATCGTGCAAGCGAGATAAAGAGTGAATTTTAGCTGAGGTAGTATAGGCTCTTAATGCTAAGGATTTTGTATTTGGTACAAAATTATCCAACACCCAATTTCAACGACTATTACTGCTAAACTAATAAAGTTATCTTAACCGCTATACTTTTCCTTTAAAGTTCATGAAATGCACTATCATCGAGAATTTTTCCAGATTTTTCAAGCCCGTAGTTTAGCTTTTAGAGGGGGCGGGGGACGCCCTACTGGAACAAAAATTTGCACTTTAAACTTTAATATTTCGTAAATGGAGTATTAAATCGAAAAATAATTTTAGCAACCCCTAAGCCATTTTAGAAGACCTATTCAACGATACCCCACACGATGGGGTAGATGTTGAAAAAAATATTCATCCCCACTTCACATGTAGGGGAGCTACCCTAAAAAAAAAATATTTTCCAAAATTTTATTTTACCACTTTGTCGGCGTAACTGAAATACGTACTCCTACAAAATTTCAGCTTTTTAGTGCTAACGGTCACAGAGATTAAGCGAGGACGGACAGACAGACAGACGGACGGACAGACAGACATGGCGAAACTATAAGGGTTCCTAGTTGACTACGGAACCCTAAAAACGGGAACCTATTACTAAGGCTCCACAGTCCATCTGTCACCAGGCTGTATCTCATGAACCGTGATAGCTAAGCTACAGTTGAAATTTTTCACATATGATGTATTTCTGTTGCCGTTATAACAACAAATACTAAAAACAGAATAAAATAAATATTTAAGGGGGGGGGGGGGCTCCCTACAACAAACGTGTTTTTTCGGCGTTTGTGCCTTGTGGTTCCAATCCATGTGTGTATCCAATGGTTGCATACCCCTGAATGTGTTTACAAAAAAATTATAGCTCTCGTGACGGGTACTTTAGTCAGTACAACAGGAGAAATTGTATTGAGCGTGTGCCATATGCTGCTGAGTTATTACTTATGTCACAAACTTTCAGGTTTCTGTTATGAACTTATGACGCTCATAAACTTATCTTCCTGCCGTTCATGTTTGCATTGTGGTTGACGATTCATCTAATATACCCGTGTTTGTTGACGTGTACCTACTTCTTCATTTTACGCTTTCTTGTTTTAATGGTAATGCGATTTACAGGAGCAAGTTGTTCCCTACAACTTTATTCATTGACAAGTCGTTTGCCGTGGATTATCCCATTTATGCACCCCAAAAAGTCCTCTCTAAGCCTAGTTGGATAAACGGAATGCGTGGATGTTCAAACGCGTTTTCGCATATTCACCTTGACGTGTTTATTTGGGAATTTATAGACTTAGGGTGGATTCTCGGACATGCGTTTCCGCGTTTAGGTGGTTTTTTTGGGTGGCTCATTCAATTTCCCATAATCCTTCCTGAGTGCTCAATTTTTATATAAAAGGAAGTCAATTCGTCTTGTGTTTTTCATGCTTCTAGACCCAAGACCCAACGGTTTAGGCTGTGAGTTGTCTGTTAGTGAATTAATGAATTTGAGATTGATTCGCACTTTCTTAGCTTGCGTTTTTCGCCCGTGGTCCCTTCTCGTAGTCCCTGGAGGGACCATGGAGCTTGTTTCTTCGTGGTCCCTATAATACTGGAAAATTCCGTGGTCCCTTCTCGTATTCCCTGGAAGGGACCACGGAGGGGTTTTTTTCTTCGTGTTCCTATAATACTGGCTTTACTATTCGTGTTCCCTAAAAGATATAAGTACATAATACTGCTGAACCAATCAAATAAAACGCAAAACCATCACAACAAATTGTATTAACTGACGAGCCATCGAACATATAATTATACAATTAATCACTGGTGTAATTTCTGTGGCTCACTTGAGAAGCTAAGATAAAATGATGATCTATGTATATTCTTAATTGTTTATGTAAGATTCCTAGTAGGGGGTAGGCAGAGGCGAGAGAATAAACACAACCGATGCTTGACAAGGTTTATTGCGAACTGAAGTTACCCACACACATCATCTATAGGTACATATACTATAAATCCTCACAACTTAATTAAAGGTACGACATCTAAAAACTTCATCTAGATTCTTATAAAAATAAAGATTACAGAAATCTTCCTACAAATATTTTGTTTTATTTTGTTTACCACTTACACTCCTCACAATTTAATTTATGTTTCTTTATAGAGCAAAAAGAACTAAAAAAATATGTACCTAATTCAGTACTTAAAAAAATGTACCTACTCAAAAATGTCAATGACTGCATTTCAAATTTCTAAGGACAATTTAATTCGGCAGTATATATTTCTTGAAGGAACCACGGGCGAAAAAATCCTCGTGGTCCCTTCCAGGGACCAGGGGACCGGGACCACGGGCGAAAAAGGATTCTTCTCAGATGTCAATCTACCGACCTTACACAGCTATTCTACCTCTGATTTTGCATCACTGTCCAAATCACAGTGATCTTTATTCTCATTCTGATAAGGTTGCTGTTGGGTTGCTGCCACTGACAAGTCTGTCAAAATCATTGTGACCTTTATTCGCGTTACTATAAGGTTGCTGCTGTCAGAGGTTAAATTAACTACAAGTATTTTTTTAGTGTGTCAAGTGTCAACGATGGGACTGCACACTCCTTAGGCAAAGAAAAGTATAGACGGCGGGTAGCTCCATTTAAGTTAAACATTTCATTTCCACAAGAAAGGGATAAAGTATTGAGTTATTATAAGTAACAGAAAAGGATAAAGCTATACTATTTCCGTCTCTCAGTGCGTGCCAGTTTTTTCAAGGCAGCTACTTATGTAGCTCATGTTAGTTAGGTTAGTTTTTTGTCTCATGTGTGGCCACGCTACCCGATGCTCTATAGCTTTCTTACTCTAAGGCACCCTCCTTGCGACACTACGGGACAATAAAGCCTCCACCACACATTACTTTAAGATCTGTTGCAACATTCCCTAGTGATCCATTCATTGTTAAAATATTTGCGGTTGAGTCACGTCGACCCAGTTCAATGAGAAAATGATGTAACGCCGCACATTTGACAAAGACGTGGCTTTTCAAAGATTCTGCAACGTTTTAATTACGTCGATAATCTCGTCTGTATGTTAGTGTAACTAGTTCTTATAACAAGTTACTTTAATAAATACCTGAGCTCCTCAAGTTCTAAGATGAGCTACACTACACAATTACTGACACAGACTACAATATAATGCAGGATTACTGACAAATGCTTGCACTGACTGAAGTCCATTCAAATCTGTGTGGTTCTTTCCTCAAAATACCATTTCAGGCACTAATCTTGTCTTCACATGAATAGAATGATATTAATAGCAGCTCCAACAATGTTTCCGAATGCTAATTAATTAGTTTTTTGCGCCCTTGTGGAGCAGGACCAGCGTTGTGCCAAGCATTTTTGTCAGCGATGTAATCCCCCAATTTATAACATGCTTGGCTGCATAGTGTGCGTTTAATACAATATTTAAATTTCGTTTCATTCAGTTGGAGTATGTGGGGAGGAATTTTATTGTAACTTTATTGTAAATAAGTCCACTATTGACATTATATTTTCCCGAGAATTTTGTCTATCTGGTATAATTCCAACCCAAAAATGAGGGTTAAATAACAAAAGTAATTTAAAAAATTAAAAAACCCGACTGCGAAACTGAAAAGCTACAAACAAGCCCATTTTAAATTAAATAAAAGTTGGAAGCAGGCGGGACCCATTTGAATTTGAAAATATAATAAAAATGTTATGGGTCCCGCCTGCTTCCAACTTTTATTTAATTTAAAATGGGCTTGTTTGTAGCTTTTCAGTTTCGCAGTCGGGTTTTTTTATTTTTTAAATTACTTTTGTTATTTCCAGCTTTTTAGTTTACAAATGTGAAAGATTTCGCAAACGATTTAGTTCTTGGTACGTGTTTTTTACGATTTGTCACTTCAAATTACGCCAAATTGCGCCAAAAATCGGCCATTATAATTTTTTTTTCAATTTTGATATACCCAGTGTCACTCTCACTATTAAGACGAATCTAACGGCACCTTTCAAGCTGAAATCGATCAAGCCGTTTAGGCTACAGAGCGAGAGCGTGCCAAAGAAATATACATACATACATACATACGTACATACATACATACACTCGAAAAACATAACCCTCCTTCTGACGCAGTCGGGTAAAAAACGAAGAAGTGCTTTGAGAAAAGGTAGAGAGTGCCCTTGCGCTTCGCTTGGGTCGTCTTTACGGGGGCACTCGTGCCCCCAGATTTCATTTCATTGTGTCATGTCGTTAAAATTTTAAGTATGAATGTAGATGGCTATAAGAGCAGAGGAAGACCAAAGAATCTATGGATGGACTGTGAGAAAGATGATATGGCTAGAAATGGGGTGACTACCGAGATGACGACAGACCAGACGCTTGTGTACAAGTATAGGTACGTGAGTTTCTTAAGATTACCGGTGTCAATATGTTGCACGGCAGTACTAACTTTCTGCGATGTCAAATCCGGCGTATTGCATCCTTCACAAGAGAGTCTAGCGTTGTGAGTTGCATGTAAGATTACATTAGAAAGTGTTGGTACGGAAGCGTTAACTCATGTAATGGGGCATGCAGCCGTCTGCTTGCCATCAATCAGAAGTGCTTCGGTTCTCACGGCCATCATAATAGGAGCAGGTATGAGACTTCTCGCTGAGTATATTGATGGCGTGATACGCGTGATTCGTATGTCGTGTATGCGTGTGGGCTTAAACTTTTGTTTCTTGAACAAGAACACCCTTTTTTTTTGGGATGTGAAATCATCAAATGACCCCTCCCGCTCTGGGCGGAGCGGAAGGGACAGACTCTCACTGACTAAAACCCACCCATGTTTCTTCCTTAAGTTATTATTATTATTGTTGTTGTTATTAGCTCTTTATGTTCCGGGCCAGCGGTAGCCCTTTCGGACAATCCCACTGACCCGGCAAACAAGAACACCCTTGAGTTATTAACGTTGTTTATCGTAAAACTTTGGTTTCCTAAACTGAACGGTCACACACCAACTGCTATCCAGAGACAGAGCATGACAGAGTGTTTTTTGACACCTTAATGTCAAATACTGGTGAAAATGTAAGATTTCCATGGCGGCCGTTATAATATGACGGACCCGCTCTAAAGCTTAGTGCTCATACACACGAGCTACACGCGTCAACAGGAGAGGCAACTGCAGCCGTCGACGAGTGTCGATGGGTGCAGCCGTACCGTACAGCAGCACTGTACTCAAATACACGAGCAGCACGTTGTCGACGGCGGGCGACGACGGGTGTGGAGGGCTGCACTTGCCTCTGCAGTTGATGCGTCAGATGCGTGTCGAAGATGGTGTTTAGCCCAGTCTGAGAATTATTATGTGCCAGTATGTGCTCTCTGATTTTACTGACATGAACATGTTAATGAATTTCATTTTGCACGCGCTTGTAAAAGTCGATCGATCGATCAGGTTAAGCTACAATTGCCGCGGTTGGTATGTGGATGGGTGACCGTCTTTACATACCGTGACCCTTCCGTGCCTCGGAAAGCACGTTAAGCCATTGGTCCCGCCTGTCATTCGTAGATCTTTGACAGTCGTTACGAGTAGTCAGAAGCCCGAAAGTCTGACAACCAGTCTTACCAAGGGCTATCGTATTGCCCTGTAACTGGGTTGTGGAGGTCAGATAGGCAGTCGCTCCATGTAAAATACTGGTATTCAGCTGCATCCGGTTAGACTGGAAGCCGACCCCAACATAGTTGGGAAAAGTCTAGGCAGATAATGACGCGCTTGTAAAAGTCATGTTTGCACGAGGGAAAGTTAAACCATTTTGACTTACAAAATTACCAAGGTTGATCTTAAGACATATAATTGTTTTCGATATCAATGCCTCCTAAAGCCAGTCATTTAGAGACACAGTTAACTATTAAAATAAACGCTAACTCAATCTATAGATGACGACGTGACACGCCATGTAACGCGTGCGGCACGTAAACGCGTGCGTTCACGTAATTTAGAGTAGGTATATGTAGGCGCGCTCAATTGAGTAAAATGTATGATTTACAAGATCATGTGGCAGATAATGACGAGAGATAAAAACTTCTCACGTATCGGCATGATGTTTGCAAGGATAACTCGTAACAGCAAACAGCCATGTCAGCAGAGTTGGTAGCTCGTTTGATTGCACATGATGATGACGATGATCCTCACGAGCCTGTTGCTCGCGACTTCGTCTGCGATCCAGTGGGGTGATTGCGTAACACTAACAGTAGGAATGGAACGTATTACCGGGACAAAAAGTAGGTATCGTATGTCCTAAACCAGAAGGCCAATTCTACTAATTCAAAACGTTCAAAATCTAGTCTCAGTCTCATCTCGGCGACAAACAAATGTCAAAAACTTGTCGAAATGTAAAGAAATTAAAGGTAATTTTGACAGATTTAGACTGAGATCAGAGTGTGAACGCTCTTAAAATTTGTAGAATTGCCCCTCTGGTCTCATACTACCTGTGTGTCACATCGTAAACTGTTCAGCCGGGTAGATTTATAATAAGTATTACTTAGTATGGATGGATGCAATTCGATGATCTTTTCCTTTACTTGCTTCTTGCCTTTCATGATTCTAGGTCAACGGGAAGTACCCTATACATTTTGATTCCCTTAAGAGTGTCGAAATATACGTTTTTTGCGGCATAAACGGCCGTATCTTTTTTACGTTAACTTAGAAGTTTATTTTTTCACAGCTTCAAGAGAAAGCAGACTTGAGTATATGGTTTTAATTTCAACTCGATACCACCTCGGGCTCCCGAGATAAAGGGTCTTGACAAACAGACAGATATACAACAAAGTGATCGTATAAGGGTTCTGTTTTTTCTTTTTGAGGTACGGGACCCTAAAACAAGAAAGAAATACGTTTATTTTCGGTAAACATTGACGCAGAGAAAGAAAACACAAAAAAGAACGGTGTTGTGGGAAAATATGCTTCTCATGCATCCACGCGAAACGGCTATCCGACCCTATCAGAGCCCCATCAGCGCTGGTTTTGAACGATGAACGATGATGAGGTTATAATCCAATAAAAAAGAAAATAAATAAACAATACCTACCTATCAAATCTGAAGAATGACCTAACTACCCGTAAAATGTTTTCAACCAAAAGATTTATTTAGATGTGGATAACATTTACATAATCTATGCTAATAATAACGAGCCTTTACCGCAGTTTTAGCGCAACCGACAAAAAACAAATTTTACAGGAGAAGGTTTTTTTTAAATATTTTTAAAAAGAAATGTGCTAGTAAATTGAAATTTTACATATATAATTATATGTAAATGTCTGAAAATCATTAATATATGTAAAATTTCAATTTACTAGCACATTTCTTTTTAAAAATATTTAAAAAAAACCTTCTCCTGTAAAATTTGTTTTTTGTCGGTTGCGCTAAAACGGCGGTAAAGGCTCGATAATGTAGACAGAAGTTAGGCAGACCTTTGGTGTGGGATGCAACATGTGTCGACACTCTTGCGCCATCCCATCTTCCTAGCACGGTGGGCTGTGCTGGGGGAACATATAACTCCCTGATTGGGAGTTATATGTTCGAGCCGTTTGGGGTTGAAACACTAGGGCCATGGGGTCCGAGTACCCACTTGGTTTTTCGAGATATCGCCAAGCGGTTAGTCGACTCTTTACGTGACCAGAGGGCTGGCCTATTTCTTGGCCAAAGAATTAGCATTGTCATACAACGTGGCAATGCTGCCAGCCTTTTGGGCACTGTTCCTGTTGACAGCGATTCGGACGAATTTTTTGATGTCCTATGATTATTTTGCTTATTTTTTCACCAAAAGATTGGCCAACCTCAACTCGAGCCAGGGTTGACGATGACTCAGATGTTGGATCATCATCGTTCATTTGAATTTATAAGTAAGAAAACTGGTTTTCTTAAAGGTTAGGACTTAGGACACACTTACCTAAACCACTTCAAACATTAACATTAGTATATTGAGATATGAGGAAGCTTGCGGGAGTGATGGTGTTGACGTCACGCTGAAGTATTTGCACTAAGGCTGTGCTGACGTTTATATTCGAGGTCACCAGTATAGAGAACATGGTGTAAAGTGCACTCATACTCTATAATCTATAGAAAAGGGAGGATCCTCCGACCAGACAGCTGTTGTGTCTGGCAGGCAACTGCCCGATGATTCATGTCGGGCCGTTGTATATATGCTAGTTACGCGGTAAACGCTGCTTGCGAGATGCAGGATTTTGTGTGACGTAGTTCGTATGAGATGCCGCCACAAGTATAAATGCCACGACGACATGAGACAGACAGGCTGGGTAGGAGGTGGAAGACCGGGTATTGTGGTGCAAATAGAAGAGGCCTATGTCCAGCAGTGGCTGCGTTGACTTGACTAGTTTTCCTATTAAAATTCAATCAATCTATCTAACCTTTTCCCAACTATGTTGGGGTTGGCCTTCAGTCTAACAGGATGCAGCTGAATACCAGCATTTTACATGGAGCGACTGCCTATCTGACCTCCGCAACCCCGTTGTTAGCGTGTTACCCTTTTTTAAGACTAGTTGTCAGACTTTTGGGCTTCTTACTACCCGTACCGACTGTCAAAGATCTACGAATGACAGCCGGGATCAATGGCGTCATGTGCTTTCCGAGGTAAGAAGGCGACATTCACGAAACGACCGCAGCAATTCTGCCGCGCTAACGATAAGAGCAGTAAGTATGTTTTGCATAGTTTTGAGTATTGGCACTCAAAGTTTTTGTTACAATTTTGTTATTCCGGACTTCTGATATTAATTGTGATGGTTGAAACGTGTAGCCTAAATAAAGCGCTTTTATATTTTTCACTGTATATATATTTGAATAGTTTTAAATAACGAAAATCCTTTTATATCTAGTGTTTATTGGACTTACTGCCTTTATCCTTAACGACATTTACTGGTTCCTGGTAGAGCTCATTGCGCTGATTCGGGATCAATATTTAACTCATTTTGTCAAAAATTTTACTTACTGCTGATATCGCTAGCGCGGCAGAATTATGAAACTAAAACATTTCCTTGGACCTCGTTGATATAATGGTCGCAACTGCTCATCATGAGGTCCTAGGTTCAATTCCCGGATAGGGTAAAGCGTTTTTGAATATTTATTTTTTGGGATGCATGAAGACGCCTCCTCATGTAGCGCAGTTTGTTCAGCCAATTGCTGAACAGAACCGCGAGCGCGAGCGCTCGGCGCATCCTGGACAGTCACACCTAGCACCTTATTTGACTGGCCAATTCTTCCCTTGCGGTGGTAGGGACTCTGATTGCCCACCAAGTGATTCCAGGGAATACGGTGGCACTGTGATCATGTGCTGCCGTGCAAAGTGAGGCTCAGGGGAGACCACTTTATAGTCTCCCCAGAGACGTGCCCTAACAGGCGTTGCACTGAGGGGGTTCCGGATTGGACTATTAAGAGGTAACGGGCCCCCCTCCATGTGCTGATGGTGATCACCGGGGTGGTTTTAGTGAGGTAAGAATCCCACACTACCTGGTCTTTTTCCCCAAAGTCCAGGTGCCTTTTGAAGGGTTCCAAAAAAAAAAGGGCTAACGCCCGCCTGGTTTGTGACCACTCTCCCACCGGAGTCCACCCTCAAGCAGCGTGCTGTGTTTCGTCAGGGCGTTGGAGTTCCAGTGCCTTAGGCATCTTCTGGGCACGCTCGTTCCATCATAGACCTCATTCATCGCTTTCCATCAGGCGTGATCGAGGTCAAGAGCCCCTTCAGTAATTAAAAAAAAACAGGAATTTCTCAGTAGCAGCCCAAGACTGGATTTGTGCCCGGTTGATGGCAATAGGTTCGCCCCCTATTACATGGGACTTAAACATAATATCTCGCGAAATGTGGGGGTACTATGGGTACATCTCTGTCTACCCCCTTTTTTTTGAAGTGAAAACATCTTTAGCTTCGTTGTACACTTTTTTTGTAATGGGTAAAAAATGTTAAACTCGCGTCAGGACACGTGACACTGATCGAAAATTCGTAAGATTCCAAAATATCAAAAATTGAAAACAAGTATACAGAATCAGTTCAGTCAGAAGTTAGTCTGTGTGGTGCCGGACTTAAAGAATACCACCACCCCTTACTTCCCGTGGGTGTCGTAAAAGGCGACTAAGGATCGTACCGGAGAATGGGCAGCAGCGTTCTCTATGTATTCCACCACCATACCATACTGCGATCGCCAACCCGCCTGCCAAGCGTGGCGATTATGGCAAACCCTCCCAAAATTGGGGGAGGCCTATGTCCAGCAGTGGACGTCTATCGGCTGAAACGACGATACAGAATCAAATTAAATTAGCTAGCGAAACTTAGCCACAAGTATACAGGATACAATGCCACTGTTTTTTTTTTTGGTAGTGATATCATCAAATGAATGACCCCTCCCGCTCTGGGTGGAGCGGAAGGGAGTTTCAGACTCTTACTGACTAAAACCCACCCGTGTTCCTTCCTTAGCCCTTTATGTCCCGGGCCAGCGGTAACCCTTTCGGACAATCCCGCTGACGAATCTGTCTACCCCTTTCGGGGATTACATGCGTGATGGTATGTTATGTGTAAGTTTAAGAAATACGAACTCCCGGTAAAAGGAGAACAAGATTAAACTGGAGCAACCGTGTCACAGTCTAATGAAGAATTTAATTTCACACTAATGTAGTTTCGAAACAGTTCTTTAGTAATATTAGTGCATACTTCTGCTAAAGAATCTTTCATCAAAATTCTCTCAGTATGAGTCATTACTATGCTGCGACGCGTGTGAGCGGCTAGCGGTTTTCCTCATTTTGCCGAAGACCCGCGTGCACGCATCTGAATGTAAACATGACCGTTTAGTGTGCATCTGTGTCTTCACGCACATTTTACCTAACGGGGTGACTAGCAGACTAGATAAAGTAAGAAATGACAGTAAGTGCGTTGGCCCTGATGGCTACCTACTTAGATGGACATCGCCTACATCCCTACTTGCTGCGTAACTTAGCCTATATTGTATCTACAGACGTCACACATCAAGCTACCCGAAACTGTCAAATTTTTCTAATCAACTTTGAACCTTATGCTTTAGCGATAAAGTTGAAAACCTATTAAAGAAATTTGACAGATTGTAGTAACTTGATGTGTTGGCGTCTGTACACTGCGACAGCATAGGATATTTCGAGGAAGGCCATTTCCTATTATGTTAATTACCCGGTACTTGTTGACATAGGTACTGTCCTCCTAATAACACTGCAATTTGTAAACATTGTAAAAGTCAATTATTTTTAATAGACTAACCGTGGAGTTGCTTATCGGCTCTTCTCCATAGGAAACGACCAATTGGAATCGAGCTCTTAGCTTAAGAATTTAAGAATTTTTTATAATTCACTTACGTTTCGTAAGTGCCCATGTAGGTTTATGTGAAATATTTGAATTGGAATTGGAGATTTCTGTTAGATTTCTGCTACCGTTATGATTTGAAGCACATCCGGTGCAAATTCGTAAACTGTCATCCATCAACCATCTCAGAAATAATTTAGCGTTCACAACCACAACAACCACAAAAAGTCGCGCTTTATGTAACACTCAAAATGAAACGAGAAAGTCTGAAATAACCACGTGTACATAGAGTTAAGTCGACACATAATGTCATTCATGCATGCTCAGTGATGGCCGATAGTTCCGGATTAGCAGTTCCATGGCAGTAACACATGGTGCACACTATGCAGCATGCGACTGCGACTTGCTTGAGGCTCGGCGAATAGACGCAACGACAGGCTGCGGTCGACAATTGTTCATATCTCCGCACTCTTGGCGTCGAGTTGCAGAGTCACAATGACAGGCTAAGGGAGTCATGAGCAGCGTGAGCACCGTGGACTACATCCACGGTGCTCACGCTGCAGCCGACGATGGTCGGATACGCTTCGCCTTCGCATGACAAGCACCAAGACCATTGCAACTAGACGTTTCATATACATATACCCACAAGACGAAGGTCATAACTCATTATAACAGCACCGCTCCAGCGCAGAAACCGCCCTTCACTGCCTCAAAAAGTTCTACCCGTTTGTCGCCAACGCCTCGTCCTGTCGTGAGAGTGATGAACTTTACACAACTGCCTTGCTTGAATACTAAAAGAAATGAATCGTTTCCTGCACGACGTCTGTCGCTGACGCAAATGACGAAATGACAGCTCTGTGTCAAGTCGCAACAACAAAACTTGTACCTGTTTGTTGTTTGCGCTTGAGCTAAGTCACACTAGCACCAAAGTAAAGCAAATCAATCATGTTTACTACTATATGGAACGTGATTGAAATCAATCATGTAAACGTGACATGATATCAGGAAGAAATGTTGTAAGAAATCTCGTATTTATACAAATTATAGACTCAACACGCAACGTTATAAATGTAAAATTAATGCAGAAATCTAGTTCTCAAACAGTCTCTGATTAAAATTGATCTTCATGTTATATAGAATCGAAGTTCTGACTCTCAAAATCGAAACCGTTTTGAACATCAAAATTACCTAACACAGTCCCTAAAACGCCCGCCCTTCACCCCTTCCAAACTGAGAGGAAGAAGTGGCACAACAAACTCCCAAGCAGCACAGCTGTCTGTTCAGTTAAAAGAACCTGATCGCCTTTGGTCGACTTTTCTCAACAACATTTTAACACGAAGAGAAACTAAGGTTTTCTAAGTGAAAACCATGCATTTACTCCAAGTCAATGATCGGTCTACATCGGACCGAGTTATACTAATCTAACGCAGCATTTTGCCTTGGATACTTTCTTTGTTCCGTTGAGGGGCTTGCGGCGAAATAATAACACGCGCACGAGTCGATCGAAGGTTGCCGCGGTCGGTTCATGGATGGGTGACTATCTACTACCTATCGTGACCCCTCCGAGCCTCGGAAAGTTGTTCGTGGATCTTTGACAGTTCGTAGAACTTTGTCGTTACGGATGGTCAGAAGTCCAAAAGTCTGACAACCAGTCTTACTCAGGGGTATTGTTTTACCCAGTAACTGAGTTGCGGAGGTCAGATAGGGAGTCGCTCCATTTAAAATACTGGTATTCAGCTGTATCCAGTTAGACTGGACTGGCTGACTCCAAGATAGTTAGGAAAAGGCTAGGCAGATACTAACTTTCTTTGTTTCCTGCTAGGTAATTGAGAAATTAACAAAGTCATATTAGGTATACCTATTTTATTATCTTCTAACATTTTCTCTAAAGCTTTCATTATACCAACCAACGCTACATTAGCTAAACGACGCTAAGTTATTTACCGAGAGAAGTCTAAGCAAGTAAAGTGACCGCAAGTCGATAACATCGAAAGTGGACTAGAAAGCAGGTAGCTAACTAACCACTTACTCATTTATAAGCACTATGAGCTTGCAGTTATAGGCAATACCGCTACTCTGTCTGTTGACTTCAGGAGAATCTACAATAGGTGACTACTATAGCTTCTGGCCATTCTCTTCTGTTGGCCATTTAACTTTACTCTCCCGAACAATCAAACTGACTATAAGAGCTTAAGCATATATATATATGTATATATTTTGTGTTACATTGTATCCTCTGTCATTGTGTACTCGGTAAAGCCCTCCCCTTTTTTCCTTCCATATGTCTTCATTTTGTGCGATCTCTGGCCATGTTGGTTTCGCAAATATGATCAAATCCTCACACCATCTTCGCCGCGGTCTCTCCGACGACGATATCCTCCTTAGACGTCCATTGAGTGATAATTGTGCCCATCTCCCCGGGTACATTCTTGTGACGAGGCCAACCAACTCCCACTTAGTCTGGTTGTTTTTTCACCAACATCTATATGCGTTTACCGTTTCTCCCATGTATAGTTACAGAGGTCTTAGTGATCTTTTCTATGTTTTGTGTTTGAACGGTGAAGGAAGACATCGTGGGGAAACGGGCATGCCCAATAACCAAAAATTCGAAGACATATGACATCTCCGAACCCGCCGCACTCTCACTGAGAGGAGGCCCGTGTCCCAGTAGTGGGAACATCATAGACTGATGATGCTTATGATCTTCTTTTATTTTTTTTCTTTATTAATAAGGGTTTTTTTCCACACGGATACGTCAACCCCATTGTACCTTATTCTCTATTTACACACAACTATACATATATAATTATACTATATTTTCCTACACTACTATACCACCACTATACATACATACTATGAAAATAGAAAAGAGAATCACTGCCTAGACTTCTGGATTAAGCCACAAATTATGCGTTTAGTCCTTTCTGATTTAGGGTATGCCAAAATATTTTGGATAAGTCCAACATCCCAGATATTTAGTTTAAACTCCCTAGCCAAAGATTCCCTTTCATCTTTGTTCTTAGCACATTCCATCAGCAAATGTTGCACATCACAATTTTATTGCATGTCTCACAATTAGGTGATGCAGCCGAAAGCAAACTTTGCCGATGGGAAGTGGCCAGAACGAAGCCTTTTCGCTAACTGCTAATGATCTTTTGATTCCACCTTTGTTAACTACGGAACTATAGAAACATTTGCCATATAATAAGCTTCAAAAGAAAAGAAAGAAAAAAATATTTGAGTTGTCTTCAGTGGTTTTAGTGACGCACAAACAGCCTTTTAGTCTCCTCCGTCACCATAGTTAATCCAGTTGGAAAGCGAACATAATCTGTCAACGCTCTCCACTTCATAATCATCAACATTAACTGTGCAAGCTGTAATTAAAGTTTCTCTGGTACACGAGGTGGGTAGTTATATTAATAGCAGCTTTATGAGAGGTATTACAAAATGTAGGTACTAACTATCTGTAAAGTCTTGCTCTTTAGGAAACTAGAAATCTGCAACGAAATCTTAGCGCTTGGCCTTGAGTACATTGTTACATTTGGACTAAATGTAGATGTTAAAATAAAGTATGTTACATTCCCAAATAGCTTAATCTTGTCTTCATTAGGGCTGCCATCACCTAAATTACGGACCCAGGCCAGGCAGACCCAACTTCAAAAACCCCGGACATTTGGGTGAAAGAAAGATTTACCCCGCACTCCCTAAAAAAAAAATACCTACAATAAAATAAAAACATCGTTAAGTATCGTATTATTTTTTCTTATTTATAGAAAATCAACTTCAACCAAATGAAACGCTTAATTTACTAATCAATTATACACTCTTCTACATATAGGGAGGTATTCTGGTAGCAAAAATAATTAGGAACGCTCTTCTTTTAGGCATGAATGAAAATTAAAAAAAAATTGTCAATCAAGAGCAAATTATTGTTGGCCCCATAGTGAAAGTTGTTCATATTCATAGGTAGAACACCCTGTAAAAATTTGGAACCGGGTAAAAAACATTCTGTATAGACTGAGGACCTGTGACGTCAGAGGGAGTATACTTGATGAGATGGGCGATGAACTGGGTGCTAAGGCACAACTTGGGAAAGGCCTATGTCCAGCAGTAGGCTCTGATAGAAAGCGTTAAATAAATGACCACAAAACCATTGCAGACAGAGACTCTTAATCAGCCATAATTAAGTATCTATGTTTTAGCGCAGCTAATAAGTCACAGTATATTAAGTCAATAATGATCTCAATTTGTTTTAACATTTCTGTTACACAATCTATGTTACGTTACGGCTTCGCTCGCAACTTCAACTTTGCACTTTTAGTTTTATTTTATCTGTAGTTTGCACCGGCGAAGGTGGTACAGCCACTCACAATAGTGGTCGAAAGTAGTGACTTGCAATATTCGCTTAAGGTTGCACTAGTTGACAGCTCAAATTTATTGGTGGGCTATTAAGCATGCTATTTAGTTTATTTATTTATTAATTTAGTTTTATTTCGTATTTAGTGAAACAGACGATCATTTATAACGAAAACGAGCGTAAAATTCCATGAACAGACCTTTGGGCGAATAGATAATATGAAAAAACTACTGGATGTATGTATTCAATTCAATAATTAAGGTATTTGAATTCTTGAATAAATTATCTATCCTAGTACGGTAACAATTTTGTCATTTTCAACCTCCGGGAGTTAGGTACCTATTTGTTTACGCCCAAGGATGCGTTAAAATAAGGAAATTCTGACGCTAAAATTACCAATTTTTTTTTATTCTGTGTCCGGATAGGGTTAGATAATGACGAGACAAGTAGATACCTATAAATAATGTTTAATGTACGCTGCCAAATATTGCAGTAAACTCCATACGACGTTAGTATGGAAGAATGACTAGTGTAACCTTAACATCTAGCTTATTGAGAGGTGATTTGGTAATAGGTCTGTAAGAAAAATTTTTTTTTTATTCTACCTGTGTAATTAGTTCATATTACGAGTTTGTTTACGTCATTGTTTCAATACTCGACGTAGTTCTTCTGTATCCTATTGCTGAGGATTGGCCAGTAAAGTAAGGTACTATGAGCTCTCTACGAGCTCACGGTACCAGTCTGAAAAGTTTGTGGAATATCTTTGACAATTATTTCTAATATATTTCTTGACGGTTCTACGTTTATTCCATTTTTATCTTTTATAATATGACCTCGCCTGTCAGCTAAACTGACTCCATCTGTTTTTATCCGCTTTCTAAATTAAATCAAGCCTTCAACTTATCAAAATATTAAGTTGCATTTAAGCACCAAATAGGCTGTAATCTCTACAGTACCATAGTTTGTTTGCGGTCTTTGTGGTCGTTGTTTAAGAGGTCAATTTGGCTAGATATTTCTGCCATTTATAATTACTATTCTTAGCGACATATGCCTCAAAAACTAACCACCTTCTTTCATTAGGATTCTCCGTTAAATTACACACACATTTTCACAAAACACCTGAATTAGGCACTCCATATGACCTTTGCTAGCATTATGTCACACGTTACATGCACATAGTGTGATAATGGTTGCGAAAGCGTTACATATGCGTCTGATGGCTATCCAGCCAGTAAAGTAAGTAAGTACACACTTTAAAGTAATTATACTTTACTGCTGTTGATGTTAGTGTTGTTAGTAACAGGTTGTTGTGTCACGCTTGGAGGATCGCTGTGGGAAACTGTGGCAAGTTAGACTACTGTATGGTATGTGCAACTGTGTAGCTTTGCTTATGAGTGTCCTGTGTCGGGGACTTTATTTAGGACGCTACTGGTAATGCTAAGTATTGTTAAGGTTAAAGGGGACACCAAAAGAAAGGCCGTTCGTAGGATTTTCTTGTGTAAGTATTGGGAGGTTTGTTTTACTTATATTACGTAGCCCAGCATCTTCAAAATTTAAACTCACTGACCAAATCGCAACACCGTAAAACGCTCCAAGACAGGTATCGCCGATGTTGGCGATAAGTCTGCGAGGCTGAAGTGGGACTGGGCAGGTCACACCTATAGGATACATCCAGACAGATCAGGGGCCAAAGTCGTCACACAGTGGGATTGAAGACGCGTCGTCACCGAGGCAGGCCTGACGCTCTGGCGTGACGATTTAGACTCGTTTCTAACCGATTGGACGGAGAAGGCACAGAACAAAAAAAAGTGGAAAAATATGGGGGATACCTTTGACTAGCAGTGGGACAATATAGGTTAAAGGAATAATATATTATATAATAACAATCATCCTGTGTTTTAATCCTCGTTATAAACTATCTGTGTACCAAATTTCATCGAAACCCGGCCAGCCGTTTGTGCGTGAAGAAGTAACAAATATACAAAAACACTCACAAACTTTCGCCTTTATAATATTAGTGTGATATGGGTTTTAAAAGTGCGAGGCGAGCCGCATCGCATCTGCAAACAAAAATACCAAGATAATTAATATTACGAAAATGAAATCAACGTTATGCAATCAGCAAAATTATCACCACTCAGCTCCAATTTCCCGCGTTCCCCTTTACCGGTGACAGCTGACAGCACAGATTAAAAATCTTTATCGTCATCGAAAGTCAAGAAGCACTGGCGCGTACGGCCGGTTCACGCTCCGCCGAGTGTGAACACTCCCTTAGTTTCACACTGGCCTAATGAAGGGAAACTGAATGACAAGCATCTGTTGATTCCTTATTCGTAACAGAACGACTAGTAGCGTAACGGAACCGGAACGCTTTTCTTCTTTAATTTTGATTATGTTGTTACGCCTGCTAATTGGTTGATGATGTCGCAATGATGGTAGCACTGGAAGTGGAATGGTTTACGGATTTTGTTTTTGCGGCTACGGGATATTTTGTAAACGGGTTGATGAATATTTATGTGATTGAACATACATATTTAGCAGAAGATTTAGAAATAGGTATTTCAGGGGAATAAGTGGAGGAAACTCAAATCGTGGGCAGTTAAAAACCTTAGCTACTATTTGATTTGTTCTGAACTACTTTGGGGGACTGTCTCTTTGGTCTAGTGGTCGCAAGCGCTATTTGCTAATACTTACGAGTATGTCCACATATTATCGCTCGCATGACTAAAAGTCCTATCACATTTTTTTTAGCTGATTTGAGTCAAGACAACTACATTTTTCAATTCGTGATTCTTTACATTTTATTGCCTTTCAAAATGGTTATATTTTGAGATCCAAACAACATAGAGGTACGACGGTTAGTGAAAAATGTAAAGAATCACGAATAGAAAAATGTAGTTGTCCTAACTCAAATCAGCTAAAAATGAGATAGGACTTTTAGTTATGCGAGCGACGGTATAGGTAATTGCGCTCACACATTTGGAATTCGCTAAAACAATGCACGTTGACTAAGTTTCTAGTCTTACGCATTAACATTAAATGCATGGAAAGCTAAAGTAGGTAGGTATCTTAAATTTCCACACCTTTGCATATCTTGATGTATGCACCTACATACTTACTTGTACCTACATAACAACAGTTTACATACGCAAGTGAAACTGATATTACGATATCATTGCTTAACATGGGGCCATAGTTATAGGTAACTTGGAGATTGTTCATAGTTAAAAACTTCGTTAAATATGACAAGACATATGCCTCCGCATCTCTGGGAAACCTCCTCCTAACCTAACTCTTCGGCGATGGCTTGATGTCGATAAGCTATGGCCTATGATCTAAGATCTTGTTTCTGAAAATATCTGAAAAAATGTCGAACATAATCCTTGCTTTGATTGAAAGATGGCTGGTGTCTTAGAAAATCTTCATAATCATCATCATCTCTATTTCAGCTGACAGACGTTCACTGCTGGACATACGCCTCCCCCAAGCACCCCCACTTCGACCGGAAAACCTTAGGGACACCAAATCTAATTAAGGCTTAATAAAATAGACTCCTCCAATAGACCCAGCAGAAGTTGTTTCTCTCACAAAATTTCTCCTGCGCCGTGGAAGCCATAAATATCACATCACAAGTATCTACACCCAAAGAATTCATTTTCAATAAGCCAATTAGTTCTCAAATTCTTCAACAGCCTCTCATTGCAGCATGGGAAGTAACGGCACCTGCGACTCAATACCTTGAGCTATCCAAACAATACAATAATGTACCTCTATACAATACAATGTAGTTACTGCCTGTAGTTCCCACCGTAGCCGGTCGGTTTCCGTTTCAATTCGATCTGCTTACTTTGCGGCTCTCGTTACAATTACACCTGTTATGAGAGCTAAACAAAATAACTGATTCTGGTTTTTTGGTCGTGAGAAACAAGTGAATTATGATCTTCTCTATTGGCATCGATAGTTATAAGATCATCATAATTCAATTTATTTGGGGCCGGCGCAACATGGTCTTTTCTTCCATACTTCTCTATTAGTCAAGCCCTTTCTCGCCATACCATCTAGCACACATTCCAACCATCGTTTCTTTGGTCTTCCCCTACTCTTACAGCCATTTACATTCATACTCAAAATTATCCTCACGACATTTTCCTGATTCCTCCGCATCACAAGTCCATAATATGACAACCGATTTCCACACAACTTTTCAGCCACCGGTGCCACATTCAGACTACTTATCTCTTTATCCTTTTTCTTATTCTATCCATTCTCATAAGACAATAAAGCCTAAATGTACGCGTGTACGCATTATGTATAAGTCATCAACACAACTCTCTAAGACCAAGTAATCCTATTGAATGACTATTTCATGAAATCTTGACATTTTAGGATTATAGTAACTTAGCAAGTTGTATTACTGATTCTTATTATTATAAATCTATAAATACATATTTGTTACGGTCGCGAATCATATTTTAATCAACGTACAACTTAATACTGACCAGCAAATTGCAAAAAACGTAAGAAAATTTGAATTTCTTTCGTTAACGATTGAAATAATTTAAACGTTAAGGTTTAAATACTAAACCTTGACTAACCTTTAGTTAAGACTAGAGATAAATGCTTATTTGTTTGCACTTTACTAACCATCATTAACTTGCACGGAAGTAGGCGTTTCCTAAAGATAGTGCATCGTATATTTAGGATTAAGAAACCACTTAGTTTTAAGTGTATTTTCGCAACTATCGCCGTTTGGCGTAATGACTTGGTACTGGTAGTTGTTGTAGCTATTATCACAAAACTTCTAACTTTGCCAAGTGCAAGTGTCTGGCTAGGCAAATTGTAAAGACATAACTGTCTTTAGGTACCGATAATGAAACACTTCATGTAGGTAGGTGGTGTTTAGGCAGGAGTGATACCTACTTACTCGGGGCTTATGCACTAGTTGTACAATCTACTATAATGTCGCGCAGTCAGGTAACAAGGGAGTGACCACACTTACCATCGCAGAATCGGCTTCGGAACCGATCACGTGTCACCACACTTCAGTCATTACAGCGATCGGAAATTCGGCACGATGTATATTCATTTCCAATCGGTGCGGTATCGAGTCATCCGAACCGGAACGAGACGACTTCTTTTCGCTTTTATTGTATGGACATCAATCTCTTTCTGACCAAGCCGATTCTGCGTCAATATGTGTAGTCACTTCTTTGACGTGTGTCGTGTCGATGGCACGATTGACGACAGTAAGTTAAATTTTGTGGCCCAAAACTTCGCCACTTCCACGGCATCGTCGGTGGCAGCACTGACATCGCTATGGCTGCATTTTTAGGGGCACAGAGGGCAGGATGAGAGTTGGAATATAGTTTGTGACACAGCTCCACATCCACACCCTACTTCCGTTCCGTCGAGGTAGCACCACCTTACGAGGTTGTTATTGCATCTTCCTGATTGGGTTCGCAGCTATCCAGAGAGTGTGGTCACTTTTCTCATTCAATTTCCCCAAGAAGATTTTTACAGACTTAGGGATCTAGGTCTTAAAATCGTATAATAAACGTTTGATGTTTCTGATTCCAGCGCTGAGTATGGTGGCAGGCGTGGCGGTGTACCCGGCCGGGTGGAGCGAGACCGCCGTGCAGGAGACCTGCGGGCCCACTGCAGACCAATACAATATAGGTAAGATATCACTATAGTACAGTTTCCAGGCTAACTGTCTGACCTCGGAAAATATGGACCCAAACACAAATAACAGGGGTCCCCCCTTTATAGCAGAACTTTTTATGTCATAATATTATTTTGCATAACAGCGTATTGCATAAACTTCATTTCGCAGAAAATCGTTTGGCATACACTCATTTATCATACATTCAAAATTCATAAATTTGTAAGTCAGAATCATCATTAGGCATAAATTTCATATTCATAATAATTAAAAAGTAGAAACATCATATCGCAGAAAGTTCACAGTCAGAATCGTCTTTTGGCATACGTGAGTTCGTGCGATGGGGTCACAGTTTTAACCTAACCATTTATTTTAAATAATTAATTACGCTCTAAGTTGGCTTACAAGCAATAATAAATAAGAGGTAGTCGACGGAGCCCCGCTTCGCGGGGCCCCTATTTCTGTCTACAGGGTTTAAAGGAACCTAACCTAACCCAGGTCGGGGTGCCCCCAGTCCAGAGATCGCTTATAGAAACCATTATTTTTATAGTTCATTCAAATACCTTGATTCGTTAAAAAATAATTATGTTAAATAAATAATTTTTATGCCTTCAAAAATATTCGTTTAAAGAAGATTATGCCAAGTGTGTTATGCCAAATAAATTTGGGAGCATCAATATTCTGCCAGATAGAAGGAACCCAACTAACAGGCATACACAGACACATAGGTACATAAACTCATGCCCTTTTCCCATGGGGGTAGAATGCTATTGATATTGGTAGGTGCTGTCACCTGCCAATGTCATGTGTCAAAGTTTATATCAAATGCAAAACGTCATCATGTTCTCTGTCTCTTTCTGTCGTCGACGATCTTGCGAGTTGTGTTTTGAGAAAAAGATCTTTTCTCTCTGCGATAATGTCTGCCTTTTATTTACCTATAATCGATCAATTGATATTATCGGTTTCACCACACACACACACGTGGTATTAAAAGCACCTTTGGTCCACTTTGAATACGGGCCAAATTGGCTCAAGCTTAATATACATACTATTTAGTTTCTAATACCTTATGTTATAGTTGCATTACATACGATGTAATCTTACAAAACGTTTGGACATTGTTTCATTTCCTTCTCACTTCTGATTTGTCATTTCGATTTTCGAATGGAAGTGTATTGTAATTTCGACATCATAGTCAGTTCAGTCTTAAATGTAACTTCACCATTTCAATATCGACACAAATTTATTAAATAGATCTATATTTAAAGTGTTCTAAACTGAATTAAATAGACAAGTAGGCTTGGCCCAGTTACATAAACATTGCATACATTGCAATGTTTATATTTACATCTATATAAATTATGGAATGGTCTTTTATATCTTCTTAATATACAGGTTCATTTTAAATTAGCTAACAAAACTCCGCTGATGATATGGGTATCGATATCTAGACATGATGAAACAAATAAATTAATTTGATGATTTTTTGTTCATCGACCGCAGTTATAATACAGGGTTGATAAAAATCATGATTTAAAAAAAAATCGGATTTATTTGATTTAAATCGGATACATTCTGATCTTTCTTAATTTGGAAATCAGTTATTAATTAAATAAAAACTGGCCAAGTACGAGTCGGACTCGCACACGAAGGGTTCCGTACCACAAGGCAAAAACGCCGAAAAATACATGTTTGTTGTATGGGAGCCCCCCTTAAACATTTATTTTATTTTCATTTTATTATTTATTATTAAATTAAAATACAACTGAGTATTTTGATCTTCATTGGCATTTCAAGTGCCTACCTGTTGCCATTTTTGATATCGAGCAAAAAAGGGCAAAAAAATCGCGTTTGTTGTATGGGAGCCCCCCTTAAATATTTATTTTATTTTATTTTTAGTATTTATTGTTATAGCGGCAACAAAAATACATACTTTGTGAAAATTTCAACAGTCTAGCTATCGCGGTTCTTGAGATGCAGCCTGGTGACAGACAGACGGACAGACAGCGAAGTCTTAGTAATAGGGTTCCATTTTTACCCTTTGGGTACAGAACCCTAAAAACAACATATACAGGTTTATTGGTAAAACATTAAACCAGGGTCATTGTACTCATCACTATACTTAAACAACTTTTACTATTGGACCAAACCTGAAATCGCTAAAAAAAAATTAGCTGTTCCCTACATTTATGTTCTTATAACTCGTTAAAATGTAGGGAACAGCTGATTTTTTTCGCGATTTCAGGTTTGGTCCCATAGTAAAAGTTGTTCATAGTGATGAGTACCACAATGACTTCTTAAGAGGTTGTTAATGTTTTACCGATACCAATAACCCTGTCTAAACAGCATTGGACACGTGTGTGCGCGCCGTAGTTTATGTCAGGGGAAGTCCCTTGACACATTTTGGCTGATATGGTCGCAGCAAAAAAGTATTGAGTTACTTAAATCATTGATTTTTATAAAAAAATCACTAGATTTAAATCATATCAACCCTGCAGTCATATCAGTTTCAAATATCAGTATTTTTGTGTAAACTTCACAGACGTGATTGGTATCAATATCTAAACACGATACTTACATTATTATTTTCTCAACGCTTACTTCAAGTAACAACACTACCAGCAGTCGTTGACACCCTTTAAAAACACGCGTAAGTGTCGATCCCGTGCTAATATCGGGATAAGAAGTAGTCTATATGTTAATCCAGGGTGTCAGCTACCTCCATACAAAATCTAGTCAAAATTGGTCCAGCCGTTTGAGCGTGAAGAAGTAACAAACGTATAAACAGACACACTCACCCCCACACACAAATTTTCGCCTTTATAATATTAGTGTGATAATAAAAAAATCTCGATGTTTTGTGAAGTCGTGAAACCCGTGTGAAACCAGGGCGGGTCGCTAGTCAAAATGTAAAGTCAGAAGATGAATGTGATAGTGAGCGACCTTCGATCGTTCGTCGTCGTCCTATCAAATTGAATATAACGGCAAATCGAATAGAGTTATAATATACATAGTTCAGAGCTATAAAATGTTCTGAAAGATTAATAGTTAGCCTTCATTTCAATTAAATATCAATTTATTGATTGCTTTTTGACTCCTTAATTAAGTATTTAGTAATGTTCTTGGTGATCTAGATAAGCTTGCGTATCGTAGGTGACGCACACACACACTAATGTTATAAAGGCGAAAGTTTGTGAGTGTGTGTGTGTATTTGAGTGTGTTTATATAATATAATAATAATAATAATAATATAATAATCTTTATTTCTGAAAAACACACATAAGGTTCACAAAACAATTTTCCAACTAAAATGAACATTACAGAAAAAAGTGTATCGTTGGTGCCTGTACTAATGAATTAAATCATTGTATCACAGACACCAGCGCCTTCCAAGATAGGTTACATAATAAATTAAAAATTCGAACGTGCTATATAGTGAACTCGTAAAAAAAAAAATATAATTATGGTAATAAAATAAACAGTAAAAGTAATTTAAAAAGAATAAAATCTATTAATTATATAAACAAATATTAAATCAAAAATTAAGCTACTTATTTGTTTAAGTTAATATTTGTACGTGTGCGTGCAAGAGAGTGCACAGGTGAGTGATTCTGCATGTATGAGTGTATGTGTGAGTGTATGGGTGAGTGTATGTGAGAGTGGATGTGTGAGTGTGTGAGTGAGTGTATGTATGCGTCTGTTTTTGGGATACATCTATTGGATTGGTTTGAGAAGATCTTCAGTCTCCCGGTAATTTAACTTCAGTAAGAGGATTTGTAATTCTTTTTTGCACTTGTTTTTTGGTAAGTTATGTACGTATGCTATTTTGTTAATACGGTTGTAAAGACGAGAACTATTTACATAAAAATTTCTACTGGCGAGAGCAGTTCTATGCGGCTGAAATTCGCACACTATGTCCTTCCTGCGCTTGTTGTTTGGATTATATGGGATTGAGGCATGCTTACGCAGAACGGTCTGAAGCACATAGAGCTGTCTTACTGTGAGTACAGAGCATTGTTGGTACAAAGTTACAGTCGGATACCTAATGGGCTTCTTTAAAAGCACTTTTAGGACCGCCCTTTGCGCTCTCTCCACACGCAGCATACCAGTAGCAAACGTGCCTCCCCACGCCGGTATACAGTACATTAGTATCGATTGTGCTAGGGAAAAATAAACTAATTTTAATGTCTCTAGGTCAGCAGAGGATCTTAATTTTTTGAAAATGTACAGAAGTTTTCTTGTACGGGAAACCATAATTCCTATATGCTTGTCCCATCTAAAGCAGGAGTCTATTTGCACTCCCAGATACCTCATTTCGGTTGTGCGTGTGAGAGGTAGGCAATCACAATTAGGACTAGAGTGACGACAAGTGTGAGCTATAATTTTAAGTGAGTCCGATGGTTGAGACGCGGAAGAACCAGAAAAAGCTATAAATTTTGTTTTAAGTGCGTTAAGGGTTAGCAGGTTATCGTTTAGCCAAGTTATTACGATCGAAAGGGCCTTTTCAGTTTCCTTATAGGCTAACTGCCAGTCTTTGCCATGCACAATCAACACCGTGTCATCTGCATAAGTAATAAATCTGCAGTTGTTAATTGCCAGTTGACACAGGTCGTTGATGTATACCAAAAATAAGGTTGGACCAAGCACACTACCTTGTGGGACTCCATATGTGAGAAATTCTTCATTGCTGGTGTAACTTCCAACCCTGACATACTGACTACGTTCAGTGAGGTAACTACGAAAGATTTCTAGGACCGTGCCCCTGACGCCTACTGCTTCTAGCTTCTTCAGAAGGATGGGAATTGAAACCGTGTCGAAAGCTTTCGACAGGTCCAAAAATACTGCTATGGTTTTTAGTTTGTTATCTAAAGACTGAATGACAGTTGTTGTCAAATCTATTACAGCGTCTTCAGTTGACTTACCTTTAATAAACCCGTATTGGTTTTGAGAAAGTATGTTATGTTTAGTTAGATAATTGGTTAATTGTTTATTTAAGATTTTTTCAAAGACCTTAGAAATGGTAGTAAGTACTGAAATTGGTCTATAATTTCCGACACAGTCTCTATCGCCACTTTTAAAAATTGGGTGAACAATGGCCTTCTTAAAAACTTTTGGAAATGTCCCAGTAGTTATTGCACGGTTAAATATATGTTTTATACCTGGTATTAAGATGTGGCGGGCAGATTTTAGAAAGGATGCAGATATGCCATCCCAACCAACCGCACAATTGCTTTTTAGGCCTAGTATAACATTTTCCAGCTCCTGTTCAGACACCTCAAAAATACCCATTGAGTGACACGGGATATTTACGTTTTGTGACGTGGGAGACGCGGAATTTGGAATTTGGTCTGCCAGTTTTTTCCCTATGCTTGCGAAGTACTTATTGACTATATCGACTGAGTCTTTAGGGTTTCCACTCAAACTCAGTAAGTCGTTTGGTAAGGTATTTTGTTGCTTCGTATCCGTAATAGTTTTGATGGCATCCCAAGTTGCCTTGGAGTTACCCTTGGCCTCCTGAAGTAAGCTTCGATCATAATTTATTCTGAGTTTTTTCAATAAGTTGTTGAGAAAATTACGATAGCGTACCCTAAAACGGCTGGGCCAATTTTGATAAACATTTGTATGGAGGTAGTTGACACCCTGGATTAGCATATAGGCTACTTTTTATCCCGATATCCCCACGGGATCGCCGTTTAGGCGGGTGAAACCGCGGCACGCAGCTAGTATTACATGAAAATATAATCATTATTAGAATTTTAGAGGCATTTCCGCCGAACTTGTTTCTTTTTTTGTTCGTGTTTTTGCTTTGCGTCATGTTTGTACCGCAAAGAAACTTAGTTTTGTTCTTTTCTTTACGTAGCGCATCACATCGCGGCCGCGGGAACGAATAAGGTTCAAAACAGCGTGCAGCGATGCGTTTGATGTTAGTTGAATTGAAACACCACCAAAATAAAAGTAATTTTACAGTTTTAATTAAATCCATACCAATATTATAAATGCGAAAGTAACTCTGTCTGTCTGTACCTTTTCACGCCTAAACTACTGAATGTATTTCGATAAAATTTGGCAGAGAGATAGATTGCATCCCGGGGAAGGACATAGCATAGTTTTTATCCCGATATTCCCACGGGATCGACACTTATGCGGGTAAAACCGCGGGGCGCTGCTAGTTACAAAATAAATGCTCGGCTCAGTGGATTTTTTTTAGGTATTTCTTTAGTTGATTGAATTCCCTTTATTATCATTACATAGAATAGGTAAGTATGATGGTTTACACTCAAAATTTTTCAAATCCGACCGTTAGTTCCAGAGATTAGCGCGTTCAAACAAACAAACTCTCGGAATCGGATCAGTAGTTCCGAAAATTTTCTCCTACAGACAAACCCACTTTATTGTAACGTGCATTAATCGTATTATACCTAAAAAAAAGTACTTAACCCTGAGGTTTTTTTTTGTAAATTTTTAGGTTATGATCGTTTTTCTCAGTATTCCCGTTAGATAAAGCATAATTACTACTGCCATTGTAATCTAGATCATAAGGAACAAATCAATATGCGTTTCATTAATATACACCGCTCACAATGGGCCTTATAAGAAGGCTAAAAGTCACCCAAAGGGCAATGGAGAGGGCTATGCTTGGAGTTTCCCTACGTGATCGAATCAGGAATGAGGAGATCCGCAGGAGAACCAAGGTAACCGACATAGCCCGAAGAATTGCCAAACTTAAGTGGCAGTGGGCAGGGCACATTGCTCGCAGAACAGATGGCCGATGGGGCCGAAAGGTTCTGGAGTGGCGACCGCGTACCGGAAGACGTAGCGTTGGAAGGCCTCCCACAAGGTGGACCGATGACCTTGTGAAGGCCGCAGGAACCCGTTGGATGCGGGAAGCACAGGACCGGTCGAAGTGGCGGTGCTTGGGGGAGGCCTATGTCCAGCAGTGGACGTCTTTCGGCTGAAATGATGATGATGATGATGAATATACACCACAATTTCTGGTGGGCCTAATCGCCAAACAAAAAAAACTATCTCCTTACAATATTAGACAAGATGTATCTTGACGTTATGTTCTTTCCTCTCCAGGTCGATGTCACATCCGCTGGGCGTACCTGCTGGCGGTGATAGGCTGTCTGGACGGCATCGTGCTGTCCGCGCTGGCGTTCATCCTGGCGACCCGGCACGTGAGGTTGCAGCCCGATAGCGGCTACCCGCCACCCTCGCTTTACAAAGGTAAAAATAATACCAGTCTATTATTGTCCCACTGCAGGCCAAAGGCTCCTTCTTATACAGAGAAGGCACGGGCATTGATTACCAGGCTTGCTCAAGACAGGTTGGATGGTTTTTTTTTAAAGTGAAAATATAAAAAAAAGCGCGTTGGACCTTTTTTGAGATGAGAAAAATCTGAAAAATTGAACTCGCGACACTGTTATCGTAACCGACACCGCGCTACATACAGATGTGTTTGGCTGTCCTTGGGATGTACTCGGTTTTAATGTTACATATCCGATATGTCAGTGAGTGATGGCAAAGTATTCTGTTTGTGTTTTGTTTAAAAGATGAAGTTGAGAAAAATACATAAGTAATTGTTCAAGTTTTCACTTTTGTCGGCACTCCCGCAGCGCCACTGTTTTTTTTTTCTAAATGGCATCTCGTAGTTGACCTTGAGAGGTCGTAACTACTTATACAGACTATCCTGTGAAGTCCACATTTCCTTACGAAGTTTTTCATTTGTCAGTAACGTCCAATATAAACTCAGATAGGTTATTTGTCTTTGGAACTTACTACGGGCTCAGTGCTCCAGAAAAGATGGCCGTTGGGGCTGAAAAGTTATAAAGGAGTACCGTGGATAGGCGCTGCAAGAGAAGGACCGATGCAAGGAGGTCACGAGAATCCGAAACGGGTGGCATAATACCCGGTTATCGAGGCGTTTGGAGGAGGCCTTTGTCCGGCATCAAACGTCTTTCGGATGATGATTATAAGGTGTGAAATGCCCGTTTGCTCTATAATCTTTGATGACACGATGCTCTGGACTCTGGTGTCTGGTGAGCTAGGTAAAATAAAAATACGCGCTTTGATGTGAAGTTGCGGACACCAGCCCGTATTACCTTATTACTTAGGTTAGGCCATTGGTGGCTCCAAAAAAGAAAGGTCTGGAATCCCACTTTGTCATCATTCATGTTTAGGAATCGGTGTAGTGATCGCTGCAGCATGTTTATATTAGTTTTATTTTCCTTGATGCTTACAAAAGTGATACCACTTACTATAGTAAGTGGTACCACTTACTATAGTAGTATAGTATAGTAGTAGTGGTATAAGTAACATTGTCTTTGGACCCAAACCAGTTGCCCTAACTCTTACCCTGAAGGATAACGTCTTCAAAAGCTGACACTGCACCACATAAAACAAAGCCCGCCTCACACAAACACTAAACAAGAACACTACAATTACAATTGCGCAACAAACGCGATATTATCCGAGTTTCCAGCCTGATTGCTGCGGGCACGGTGCGACACGGTGTGACCGAAGTTGTGTGTCTGTGTTACTGTGCTACCTACTAGGGGTGGCACTGCTGGAAAACGGACAGCTGAGTTGTGTGTGCGTAATTGGTCTAGCAAGGAGGTTCTGCAACCCTGAGGTGGAATTAGATGTTAGGATATTCTTTCTTGTTGGTAATGGAATAATCCTGAACTGAGAATAGCTGTCATTTAGAAAAAAGCCTAAGGGCAAATTTCACCAATGAAACTGACTGAAATTCAAGAGTGTCAAAATTGTTGTGGAATATTGACACTGACAGCTCTTGAACGCAGTGTAGAAGTGCTGCATAGCTATTCACAACCATCCGACAGGTATCGAAAATGACACATGTACCTAGCCCTCACCCATATCAACAACAGTCTGTTATATGATGAGTCCTTGGATGTCTTCGCGAGTACTGAACTAAGATTCCTGGACACTGCTACTTGATACCTGGAGTCCATTGCCACTCCCAGTACAATCTCCTTGGAGTAAATAAATTAAATGAATAGTTACTTGTTGTTAATAATTCTATTCCAATTTATCCTAATTCTATCTAATTTTGTCTAATTTTATTTAATATTATCTAATTGTTATCTAATGTTGACCAAAGTTACATTTCATTTAATTTCATCTTGTCCAGTTTTTATTACGTGATTTAACCTATTTTCATGATTGTATGACATGTGGAATTACTAATATTGACTAATAACTTGTATGTGTGGTGCAAACTGTTAATATAATAAATTAATAAACATTTCGATAACCTGACTTGCCTTACCCCGACAGCAAACAACTGTGTGGGAAGAATAGCGGTCGTCTATTTGGTCAGGCGTCCGTCACTCGCTCAAGGCCACGCGTTATATGCCTACCGCTTTGCGTACCGCCGTCGGTACAACCGACAGCGGGTTGCCGCACGCCGCCTGAGCGCTCGCTTTTACGTCACGGTTACCACGCTGAGTATCAAAATGCCGAAACCACGTAATTATTGTGCAGTGGATGGGTGTCAAAGTAAAGAGCGTTGACTTATGTATCAGGATATTTATTATATAAGTGTAGCAAAAAACATAACTGCAATAGCTTCAATGCTTTGTTACAGGAGAAACCTAATTTTGACGAAACAGCACTGTTTACTCATTTCAAAGCCTATAATAAGGATTCGTCTTTTTATGGCGGGCTTGAAGTCCCACTAGAAACTTTTAATAATTATATTGAAGAATTAGAAAAAGCTTTTTTAAATAATTTTGACAACGTCATAATGGATCGGCCTGGCAGTACCGTCTTAGAAATTTTAAAAACAATTAATTGTCCTCCGCTTTGCTCCTGTTTCCCTTTTGATTATTTATTAAAATTATTTACGCGGTTTCGGATATTTTCGACAATAAAATTTAATAATCGGGAATTCATGGAAGGAAAAAAATGCATCTATCATTTTATCAAAATAGAACATATTTGATCAACAAATAAAAAATAATTGTTTTTCTACAACATTCGTTTTATTACCAATATCATCATAGGTACGACCCTAGCACATTCGCTCGATGACGCGCGCGCACGTGGGTTACGCGGCGGGCAAAACAATCTCAACTCTCTGTGTGCGAACTTAAGGTACATTTCTTCTCGCTGCAAACAGCTGGTATTATTAGTAAGATTTTGTAGGCTATTATAGCGTAGGTATTTTCGCTTTTGTATGGGAGTGATGTATCTGTTACGAAGTAACTATTTAGTAATCTGTGATTTGGTTTAGGGCTAATTATTCAATTGACAGATAATTTTTATTCTTGGAATAAAATTGACGTCTGACAGTTTTTGACTGACAAAAATTCAAAATTATTCCTCCGCTAAAATTATCTGACGTTGGATAAATCAGCCCAAATTATCGGGTTTTGGACTAGTGTTTAGAGGACTCCTACTATAACATTGATTGATGTTCGATAATATTATACGGTACAGAAGAGTATTGAGTGGTTGTGAAAGCTACGCTGGTAAAGTTTCATTGATGAAGTCCGCACTTAAAGTACCAACACCATTTGTAATTATTTCCGTGTCACTCTGAACTGAGAGTACCGCGTGAAGTCATAAAATCATAACTATGGACATGGATTTAATGGTATGGGCCAATAAAGCACCGAGCCGGAGCTATATATAATGTTATTTTACTGCTTGACGAGATTTCCTTCATAATTCACGAGGTAACGATGGTTTTAATGGCTTCCTTCCTGAATGAAGAAATACTTACGAACTTAGGAGATAGCATGTTTGTCTACCCACAACTATAACTATCTATAACTATACTACATTTGAAATAAGATTAGGCATTTAAATAAACCTTTTATACCGTCCGTTCAACCGATTTTGACTTCTATACCGTAGGCATAGGATGGCATTAAAAGCAAGAAAGTGGTTACAATACCAACTGTTTACTGCAATAGAATTCACGGCGGCGGCATGTGCCTCACGGCTGCGCCAAAAAGGTTCATTTCAGCATTAATGCCAGACAGATGCTGTCTGGCGCTGGTTGATAATGAATTTAGAAAGTATTTAACGTAGACAGGTATGAGAAATTTGGGACGCCTGTGAAGACTGTATAGAGGTATAAGGAACAGGGTGTAAAGTTCACTCATACTCTGTAGAAAAGGGAGGATCCTCCGACCAGACGGGTGTTGTGTCTGGCGGGCAACTGCCCGATTATTCATGTCGGGCCTTGTATCTATGCTAATTGCGCGGTAAACTCTGCTTGCGCGATGCAGGATTTTGCGTGACGTCAGTATGACGCGTTGTTCGCAATGGGGCGTTGTAGATACCGCTACAACTGTAATGCCGGCGCTACACATAGTTCTTGTCCTTTGGTTCAGACTTGGTACCACATCCAATGTTGAGCAAAATCAATAAAATCCTGTCCAATATCTGTCTAGGCCCGATACACACATTGGAGCTAGTGGTGGTTAATATATCATATAGCAAAATAAAGCACCGTGCTTAATACGCATAACATAAAGCAAATGCTATCGTGGCTCTCACAAGTTGCTATTTGCTTATTGCTTTTTTACATCGCACTCTGTCTCTGTCATCGCGCGAAACGCATTAAGCAATGAATGACTGAAAAAGCATTAAGCGGGCCGGCCGGGCGGGGTAGCCCGTCGCATGCTAGCGATTCCTGTTGGTCGTGTGCGTAATCGTTTTAGGCACCGCGTGCGATTTGCGATCTCGGGCGGCTCACGTAAATACGTAATGTAATAAATGATACAATATGCGATTTTCATAAGATGTGCATACTGCATGTTATTACTAACAAAGATTGTATGATCGGGCTGGATAAATAAATGATTATTATTTTAACGGCTCTGTTTTATCGTAATTCATAAACGCGATGTAATATTCTTTAGCATGCTGTCAGTCACCGCGCTTGCTTTATTCGCGCCCGCCCGTTTTGCCGTAAGCCCGTAACATAACAAGTCAAGTACCTACGCGTATAAAAAAAGCATGCTTTAATAAAGCATATAAAAAAGCATGCTTAAAATATAAAGCATTAAGCATTAAGCAAGTGATTGCCTTATAGCAACTTTGAACACCACTAATTGGAGCCAATGCTCCAAGGCTACATCTTGGGTCAAATTATGTCCAATGTGTGGCCCCAGCATATAAGGCGATTATCACTGGCCTTACGATCTGCTATATGCTTAGATAAGAGATAAAATTGGAAAGGAGTAAGTGGAAGATGAAGACCGTGGAAATATGTATGTGCAAAATAATGGAAGAGGAGAGAAAAGTTGAATGTGCTACAGGCATATACTCGTAGAAAGAAAGAGATAGTTGAAGAATTAAACAGAAACAAATAGACATCTTTTCATAACTGCCCTTCAATTAGACTTGGAAATACTTTCAGTTTTAAGAGAATGCAACAAAAAAAGTTATGTAACGTAGTACTCAAAAGTTGAACATCGTAGATAAAAACATTGCGCGCGCGCACGTCAACCCTAATTGGAACACACGCACAATGTGAACGACCGCGACAGTGAAAGTGCATGAATTTGGAGATGTCTATCATTAAAATTGTAAACAATGGGAAAATCTATTTGAAGTACCGAAATTTTGTGGGAACTTTAGCATTTTCAGCCGTCAGTGTGAAAGTGTTGCATGCTTGCATGTTTAGAAAATGTGCTGTTGCCTTTGGTTAAAAGGGTTCTGAGCACAGTTTACTGTATTATTTAAAAGGTAGTTTTATATTGGCAAAGCATAGCGCACTGCCAATTTTCAAGATCTTTGTACGAAATTACCTGCTTTACAATTTTTTTTTTTTTCTATTCTGTCTTTGTTGGCAATAGACTCGCTCCCTAATTACATGAGACTTTTAAACATAACTGGCGAAATGAAGGTGTATTTCTACAGACGCCAGCACACCAAGCTGCCCGAAACTGTCAAATTTTCCCAATCAACTTTGAGCCTTATATTTTAGAGATAAAGTTGAAAATCCATTAAAGAAATTTGACAGATTATAGTTTGATGTGCTGGCGTCTGTACAACTCTGCCTGGCCCTTCAGGGAATACAGGCGTGAGTAAAATAAAAAAAGGATTTTCTTTCTTTCTTTCTATATGTAGGTATCTTAGGAACTATTATAAAACAAAACATAAGTTGTAAAGAATTTTAATGTCCCAGGCTGGAAAATTGTCGGAACAGAATTTGTCGGAACAGAAGTAGGCCCCCGGAGCATGCGTAGTTCATAGAAACGTAATACCAAAATAATTTGTATTATTATTTTGGATTACAGAATATCTAGTTTGAATGGACAGTGATTTAAAGACGAGCTATGAGAAAAATAAGTTTTCTATAGAAATTTGAAATTCCTCGTTATATTTAAGTTTCAGTAGTTCGGTGCTTTGTTAGAACCGAACTATAGCAACTGAAAGTTTCAGTAGTTCGGTCAACCGGACTAACAACCGAAGTACTGCTACTAGAGGTTATTATCTCGTCTTTATATCAGTGTCCTTTCAAAATATATATTTGGGAACCTAGAGATATTCTATAATCCAATCAGAATAAAATACACACTACCTTAAGAATGTTTAATTTACAAATTATTTTGGTAAATTACGTTTGTATGACTATGACGCATGCTCCGCCGGCCCCTTAAGTACTTTATGCTCGAATATCTAAAGATGTAACGCCAAATACATCACAGTTATCAGGGACCAGCCAGGGCAAACACTGTTCTAATTTGTAATTCAAATTGAACATGGGTACTTATGAAACGTCAGAAGCTAGGTGCACGGTTCCAATTATTGGTCGTTTTCGATGGAGAAGACCGGCAAGAAACTCCATAGTAATATTTACACACAAATCAGTCCACAGGCAACTTGCTAGTCTCCACAAATCGTCGCATACCTGAGATTATGTGTGTCGCATACGACGGCGACTGAACCAATCTCATGAATATGCTATCACCTCCCGACACAGTTACCTCACGTTCTATGCAGTAGGTGGAAGACAGAATGTCCACTATACAATGACTAGAATACACATTTTAAGCGATAGATAGCTCCTTCTGCGCAATCATCATCTGCCTAGCCTTTTCCCAACTATGTTGGGGTCGGCTTCCAGTCTAACAGGATGCCGCTGAATACCAGTATTTTACATGGAGGGACTGCCTAGCTGACCTCCACAACCCAGTTACTGGGTAATACGATAACCCTTGGTAAGACTGGTAAGCTCCTTCTACGTAATAAAGAACTTAAATTCACGGATAGACAGCGTACCTCTGGGTCTAGAAGATTGAAATGCACAAAGGTTTTTTTGGCGATTCATAGCCTAAACGGGCTTAAAAATTCTTCCTCTATTAATAGGTGATGAATGTTTGTATGGAAGTTCGACATTTAAAATCTCATCGGGCACACGGCTAGAACTAAAACGTCAATTGACGACCGATTTTGCTATAAGAAGTAGCTACATACGCCAGCACATAAAGCAACCCGAAGCTGTCAAATTTTCCCAATCAACCTTGAACCTAATATACTAGCGATAAAACTGAAAATCTGTTAAAGAAATTTGACAGATTGTAGTAGCTTGATGTGCTGGCGTCGCGTCAGTACATAAGTTTTGACGTCAAACAAGTGGCACTTCATCTATTCCGTGACACGGTATGAGTCCCAACTAGAGCCAACATATGCACAAATCTTTTGACGGGTAGTAGGTACTTACCTAAGCAGAATTATAGATTAGGTACCTATCTTCCATCATCTGAACGCCTAGCCTTTTCCCAGCTACATTGGGGTCGGCTTCCTGTCTAACAGGATGCCGCTGAATACCAGTATTTTACAAGGAGCGACTGCCTATCTGACCCCCACAATCCAGTTACTTAGTAAAACTATAGTTACCAGCGTTCCAGACTTTCGGGCTTTTTTTCTTTGGTCTCAGTTCCATCTTGGTCTTGAAGATTGAACCTTCTGTCGAATTATTGTCTAAGTGAAGGCGTGTTAGAGGACCTTGCGGATCTTGTAAACTTATGGAGTGGGTAAATGTTATTGTGTTTTATGTAGAACCTATCAGTGCGTGGGTTGTTTGAACTTTGAAGTCAACAGTAGTACCTACCTCGCGTCTGTGTGTAGTTGAGAATTTCCATGGTTTCAAATGGTACTTATATACATTGTCAAATTAAATTAGCTAGCGAAACTCCAGCGACGTGATGGTATCGATATCTAAGGTTGTTGACCCCAAAAAAAACAACATCAATATTATAATTTTTTTTGGTATCATGTTTTTAGATAACGACCCATCACGACTGCAGTTTCGCTTTCTAATTTAATTTGACCCTGACTAGTTTGACAAGCTGGGTTCCGGTTTAAGATATTACGCATATTATGTGTATTATAGTTGACTGGCTTCCGCCCGCGACTTCGCCCGCGTAGTAGGTATGTCAATAAAAAGTATAAATCCCTGTGTCCTTCTCCAGGTTCCAAAGTATCCCCCCATACCAAATTTCACCAAAATTGGTCTAGCCGTTTCGGAGATTAGCCGGAACTAACAGAAAGACAAAAATTAAAAAATGCTTTTATGTATGCACCTAAGTACATATACTTTCATAGAAGCATTTAGTGAAAAGCTGTTATTTGAAATTACAAGGAGACACTTTAATTTTATTCGGTACCTATCTACAGTTTTTAATTTTTAACAATTTTGTAGATTGTAACCTATGTTTTGTTGATTTGCATCATTTCATGGTCAACTGGTTAACATAAAATAACAGATATCTCTGTTAAACACAGTTTTATGTTTGGGTCAATTTATCCCGTTTAAAGACTTTAGCAGAGCGGTGTTATGATTAACAATATTAATAGAATTTATTTGATTTCCTTCTTAAACACTACGTGGACATTCCTCTTTACCCATGTCATAATTAGTAAACAATCATAAAACCTTTCAAACTTTGTCGACGTCGCGAGTTCGTGACCAACTCGTATTACCAAATACGGCGAGCAAACACTTTCTTTTGTACCGTTTGTTTGCGTATCAATTTACACAATGTGGCTTGTCTTCCTTGCAGGTGAAGTGAACAACGGGTACGTCACCGACGGGACATCTGTGTCCGGCTCGAGGAAGTCTCTCGCTCTGCAACCAGTTCTCATCATGCACCCCCACGCTACCATGGACATGGACACCTACTCCCACTACTCCGGAAGAACAGCCCGATCAAAACATGGCATCTACGCCAACACAATGCATAATTACCAACTGTAATCTTGTTCTAATGTAATTCTACGCACTTTTGGTCTTGATACTTCCTAAGAAGTACCGCCACTCGCCACTAGATGGCGTTGTTTTAAATTATTTCTGAAAATACAAATAGTAGATTTTAAGATTTTTATATTGTAAGATAATTTTGTAGGAATGTAAATAATCCTTAACGTGTTGTGTTTAAATATATTTTCATAAACTTTGTATTATATTTAAGGTTTTCCGTCCGGTAATAATGAAGATAACTTTAATTTAGTACACTTCAATGTTGAATACCTACCTAAGTAAATGCCGACTATTGTGCCTCGAATATCAACGTCTACAGACAACGAGTTATGATATAATGTGCCTTGTAGAAAGCGTGACGTAATGTTGTTAAGTATTAATTTCATAAATATATAAGTTTCTTAGATATTTTGTTGTACCTACTTATTTTAATAATGCCTATACACCTGCAAATAAAATAAAATAAACTGCAACTGCCTAAACCTACTCAACGACTGAATAGCGACATCCGTTTTGAATGCAAAACCTGGGGGGCCTAAAAAGGCCACTTTGGCAGAATTTTAAAAGAATAACGTTATGAATCATAATATGGCGATGACAGTCCGTGTTTTTATTTTTTTCGCTGCACTACGTAGCTTAGGTATAATCAAAGAGATTGGGATTGGATTTTAGCACAGACAAAAAAAAATATAAATGAAAAATCCTTCACCAATGGGATTTGAAACGATTAACTTAACAGTTAACTGTCGATTATGATTCATAATGTTATCCTTTTAGGATTCTGCCAAAGGCCCCGCGCTGTGGGGGCCTTGCGCTCGGACGTAAAAAAACAAGTTATTGAAATACTAGATTTTGCCCGCGGCTTCGCTCGCGTTAAGTATTATTAAAAAAAACTAATACATTTACATCCTCCATCATCCCTTATTTTATCCCCATGGGGGTTGAATTTATCAAAATCCTTTCTTATGGGATGCCTACGTCATAGTAGCTATATGCATGCGAAGTCTCAGCCCGATTGGTTTAAAATTGACAAAGTTTCATACAAAATTTCATCCCCTATATTATCCCCTTGGGGGTAGAATTTATCAAAATCCTTTCTTAGCGGATGCCTACGTCATAACATCTACCTGCATGCCAAATTTCAGCCCGATCCCTCCAGTGGTTTGGGCTGTGCGTTGATAGATCACTATGTCAGTCAGTCACCTTTGAGTTTTATATATTTAGATTAGGGAAGAATGGTCAAAAGAGCTCTCCTTGATGGGATGCTAAAAAATTTCGAGCTCGCTTCGCTCGCTCTTGCATACAAGGTTCTCTCACAAGTTGCAATCACATAGGTTTTTACAAAAGTAGTACCTACTTACTAATTTTATGTTCTGTGGTACTAATAATATTTTTAAATGTTTTTATATTTTTTTATACTAATATTTAAAAATATAATTTATATGTATTTATTTGAATAAATGGAATAATAATACTAGTAATAGGTACTGAGCATGGTTTGAGAAAGTAATTTGGCTCAAGTACTTCAACTGACATGGAACGGAAAAGAACGTATTGAAACAAGTGAAAATTTACTGTACAACTAAAACTATTATGAAAAAGTTCTGTTTTTAACCCCCGACGCAAAAACGACAGAGTGGTATAAGTTTGACGTGTCCTGTGTGTGTGTGTGTATGTGTGTGTGTGTCTGTCTGTGTGTCTCTGTCCTTAGTTTCGAACATATGAAGCAATGGATTAGCAATATGTTTCAAAATAATTCAGATTGAGATTGAAAGGGTGCTACAAATACGCAATCAGGGTGCTGTTTACTGATATAAATGAACTATTTTCGCATACAAGAGAAAGGACAGGGATCTACACAGAGCGGCGGCCCTAGAATTTTCGCCCTTGTCAAACTGATTTGCAAATCAGCACAAGCTTTTCCAATATGGACTTTCCGCACTGCCCGCTCCGTTTGCGCGCCCAAATGATCGTCGCGACTCGGTCGATACTCCGCGTCCGCGCTTTATAGTAAGTTACCTACTATCATCGGTCATCGAATAGTTACTATCAGTAACTATTCGTTGACTGGTGCCTGGTCGCATTTCGGTTGATTTCAGCGCCCCCCCATGATGGCGCCCGGCGTGACATCACACCGCCCTAGGGCCGCTAGCCGCTACTGGATCTACAGTTAATAAAACAACTTCCTTTCTCAACGTTTTTCATTTATTGAGTTGCCATACGGTGCTATGCGTAAACCCGTGGTTTTCCATACAGCTGTGTTCGGGTAGCCGGTACTTTGCTAGTAGTGACATGGAGTGTCTCCGTCTGGCTGTCAGTCCGTGACGGCCGGGGTCGCCGATCAGGACCTGTCACAAAAAAGGCTTAGGCGCTTTGCAGATGGAACAACTATTGCAGCAACTGGCAACTAGCTGTTTACATATAGTGTACCGGGCTATTTGGTTGTAGGGTTGTAGCAACTGGCAACTTTTAAAAAGTTGTTAGTTGCCTCAACTAAAGTTGCTCCGTCTGCAAAGCGCCTAGGATTTATTTTGACGAATGATAGTAATGACGTCACTCAGGCCGCCATGACAGAATGCCCCGATTTGACAGTACAAATTAAACATAACATAACATGATGTCTACCCTAAGCGTTAGACAGAGGTGAGGTACAGAAGCCAGCACATCAAGTTACCTGAAACTGTCAAAATTTTCCCAATCAACTTTGAACCTTATGCTTTAGCGATAAAGTTGAAAATCTATTAAAGAAATTTGACAGATTGTAGTAGTTTGTTGTTCTGGCGTCTCTACCTAACAATAGTACCTACCTACATCCACATATCGCCAGTTTCCTATATAATAGGGGGTGAGCCTATTCCCTCAATCGAGCACGAATCCAGTCTCCGGGCCGCTACTGAGAAATTCCTGATGGAAAAACTCAATATCACTTTGCCCGACCCGGGAATCAAACCCAGGACCTCTTGCTCAGCAGTAGAGCTTGTGATCACTAGACCAACTAGGCAGCCGAAAAATAAAATTGCGTCAGAAAAATTAAAAAATAGTTTATTTCGTTGAAATATTCATATTTTGAGGGAAATCATGTTTGCCTTTTCCCAACTATGTTGGGGTCGGCTTCCAGTCTAACCGGATGCAGCTGAATACCAGGATTTTACAAGGAGCGACTGCTTATATGACCTCCATAACGTATCGTATTACCCAGCTCGTCAAAATGTAGGAAACACCTGCCTGATTATTTTTTCGCGATTTCAGGTTTGGTCCCATAGTACCTAATGACCCTTTATGAGGTTATCCACTGTACTGGGTCGATACGTTTTGAGGGAAATAGACTACAGGGGTTTCTCAACGGTCAACTATAGCCTATTGTCAAGGATAAGTCAGTATAGGGTGCAAGGAGGAACAATTGGGCACGTATAAATTGGATTTGTAAGTATGTTCATGGGAAAGATAATCTTAACACTAATCCATACATATTAGGTATTATAAATTCGGAAGTAACTCTGTCTGTCTGTATGATACCTTTTCACGCCTAAACCACTGAACGGATTTCGATAAAATTTGACAGGGAGATAGATTGCATCCCGGGGAAGGACAAAGGTAGATTTAATCCCGATATTTCCACGGGATCGACACTTATGCGGGTGAAACCGCGGGGCGCTGCTAGTATTAACATAATTAGGGAAAACGATTTTATCAGCCTATGATGATTTAGGAACAGTCCCTTGTGGTGTAGTCTTCCAAATTGCTGGCCCAGGAACGTTGCTGGTCCTGACCAGCTGGCCCTGGGAGCATGCTAAAGCATGTTAGTCTAACAGTAACTGATCCTTAAAATACATATCGTTAATAACTTTAAAGTTCCGACTGCCAGGACACAGACCAGGGGGCCTAAAAAGGCCACTTTGGAGAATCATAAAAGGATAACATTATGAATCGTAATATGGCGAAGACAGTCCGTGTTTTTCTTTTTTTAGCTGCACTAAGTAGGTATAATCAAAGAGATTGGGATTGGATTTGGATGGGATTGATTGGTATTTTAGCACAGACAAAAAAAAAATAACTGAAAAATGCTTCACCAATGGAATTTGATACGATTAACTGTCCATTAATTGTGTTATCCTTTTATGATTCTGCCAAAGTGGCCTTTTATGGCCCCCCTCCTCTCTGTGAGATGAAGTGGGCCAAAGTGATCCTTGAAAGTTTTAAGAAAATCAATTAAAAACTTACCGTCTTTCCATCTTCGCTAAGTGTATGCAGCCATTTAAATAGTAGATTAGCGAATTCTTCATCATAAAACATGTCACCAATCAGAATTGTATCAAATTCTGAACAGCGGTCGCCAACCAAGTTTGTAGTACTTGTCTCGAAAGTGACGTCATTCAGATTAGCATTTATTTCTGTAGCGGTAACGGCATCTGTGAACATGAACGGTAATTTCCACTATGCATTCAAGTGGGGATGTAGCTCAGTGGTAGAGCGTTCGCTTTGCATGTGAAAGGCCCCGGGTTCGATCCCCGGCATCTCCAAACTTTTTGAATTTATTTATTTATTTTATTAAATTTCAGGTGAAGTTCCTTCGTTAGTTTGCTGTTCTTGAATCTTTTATTAAATTAATCTCGGTAAAAACTTTTTACATTTGAATCGGTTCAAATCTAAATTCAAGTTTAATACTTTAAGTTTACTAGTATTCGGTAAATTAGGTAAGACGAGGCAAACTTACAGTCATCAATGTCGTTGGCCACCACTTTCTTGGCTCTCATTTTAGCTGCAGCAATGCTTCCCGCTCCACAGCCACAACCGACGTCCAAAACTTTACGGTTTTTGACCAAATCGCTATTATCTAGGATGAATCTGTAACAAAGAACATGTTAATTATTTAAATATGTTTTTTCTGCCGGTGAAAGTATAATTCATTAGTCATTAAATTCCTATAAATCAATTGAAAATTAAAAACATCGAGACAATTTCATTTATTAGTAACAGCGCCATCTACTGCGTAAGCTTGTAACTACTAACTAAAGTAGGTCACTAAACAGCAACATGCCGCTAAAAACTTTCAACGCTGTTTCGATAGCGTGCCCGATATCTAGATGGCGCTAGACGCTCTTGAATAAGTTTGAGTTCGAGGTTACAATGGCAATTAAAACAAAGATAAAATTACGGGCATTAGAATGATTTCTGCAGTGTATGTGTGAATTAAAGTATGGTTCCAAGTCATCAGATATAACGGCTGACTAGATTTATTTCAGGAAATGATAACTATTTAAGTCCCCTAAGAATCCCCTACATTACATAGCCTGCTTGCAAACCTCGAGCTTGGGCCTCTGCCGTAATGTCAAAGACAAGGTTGGACACCATAAATATGAGTATGGTGGGTGTATTGCACATGTCCATAATTCTCCGTTTATGACATACCTATTGAACGATCTCCCTAAAAGTATTTTAAGAAAGGTCTTCAAAGTTCAATAAAAGATCTAAGTACCTATTAGTACAGATTTTTTTTTCCAAATAGCTCCCTGATACCCACTCCCTTTTCTCAGAGGACAGAGTTTGTCCAAAAGAAGGCCTTTACCCTTCAGTGGCATAAAACCGATAAATTATAGTCGAAAAACAATTCCTAATTGCGTCAAAACGTAAAGTCCTACAATTATTATTAATTGTTTGCTACTACGTTGCATAACATTATAATGAGGATCAAAACAATGACCGTATTCATGACTGAATTTAATGAAACAGGTTTGTTAGGTGTAAGTAGATACAATAAATGGCAATTACATTTGCCAAAATTCACTAACAATTGGACACTATAGAAACTATTGGAGCTAATATCATAGATTCAGAACAGAATGAATTGTTCGCGGAAGCAGTTCTTGGCAATTATCAACTTCACAGTTCGATTTTAATGATGTTTGCAAGTTCTTCGAATCAAAAACCGTGTTAAAATTACTGGAACCAGAAGCTAAATTGGGGTTTGTCCGGGGTTTTGGGATTCTTAGAAAAGCCGCTAATGATAACCGAAAGCTTATACAGAAATACAATGGAGGAACTTTTGAACAAATTTATGACTGTATTCAATTATATTATAAAGGAAAGTACCTACATACTGAGCGACGTTTGTATTGTTGCGTTGTTATTACAAAGTACTTCTGCGATAGATAATACGGAACGTATGACACAGAAAGAGATAGCTATCTGTAGTGTGTTGCTCGCTGCTTATAGCGGACAAATGAAACTACAACAATTGTCTGAATTTGTCTCTATAATAAATAATATCATTGACTGTAGGTATTGGCATTTTGGCAAAAGTCTGTACCAGTTGTATGTACTCTACCTATGTTTTTCCGTCAAAACAGAAACCACACTTTTAACCACAGGTACTATTAGCTATTCTGTGCCACAAGGTGATAGTGGCCTAATTTACTGAACATAAAGGTAGGGTACCTATATGCTTAGAAAGATGATTTGAGGATGTGTGAAAGGCGACTAACAAAAGGCAGACGTGAGTGGAACCGCCGCCCATGAGCGGACGTTCTAAAAGGACACAATAATGACCTTATTGGTGACGTTACCGACGTTATTGGGAAGGAAGCGTGAGTTTATCTTTATTTGTAAAGAATTTTACATGAATACCAGAATTTTACATGGAGCGACTGCAGCCCAGTTACTGGGTAATACGATACCCCTTGGTAAGACTGGTTGTCAGACTTTCGGGCTTCTGACTACCCGTAACGACTGTCAAAGATCCACGAATGACAGCCGGGACCAACGGCTTAACGTGCTCGCCGAGGCTCGGAGGGGTCTTGGTATGCGAAAATGGTCACCCATCTACGGACCAACCGCGGCAAGCGTAGCTTAACCTGAGCCGCACGGGCCCCTCCTGGCACATGTCCAACCCCGAGCTAACATTGAGAGTTCGAAAAATTCCTAGAAATAGACATTTAGTAAGTATTTTCCAGTATTCAGCTTCAGACTAATCTAGTTATACTAAGAATCCTCCCTTGAGGGGGCAGTGACGTCACCACCCCCACGGGGGAGGTTCTGCGAAAACAGATATAATACTGCGGCTGAGTTTTCTTTGAATTTCACGGATTGTTTGCGTTCCTGGGATTTAGGTTATAGTTTCTGTGAACGTTTATGTCTAAGTACCAGAATTCTCGTGAATTTAGAAACGTTCAGTCTGGGGGCCTAAAAAGGCCACTGTGGCTTAACGGTTAACTGTCCATTATGTTATCCTTTTATGATTCTTTATAAAAGGATAACATAATGGACAGTTAACCGTTAAGTTAATCGTATCGAATCCCATTGGTGAAGCATATTTCAGTTATTTTTTTTGTCTGTGCTAAAATACAAATCAATCCTATCCAAATCCAATCCCAATCTATTTAATACCTACGTAGTGCAGCGAAAAAAAGAAAAACACGGGGACTGTCTTCGCCATATTACGATTCATAATGTTATCCTTTTATGATTCTCCAAAGTGGCCTTTTTAGGCCCCCTGAGCTTAGTCTTAATCTGTCAAAAATACCTCTATTTTCCCTATATTTTTGACAAGTGTTTGACATTGATTGTTGCTGAGGTGTGATGCCGTTTGTCGATTGTCTGTGTGGTGCCGGACTTAAAGAATAGCACCACCCCTTACTTCCCGTGGGTGTCGTAAAAGGCGACTAAGGGGCGTACAGGAGAATGGGCAGCAGCGTTCTCTATGCATTCCACCACCATACCATACTGCGATCGCCAACCCGCCTGCCAAGCGTGGCGATTATGGCAAACCCCCTCCTTTTGGGGGAGGCATATGTCCAGCAGTGGACGTCTTCCGGCTGAAATGATGAGGTGTGTTTGCGACCAACGTTTCTAAATAATTACGGGCATTGCCTTCAGTTGTGCGATTTCATCTTTATCTGTTTTGGGGATATTTGCTTTAGACTTTAAGAGGATTATTTATCTGATTAAATTTTATGATGCGTCTGTACGGTAATCTCTGCAAATACGTAATGCCTCGTACAATATTGCTTGTATTGTGTAGATAGTTTGGTTTGTAATGTAATGTGTGTTTGTGAGGGTGTGTGGGGGTGGGGGTGTGTGCATGTGGGGTGAGTATGTGTGTGGGGGTCTGTGAGGGTGTGTGTAGAGTGTGTCGTGGAGTTTCTTGTCTGTTCATTTGAATAGAAACCTACTACGCTTTGGAGTGGGCAATTAGCTTCATCTTTCTGACTGATCGACTGCTCGCCAATCAAAAATGCCTGTAAACGGTTTATTTGAAATTAATTTTGAGTTTGAGCATAGCAACAACGAATCATCTTAATTTGACCCACGTGTACAGACTGCAGACCTTACCAGGACCGACGGCCTTCGCGGGTCTTTGACGAGCTTGCGACCTCTCGTCTGGCATTCCGGGTCAAGGACACGACCGCGCGGCTTCAGGTCACGACCTCGAATGAGAGTGAGTCACCTCGGGGGTTGAATCATCTTGTTTGAACCCCGCTGTCAGCTGTTTGTTGTGGCAACAGCACTACGGTAGCCGGTAGCCGGTACAGTCATTACGGTAGGGTAACTAATGAGTTTGTAATGAGTCAGTTAGTGTTGTTATATAATAGATTGTGTAGTGTTTACTTAAAACTTGTATCAGCTTATACTTGAGTGACTACTGCTGAACAAATTATGTGTTGAAGTAGACCGCAATTCAGGAAAGAGTATCAAATCACCAAGTTTGAGGCCGACAGAGCTATTATAGGAGATCTTCTTCATCGTGTCGCTGGCACAACAGTTTATAAAATGGTGGCCCTCATTTTCGTTACTTTTCTATTGCGTCGGTGTTTGACAACTGTCAAGTGTTGCTAGGGTAAACTTTGAATCTGCTAAAGGAGATGTTTAATTTTCGGCCATAAGATGTACCTACATTTATCGAAAAATAGGGAAAAATACCACGAATTGAGCAAAAATATTCTTTCTTGCATTTAAGCCTGATTTGTTGTGCACAAAGAGTTATAGTTTTTCAAGTTATTGCCATATTCTATGCAACATGGCGTCATCGTTTGCATTGACTGCTTTCGTTCTAAAATCATGTCACATGAAAACATAATATTATCACGTAAACGTTAAATATGAAAGGTATGTGTTCCTGTACTATTAATAATAATTATTATTCTCATAAACATCTGTTCCGACTAATAATAAGCAAATGTGACGATTTCATCGTTAAAAATTAAATAAATATTTATCCTACTTTTCTGAGGTGTACTGCTGAACGAAATATTCAAAATGACATTTTGTTTTTTGTTGAGTGTCACGTCAGTGTCAGTGAGTCAGTCTCGTTCGTCTCGACTTTCGTGGCTTTTGGTGTTCTTTCACGTTTTCTCATTTATTTTTTATTTCCTACGATTTTGGCTTTGTTTAACGGTTTTGCAGATTGCAAACGAAAATAATCAGTTCTAATAAACATCAATTTCTAGGTTAAGTAAACGTCATTTCTACAACCTGTCATGGCTGTCATGTAACTCACGACAAACGTCAAACATTTTTAATTTATACTATGTGCATAAAAAGCATTTGATATTACGAAAAACATGTTACTTTATTCTATTTAGGGGTTAGTTTCCCAGCTTTTCTAAAAGGTACATGTTATGGCCTGAGCCCCTTATAAAAATGAAACATCTCCTTTCAAGTTTTGACAATAAATATCAATAAGGTACCCCCCCCGTACTACCCCATCTCGATATGTATATCGTGACTAGCAGCGCCCCGCGGATTCACCCGCATAAGTGCTGATCTCGTGGGAATTTCGGGATAAAAGCTATTCTATCCTATAATTATATATAAGGTAGGGTCGCCATGAGGTGTGGGGGGTTCCGGAGGCGTTAAATAATAAACGAGTGTTCAGCGCAAAGTTCCCTTTAATACTGACTCTCTAATCTTACAGTAATGCCTTATGTTATAATATATGCTACTACATAATTATAGGTACCACTCCACAGTCCAATCTCTATACCTACCAAACATCTAAATCGGTTCAGCGGTTTAAGCGTGAAAAGTTAATTAACATACAGACAGACAGATAGACAGAATTACTTTTGAATTTATAATATTAGTACCTATTAATATGAAAATATATCACCAACCGGCAGATTTAGAAAAAAAAAAATTAAGTAAGTACACTAGCATAGCTATCACATCATAGCAGCATATATTCACAATCATCCGATAAGCAATATCGTATCGAAAATGACACAGCCATTTCGATAACCTAATTCGCTTTGGACCCTTTTTAAGAGGGTTTACGCCGAACACACACATTTCATACAAACTATCAAGCCCTTATTTTTCGAAATGAATGAACCGATTTTAATGAAACTTCATATGCATAAGCAGGATACAAAGGTCTAAAAAGTTAGTAGAAAATATTTTCAAAAAATAGTGTTACAGCCAAATTACACCGATTTTAAATTTTCCATAGAAACAGAGATTTCCAGTTATCTTTTTTTAAACAAGACATTTTGAAAATGTTTTCTACTCACTTTTTAGACCTTTGTATCCAGCTTATGCGTATGAAGTTTCATTAAAATCGGTTGGTTCATTTCGAAAAATAAGGGCTTGAAAGTTTGTATTGAATGCCGTTCGGCGTAAACGCTCTTAAACTGAAAAAAAATCGAGTTTGGCCTTATGAATAGTGTTTAAAGGACTCCTACGATAACATTGATCGATGTTCGATACGGTATGAAAGTGCATCGACTGTTTGTAAATAGCTGTGCAGTTTTCAAATCTATCCAAACGCAATGGTAGCCAAGATAAGCACTGTTATCCTGTTATCTGATATAATAGACGCCATCACGCCAATCAGCTTATCTAAAGGCTTACGCAGACCGGGACGGCATGGCGAGGGATTTTGCCGTCAGTCAGCGCACACTAGCCGCTTAGATACCGCGGCATTCCAGCGGCTTCCCTGCTTCTCTACCTCCGCCGCCTCACCCCGCGATATGTCACAACGAGCGCCGGAGTCCTTGGCATGCCGTTGCGTACCGCAGGACGCCACGGCATCCCGCCGCGGGAGCTCGTGGCGCCTCTTTGAATGCCGTGCAATGAAATCCCTCTCGATGCCACGGCATCATTTTAAAGCATAGCAATTTATGTCGTATTTCTTTATCGATACGTTTGAATGTCCATTAGTAAAAGTTTAAATCACTTATTACACTGCCGTCCCGGTATGTGTAGGCCTTAATGAGACTCATCAAATTCGTAGTATTGTCCAGCATGGTAGCACGCCGTTCACACATGGGCCATAAGTGGTGCAGCTGTTCTAAGAGTGATCAACCTAAGACGTAATGATACACTTGACTACCGCAGTGAATCATACTAAGGAAAACAGGTAGTAATACTTATGAGGAGTATCAGACACTTTCAGAGAGTTATTTATAGTTTTGAATTGATGAAGTAATGTGTCATTTAGTTTATTTGTGTACGTAACAACTACCTAATGTGGGGGTCACATGTCCCTAGCTACACCACCTTATCCTAGTGGAAAAAGCGCTGGTTATGTCACGAAAATCTAGATAAGAAAGAAATTTAGGAATTTTCTAGTCACTGGCACAGAGTTAACCCGTTATGTCCCATAAACCACATTAAGGTTCAGATTGATTATTTAACTATTGTGTCTATAGTCCCGACTTTTAATTAGCTGCAGTAAAATGTCACTTCTTAGTAACTCATTTCGGACTGAGTTTATAGATATGCATGTCAAATAAGTTTCGTTTGTTACACTGTTCTGTACTAGAAAAACAAGATTTGGTTGATGGCCGCGAAAAAACAAAAAGACGCCAATTTCAGTCATTTAAGTAACACATAAGCTGTCATTTTACTGCAGCTAATCAAAAGTCCGACTATACTTTGTGGACACTGAAAGTAAAGACGTATTCCACATGGGGCACCCGCTTAAATGGCACCTGGGGCCCTAGTCTGCTATTTTTATAAATTCGTCATTCCAACACGATCCCACCACCATCCCATTGTCATTTTGCTAAAAGTTCGTAATCTGCTAAATTCATAATGGTTGATCATTGGTCGGTCAATGGCACAGAAATTATACGATACTCGTAACGAATTAAAAGCAATGACTGCACAATGACGTTTTAATGGTAGATTACTGATCAAAGGAACTGTCAAAATTTTTGCAGATTACCGCGTAAGTCAGCATAATTCATTTTTCATTATGTACGAGATTACCATTCTATGCCATTTCTTTCAATGGAATGTCAGTGGTTGACCATTGGAAAGTCTTAATGACGCCATTAATTATATTAGTAGATTACCAAACTTGTCAAAATCAACAATTATGAAATCAATGATAGACCATTCTGACACTATTGTAATAGCAGACTTGAGGCCCTGTGTGAATGCACCTGACACACAGCGGTACCTACATTCACTCAGGTGCCATTTAAGCGGGTGCCCAATGTGGAATACGTCAAAGTAAACACACACAGCACAGCAGCATTACTTTGTGAACAGCTTATAAGGGTAGGTACAGATTGGTGAAGCGTATCATGAAATGTAACACAAATGGATCGTCCAAACGCAGTGCAACATGAAATGAAGAATGGATGAAGAGTATTAGTACTCTGAAAACTGTCGGACAACCACCCAGTATAATATCTTTTATTTGACACTCATCTGCCTAGCCTTTTCCCAACTATGTTAGGATAGGTTTACAGTCTAACCGGATGCAGCTGAATACCAGTATTTTATATGGAGCGACTGCCTATCTGACCACAAACCAGTAACTGGGTAACAACACGATACTGGACTGGTTGTCCTTTTAGGCTTCTGACTATGACTAAGTACGACTGAAAAAGATCTACGAATGACAGCCGGGACCAACGTGCACGTGCTTTCCGAGGCACGGAGGGGTCTCGATACGTTATAATTGGTCACCCATCCACAAACCGACCGCAGCAAGTGTTGCTTAACCATCGATCGACCCGCGCGGCTGGTATTATTTAGCGATGAGCCTATTGTACTGAAAATTATGTTATCCTTATCATAGTAAAGCTTATTCCTTATCTGATGCCCCAATTTCATTAATCAACTACAACGCGGTCACATTAACTTGACGCTTGGCGTTGATGACGTCATTTTGGTAATATACTTAAATATACCTAATAAAAAATATAATTAAAACAACAACAGAAAACTAGTCAAATTATCGACGCGCGTATCGGTAACGAAGACAAAGACAAAGGGCTAACTCTTGTTGGGCGAGCTAAGGAATGCGGGCCTCGCATTCCAGAGATGCGTCAAGTTATTGTGACCGCGTTGTATGTGTGTGTTCAAAACATTACCGTACTCCGAAATATGACTCACCGGCTCACCGCACTACTATCCCGAAATTCTCCTGAGTGACTCATCGCGCTCTATCCTTGTCTTTTAACCTGGAATAATTGTGCTGTCTCTCTTCATTCAATTTGCCTACAGTGTTTTGTCTCGCTCGAGCGAATTGTAGATACCAATGTTTCTGTCTCTTTTCAACGTGGAATGCGGTTTATTATTCTCAATGAGCTTTCTTCCTTTCGGTCATATCTATAGTCATGGTATAATATAATAGTTTACCTGAGGTTTTGTTGGCCAAAATTCTGTAATTTTGGGCCACCGATTGAGAACAAAAATAACTCAATCGTTCTTTTGTTATCTAGCTCATAGAGAAAATACAAACTAACAAGCTATAACTTGTTCTATGAAGAGCCCATGCTTTGTCCTTTTGGTATCTTTCTTTTGTGTGTGTGTCCATATTTTTTGCGAAATATTATTATTTCCATTGATAAAAGAGAACGACTTTGACTTATAATAATATTACCTGTTCTGTTACAATAGGTTTGAATAAAAACATTGAATGTCGTCTTTTCTAAAAAGGTAAATGTAGTAAATAGACATGAATCATTAAAATGAGCGCAGGTGATTGGAATTATGGAAGAGCTTTCTGCTGCTTTCTTTAGAAATACCTAAGCATCACCTTTGTAGGTATTTCTCTGTTCCTTTCGTCTTGTCAAAGGCAATTTTATTTCAAATAGGCACATAAGAGGCCCTTTTGAACGTCTTTGTATGTTTAGGTATAGATCTGTGTACATAAATTGTTAAATAAATAAATAGTATAATTATTATACTATGTTTACAGTATCTTGGTAATATATTTTCTGAATTGAAAAGAACTGCGTCTACTTCCATAAATTAAATATTTTTATCCGTTCTTTCACTTTGCCACAAAATTCATAACTTAGTACCTCTACCTATTTACAACGAGCCATCGTGCCCACTCTTTTGTTTTATTGTTCTCCGAAGTTGAGCTAGCAGGTCGAATCAGTGCCAAATTATCAGTCAACAATGGGTGATTGCTGTTCATCTCCTTTTAAACTCGTTTGTTTAAAAGTCCGTTAAGGTTGTGATTACAAAAGACAGTAGATACAACAATAATTAGATAGGTTACAATATAATACAATTATTAATTATAATTTATATCTATTATTATATACAAGGTGTAACGGAAAGGGGGTATCAACCCTGAAGGAGGTTAATGTGCTAATGAACCCATAGAACATAATAGGTTGAAATATGAAATAAAATTTTTGACAGTAATAGCAAATCAATGATTTAATACAATTATTAATTATAATTTATTATATTTTAGGTAAACAATTATCTTACTAAGTACTTATTTACATAGTAATAGCAAATCAATGATTTACTATTACTATGGGAGGTACACAATTTATTTGTCATATTTCGACCTATGTTCTTTGGAGAAAGTTGTTCAGTTTCATGAGCACATTCACCTCCTTCAGGGTTGATAACCCCTTTCGTATAATACAATTATTAATTATAAATATTATTATTATTATTATTTTAGGTAAACAATCCTCTTACTAAGTACTTATTTACATAGTTACTTTTTCATTTGTCCAAGCGTTCTAAAGTTTCTGCCTCCCCCATGGGACGAGAGTTTATGTATTTAATTATCTACATAATTTAAAGTAGCGGTCACAACAGTTGTTAAAAACTTAAAAGAAACTTAATACAGCATGTCAAAATGCGATTCCATATAAAATATCAATGTAGACCATGTCTGCACTATGAATAGACCAGAAAAACCCTTTGCATGAGTCACTGACATCTAAAATGTTGCCTCGAAAGTAATCTTTAAAACTGTATAATTAAGGTTGTAGTTTCCATAACACCCTTTTTTTAAATGATAAATTAACGACAGTTACTAATTAAAATAATACTTATAACGATCACTTTAAGATTTATTTTTAAATACACCTTATTGAAATTCCATTCATTGCATTCTTTCAATGGCCACGCGCATACAAAGTATCGATTTTCTTAATGACAACGTCCATCGATATTACAAAAACAAATATGAATCGTTATGAGCATACGCTTAAGAGATCAATAATCGCTGGGTTTTTCACGACCAACGGGAAAATTCATCACTATTCATGATTTTCCAAATTACTTATGTATACATATATTTTTGTAGTGAATGAAATATCGTAGATTTTGTATTTGTCACCTGATTAACATAATCAGCCTATAATGTTCCCACTGCTGGGGCAGAGGTCTCTTCTCTATGAAAAAGAGTGGGCCATAATCCACCACGCGGGCCCAGTGCCAGTTGGTAGATGTCACGTCTTCGATTTTTTGGTTCTAGGACATGTCGATTTCCCCTCGACGTTTACCTTCACCGTTTTGAGAGCAGTGGTGATGAAATAATTTACATACATAAAGTAAAGCGCCTGTCTGGGTTCGAACCTACGACCTACAACTCGTAAGTCGCGGCCGTTCCCACTAAGCCACCACTGCTCATGTCACTTGATTGGCTTTATTGAATACTAGCTTCCGCCCGCGGCTTCGCCCGCAAGTTATATCGATAAAAACTATCCTATGTCCTTCGCCGGGTTGCAATCTATCTCTCTGCCAAATTTTATCGAAATCCGTTCGGTGGTTTAGGCGTGAATAAGGTAACATACAGACAGACAGATAGACAGACAGAGTTACTTTCGAATTTATAATATTGGGATGGATGGATGCGTTGGATGCGGGAAGCACAGGACCGATCGAAGTGAAGGTACTTGGGGGAGGCCTATGTCCAGCAGTGGACGTCTTTCGGCTGAAATGATGAATGATTAGTATGGATAATTGCACGACTGTCGGGCATAATATCACAAAATACAATAGATAATATCCTGCCTGTCCATTCTGTAAAAATCTCAGTGACCTGTCAATAGTGTTGTAGCGGTATCTACAACGCCACATGCAAACTACGCGTCATACTGACGTCACGCAAAATCCTGCATCTCTTGGTCGGAGGATCCGCCCTTTTCTATGGAGGATGAGTGAACTTTACACCCTGTTCCTCATACCTCTATAGTGTCAATCCCTAGCTTCAGTTGGAATAACAACTCGTTTCAAGATAACTGCAACTGCACCTACGTTTTCACGGAGAGGTTTTTACAGGATAGGCCGGCTGGATTCGATTTTCAGATCAGATAAAGTGTTGTTGGGTTTTTCATCAGGAGCAATCAAGAACATGTAGTGTGTCATCATAATTTCAGCCGAAGACGTCCACTGCTGGACATAGGCCTCCCCCAAGCACCTCCACCTCGACCGGTTCTGAGTTTCTCGCAACCAACGGGTCCCTGCGGCCTTTACAAGATCGTCGGACCACCTTGACTTTTTAATTTTGTTCGTGGAGATTAATTTCTGACATTAAATAATATTATGTTATGATGATTGTATTGTGGAAAACGTTTTTATAGCTTTGACATTTTATTTCTACTTACTAAATTGATTCTGAGTATTTTGCATGCAATTGATACACGATGTATAGCTAAACATGTGGACGATATTATATTACCAAACTGTTACCTTTATACCATGTTTAAGGCAAATAAAGACTTAACTTAACTTAACCTTGTGGGAGGCCTTCCAACGCTACGTGTTCCGGTACGCGGTCGCCACTCCAGAACCTTTCAGCCCCATCGGCCATCTGTTCTGCGAGTAATGTGCCCTATATAATTATATAATGTAGTATAGCTAAAACACTTTGAAAATCTGATAATTGATTTATATTCACTCTGATGGTAAAATGGTGTTTCATTAAAAACAAAAACAATTTACCTAGCGTTTTCGCAACTACGTTGAGGTCGGCTTCCAGTCCTACCAGATGCAGCTGAATACCAGTAGGTATTTATTAACATGGAGCGACTCCATATCGAAACTCCACAAACCAGTAAAAGACTTTTGGGCTTCTGACACCTGTAACGACACTCAAAGATATACGAATTATAGCCGGGACCAACGGCTTAACGTGCTTTCCGAGGCACGGAGGGCTCTCGGTATGTAAAGATGGTCACCCATCCACAGACGAACCCCGGCAAGCGCAGCTTAACTTGATCGATTGACCCGTGCGGCTGTTATTACTTTGCCACACGCCCCGATGTATTCTGGTAAAATTCTTACTTACGAACGTAACTCAGACGTAATAAATTAATTAATTACGTTATTATTTATACGTAATTACGTTACTTATCAACGGCTTAACGTGCTTTTCGAGGCAGGAAGGGGTCTCGATATTAACATATCTTTCTCTATTTATACAGGGTTGTTGAAACCTGAAATCGCGAAAAAAAATCAGCTGTTCCCTACATTTTGACGAGATATACGAACATAAATGTAGGGAACAGCTGATTTTTTTTTCGCGATTTCTGGTTTCGTCCCATAGTAAAAGTTGTTCATAATGATGAGTACAATGACCTCTTAAGAGGTTGTTAATGTTTTACCAATAACCCTGTATAACTGATGTTCACCCATCCACGAAACGACCCCGGCAAGTGTAGTTTAACCTTCGATCGACACGTTCGGCTGTTATCATTTAGCCAGGAGTCCCTCTATCTGATGATATATGAGTAATAGCTGATAGCAGCACTACTGTTTAATTTGTTATTGTATGTTTACCTCTAATCAATCAGTATTATAACTACACCACATAATCATATCGAAGAATGTTTGTTATACCAGGAAAGGTAGTTGGCATAGAAATTAAAATGACTCATAGCAATTGTATGAATGTCAAATGAAAAGGTTGTCGTGTCCAAAGCAATAATACATGGACAAATTACTGGTTACTAGTTAACTATGAAATTCTATGTAGATCATTAGCTCTATATTTTAATATTCACCCCGAAATTTCTGGACGAGGTAGGCTGAGGTTGTACCGCCAGTGTTGATTCATCATCATCAACCTACAGCCGTTCACTGCTGGACATAGGCTTCTCCTATTCTCAATTCTTTATTGCGTACCATAATGTTTATAGTTTCGGCTTTTCCTAGCTGACTGATTCCTAGGAAGAAATGCCGAAACAAACTAAGGGGTCATGGTCTCTTTTAAAGTCAAAACATTATGTTTTTAGGATTTTATTAATAATCTTTCTATCAACGAAGTACTTACTTAAATGAATTCTGAAGGCCAATTCAATCGAAAACGTTCAATATCTACTCGCAATCTCATCTCAGCATCAATCAAAGTTTTGATATTGATTGTCACCTATTTTTTTGATCTGAGGTCAGACTAGTCAAAAATGTGGGGAAGTATGACAGTTATAGACTGTGAACGTTCTTAAAATTACGAGAATTGCCCCTCTGGTCACTAGCTTATGAGAAAGGTGCATTTTGAGAAAGGTACGTTTTGAGAAAGTTGCATTTTGAGAAAGGTACGTTTTGAGAAAGGTGCATGTTGAGAAAGGTACGTTTTGAGAAAGGTGCATTTTAGGAAAGGTACGTTTTGAGTAATGTACGTTTTGAGAAAGGTACGTTTTGAGAAAGGTAACTTTTGAGGAATGTACGTTTTGAGACGTCACCTTACCTTCAAAACGTACCTTTGTTTTGAAAAAGGTGCATTTATAGAAAAGTACGTTTTGAGTAAGGTAGGTACATTTTGAGAAGGGTGCATTTTGAGAAAGGTACGTTTTGAGAAAGGTAACTTTTGAGAAATGTACGTTTTGAGAAAAGTTCATTTTGAAAAAGGTGCATTTGTAGAAAAGTACGTTTTGAGAAAGGTAGGTACGTTATGAAAAGGGTGCATTTTGAGAAAGTTACGTTTTGAGAAAGGTGCATTTTGAGAATGGTACGTTTTGGGTATGGGGTGCATTTTGCCAAAGGTAAGTACATTCTGCGACTGAACGTTTGACAATCCAAAAATGTCTGTGAATGGTTTAATTGAAATAAATGCTTTGAGTTTGAGTTTAAATGACCTAAATTCGTTGGTCTTCCCCACATTTTAACATCATCTGCTTCGCAGAATGTTCCAAAGTGTGCAATATTCCCCTCGCAAGTAACGGAACTGTTCATAAAGTCCCCGGAGAAATTACCCAAACCGCAGGATGTAAGACTAAGAGCAAATAAATAACGACCGGAGCTTGAGAAGTAGGCATAGACGCCAGAACATCAAGCTAAGTATATATACTACAATCTGTCAAATTTCTATAAATAGATTTTCTACTTTATCGCTAATAATAATAATAATAAACCATTTATTATCAGGTAACAAGGACCCATAGATACATACCTTAACCTAAGTATACATAATAATATAGTAACAATTTTGTTAGTAAATAAAACTTAATAACTATGTTAGTATCACTTAGTTGCACTAAGTCTTTGTGCGTTCTGGTGGCACTTGTCCGCGAAAGCGGCGGAATACCACATCCTGCGGCCAAAAGCTTTCTTCCATCACCAGGTGCAGGTAGCATGTTGGTATGCGCACCACGAACGCCTTGAAGTTGACGTTGCGGTGCGACTCCAGTAACTGCACCCTCGGTGTGTACCTCGTCTTCTGGCGCACGTACTCCACGATGTTCTCCGCCGTAGTGGTGTAGTGTAGGCGGGAGATGTACACCGGTGTGTTCGGCTTTGCGGCACGCAAGCTGACTTCGGGCTCCGTAGGAGCTTTGCCGCAGCGGTTCTTGTTCGTTCGTGACCGGCGCTTCCTCCTTTGCACCGTCACGAAACCCTCATCATCAGCCCTGTTCGGTGCCTTTTGTGGCATGGGCTTCCTACTTGGAGCTCCTGGGGCACTCGCGGTGACGCTAGCGGATTCCATTTTTTGGGGCTTCGCCAGGGCTGCAGACACTGGCAGCGGGACGGGACGAGGGGCTCGGGCGGCGTTGCGTGGAGGAGCCGCGATGACGGGTGCGGGGCTGCGGTGCGCGCGGGCGGGGCGCTCTGCAATCTCAGCAAACGACGGGTGCGCTGGCGACGAAACTGCTGACGCCGAATTTGACGACGATAAATCGAGGCCGGCTCCGCGACACATGTTTACGTTAGATGCATCGACTGATGACCTAGTTACCGCCATACTGTTGCGCAACTCGGTAAATTCTTTGCGCAAATCTATGACGGTGTTTTGGGATGCATCTAACTTCGCTAGAACATCCGCGAGGCGGGCCTTCAGAAAAACAATGTCCTTCAGAAGGCTCGTTACATCGACGTGGTCGAAGGTGACGGGTGGCAGCTTTTGCAGATCCTTCGCCACAAACGTCGGCACGTCGTCCGGGTCGGTCTCCTTGAGCAGCGTGATAATATCTTGCAGGCATCTCTTAGTCCCGTCACGCCGGCGGGACACCATCTGGTCGCGCTTGTTCAGCACACTAAACAACAACAGCTTGGCAGCAGCTATGTCCTCCTCGCTGAAGTTCGTTGAGCAGATTTGGACAGCGGATACCTCGTCCATCACATCCAGCTTCTGCTGCAGGAACGCCAGCAGCTCATTCGCCACAAGTTCATTACTCATGGCGAAAAAAGAATTCGAGCGACAGCTTGCGCCGCGCTAGTCAAAACACAGAATATGCAAACACGTGCGCATCGGAACGCGGCACAAGCGAGACTGATGCGGCTAAATCATTAGGTTCAAGATTGATTGGGAAAAGACAATGAGTAAGTACGTAATTAGTCATCCTTTGCAACAATCCTGCCAGGCTTGTTTCGTTCCAGTGTAAGTTTGATTCTATGGTTATCGATCATCATCCTCTTTCTGCCCTTGTCACAATTTAGTCTTGAGGGTGGTGCACCCTATCTATCCCTAGGGTAGAAAAATAGAAATATTTCGTCGGTTAGGTATCAAAATAAAAATATCTGCTGTTTTACAGAAAAGTGTTGAAACCTACGCGATCAAAATGTATGGCAGTACAATTTTAAAACGGCAATGTGGCCTGCTACCCGTATATGGAAATCTTCGATATTCAGTAAAACACTCAGCACAAGTCGTTTGATTCATGCATAGATATACAACATTTTTTTTAGTATATGCGAAACCCGAAACACGTGTCTAGTATTTTATGTAAAGAATCTGTATCATGAAAAATCACAAAGTTAAAAGCTTGTTAAGTTACCTGTTTGTCCGTACAAAAACATGCTCACCCACGCCGCTCGCGCCGCGCCGTCTTGCGCTCATTGATAATATAATTGTAATTGTACCTAGGTATTTTGGATTTCGGAGATTGCATAACCTACTTAGTGTCGCTCGGTGTCCAACTTTTAACCTTTTTTAATATTTTTGGGACAAAATATAACACTGGGTAAAAATTATTGGAATCGATTCAGTTACTTATTCTGAACAAGCTATATTCAGGTTTCGCATATACTAAAAATAACGTTGTATATGAAAGAAGATTTAACTTTTCTATGGAATCAAGCGTCCAAGTCTAACAGGTTTCTACAAGGCCAAGATAAGAATAACTCGGGAACATTTCTGTTGATCAACATTGCGCCACTTCAGTTTATTCAACTGCGCGTAATTCCCCCGTTTGTGCGTACAGTTGGTATTAATACTTTGAAGCGAGGTAAACTCCCGCGCACTGCTCAGTGTTGCCCATATTAATTAATGTTTATAGCTTGGGTTTTGCTCTTATCGCGTTTTCCTGTGCGTTAAGAATGAGGACAATAGATTACTTAATGTTTGTTTTGATTATTGGAACGTATTGACATGTTTATGATATTTTTGAGATAAGAATTGAAGAGTGATTAAATACTTACTAATTAAAAATTATCTTTTTTAATGAGAGACGCCCAGGGAAAGACCAGAAATATTGGCATGTTACAGTTTAATATTCCCCCAAAGTACTTACCTACTTATATAATTTTTATCCACATTTATACTACATATGTATACATATTTATATTTATTTTTTTTATATTTGTTAGGTATTTATATTTCTCCAGGTCTCGTTTTAATAAACGAGTCCTGGAGAACTGTTTATAAAAAATATAAAAAAAATATGCCGATACGCAGTCTCCAGCTCTCCACTCCAGGACTCGTTTTAATAAACGAGTCCTGGAGTGGTAGGCATAATAGGCCAGGACTCGTTTTAATAAACGAGTCCTGGAGTGGAGGCTGCGTATCGGCAAGCGTAGTGTGAGACGCCCCCCCTAATTGGACCTCAAAAAGATGGCTGGGACGGGCTGGACGCGGAAGACGGAGGACAGAGTGTTGTCTGCTGTGGCGCAGCCTGGGAGAGGGCTATGTCCAACAGTGGACTGCGATAGGCTGAGTTGATTGACTGATTGCCCTAATAAACGTTATGATAATTAGTTGTTTATGTATGTACGCATGGCACGTGTTTGACCATCGGTTTTCCCTTTAGAGATTCTTGTTTAGTTGCCAATGTTGCCATAGCAGTCAAGGAAAATGTAGGTATGTACCTTCTTGGTAGTACTCGTACCAGTACGTCAAGGTAAGTGTGTGCGTTACTTAAGAGCGTTTACGCCGAACGGCATTTCATACAAACTTTCCAGCCCTTTTTTTTCGAAGTGAATGAACCGATTTTAATGAAACTTCGTACGTATAAGCAAAATACAAAGGTCTAAAAAGTTAGTAGAGAACATTTTCATTTCTATACATTGTCAGGTGAAAAATGGGCATCCTTCTTTTGTACATAGATTCCTTACATAAAAATACTAGACACGTGTCTCGGGTTTCGCAATTATACTAAAAATAATGTTGTATATTAGCCACGGTGGTGGTTGATTTAATAATCAACAGGAACCTCACACGAAACACAAATAAATATCAGTTCAAGCATGAGTCATACTCATCCTTCCCGGGAACTCTACGCCTGTAAACGAGCCTCACGGTGACCCCCCTTCCTCCCCAAACACCTCGTCCTAGTCAGTTCAGGAGTAAAGCTAGAGCGGGACAGAATGATTCCCGAAAAGGAAGGCAAATCGTGACTCACCCAGGAGTTATCAGGATAATACTGCTGTGACTCATAGTTCTAAGAAACGGGCTGTTTAGTACCGAAAAACTTACCTTTTTTTAGAGAAATATCGTTTTCTGTTTTTCAAACAAATTGCTGTTGCAAGAGCGCAAATGGTTTAGCATGACACTATCCACATTATCATAGTAGGTACACTAATATTTTGTTAACGATATACATAATTTTTAGTGACCATGGAGTTTCTTGCCCGTTCTTCTCCATAGACACTTACATAATATTACGCTTTGGAATCTAATAATACTTCATCTGTTCTGAATGACTGACTCTTTTGACAATTCAAAAGTGCCTGTAAATGGTTTAATTAAATAGGTAAAGGTGGCAGGGATGTCGACACGCAAGCTAAAATTGCTAAAACCATGATTTAAAAAAAAAATTCTACCGTCGAAAATTTTCGGCGGTTATCATTAAAAAAATCTGCAGTTTAATAAAAACGTGCCAACCCCACGCATACCATCACCCAAGTTCTTTTATTGGCTTATTACCTACATTTGTTCATTCAGTTTCATCCATAGAAATGTAAAAAACAGATCCATAGATTACATTTCTATGGTTTTACCAAAGCGCACATAAGAATTGAAGTGAACTTTAGAAAAATAAAGCGAGGTCCAACAAACGTGTTTACTTGTAACAATATGTCATGGGGAACGTGATCTATATATTATGGATGTAGTGCTCCATCATGAGACCACACTTTCAATCAAAATTCGTAAGATTTTGAAGGAAATTGCTAATGCATTGCTTTATGAAAACTTCGTCGTTCCAACCAACGCGAACGTAAATAACGCAACGGATGCCATTGAACTGTTAAATTTAATGGCATTGCCATTGAAAGTTTGTTAGGCAATAAATAATAGCCTCCCCGACCGTTTTCGGTCACGGTGGCCAATCTCAATGGAGATTAGCCAGGTACGCAGGAGATATTATAGTGCACAAGTGTGTGCGCAAACACAGGTGCACTGTAGTTCCTTTACTCTCATAGTCCGATGGGACGGTAATCCGACACAACCGGGGAGAGTTCAGGCGCAGGACCAACGACTTTACGTGCTTTCCGGGGCACGGGGGTATTAAACCGCCAACTTCCAAACTTCGGACTGTTACTAAAAAATTCCTAATGGAAAACCCAATAACACTTTGTCCGACCCGGGAATCGAACCCAGGACCACCGCTCAGCTGTCGCGCTTGCAACCATGAGACCAACGGGGCAGTCAATCAATCAGTCAGTCAGTTAGGCAATAACGGCCCACTGGTCAATGGTTTTAAATGTCATAGTATTACCACATTTATCACCATAATGACTTGTAAATACAAGCCATGAGTCCAATGGGGTTGCTCATCGACAAATATGACAAACTTCCATACAGGCTTTTATTCCCTATTTAACCCCTTTAGGGGGTAAATTTTCGTTATACGTAAGAAACTCTGCCATGCTTCTAGACCTAGATGAACCAATGAATTAATTAAGTTTAAAGAGTAATTTACTAAGTTTTTTATTGGGCAGAGACAAAAAAAATGTATGTATGTATCACACTAATATTATATAAAGGCGAAAGTTTGTGTGTGTGTGTGTTTATATGTCTGTTACTTCTTTACGGTCAAACGGCTGGACCAATTTTGATAAAATTTTGTATGGAGGTAGCTGACACCCTGAATTAACATATAAGGCTTTATATCCCGATATTCCCACGGGATCGACATTTACGCGGGGAAACCGCGGGGCGCAGCTAGTGTGTGTATGTATTTAAAAATGTAGGTTGACTAGTTACAAGTAAAACCTTCTTACCTTGCAGTAGCCTGTCCCCCTGGCCAGTAGAAGGCCCAGAAGGGGTCCTTAAACGGCACTTCCTCCTCCGTAGCTCTCCACAGGGGACAGTCAGGAGTGATCAACCTCAATGCCAGCTCAGGAGTCAGATGTCTGCGAGATGTTGCCGTGTGCTTCAGTATCAGGGACGCCGCTTCTTTCAGCATCTGCTTCTGGGGAGAAAAGGAAGTATCAAGTCATCATCGTCTTCCTGTCCTTGTCCCATGTGTTACTTGGTGTTGGCGCAACACGTGTTCTTCTTCCATTCTCCCCTGTCAACCGTCACGCTATCATTCACTCCCTTCTCTATCATATCATTCCTCACACAACCCATCCACATCTTTTCTTTGGGCATCCTCGCCCTTTCCGTCCAAACAATGATAATATGTGTCACTCTCTTAGTCACATGTGTTTTCTCTCTCCTGTTTATTATGTATGTTCTTTCAAACGTGGTGATCGTCTATCCATACTAATATTATAAATTCGAAAGTAAATCTGTCTGTCTGTATGTTACCTTTTCACGCCTAAACCATTGAACGGATTTCGATAAAAATTGGTAGAGAGATAGATTGCATCCCGGAGAAGGACATAGGATAGTTTTTATCCCGATATTCCCACGGGGTCGACACTTATGCGGGTGAAACCGAGTAAGAATTTTAATTTGCTAGACCTAAATTCATTTATTTTAGTCATTTAGGTCTAGCAACCCGGTACACCCCGCTGCTACCCGTTGGATGCGAGAAGCACAATGGTCGAAATGGAGGTGCTTGGGGGAGGCCTATGTCCAGCAGTGGACGTCTTTCGGCTGAAATGATGATGATGATGATGATGAAGTCTAGCTAATTAAAAATCAGTTTAGTTGCTATAGTGGTCGTAAGGAGACTGTTGAGAGTGGTGTTTCGGTCTTCGAGTCGGGTAGTGTATTTGGGATTTTAAATTAGGATTTGTACCATTTGGTATAGGCTCGCAATTTGTTATCTACTGCATGAATAACATAACTGGCGAAATGTGGGTTATCTAAACACCTCCGTTTGTGCCTCCCCTTTCCGGGAATTTAAATGTGATGTAGTTATGTTGTGATATAACAAATTACACATGGAATTAGTTCGGTAAACCCTATAAGTACATTCGTCACAGAACAATAATTGAATAACCTTCCGATTCTGCAATAAATCATAGAAACAAGTGACGTTAGTAATTGTTATTGTAAATGAACTAGTATTAAGAAGGCTGTGACGTCAGGCACATTGATCAGTCGCGAGACAGTTAGGCTCACTTTACATTGCCACGGAACGGAATAGAATCGAATTTTTGTTACGATATTGTACTAAGCAAAATGAACTTTATGTCAATAGGGTAAAGTTAAAATAAGATAAGAGCTTTTAGCTGTGGGACTTCCCAAGACTGTGAGAAAATTCTGCGGGAGACGCGCGACCTTTTTTTTTGGCTCGCATCTAGTTTGTACGTTACACAATTGACACGAAGTTAATTTTGCTTTGTTATATATCGTTACAAAAATATTCTATCCCATTCCATTCTGCGGCAATGTGAATTGAGCCTTACTGCCTTATTAGGAAGTGTGGAATATTGTACTAGATTTATTGTAATGGGTAGTTTGTACCCGTTATACGTTTCCGTTTTACCTCGGCTTTTCCTAAACGTACTTGGAACTTACAAAATTAACGCAATGCCTCCAATGAAGAAGAAATGACGCTAAAGTTTACAGGGTCCACCGTTTAGCCCTTCTTACGGAAAACATAACATAACACTGGTGTGGCGATAGTGGCGATACAGGCGATACAGTCGATACAGGCGATACAGTGGATACAGGCGATACAGTGGATACAGTCGATACAGTCGATAGAGGCGATACATTCGATAGAGGCGATACAGTAGATAAAGGCGATACAAGCGATACAGTCGATACAGGTGATACAGTCTATATTGGCGATACAGTCGATACAGGCGATTCAGTCGATATATGCAATACAGTCGATATAGTCGTAAAGTAAGCAACACAGTCGATATAGGCGATACAGTCGATACAGATTACAGACGATAGAGGCGATACATTCGATACAGGCGATATAGTCGATACAGGCAATACAGTCGATATAGTCGATAGAGGCGATACAGTAGATAAAGACGATACATTCGATACAAGCGATACAGTCGATACAGGTGATACAGTCGATGTAGGCGATACAGTCGATACAGGCGATACATTAGATATATGCGATACAGTCGATATAGTCGATACAAGCGACACAGTCGATATAGGCGATACAGTCGATAGAGGCGATACAGTCGATACAGTTAATACAGGCGATACAGTCGACAGTCAATATAGGTGATACAGTCGATGCAGGCGATACAGTCGATACAGGCAATACAGTCGATACAGTCGATAAAGTAACACAATGACAATAGAAATATCTTAAAGATAGTTCAACAACATTCATTGCGTTATAATTTACGATGTTGAGCAGAGAAACTTTTTAACCGACTTCTATAAAAGGAGGAGGTTTTCAATTCGGATGTTTGTATTTTTTTTTTATGTTTCTTCGCGCATAAAAATAACTAATTTCGGAAGTCGGTAGCCAAAAAATTAAAATACAAATCCATAGACACCGACTTCCGAAATTAAAGTTATTTTTCACTTTATAGTGTTTTTTGGAAGTCGGTTGTTTTTTTTTTTTTTGTAAAAAAGTTTTCAAACATATGAAGCAATGTATTAACAATAATATATCCTTCCGAATGACTCAAATTGTGTTTGGTAGTGTATTACGCAATTGGGTGCTGGTGCGCAAATTACAGTTTACTCGCGACTACCATATCGTGCTTCTACTCGTTTATTACGTTTGCCGGTTCGCTGTCTTTTAGGACATTCACACTTTGCAACGTAAACAATACTCTATTTCAGTCGATTTCGGTGTTAATTCTGAGATTACGACCGACAGTTCGTTAGACTATACCGTTCTAAGAATCTAACGTCATTTTAAATAATTTAGGTTTTGAAGACTTTGAAATCAATTCTTGCACAAGATTGCATCAAATATCATAATGATAAAAGTAAGCAAAAGAAATGGTGTTTCTAGGTCACACTCACAACGGATAGGTACCTAACGTGACCATTCGTTCCGCTTTGGGCGGGACAGTCCCGCTTTCAGGCTGTCAGTTCCGTTGTCACCAATCAGAGCAAAAGAAGGGAGCAAACTATATTCAAGTCAATTCAATTTATATAAAAATAAGCTTTTTTTTTGCTTAGTTCCGAAAGCGACATATTCCACATTGGGCACCCGCTTAAATGGCACCTGAGTGAATGCACCTGACACACAGCGGCACATTAATTCGGGTGCCATTTAAGTGGGTGCCCAACGTGGAATAAGTCCCGAAAGCGTCCCGCACTGACAAAAAAAAAATGGTCACGTTATACATATCCATACCTTACCTCCTACATGTAAGAAGTAACTCGGTCAAGAACGATTTGAGAAAAATATGTTTAAGATTTCATTCTCTTGCCCTTATACCAAATTATGTGGAATCGGCGCAACATGTCTTTTTTAACCGACTTCTAAAAAAGGAGGAGGTTTCTCAATTCGACCGTATATATGTTTTTTTTTTTTTTTTTTTTTTTTTTTTTTTTTTTTTTTTTTATGTGTGTTCGCGGATAACTTCGTCGTTTATGAACCGATTTTGATTATTCTTTTTTTGTTGGAAAGGAGATATGCCAAGGGTGGTCCCATGATAAGGAAACCAGGATCTGATGATGGCATCCCAGTGAAATCGAGGGGAACATTCGAAAATCGTAGGAGCGACTAGTGCGTTTGTTATTTTTTTCATTAAGTATTTTAAAGCACTACAATTTAATGAAGGTCTGGAGTCGATCTGATGATGGAGCCGAAAGACAGTCGAGGGGACTCCTCAACGATTTACAGCAGTTACCTTGTGTTTGGGCTTGATTAATTTGTATTGATGTGAACTTTAGACCTAGATAGGTTGTGACTGTCATTAAGGGTCTGATGATGAAGACGAAGGACAGTTAAGGGAACTACCTCAACAGTTTACAGTAGCTACCTTGTATGTTCACCGATTACTCGAAGACGGCTGGACCGATTCCAAAAGTTCTTTTTTTATTTGAAAGGGTATACTCTCGAGGTAGTCTCATTATCATCAAGTTGGAATCTCATGAGAGGATCCCAAGGAAATCGAGGGAAACCCTCAAATTTTATAGGCAAACCTATAGCGATTTGGGTATTTTTTAAAGTAACTTGAGCATTTGCTCTCGGAAATCATCATTTGGTAAAGTGGAGCTGATAATGAAGACCACAGATGGCCATCGGAACAACTCAATGACAAATATTTCACGGGTTGCGATTCGATTACTTTAATATGGTTGCTAAGCAATTTATGCTCGTCACAATGCGTATGATGAGTGATTGTTGAGGAGTTCTCCTGGTTCTTACCGGGAGAACTCCTCAACAATTAACGTCCCAGGATCGGGAAAAGCAATATTTTGTAAAAGGTGATGAACAGTTGGCATTAGGCTATTGTAACTTAGATAAATTACAAAGTGACCCACTAAAAAGTGAAAAATAAAAACATTTTTACAAAAAAAAAAACAACCGACTTCCAAAAAAAACACTACAAATTGAAAAATAACTTTAATTTCGGAAGTCGGTGTCAATAAACGAAAATGCGGAACCAAAGACACCGACTTCCGAAATTAAAGTTATTTTTCAATTTGTAGTGTTTTTTTTGGAAGTCGGTTGTTTTTTCTTCTATTCTTCTCTATTAGTCGTCATCTCGGTAGTCATAACCTTCCTCAAGGAAGAGTTCTGGCCGAAGGGTGTTGTGTACCGCCGGTTTCGTGGCCGGATACATGACACCAGTCAGCGAAAGACGACGCAGACACTTCGTGTTCGTTAGTTTTTTAGTTTACTTAATTATAATGTTGTATGTATTTATAGTATTTTTAAGTTATAATATTGTATTGTATGTGTTTTGTATGGGCCTTGATGCCTGAAATAAATGGATAAATAAATAAATAAATAAATATCCTTTCTAACCATATCATCATTCACACAGTCCATCCCTAGCTCCTTTGGTCTTTTACCCTACTCTGTTACATATTTAAAATTTGTGGCCTCTTACGACAATCTAGGCAGGTGGTTTGGTATCGAAATAAAAGGAAACAACAATATCAAACACTGTATATTTAAAAGTTTAAATTAGAAACTGACTAATTATAGAACTAATTTACGTTATTACATATAAATTAGGTAGGTTACTATAGTTAGATCTTGGAAAAAAGCTAGGCAGATGATGATGATGATTATAGTTAGATCTTATATTATGGCCAGCCAGCTAAAATTTCAGCAGAAAGAGCTATGGTCGTGGGGAGTTGGAGATAAACCCAGTACTGTTCCGTTTAAAAGTTTAAAGTAAATAATATAAATTCCAAAATTTAAGATTGATTAATTTGCCATCGACATTCATACTCAAAAATTTCGATGGAATAATTTTTCTCCGTCCAAACTAGTGGGATAAGCTTTCTAATGTTTAAGAATTTTCCATTGAAGTTCATTATTTTAATATATAACATAAGATAACATATTCACGCCTGTTTACGTGAAGGGTTAGGCAGAGGTGACCTATAGGTACCATTTCGCCAGTTATGTTTCAGTCCCATGTATTGGGGCCCGTAGCTAAATAATAACAGCCGCACAGGTCGATCGATCAGGTTAAGCTTGCCGCGGTTGGTCTGTGGATGGGTGACCATCTTTACATACCGTGACCCCTCCGTGCCTCGGAAAGCACGTTAAGCCGTTGGTCCCGGCTGTCACTCGTGGATCTTTGACAGTCGCTACGGGTAGTCAGAAGGCCGAAAGTCTGACAACCAGTCTTACCAAGGTGTATCGTATTACCCAGTAACTGGGTTGTGGAGGTCAGATAGGCAGTCGCTCCATGTAAAACACTGGTATTTAGCTGCATCGAGTTAGACTGGAAGCTGACCCCAGTATAATTGGGAAAGACTAGGCCGATGGTGATGTTTCAGTCCCATGTAATAGGAGGCGAGTCTATTGCCATCAACCGGGCACAAATCCGGGTAGTTACTGAGAAATTCCAAATGGAAAAACCCGAGAACACTTTGCCCGACCAGGAAATCGAACCCAGGATCTCATGTTCATGAGTAGCGCTTGCGACCACAGGACTAAGAGGCAGTCATTTTAATTCATTCATGCATCATCATTTCACCCGAAAGACGTCCACTGCTAGACATAGGCCTCCCCCAAGCACCTCCACTTCGACCGGTTCTGTGCCTCTCGCATCCAACGGGTTCCTGCGGCCTTCACAAGGTCGTCGGACCTCCTTGTGGGAGGCCTTCCAACGCTACGTCTTCCGGTACGCGGTCGCCACTCCAGAACCTTTCGGCCCCATCGGCCATCTGTTCTGCGAGCAATGTGCCCTGCTCACTGCCACTTAAGTTTGGCAATTCTTCGGGCTATGTCGGTTACCTTGGTTCTCCATGCATGATCATTCATGCAAAATCAGACTGTTCTAAGATAACAGTTGCAAACACTTATATGCAAATAATCAATCAATTACAACTAAATTAACGTTTACAAACATCATCACCTGCCCAGCTTTTTCCCAACTATGTATGTTTGGGTCGGATTCCAGTCTAACCGGATGCAGCTGAATACCAGTATTTCACATGGAGCGACTGCCTATCTGACCTCCACAACCCTGTTACTGGGTAATACGATACCCCTTGATAAGACTGGTTGTCAGACTTTCGGGCTTCTGACGACCCGTAACGACTCTCAAAGATCCAGGAATGACAGCCGGGATCAAAGGCTTAACGTGGTCTCCAAGGCACGGAGGAGTCTTGGTATGTGAAGATGGTCACCCATCCACGGACCAACCGCGGCAAGCGTAGCTTAACCTGATCGATCGACCCGTGCAGCTGTTATTACTTAGCCACAAGGCCCTCTTAGCCACAAGCCCTTCGTTTACAAACGATTTCCATTTATTTACATCGAATAAAACCCATAGTAGCATTCCATTAAAAATCCCTTATAGGAAAAGAACAACAAATGCTAATGTACTAGGAAAATATAATATCAAGAGGTTTCTTCCAATACGTCACTACAAGAACCACGTCATAAGTTAACCTCGTTTCAGCGGTCAGGCGCACTTGACGTTCATTGAGGTGTTACGGCGCAGATCACGAAGCAACAACATCGCGAAATTGGACAAATAGATCACGATAATATTTACCGTTTTGCGTAGTGGGTGTGTCGTTTTACTATTGTTTTCGTTGAATCGTGAATAACATCGTTACGTAAATACTCTAGAAAAGAAAGTGATTTCGATAGGAGAAGTTCTCTTTTTATTTTATTTGAATAAAGGGTAGAACCAGATTTCTAATAATTAATTACAATCTAGCATAAAATACTAATAAGCAATTTTAATATAAGTTAATTTCTTACGTGATAATTATTTTAAGACGAAAGAAACGATGTAGGACTGTGAGAATGATGATGGTTGATGGAAAGGGGGTGACAACCGAGATGACGACCAATAGAGAAAAACAATGGAAGAACGAATGTATCGAAGACAAAGACATGTTGCGCCAAATAAATTAGAATGATGATGAATTATTTAGAAACTAATAATGGTGCATTGCGCTTTACACAAGCCAGTTCCACTTTCGTAAAGCGGTTTCGCACTACATGCGATCCTAATCCTAATAAAGATCCGACTTCAATCCGAATTGGAAATGCTCTAAATTCGAACGGATAGAGTTCGGATCTAGTGCGCAACCCCTCTTACAAATAGGTCTATGGACACTTCGGACCGGCATTTCACGGATTCGGATCGAATGTAGTGCAGAACCGCTCCATTATGATTCATAATGTTATCCTTTAATGATTCTGCCAAAGTGTCCTTTTTCGGCCCCTGGATGTGTCTCTCACAGACCAGGGAAGCATGGCACTAAAGGTAAGCACCCTAATTGCGTAACACACTATCAATTTGAATTACATAGTTTGAAGGATGTTCGTAATCCATTGCTTCACATGTTCGAAAAATTTGTCTACTCAACACAATTATAACTTATAACGCAATGAATGTTGTTAAACTGTCAAAGTTAAACCTATTCCTACTGTTAGTTTGTTACTTTACCCCGCACGCCTATACTCAGCAGCGTAGGTATGCAATTGAGCTTCCAATGATGATGAGCTTAGCTCATGCCGTGTGTTGTAAAATATTAGTGAGTCGTTTCCAGGGTGAGCATTTCAGGGGTGCGCCAAAGGAACATTTTGAGTCATCATCTGCCTAGCCTTTTCCCAACTATGTTGGGGTCGGCTTCCAGTCTAACCGGATGCAGCGGAATACCAGTATTTTACATGAAGCGACTGCCTATCTGACCTCCACAACCCAGCTACTGGGTAATATGATACCCCTTGGTAAGACTGGTTGTCAGACTTTCGGGCTTCTGACTACCCGTAACGACTGTCAAAGATCCACGAATGACAGCCGGGACCAACGGCTTAACGTGCTTTCCGAGGCACGGAGGGGTCTCGGTATGTAAAGATGGTCACCCATCCACAGACCAACCGCGGCAAGCGTAGCTTAACCTGATCGATCGACCTGTGCAGCTGTTATTATTTAGCCACGGGCCCCTCATAACTATCGTCATAAATAAATACATCTTATTCTAAGTACGTCTGGACAGGAAAGGTCTGCGCCTGGTGATGGGGATCACGGGACACTGCTCGCTAAACAAAGACTTCCACACAATAGGCATAACGGACCGTCCCTTGTGCAGGGCTTGCATGGAAGCTGATGAAACCGTTGCGCATATGCTCTTTGAGCACACAGACGTCACCCAGGTTAGGTCAGAAAACCTCGGGACACCAGATCATAAACAGATGTTCTCAACAGGCCAGGAGACCTAATTAACTTCTAGAGAGAGGTGGGCTGGTTGGAATAACCACGGCCGCCATGCACAATGGTCCACTTGAAGGACTAAATGCGGAAACCAAACCCCTATCATAGAATATAATATCTTATTCTTAAATTATTCTACCAACGATGTAAATGTTGTAATATCATATTCCAATAAGGACATAAATCACCTTTTTGCGAAACTGTACCAGTTTAATAAAATCTTCTGCGTCATTTGATCAGCGCAATGTTTACTGACGTCAGAGAGTTAAAATTAAAACAAGATAAGATAACGTTACATCACTGGGCATAATGTTGATGTTTATATCACATTGTTTGGTGTATGATCAATTGATCATCATCAGTATACTGGCTAGACATACATAGGTCGTTTAAAAGAGGTTTTCTTTGTAGATGATACGTTGCGCATGCTGGTTGGTTTATTTCAGAGACGAGCCTCTTTTGTTTAAGTTGTCAACAATGAGTCCTCGTACGCACTGGCGATTTTTATCGCGAACTGAATTGAAAACTCAACAGTGTAATTTGACGCGCTGGGATGCACTCAGTTGGATTCTAAATGCTCGGCGCAACACCAAGAGTTGAAAATCCTGTGGCAGATAAAAAGTCGTCGCGTTAAAAAATCGCGTGCGGCTAAGAGAGGCGTGGTTCATCATCAGTATGGGTTGTTTGGTTTGCGAAACTAGCTGATTGTCATATGTTTTGATACTCAGACAGCAGTGCATATGTTGTAGCGTAGCCAACTAGCTTAATAAGCCTTTTTACTAACCGGCGATGTTCAACTAGCGGCTTGACTGATATTTCAGCCATCCAATCAAACAGCTAGGCAAATGATTCGGCTCGATAACTGCTAGGCTGTTAACTGAAAGGCTAGCTGGCTGCGACATGATTATTATTATGCAATAGTGAGGTCAGATTTTAAGTGCAGCTGTTGTAGTTTTTCTTTCCTTATTTAGGATTTTTAATGCTGGAGTACCCAAACAGGTAGGTATGTTCATTTTTGGAAGGCTGAAAACACCCAGTTTTTAATGACGAAAATTGAATGGAAAATTGTACAACCTACCAGTACCAACCTAACCAAATCCAAAAATTTCTTGCTGAAAAACCTATTGAACAGGATCGTTTCTTCGATGGTACTATGAAACAGGATCGTTTCTTCACAGATACTTAATGTTGCGTCACAGCAGTTGTAGTGGTTCGCAGCGCCGGCGCCGCCGCCGGCGCGCCCGCCGTGGCTTGCGCTCGCGCAGTCGCGGCCTTGTCCAAGTTCAATCACACGGTCACCGCTCGACACTGTCATTGTTAGAGACCGGCAAATGATCGTAATTATGTCGCAATGATTCGAGGGCCTCCTGGGTTTCAAGACTTGAAGAGATTGTTTATTCTTACGTCAAATATCATCATCATCTATAGCAGTCCACTGCTGGACATAGGCCTCTCCTATAGCACGCCATTCAACTCGATTTTCGGCAATTCTCATCCAGCTGCTACCAGTGCCGGATTAGCCCCTAAGCAAATTAAGCAATTGCCCAGGGCATCACGTCTCGGGGGGCACCATAAGGCAGAAACCTCACCGAAACAGTATTTGATAGCACATGAATGGCAAGGCTGTTTATCAGCAAGATATTACAAGACCCAAAAGTCACTCTAGCTAGAGATGTGCGCCAATCTTTACAAATCGCTCGTCGATGTTTTGGAAAAATACGAGTCGACTAATGGATTGGAGGGCCCTGCAGGCATACAGGCTTGGATTGCTTAGGGCATCAAATAGTCTTAATCCAGCACTGGCTGCTATCAGCCATGCTGTGAAGATCGTTGCTCCACCTATAGCCTGAGGGCGTCCCATCTCAAAAATACTGCAAGCATAATCAGATAATGATACCACTGCTGGAACACAGACCTCCTCTCTTCGAGAGGGAGTGGTCTGTGATCTACCACGCGGGCCCAGTGAAGATTGGTAGATGTCATATCTTTTCGAAATTTTGGTTCTAGGACATGTCGGTTTCCTCTTCATTTCCTCACGATGTTTTTCTTCACCGTTTTGAGAGCGAGCAAATATTATGTATACTGGATGACTTTCAATTCATACATCCTTCCAGAGCTGAAAGTGCTCATGAATATGAACGACTTTTCCAGTGGGAACAACTCTCAAACTCAAACCGTCTTGTTAAAAAACGAGATCTAATTTTAGACCTAGCCTAAAGCTTCGAGCCAGTTACTCTATTTTGAACTTTATTCCGACAAACGTAAATTTCCTAATGCAAAATTGACAACTTAGACTCGGGTTTACCGTCAGTTTTTGTAATAAGAACTTTAGCTTCGTCGGATTATAGTTCGAAATTTAAAAATGGCTGGCTGGTTTAAACCTGGGTCTAAAGATAAATCTTGTTTTGTAATAAGGCCGAAAGCATTTATTTCAATTTAAAAACCCATTACAGGCACTTTTGAATTGTCAAGGGGTCGGTCAGTCAGACAGATGAAGCTAGTTGCCCATTTCAAAGCGTAGTAGGTTCTTATGTAGAAGAGCGGGCAAGAAACTGACTATGAGAAAAAAAATCTGGTTATACCGTTTACCTCCCCAAAAACTTCACCCTACGGTGGATACGCGAAAACTCATGTCCGAAAAGCCTCGTTCGATATACAGAATTTATAAGCTTAGAGCGGAATTTACATAATATTCCCGGATATGCGTTTCCGGCTGGATTTTTGGGGGTGGATAACAGGAATAACCGGATTTTTTTGCTATTACATCCAAAATTGCAATGCTTACCACCAGCTATGGAATAGGTACTATTTCCGATATTTCAGAGTTGGAATTCTCAATGTAAGTTCGAGAAGTCGAGATTGGACATGCATGATCCACTTTCAAAACAGACAGATGCACCGCCCGGAATTTCAGTAGTTTTATCAACTTTTATCAAGTCTTCAACTGTAAGCATTAGTGTGATAAACACAATACTGACATCCAAATACCAAAATCGCGATGTCACGAGGAATTTGCTATAAACAAAATCAATCAATCGGCCTAGCCTTTTCCCAACTATATTGGGGCCGGCTTCCAGTCTAACCGGATGCAGCTGAATGCCATTATTTTAGCGAATGTCAGTATCTGACTTCCACAACCCAGTTACTGGGTAACATTACGTATCGTGCTTGGCACAAAATACCCTTGGCAAGACTTGTTGTCAGTCTTATGATCTTTTGATTACCGTAAAGTTACGACTATAGTTATATCTATAGTCGTAATGTTACGGTAAGAAGGTCACAGTCGAAAGCGCACTTTTGCGGAGACGGCCATTTTGCCTTGAGCATTTTGGTCGTAACGCGTGGACACAGACACATCTTCTTGCCACTTCTCCTGATTTTTTATACCTAATTCTACTAGCCCCCCCCCCCCGTATCCCAGTGAAATTTCACACCCCGTTGCATCACATCGCATCGCCTGCCCGCCGGTATTACTTCGTTTTCTCTAAGCGTTCTGTCTCACTTTTTTGCTCGGCCCTAAGAGTTCTATCGTGATTGCATATAGCCTATATATACATATATAGCCTTCCTCAAAAATTGGGAATTGGAAATCCGACTGGTAGTTCCAGAGATTAACGTGTTCAATCTAACAAACAAAAACTTCAGCTTTATTATTAGTATTCTTAGATAGATGGTAACGACCTTCAAACATGTACGAATGACAGAGGGGACTGCAGACTGCAGGACCTAAACGCAAAAAACGCAAGTTTTAGAAACAATGAAAGTATATGATCGACTGCAGTAAACAAAATCAGAAAAATATATGTAAGATATTCTTCAGGATAGGTAGATAGTGTGTTGAAAACATAATACAACTAATTTGATACGATAGAAAAAAATCATGAAGATACCTCTACTTAACCATACTAATATACATACAATCATTCTGGGCCTCAAGTCTGCTATTACAATAGTGTCAGAATGGTCAATCATTGATTTCGTATTTGTTGATTTTGACAACTTAGGTAATCTACTTATATAATGGCGTCATTATGACTTTCCAATGGTCAACCACTGACACTCCATTGAAAGAAATGGCATAGAATGGTAATCTCGTGCATATTGAAAAATGAATTACTGACTTCAGCGATAATCTGCAAAAATTTTGACAGTTCCTTTGATCAGTGACCTACCAATAAAACGTCATTGTGCAGTCATTGTTGCTTTTAATTCGTTACGAGTATCATATAATTTCTGTGCCATTGACCGACAAATGATCAACCATTATGAATTTAGCAGATTACGAACTTTTAGCAAAATGACAATGGGATGGTAGTGGGATCGTGTTGGAATGATGAATTTATAAAAATAGCAGACTTGGGCCCCTGATTTTTTGTCAGATTATTCTACAAGCAACATACTAAAACACAAGCGTTTTAATTTTTTTGTCCAAACAATAGATTTTTTGTAATTAAATACTTAATTGCTTCATATTTTGCAATAAATTACCAGCGTTGTGTCATAGCGCTTCTCTTTCTTTTCTATGCAGTCCGACATCGCGACAGTGACCGCGCGTTGGGTCATGTAAGCCCCTTAATATTATAATGGTAACGACCTTCAAACATGTACGAATGACAGCGCCGAGACCTTTCCGAAGAAAGGAGGGGTCAATTCAATTCAATACATTTATTCATAAACAATTATAAATAAGGCCTCGACTCTCGTTATGTAATGGATCGTCACCCATCCACGAACCGACGCGCGATGTGCGGCTATTATTATTTAGCCACGAGGGCCATAATTAGCAATAAACAATATCTACGTAATAATTATTACGAAAATATTCAATGACGCGAAACAAAATGGTAGGTACGCGTGTTAGATCCGCAGGAACCGGTATTACGAGATATTATGGCATTATCAGTCGGTTATAGGAGTAAAAAAACTTCGGTCCAGCGTGTGTGGAGACGTCACTAAAAAACCTTTTGAATCCATTACATGTTTTGGAAACGTTCAGATGCGTCACTCTTAAATTGTATTCTATTTTTATTCAATTTTTTTTATTTTTTTATTCTATTTTAGAGCTGTGGTAACGACCTCGACTTACGAGTCCTAGGTCGTGAGTTCGATGTTTCGATCATGGCAGGCACTTTACTTTGTGCAAATCATTTCATCACCACTGCTCTCAAAACGGTGAAGGAAAACATCGTGGGGAAACCGGCATGTCCTAGAACCAAAATTTGAAGACTTGTGTGACATCTACCAACCCGCACTGGGCCCGCGTGGTGGATTACAGCCCACTTGAAGAGAGGAGGCCTGTGTTCCAGCAGAGGGAACATTATAGGCTGATTATGTATGCATGTTATGTAATTACCCACCCACATTTAATTTGTGTATACATTAGCAGTAATACCTTTCCTAAATGGTAATGTAAGCCATTGTTGAATGTATATGCAATGTAGGTGTTCTTAAATCAATCATCAGCCTAGCCTTTTACCAACTATGTTTAACCTCTTGTATGCCGTAATTACAGACACAATTAAAAAGCCATTGTGTCTCGCGTAGATCTACGTTCCGGCATTCTAAGGGTTAATTATTGACGGGATGCATGAAGAAGCCTCCTCGTGTAGCACAGTTTGTTCCGCCAGTTACTCAACTGAATCGAGCGCTCGGCGCATCCTGGATAGTCACACCCAACACCTTATTTGACTGGCCAATTCTTCCCTTGCGGTGGTAGGGCTAACGCCTGCCTAGTTTGCGACCATTACCACCGGAGTCGGGCGTCAAGCAGCCTGCTGTGTTTCGTCGATGCGTGGGAGTTCCAGTGCCTTAGGCATCTTCTGGGCACGCTCGTTTCATCATAGGTACCTCATCCATTGCTTTCCATCAGGCGTGATCGAGACCAAGAGCTGAACCATTCAGAAATAAAAAAAAAAACATAAGCAATCTTACATTTTCTGATCTACTAGATTGCTATTAATTTAATACTGAGGGTAGATAGTACCTATGTTAAAGCATACAATATGCCTAACAGCAACTAATCTTTGAAAGTTTAAAGGAATATCTACCTAGCCTTTTCCCAACTATGCTGTTTTCGTCTGCCAGTCTAACCGGATGCAGCTGAATACCAGTATTTCATATGGAGCGACTGCCTATCTGACCTCTACAACCCAGTTACTGGGTAACAGGATACCCCTTGGTAAGACAGGTCGTCAGAGTTGGGGTTTCTGATTACCCGTAACGACTGTCAAAGATTTACGAATAAATGAATAAGTAAATTGGGTTTTTACGCGTGAGACGAGATATTTTTAGACGTCGTGTAAAAAACTGTAATGGTTTGAAAACCCAAATAGAGTTGGTAAACAAACCATGTGATTGTGGCTAAAAATAGAAAACAACGGAATCAAGAAGTTAAGCAAAAGAAAAAGTTAATAAAAGTTCCAAATTAGAAGATGTGTAAAAGATTTTGGAAACTAAATACGACCGACATTGTAAGAGCTGTGGTTAGAAGCCTAGTTTTTTTTTGACCTTGACCTTTTCGGTTTTCTTATGTGACCAAAGTACGCAGACCAAAATTGTCAAGGTCAAAAATCAAAATTGCAAACAAAATTGTTTATTTTGACCTTGACAATTTTGGTCTTCTTATGTGACCAAAGTATGAAGACCAACATTGTCAAGGTCAAAAACCAAAATTGCTTTTGGATCGTTTATTTGTTAACACATCTATTTGCTTCCTCTGTCTGGAAATTTTAGAAGCCGCGGGTTTTACCTTCCAATCAAATTAACATATTAATAAACATTTCCATTCATACACTGGCTAGCTTCTGAGAATGCAACACTACTACGTACTGTCAACATAATTATGGTCTTAGGAATAATTAGAATAAATACTCGGTACTGAAGGACTCAACGCGTACGTCTTTTTTTAGGGTTCCGTACCCAAAGGGTAAAAACGAAACCCTATTACTAAGACTTCGCTGTCTGTCCGTCTGTCCGTCTGGCCGTCTGTACGTCTGTCCGTCTGTCCGTCTGTCCGTCTGTCTGTCACCAGGCTGTATCAAGAACCGCGATAGCTAGACAGTTGAAATTTTCACAAATTATGTATTTCTGTTGCCACTATAACAACAAATACTAAAAACAAAATAAATTAAATATTTAAGGGGGGCTCCCATACAACAAACGCGATTTTTTTTGCTGTTGTTTGCTCGATATCAAAAATGGCAACAGGTAGGCATTTGAAATATTCACAAAATACTCAGTTGTCTTTTAACTTTAATAATAAATAATAAAATTAAAATAAAATAAATATTTAAGGGGGCTCCCATACAACAAACATGTTTTTTTTGGCGTTTTTGCCTTGTGGTACGGAACCCGTCGTGTGCGAGTCCGACTCGCACTTGGCCAGTTTTTTTACATCTTTCTCACATATAATTATAAATTCAACATTAATGATGTAACTAATACTTTTGTAAAAATATAATTTAAAAGAGTGTCCATGGAGTTTCTTGCCCGTTCTTCTCCATAGGTACCTAGTTACCTACGCTTTGGAATGGGCAACTAGCTTCATATTTTCTGACTGACCGACTTCTTGACAGTTCAAAAGTGCCTGTAAATGGTTTAATTGAAATAAATGCTTTGAGTTTGAGTTTCATGAGTCTGATCACGTCTTGCAATGAGGTGATAAAGATTACATTTGATAAAGAGGAAGTACCTAGAAGGGGGTTTTGGAAAAACTTAAGACGTATTTGGGTAACAGGAAAACTTTGTCGACTAAATTATCTAGTATTTTGAGGAAAATAAAAACGACAGGTTTTCTACTTGAAGGTTTTTTTGAGAACTCGTTGAGTTTATAACAATACTTTATTGGTGAAGATTCACAGCAAGCTCAAAACGGTATTATAGTGTGTTTTTTTATCGAACCATCAGGTTGACGTCTATCGGCTTCGTCAGTTACATACGCAAGCTACCCGAAGCTGTCAAATTTTCCCGTTTAACTTTGAACCTTATGCTTTAGCGATAAAGTTGAAAATCAATTAAAGAAATTTGATAGATTGCTGTAGCTTAATGTGCTGGCGTCTTTACCTAAAACCTAAGAGGATTTGACATTCTATTACATCTTCTTTGTTTTTCAATGAGGGCATTGCGACCACGTCCCCTCTAGTGTCATCTTGGTTTTAATTAAGGAACACACGGCGACATAAAAAGCTATACATTTCCAGTTTTAGCTTTTAGCTGACCTCATATTGTAAAGGCTTTTCTTACAGACGCCAGCACATCAAGCTACCCGAAACTGTCAAATTTTCTCAATCAACTTTGAACCATAAGCTTCAGCGATAAAGTTGAAAATCTATTAAAGAAATTTGAGAGATTGCAGTAGCTTGAAGTGCTGGCGTCTGTTCAATGAGAAGTCAGCTTATACTGGTAATGTATAGCTTGATATATCGTCGTGCGTAGGTAAACCGTGTCTGTAGATTTCATTTTCGGGATGTTTCAGTTCTTTGGCCTTAGGTAATACTATCATCATCATCATTTCAGCCGAAAGTCGTCCACTGCTGGACATAGGCCTCCCCCAATTTGGGGGGGGGGGGGGTTGCCATAATCGCCACGCTTGGCAGGCGGGTTGGCGATCGCAGTATGGTATGATGGTGTAATGCATAGAGAACGCTGCTGCCCATTCTTTGGTATGACCCTTAGTCGCCTTTTACGACACCCACGGAAAGTATGCGGTGGTGCCTATTCTTTAAGTCCGGCACCACACAGACAATACTATAATTTACACCAAATCAATCTTTGATCCAAGCTCACCTAATTCTGCCGCATTAGGCCGCATTACATAATGTACGCGGCCGAGTTCCCAAGTTCCCAAGATCCGAGTTCCCAAGATTTCCACAAACAGATGAACATAATATAACAAATCCATACTAATATTATAAATTCGAAATTAACTCTGTCTGTCTGTCTGTATGTTACTTTTTCACGCCTAAACCACTGAACGGATTGCGATAAAATTTGGCAGAGAGATAGATTGCATCCCGCGGAAGGACATAGGATAGGATAGTTTTTATCGACATACGGCGGAAGCTAGTACCATTATAATATATAAAAAAAACTAAATATTTTATTTCACACTAGCAGCGCCCCGCGGTTTCACCCGCATTGAGTGTCGATCCCGTGGGAATATCGGGATAAAAACTTTCCTATGTCCTTTTCCGGGACTCAAACTATCTCTAAAACAATAAGATTCGGCTTTACTCCGTGACTGTACTAATGATGAAATTGGGCAGTGGGTCCAGTCGACCTATTTAAAATGTGATTATGTCAGATGGACCCGCGGGTCCAGTTCGAGTGGGTCCAGTTGACCAAAGACTCCCAAATTTCATCTAAATCGGTGCAGCGGTTTAAGCGTGATGAGGTAGCAGACAGTCAGACACTTTCGCATTTAAAATATTAGTATGGATAAACTGGCACTTATGAAACGTCAGAAGCTAGGTGCACGGTTCCACTTGGTAGTTCTCGTTTCCTATGGAGAGGAGCCGGCAAGAAACTCCACGGTTACTCTTTGTTCGGTATTAATAGGTATGGGAAGACAGTGTATGCCTGTCAACAAGATCTATACAAATAGGTACTTACAAATTGCCAAGATACCATACAAAATCAATTGTTTTCACTGAAAACAATACTACTTATCATCAGGGGGTCATAAGAACGTCCACGTCTGATCTCAGTCTCATCATCATCATCTGCCTAGCCTTTTCCCAACTATGTTGGGGTCGGCTTCCAGTCTAACCGGATGCAGCTGAATACCAGTATTTTACATGGATTGACTGCCTATCTGACCTCCACAACCCAGTTACTGGGTAATACGATACCCCTTGGTAAGACTGGTTGTCAGACCTTCGGGCTTCTGACTACCCGTACCTAACGACTGTCAAAGATCCACGAATGACAGCCGGGACCAACGGCTTAACGTGCTTTCCGAGGCACGGAGGGGTCTCGGTATGTAAAGATGGTCACCCATCCACAGACCAACCGCGGCAAGCGTAGCTTGACCTGATCTCAGTCTCAATCTGTCAAAAATACCTCTAATTTCTCTACATTTTGATAAGTTTTTGACATTTGTTTGTCGCCGAAATGAGACTGCGACAAGATTTTGAACGTTTTAAATTATGAGAATTATTGGCCATCTCATTCATTTGTTTTGACAACACTTATTTAGTGGGAGGCCTCTGTGACGCTGATGTTCATAACATTACAGAGTCGAGTTACTCTCATTCATACGTCGCACTTGTATTGACAACAAATCAATAACACTCATTGTAGCAATTGTTATATGCATGATAAGGTGCAATATATGTTTTCTAAACGTTTGGGGAAAACATGCTTTAACTGAAGTAGTTTCTTTTAGTCAGTGAAGGCTATAAGGATGAACACGAACAGGTCAACATTAGGTCCTTGCAGTACGATTTTTGCTTGACTTTTGGGAAAGTAATTCTGGAAGCATTAGGATTTAGACAATTTTCTTCTAAGATGTCTAAGCAAAAGGAGTTTACAACTTTAAGCGCCTTTCATAGACAGCTACACTCTACACTACACTACACACACAACATTAAAACTCTTTCGCTTGAAAATCTTCTTAGAATATTATCTTGGTCCTAAGCTCCAAAAAATTAAACTCAAGCTCAAAGCAGTTATTTCAATTAAACCATTAACAGGCACTTTTGAATTGTCAAGAAGTCGGTCAGTCAGAAAATATGAAGCTAGTTGCCCATTCCAAAGCGTAAGTGCCTATGGAGAAGAACGGGCAAGAAACTCCATGGGCACTCTTTTAAATTATATTTTTACATAAATATTAGTTACATCAAAGAAAAGAGTACCTAAAGGGTTTTTCATAGAGGGTTGTCCATGACTGTTCTGCTTTTGAGAGTCAGTCAGTCAAGAGTGTATTGGGAGGCCTTTTACACATTCTACATAATAGATATTAGGAGTAGGACGTGTTGATTTCATGGCATCACAGACCTAGAAACATCTATATAACCGATGGAAATTTGTGCTTTAGACTCATCGAATCGTTGTTTATCATACCGGGCATTTTTTTGATATAAGTGACCGCGCGTTCTCTGAGTTTTTATTAATGCTGGGGGGTCGTGCTACTTTTCCAATAAGCATACTCGTATATACATTCCGCTGCACCGTATCCGGCGGCAGCGACCCAGACTAATTTTGGTTTCTTTCGTGAGCTCTCTAATGACTTGCCAAAACCAAATTTGGCCATGAAAACCCGGCCACACCTTGTACAGAAGAGCTGATCAGCATCATTGTATGTCTACACCCAACAGCAACAGGAAAGACGGACTTTAAACTAAAGTGGGTGGATCATGAAATCCAATCCGAACAGTAGGCGACAAACAACAGACGGACGCGGTGCTAGCTCGGGACATCGGCGATCGACACGAGCATCCACCAGAGATAACGGATTCAGTATAAAGCAGATAGCACCGGGAAATCTGGAAACCCGACACTTCGCTCCCACTCCACTGGTGTTAATTGATTGAAACAATTACACGATTCGGAGAAAAAAGTCCTGATAGAATATCAGTGTCCGTATTTTTACTACGCATTTGGATTTTTGTTTACGTAGGTAGTTTATCTGAAAGTATTTGTGTTTTCGACTGTAATGGTAGTATTTCCACGATATTGTGATGTTGGAGTTTTGTTTGTGAAAGAATGACCAGAACTTTTGAAGCTTTTACATGTGTTCTTTAGTCATTAATGAATGGATAGAATGAAAAATGAGTACATAAGAGGAAGTTTGAAAGTGGCACCGGTAACTGAAAAGTTGTGTGGAATCGGTTGTCATGGTTGATTATGAATGTCGCTGGCTATAAGAGTAGGGGAAGACCAAAGAAACGATGGATGTGTGAAAGATGATATATGGTTAGAAAGGGGGTAACTACCGAGATGACATGTTGTGAAAAATACCTGTTACGCCGACTTTAAATACATTGGGATACTTACAGGAGAATGATGATGATGATGGCGATGATTAATCATTAACAAACAAACACATTTATTATCTTGTCCTGTGTGTCATGTCGTCAGTACGTTACAGGAACTAATGGACGCTACTGATGGCGTAAGACTTGTGGCTGAATCTAGGGTCGAGTCCATTTATTTCATATTTAGATTGCCATCGACATGTTAAGAAGAAGTCATTGGTACGGTTTTCATGAATGAGTCATTCATATTTCACGAATAAATTAATAATTTGCAACTTCATTGAACGATGAAAGAAATATCAAATGAAGGGTGATCTTCCTTAGTTCCCTTAAGAGAAGACTCATTGACGTGTGCATATATCCCGTCCTCACATATGGTGGACAAACATGGTCTTTGACAAATCAGCAGAGGTCCACGCTCGAGGTTTGAGAGGGCTATGGAACGGAGTATTCTGGGTATCAAACTAACAGACCGGGTTAGGAATACGGCCATCCGTTCCATCACAAAGATAACGGATGTCACTTAGAAAGCTGGCACGCAAAAATGGAATTGGGCTGGGCTCTTCTGCCGCATGTCAGACGACCCAATGACATCGCGGCAGGCCCAGACGGAGATGGCGGGATGAGTTAAACTCCTTCAACAAGAACTGGTCCTCAGAAGCTTTAATCAGAGAGAAGTGGAAAGAGAGTAGGAAGGCCTTTGCCCCGCAGTGGGACATCACAGGCTTTTAATAATAATAATACTTTCATTGAGCTTCCTCAAGTCAAGTGAATGTCCGATAATTTAGAACTACATCGAAGATAGATGGTTTTTATTAATTTTGGTGTCGGTTTAACAGGATAAGTCAAAACGAGGATTTACATAATCACCATAGCGACAGACGAGGACGCTTATCATCAAACCATAGCAGTTTATTGAGGAACATAGGCCTCTCCTATCGCACGAGTTTATCCTCAAGGAAGTATAATGAATTGTTTTAATAATATTATTGCTTTACAATAATATTATTGTCTGTGTGGTGCCGGACTTAAAGAATAGCACCACCCCATACTTCCCGTGGGTGTCGTAAAAGGCGACTAAGGGGCGTACCGGAGAATGGGCAGCAGCGTTCTCTATGCATTCCACCACCATACCATACTGCGATCGCCAACCCGCCTGCCAAGCGTGGCGATTATGGCAAACCCCCCCTTTTGGGGGAGGCCTATGTCCAGCAGTGGACGTTTTTCGGCTGAAATGATGATTGCTTCACAATAAAACCCCCTAGCGGTGTTAGAAAAATCAAACAAATTGTCATATACATCCTGCATACCCTAATTTCGAAACACACTATCGATCTCTATCTGGATAATTTTTATTGCTAATCCTTATTCCTTTTTTGCATATTCCTTTCCTTGCTTTATAGAGGTACGAGGAACAGGGTGTAAAGTTCACTCATACTCTATAGAAAAGGGAGGATCCTACGACCAGACGGGTGTTGTGTCTGGCGGGCATGTGCCCGATGATTCATGTCGGGCCGTTGTATCTATGCTAGATGCGCGGTAAACTCTGCTTGCGAGATGCAGGATTTTGCGTGACGTCAATATGACGCGTTGTTCTCATGTGGCGTTGCGGATACCGCTACAGCTTCATGAATCAGTGTGACCAGATTACATTTTGGGAAAAAACCGAAGGACTCAATAAAATACTGAATATCTTATCTGAATGAAATATAGAATAAATCCGGGTAATTCCCTGAACATCAATGTTCGCGGGGACGATCGCTACGGTGTTATCATAGCTTTTTATCCAAAATATACCCAAAAAAACTTACTTCCGCTAATATCCCTACAAAAATACTGAATTACTGAGTCTCGGAAAAGTCGATACAATATACCGAAAAAGTATTAAAATATTGAATCTGGTCACACTGTCATGAATGTTCAAAAAATGTGTCTGCTAAACAATGCAAATAACGCAATGAATGTTCCCGAACTGTCAAAATAAAACCCATAGCTACTGTTAGTGTTACGCAATGACCCCGTTCATTATACCAACGTTTACCACATTTACAGGGCAGTGGTGGCCCAGTGGTAATGGCCCCGACTTACGAGGGTTCTTTCAAAACGGTGAAGGAAAATATCGTGAGGAAACCGGCATATCCTAGAACCAAAAATTCAAAGGCATGTGACATCTACCAACCTGCACTGGGCCCGGGAAGTGGATTACGGCCCACTCCCTCTCGAAGAGAGGAGGCCTGTGTCCCTGCAGTGGGAACATTATGGGCTGATTATCACTGGAGTATTTACCCTAGGGCCAAAAGGGCCATAATGACCCGGGGCGGTAGCCTGTGAGGGGCAGTGTAAGCCGCACCTCGCGCTCAGCTTTGTGCGCCTTTCTTTTTGACTTAGGTACCTACTAGGCATGAAGAAATAAAAAAACAATCCGTATTTAAAAGAATAGAAAATTGTTTGTTTGTTGTTCCCGTTTAAGCGAAGAACGTATAAACAGTTTAGCTATTCTGCAGAATATAGAAGCTGACTTGACAAACTCCGTTAATTATGACAGTGTCATTGATGAGTTTGCTAACCAATCTGTTCGTCGGAAAAAAATGTAAATATTGAAATAAATGTTGTTTATTTCTTTGTATGGACTTTTTAGTTTTTTCATTTATTATAATCATTCTCAGCCCACATCGACACACTGCTGGATTTTATTTTATACCTCATTAAAAGTTTTTGGTTTTTTCCGATAATTTATGGGACGGCAAACCTTACAGGCCCAGCTAGGGCGCTGAATCTTAAAATACGCCACTGCTGATTATGCTATACCAACAGGGTCTGGTCGTACAAGGCGAAGTTTGTATTGAAATCGCATTTGTAATTCGAAATTCAAGACACATCTATTACAAAACCGCCGACTTAACGTAAGGGTCGGATCGTGTGTCTAGTCACGCAGGACACATCAGCAAGACTGCACTAGAACACGACACATGTCACAGACTTAGTCAAGACTTTCATAGAAAGATACGACAAATTATGTCTATCGTGCTAGATCGCCAGTATTCGATGGCGGACCGATGACCTCCGAGCTGCCAAATGAAAGTGAAACGCATGAAGCCAGGCGTACAACGCGTTGTTGTGACGTAACATGTACTAGTCTGAGGGACGGATACAACTGGGGACACACGTATGACTGTGTGTGTGTGAATGAAATGTTGAATACTTTATCGCAACTGTATTTTATGACGTTGAATCTTAATAATGGCGCCGATTCCCTTGTTCACAAACTAAAGTAAATTTAAGTTCAGTGCATAGTTTTCTTTCTATTTAATTAAGAAAAGAATAGAAGATAAATATTAGTTTAGTCCTGTCAAATTAAGATACTCCATAGACAAGTCTAGATGAGATTAAAAAATGGCTACTAAAAATACGTCAATTTACGTCAGGCGCTGACTGATTACCTACACTCACAAACTTTCGCCTTTATAATATTAGTGCAATGTGATAGTATAAAAATATAATCAGACTCTATTTCGTTTCAACATGTAAAACAATATATTGGAAAAGGATTAGGAACATCGTGCAGTGATGTGCCAGGGCAGGCACGTGTTGAATTGAGCGCACTATAAGTAATTGGAATGTGGTCATTGGGCACGTGTGTGGATACGTCGAGAGAAACGTGTGTGTGTCACAGTGTCAACTAAATCATCATACTCTCCTTGTTTAGTAACTACATAAAATAGAGTTGATAATACACGAATTCCCACTGCTGGGACACAGGCCTCTTTGAGAGGAAGTGGGCTGTAATCTACCACGCGAGCCCAGTGCGGGTTGGTAGATGTCACATGCCTTAGAATTTTTGGTTCTCGGACATGATTTTTTCCGGTCTCCTCACGATGTTTTTCTTCACCGTTTTGAGAGCACTTTTCCTTTTGAGCTGTGTCCAAATAAACATTTTTCTTTCTTTCTTTCTTTTCTTTTTTTCGTTCTAGTTTGAACTTGAACAAAAATATGAGCAACTAGCTGCGTCCCGCGGTTTCACCCGCGTAAATTTCGCTCCCGTGGGAATATCGGGATAAAAAGTAGCTCATAAATTCAGGGTGTCAGCTACCTCTATACAAAATTTAATCAAAATTAGTCAAGCCGTTTGAGCGTGAAGAAGTAACAAACATATAAACACACACACAATCACAAACTTTCGCCTTTATAATATTAGTGTGATAATTCTTTGTATCTCCTAAAAATACTGAGTAAAATTTGGTTGTGGATATCGTACGGCGACCAGAATACATGAATGTATAATTAGAATTACTGCGAACTGGCGCACAGAAGCGGAAAATGGATGAGGAAATCTACTACTGAGAGATAATAATTAATTCTTAACGTGTGAACCTTGGAATATGGACAACTAAACAGCGGAACAGATAAATGTGACGTTTGAATCTTTAAACCATTCCAGGGAATGGCTGGCACCATTCACCTGTACAGTCATGAGCACCAATATGTCAACACTTGGCAACATTCAATTGCGATTTTTTCACGAAATAACGAATGCAACGTTGAAATACGACACTTTACATGTACCTATGGGTTCGCAAATACTATGTTGCTACTAATATAATATTTCATTCAAAAATAAAGGAGAAAATCGACTTGAATAAAGCCAAGTGTATACATACTTTTGCTCGTGACTGTACTTATACTATAGTCGGACTTTTAATTAGCTGCAGTAAAATGACAGCTTATGTGTTACTTAAATGACTGAAATTGGCATCTTTTTATTTTTTCGCGGCCATCAACCAAATCTTGTTTTTCTAGTACAGAATAGTAACAAACGAAACTTATTTGACATGCATATATCTCTAATGTCAATCCGAAATGAGTTACTAAGAAGTGTAATTTTACTGTAGCTAATTAAAATTCGGACTATAGTAATAAACATACACAACTTACGGTCCAAAGGCCCTATAGTTCGTAATAATTAATAACAATATTGTTTCTGGTAATGAGGATAATAATTCAATTAAAATCAGGAGGTAATGCGGTCGGAGAGACTTTAAAAAAAAGCCTTAGTCGTAATTCGAGGTTTGGCTCTCGCCTATTTCCTCTTCCAATATTGGACCAATTTAAATCTGAATAAGAAGGATATACAGCCCAGTTACTGGGTGATACGATACCCCTTGGTAAGACTGGTTGTGAGACTTTCAGGCTTCAGGCTTCCGACGACCCGTAACGACTGTCAAAGATCCACGAACTGTATTATACAAGTTGTTTAATAGAGGTCATGGGTCCACAAATGACTTCCGGGACCAACGGCTTAACGTGCTTTCCGAGGCACAGAGGGGTCTTGATATGTGAAGATGGTCACCCATCCGACCAACCGAGGCAAGCGTAGCCTAACCTGATAGATCGATCCGTGCGGCTGTTATTATTCTGTAAAATTCTCACTCACTCTCATGTAAAAACGTAGGTGAAGTGAGCTTCTAGTACACGTCATTGCTGTCATCCCATACGATGCTACTAGGGATAACACTATTGACAGCTCACTTCAAACTCATTTAGGTATAGACGCCAGCAGATCAAGCTACTACAATCTGTCAAATTTCTTTAATAGATTTTCAACTTTATTGCTAAAGCTTAAGGTTCAAAGTTGATTGGGAAAATTTGACAGTTTCGGGTAGCTTGATGTGCTGGCGTCTGTACCTAAGTTTTCACGGTGATATTTTTTACAGAATAGCACTAAAGGTTTCCTCGTGATGAAGAAACACGTGCGGAAATGAAAACCTGAGCAGTATTTTTAAAGCCCCTAAACGTCCACCTCTGAACATTATGCCTCTCTTTATACACTCATCTGCCCTTTTCCCAACTATGTTAAGGTCGGCTGCCAGTCTAACCGGATGCAGCTGAATAGAAGTATTTTACATGGAGCGACTGCCAATCTGACCTCCAAAACCCGGTTACTGGGTAATACGATACCCCTTGGTAAGACTGGTTGTCAGACTTTCGGGCTTCTGACTACCCGTAACGACTGTCAAAGATCCACGAATGACAAGCGAGACCAACGGCTTAACGTGCTTTCTGAGGCGCGGAGGGTCTTGGTATGTGAAGATGGTCACCCATCCACGGACTAACCGCGGCAATCGATCGACCTATTACTTAGCCACAAGCCCCTATAAACAGGCCTCTCTTTATACACTGTTTGCACAATACCTTTTAGTAAAAGACCCATATATAACTAGCAATTTCCGCAGGCATATGTACAGTTAGTTACAACTCATGGTATTAGTACACATGTGGGCTCCATTGCATCATCGAATATTGATCCTAGCAAAAGTGCAATTCACGATTAGTTTGTAAAATCAGCTGCAGCAATGTAGATCTGCTAATTTTCTCATGTTTAAACTTGTTCTTGGACGCTGCGGTGTTAAATGCCTGAGTGAGTTGGATTTAGGTACGTTGAAAAAGATAGCACAAGATAAAAAAACCGGGCAAGAGCGAGTCGGACTCGCGCACCGAGGGTTCCGTAACATCCAGGTCTATGCATAAGGTTTATGTTTATGAAATTAAATGTTTTTTTTTATTTTTGAGTTGATTGAATGAATGGTAAATTGTGGTTTACGATTTATGACGCATTAAAAAAAACTACTTACTAGATCTCATTCAAACCAATTTTCGGTGGTAGTTTACATGGTAATGTACATCATATATTTTTTTAAGTTTTATCATTCTCTTATTTTAGAAGTTACAGGGGGGGGGGGGGGGGGTCACACATTTTACCACTTTGGAAAGGTCTCTCGCGCAAACTATTCAGTTTAGAAAAAAATGATATAAGAAACCTCAATATCATTTTTGAAGACCTACCCATAGATACCCCACACGTAAGGGTTTGATGAAAAAAAAAATTTTGAGTTTCGGTTCTAAGTATGGGGAACCCTAAAATTTATTGTTTTTTTTTCTATTTTTGTGTGAAAATCTTAATGCGGTTCACAGAATACATCTACTTACCAAGTTTCAACAGTGTAGTTCTTATAGTTTCGGAGAAAAGTGGCTGTGACATACGGACGGACAGACAGACAGACAGACAGACGGACAGACAGACAGACAGACAGACATGACGAATCTATAAGGGTTCCGTTTTTGCCATTTGGCTACGGAACCCTAAAAATGAAAAGGATAGTATTTATAAAAAAATAGAGTAAAGTTTCATTATTTCTAATTTAACTTAACATAATAGGTAGTCATTAAAATCAACACCAAGGCAAACTTTACTCAGACGTTTTTTCTTTAGGGTGGATACTTCCGGTCTATCGTCATTTTCATGACCATCACTGAAACTTTCCTTAATAAAAACACTAAATAAAAAAAGGACCTATTATTTTACATAAAAATTCGTGAGCGATTGTTGTAACTTTGATTGAATTTCGAATGGAATGGAAGAAACGAGATTAGTGGAAAGAGAGAAGTGTACTGCGGAGGATAATCGGGGAATCTCCGGCCATCGACACAGAAAACATCGCAAGATCAGAATTCGGTCAGATACACGTACGGTCGAAATATTCTTAAGACGTAAAACTAAGCATTCGGGAGCAAACTTTAAATTATAGTATTTTAACGTACTATCCTTAGATGTGGATAGTATATAGTACAAAGGGCGAAATTATAGTGTAAATACTATAATTATAGTACAAAATCCAACCAGTCGCCTTGCACAGCTATAAATTGACACTAGGAACGTAAATTGATGCTCTATGTTATTGGGTTTGGCTTCCACACTTAGTCCTTCCAGTGGACCATTGTACAGACGCCAGCACATCAAGCTACTACAATCTGTCAAATTTCTTTAATAGACTTTCAACTTTATCGCTAAAGCATGAGGTTCAAAGTTGATTGGGAAAAATTGACAGTTTCGGGTAGGTTGATATGCTGGCGTCTGTACGTGAGCCATGGCGGCCGTCGTTAGTCATTCCAAACAACTCACGTCCCTTCAGAGGCAGATTAGGTCTCCTAGTCTGTTCAGACCTGGCTGCAGCAATGTAGATCTGTTAATTTGTTCATGCTTTTAAACCTTGTTCTTGTACGTAAAGCCTTTTTTTCTACGGTGTTATTTGGACCCTCAAGTGGACCATTGTACGTGGCCTCCCTCGAGAAGCAGATTGGGTCTCTTAGTCTGTTTAGATCGTCTGCAAAAGATCTGGGTGACCTGAGGATTTCTGTTCTAATTTGGATGACGCCTGTGCATTCAAAGAGTATATGCGGGTCGGTTTCCTCAGCATCCATGCATGCTCTGTACAGACTATCCGTAATGGAACTTAAAACATAACTGGCGAAATGTAGGTGGACCGTGTACTATAGATACGCCTCTGCCTAACCTTCAGGAGTTACAGGCATGATGTGTTGTTTTACTAGCTTCCACCCGCGGCTTCGCCCGCGAGGTATGTCGATAAAAACTATCCTATGTCCTTCCCCGGGATGCAATCTATCTCTCTGCCAAATTTTATCGAAATCCGTTCAGTGTTTTAGGCGTGAAAAGGTAACATACAACAGAGCTACTTTCGAATTTATAATATTAGTATGGCTGAATATCCCGCCCGTGTGTGTGACGGCGAAGTTATCAAATACAAAAATATTTTTTCAAATCCCACTGGTAGTTTTAGAGATTAGAGGAGCGTTAAAACAAACAAAAAAATCTCTTCAGCTTCATTATATTAGTATACATTAAATATAAATAAATAGTCAGCTTGTTACAGATTAAAAACACTCCATATCAATTAATTATCAGTTGGCAACAGAAATAAAACGCGCCCACCATTTCCGCCCTCTGAGCGTGGACTGCCCCTTTCCCGGGTAATACCAGCCCAGATGTGACCGGTGATTCACTGATCAAGAACCTCTTTGTTAATGTCTCGACAACTGACGGCTTTAACCATGGGATTATCCTGACACTTGCTAACGTTATTGTTATATGTTATTGTCCTTTGATTATGGTGAAACTTTATGTGCTATTGTTGTTTCTTACCTGGGGCCCTAGTCTGCTATTTTTAGGGTTCCGTAGCCAAATGGCAAAAACGGAACCCTTATAGATTCGTCATGTCTGTCTGTCTGTCCGTCTGTCTGTCTGTCTGTCTGTCTGTCCGTCCGTATGTCACAGCCACTTTTCTCCGAAACTATAAGAACTATACTGTTGAAACTTGGTAAGTAGATGTATTCTGTGAACCACATTAAGATTTTCACACAAAAATAGAAAAAAAACAATAAATTTTAGGGTTCCCCATACTTAGAACCGAAACTCAAAAAAATTTTTTTCATCAAACCCATACGTGTGAGATATCTATGGGTAGGTCTTCAAAAATGATATTGAGGTTTCTAATATCATTTTTTTCTAAACTGAATAGTTTGCGCGAGAGACACTTCTAAAATAAGAGAATGATAAAACTAAAAAAAATATATGATGTACATTACCATGTAAACTACCACCGAAAATTGGTTTGAACGAGATCTAGTAAGTAGTTTTTTTTTAATACGTCATAAATCGTAAACCACAATTTACCATTCATTCGATCAACTCAAAAAAAATATTTCATAAACATAAACCTTATGCATAATCCCGGATGTAACGGAACCCTCGGTGCGCGAGTCCGACTCGCTCTTGCCCGGTTTTTTATAAATTCTTCATTCCAACACGATCCCACCACCATCCCATTGTCATTTTGCTAAAAGTTCGTAATCTGCTAAATTCATAATGGTTGATCATTGGATGGTCAATGGCACAGAAATTATACGATACTCGTAACGAATTAAAAGCGATGACTGCACAATGACGTTCTAATGGTAGGTCACTGATCAAAGGAACTGTCAAAATTTTTGCAGATTACCGCGTAAGTCAGTAATTCATTTTTCATTATGTACGAGATTACCATTCTATGCCATTTCTTTCAATGGAGTGTCAGTAGTTGACCATTGGAAAGTCATAATGACGTTATCAAACTTGTCAAAATCAACAATAATTATGAAATCAATGATGGACCATTCTGACACTATTGTAATAGCTATTGTAATAGCTGTAATAACTCATAAATCATTTTCTTTTAACGTTTGTTTAAGTCTAGGAGAGGCTAGTAGCTAAGTAATAACAGCCGTGCGGGTCGATTGATCAGGTTAAGCTACGCTTGCCGCGGTTGGTCCGTGGATGGGTGACCATCTTTACATATCAAGACCTCTCCGTGCCTCGGAAAGCACGTTAAGCCGTTGGTCCCGGCTGTCATTCGTGGATTTTTGGCAGTCGTTACGGGTTGTCTGAAGCCCGAAAGTCTGACAACCAGTCTTACCAAGGGGTATCTTATTACCTAGTAATTGGGTTGTGGACGTCAGATAGGCAGTCACTCCATGTAAAATACTGGTATTCAGCTGCATCCGGTTAGACTGGAAGCCGACCTCAACACAGTTAGGAAAAGGCTAGGCAGATGATGTCTGTTTAAGGCGCTGACTAGAGCCAAATAGGCTTGTCTCAAACAATTTTTTTGTCAAATCTACATATACAGTTTGTGACGGCGAAAAAAATATAATGTTAATCTTGAACATATTTCCTAGAACTTCGTTGTTTTCAAAACGGGTTTTTGATAAGTTTTCTCGATAAAAAAATGGTAAACTAACCTCATAAGGCATCTAGGCATAGAATGTTGGCGATGCTCTTGGTTCAAAATGTTTTGTCCCAATTCTAAATCTACACTAAAAATAAAGCTGAAGATTTTGTTTGTTTGACGACGATTGATAATTCGGATTTAAAAAAATCTTTTATCATTTGATAGCCCAATTCTGAAGGAACGTTAAAGGCTATTTAACATCACGCTATGGACCAGAGCAGAAAGGAAAAAGTCAGAAAGAACTCTAAGCGCAAACGCAGTAAATAGCGCGGGTGGATAATGCCATGCGACGGGGTCGGTCGGGGGAACAATAAAATTTACTCGGACGAAGTCGCGGGTAGAAGCTAGTAAGAAATATATTTATAGTCCGACTTTTAATTAGCTGCAGTAAAATATTATTACACTTCTTAATAACTCATTTCGGACTGAGCTTAGAGATATGCATGTCAAATAAGTTTCGTTTGTTACACTATTCTGTAGGTAGAAAAAACAAGATTTGGTTGATGGCCGCAAAAAAACAAAAAGAGGCCAATTTCAGTCATCTAGGTACCTAACTTAAAGATTGCTTAGGGCATCAAGTAGTCTTAATCCGGCGATTAAGACTACTTGATGCCCTAAGCAATCCACGTCTATAGGCCCTCCTATCACCCTGCCCTCCTATCTGTAGTCACCTCGTATTTTATTATTGATTGGCGCACATCTCTAGCTAGAGTGACTTTTGGGTCTTGTAATATCTGGCTGATAAACAGCCTTGCGTTTCATGTGCTAGCAAATACTGTTTCGGTGCTGTTTCTGCCTTATGGTGCCCCCCGAGACGTGATGCCCAAAGCAATTGCTTAATTTGCTAAGGGGCTAAGCTCCGGCACTGGCTGTCATTTTACTGCAGCTAATTAAAAGTTCGACTATAGTTCAAGATCTACTTGGCTTTTTAAAGTTCCGAAAAAATTAAAATCGGTACCTAAGTTTCCGGTACCTAAGTAACCTTTATCTCACTTTCTTGTCCGTCTGATAGAGGTTTTTCTGGAGATCTATGCACTGTCGGAATTTGAATTTTGACTTGTTGGCTCTTAATGTCGCGCCCACTGATCATTTATTTATTTATTTATTTAACACTTCAAGCACATAAACGTACAGAGGCGGACTTAATGCCATAGATCATGATCATCATCATCATGATCATGATCATGTCTCTACTAAGTAGGTGAAGTTTGATTCGAAATCTAAATTTTTTGAGGTCGACTCACTCCTGGCCGGTTTTTTACATCTACTAGGTTCTTTACGCTGTCTACTTGACAGATCTTATTGACTGTCAACTTTACGAAACATGGAATCCCCCAATAAATAATAACGTTCGGTAGCCTTGCCATAGTAACCTTGGATAGCAACATCTACTATCTACTCGGCTTTAAAAATTGCAGTAAGTAGGTATCTGATTTCTTTAGATGTTTTGAAATGAAGCAATTCATTATGATATCTTTTTTTATTATTATTATGTTCCTCTGAAACAGGTCACCAGCTGTCTGAAGGCCAATTCTAATTAAAAAACGTTCAAATTCAGGTCGCAATCCACTGACCTCTATCATACTCGCAATGTCATCGCAGCGAGAATCAGTCTGGTATCAAAAACTTTTCAAAAATGTATGTAAATTGATCCATTTTTATAAAAAATAAGAATAATTTATTTGCAGGAAATATAGGTGTTACCAGTTGTAAAAACTAAAAGTTAGTGGTTTAACGTATGTACAATCCATATTTTGCCTGATTAGGGCATGCAAATTATCTTGACAGATGGACAGATTAGAATGCCAATGTTCTTAAAAATACGGGAATCACTTCAATCACTGCCCTTGGTTGACTGGTAGAGAATGCCTTTGGACCTTGTGCGAGAAGATTAAACAAATGAAGAATATCAAACTCTGAACTCAAATACATCGTGTCTATGTAGATGAATGACAAGACAGTTCCTAAAAGTAAGAGGTCGTTGACCCTGACTATAATTGACGGCAAACAAGAAGCACAAGTAATTTTGCAAAGTCCTTACTATTATGCTAATACCGTAAGGCTGCGTTTTCACCAGAGATGAGTGAGGATGCGTAGCGAGGGATGTGTGTGAAACCAGCCAATAACATCGCTTCATTTTTATAGCTTGAACTACATAAGTTAGCGTTGGTATTGGTTAGTTTTACACACATCCCTCGCTACACATTCTCGCTCATCTCTGGTGGAAACGCAGCCTTAGTATTAAACACACTGTACAGAGTGGCAATGACATAGACACCCAGTAGCTGTTACCATGGATACAGTACATGATTCTGAACCCTTTAAAAAAAAATAATCTGTTCCATAAATCATGACCGCGTAGGTATTGCACTTTTCTATGAAACAGTAGATTTTTAGGGGTCGTACCCAGAGGGTAAAAACGGGTCCCTATTACTGAGACTCCACTGTCAGTCTGTCACCAGGCTGTATCTCATGGACCGTGATAGCTAGACACTTGAAATTTTCCCAGATGATGTATTTCTGCTGCCGCTATAACAATAAATACTAAAAACAGAATAAAATAAATATTTAAGGGGGGCTCCCATACAACAAAAACGCCTTTTTTATGCCAAAAAATGTTTTTTTTTAATATTCGACCAAACATTTCTACGCTAGGGAGTCTAGAATCATGTGTTGAATGTATGGTTTCCTTTTGTGCGACGATGTCTCCCTGCTACCCTGTACACAAACTTGACAGGTCAAAGCATCCTTTTATCATGGACTCAATAGAAACTACAGTCATCATTTCAGCCGAAAGACGTCTACAGACATAGGCCTCCCCCAAGCACCTCCACTTCGACCGGTTCTGTGCTTCTCGCATCCAACGGGTTCCTGCGGCCTTCACAAGGTCGTCGGACCACCTTGTGGGAGACCTTCCAACGCTACGTCTTCCGGTACGCGGTCGCCACTCCAGAACTTTTCGGCCCCATCGGCCATCTGTTCTGTGAGCAATGTGCCCTGCCCATTGCCAATTAAGTTTGGCAATTCTTCGGACTATGTCGGTTACCTTGGTTTTCCTGCGGATCTCCTCATTCCTGATTCGATCACGCAGGGAAACTCCAAGCATAGCCCTCTCCATATTGCCCTTTGGGTGACTTTTAGCCCTCTTATAGGGCCCATTGTGAGCGACCACGTTTCAGTGCCATAAGTCATCACTGGCAACACGAGACTCGTCTTGAGACACTGCGGTATGTGGGACGAGAAGATATTGCGTAGCTTCCCGAACGCTGCCCAGCCGAGTCGGATGCGACGATTGACCTCTTTTTCGAAGTTAGACCTACCTAACTGGATAGTTTGTCCTACAGTTGTTTGTTTTTGAAACTACAGTATGTAGAGCAAAAGGATAGATATAAGAAATAGTTTATTCCGAACCTGACCCGAAATCCTAACCCGGTCGAGGGGTAGGTTAGGAACTTGAAAAAAATTATAATATTTGTTCCGAACGTAGCCCTCTTCCTAACCTGACCCGACATATAACCCGCATTGCGATATAAGTATATAGGTTTTTCCCTCTCCTCTTTCATCAATTAACCTGTCAATAAGAATGAACTGTGCTACGTTCACAGAGCCCCGAAATAGATCTAAAATCCGTGACGCACTATAAGTAACACGCAAGGAAATCCGCTAAATGCCGCCTATTACAAAACGTGAGGAAAAATGCGAACGCGAGACCACTTGCGCACGCGTCGTCGCCGCGCCCGAGCCGGCGCAGTCGCCATGACCCTGTTTCAACGAGTTTCGTCCGACCATTGACGTAGTTCACTGACGATTCGCAATCATCGGGTTTTTGGAGAACCTTAACATTTTCATCATTTACGTGCACGAGTTTATTGGAAAGAAATATCTGGGGGCCTAAAAAGGCCACTTTGGCAGAATCATAAAAGGGTAACATAATGGAGAGTTAACCGTTAAGTTAATCGTATCAAATCCCATTGGTGAAGCATTTTTCACCAATCAATCCGATCCAAATCCAATCCAAATCTCTTCGATTATACCTACGTAGTGCAGCGAAACAAAGAAAAACACGGGCTGTCTTCGCCATATTTCTATTCATAATGTTATCCTTGTATGATTCTCCAAAGTGGCCTTTTTAGGCCCCCAGATTGAATATTTTTTCAAGGTTTGCATTCATTAGCATTTCAGCTGTAGTGTCCCGAAGGTCTGAAATCTACGGATGGATCATCAAGTTTCATGTGTGTGTTATCAGTTTACATCGTGCACACACAAACCTACCAAGACGTTATTCTCTTATTTTACAACTTGATTCAGCTCGCGGCTTCGCCCGCGTGGTATTTCGATAAAAAGTATATCGGTGCCTAGCCTATGTCCTTTCCCAGGGTGCAAATTCAAAGTATCTTCTTACTAAATTTCACAAGAATCGGTCCGGCCGTTTCGAAGAGTAGTCGCAACAAACGACAGACAGACAGGCAAAAATGTAAAACATTGTTTTTTTGCTACAATAAATAAAGTAAGTACCATTATATATTAGTGAAGAGTTGTTATTTTGACGGTACAAACAGGCACTTCATGATTATTTATTTCTATAGACTGACTTTTCCAGTTAGCACTATAATGATTAGACCACAAATTGATAAGGTTTCGTAAATAACCGGCAGATCATTCATAGTTACTTTCATGATTCATTGGTTTAGTAGAAATTACTCTATTTTAAGAATACTCTATATTGAGATGACTAATATTTTTGTAAAACATAATTTAAGAAGGGTGTGTCCGTGAAGTTTCTTGCCCGTTCTTCTCCATAGGTACCTACGCTTTAGAATGGGCAATTAGCTTCATATTTTCTGACTGACCGACTTCTTGACAATTCAAAAGTGTCTGTGAATGGTTTAATTGAAATAAATGCTTTGAGTTTGACATACCTACGACATATTTACTACGCATATATGCAGTGCAATTCTGTTCACTCGACAGATATATTTAGCTTCAATTCTTGTTCATATTGTACAACAGTTTCATCATTATTTGTAGTATACATTTTAATCAGTGCATTACCTACACACAATATGGACAAAGAGTCGGATGTAAAAAGGTTTCATCATAAAGTTCCAACGCGGCTTGGAAAGTCCGTTGGAAAGCCGCGTTGGAAAAAAAGACAAAAGTGTCTGGCGGGCGGCGCGGCCCAGTATCCAACATCCACGTCCACAAACACTTGTATCAAAATGACGTTGTTAAATCCAACTGTTTAGAGAATGTCCAGTATATCTTGGTCCTCGTCGGCGATGCTATCCACAATAATGTCTTAGGTTTCATCATAAGTTCCAACGCGGCTTGGACCTTGTCTGGCGGGCGGCGCGGACCAGTATTCAATATCCACGTCTTTTATTACACTTGTATCAAAATGACGTTGCTAAATCCAACTGTTTAGAGAATGTCTAGTTTATCTTGGTCCTTGTTGTCGTGGATGCTATCCACAATATGGTCTTGGAAAACCTAGTTTGAGACTTTGTTGGGTGTCGAGAAATATTGGGCGTGTGTACTACGTAACATAGGGACAGGGGATTAGAGTTTATAGTTCGATGACACATTAGCAAAGATGTTGTTGACAATTATAATTATGTGATGTTATTGTAGGTAAGTATTACTGGTCTTGTTCATAACATAAGTTACACAATAATATTCAAACGTTACATTTTTCAAGAGGTTGTGTGACTTACATTCGATCAATGATAATTTTGATTGATTGTATCGATAAAGATCGTGTTTTTTCAGCGAGATCAATGAGTAAGTCTTAGAGAAATGCAAATGGATGAGTAGGTACTCGGAGAGGAAGGCTTTATCAATGGAGTTTGATAACGCTACGCTACGAATTTACTTGAGAGATGGAATTAGTCATGAGGTTAGAGACACCAACAGCTATAAATGATAGTCTGATTTAAAAGACCGGTTTGAAAGAAGATGAAGTGACAAACATTGAAAAGAGAATGCTTAGATGGTTTCGTCATGTTGAAAAGATGAATGAAAGGCGACTAACAAAAGGTATTTACGAGTGAGGTATTTACATCAGATGTGAGTGGAAACCCCGGGAGGGCATGCCCTTGAAAAATAGGCTTATTGGCTTTTTATAGGCTTTATTGGTGACGTTCTTCGGAAAGATCAGGTGCGTAGTACAGACGCCAGCACATCAAAGTCTGTACCTACTCGCAACCGGCGTGTGTGTATGACCATAGTCTAGTCTCTGAATACCCCACGGGAAAAAGGTGTGAGTTTATATGTAGGTAAAGGAAACTTTATAGCGTCTTATCATCATAAGTATGATACGGAAAAACGTGGCCTGGAACGGACACTCACATAAAGAACTTTTAATGAGGATAAAACTCAAAAAAATTAGGAACAGCTGTCTGCTAGTAACACGAGCCAAAGTTATAGTATAGGTACACTTATTTAGATACCAAATCGTTTAATACTCGATATCAGTGAAAGCCTGATGAAATTATTGATAGAGTTGCTAAAATCGTTGATAAACGAAACAGTATAAATATACAAGAAAAACAAAAACATTTGGCTGAAATGCCTATTTTGATGATGCAATGATTCACGAAGTCTATTTTTATGGTCGACATTTAGGTTAGTCAACTCAAAGCTGCAATGGCTATTTCTGGCCCTTCCAAACATGGACCTGCATTGTTAGACTTACATAGAATCCTAATTTTTGAACTTTCAAAGAGATGAGAGAGAAGAGAGATAAGAGTGAGAGGAGACGAGAGAGAGAAGAGAGAGAGAAGAGAGAGTCTGTTTCGGCATTTCTTCTCAGGGATCAGTCAGCTAGGAAATGCCGACGCTATTTAGTTTTTAAAATATTGACGTGTATAAATGTCTTGCAAGATCTATGTACTTACAGAAATAAACATTTCATTTTAGCTTCTTGAAATGACTGACAGGTGCTTCAGTTTTATAAGTATTACCATCTGATCTATTAATTATTTTAGTATAGAATAATTCAGCTGCAATTGGTTACATCAGATTACGACCACTCCTGTATGCAAAAAGGCTTACCAAGGGGATCTTCCACGAACAAACTTTCCACAATGTTAACCCTGATACTGGAAATATTTCCCTTATCAGGGCTAAGCCTGTTGTATCGAGTATGATCCAGTTCTTCGACCTTACATACCTAAGTGCACTAGTTATCATTGCTCTCCAATATTAGTCAGAACACCATCACTCAATCAAGTTGAAAGAAACTTCAATTTTATTTTTGTCACGATAAGGTTCAGTTTAGATTGTGAAAGCTTATCCGATAAGACAGAAGAGGTGTGTCGTGATGCAGAGGGACAAACTGTTTGACATAGATAATGGGAGAGAATCGGTCAAATGAATCATTGTAGGACAATGTGACTATTTCTGGCTGTTACTGTTTTGATAACGGATGCGTAAGGTGCTTTTCTTTCGCGATAAAATAACTAAGGAATTTTGAAATCTCTCTTGCTTTAGGGACTACAAGATCACAGGATCGGTTGATGTGACTACGCTTGGTAGCCATGTCCAGTAGTGGACATCTTTCGAGTGATTTGAAGATGACGCTGATTTAGAGACTTATATATATCCCAGCTGTTTGCTCCGATAAACTATAGCCGTAACAGTACGCACAGGCTCATAGATATCCGACACAGGTTGCTCGCTGAGCCTGGGAGTCGAACCGTTGCCGTCGCTCGAGCCCAGTCTCCTGTCCCTCGCACACTCTCTGCGCTCAACGGAAGAAAATCTTGTCAGTATGTCTAGAGTATTGTGAGATGAGCGTATATCTGTAGAGTAGTTGTATACTTTTTATTTGTGCGTTCATGTACAGACGCTAGCACATCAAGCTACTACAATCTGTCAGATTTCTTTAATAGATTTTCAACTTTATCGCTAAAGCCTAAGATTCAAAGTTGATAGGGAAACTTTGACAGTTTCGGGTAGCTTGATGTGCAATGCATGTCTGTACAATGATTTTTTATGACTTCGATGTCATTTAATTCAAGAAGAAATTTATGATATACTTTTGCCTTTCACGATGAAGCCCCATCTCGTGCTACTGTTTACAACTGGTTTAATGCATTTAAACGTGGTCGCACTAATCTCACCGATGATCTGCGTGAGGGACGGCCTTCTACGGCGACGACTGAAGATAACATCAGTGTTGTGCGGCGTATGATAGAGACTGACAAAAGAGTGACTTATCAGCAGATTCGGAAAAGCTTAGGCATCGGTATGAGCCAAGAGCACAAAATCCTCCATGAACATTTAGCGGTCAGGAAGCTTTGCCGGTGGATACCTCATAATTTGACAGAGGCCCAAAAACTCCGTCGTCGTGTTGATTGGTGTCGTGAATTGGTTCAAAGATTTAACGGAGGTGACTCAAATGCTGTGTTCGACATACCTACTTAGGGTGACGAAAGCTGGATTTAATGTTATGATCCTGAAACTAAGAGACAGTCTGCTGTCTGGGTGTTTCCTTCCGAGGCGTTGCAAACTAAAGTGAAGAGAGGTCGAAGCGTGGGATAAAAGATGGCGGCCTCGTTCTTCGGAAGGACAGGTTATTACGCAACAATTGTTTAAGAGAATCGAAAAACAGTTACTGCAGAGTGGTACACTAACAATTGTTTTCACTTGTCTTGGAAAAAGTTCGGGAGAAACGACCTCGCAGTAGGATCCTCCTTCGCCACGACAACGCCTCGTCGCACACCGCCAAGCAAACAATAGACTACTTGGCGACGTCAGACCTGGAATTACTGGGTCACCCGCCCTATAGCGCCGACCTCGCACCTTGCGATTTTTATTTATTTCCGAAAATAAAAGATAAACTTCGAGGAAAACGTTTTATGGACGCCGAGGAAGCAGTGGCTGCGTTTCAAAATGCCGCCGAAGAGACCGCCAAGGACGAGTGGTAAAAGTGCATTTTCAGTGGTTCCATCTGATGCAGCGATGTATTGATATGATGCAGGTTTTAGCGTAGTAAAACACCCACAGCTCCACTCGACCCATCCACATACGTACCACACACACACCCTTACACACACTTACCACACACATCCATACTTACACACAACATATCATCACACCATTTACTATTGCACCTTCTTGTAACCGTATAATATGTACTTGATTTGCTTGTCTTTCTCTTTGTCTTTTTCTTTTTTTCTTGTTTCTCTTTATAATTTTTGTTTTCTTACCTTTTAATATATTGGTGGTACAGTGCTTTTGTATAAAATCTTCTGAGAGTTGGAAACCTGGTGACCTGTAATACAGGTTTTCATTACCTACCACAGGCACCAGTGATTCACAAATGTTTGCATGCTGTATACTTATGATAGGTACCAAATAAATAAATAAAATAAATAAAATTGATATAAATGGACAATATTTTGAAAAGATATAATCAAACTAATAGCTTGCTTGTTTGTTCAGTTTTTGATTTTCTAAGAACTTTCAGTGTAACCCCCGTAGTATTAGTAGGGATAAATAAATAACGCGTTATTTAATGAAAGACAGTCTAAGCCAAACATACAGTAACCTAAAGTATCACACGTAATTAGATGGTACATTGTTAAAACTGCACGAGACTGTTAACTTGTTACGTATCTCGTCCATGATAATCACAAATAGTTCAAAAGGACAACGTTCGACCTTTAGTTCGGTAATCATCCTTAAACATTGTACTACGTATTTCTACTTCTAGATTAGATTACATTATCTAAGCCTATTTTCTGAGTAATTGTTGAGGAAAAGCGTTATTATTATAGAAATAAAGATTAAAAGATATATAATTAATGTTTATTACTATAATAGTGATTATGTTCGATATGCGGATGCTGTTATCATAATCAAAACACTCGCTGATATCGATAATGTTCGATTTGCTTGTAACTAGTTTTGTAGTTCAAAGATTTGTGGGAGTTGAGCATCTACAGGGTTATTGGTAAAACATTAACAACCTCTTAAGAGGTCATTGTACTCATCATTATGAACAACTTTTACTATGGGACCAAACCTGAAATCGCGACCACAACCTAGTTGGGAAAAGGCTAGGCAAATTGAATCGTTATCTGACGAGTAAAATCATGCTACAAAGAATCTAAGCTAAGAATGTATCTCTAGTAGAGATTGGCACAACTGGGTAGAGATTCTCTAAGTACCCAGTTGTGCCAAATGATAGACTCCACATTTTTTAGATATACATAAAATTTACCTAATGTGCAGCAACGTGTCTGTATTTTGTCCGTCTGTATGTGTATGTACCATATGTACCACATGTGCAGTTATTGAACTTCCCGAGCGCTCATTATAAATTCCGAAAAAAACAAGTTTGTTGTATGGGAGCCCCCTTAAATATTTATTTTATTCTGTTTTTGTATTTGTTGTCATAGCGGCAACAGAAATACATCATCTGTGAAAATTTCAACTGTCTAGCTCTCACGGTTCATGAGATATAGCCTGGTGACAGACGGACAGTGGAGTCAGTAATAGGGTCCCGTTTTTACCCTTTGGGTACGGAACCTTAAAAAATCCTCTTACTACCTAAACCTTTACCTTAAACCTTTTATTATCTTCAAATAAAAATTTGAAGAATCTTTCTTGTAGGCTAGCTAATTGGATTATTTTAAAGGCGTCTACTGAATTTGAGCCACTAGATAATTCAAGATCGGCGAGGGCTTCTGTCACCACCAACCTGCCTAGCCTTCATCCAGCTACGTCGGATTCGGCGTCCAGTCTAACTGGATGCAGCTGAATAAGTATTTTATATGGAGCGATTGCATATCTGATGCACCTTGGTAAGATTGGTTGTCAGGCTTTTGGGCTTCTGACTGTCAAAGATCTACAAATGTCAGCCGGACTTAACGATAGTCTGATTAAAATTATTATCATGCTTATATGCTCAACTCCCACAAATCTTTGAACTACAAAACTAGTTACAAGCAAATCGATATCAGCGAGTATTTTGATTATGATAACAGCATCCGCATATCGAACATAATCACTTAATAAACATTAATTATCTTATACCGAATCTTTATTACTGTAATAGAGATACCTTTTCCTCAACTAATACTCAGTTAGACTCGGTTAATAGGTTTAGATAATGTAATCTAATCTAGGACCAACGGTTTAACGTGCTTTCCGACTCCGAGGTACGGAGGGGTCTCAATATGTAATGGATGGCCACCACGAACCGACCGCGGCAAGAGAAGCTTAACCTTCAACCCACGAGCACCTAACACACACCCTCCGTCAAAACAACACTGTATTGTGCCTCGGGCATGTTTGCCGAAGCTAGCGTCGACTGCTTCTATGCAACGATGCGTAAGCGGTGTGCGTCTCTGGTGCGCAGGGTGCGCGTCAGCCCCAACAGCGTGCTGGTGGTGATAGCGGACAGGCTCGACTGTCCATACATGCGACGCTGCAGTGACTTGCACGTCACCTACAGTCGTCGGTCATTAAGTGTGTGAGGGTCGGAGGTACGGTTTTTGTTTTGTATTGTTAATATGTTTTATTTTTTTATGTATATGTGTGATGTATTGTATTGAATTTTGTATATTGTCTATGAGTCTTTGTAACTTGAATGAATAAATAAATAATAATAATAAATGTCTAGTTAAGCTGCGCACATGTATCTAAACATAAGTGTCACTAGTGTCGAATTATCATTCCGTATCGGGGCCATAGACCTAGATAATGCAAACCACGATGTGTTTGTAATCAGTTGGTTCTAGTTTGTTATTGATTTTCGTTGCCTTTTTAGGGTTCCGTACCCAAAGGATAAAAACGGGACCCTGTTACTAAGACTTCGCTGTCTGTCCGTCTGTCTGTCTGTCACCAGGCTGTATCTCAAGAACCGCGATAGCTAGAAAGTTGAAATTTTCACAAATTATGTATTTCTGTTGCCGCTATAACAACATATACTAAAAACAAAATAAAATAAATATTCAAGGGGGGCTCCCATACAACAAACGTGTTTTTTTCGGCGTTTATGCCTTGTAGTACGGACTCGCACTTGGCCAGTATTTCACCTACATTTATCCTGTTTAGAGTTCTTTTGCTTCTTGACCCAATTTTGCTTTCAGAGAAATATATGTAGGTATTTGATTTGAGGTCATCTTTATTGTGAATTTAAATGTGTTTTGACAAACTACCTAGAACACTACATAAATAATGTGTTGACCTCCGATAAGCAAATTGTGGGTAAATGTTAGAGGAAATCTAGGCTTTACGAGAAAAGATACCATATTTAATAAACAAGAGAGTCCTCTGTGCAAAGCTTGCATGGAGGCTGAGGAAACCGTTGCGCGTTTAAGCTCTTTGAATAAATGATAATAATAAATCATTTATTTGCATAAAAACATGGTATAATATGTTGTTAAATATATGGATATGGCACGGCACAAACATGTTCAGCTAGGATAAAACATAGCATGTCAAAGTCAAAGTCAAAGTCAAAACATTTATTTCAAGTAGGCACTTAAAAGGCACTTTTGAACGTCAAAAATTACGAAAAAATAGAATTGATTCTAGTCGCCCATTCCAAAAGGTAGTTTTCGTATGGAGAAGAATGGGCAAGAAACTCCACCGTTACTCTTTTAAAATGTTTTACAATATTTTGTATACATTAATTATATAATAATATGTGAAGACGATGCACCTAAAATAAAATAAAATTACTATACCAAAATAGGTAAAAGAATTAAAAATGAAAACATGACATAAATTAATTATCTAATAGATACATGGTGCTCACATATTTACAAACATGGTAAAAATAAACGATTTTCATTAAAATAAAAAAATTACAAGTAATAAGTCAGGGTGTGAGTTAAGTAATTACAGAATATAAATCAACGTCAAAAAAAAAGAAGAAAGAATCAATTTTACAATAAATTAGCAACCAGTTTGATTTTGTCTAGACTCTAGATTGTCCTATGGAGCAGAACCAGCATGTTTCCAAGCGTTCTTATCTTGGATATAATCTTCTAATTTATAGTATGCTTGTTTACAAAGTGTACGTTTAATGTGAGTTTTAAATTTTCTTTCATTTAATTGCAATATATCACAAGGTATTTTATTGTAACATTTAACACAGTACCCCATAAAAGATGTATTTACTTTGGCTAATCTAAAAAATGGTTGATGTATTTTATCTTTATTTCTAGTATTAAAATTATGTCTATCGCTTATTTTATTAAAAACATGTAGATTTTTTCTAACATACATAATATTTTCATAAATAAATTGGCAAGGTACCGTCATAATATTAATCTTTTTAAAAAGTTCCCTGAGAGATTCGCGGCGACGTAGATTATAAATGGCTCTGACAGCTCTCTTTTGCAAAATAAAGATGGATTCAATGTCAGCAGCTCGACCCCATAGTAAAATGCCGTACGACATTAAGCTGTGAAAGTAGCTAAAATAGACTAAACGCGCGGTTTCTACATCAGTTAATTGTCTAATCTTTCTAACAGCATAAGCGGCCGAGCTAAGCCGCCCCGCAAGAGATGTTATGTGAGGTCCCCATTGTAATTTCTCGTCTAGCGTGATTCCCAGAAAAACCGTTCGATCAACAAATTCCAGTTTTTCTCCATTAAGTATGATGTCACATTCGCTACTTCTAACATTAGGTAATTTAAATCTAATGCATTTGGTTTTCTTTTCATTCAGTACCAAATTATTTACCGTGAACCAATCTTGGACCTGAAGAATAGAGTTATTCACATCGTCAAGATTTTGTGCCCGTCTGTCTATCTTAAAGATCAATGACGTATCATCTGCAAATAACACCATCTTCGGTTGATTTTGAAGTAATTGGGGTAAATCATTAATGTAAACTAAAAAGAGGAATGGACCCAATATCGAACCTTGAGGAACACCCATTGTCATTTCAGACCCTAATGAGTTTACGCCGTTTACTTGAACTTTAACCTTTCTATCTTTCAGGTATGATCTTAGCAAATCAAGTGCTGTTTTTCTAATTCCATAGTGCTCCAGTTTCATCAGAAGTGTTTCATGGTTTACGCAATCGAACGCCTTAGAGAGGTCGCAAAAGATTCCAATGGCATCTTTTGCTTCTTTCCAGGCATTAAAAATGTTCTTTATTAGGGTAACACCGGCGTCAGTAGTGCAACGCCCTTTGGTGAAACCGTACTGGTGTTCATGAAAGATGGAATTTTTATTAAAGTGACGTAACATTTGATTGAGCATCAACTTTTCAAACACCTTACTGAGAACTGGCAGAATTGAGACAGGTCTATAATTGTTAGGTTCTTTACTATCACCGGATTTGAACAATGGTACAACTTTACTATGTTTCATAAGATCCGGAAAGACTCCTTGATCAACACTGGTGTTAAATATGAAAGCTAAATAGGGCGCAATGGTTTCGATGAAAGATCTACATACTTTTACAGACATTCCCCAGAGATCTTCTGTTGATTTAATGTTAAGATCTTTAAAAGCTTTTATAACAGCCTGAGGGTCTGTATGCTGAAACCTAAACTCCAAAGGGCATGCCTTTACATTCTTTTTAAGTAAGGCAGCAGAAAGCGTGGGGGATGAATTTAAAGCTTCAGTAGTTTTAAGGGGAATATTAGAAAAAAAGTTTTCAAATTCCTGAGCTATTTCTACATCTGAGTTGATGGGGCCATGTGCAGTATCTAAATTAAATTCAATATTACGCTGTTTTTTCCTACCTGTTTCGTTATTTATTATTTGCCAAGTAGTTTTTATTTTATCATCAGCTGATTTTATTTTATTGCTAATATAAAGAGCTTTAGCTATTTGACACACACTTTTAAAAGTTTTTGAATATTTTGCAACATACTGATGAAAGTTTGTATTATTCCTATGTTGCTTTAAGCCATAGAGTTCAAAAAGTTTTTCCCTGCTTTTACGAATACCTGGAGTCGCCCAGTCACTAAATAAAAACTTAGTGTAAATACTTTTAGTTTTTAGTGGAAAAGTGTTATTAAACTGCGCGTTCAATATTGAAAAGAACTCGGCGTAGAACTCATTTGGGTCACCTATATTATTAAAATTCTGATCACATAATTTACTGGCCAAAGAATTATTTAATTTCTCTAACTTTTTACATGTAATTGTCCTAAACCTTATTTGAATTTTTTGTAAAGGCATGTAGGAGCTAAATGTTATTGTTTGTCCACTGTGATCAGATGGCAACTTATTTACAATTTCTTTGTGTAAGTAATCACAATTACAAAAAACATTATCAATACAAGTGGCAGAAGAAGCTGTCACTCGGGTTGGTTCAATAAAAACATTTGACAAATCAAATGACTTAAAAAGACTTAACAATCTGACAGTATTCGAGTTATTTTCCAATAAATTAATATTAAAATCTCCACATACGATTATTGACTTACTACTAGTACTAAGTTTCTTTAACACATCTTCCATTACAGAATCAAACACCAATAGATTCTGGTAACTTGGAGGTCTGTATACGCATACTATAACATGCTTATCAAGCTCAACACAGGACAATTCAATGGCGTGTTCAACAGACAACCCGATTATGTCTTTTCGTTCTTTCGATTTAATAGAATTTTTAATTAATATTAATGACCCGCCATGTAACATACGTTTTCGGCTGAAATGGCTAACTACACAATCATTTTCATAATTAATTGACATCACTTGATGATCTTTCAACCAATGCTCTGTTAGACAAATGACATCAAACTTGGTGTTTTCCAAAAACAATTCTATTTCCAGTAATTTGGAAGCGCAACCTTGGATATTTTGATTAAATAATTTTAAAATATGTTGCACTCCCTTTGGTTTTTTATTATTATTAATTATATTGCCAGAAGATACCTTTTTATTATTCTGTAATAGTAATTGGTTATTTGAAGGGGTAACTTCTGTTGTCCCACTGACTAGTTTAAATGGTTATCCGGAGTGACCTCCACAACTACAACTGGAGAGTCTAGATTGCCCGAATAAGTTCCAGCAGGAGGAGAATATCCTATCTGACTGGTAGTGGTCTCCAAGGATGTTGGTATTATAGGTGGATCCTCCTTCGTACTACATGACGATTCATAATTAATCACTATGTTGTTAGTATAACTAGGCAACACGGACTCGTCACTAATACTAGAATTCGTTATATTAGCTATAACCTCGTTAATATTATATGCTATCAACATAGCAATCAGATGTCTACATTCCCCAGACAGAGATAAAGTTCTCTGAGTTAACTTAAACCCACTAACAAACTTGTTAGTGTCAAAAAACAATAATTTGTCACTATGACAACAAGTCAGCTTGTGAATAGTATTATTCAACTTATAAATATAATTATTTCCGTTATATGATAAAGTATCTGAGTAAGGAAAAGCACACAACATTAGCTTACCTACGTTTAACTTTACTAAGGTGTTCACACCATCCACTATGTCCTTTTTGGTAATACCAGTGCTATTACCTAATAGCAAAACCATAGTACAATAATTATCTAGATTTACATTAGCAATTCTTTTTATCATTTGTTTAAAAGTTATGTTATGGTAACTATGATTGGTAAAACTATGGCTTAGGTAATTGAGTAAAATTTTTCCTAAGCCAGAACCTAACTCGTCACAAAAAAATATTGATTTATTTATCTGTGTGGTCTCTGCTGGAAGAGCTAATACTGGAAGGGGCAAGTCAGACTGGGGCTGAAGAGGTGGTGGTTGGTTGGCACAGCTGCATGAAAGATCATTAGTCAGAGACTCATACCTCTCAGCATTGTACTTCACCAAATCCATTAGTTGGCATGCAAAATCTCAAGGTTTTTCAAAATGTTACAACTTACAGGGAGTAAACATTTTTAGGGTTTCGTACCCAACCAAAGGGTAAAAACGGGACCCTATTACTAAGACTCCACGGTCCGTCTGTCTGTCTGTCACCAGGCTATATCTCATGAACCGTGATAGCTAGACAGTTGAAATTTTCACAGATGATGTATTTCTGTCGCCGCTCTAACAACAAATAATAAAAATAAAATAAAGTTAAATATTAAGGGTTATAAAAGAAACGTTTTTTTCTGCGTTTTATACCTTGTGGTACGGAACCCTGCATATGCGATGCGAGTCTGACTCGCAGTTGGTCGGTTTTTATCCATTCATTCTTTTAAACTATAGAAGCTTCACAGGCGCACCCAAATTAGAACAGAAACCCTCAGGTATCCCGATCTTCTAAATAGGAGACCTAGTCTGCTTCTGGAGGAAGGTGGGCTGGTTGGAATGGCCAGGGTCCACTTGCAAGACTAAGTGCGGATGCAAATCCCAATAACATAGAATGAAGAGGAGAAAATTGTTCGGGAGAGGCGTTTGAGAACAATATGGAATCATTAACAAGCATGTTTTGGAACCAATTATGCTATGTAGTTTCTTTAATCGACACAAACAACTTTCAATTTGATCCGTATCATGCCTACACTGTAGAACGTTGTAGATTGGTACACGTCGTTTCAGCCGAGAGACGTCCACTGCTGGACATAGGCCTCCCCCAATTTTGGGGGGGGTTCGCCATAATCGCCACGCTTGGCAGGCGGGTTGGCGATCGCAGTATGGTATGATGGTGGAATAAATAGAGAACGCTGCTGCCCATTCTCCGGTAAGACCCTTAGTCGCCTTTTACGACACCCACGGGAAGTAAGGGGTGGTGCAATTCTTTAAGTCCGGCACCACACAGACAACACATATTTCCGCAAACAGTTAAGTGACCCCAGCAAACAAATAAACAAAGCATGGAGGTACAAACATCATAAATATTACTTTGCCATTTCCTTATTGAAAACTTTTCCTTGTGCTTTCTGTCTAGAGTAGGTTTATACGCGACGTGAGTGAGAAAACCCAATATCTACCTCCATTATGTGCAATATAGAAATATGTCCCTATAATATGTACAGACGCCAGCACATCAAGCTACTACAACCTGTCAAATTTCTTTAATAGATTTTCAACTTTATCGCTAAAGCATAAGGTTCAAGGTTGATTGGAAAAATTTGACAGTTTCGGGTAGCTTGATGTGCTGGCGTCTGTACCTACAGTCAACAAAAGAGATATAGTTACCGGCACGAATCTTGAGCGCTCGGCGGTAGAGTGGGGATCGCTTTGCGCATCGTATACTTATGGCAAAATAAAACATAATATTATATAATAATAATATTATTATCATCATAATCACTGTACGACAATATAATATATACCCCGCTCCCGCGCCTCACTCCATACCACCAAAAGGACCCAATAATTCACTATTGCGCAGGTGAAGGTCAGCGCTCAAGATCCGTGCCGATAATTTTAAGTATGCATGATCGTCGGATATAGTTTTTTTTATAAATGAGCTGTTTGTTTTCTATTAATAAAGTTAAATATTATTCGAGAACATCCATCGGTTTCCTACTAAAGTGCAACTATATCCGACGATCCTGAATTATCTCTTTTGTTGACTGTACCTCCTTGAATTCTTTCCTACCTGGAGGAAAAATAAAAACTGGCCAAGTGCGAGTCGGACTCGCACACGAAGGGTTCCGTACCACAAGGCAAAAACGCCGAAAAAAACATGTTTGTTGTATGGGAGCCCCCCTTAAATATTTATTTTATTTTAATTTTATTATTTATTATTAAAGTTAAAATACAACTGAGTATTTTGTGAATATTTCAAGTGCCTACCTGTTGCCATTTTTGATATCGAGCAAAGAAGGGCAAAAAAAGCGCGGTTGTTGTATGGGAAATATTTATTTTATTTTGTTTTTAGTATTTATTGTTATAGCGGCAACAGAAATACATACTTTGTGAAAATTTTAAAAGTCTAGCTATCGCGGTTCTTGAGATACAGCCTGGTGACAGACAGACAGACGGACAGACAGCGAAGTCTTAGTAATAGGGTTCCGTTTTTACCCTTTGGGTACGGAACCCTAAAAACCGCCCAAGTTGGAATGAATTTATCCCAAGAACAAACTCAACATTGTAGTTGAAAAACATGTTCTCCCATACATTCTAACTGAAAATGTAAGTTTGTACGCACAATATTGAGAGATTTCCTATGTTGTTTTAAGACCACAGACTTCGTATAGGTTTTCTTGTAATAGAACCTGTATAGAACTATTTTCTGTTTTTTTTTTTTTTTAATTTTAGGCTCAGTAGTTTCGGAGATAAGGGGTGGGGATAATCAATTTTCATCTATTTTCTTAAATAACTTTAATACAAGTTACTTTAAAATTATGAAAAAATTTGAGATCCTCACAGTAATCCCTTTCATTTGATATGTCACACGGTACAGATTGCGAAACTTTTTTTTTAATTTTCTATTTGCCCCCAAAGGGTTCTGTTTTGTCCTTTTTAGGTAGGTGGCATTCTCCGAGTTGTTAGTAACGCCGCGCCGTGGAGAACCCATTCTGTTAAGCTTCGGTTTAAAAAAAATCCTCCCGACCGAATTCTTCATGGCTTTTCTCAACGGTGATTAGCCTAGTACGCAGGACATATTACATATTAAAAGTGGCCCAGTGCGATTCGGACTCGCACACGAAGGGTTCCGTACCACAAGCGGCGACAGAAATACATAATTTGTGAAAATTTCAACTGTCTAGCTATCGCGGTTCATGAGATACAGCCTGGTGACAGACAGACGGACAGACAGCGAAGTCTTAGTAATAGGGTCCCGTTTTACCCTTTGGTTACGGAACCCTAAAAGTGCGGCAACACTGGTGCACTCTCTCTTTCTTTACTCACATAGTCCGATGGGACGGCAATCCGACACGACCCCAGACATTAGACGCAGAACCAACGGCTTTTGTGGTATCCGAGGCACGGGGGCTTCACACCACCAACTTCCACTCTGGGCTGCTACTGAGAAAATTCCTAACGCAAAAATCCATAAAATAACGGCTGTCCAAATAAAGAGCGTTTTTTGGTACCTTAATGTGGTGGTAAAAATGACAGATTTTCATGACAAACGAGATGTTTCTTAATGTGTACAGTATACAAGGAAGCCTAATTTAAGGTTTTAAAACAAATATGTGCTATATTTTTGTGCATTAGAGAGAGAGGCCCGTGATGGCTAAGTAATAACAGCCGCACAGGTCGATCGATCAGGTTAAGCTACGCTTGCCGCGGTTGGTCTGTGGATGGGTGACCGAGAGACATAACGAGACCCCTCCGTGCCTCGGAAAGCACGTTAAGCCGTCGGTCCCGGCTGTCAGTTGTGGATCTTTGACAGTCGTTACGGGTAGTCAGAAGCCCGAAAGTCTGACAACCAGTCTTACCAAGGGGTATTACCCAGTAACTGGGTTGTGGTGGTCAGATAGGCAGTCGCTCCATGTAAAATACTGGTATTCAGCTGCATCCGGTTAGACAACAACACAGTTGGGCAAAGGCTAGGCAGATGATGATTTTTGTGCATTCTGTGAATATAAATTTAAAAGTCCTATTTGCGTTAATTTCTTCAGATTTAGAAAGTAATATTAGACCACATCATTTAAAAAGCCAGGAAAAGCAAAAGAATACATTTACTATACTTTCCCTAGAAACAATTTTCCATATTGGTTTCACTTAACTTCATAGTGAAAACAAATAAAGATCTAAAGATAGCACAAGTTCCAACTAAATAGTGCAGTGTGTTGCTACTTGGAAACTTGCTAATCGAGCACTCGATTCATTAGTATCGATTAGATACCAGACCAGGTATATTATATCGATACACGATCCGATGCTAGTACAAATCCAAAACATTTAAGCGAGAAAGTAAGTAAGCAAAACCAAATTATAGGTAATAGAATCGATGAACAGAAGGCCAATTCCTATACTTAAAATCTAGTAAAAAAGTAGGGAAATTAGAGGTATTTTTGACAGATCCAGACTGACATCAGACTGTGGACGTTCTTAATCTTACGATAAGTGCCCCTCTGGTATATATCTCGAAAGTCGATGCGACCCAAGTACAAATCCAAAACATTCGAGTGAGGGGGTAATCAAAACAAAAATATAGGTAACAGAATCAATGAACTGATATCGATTTAAATACAGAACGATAACCTTCCATGTTGTTCTATGTTTGAAAAGAAACAAAAAACAAATGGCGTCGAGAAGAATAACAAACCATGATTTTCTGAAAATACATACATAATTATACACATTTCTTTAGTAACGACTTCTGCAACTCCTTTGGCGGCCTTAGAAATACAGCAGCAATAAAATTTGCAAGATTTTCTTATTTTTCTATGCCATAAGCTGTTTATTAAAGAAAAAACAGTCTTCATTTTTCTGGCTTCCCCTGAGAGAAAGTTTCACTCGTCTTGCAATCCCGAAAAAGAAAACTAAGGGCTTTTTCCGTAAGATTTTCTAAGAAGTAAGTTCAAATAAAAAGTTCTATAATTACATCATCTGTAAAAGCGGGTCGTTTTCCTCTTAAAATAAAGCATACAGTTGTTATATCATAGAAACGGTCGGAGTCCATCTGCCGAATGATTACAGCATACTCCTTGTCTTTGGCTGTCGCCTCGAAGGAAAGTTTTATGTTTTTTACTACATCTTCCACAAATTGTTATGTAAATTCAAGTAACTTTTAAGTAGGAGTAGGGTATGTTAAAGTTTTGCTATTGAGATCGTGGGTGATAAAAGAGCTGTCATTGCCATTCTGAATTTATATTATTCTTATTCAGTCATACATGACATCTTTAAACTACAGTTCGGCCGCGGAGAGAATGCTTTCGTGATACCTGTCAGTTTCATACAAATGAATACGTGTTATGAGAATTTGATTTTTATTAACTACTAACTCTCGACGACCCGATCGGACTTAGATATTCGAAGAAATTCCTGAGGTTTCCATGAAAACTTTTATCGTAGTTATAAACCTAAATAATTTTGATTCAACCATTTGTCAGGGCACAAATATTGATTTAACATAACTAATGAGGCATACTTCTCATAATCGTAAACAATTTGATTTTAATAAATGATAATTATACAGCTAGTCAGTAATCTGAATCACCCTGTTCCACGAAAAAAAAAGTTCAGTCAATAAATGTGAAATGTTATAGTTTTACGGAATTTCTCGACACATGCGCGATTAGCGATCGCTGCGAGGTTGTGAGCCCTTGACCCTGTTCCACGAGGGAAGCAATCGATGAAGGTCAGCGGTGGCATGTCCTTGTCTATGACTTATCGTACTACGAGTCGATGACCGATCAAGTTAAGGCCAGGACTCTCAAAATTGACCTATTTTTGATTCAACATTTAACAATCAAATATTCTTTGTTTTAATCTGAAAAAAATATATGTTGCAGTTCAATTAACACTCTTGATTATTCTACGGTTCAAAACACGATATTTACAACTTCACTCGATCATAAAAAATCGCAAACAAATCGAAAACAAGGAAGTTTTTGATCGTTTTTCAAGTTTTACTTGAAGTAGATCAAACTTTTACTCACAAAAAATATGTCAAAAAATAGGCAATGATGTATAGAAGAAAATTCTATGGTAAATTTTTCTCAAAACTGAATTTTATTGTTTTAACAAGATATAATATAACAAGGCGGCCCGCGCGCGCCCGCTTCCCTACATTTTGACGAGTTATACGAACATAAATGTAGGGAACAGCTGAATTTTTTTCGCGATTTCAGGTTTGTTCCCATAGTAGGTAAAGGTCGTTCATAATGATGAGTACAATGACCTCTTAAGAGGTTGTTGGTGTTTTTCCAATAACCCTGTATTTGCATCTGATGCTGAAATTTGCTGTAGGTGGATGTTTCTTAATGATAAATGATGTTTGATTCTGTAAGTAGGTTAATACGAACACTTTGAAACGTAAATAATATTTTAATAAAAACCGGGCTAGAGCGAATCGGACTCGCGCACCGAGGCCGCGAGGGTTCCGTAACATCCGGGTTTATGCATAATGTTTATGTTTATGAAATTAAATGTTTTATTTTTATTTTTGAGTTGATTGAATGAATGGTACATTGCGGTTTACGATTTATGACGTATTAAAAAAAACTACTTACTAGATCTCGTTCAAACCAATTTTCGGTGGTAGTTTACATTGCATAGTAATGTACAACATTTTTTTTTTTTAGTTTTATCATTCTCTTATTTTAGAAGTTACAGGGGCCCTACACACACATTTTACCACTTTGGAAGTCTCTCGAGCAAACTAGAAAAAAAATTATTAGAAACCTCAATATCATTTTTGAAGACCTACTCATAGATACCCCACACGTATGGGTTTGATGAAAAAAAAAATTTTGAGTTTCGGTTCTAAGTATGGGGAACCCTAAAATTTATTGTTTTTTTTTACACAAATCATAATGCGGTTCACAGAATACATCTACTTACCAAGTTTCAACAGTATAGTTCTTATAGTTTCGGAGAAACGTGGCTGTGACATACGGATGGACAGACAGACGGACAGACAGACAAACAGACATGACGAATCTATAAGGGTTCCGTTTTTGCCATTTGGCTACGGAACCCTAAAAACTAGATCAGATCGGTATTTCTATACTTACTACTGTGACAAGAAACACCGAAACAAACTCAGAGGTCACAGTCTTTTAAAATCTAGACATTATCTTGGTCAGATCATGTGAGGACCATGTAGATTTATGTTTAATTGTCTTCTGAGGAAAGAACCACATAGATTTGAATGGACATGTTGAGCTTAACTCGGAAGTAAAGGAGCTCAACGACACGACGAGCAATATAGCTCTTATCTTATCTCTTATCATCGTAATCACAATCAAACTTAAAATATTCCCACTGCTGGGACACAGGCCTCCTCTCTGCGAGAGGGAGTGGGCTGTAATCCACCACGCGGGCCCAGTGCTGATTGGTAGATGTCACATGTCTTCAAATTTTTGGTTCTAGGAAATGCCAGTTTCCTCACATTGGTTTCCTTCACCGTTTTGACAGCAGTGGTGATGAAATTAAAGACACAGAGTAAAGTGCTCAAACTTGTAAGTCTGGACCGATACCTCTAAGCCACTAGTGCTCATCAATAAAACTATCATCATCTGCCTAGCCTTTTTCCCAACTATGTTGGGGTCGGCTTCCAGTCTAACCGGATGCAGCTGAATACCAGTATTTTTACATGGAGCGACTGCCTATCTGACCTCCACAACCCAGTTACTGGGTAATACGATACCCCTTGGTAAGACTGGTTGTCAGACTTTCGGGCTTCTGACTACCCGTTACGACTGTCAAAGATCCACGAACGACAGCCAGGACCAACCGCGTAACGTGCTTTCCGAGGCACGGAGGGGTCGCGGTATGTAAAAATGGTCACCAATCCACAGACCAACCGCGGCAAGCATAGCTTAACCTGATCGATCGACCTGTGCGGTTGTTATTATTTAGCCACGGGCCCCTCCAAATCAATAAAACTAACTGAAATAAAATCTGCGAGCCGACTTGTTTTCGTTAATACAAAACCCTATATTGTGAGACCATTTTTATACAATATTGTGGGACCAAAACGAATTCATTGAAAGGGTTGCTTTTCTATATTTACATTCAAATTAAATACAGGTTGAGACGGCGCAGTTGTATTTCTTCATTGAAAACATTGCATAAGTAATGCTTGTTGTTGTTTTTCGACGGGCGACATAATTATACACAGCTAATATTTGCTTTGTGTGATATATAGCCTACAATATTATTGTGCTACAATTGTAATGGCGATTAGAGTAAAACTAATTACTGAAATAATTTATTGTGATGAAGTCTTACCAGCTTATCCGGCAGTGCCGGATTAGCCCATAAGCAAATTAAGCAGTTGCTTAGGGCATCACGTCTCGGGGGGCACCATAAGGCAGGAAGAGAACCGAAACAGTATTTGCTAGCACATGAATGGCAAGGCTGTTTATCAGCAAGATATTACAAGACCCAAAAGTCACTCTAGAGATGTGCGCCAATCTTTACAAATCGCTCGTCGATGTTTTGGAAAAATACGAGGCGACTAGTGGATAGGAGGGCCTACAGGCGTGGATTGCTTAAGGGCTCACGTAGTCTTAATCCGGCACTGCCAATGGGTACGTATCGTGTTACCCAGTAACTGGGTTACGGGGGTCGGATGGACAGCCGCTCCGTGTACTGGTGCATCCATCTGCACGTGGTTAGACTGGAAGCCGATCCCAACTTCGCGCAGTTGGAAAAAGACTTGACAGATTGATTGTTTTGACAGAGACAAGTAAAAACGATAGCTAGTATTTGGCTGAGACAGATGCCCTCGCCGATCTTGAACTGTCAGCAGATGCCCTCGCCGATCTTGAACTGTCAGCAGATGACCTCAGCGATCTTGAACTGTCAGTAAGTAGTTAGAGCCGACCCCAACATAGTGGGGAAAAGTATAGACATATTGATTGTTTTGACAGAGACAACTAAAAACGATAGCTCGGATTTGGTTGAGACAGATGCCCTCGCCGATCTTGAACTGTCAGTAAGTAGTTAAAGCCGACCCCAACATAGTTGGGAAGAGGCTAGGTAGATTGATTGTTTTGACAGAGCCAACATAAAACGATAGCTCGGATTTGGTTGAGACAGATGTTCTCGCCGATCTTGAACTGTCAGTAAGTAGTTAAAGCCGACCCCAACATAGTGGGGAAAAGGCTAGACAGACTGATTGTTTTGACAGAGACAACTAAAAACGTTAGCTCGGATTTGGTTGAGCCAGACGCCCTTGCCGATCTTGAACTGTCAGTAAGTAGTTAAAGCCGACCCCAACAAAGTTGGGAAGAGGCTAGACAGATTGATTGTTTTGACAGAGACAACTAAAAACGTTAGCTCAGATTTGGTTGAGACATGATGCCCTCGCCGATCTTGAACTGTCAGTAAGTAGTTAGAGCCGACCCCACCATAGTGGGGAAAAGGATAGACAGATTGATTGTTTTGACAGAGACAATTAAAAACGATAGCTCGGATTTGGTTGAGACAGATGCCCTCTCCGATCTTGAACTGTCAGTAAGTAATTAGAGTCGACCCCAACATAGTTGGGTTAAGGCTAGGTAGATGATTGTGATAGATGGATTGATGTGATGTTATTGGAGAGCACAAGCAGTGGAAGTCTTCAAGAAGATAATTTATGATGAAACAATAAAACGTTGCTACAAAGTTAAGTAGAGATTAGCGACTGTTTAACCATATACAGGGTTATTGGTAAAACATTAACAGCCTCTTAAGAGGTCATTGTACTCATTTTTTACTATGGGACCTGAAATCGCGAAAAACAAATTAGCTGTTCCCTACATTTTGACGAGATGAACGAACATAAATATAGGGAACAGATGATTTTTTTTTCGCGATATCAGGTTTGGTCCCACAGTAAAAGTTGTTCATAATGATGAGTACAATGAACTCTTGAGAGGTTGTTGGTGTTTTTCCAATAACCCTGTATTTTTACGTTTGAACGTCATGAACTTTAATAACCTTTTTTATGTAAACCTTTACAGCAATAGTCTTAGCAAAGAGGATTAAGTATATGTTTACTACCTATGTAATAAGATTATATACTGCGTAGTGTTTACCAGTCAGTTCTAAAGAGCACTAAACACATAATCAAGTTAGCAAGATTCTAAGAAAGTCTGGAAGCAAAAGAATAACAAGAAAAGGGTAATGGGTGTTTTCGTACCCCCTCCCCAACAGCACAACATTGTAGTGTCGTTGAAAAGGTTTTGCCAATAGGAACAATATTTACTATGACGACTTTTATCAATTTGTTGCCCGTGCGGAGTTATCCCAGTAAGAACTTGAACATAAACAACAACAACTTGGTAACCTGTGATCTTTTAATATGTCCTATCTGCGGATAACGCAGTGTACTGCAACATTACTTCCTATACTTTTGTTAACCTTATGTATTATTATTGTAGTTGTTTATTATTCCTTAATAAATAAAATAAAATAAAACATAACTTATTTTGCAGAAAAATAAACTATATTTTCTCGTATTTATTCAGTTCATTTAATTTTTTATTATACCAAGTAGGGAAACGACACACGATGACGTTATTTATTGTTATAAAGTGTGTTTTCTTTATATTAAAATAAATAGTATGACCCAGATGATAATGGTGGCGACGACGATGTCTATCAAAACTCGATATTTGCTGGTGATAGTCCCTCGCAAAACTGTTAATTCGGCATTCATCATCATCATCATTTCAGCCGAAAGACGTCTACTGCTGGACATAGGCCTCCCCCAAGCACCTCCACTTCGACCGGTTCTATTCTTCTCGCATCCAACGGGTACCTGCGGCCTTCACAAGGCCACCTTCGGTCGTCATCGTCGGTCACCGTCGGTCCACCTTGTAAGAAACCTCCACCGGCCTTCCAACGCTACGTCTTCCGGTACGCGGTCGCCACTCCAGAACCTTTCTGCCCCATCGGCCATCTGTTCTGCGAGCAATGTACCCTGCCCACTGCCATTTAAGTTTGGTAATTCTTCGGGCTATGTCGGTCACCTTGGTTCTCCTCATTTCTGATTCGTTTAATTCGGCATTAGTGAACAATTTAGTAAATAATCACAAAAATTTTGGGACAAAAAACTGAATACCGACAGCAAACCTACTTTAGCGCGTTTATTACATATATAGTATACATAAAAATAACTTTCTAGCTATATAAAGATTATTGTTCGGGTACCATACATTTTTACTCGTCTTCCTTAGGAAAAATAACAAGGCATATTCCTTTTATCGCTGTAAAAGGGAATGGGTAAGTTGAAAAACTTCCACTGTTGGTACTTATTTCATTCCAGAAGCTTTATTGAAATGTTAACATCTTAACTTCTTATGTAAGGAGACCGATCCAAATGAAAATGTTGACAAATCCGCTAATAGATTCTTTAATGGAAAAGTTTGTGTCGTAGTGAATGTCTAATTGTGGTTTCTTTGATTTGATTATACTTAACACTTAGGAGCTTTTCGGCCGTAAGGCATTTCATACAAACTTTCAAGCCCTTGTTTTTCGAAATGAATGGACCGATTTTAATGAATCTTCATACGCATAAGCAGGATACAAAGGTCTAAAAAGTTACTGAAGAAGATTTTTGAAAAGCTTTTTTTAAAAAAAAAGATAACTGGAAATCTGTTTCTATGGAAATTAAAAATCGGTCTAATTTGGCTGTCACACTATTTTCCGAAAAGTAACTTTTTAGACCTTTGTATCCTGCATGAGCGTATGAAGCGGGATTGACCGAAAGGGTTACCGCTGGCCCGGAACATAAAAGGGCTAAGGAAGGAACACGGGTGGGTTTTAGTCAGTAAGAGACTGACACTCCCTTCGCTTCGCCCAGAGCGGGTCATTTGATGACTCACCAAAAAAAAAAAAGCGTATGAAGTTTCATTAAAATCGGTTCATTCATTTCGAAATACAAGGGCTTGAAAGTTTGTATGAAATGTCTTACGGCGTAAACGCTCTTAATGCTGTTTACTTCTAATAGTTCTAATTAGGTACCTACTATGCTGTTTCGTAGAATACTGGAAAGCAGGGACACCAACGCACAACCTGTCACCCTGGATTCAGGTACAGACGCCAGCACATCAAGCTACTACAATCTGTCAAATTTGTTTAATACATTTTCAACTTTATCACTAAAGCATAAGGTTCCAAGTTGATTGGGAAAATTTGACCGTTTCGGGTAGCTTGATGTGCTGGCGTTTGTACACGATTTTGAACCCGATGATGATTTTAACAAAAATGTAAGTAACAGCTGTTTCATAGAAGTCTTGTTTCTGGCCGGACGTGTCGATCGAAGGCTTGCCGCGATCTGTTGGTGGATGGTCGGCCATCCGATACATAATGAGACCCCTCCGTGCCTCGGAACACTGGTCCTGGTTGACAGTCGTCCCGTGACGACTGTTACCGGTAGTCAGAAGCCCAAAAGTCTGATAGCCAGTCTTAACAAGGGGAATCGTGTTATCCAGTAACTGGGTTGTGGAGGTCAGAGGCAGTTACTCTAAGTAAAATACTGGTATTCAGCTGCATCCGAATAGACTGGTAGCCGACCCCAAGTCCCAACATAGTTGGGAAAACTCTTGGCAGATTGAAACTCTCAAACTCAAACTCAAAGCATTTCTTTCAATTAAACCTTGTAAAGGCACTTTTGAATTGTCAAAATTAAATAGTCTGTCAGTTAGTCAGAAAATTGAAGCTAGTTGCCCATTCCAAAACGTAGATCTCTATGGAGAAGAACGGGCAAGAAACTCCATGGACACTCTTTTAAATCAAGTTATTACAAAATCCTGGGTACATTATTCTTGTTGCTTCTATATGTGAGAACAATGTAAAAAAAAAGACAAATGAAGAAACAATTCAAAATATAAGATTAAAAATAAGCCTTGGCAGTTAAGAGATGACCAGTCTCAACCGACGGCACCCGTTCACGAACATGACGCGTGGATCAGCACCATCCAGTTCAACCATTTTGTAGGGAACCGAATAATCCAACACATGATTGACTCACCAATTCCAATGTTTTGATCAATCAATGATAATGATAACCTTTGACTCTACTGTGCATGTGGACTGCGCCTCATTATTTTGTTTTTTAAATAGATACCTCATTATTTTGTTTTTTTATATTATTCTAATATGTTTGTTATTGTCATACCCACAGCGGACTGGGTTTTTGCATGTTTATAAACAAGTTACGAGAAATAATGAAGAGAGAAAATATTATGTATTTATGACACACTTGTGCCAGGAAAGCGTTATGTTGACTAATAAAATGAGCACTAGCTATACAAGTACAGCTAAAATAATGTATGCTTAAATAAGGATGAGGCTAAGGGCCAATCTGCATAGCTATTCACAACCATTCTATACGCTTCCGTGCCGAATCGACATCGATCAATGTTATCCAAGGAGTCCTCTAACTGTTCACAAATCCACAACCCTAAAAAAACCGGGCAAGAGCGAGTCGGACTCGCGCACCGAGGGTTCCGTAACATCCGGGTTTATGCATAAGGTTTATGTTTATGAAATTAAATGTTTTTTTTATTATTTTTATATTTGAGTTGATTGAACAAAATATAAATTGCGGTTTACGATTTATGACGTATTAAAAAAAACTACTTACTAGATCTCGTTCAAACTAATTTTCGGTGGAAGTTTACATGGTAATGTACATCATATATTTTTTTTAGTTTTAACGTTCTCTTATTTTAGGAGTTACAGGGGGGGGACACACATTTTACCACTTTGGAAGTGTCTCTCGCGCAAACTATTCAGTTTAGAAAAAAATGGTATTAGAAACCTCAATATCATTTTTGAAGACCTATCCATAGATACCCCACACGTATGGGTTTGACGAAAAAAAAATTTTTAGTTTCAGTTCTAAGTATGGGGAACCCCAAAATTTATTGATTTTTTTCTATTTTTGTGTGAAAATCTTAATGCGGTTCACAGAATACATCTACTTACCAAGTTTCAACAGTAGAGTACTTATAGTTTCGGAGAAAAGTAGCTGTGACATACGGACGGACAGACAGACAGACGGACAGACAGACAAACAGACCGACAGACAGACAGACATGACGAATCTATAAGGGTTCCGTTTTTGCCATTTCGCAACGGAGCCCTAAAAAACCGACCGCTACTCTAAATTCTTCCGACAGCTAAATCAGGGTATCGCAATGTGTCATTTTCGACACGATAGCCCGTCGAATGGTTGTGAATAGTTCCGCAGAACGAAATCGGACGGAAATTCGCGTGCGTTATTTCAATGTACAAATAATTACTAGCTTTTGTCCTTACCAAGGGCCTCAAGTCTGCTATTACAATAGTGTCAGAATGGTCTATCATTGATTTCGTAATTGTTGATTTTGACAATTTTGGTAATCTACTAATATGATGGCGTCATTGACTTTCCAGTGGTCAAACACTGACACTCTATTGAAAGAAATGGCATAGAATGGTTGTTAATCTCGTACATAATGAAAAATAAATACTGACTTACACGGTAATCTGCTAAAATTTTGACAGTTCCTTTGATCAGTGACCTACCATTAGAACGTCATTGTTAAATCATTGCTTTTAATTCGTTACGAGTATCGTATAATTTCTGTGCCATTGACCGACCAATGATCAACCATTATGAATTTAGCAGATTACGAACTTTTAGCAAAATGACAATGGGATGGTGGTGGGATCGTGTTGGAATGACGAATTTATAAAAATAGCAGACTTGGGCCCCAGGTCATAGACAGTCTGTGTGCAATATTCCATCCAAATCCGTTCAGCAGTTTTAGCGTGAAAACATAACACATAAACTTTAACACACACTTTTGCATTTATAATATTAGTTAGGATTTCCAAACGATTCTTCTTTCGAGACGAAAAATTCAAACTTTCGAATATTTTGGTCAAACAGGAAAATAGAATAATTTTCCTTCTTAACCTTTTAAAAGTTGTACCTTACTACTACCTAGTTGTACTTACTTGTTGTATTGTATGTGTTTTATATGGGTCTTTTTGCCTGAAATAAATGGATAAATAAACCGTTTCGCGCAAAGGATTATTTGTTTTGTTTTTGTAAACATATAATAAAATTATTATTCGGAAATTCTAATATACTTACTAAAGTAAAAAAAAAAACAGAATCCACTCTTTATTTTTTAAATAAATCCTACGAATCAGAAATCAAAAGATGAAATAGGTAGGTACCTACATTAGCCAATGCCGTCTGCAACTGACGGCAAATCTCCACAGATAATTAAAAAAATTGTGGAGAATGCAAAGTTATGTAACTCTCTTAATATCTTGAATATTAAGGATAAATAGGCAGTGAACGAAAATGTTCGTTCACTGTATATTAAGTAGGTAGATTTTAATGTAAATTTTAGTCTCTACTGACGTTATTCTTTATTGCTTCTACCAATTTTCAGTAAAAATGCAACTCTATTACTAAGAGCCCACTATCCGTCTGTCTGTTTGTCTGTCACCAGGCTGTATCTCATGAATCGTGATAGCTAGACGGTTGAAATTTTCACAGATGATGTATTTCTGTTGCCGCTTTAACAACAAATAATAAAAATAAAATAAAGTTAAAATTTAAAAGGCGTATAAAAGAAACGTTTTTTCGGCGTTTTAAGCCTTGTGATACGGAACTCTTCGTGTGCGAGTCCCAATCGCTCTTGCCCGTTTTTTATCACACGTCTGATTGTAGGCATCTATTCCTACAAATAATAAGGCTGAAGTGTTTGTTTGAATGCGCTAATCTCTGAAACTACCAGTCCGATTTAAAAAAAATCTTTTGTATTTGATAGCCCAATTCTTGAGAAAGACTATAAGGCTACTTAACATCACGATAGGACGCTAGGAGCCCAGTAAAAAGAAAAGGAGTCAGAAAGAACGCTAAGCGAAAACGAAGCAATGCGACGGGGTCGGGAGAAAAAGAAATTTCACGCGGCCAAAGTTACGGGCAGAAACAAAATTTTTTATAAATGCAAAAAATATATTCCTTGGACACATAGCCCGAAAGATTGCGTAATGTGGTGCAAATGCCTCTCGAGGTAAAAATAAAGCATTACAAAGTAATACCGTACCACGATTGCCTTTCAGGATAAACATTGAAACCGCAAACAACATGAAAGATGACAAAACACACACAAAACAATAATTGATAACAAGTTATTTAAAACTGTCCTTGTCATTGGGGTTCTCCCACAATAATCATCAAAACATTGCCAATCACAAAATATTTCCAATTTATTAAAAAGGAAACATCGCCCCAAAAAAATGTCTACGGTATTTACGCGCCATTTTTCCGTTTGTTCGATGATAACCTCAAATTTTCCCAATTTTATCTCACAAATAATGTCGTAAATGTCGTATCTCTAAGTAAATATGTAAAATTATTGAAACGAGATAAGGTAATAATGCAAACATTAAAAACACATGCCAGATACTAGTGACATTCACACAATAAGTAGATTAGGTACAAAGATCGTGCAAAGACATGGGTTAACGTTCCCGCGTGATTACACAATGCATGACAGCATGACATAGCGGTATAAAGGAGGTCAAAACTTATTGATAATAAATAGGTCAACAGCCAGTTGTCATGAGTGTGCACATGGAAAAAAAAACAAAAATTTATCAGTTTTAACTTGTTTATGGCCGGTAAACGAAGGGTGGACTGTGTGAAAGGTGGTAAGCCTAGAAAGGGAGTGGACTACCGAGATGGCGACTTAGAGTAGTATGGAAGAAAAAGACATATTACGCCAATCAAATAAATAAATTGGGATAAGCGCAGGAAAATGACGATTATGACCAACTTATTTATGAATGAAGATTTAAGTGGAATATAATTTAAGATGCTAGCAGATGTGAAGGGTCATGTCTCCAATAATACAACGAACGTTGTGTCAATGAACGAGTGACTTCGGTGAAGGTTTAATATCCTTTACTGAGTTTAAGACGTAGATATAATAAAAGTAGAAGGATTTCACTCGAATCTGGAGTTTTATTTCGCTGGAATGTCGTCGGATTCAAGTTAAGACGTCAGTAAATAATTCTGTTGTTTAAATACTTGAACAAAATCTATGTGTGTTTGTTTGAAAGCGCTAATCTTTGGAGCTACCAGTCGGATTTGAAAGAATAATGTAGTCACCGTTGTGCCAATCAGTAAAGTCGAAAAAGGCCACGTGTCTTGATAAATTATCGCTGCATTGCAAGGAATTCACTAAGTTACTCTTTCTTATCGTCTAAAAAAATGATAAATGGCGGATTAAACTTTATACTTAATCAATCAGTTTAATTTAGAGTTTTTCAACAAAACAATTTGTATTATCGGTAATGTTTGTCCGAAACAGATTTGCAAGTTTTAATCACAATGCTATTTTTAGCGACAAAATAGAGGAAAACGTTGAAGGAAATAAGAAAGATATAGAATCAGTAAAAAGGTATTTGGATGACGCAAAACTCCTTAACACAGGTATCTATAGACAGGTAATATTACACAACCTACGCAAGAGAATACTGGGTACAATATAGCTACGGTTATCCTCAGCATCGGCGACATCATTCAATGAATTCATTCAACAATTCACGATATTGTAAATATGTCCTAAATAGATTTATGTGAACGCGTGCGACATCGGTGTCAACATAAACGAGTAATTTGAAATTAATCAAAACCAGTTTAAATTCTCTGACGTCGTCGGTCGGGAGTCCAGTTTATCCTACGTCAGTGACAGAGCACCGTACACATACATAACATGTACTTAAAGTACAGCCACATTTAGACAGTTATGTTTAAATCCCATGTAATAGGGGGCGAGAGTATATAACAAACTATTTCATCGCCAATGGAACAGTATGATGCCAGCATGCCCTAGAACCAAAAATTCGAAGACATATGACATCTACGAAACCGCACTGGGTCCGCGTGGTGATTGTCGTCCACTCCCTTTCACTCATCGAGAGGAGGTATGGAACATTATGCTATAAAACAAATACATATAGTAATAGGAAAATGAAAAAGCAATAACAAATATAACACTAACGTTATTTATAGACAAGAGCAGATAGTGAGGGTAGAAGAAATGAGGACATGTGACATTGTTTTTGAAAAACAATCGTAAATGAAGATTGACATCTGTGTTGTAGAAGTGTAACAAAAATAAATGATGACTTCAATGTCACCGCAGAGAACTTCGTGATTTAAAAATTATTGATAACATCTAAGCTGTATGACGCTGAAAAAGATACCCTAATAGAAATGCGAAAGGTTGTTGTTTTCGCCCTCCTTTCAGATATACATATAAATAGAATTCCATGAAATCGTCATAACAATAAATTGCTACAATATAGGAACTCAGCATTGCATAAGTATCAGACTGCTCACTGAAGGTATCTCAGTTATCATATCAGCAATACATAATTAGTCTCTGAGAAAAGATAACAATTGTATACACTAGGTACAGTGTTAATGTTCAATGTTTAATTACATGTGATACTTAGAGAATTCCGCGACCGGAGCTAAGACTGACCGACAAACCCCGTGAAATTTCAGTATCCGCGATCACAAACCCAATTTACACGAAACAATCGCAATCGGCCGCGTTTCCTCCATCAAATAAAACCCAAGCTATCGGGAATTCCGAACTCGGCGGATAAAACGCTCGCACACAAACACCTTGCACCTGATAACCTTTACTACTAAAGCATCTTCATATCAGTCATATCTCCCCTCTGACACCCATATTTCAAACATTGCGGGGGGCGGAGAAGTTCACTTTGCGCTGGCTGATTTACGAACACGTTACGACCCGCCAGCTACAAGTTTGTACATAGTACGAGCAAAGCACACAGCACTCACCCCTCGTGTAGACACGTCTGAATGAACACACACTTCAACAATACTCACACACCAAGAAAATTACTAGCAATTTTCGAGGAATCTCGGCCGAGCGCTACGCGCACACTGGCAAAATAGTGCGCATGCGTGGTAACCTCTATAAAAGAGGCGCGCGACGTCACTAAGCCACATTCTGCACAGAGCATTCAGAGCGATACCACGCAAGTTTGACTGGCCAAGTTGTGAAATCATTGTGACATAAACTTTGATAAGTTCAACTGCAACAGTTTGTGAAGTCCATTGGATTGCATAATACCTAAGGATTTTCTGGATTTGAGTGAAGTGTTTGTGACAATTCGTGACAAAGAATACACAGTGTCTAAAATTCGTGACGAGTTTGAATTGAAGAGCATCAAGCTGACCAACATAATGTACAAAGATTCAGTTGTTCCCGTTAAAGCTGAAACATTCAGCGGCATGGCTGCTAAAAGGTAATTATTAATATTGTGCAATATTATCTAATATATAATTTTGTGAGATTTTGAATCTGTAATTACGATTTTCCTGTTCAAATTAGAAATTGATGATTCTCGTTTTGGTGATTGCAGTTTTGCAACAGTAATTAGTGATTCAATTATTTGCAAGATACAAATTTTATTACAAGTAGTTGAAAACATTTAACACTTAGCACTAAAATATTCAAGAACAGTAAAATAACTTCAGTGCTAATTGAAATTGCAATGCGATTCAATAGTAGTAGAAAATTTATATATCTTTAGTAGAATTCTCCTGTATTATCGACCTTTTAAATTTTCAAAGTGTCTAACAAAATCTTTCTTTTTCGCAGCCCAATAAGTCAATGCATCAAAACGGTGCTTAGGCGAGCATGTGTGGAGAAACGACTAACTGTCGGCCTCCTACCTGCCATCCAGTACCTGTCGAAAAACAGCAACAGGGCGCTCTTCTGTGTGACCGCAGAGGCGCCTCCTGGGGATAGTGCCACACACATGCAAGAAGTACTTCTACAAGCCTTCTGCGTCGAGAACGATATCTACGTCATTAAGGTAAATATCATAACTGTACCTCCAGACTGCACTCTCTCCAAACTTGTTTTAAATCGCTGCGTTAATGTTGTGCAACATTCCTTGTACATTATTTGCACATTTTCCTCTTGGATTACTGTGGTTTTGATCGACATAAACATCTTTGACGTAGTTTCAGAATCATGCAATATAACATATTTATTGCATTTGAATTGTTTGGCTAAGCTTTAGTTTAATTGAAGTCGAGTTTAGAGTCCATATTTTTTTTACAGTAAGATCTTGTTATTAGAAGCCTCTACGGAAAGATTTAACTTGCGGAGATAAAATGGTTTACGAGAAAAAAAATTAAAAAATCGTAGAAATCTTGCAATATTTCCAATAGTTCCGCCACTTTTCCTTCAAAGGGGTCTCTAAGCCCCACTCCCAACCCTTAAAACGACGGCAGTTAAAGTTAAGTTCTACCATTTAGTTAAAAGATATACGAAATAGTGGTATTAACAATTTCTCTGTTTTGTCTACAGGTTGACTCCGAAACTAAATTGCGGAAATTGCTCGGCTGCTGCGGATCTTCTATGGACTTCAGCTGCGTCCTGGTGCACTACCCGTACACAGACCCCTTCAGCGACAGCCAGGAGTTCGACTTTTCATCTTTAACAGACTCTGAGAGAGATCTCATTGAGCACTGCGAGATGAACTGGGGCTATTCTCAGACCCCCGTTATTAAGCTTCCCGAGAAGTGAAAACGTCGAAAACGAAACATCATGTTCTTGGAAAAAAAAAATACACGACCGTTATAGGTTCGTTTGCCTTGTCAACCATGTTGGCTGTGGCTTCGGCGTTTAGCGCCATCTTTTGTCTAGTAGTAACAATTACGTCTGTTAGAGGATTTTGTATTGTAGGTACCTGAACTAATGTTCAGGTACCTACAACTTGGTTGGTACCAAGTGAACTTACTGTAGTAAATTCCAGTTCTTTCTAACTTGTGAATTGTAACTTATTGTAGATTTGTCTGTTGTAATGTTTAAAATTGCGGCAGTTTTTGCTAAAAAAATGTACAAAAGAAAAAATTATTGTAAATTGTCAATTGTTGATATATGCCACGGTGGCTTACTGTGCAATTTGCATGAAAATGATGAAAAAAAAAATGTCTACTTAAAATAATTGAGAAGTTCGTACGGAGATATAGTTGAATTTTATACTTTTGTTATGTGAATATGAGAAAGATGAAATTTAATTAAAATAAAATATATTGTAATGATTAAAACGATTTGTTATTTTCAACACAACACCCTGACCACACACATCTACTAAATTAAAATAAATAAGACATGAATTTTATAAAGTAATCATGTCATAGTTTGTTTCGCCTAACATATCATAAAATGACATGTCATAAAAATGTGTCGTTATAATAAACAACAACTGATTAATTTTGTCAAAACCAGGTCATTTACAAGTATACACAAACATGAAGTGATACAAGTAATGCCATCTATTATGCAATAGATAAAACACATAACAGTCTAGTATTTAACTAATGTTAAATAACTTAACATTGCTTCTTCAACCAGTCTTCGATTACCAAAGCCACGCCCCTTTCTCCAATCATTATAGATGGCGCATTAGTGTTTCCACGATTCACGACCGGCATTATAGAAGAGTCTATAACTCTCAAGCCAGATATACCATACACCCGCAATCTTGGATCTACAACGGCTTTTCTATCTGACTTAGGGCCCATTTTACAAGTTCCTACAGGATGATAGGTAGTCGAAGTATAAGATCTAGCCAGACATACTATGTATTCGTCAGTACCCCACGGATAGTCTCTACAAGCCCGTAACGGTGTCCTCTCAAAGTATGCACCGTGCTTTTTAAACGCTTTTGTATTCTCCAAACTAAGAAGGAACCTTACTCCCTTGACTATGGGTATAAGATCAGTTGGGTCTCCAAAGTAGTTAGCGTACAACAATGGCTTGCCATGGGGGTCCATAGGATTCAACAACAGTTTTCCTCTACTCTTCGGAACCAAATTCATTGTTCTCGGAAGCAAAGCATCGTAGAACGCGGTAGGGAATATTGCTATCTCATCATAGATTTCTGGTTCACGGATATATTCATTCATGAAAGCATGATCTACTTGGTACTGAATATCAGGTGCAGGTAAATCAGGATCAGTCTTTATAAATGCTATAGAATTGACCGGTCCGTTTGCAGACAGTGGTCCGTGCTTGAGCTTCATTTGACTATAATCATACACTTCTTGTATAACTTCTTCGTTATCAACCCAAGTTGCTGTCCTATTGGGCAGAGCTACTATGATACCATTAAAAGTAACGTGATCGTGTAAGTTCTCTCCAACGGCTAAATCTTTTTTAACGGGAATATTCAACTTGGACAAGTGATCCTCAGGACCCACGCCAGACAACATAAGCAATTTCGGAGAGTTTATACTGCCGCCACTTACTATAACTTCTTTCTTAGCATAAGCTGTGTGAACTTGACCATCTCGAATATATTTGACGCCGTAAGCAACCTTTCGTTTATTTATCAATATTTTGAACACTTCAGATTTGCTTTTAACAGTTAGGTTCTTCCTCTTGTATCTGATTGGTTGTATGAATGCGTTGTTAGTGGACACTCGCTCGCCATCTTGTGCTACTGCTTGGGCTTGCATCGTGGTCATTTGGTAGGCTCCATTATAGTCCCCTAAAGGCAGTCCTCTTTCGTGGAACGCATTAGTCATGATTATAGAGGGTATATCAATGTAAGGGAATCTGGAAATAGACTGCTCTCCATCAACGCCGTGGTATTTGCGGTTCAGACCTTCGATGTTCAGATTTTTCTCAGATTTCTTGAAGTATGGGAGTACCTATGTTAGGAATATTGGATAGATTAGTTTAGATTTTTCTTTCATATCATAAGTGCAATTTTCTTCTTCGTCGTGTGCATGTGCTGCGTGCATTCTGAGTAAATTTTTAATAGCGCGTGGTGGTGGTGGCGTAGTTTCCGGTGCATACTTTGATCCCGTAGTCAAATAGCATCTACACATAACATAACATCACACCTATTTTAAAATTCAAATATTTATTATGTAGTAAGTTTAATTATTCCCGAACGGTTGGGCAGAGCCCAGAGGTGTCATAGATACCTACATACCGCCAGTTAAGTCTCATGTAATTGGGGCGAGACTAAAATAGAGAATGAAAATAGTATCCAACATTGATATTTTCGAATTGGTGCTACTATTTACTCACTGAATTTCTTTTACTTTCAAGAATAATGATCAGATCAAGTATCTCTACATAGTTCAAGAGTGCTAGAAGCAGGGTGCATTAGAGGCTGCTTTCCTCACATCAGCATAGCTCCAGCCCTCGTTCCCCATGGCGGCCCAGGTGTCGTAGTCCAGGCTGTTCCCTCGGATGTACGCCATGGAGTTGATCGAGCTCGAGCCTCCCATCACTTTGCCTCTACAAGTATTGTTTATGATTTTCCGTTATTAGGCCGATCTCTTACACGAACTAGAGTCGAGGCGGGGCGCAGCGGCGCAGGCGGCGCACAGTATGATAAATGCCTCAAAAAACGGACATCACTTTTTTATTCTATTAATCGAAAGTATGAACTATTTTGAATGCGAGAGTAGAACTCCCGGGTCTTAAATATACTTTTCACACCACCTGCTCGAAAATGTCAAATTATATGGCAAGCAACCTTAACCTAAAGTGAGTCATTAGTGGCCGGGGGCACAGCCGGTCAATAATGTTGTACTGGATTTCATTATGACCCGCTGGTCAATAATGTGATTTGAATTTGGAATCTCACACGGTCAGCTAAATTGGCGGTATAGTACTAACAAACACCCTTTGGTGCCAGAAAGAGGAAAGCTATTCTCGAAACCCTTACTACGCGTGGATGATATTCTCAATTTCCTACAAAATCATAACGACTGCTTCTTCATATCGTTGCCATGTTTTCGAAGACATAATATTGTAAGAATAATTATATAACTGCGAACGATTTTTTAAAAGGAATGGAATAACATTAAAATTGGCATTAATAATAACAAATACCGTACCGCGCCGTAATACCGTAATAGTAATTGGCTGTAACATTAGTTAATTTATTTTAAGTAAACTGCGCTAAGATTGCTGTGGATTTTGTGAATAAATAAATAAATAAATAATAAAACCTATCTATACTACAGTCTATTTATCACATTTTATCAAAAATAAGTACTCTATATCCACGAGCGTCTCCAATGACGTTCTAAATTCAAAATGCATACAGCCAATCATCCAAAACCATTCTACCAGCCCTGTATAAAGCTTAGTTTACACAAACGCCACTTCCATGAGAGTGATATCAATAGACACACACGACAAAACCGTAGAAGAGACTTTTTTTTTGAAAATCGAATTGATCGTGTCTTTGCTACTTATTGGTAGACGCAATACAGGCGCGAATTTTCGTACTATGGCTATTATTTTCTCACAGTAGGTGTAAAAAGTAGAGTATCCTCCTCTGGGCTAAAGGTGTATTTGCCTTGGGCTAGCTTGAATCCCTCGCTGCATTCAGGATTCTTGTATTAACTCCCTCGCTTCGCTCGTGAGTTAAACTCTTAACTCCCTCGCTGCGCTCGGGAGTTAAATCCCGACTCCTTCATTGCGCTCGAGATTCAATATGACGCCCGTGACATAAGACACAACTTTAGCCCCTCGGTGCATAATCTACTATTAAAACAGAGTTATAATTTTTATTCGATTTTTTTGGATTTACAGAAAAACACAAAAATAAACGATGTGATGCAAATATGTGAACATTTGTTTTTGAAGTTTATTGACATTATATGCAAGGTATTATATAGGCGAAACAGAAAAGATTTCACTATAATAGAAAAATAAATATGCCTGATTTTATCTTTATTCCTTTTTATTTTTTCCCTCGGACATCTTTTGTCAGTAGCACCTAATATTTATCTTAAAATATTCTTCAGATCTGTACTAATAACTGTAAAAAAAATCAGATGCAAATCTATCAGGAAATCGAAGATATTATGATTCTATGGTTTTCAAATTTTTCTCTGATAATAGGGTTGTCTTTCTCAGAACACAAAAAACACAATAAATAATTTCTGTTGAGACTATAACCTGACGAGGGCTGACCCCTTCCCTATACCACATTTACCCCTTCATCAAAAAAATATAAATTATGTAAATGTATAAAAAAATATTTTTAAATCAAACGGTTTTATTTAACAATACATTAAATACACGTGAAACAAAATAAACTTTACAAAGTATACCTACAAACAGCCACTAAGGGCAATTTTTGAACTTCACAATATTATTTTAAGCCAAGAAAACTTTATAAGCCATTAAATTTCCTATGGGTACCATTATACCTACTGTTTATACTTAATGAGTAATACTTACTTCATTTTAAGAATTAAAAAATTAAAATATTTTTGCTTTCAGATTTTTGATTTGTGAAAACCCTAACAACAAAAAATCGAAACTCGAAAAATCCGAATTCCTTCGTGTTTAGCATCTGATATTTTACAGACAGGTTATCATAATCCTAAGCAATAATGTGTGTGAAAATAAAATGCTACTACCTTATAGAACCTGCGCAAAAAAATAATTTCAAAATTACAGAAAAAATGACGTAGCTTGCTTTAAATAACATCTAAAAAAAAAATTTTGTTTCTAAAAATAGCAGATAATTGGCTTTATCACATAGTATAATTAAAACATAAAAACGTTGCATACATAATAAGATAATACAATTCTTTTGATTTCTATGGATAACCAGAATAAAATATTGAAAAAAATATAGCTCTGGTTCTAAGCTGAATTGGTTTCTGGGAGTTCTACTCTAGCATTCAAAACAGTGTATACTATCGATTAGAAGAATAAAAAAGCGATGTCCGTTTTTCGAGGCATTTATCATACTGTGCGGCGGCGTCAAATCGCGGGCGCCACGAGCGGCGCGCCGCATTTAAGTTTTCTAGGAATAAACGTGCCGCTTCGCCCCCGCTACCTCGCCTCGACATACCAGTGAGCGACGCGCCTTAGAGTGCGGGAATTTCTCCTTAGATCAATTTTCATAGATCTTATTAAAAGGGGGCACGTATCCGACTAAGATGAATGAATATACCTGGTTGTCACTGGTTTCTAGTGCTAACCGTCGTCAAAAGGTCATAAGCACACGTATCAACTCGCGCCATTCTGTATTCTTTGTATGAAACTCCCTACTGCAACGCAAAACACAACGCAACGATTGACGGCGAGGTGAAGTGAAAGGCGATATGGTGACGATCCCTTTTCGAGTTGATATGTGTACTATGACATAAAAGGAGTATGTAAGGATTTTAGCAGGTGGCATACTGTAGTTTCTGCCTAACCCTACGAGGAGAAGGCGAGAGTTTATAAAAGATATGAGAATAGTAATAATACCCAGCCGTCTAACTAGACTGCTGGGTAAATGAGCTAGCTAATATTATATCAAATTAGGTCGAGCTCGACCTAATTTGATATAATATTGCATGTATACAGGGTTATTGGTAAAACCGTGGGTAAAACATTAACAACCTCTTAAGAGGTCATTGTACTCATCATTATGAACAACTTTTACTACGGGACCAAATCTGAAATCGCGAAAAAAAATTCAGCTGTTCCCTACATTTATGCTCGTGTAACTCGTCAAAATGTAGGGAACAGCTGTATTTTTTTTCGCGATTTCACGTTTGGTCCCATAGTAAAAGTTGTTCATAATGATGAGTACAATGACCTCTTAAGAGGTTGTTAATGTCACTGTCATGTCACTCTTTTACGCAACTGCGTAAAAGTGTGAGTACGTTAACAAGATAACACACATTATTGGCGTTATAATAACATGTTGCGCACATGTTGCATAGACATACGGTATGCGGTACATAGACCAGCAACTGGCCATTACTGGAAACTGTCGAGTTACCGCAACTGGCAAACACTGGAAACTGTCGAGTTAACGCAACTGTCAAAACTGACAAACACTGGAAACTGTCGAGTTAACGCAACTGTCAAAACTGGCAAACACTGGAAACTGTCGAGTTAACGCAACTGTCAAAACTGACAAACACTGGAAACTGTCGAGTTAACGCAACTGTCAAAACTGGCAAACACTGGAAGCTGTCGAGTTAACGCAACTGTCAAAACTGGCAAACACTGGAAATTGTCGAGTTAACGCAACTGTCAAAATTGGCAAACATTGGAAACTGTCGAGACAACGCAACTGTCAAATTTGTAAAACTGACCAATCAGTGAAACTGGCGCCGATTCCCTTGTTCACAAACTAAACTAAATTTAAGTTCAGTGCATCTTTTTCTTTCTATTTCATTAAGAAAAGGACAGAAGATAAATATTAGTTTAGTCCTGTCAAATTAGTCAGCGCCTGACGTAAATTGACGTTTTTTTATCACGTCTAAACTTGTCTATGGAGTATCTTAATTTGACAGGACTAAACTAATATTTATCTTCTGTCCTTTTCTTAATGAAATAGAAAGAAAAAGATGCATGAACTTAAATATAGTTTAGTTTGTGAACAACAGAATCGGCGCCACTGTCTAATGAACGAAACTGGCGAATTAAATAAAATGACGACTGAGGGAAACTAATCAGCGATACACGGACTCTTATGTATCATCATCTGCCTAGCCTTTTCCCGACTATGTTGGGGTCGTCTTCCAGTCTAACCGGATGCAGCTGAACACCAGTATTTTACATGGAGCGACTGCCTATCTGACCTCCACAACCTAGTTACTTACTGGGTAATACGATACCCCTTGGTAAGACAGGTTATCAGACATTCGAGCTTCTGACTACCCGTAATGATAGTCAAAGATCCACGAATGACAGCCGGGACCACCGGCTTAACGTGCTTTCCGAAGCACGCCTCCGTGCTTTTTGGGCGGCATTTTTACATACCGTGACCCCTCGGTCACGGTATGTAAAAATGTTCACCCATCCACATACCAACCGCGGCAAGTGTAGCTTAACCTGATCGATCGACCTGTGCGGCTGTTATTATTTAGCCACGGGCTCCTATGTATAGCACATGTAAAGCATATAGCGGACTCTTATGTATAGCACACACAAAAATATGTTGCAACAAGGTCGTGTAACTTTTGCCTACATTGAATTTGAAACCTCAGTTGAAAGCGAACCCATTCACTGTTTGTAGGGTTCCGTACCAAAAGGGTGGCAACAAAACCCTATTACTAAGCCACCGCTGTCCGTCAATCCGTCTGACTGTCAGCAGGCTATATCTCACGAACCATAATAGGTAGATAGTTAAAACACAAAGTGTAGTGTGTGTGTATTTCTATTGCAGCTATAACAACCAATAATAAAAAAAAGTTTATAAAAAAAGATCTATAATACAAGACACGTGTATTTTTTAGCGTTTTGATTTGCCTTGTGATACGGAATCCTTCGTGTTCGAGTCAGACTCGCACCTACCCGGTTTTTTTATTTCTATCTACAGTTTATAATAATAATAATAAACCATTTATTTTCAGGTAACAAAGACCCATAGATACATACCTTAACCTAAGTATACATAATAATATAGTAACAATTGTGTTGTATTGTGTAGTTGCAGCAGTAGAAGTACCTATACATTCAAAAAGTATATCATCAACGTCACCATCCTTGATGACCTTGAAGATATACTTATTGAATGCCATTTCTGAAAAACAAGTTAAATATAAAAATGTATGGTGAAATATTGCGAAAACCTGATATCTTCTCAGACAGATAAAGTATTTTATCAGTCACATACTTTGAATGTAAATACATAGTTATCACTTATCACGCATGGAGATAATTTAATGTACCGCCACTGCTGATACCCCCTTTTATCTCGAAATCCGCAAGTCAGACGGCGTTGGCAATGAAAACAGGGTCAGTAAAGAAAGATAGAAGTTGTTTGAAATTAGTGTGACAGTTTGGCAAATAGCATGCAAAACCAGCCTATAATGTTCCCACTGCTGAGAAACATGCCTCCTCTCTGACAGAGGGAGTGGGCCATAATCCATCACGCAGGCCCAGTGCGTGTTGGTAGATGTCACATGTCTTCGAGAATTTTGGTTCTAGGATATGCCGGATGTTTTCCTTCACCGTTTTGAGGGCCGTGGGTGATCATCTCGTGGATACAGCACATAAGTCGCGGCCACTACCAGTGGGCTACCACTGATTTAGGGCTGGTAAACAGTACTAAATCCAAATAGTTTGGTATATTGATGAAGTAATCTCGCTAGATACGGACAAAACAAAAAATTCGAAGACAATTGGCATCTACCAAACCGCACTGGGCCCGCGCCACAGCCCACTACCTAGAAAGAAGAAAGAAGAAAGAAAATGCATTTGTTTAGCACAGACTAGAAAACAAACAATACACCAGATAGTCACATAATAGTCGTACATCAGATAAAAACAAAAAAATAAAAAGTGTAAAGTCCGATGTAAGAAATTTGCAGGAAAGTGTGCCTCACAGCTGCGCCAAAAAGGCCCAGTTCAGCTAAAATGCCAGACAACAAGTGCCTGACGCTGGTTTTCAACTGGACCTCTAGAAGAGAGGATGCGTGTGCCGGAGCAGTGGGAGGCTTATGCTATGTACACCATACGAATCCCTGTTCGAGAACCTGTTCAGGTGGAGATTCATAGACAACTCCACCTTGGAGTGTAAATGTGGTGCTGTTCCACAAACGATGGTAGACTTAATATCGTGTCCTGCGTGTCATGTCAGCTGCACGTTACATGAAATGGTGGACGCTGGTGATGGCGCCAAAAAAGAAGCCGAATTCAGAATACGGGTCGTCAGAAGCCCGAACGTCTGACAATCAGTCTCACCAAGCGGTAGACTGGAACCGGTTAGACTGGAAGCCATCCCCAACACAGTTGGAGGAGTAAAAGGCTAGATAGATGGATTTTGAATCGTAGTAGACTGTCGATGATAACGAATCACCACTTAGCACTAATAAACTTACAGGAAAATCAGTCGAGTAAATGACCATAGTAACATTGATGACTAGTACCTAGTACATGATAAGATTAGCGAAACGTGCGCTACGTGGCTTGTTTATACTGATAACAGGGAAGAGCTGGCGCCTCGTGTCAATTTGACATAAGTCGCAAACGATTAACAGATGCTTGTTGATAACGAATAAATATTGAGTAAGAATGCGATTGGAATGGGTGATCCCAATCGGTTATGCAGGCTATCAGGGCGTTATGACGCGGTTATATCGATTATCAGGGATAATTGGGCGATTTGCGAGATAGAATTTATCGATGTTTTGGGGGTGATTCATAGCGTGACGCTTGACAGGGGAGAATGGAAGGAGAAAACGTGTTGCGCCGACCCCAAGTAACATGGGACAAGGGGGGGATGATGGTTGTGGGGGATAGAATTTATGTAGAAGGCTTTCAGATACAAGGATAGTCGAAATTTTATCAGAACTGTGCGCTAAAAGATAGATTTATCAGACACTAAATGTGCGTCGCCGACCTAGGTATCATTTGTGAGGGATTGCAGTAACCACCACACTTTTTGAACGACTACAAATCAAAATAGTTATCGCAAAATCGCAAAATAATTAGAACCAATCAGTTAGTAATCAACTTATAGCTGATAAGCTCATTCATTATATATTTTCTAACTACAGAGCTGATTGCACTAATCAAATATTATTTGCACGAAACGCAACAACTAAACGTAGTTACAGCAATGTCTTAAATAAGCGATAGTTTGCTAAGACATTTTCAAGGAGCTAAGATTTTAAGAGACGGTGCCATGCATACTGATCGCTGGGCAACAGTGTCCGCACGCGGTAAGAGTAAGTAAGAATAATGTACCAAGGATTTTGTAATATCTTGATTTAAAAGAGTGTCCATGGAGTTTCTAATCACGTTCTTCTCCATAGAGATTTACGTTTTGGAATGGGCAAACTAGCTTCAACTTTGTGACTAACTTACAGACTATTTAATTTTGACAATTCAAAAATGCCTGTACATAGTTTAATTAAAATAAATGCAATCGGCCTTATTACAAAACAAGATTTATCTTTAGACCAAGGTTTAAACCATCCAGCTATTTTTAAATTTCGAACTATAATCCGACGAAGCTAAAGTTCTTATTACAAAAACTGACGTTAAACCCGAGTCTAAGTTGTCAATTTTGCATTAAGAACTTTACAGTTGTCACAATAAAGTTCAAAATTTAAAAATGGCTCGATGGTTTAAACCTGGGTCTAAAGATAAACCTTGTTTTATAATAAGGCCGTTTGAGTTTGAGTTTGAAGTTCGAAAATGCCTGAGGATTGTCGGTTCAGCCTAGGCCAGCCCACGAAGGGGTGACAAGACGACCTAAACGCATGGTTTGATCCAGGTGGCTCTGGAAGAAAATGCCTGGAAAGATTTGGGGAAAGCCTTTGCTCAGGAGCACTGTAGGCTAATTTAAATTTAAAAAAAATCCTGTCCCTGCTTTGAACGTCAAAGGATATTCCTTGTTGACTTTTATCAAACAGATACCACGAGTAATTTCAACTATATTTCATTTCACTCTAATTACTATTTTGTTACTTCTTTCTTCGTGACGGCATGAGCCTGGACTTAGCAAACTGAAAAATCTATTATGACCTAATGCCCGTTTTCACTAACACTGGTTGACATCTGAATGGACGCGCACTGTTGAAATCTCAACGCTCAGCTTAGCGTCGAAAGCTGAAATTCCAACAACGTGCTTTTATTTCAATAAATCGCTGGTTACCTAGGCCATCCACAGCGTTGTTCCCGCCGCGCCAAGCAGCTCTTTCCATCAGGTTCTGTGGTGTAACCCCAGTCGATGTTGGAGCCAATCAGAGCGGTCGATAGAGCTGGCACCAGCGTCACGTCTGGCTGCTCCATGCCTGCTTCTAACAGTAGCACCTGGAATTAGAACATGCAGGTACTTCAGATACATAACGTATGCTTATTTGAGGTTAGTTTGGTGCAGGATACAATGGTCTAAAACATACAAACATACTTATAACTCACGATTTCATCCCAAGGGGAAGTAGACAGAAATTATAGCGGTCTAAAACCTATGTACCTTTACTGACTGGGTGCTTACATAAAGAAGCGGGTTTTCGGTCCCGACTCCCGGTACAGGTCTATGCAGGTTGATCTTCGGAAGGAATCGGTTACAATCATGTTTTACCTGTTTCTTTAAAAGTGAGCGCATAAGATAACACGGGAATATTATACCCGCACCGATCGGTACCGACCCGCACAGACTCGCCTGTTGGGAACCCTGTTTAGCACCCTAAGTCTAAAACAAAAACAACTTCAAGATTTTAAATTGACAGCTTGCAACCTCTTTTCATTTAAAACTTAAGCAGGAACTGGCCATTTGTTGTATGCTACTAAGTTTTCATTTTATTTATTTTGTTTGCTTTTTACTGACTTTATGGCTATTATAAAAACTAATTTCATCAAATATGGCCAGTGTTAAAACTAAATGGATAAAACCTTTTTTTTTTTGATCATCGAACCTACGACACTACTGGAACACCATACATCAAGATATAATGAGGGATTTTCTTTTTCTTTTTTTTTTAACGCTTCCCTAGTCGCTGGATAGATGGCGCTGAACTTGGTAAGTTACTGCAAGGAACGGAAGTTACATAATTTTTTTATTAATTCACTTGGATGTAATTTTAAGATCGTAAAACGAAAGCAAACGAAACTGTCACTCAACGAGCGTATATGACGTGACGCAATGTTTTTTTTCCAAGCGTTTTGACTTTGGCATCTAGTAACATAGTCAGTTCAACGCCATCTTCAGGGTTCTTGGGAACTATTTTTTTTTTTAAATACTGAAAAGAAAAACCTCTCATTGAGAATTTGGTACCTACCTAATTGATTACATAAGGCCTGATTTTCAATAACTTTATTCGAGGAATGATTTTGAAATTTAGACAGTTCTTTCATACAAAATCTGTCAAACGACAATTTTATTCCTCGAATCAAACTTAAACACCCCGTCGTTTTTGCGTAAAAGTTATCTGGCGATGGAAAAATCAGCCCTAAGGCACTATTAGTTATTCTGTGTCCTAAGTAAGATAATTAGAAATTGAAAAAAATATTTTGGAAATCGGTGTTTACTTTTAATATTTGCCAGAGTCAGACTGAATTTAAAAATTACAAATTAATTGTAAAATAATGATTGCGTAAGTGGCTCATGAAATTCGTCGTAAATTATAGCTGGTTTGAAGACTCGTTATATACTTTAGAGAGGAAACAGTCAATTATTTGAAGATAATCGATAATTTAATAGCTTGATTGTTATTTCAACGCAATAAACTCTGAATCTATGTAATGGGTACCTACTATGTATGAGTATTTATTACATTTATTTAATTAAGTATTAACTTTTTACCACAGTCGAATAATTAATTGGTGTTTGCTGAAGCCTTCAACTTGACCATGACAAGTCGTCTTGGATTTCAAGAGAATTATATACTTAGTTACTTAAACCATCATTGATTTTAATTAAGCTACCATAGACTCCCAAGTAACATTTTAGGTTTTAGAAAGGTTTTGAAAAGGTTCTAGAACCTTTGTATGGACATCTGCTCGTAAGTCTAAATAGACTTAATAACGTTATATTAACCTTATAATAACCTCCTGAGTGCAAAAAGGGCCCAAGTTTTAGAACCTTTCTGGGAGCTACATCAGAACCTAAAGCTCAAATCCAGAATCTTTCGAACTACTTACACAGAACCCAAATATAACCTTCACAACCTTAATTTAACGTTAATATAACCTTGTAAGGCAGCTTTTAAGTTCTAAATTAGTCATGGATGTAACTCAATGACAACTTAAAACCTTTGTGATGGACATGAATAAATGCCTTTCCAGGACTCTCAGGTTTTAAAATGTTTCTGTGTAAGATTTTTTCTACACAGAAACACCAATCATGGATTTAAATACTTATTTATAATGGCGCCATTCCCTGTCATTATACCAAGTTTCAAAATGGCTAGATGTAAGTGTTATAATCATAAAAAGTAATAAATAGCTTGCTGAAGTCAGGGAAAATCAAAAAAATAGTGCGACTGGCACTTTATCGTGACACTTTGGGATAATAGTGCTGTATACGAGACGGGCCTTCCGAAAGTAAAAAATTTAGAAGATATTTTAATGAAATAAAAATTATAAAATTAGGTGGTTGGTAGTAATTTGCATTAGAAATAAAATTTCTATTCATACAAAAAATATATATTTTAAATCACATAGCACATGTTACTTAATTTTGCCTTATTGACTTAAAATATTGCTTTTTGTTTAGATTTTTTTTTTATTTCAATGAAGAAAATGGCTGGCGTTAGGAAATTACTAAAAAGCATTACAATTAACCTTTTCAGAACTGTAACAGCTAAAAGGTCTTATTGTTTACGAAAATAAGAGCTAAAGATAATTTCGCGGAGCTACTTAAAACGACAAGGCTATTTTCGCACCTTTAAGTTTATCTCCAGGAGTCCTTTAAGACTTGCGAGTCGCGAAAAAAGCCTCTACGCACAATTATTTGCTTTTAAGTTTTGGTTCTAGGAGGACGTGCGTTCGACGGTTCGACAAGAGTGCTGAAACATCAACTCCGTTTTTTTGATAACAACAGAGTGTCGGTTCATTTTGCAAGACAACGTAATGCGAACACCACTAACATTTTTAGAGGATGCCTCTAAAGCTTTAAAATATTCTTGTAGGACTTTAAGCATGCCTTCAGCTCATAAAAATAGCTTATTGGTTTGGGTTTTCACCACACAGTCCTAATTTGTTTACCTAGACAACTCTAATACAGCCTAAAAGTTTAAAGTAGGTTTTAGAAATTACTAATAAGCGATTTCAACATTCCATAACTTTATGGTTATATCAAAGTTAAAAATTAAACCTTTAGATCTCACTTTAGAATAATGCTAGCTTTTCCAGAACTTAATCAGGAGTCTACGAGAACTATAAGATCCTAGGACTATATGCTCTTGAAACACAAGTCAAAATAACGTTAATTTAAACTCTTGTCATCGGCTCCAAGGTTGTAATAATAAACAATTAGTTTTAGGACTTATTAATCATTCTCAAGTACTTAATATGACCAGATAGCAAAGCATTAACCTTTTTACGACCCTTATAAAACCTAAAGGCATTTTTTACAACCTCGGCCCGAATGCAATGTTACTTGGGCTAGCAAATGGCCGATGGGGCGAAAGGTTCTGGAGTGGCGACCGCGTACCGGAAGACATAGCGTTGGAAGGCCTCCCACAAGGTGGTCCGACGACCTTGTGAAGGCAGCAGAAACTCGTTGGATGCGAAAAGCACAGAACCGGTCGAAGTGGAGGTGCTTGGGGGAGGCCTATGTCCAGCAGTGGACGTCATTCGGCTGAAATGATGATGACGAAGTGTCTATGGTGTCCATCCAACATACCTTCCACTTAGTAACAGCAGACAGTCTGTTCGCAACGACACAGCCCGCCGCGCCGGCCCCCACGACTATAAAGTCATACTCTTCCCTCTTCCTCTCTACATTCTCCACTATTCTCTCTTCTTCTCCGCGGCACTGCTGCACTCTGTAGTCTTGGGAGCCACCGTACAGTCGAACTAACAGGTTCAAGTAAAAGAAGGCGAAGTCGGAGCAAGCTGACAGTTGGGTGTTGACAGGACACACGTCTGTCAGGTTTAGCGGCTGCCACAGCATTTTTCAACTAGAATAGCAGAAGAATTTATTTTCATAACATTTTAAATGGTCAAATTAAATTCGAGAGTCTACGATAGTCCATGCATGACGGGCATGGGTATGGACTATCGATCTAAATACTATACAAGTAAAATAAACAAGATATAACGTTTTTTAGGGTTCCGTACCCAAAGGGTAAAAACGGAACCCTATTACTAAGACTTCGCTGTCTGTCCGTCTGTCCGTCTGGCCGTCTGTCCGTCTGTCCGTCTGTCTGTCACCAGGCTGTATCTCAAGAACCGCGATAGCTAGACAGTTGAAATTTTCACAAGTTATGTATTGCCGCTATAACAACAAATACTAAAAACAAAATAAATTAAATATTTCAGGGGGGCTCCCATACAACAAACGCGATTTTTTTTCCCTTTTTTGCTCGATATCAAAAATGGCAACAGGTAGGCACTTGAAATATTCACAAAATACTCAGTTGAATTTTAACTTTAATAATAAATAATAAAATAAAAATAAAATAAATATTTAAGGGGGGCTCCCATACAACAAACATGTTTTTTTTTTTGGCGATTTTGCCTTGTGGTACGGAACCCTTCGTGTGCGAGTCCGACTCGCACTTGGCCAGATTTTTGGGTTTCCGTACCCAAAGGGTAAAAACGGGTCCCTATTACTAAGACTCCACTGTCCGTCTGTCACCAGGCTGTATCTCATGAACCGTGATAGCTAGACAGTTGAAATTTTCACAGATGATGTATTTCTGTTGCCGCTATAACAACAAATACTAAAAAAATAAATTTAAATTTAAAAAAACCACGACACAAAATAATAATAAAATTAAATGTAAGTTTGGAAAAGGATAAAATGATTTAAAAACCCCCGACTAAAGAATTTATGTAACGAGACTAAAACAGATAAATTCATATGGCAGTCGGGGGACCTCTTAGAATAGAAGGTATTCCACAGAACGGTCCCCCGACTTCCATATGAATTTATGTTTTAGTCTCATAGTAGGTACATAAACTTCTACGGAGTTTCGCTAGCAAATTTTATTTTACCCTGTAAAAATTAAAACATTTTACATATGTATACTTGCGAAGTGCCTATTGTTATGAGTTCGCCCCTATTCATGGGACTTAAACATAACTGGCGAAATGTGGGTATACCTACTATAGAGACACCTCTGGTTAACCCTTTGGGGATTACAGGCGTGATATTATGTTATGTTATTGTTGTTGTTGTTATGTTGTCACAGTACCTAAGGGCTGATTTTTCAATCAACCGATAATTTTTATTCGAGGGATAAAAGGGAAGTACTGTCAAAGTTTCAAAATTATTCCTCCGATAAAGTTATCTGGCCACCCGAGGAATAATTTTGCCAGTTCTTTCATAAAAAACTGTCAGACTTCAATTTTATTTCTCGAACAAAAATTATCTATCGACCGATAAAATTGGCCCTTACAAGAATTCTTGTTGATTATAATATAATCAACAGTAATAAGTAAAATGAACGTACTAGTCTATTTCGATGTCTCAGACATCGGCCCATTAGCTCAGTTGGTTAGAGCGTCGTGCTAATAACGCGAAGGTCGCGGGTTCGATCCCCTCATGGGCCACTTAACACTTTTTGTGTATTTATTTTTTTCCTACGCTTTCCTGTTTATTTTTTTTTAGTATCAAGTCAATTTAGTTTTGTTGATTTTTTTAAATAGGTATTAAAAATCATTAATAAGATGCTTTTTCAATAAAAAAATTAATAAAATTTGTGGGTACTTACTACTATATTCGAGTGAGGAGTAATTGTTTCTACAGGAAAAAATAATAGCGCCAGACAAGAAAAAACCAAGATGACAATCTATACCCCGGCGTCGAGAGAATGCGTTCCTTCCTGATCCAGCAAGTGCGACAATTCTAGTAGCTAATAAAGATCAAATTCGCAAAACATGTATGCGTTTGCATTAAACTGACAGGTGTCAAGCACGCATTTTCTCGACAGCCACACTGTAATCTTGTTACCGACTTCAAAAAAAACGAGGTTACCAATTCGGCACGTATGTATGTAATATTATTGGAACTGCTATACATATCTTCACATAAGACAATCTATTAGGGCTTCCAAACAAATATACAAAATTTTAAAGATGTATGTATGTTTGTCCACGCATTTCTCCGCAACTATTAATCGGATCGTGACCATTTTATTGGCTTACATTTACTTCAACTTGGGAAACAGTGCAAGTTTCATCAAAATCAATTCCGTAATTTTCAAGATATGGACTAATACGTGTAAGTGTGACGGCCTGGCTTATTAATACGAGCTACGGGTGTAGAGTCAAAGGGAAAACATCTTAAAACCTTGGTCCAATTCTAGTGCAATATTTACTACAAAACTATTTCCTACTTATTACAAACAAATATTCCAGGTTTATTACGAAATAAAAAAGTTTTTTTTTTTCGGAAACGGTGTCTTGGGATCTGTATTTTAGTTTTAGTGCAAAAAACTAAAACTAAAATACAGATCCAAGACACCGCCGACACACTGCCGAAATTAAAGTTATTTCATAATTTTGAGTTAATTTCTTTTTGAAGTCGGTTTAATTTTTTAAAATTACTTTTTTATTAACATAATGTTTACAGTATTTTACATGAACCGAAACTTTTGGTATTCAGGAGTAAGTTTAATTAATAATTTTAAAAAAAAATCTAAAGCTTTGGTTTCCTAAGAATTCAGACAACGGTCGCACAAATACGAGAACAGAGCGTTTTCGACACCAAAATACAAAACCACCAAATATAATGTCAAATAGAGGTGAAAATGACAGATTTTTTGACGACCGGGCCGTATGGCGGCTATGACGGAACCGCTTTCCTAGCTTAACACTTAGCACCAAGAACACGATAGGGTAAAAAAGTATGACTTTATAACTACTTACCTGTTTAATTATCGACTTTATTTGCCAATTTATTTTATTTTGGTTACTAAGATCAAACACAACGGTGTTGCATTGGCACACCGACCAAAATGGTGCGTTTTATTAAAATTTACTGAAGCACTTGTACGATGTTGCGTTTGATTAACGATATCGACCTTGTAGGTAGGTACTTCACTAAACGCTGTAATTACGAAGACGTGCTGAAGAATTCCTTCATAAGGCTGCCCGCCCACGTCAGACTTTTTGTAGCACCGATAATCGGGCCGATTTTTCCTCCGATTCTTCTGACCGATTTTGTGACCGACTCAACGTACACGTCCGTCACTTTGTCTTCAACACAACGTCCTTCCCTAGCAAGCGCATGCGGCCGACCACAGAGTAATACTATATCGGCCGACTGTCGGTGAGTAGTGTGGGTTAACGCATACATTTCCGAACGTTCCATTTTTCACCGATAATCGGATCGGTCGGGATGCGCCGATTTTATTTCTGACCTACTTTTTGTAGGACGTGTGCGTTGCACTATTGCTATCAGTGTGTTCTATTTTTCTCCTACAAAAAATCGGTCACCGATGGATCGGACGTGGACGAGCGGCCTAAACTAGATAACGGAAAAACGTTACAAACGCCTTGTTCTTAAAAAAAAACCTGTCAAGAGCAAGTCGGACTCGCGCACCGAGGGTTCCGTTTCCGTACCATCATGTTTTTAATTTTTCATCGGCGAGGCCTATATTCGTCAGAGAATTTTAACAATGTGCACTGCGGTGTAGAATATTGCAGTTTTATGCCAGCGCCATCTCTTGACCGATAGTGGAACTAATGTAACTTTTGTTGACGATTTCTGAAAAAGTGTGCTATTTAGAGACCGTTTTATTTTTCCTGTACTCTTTACATAAACTTCTATCACATAGAATAATTTCAGATTGTTCTCTTTACAAACTTCGGAGATAAGGATGGGAACGGTATTTTTATTTACATTTTTCATGAAACGTCGAAAACTGCGGCCTAAAAAAAAATTGAGAATGTGCAAACTGCGCTCCTTCATATGATACCCCACATTCCCTAGTAGCCCCACTTCGAATTTTTCAGACCCCCTTTCAGTTACTGTTGCAAAAAATATACATAGGTATACAATTGAGCTGCTTAAATAAACATAAGTGGACGAATAGGTCATCGCCTGTCTTTAAAAGCCTATCCTATTTTTATTTCTTTCTTATTTGCAAAATAGGTGGGCAAACGTCATCTAAAACCATTCCAAATTTCAAGTTAATAGCATTAGTAGTTCTTGAGATATCCACCTGTGATAGACAGACTGAGCCTCACCATAAGGATTCCGTTTTACCATTTTGGTACGGAACCCTAAAAAGCTATATAAGTGATATAATTTTGTTATTTTTATTTATTTTTAAATTAATTCTTTCTTTAATTTCTTATTAGGGTTCCGTACCAAAAAGGTAAAACGGAACCCTTATGGTGAGACTCTGTCTGTCTGTCTGTCTGTCACAGCTGGATATCTCAGGAACTACTAATGCTATCAAGTAAAAGTGCGCAGTACTGCACACCCCTACCCTATTTCAAGTTAAACGAATGTCAACTTTACATCAATGAAAATGAAGTTGATTTCAGAGTGACCAGCGCTATTGAAAAAGTTATAAAAATGTTTGTACCGTAAACTGAACTTTATTGTGTAGGAATCGGACCAAAATAGAAATAGGACCAAACTTAAAATCGCGAAAAAAAATCAGCTATTCCCTACATTTTGACGAGTTATACGAACATAAATGTAGGGAACAGCTGATTTTTTTTTCGCGATTTCAGGTTAGTAATAGTTGTTCATAATGATGAGTACTATGACCTCTTAAGAGGTTTTTAATGTTTTACCAATAACCCTGTTTAATAAGACGTATAAAAGCCATTTAACATTATTGGCCCAACAGAGCTCTTCGAGTTAGTTCATATTTCACTCGCTCGCAACATAACAGTCGCTTTAGGCTAAATATTACAATCTGGCCGAGTGGCCACTAGATGGCGCCCAAATAAATAATTGATTTCTAACTACATTGTTTACGAGCGGAATGATGGCTCCAAGGTCTTTGCTAGAGATCTGTCTATTGGGCAGAGCCAGCTTACGGAACTGAAGACCGCTAATGGCAGGATCGTATCCGCCAAACCAGAGCTGTTGAGAGAAATCGAGAGGTTCTATTGACAGTTATACACGTCAACAGGTAACCTCGTTAAGTCGTCACGAATCTGGCAAATGACCCAAGAGCTAGATTGACCCGACACTATACCGAAGACATCCCGGACGTCAGCCTGTACGAGCTTAGGATGGCTCTGAAGCAGCTCAAAAACAACAAGGCGCCGAATGATGACGGAATTATGTCCAAACTCCTGAAGTCTGGCGGAAAATCCGTTCTCAAGGAGACGTGATCTCTCCAAAACTGTTCACCGCTGCACTGGAGGATGTCTTCAAGGTTCTGGACTGGAACATGGACAAAACGAAGTTCATGTCAAATGCACAAGTAACACCCACTCATGAAGATCGGTGACGTTACACTCGAAGTCGTTGACGAGTAGGCATGTTTATCTAGGACAAACTGTCCAGTTAGGTAGGTCCAACTTCAAGGAAGAGGTCAATCGTCGAATCTGACTCGGCTGGGCAGTGTTCGGGCAGCTAGTGAAGCTACGCAATATGTTCTCGTCTCACATACCACAGTGTCTCACGACGAAAGTCTTTAACCAGTGCGTGTTACCATGGCACTAAAACGTGGTCGCTCACAGTGGGCCTTGTTAGAAGGCCAAAAGTCACCCAAAGGGCAATGGAGAGGGTTATGCTTGGATGTTCCCTGCGTGATCGAATAACCGATATAGCCCGAAAAATTGCCGAACTTAAGTGGCAGTGGGCAGGGCATTGCTCGCAGAACAGATGGCCCATGGGGCCGAAAGGTTCTGGATTGGCGACCGCGTACCGGAAGACGTAGCGTTGGAAGTCCTCCCACAAGGCGGACCGACGACCCTGTGAAGACCGCAGGAACCAGTTGGATGCAAGAAGCACAGAGCCGGTCGAAGTGGAGGTGCTTGGGGGAGACCTATGTTCGTGGAGGTATTTCGGCTGAAATGAGGATGATGATGATTGTTTACGTGTTGATAATGTTTATAAATACTCACTGTGTGAACAGCCATAACGCTTCATTCTTCGCTTCTTTACCACAGACTTTAGAATCCTGATGTATTTTAATAGCACCAGCGAAGTTATTTATATCATCAAGCTTTATTTTCTTTTGAGAAAAATATGCACCATCAACAGAATAATTTGTTGATACGAGAGCAGCCTATAATCCAATGAGTATTGTAGTACGCTGATCGACTAAAATGCCCATTACGTGATTTAGATTTCTGAGAAATACTCAAATCAGGGGTAGGTTTAGGTGAAGTAACGAGACTATATTTGTCTTTTAGACGTAGAGTATTTACCTTTCCGGGTAACTATTGCACACACTTTAATCCATCACAAGGAACAATTGCACGCGTTTCCAAATTCATTTTAATGATAAAATTTATTTTAATAACTTCAAAACAAAGGTAAACACAGCAAAAACTAATCCCAACACAACACTTAACTTCACAGAAAATGAAAAAAAATATCACAGCAAAAAAATGCACCAGTAGGTAACCGACCAGAACCAATTTGAAATTGTATCATTTAGAAATTCACACTTTGCGCAGCGACTCGTGCAGCGTCTCGCCACAAAAAAATTAAATTAAAAATTTAAAAAACCCCCGATAATTTTTATTTCATGCTTTTTACAGGGACTCCTTAATTTTTGTATTTCATTTCTTTTATTTTCTTGCGCTTTAAGATTCAGGTAATTTGATGTTTAATCAGGTTTTTATCTGTCAAATAATTATTATTAATTTATAGTTGAAGAATAATTTTTAAGACTAAACAGATTTTTTTGTTTTATTATATCCTTTTACTAGTTCTTCCTTTAGTTATTCAACTTTCGTACAAGTATTTCATAGCTATTTGATATCTTAGGTAGGTATTTCAGATCTAGTTTATAAAATGGGACTGCGACACTATCTGATGTAGAAATACCTACGCTTTTTAAGTAGGATAATTCCATTCGTAATAAAAATAGTCAAACTCAGTGGTCGTAGGTACGACCACTGATTACCTACACAAAAAAATATTTTCAAGTTTTTAGATTTCATTTCGTTAGTTAATATTCCTCATTCCCTTTCAATATAGTGTACTTACATTATTCTACTTGTCAAGCCATTGCATTTGATACCTATATTGAAGGAGTTGTGAAAAAAACTATAATTCGTCGTTTTTTGGTGGCGGCCATCTTGGATTTGAAATTTGTAATAGCGTATAGTATTCTACTAGTCAAGCCCTTTTATTTGATACCCATATTGAGGCACTTGTGAAAAAAAATGTAATTCGCCACTTTGTGGTGGCGCACAAACATACTTTTTTATTTTAATTAATAGTACCGAGTTTCGAGTTAATCCGACAGCGGGTTAATTTTTTTCTTACCTTTTTTTCTTAACTTTGTAACCCTCTAAATCTTGTGAGGTGTTTTTTGAAATTAAAAGTGACAATCTTTATTTATTTAATGAGGCAAATGTTGCCAAATTTCTAGTTTCAAAGGAATAAGATTTTTCATAATAACTGTAGGTTCCCGCCTTTTCATCCCCATTGTTTATATCCCCATAGGGGTGAAATATCGAAAAAACCGTTTGGGATGTTTCTATAACTTGACTCTAAGATTATTTTTGTGTAAGTATCAGTTTTCCAGTTATTAAAGCCACGCACTAAAAAACGCCCCCGGAAAATTAATTACTTACTCCTTTTCACCCCGTCAGGGGTAGATTTTCGAGAAACCCTAATACACGTTATTCTTTATTTTGGTCTGAGTTTCGAGTTAATCGAACTGCGCGTTAAAATTCTTCCATACAAATTTTCACACCCCCAATCCCCCTTTAGGAGGCAGTTTAGAAAAACAAAAAACGACAAACTTCATAATTAACTTACATAAGTATTCTTGCCAAGTTTTCAGTTTATTTTCATTTAATCTGTATCCCTGGTTTTCACCCCTACAGGGGTGGAATTTTGAAAAATCGTTAAAGTGTTCATAACTTAAAGATTATTTATACAAATTTTCGAGCTAATCAAGCTACGCAGTAAAATTCTCCCCTGTAAAATTAACTACCCCTTTTCACGCAGGTAGGGGTACATTTTCGAAAAACCCTGATACACGTTATTCTTTATTTTTATTAGTCCTGAGTTTCGAGTTAATCGGACAGCGCGTTAAAAATTTGCCATACATATTTTGACGCACCCCAGTCCATCTTTAGGGGGTAGTTTAGAAAAACAAAAAATGCCAAACTTCATATTTTACTTAGATAAGTATTCGTGCTAAGTTTCAAGGTTATTAACCCAAGGAATAAGATTTTTCATACAAACGAAAACCCCGTTTTCGGTTGAATTTCCAAAAACTCCTTAGTGGATACCTATTACCTACTCTTCACAAAGAACACACCGTCCAAAATGCATGTCTCTAGGACAGCGGTTTAGGCTGTGCGATGATATCTCAGTCCGGTCATTGAATCCATACTAATCCATACTAATAGGTATTATAAACACCAAAGTAACTCTGTCTGTCTGTCTGTATGTTACCTTTTCACGCCTAAGCCACTGAACGGATTTCCATAAAATTTGGTAGAGAGATAGATTGAATCCCGGGGAAGGACATAGGATAGTTTTTAACCCGACATTACCACGGGATCGACGCTTATGCGGGTGAAACTGCGGGGCGCTACTATTTCTATACATACAGGGTGTTTGGAAGATGGTGCAAAGCTTTAGGGCGAAGACAGTAGAGAAAATTTAGAACCAAGCCTTGGTTGTCTTAGACGAAGTTTTACAAAATTTTTTTTTACCTAATTTTTATATTTTTTATGTCTAAAGACACAGAGGCCTAAAACATGTTTTGTTACATTGCTTACACATTACTATAATTAAATAAAATAAAAATTAATTCATATATCATTCAATTTGGCCATAAATAAGCAGTTTACTTGAAATTTTGGGAATTTGTAAGATTATAAAAAAAAAAACATTGTTAGGACTTCGTCTAAGATACCCATGGCTTAAAGGGTTCTAAATTGCCTGAACTATCATCGCATTAAAGCTTTACACCCATCTTCCAATCACCCTGTATATAGATAAGGATTAGTTGGTTTTTACGTACCTACTTACATAAAACACTAATTAAAAAAAGGGATGAAATTGAATGACCACCAAAAAAAACAATCGTTACCCTAAACAGCCTCATCCAAAAAAAAAAATAATATGTACAAATAAATGAAACCTGTACCAAAATATTTCGGGCTATTTAAGTCATGCCTGCACTACAAAAAGTTTTCAAAACCCAAAAAGGCCACACGTGCACCAAATTTTAACTACCAAAGTTTTGTGGCATTACTACCCAAATAATTCACTACGTTTGCCATAAAATGTATGCAAATAACCAAGTATATTATATTGATGGCAAATTACTAAGTACACAAAATAATTGTATTTTATGTTTATGAAGACTGATTTATTCGTTAAGATTTTAAAACAATTGTTACCTTACAAAGGAGTGTGATGTTATGTTATTTGAAGACTGATTCTTCATTAATATTTTTAAATAATTATGCATACAAAATTAAATGATTGTTTTAATGTTGGTTGTTAGAAGACTCATTTATCACTAAGATTAAGTTTTTTGAAGATCCACTCTTCATTAACATTTTAAAAATACACTAAGGAATGCCTTATTAAGTTTTAAGTTTATTTGTATGTAGAAATAAAACATGTGGTTTATAAACAATTTTTTTTGTGGCCGTTATTTTATTGAAAGCTCTAAGAAGCTCAGTCTTTAGTAAACATTTTACGGTAGAATCGGTGAACCTTTAGAACTTCATTTATATTTTTTGGGTAAACAATGATTTTTGTATATTAATTTACTTTATTAGGATAAAAGTGTGTAACATATTTATAAATAAAATTCGAGTACATATTTGGTGCATGCGTGACCTTTTTGGGTCAATCAATCAATCAACTCAGCCTATCGCAGTCCACTGCTGGAGATAGGCCTCTCCCAGACTGCGCCACAGCACCCTGTCCTCCGCCTTCCGCATCCAGTCTACCCCAGCCACCTTCTTTAGGTCGTCCGTCCATCTAGCTGGGGGCGTCCCACACTACGCTTTGGGTAGCTCAGCGATTATCCTGAAGATACTTGCCTTTTTTAGGATATCAGACTTTACGTTTATTGGTGATAATTTCATATTAAAATGGGGATTAAATATGCAGATTAACTAACTCGTTTTACAATGACATGAATACAGGAATTGATAAAAGTAAAAAAAAGTAAATAGAATTACATACAATTTTAATTGAAGTTCTAAACATATAATTATGTATTTAGACTACCTACAAATCTTATCAAAAAAAAAAATAAACACGACGTTGGCAGCTCTAAATATAGCTAGGTAGGTAGGAAGGTCACGGGGGGTTCCGGAATTGGTCTTTTAAGAGGAACCGGGACCACCCCTATGTGCTGATGGTGATCCCCGGAGGTCGGGTGCCTTTCGAAGGTTTCCCCTCGACAACAAAAAAAAAAAAGAAAAAGGTAGGTAGGTAGGTACGTCTTCCAATTCTGAAGGATACCTATATTTATCCCGTATCGCCAGTGTTAGGCCGAATATTCCCGAACAGCACCTTCATTGCGTAACACACTATCAATCACAATCTGAATCATTTCAAAGGATATTGCTCATCCATTGCTTCATATGTCCGAAAAATGTGCCTGCTAAACAACATAGACAACGCAATGAATGTTGTCGGGCTGTCAAAATGAAACTCATTACTATTGATACGAAATTACCCCGCAGTTTCAACTTGTTGTAAAGGTTACATGCTCTGTGTTAATGTCCACACTGTTGACAATCGGGGAAAAAAAGGTTCCATTAGTCCACAGTATTGACGAACGGAACTTTTTTTTCAGGCAGTCGCTCCATGTAAAATACTAGTATTCAGCTGCATCCGGTAAGACTGGAAGCCGACCCCAACATAATAGCTCTATATTGCTTCTATTCTATCACAGACACAAGACGTGTTCCCCTCAAAGCATAGTTGCTTTGAGAGGAACACGTCTTGCGTCTGTTCTAGGGTTTTTTTAGGATAAAAAAGCTACCTCTCGTGGTTAACAAGTTGAAAAATCTGCTATATCATTGTTTGTTTGAGTAAAATGATATAATATATGATATACCTAGTGGTAATAAAATCATTTAAATACCTACTGTCTTTACGATTTGATTTTTTACTCGAGACAAACAATGATACAGCAGATTTTTCAACTTGTTAACTTGAGCTTTATTAACGACAAAAGAAACGAAAGGTAGTTTTTTGTCCTAAAAAACCCTAGAATAATAATACTGCCGTCATAAAAAAAAGGGCACAACTAACATTTTTTTCAAAATTGAGTTATTACATATTTGGAATCAGAAAAAAGGCGCATCTAGGCCAGTTTTTTTTACTCAATTTTGGAAAAATGTTAGTTGTGCCCTTTTTCCTTATGGCGGCAGGATAATTATTCGTGGGAAGTTGGAACAGAAGTGGTATCTACTGCTGTTCGTTTATTACGTAAGACAATTTTAATATCTGACCCCTACGTAAGAAAAAATAAGACTTGAATGAACGTCCGGTCCTTTGAAGCTTACGTAAGATCAGTCTCATCAGTAGCATCTACCAAAATTGCAAAGAAAAAGCAGCAAACATTTATTAAACTTAAATTTTTGCCGAAAAACTACGACTTGTTCGAACCTTCCCCCCCTTTTTTTTTACGGATGGAATATCATCAAATGACCCCTCCCGCTCTGGATGGAGCGGAAGGGAGTGTCAGACTCTTACTGACTAAAACCCACCCGTGTTCCTTCCTTAGCCCTTTATGTTCCGGGCCAGCGGTAACCCTCTCGGACAATCCCGCTGACCATGAACAGCCCCTTTTTTTTTTCTTTTTTTTTGCGGATGGGAAATCATCAAATGACTCCTCCCGCTCTGGGTGGAGCGGAAGGGAGTGTCAGACTCTTACTGACTAAAACCCACCCGTGTTCCTTCCTTAGCCCTTTATGTTCCGGGCCAGCGGTAACCCTTTCGGACAATCCCGCTGACCCGGCAGGCTTCGGCCCTAAGGGGCCCCTCCTCGATGCTGAAATCTCTTTGAGGCGCGCGTGGAACACGTACGCGCCGTCCGGCACGGGCCTGGTCCTGATCGGACGGTGAGCTACCCATTACTCTCCGCCCGCAGGCCCGCGCCTACGGTGGCCGGGAGTCGTCACGCGGCTCCCGACGCCTGGGGCGTCCCCCGCGGCGGCTGAGACGGGAGGCTCTCTCCCTGAACCGTCCCGCCACCTCCTTCGCTAGCATGACTGCTTCGCAGAAGGAGGTGACTGCCTCCCACTCCCTCTCGCCCCGGACCATGGCTTGCACCAGGGCCGGACGCGAGAGGTCGCCGTCGCTGCCGATCGCCTCTACGAGGACACGGCGGATGAACAGCCCCTTACCCTTGTTATACATCCTAATTCAGGGTGGCAGGAACATGGACGCGCAACCCTGCTACCATGAATTCAGTAGGTACATGATCGTGGACGCCCCAGCGTTGAAATTCTTCGTAGATTATCAATAAAAACCACCTGTTCCATAGAAAAGTGCAATACCTACGAGGTCAAAATTTATGGAAAAGCAATTTTTTTGTGGTTAGAATTATGTGCTGAATTTTGCGCTTCGGTGTCCCAGCCAGTGGCGGATCAAGATATAAATTTCATGTGCGCAACATAAATTTTGCGAGGCCCTCTGGTAACGCAAAAAGATAGGAATGGATGGATAAATGGATAATAAAATAAAATAAATAAATAGGTTTGAAAAACGATTTAAACTTATAATTTTTATTTATTAAGGAGAACCGAAAACTACAAAAAGACTGCTTATAGGTACATTAATTATAGGAAACATTGAAAGTGTTTAAAATTTTAGTGTTGCTTGACACGGCATGCAAAAAAAATCTTAATTTTGTTAAAAACTCCCAGCCTGTACTTATTTAATAAATATAATAATACAAATTAGATTTACTTTAGAAGACTGATAGCTATGTTTTTAAAAGCTTCCTCTCTCCTACTATTTTGCTGTGCCCGACAGGGTCCACAATGAGACAAGAGTTGTAAAGATTAATTAATTTGTCGTGAGCAGTTGACAAGATGTTGGAAGGGAAGGCATGATGTTACCTTGTTGCACACCTGGTCTGTGAAGCTTGCATGGAGAGCTTTACCATGAAAAGAATTTATACAATATCTGATGGAGACGGCGGTTTTTGCAGTCCCCACTACCAAAAATTACGCGTCCGATTTATTCACAGGCCATAATCGCAAAGGTCCACTTTACTGCAGTGCAATGGGAAGGCCTCGCCCAGAACGTGGGAACCGCCTTCATGATCACGGTATCCTCTTCGCCTAGGATGATTTGGCAAGTAAGCGTGAAGTGAACCAAGGAGTTCGTTTAGTCACGGCGAATTTTCCGCGATTCAGAAATAGACCTCGAATGTAATGCCATCTAGCGGACAGCTCAGGAACCAGTTTGAGACTAGTGTTGCCATTGCGGCAGCTAGAGACAACTCTGTTGTATCAAATGAGTGTCTTAATTTGTAATATTTTAGGAGGCAAAATATTATCATTTATACTACGTAGGTATTTTCTGTAACTTAAATAATGCTATGTCTTCGTAATAATATGGGTCAAAATCTTGAAACACCTAACATTAGGCCCGGAAAAAATTTATTAACAAAATTTCTCGTTCCATCTAGTGTGTAAGCACAGATAATATAGTGTAAGTAAGTAGTTACACCTACTTGTTCCGAAAGAGCCAGAAATCCCACGATATTTTTTTATTTATTTAATACTTCAAGCACATAAATGTACAGAGACGGACATAATGCCACTGGCATTTTCTACCAGTCAACTTTTATATTATTAAACACGAAAAAACAGAAAATGCGAATACCTACTAAATGTATTCGCATTTTCTCACTTTTTTTGGAATTTGCAACTCAGCATCTGGTTCTATGTTGATCAAAATATGATTCGCGACCTTGATTTTAACAATTAATATCAACAGTATGTTTATTAGCGATCTGAAGACATGTAGTATAATATCTTATCTTATCAGCCCAAGAAAGGAATTGAAGGTACCTAATACACTAAACATCAATTTGTTATAGCTGCTAGCATTTGAGGGCTAAGGGCTGATTTTTCAATCATCTGACAACTTTATTCGAGGAATAATTTTGAAATTTTGTCCGTTATTTCATACAAAAACAGTCAAACGTCAATTTTGTTCCTCGAATAAAAGTTATCTGGCGATGGAAAAAACAGCCCATAATAGAAAAAATAAATTGCCAAAAAGATCCGCAGCCGGTAGGATTCGAACCTACGCTCCCAGAGGGAATCTGATTTCGAGTCAGACGCCTTAACCACTCGGCCACGACTGCTACGAGGTGACATGTCGAAAATTATAATGATTTTCTTAAGCCTTTTTACTAGGTGGTGAACCGGTTGAACAATCAAGGATAGCCCTCTTGTAAAATGAATCTATAGACTTAATTTACGGCCATGAATTTTTCAAAATAGTTCGAGTTCTTTTGGAGAGATAAAACAACAAAACATTTGGTAAGTAGTATGACTCCAAAAAGGTAAATTACGAATTCTTGCATTGATAATATAAACATAATAATAAACATGTTTTAAAAACAGCATCGGATAAAAAATAAAAACAACCCTGGTTAGGGCAGTAGGTACTCATTTTGCAATGTAGCAACATAGGGAACCTTCTAAAACTACTGTGAATTTGTGACTAGGTGAGTCATCATCTGCCTAGCCTTTTCCCAACTATGTTGGGGTCGGCCTTTAGTCTAAGCGGATGCAGCTGAAGCAAGAGGTAAGTAACTGAATTAAACAAAACCTTCGCAATAATTGCCATCATTGACTTTTGATACAATCATCACCCCAGCCGAAAGACGTCCACTGCTGGACATGGGCCTCCCCCAAAGGGGGGGGGGGGGTTTGCCATAATCGCCACGCTTGGCAAGGGGGTTGGCGATCGCAGTATGCTATGGTGGTGGAATGCATAGAGAACGCTGCTGCCCATTCTCCGGTACCCCCCTTAGTCGCCTTTTACGACACCCACGGGAAGTATGGGGTGGTGCTATTCTTTAGGTCCGGCACCACACAGACAACAACTTTGATACAATGACTGTATCAAAAGTTAATGATGGCATATTGGCAGAATTTCTCGTTGTATAAAAACTAAATACGAATACAGGGACTCTACATTGATCTATGTTTTATCAAGCTACTAACTGCCGCCCGCGACTTCGCCCGCTTGAAATTTCTTGTTCCTCCGAACAACTCCATAGCATCGCATCAAGTGCTCGCGATATCACTTCGTTTTCGCTCAGCATTCTTCTTGACTTTTTTTCTATTTGCTCAGCTCCTAACGGTCTCAGCGTGATGTTACAACAATTGGGCAAATCTATTTAAGCAAATCAACAACAAATCCAAAAAAAAAAATTCAAATCCGACTGGTAGGTAGTTCCTGGGATTAGCGCATTCAAACAAACAGAACAAATTAAATTCAGATTTTTTTATTGGTATATTGAGTCACAGAAATTAGAAAAAATATTACATCCTAGGAAAAAAAATTAAAACAAAAAAAAATGATTAACAGGGGACACCCGGGTTTGAAATCCAAAAAAAAAAAATTCAAATCCGACTGGTAGGTAGTTCCTGGGATTAGCGCATTCAAACAAACAGAACAAATTAAATTCAGATTTTTTATTGGTATATTGAGTCACAGAAATTAGAAAAAATATTACATCCTAGGAAAAAAAATTAAAACAAAAAAAAATGATTAACAGGGGACACCCGGGTTTGAACCGGGGACCTCTCGATCTGCAGTCGAATGCTCTACCACTGAGCTATATCCCCACTGACAACTTAGTTCAAATTATCGAACGTATCGTAAGTTAATGTATTCGAAACAAAAAACTGTAGGATTGTGGATTTTAGGTCGCCTAAACCACCTACATCGTTTGATTTGTATTAGCGCTTATAATAGACATGATGACAGATATTACAAATGTTCGAACAGATAATGTTATTTCAAAGTAGACAGTAAAATGACATACCTAATGGAAAACTTCTGATGGCAATATGGAGAAGGTACAAGCAAGTTTTTTTGGAAGGGATTATTCCCGGAAGGGATGACCCCTTAACGAAAACTTTCAACGCAGAAATTTTCAGAATCACGTACCTACTAAATCCATGGTAATAGGGTGCGTTATGTCCCTCCCTCCCTACAATTATGATGCGTTATGAAAATAAAGATTTTCATAATAATTTCATAGTCTTAAAACAATTCGAAGGATAAGATTAAACATTGGGGCTACGCTCACATAATTAGCAAAACAAATTGCATCAGTCACACATTTATAACATGTTTTATTAGACTGCCATAATAGCAGATTATACAACTAGTGCATAAAAGAAGCCATTTTACCCCGAGACGTTTATATCCACCTGAGCCGCAGCAGTCAAGCACATAAGTCGACTTTTGAGTTGTGGGTTATAGGTTCGAATTCGAACCAAAATCGTTTATTTGTAGTTTTATCACTTATCGCGTTAGGTGATAAAACTCCAAAATAACGATTTTTGGACCTTTTCCTTTAACTACTTATGCTGTGAGACCTTGCTTCTTGTATGTTTTCATTGCGTTGACTTAGAAGCTTGATTTTCAGATCTCTACGGGACCGTAGACCTACGTACTTATTTGATATTAATTTCAAATTGATACCTCCACGCTTTCCTGTGAAAAATGGTCTTGGTTAACAGACAGACGGATGGACAACGAAGTGATTCTCTATAAGGCTTCCGTTTTTTCCATATGAGGTATGGAACCCTAAAAATGAAAATGATGACACAAAATTTAAAATTAGGTACTCTTTATCGTAAAGGAAAACTCATGAATATTTAAATAGGACTCAATAAATCATCAATATCAATAATAAAGCTATTACTGGTGCTTAATTTGATAAGTTATCTATCCTACTTACAATAAATAAAAAAACTGTGATTAGAATAATAATCAGTTTAGAGATAAAAATTAAATAATGTTGAACTGTCATCCTTATTCGACACAATAGCCGTAATAAAACTGGCCAAGTGCGAGTCGGACTCGCACACGAAGGGTACCGTACCACAAGGCAAAAACGCCGAAAAATACATGTTTGTTGTATGGGAGCCCCCTTAAATATTTATTTTATTTTAATTTTATTATTTATTATTAAAGTTAAAATACAACTGAGTATTTTGTGAATATTTCAAGTGCCTACCTGTTGCCATTTTTGATATCGAGCAAAAAAGGCAAAAAAATCGCGTTTGTTGTATGGGAGCCCCCCTTAAATATTTATTTTATTTTGTTTTTAGTATTTGTTGTTATAGCGGCAACAGAAATACATAATTTGTGAAAATTTCAACTGTCTAGCTATCGCGGTTCTTGAGATACAGCCTGGTGACAGACAGACAGACAGACGGACAGACGGACAGACAGCGAAGTCTTAGTAATAGGGTCCCGTTTTTACCCTTTGGGTACGGAACCCTAAAACATGTGAATTGATTACAGTATCAATCCGACAATATATTATATCGAAAACACGATCGTTAAATTATTCATTAAAATATATAGATAACTCGTATTGATTTATGTATGCATCATTTATGTAAGGTTGGTTGCTAATTAAAATAATAGGTAACTACCAAAGTGGAGACTTCATGACTAAATTTTTCAACACATTATAAGTGCGCTTTTATCATTTCTAATGTGACGATACGTCCACGTCACGGCATCATGTTATCCCGGGGAAGTATTTATTTTTTTGTTATCCTATTTTCAGTTTATCATTATTAAAAGTAATAATAAAAAAAAATACAATGTATAAAAAGCGCAAAAAATTGCCGCCCCCGGGTGGGCTCGAACCACCAACCTTTCGGTTAACAGCCGAACGCGCTAGCCAATTGCGCCACGGAGGCCGTGATGGGAGGCGTGAAATAGTGGACCAGATTAGAAATACCATTATACGAGTAATGTATAGGAGTAGAGTTACTAAACGCTACAATGTAATTACTCATATCGCTGGATTGAAAAAAAAATTTGTTTTTCTAAAAAAAAATGCAAAGTTATATCTATTTTTTTACTTTTTTCGACATTACGGATTCACGGCGTAACGCTTAAGAGTTATTCAATGGAATTTACTTTAAAACAGAGAATTATCATATTATATCAAAGTTTCCTCAAAGTAGTTTTTTTAATTCATTTATTTTGTTAAAAAAAGGAGTAGGTAAATTCGTTTTGGCACTTACGTCGTTTTATTCCGAGCGCACGCACACTATAGCCATCACTCTTCTTTTGCGTTTCAAAAGTAATTGCATCACTTTCGCTCGCATAGTAGGTTTTCGAGGGTTTTAGATTTTCGAGGTAGCGCCTGATAAGTAATAGTAACAAAAATAAAAATGGCTGAAGAAAAATAAAGCAAGAAAAGCTTCCGAGCATTAAAAAAGCAAGATTGTAAGCAGTACTTAAGTCATTGAAGCATAGCTTTAGCAATAAAATTAGAATAAAATATTTTGTGGCGCTCAATTATTAGAGCGTAAGGCTGCCAGGCTCAAATGGGGTTGTTCCATTGCGCTCCAAAAATGTTGAGTAGAGGATTTCGCACGTTAAGTCATGGAACATAATGGGACACTAGGGCCATAAAGCGCGAAATGGCCTTGAGCATTTTTGACACACGAGATGAATCCACGGTAAAAAAATTCTACCCAGATTTATATTTGTGTATAACAAACAAGTTAAAGTTTGCCTTTTATGCCGACTCTACTTATTTTATTTTGAAGCGCAGTGGAATGCATTTCTGGAGCGTAGTGAAACAACCCCTCAAATGGGATTGGGCGGGTCACATCAGCCGCATGCACGATGACCGCTGGGCAAAAGTCTCCACACAATAGGTGCCCGAAGATGGACGGTGCCGCCGAGGCCGGCTCGAAGAGTTGGCGAGATGACCTGGACACGAACCGCGAGGGATGGCTGGGGTGGCGTGGGAAAAGAGTTGCTGGAAGGACTTGGGGGAGTCTTGCCTGGTTGTGGGATAGTATATAGGGTAATAAAAACAGCAAATTAAGTAAAGCACAGCAATGTTATAAATGACAAACAGCATAGAATCAGCAGAAGCAGAATCAGAAATAGAATCAGCAAAAAAAAAAAGCAGAAATAGAATCAGCAGAAGTTTGTCACGTCGTGGAACTCGTGGACAATAGTGTGGGTTATATGTTTTTTCGACTGTAATATAACTAATTTTTAGGGTTCCGTACCCAAAGGGTAAAAACGGAACCCTATTACTAAGACTTCGCTGTCCGTCTGTCTGCCACCAGGCTGTATCACAAGAGCCGTGATAGCTAGACAGTTGAAATTTTTACAGATGATGTATTTCTGTTGCCGCTATAACACCAAACACTAAACACAGAACAAAATGAATATTTAAGGTGGGTTCTCATACAACAGACGTATGTTTTTCGGCGATTTTGCCTTGCGGTACGGAATCCTTCGTGTGTGAGTCCGACTCGCACTTGGCCAGTTTTTGTAAATGCTGTAGGTAATGTATAAAACTGTTTTTTGTCCCAAATAAATAAAATAAAATAAGCATACATCATTCTTTGGAAGTTCTACTAACTGAGGGGGTGGCCATGGACACCATTAACTATTTTTATGTTTCAAACAACCAATTAGGTATGGGGTACGGGTTCCTGACGTTTATTTAAGTGACAATTGAACACATTTTTTATGTTTTTTGTCAAATATGCTGCTTTAGTATGTTGCTTGTAGAATAATCTGACAAAAAATCAGAATGATTGTATGTATATTAGTATTGTTTTTATCGTAAAAAGAAAGTTTTTAGAGGTATCTTGATGATTTTTTTTTATCGTATCAAACTCTAGTTGTATTATGTTTTCAACACACTATCTACCTAGCATACATATCCTGAAGAATATCATATATTTTTACGAGCTTTTATATTTATTTAGCTTGCACTGTTCCTATGTATATAAGTTGTCCATTCAAAATTTGCAAACCATTTTTATTTCCATTGCCAAATGGCAAAAAACGGAACCCTTATAGATTCGTCATGTCTGTCTGTCTGTCCGTCCGTATGTCACAGCCACTTTTTTTAAAACTCGGTAAGTAGATGTATTCTGTGAACCCACAAAAATAAACAATAAATTTTGGGAGTTCCCCATACTTAGAACTAAATTTCAAAAAAAAAATTTTCATCAAACCTACCTTTACGGTTCATTCAATCAACTCAAATAAAAAAAAAACAGTTAATTTCATAAACATAAACCTTATGCTTAAACCCGGATGTTACGGAACCCTCGGTGCGCGAGTCCGAATCGCTCTTGCCCGGTTTTTTTTTCTGATTTTGTTTACTGTAATCGATCGTATAGGTACTTTTATTGCTTCTAAAACTTGCGTTTTTTGCGTTAGGTCCTGTAAGACCCTTAAGTTATTTGAAAGCAGTGGTGGCCCAGTGGTAACTGGTGCTGATTAAAAATAAACTAGGTGCCTTCCTAATGTTCATACCTAAGTAATAGGTAATACGGACTGGTGCCCCGCAACTCCATGTCAATGCGCGTATTTTGCTCATACCTAATACCTAGGTGAATTGTGATTGTGAAGCAATGAGATGTTCTGAAGAATCACAAAGAATTAATTATTATATCAATTAGTAAATAATTTCCTTTGATTAAAATGGAAGTTGATAATAAAAGCATTATTTAATTTTCAAATATTTAGCAGTCTAACTTACGTCTCTGCTATCTCCCAGCGAACCCAGGAACATAATTTCCAGATTACAAAAAATAGTTGATACGCTGCTATTTTAAATTGAACCATACCGCACTTGGCAATAAGGTAATTTCTAAGTCGTACCAACTGCTGCATAAAACGATTATTACGAATTAAAATTACGTAAACCGGTATTTCGGCGCACATTCCATCTCCCGTATGGTCTAGTGGCTAGGATACCTGGCTTTCACCCAGGAGGCTCGGGTTCGATTCCCGGTACGGGAAAGTACCTTTTTGCTCTGTATTGGTATATTTTGTTTTTCTGGCGATTGAAAATTCCTGGACTTTGACTCTGCTAGTGCAAAAAAATAAAAGTATGATAATTGTCTATGAGCATGATGGAATAAAAATACATTTTATATGGTTTGCTTTTGTATTATTTTATTTGTATAGTTTGTTATTTCAGTAAGTACCTATAAATAGTAATGTGTTAAATATTGTATGTAAGCTTTTTTAATGTATGACAAACAATAAAAAATACGAGGCATAAAGAAAAAGCATGATGAAACAAAAACGCAAAAGGTTTTGTCAGAAGTGGGATTCGAACCCACGCCCTCAGAGAGGACCAGAACAACTCGGAACTCACGATCAGTGAGCAAGGTAACCTTGAGTCTGGCGCCTTAGACCGCTCGGCCATCCTGACAGATGGTGGGAGTGGCGAAATTATCGACCAGATTCGTAACGTAGGAGGAAAAGTTAAAATGATTATTATTATATAATTACATGACTGTGGTTTGATATCAATGTAAAACTACTGCGACAAAACATAACCAATCAATAGAGGTCTAAGGCAAACTTGTATTATAAATAATTTGAAAACGATAGTTATGGTGAGTAATGCGCTCTTGATAGTTCAGCTATTCGCCAGTAGATGGCAGTAAGGTCATCTCTTGGTAAAGTAAACATTGATAATAGAATAAAAATGTGTTGCCATTGCCATCTAGCGACGATTAAGACAAACGATTTACTTTAAAGTGCGCTCTTAATAGTTCAGCTATTCGCTAATAGATGGCAATAAGGACATCTCTTGGTAAAGTAAACATTGACAATAGAATAAAAATGTGTTGCCATTGCCATCTAGCGACGATTAAGACAAACGATTTACTTTAAAGTGCGCTCTTGATAGTTCAGCTATTCGCCAATAGACGGCAGTAAAGACATCTTTCGGTAAAGTAAACATTGATAATTTGATATTGAAATTTGAATTTGGATGAATGAAGTTGAAACAATTCATTTAGGTCATACACATCTACAAAACAACGTCGAAATGTTTATACATACCATATTTCTACTCTATCTGTCTTTTAGGCACAAATATCAAGAGTGCTACGTAGTTTTGAAAATCTCGTTTGAAATACGAAAATAACATTATATCCACATAATCTCACTGACAACTCATGTTAAACGACACAATTATCACTTGCTTTAGTTTATAATCGCCGTTATTCGCTTATTTCCACAAGAAAACGAAGAAACCGCAATTTTTTTTAAACACTCGTGAAAATGAATAATGTTGCCAATCCAATATTGTTGTAACTGTCATAATATAGAGTCCATCTGGATGAGAGTAAAATAAAATTAAAAACCTTCTACCGTAGACACCTTCCTCTATTAAATATAATCAGTGCCTGTAATGTACTATGAAGTCAAGATAAATAATTCAATAAATAAAGATTTATTATAATTGAGTCGCATGGCAGTAGCGCCGCGTAAGCTAGAGTAAAAAGTGTTTCCAACCCTAAAAAACAAAAAAACAGCAAATTATTGACCTATGAGTAAAAATCAGTAATTGGTAATTTCAGAAGAATATTTCTACTGTTTGGCCTATGATAAAGATCAAAAATGTATGAAAATCCGTTAATGCATATCTTCAGCAATCACTGTAATTTTTGTAATAAATTCTCATTTTACCAAACTGTTTTATTAAGTATGTATAAATTAAAAAAGTCTTCTCAAAAAGTTTAAATTTTGAATTATTGACAGTTTTTCAATAAAAAATTGGGTAAAACTCCAGACCTAGGTAGGCAGACGCTCGTCTGTCGGTGGTCGAATCTCTTTGCCGCGACGCTTGTTTACTGCTTTTTGTGGGTACAGACGTACCCACACAAAAAGCAGTAAACAAGCGTTTACGATTTTTTGTTTCAGATGGCGCATGAATTGTACCTACCTAGTTTACGGTATTCGGATATTTCGCTTTACTTGTGCTACATGACTGCTTCTTGCACAGAAGATAGACCTGGAGCTGGACTTGAGGTGCATTATATCTGTGGCTTCTTGCCAAATTTCATGATTCTAGGTCATACTTATAGGTTTCGGGGCTTAGAGGTTTGCGAGTGTCAAAATATGCGGCATAAACGGAATACAAACGCCCGTATCTTTTTATTGGGTTGACTTAGAAGTTTGATTTTTCACAGCTTCAAGGGTCTGCAGCCCTGAGTACCTATTTGGTATTCATTTCAGCTTGATAACTCCACGCGTTCCAGAGAAAAAGGGTTTTGACAGTCGGACCACATCAAACACAACGAAGTGATCTTCTATGGGTTCCGTTTAACCTTTTGAGGTACGGAACCCTAAAAAGGATGGATCGTGTGAGGAATGTTAGGAGAGAAAGGGGAGTAAATGATAGCTTGACGGCTGACAGGTGAGACTGGAAGAAGAAAACGGGTTGTCTATACTTATACAAAAATTGTCAAAGTTGTCAAACAGTGTGCATATTTCGTTGATTAAATATGGAAAAATGACATTTCTTGCTAAAAAAATTATAGCAAGAAATGTCATTTTTCCATTTAATCAACGATTTATTCTCCGCTAGGCGTACTTAATAGTGTTCTGTGTATTTATTTCTCTGATAATTTATGATATCTCACAAGATCTCGCGATTAATAAAAACCAATTTAAGTACTTTGTCATCCAGTATTTATTGAATATCGGTGAAATAATTTATTAGTTCAGCTTACATTACACAAAACATATTTCATTATCTAAGTGGTAGGTAATTAATAGGTAAGTACATAAAACATTTACTTACATTTTATTATAGTCAGCTTTAAAATTAAAATTTTATGTTTCACTCATTCACAAGTTTCAAGCTTCACAAGTTTTATTCAAAATGCAGGTAGGTAGGTACAGTATACGTCAAACTCACAGACTATATATTATTGTAGTACGAGTCAGTGTACCTAACCGAAGCATAAAGCAGCAGATCACACTTAAAAAAACAGCAGAAAACAGTAAAATGGTAACTTTAAAACATCTTTATTAGAATTGAAAATGAATCCCGCAAGTACAGACGCCAGCACATCAAGCTACTACAGTCAAATTTCTCTAATAGATTTTCAACTTTATTGCGACAGCATAAGGTTCAAGATTGATTGGTAAAATTTGACAGTCAGTTTCGGGTAGCTTGATGTGCTGGCATCGGTACATAATCAATATTATTTATTAATTATGTTAAAAATACGAATAATTGATTCTTAGAAATATTCTTACAAATAATTATTTCATCATCATCTGCCTAGCCTTTTCCCAACTATGTTGGGGTCGGCTTCCAGTCTAACCAGATGCAGCTGAATACCAGTATTTTACATGGAGCGACTGCCTATCTGACTTCCACAACCCAGTTACTGGGTAATACGATACCCCTGGTAAGACTGATTGTCAGACTTTCGGGCTACTGACTACCCGTAACGACTGTCAAAGATCCACGAATGACAGCCGGGACCAACGGCTTAACGTGCTTTCTGAGGCACGGAGGGGTCACGGTATGTACCTAAAGATGGTCACCCATCCACAGACCAATCAATCAATCAATCAATCAATCAAATCATTTATTTGCAACGAATGTAGGTACATTAAAATACAGGTGGAGTAGATAGGAGTGAGCCATGTACATTCTGCCTGAAAATAGGCACGCAAAATTCATAAAAATTGTTATGAAGCAATCTAAAGATAAAATTACAAATTAAAATTAAAATGTCACAGTTACAATAAAATTATTACAATTATACACATATTAATGATAATAAATATTCAAAATGTCAAATTAAAATGTTACTTTAGAATTAAATTAAAAATAAATGTATATTAGGTCCATATTATGTTCAAAACAATATTAATTATATTCATTATACACATTGCTGATTAGAAAGTTTTGTCCATTAAAAAATCATTAATCGAATAATAACATTTATCTATGAGGAAGGCCACTAGTTTCTTTTTAAAGTTGTTAATTGTATCATTTTTCATTACATCTGGCAATTTATTGTATATTGTAGGACCCATACAAATAACACTTTTTCTCATTAACGCTGTGTTACAGGACTCGATTTGTAATAAATTTTTGTATTGGTTTCTGACAGGTCGTTTTCTAATTTCTGACATAGCGGGATAGAGGTTTTTATTGGTCTTTACAAACATTGCCATTTCCAGAATATACAATGACGGAAATGTAAGCACTTTTAGGGACTTAAACTTTGGTTCGCAACTATCTGTGGTCTTCAGACCACACATCGCTCTAATGCAACGTTTTTGCGCCTTGAATATGTATTCCCGTGAGCTGCAATTGCCCCAGAAAATAATACCAAATCTTAGAACTGATGCAACCAGACCAACCGCGGCAAGCGTTGCTTAACCTGATCGATCGACTTGTGCGGCTGTATATTATTTAGCCACGGGCCCCTCAAATAATTATTTATCATTTTCAATTTCTCTGCCTTCGATATTTTCTGCCTTGTTTTTTTTTTATTAGTATTATACATACTTTTATTGAATTTCTTCATAATTATGCTTTTCAGTTGCGTTAAACGTATAGCATTCCTTTATTTCTGTTTTACTATGTAATGTGCCTTTGTCGTCGTGGACATTTTATTTCTTAGTTTAGTTTTCAAAATGTTTACTGCTGTTTTGTTGGATATAAGTAGGTAAAAAATAATTCGGATACATCATGTACCTATATCATGAAGCTAAGTATTTTAACTGGATGTTTTATCGTTTTAGACAAAATCTCCGGTAAATATAATCGTAAAAATAGTAGAAATTGGTTCCTAAACAGAAAACAGGGATATCATGGTGAAAACAGTAAATCTACTGTTAAAACAGTAGGGTTGGCAACACTGGTACGAGTAGGGTAAATACGCCAAATGTCGGCCCCCTAACGGATTTTCTAACTTTGGATCGCTTTGGCTCTATCACTTGCAACGAAAGGATACCTTGTGTTGCTGTTTTAGACAGGTTGATAAATCTATTTTATGTTTCTAGGCATAGAATTGACTTTTCTACTAAAAGAAAAAAGTTTTAAGGTTTAAATGCATCGAGAACGAAAAAACCCTAAAGTCGGCCGTTTACGGCCCATGGTCGGTCGCGTTTTTGCCAAATGTCGGCCGGGTATAGGATGTTTGAAAATAAGATAATGAAAAATATTATTAATATGATTTATTTTGGCAGAAGTATGTATATTATGTAAGTTTGTAAGTATAAATTTGTATTTGTTTAATTGTAAATAAAATTTCGGATTTGCACTTTAACTTTGTTACTATAATTATATAATAACAAAGTCAAACATCACAATAAAATCAAATAAAAATTAAGAATTTATATTAAATAAATCAAAAAGATTAAAATAATACTTAAATCAAAAGTGGTTGTTTGTAACAATATTTTGCCTTCATAACAATATTTAAGATAAAATTAAATATTTGTGGAACAGATCGGTCAACAATAAAAAAAGGGTTACAATTTAGGTACTATGCTTTGGTAAACGCAAATGTGTTTATTCATATGCATTGATAATTAAAATCGAACAACAACAGACTCAGCTTCATAAAATAAAAAAAGTCATAATAAACTTAGTCATATAAAAAAAAATAGTAGTTGGGTTGGGTTTAATAGATAGAAACTTCCAAAGAGTAATTAATATTTGTATCCCAAACCATATTTATATAGCTATCATAAATATGTTCTCAATATTGTAATATTTTATAATTAATTTAATTTAATGTTATAATTAATATCAACTTTTACATCAAAACTTAACCTCTTTATAATATTAATAAATTATAATAATACATACTCAATTTTGAGAAAATAAGTTTGATAAATATATTAAAAATATACAAAAAAAAAAAAAAAAACATACAAACATCCGAACATAGTACCTCCTCCTTTTTGTAAAGTCGGTAAAAATGGCTACCCGCACAATCAGTGAAAAAATACAAAAGTAATAATCAGCCTGTATAGTGGCGCTCGAATTCGAGGCTGGCCGACATTACGAACTTTAATATTTCTAAAGTCGGCACCTGTTTTGTGTACCTTTTTTCTCGAGATTTAACTAATATCACCCCGGCCGGTAATTGGCGATTAAACGTAAAATAGATTTATTTACATAAAAGCTTTGCAAATTCTCCTATTATTCCAAAGGAATTTGTAGAATTGCAGTTTATAAAACAGACTGAATTTACTTTAAGTCGGCCCCGGCCGAGAATCCGGTTTTAAGCTGAAACTGGTATTCTAATGGCGGCCCCCTATTTTTCCCTTAAACCAACACGCAAAACGTTAAAAAAACGATCTCAAAATATAGTAAAACTAACTTTTTATTGATAACAAAGCTTAAAATAAAAAAAAATAATGTCTTACTGCTGTAATATCAATCCCCGAAGCGTGGGTATTCACAGCCAGTAAGCTGTTTTAACTACTAACTTGAGGCTTCAACGTCGGCATCGCTGCTGACGCTCAGTGTGCGAAGAACGAGTGACGTAATCGGATAGTAACGGTTTGTACGTATAGAGTATGAACTAAGGATGCAATTCGAGTAGCAGAATTGCCACTTAATTACCTTTTAAATGAACGCAAGTTAAAAATGTCCAGACGGCCGACAATTGGGGGGGGGCCGACGTTTGGCGTATTTACCCTAGTCAAACTTTTTAACGACTTTAAAGTGTGCTATTGGCTGCGCGGTACGCACCCCTCACCCACAGTCCCCACAGAGCATGTAACACTTTACCCTCACCCAAAGTGAAATTCAAGTGAGTGTGTGTGTGTTTGTGTTGTCAATTTCAAGTGAAATTGTTACTGGGCAGCGCTTCGCCTAATGTTGCTAAAAGTTTGCATCAGGCTGTATCAAATCTTAATATTAGTGTTTCTACACTCGATTTAATACAAACTTAATCCTATAGGTATTAGAACACACTACAATGTAGGCAAATTCCCTGTGACTTCTGTCTGAACCAAAGACAATTTCTTTGGATTCCACCCTTAATAAAAACCTTAAGCTAATCCTTATTTCAGGATCATAAAATTCAGTTTATAATCATGAGTACCAAGTGCAGCGTCGACACTCGTCGGCGGCAGCCGTAGACGCGTCGACGACTGCAGTTGCCTCCGCAGTTGGCAACTTTCCGCTCGTGTTTATGAGCGCTAACTTTATTGAGTTAGCGTAGCGCTCATAAACACGCTTATTAAAATACATACCTACATAGACAAATGCTGGATATAGGCCTCTCCAACTATGGAGGTCATATATTTTTATGTTAATAGTAACTATTATAATAGTTACTATCAAAATAAAAATGATCCATGTTATTACTGCCTGAAAGCACTACGTGCAACTAAGCTTGGCAGTAAAATGGTTCTAAAATTCATGACATAGCAGCCTTGCTTCCAAAACGTGGTTTTCATGTGAACCAGCTATTCAAATACCTACCTACATAATATTTTCAAAAGTCACACCTAATAAGTGTTGCCAGTAATAATTATCATTACAAACTCAAAACTACTTGTAGGTTCTTGATAGCAATACTACAAAACGTTGAAAAATTTCTCAGCTTACAGCGGGACTTTCACATGTATTATTTAGTATTAAAATGCTTACATACAATATATAAAAGCACTATTTACCAGTACTTCAACACCAAAGTTTCCTTTTGTTTTTTTTATAGTTATTCATTTAATTTAGTATTAAAATCATTGCTTGTCTTAATGTTCATTTATTTAAATAATAAAACTTTACTTTAACCAAATCTAAAAATAACAAAATTAAATCCTAACATAACTAAAACTATACAGAAACTAAAATATAGCGTCAAAAAATTTATCCGAATCGCTGTCGACTGGTAATGTACCCAAGAGACTGGCGGCATTACCACATTGTATGGCGATGCTTATCTTCTGGCCAAGGTAAAAGCCAGCCGTTGGGTCACGGGAAGTGGTGATTTAGTAAAACCAATTCACATTATAATGGAATGTTACAGAACTTTCAGAAAATACACACAACTTAAAAACATTAATTACCCCCTTATTAGGGAATATTAAGTGTTAAAAAACATGTCCACTCATTGATGTCTATAGTTTGTAACATGCATGCTAAATAATAACCATACATAATCTGTGGCATAAAACATGCATCATGTTCTTCAAAGTAGTTTATGGTACGTAACTACATTTATGTAAAATGATTTAAATTGATATATTCCCCCTACTGCGTCATAAGATAGTCCATTTATACATTTCTGTTTCGTTCTGAAACCCCTGGCAGTCCTGGCACTTACAATGATACTGATTTAATTGTCATGGAAAGGCTATTAATGTCTGGGCTTACTCTTCTCAATATGGACTGGAGACTAAGTATGGTGAGAGCAAATCTAGCAATTTAATAAACTTTGCATAAATATGCATATTTTACTATTTAACATCACCCAATTTTCTCATTACAATGCAAATAAATTACAGGAGCTTACAGAATTATTAGTTAGTACCAAAACTAATCTTAGGGAAAACAACATGTAGTCACAAAGACATTATCCTGCCGATGTACAGAAAATATAAGATTGTGGTTTATATTCAAAACTTATTAATAGACTAGACTTATAGTTACCTTAAGTATAAAGATATTATACATCTCTTCTTTTTTAGAATAATAGTTCCTATATGCCGACCGCTTAACTGAGACGTTGCCTGAGGTAGCAGTACGGTGGGGGACGGGTGTAGTGACGTGATGCAAGAGATCCGTCAACTTGTGACAACTATCACCCCTTCTGCACCACACAGCAGCAGAAAATTTATATCCTTAGAAAATATATTCTTCAAACATTTTCACAGAATTTCTCAATGTTTTATTTAATATGTCAAACAGAGAGACTGAGACATATATGTCTCTTTCTAATGAGACTGGTCTACTGCAGTCACAGAGGGAGACTCACTGGAATGTTTGACATATCAGTCTTTTAGGATTAGTTAATAACTTTATCCCAGTGACAGTCAGCAGTAGATAGTCTGTTAGACAATAACCACTTTAAAAAGTAATTACATGCAGAGCTAAAAGGTTTCATTTTCATATCATTCCAGTTCCACATGACAGAAAAAATTCTAATAATGCAGGCAAAAGAGACAGGGTTTGTTGCGCTTTGCAAGCAAAAATAGACCTTAACTTTTTCTACGAAAGGAACAGAATACAAAAAAAATATTTACAGTGCAGTTACCGCAATGGCCCAATGCATTGTGATAAATCACATACACATGTTGCCTAATGTTGCCGTTGGTGGCACTTACAACTAACATTATTGTAGTAACCTATAATATTTTGCCGTGCAACAGCAAGCAGTACCTTGAATGCTTGGCAGCAGTGGTCTGCAAACATCTACAAGACTTTGGTCCTTTTTTCGTTTCAATAATGCTTGTAACCTCTTTCAATCCAGAACTTGACAGTCGTCATCATCCACAACTCCTCCGTTCAGAGCGTCGTTCAAAATCTGATTCCTACTTTTTCTCAGTTCATTATCAATGAAATTTCGTCTTCCTTCCCTTATTCGCAGTTGCGAAACTTTATCGGCGGGCGGCCGATCCACTATACCCTTCGTAAAAGTGTATATTACTGTCGTAAAGTCATACTCGACGAATGCTAGGTTCACGGTTGGTCCGGTCTCAACTGTACACAGATTTTCCTGTATTTTGTTGATGAAATCTACGCTGATCTCGTCATATGTTGGAATAGGCACGTATATGTTAAGTTTCTCGTTTTTCTTCGGCCGGGCGACAATATAAAGAGTATCTATATCCTTGTTGTAACAATACTCGGTGTCGTACATCAACTTATCGTCCACTAAGTGTATGTACAGATTGTATGCGAGTGATACTTTTAGGTCAGAATTGCAACCTAAAGCTTTCATGTCGTCTTTAATTTTCATTTCGATATCCATTTTTGTTGTAACGAGAATGTTATAACCTCAAACAATAACCCAGATGCTTTCTTGCAAACAAACTCTCAAACTCTAATGTCAATGTCAAAAAATAACGTTTTGTTTTATCGTGGACAATAACGTTTTGTTATAGCAGATGGCGCCACTATCAACGAACCGGTGAGATTATCTACGCAGATAAATGCCAGATAGTTTTTAATTTCGGTTTTTAGGGTTCCGTACCTAAAAGGTAAAAACGGAACCCTATTACTAAGACTTCGCTGTCTGTCCGTCTGTCCGTCTGTCCGTCTGTCCGTCTGTCTGTCTGTCTGTCACCAGGCTGTATCTCAAGAACCGCGATAGCTAGACAGTTGAAATTTTCACAAGTTATGTATTTCTGTTGCCGCTATAACAACAAATACTAAAAACAAAATAAAATTAATATTTAAGGGGGGCTCCCATACAACAAACGCGATTTTTTTGCCTTTTTTTGCTCGATATCAAAAATGGCAACAGGTAGGCACTTGAAATATTCACAAAATACTCAGTTGTATTTTAACTTTAATAATAAATAATAAAATTAAAATAAAATAAATATTTAAGGGGGGCTCCCATACAACAAACATGTTTTTTTCGGCGTTTTTGCCTTGTGGTACGGAACCCTTCGTGTGCGAGTCCGACTCGCACTTTGCCAGTTTTTTAAGTAGGTATTTTATCTAGGTAAATGCTTCGATATTATATCCAGACCGGACGTAATATTACTTTTCTGAATGGAATTAAAGTTATTTTTCCATATTTTATTAAGGGCTGATTTTTCCATCGTCAGATATCTCATATTCGAGGAATAAAATTGACGTTTGACAGTTTTTGTATGAAATAACTGTCAAAATTATTCTTCGAATAAAGTTATTAGATAATGAGGGATTTTCTTTTTCTTTTTTTTTAACGCTTCCCTAGTCGCTGGATAGATGGCGCTGAACTTGGTAAGTTACTGCAAGGAACGGAAGTCACATAATTTTTTTATTAATTCACTTGGATGTAATTTTGAGATCATAAAACGAAAGCAAACGAAACTGTCACTCAACGAGCGTATATGACGTGACGCAATGTTTTTTTCTCCAAGCGTTTTGACTTTGGCATCTAGTAACATAGTCAGTTCAACGCCATCTTCAGGGTTCTTGGGAACTATTTTTTTTTTTTTAATACTGAAAAGAAAACCTCTCATTGAAAAATCAGTCCTTAGACAGGTAAAAATAATAAAATGAAATTCTAACTTTTCTGAATAATAGCAAGCACTTTTGCAAGACTTTTGTCATCAATAGCTGTAACATATTTTTTAAATAGCTATAGAGAGTTGCAACAGCTCCTCAATAACCAAGGGCATGTGCGAATGAGGAATCGAATAGTAGCAATAACTTGACAAGGTATTGGTAATACTTTTATTTTATTTTTAATATAGTTACAATTTCAGTGGTTATTTAACAGATAGCTCTTATACAATATCTATCAAATAAACAAGATTGTTATTATTTGGGTGGGATAGAATACAAGTAAGTAGTGTCTTTGATTTTCCCATGATTTTGAAAATGAATAAAGGCATTTTCTTCAAGTGTGGAGAAGAACTTAAAGTAGTAAATTAAACTAAGAAAATAAATAGTAATTAGCAAAAAAATCTTAAAAATAATGGTTATAAAAATGTTCAGTCATATTTACATTAGGTAGAGTAGAAAGATAAAAAAATGTTAAAATATTCTTACAATTAATAATTATTATCTACGTAAGAATATATTACATAGTGTGAACTCTTAAAGCTTGTGGCCACAGACCTTAAAAGTAAAAGAAAGTTAAGCTTAATTCGGTAAAATTAATGATTACTCAGGTGGAACCAAGTAAAGAGCCTCTCAAAATACTATTTACAAGATTTCACCGCACCAAATACCTAATCCACGAAAATACTAATAAATATTTCATAATAGATTATAAAATTTAGCTGAGCCACTAAACTTGAACTTAGCTACTCGAGTCATTTATTGTCCTTTCACAAATCACTACTTTGAACACAAGTCATTAGCACCATATTTTCAGACCACTTGGGACTTATAGAATATCTTTGCTAGTTTTGATGCACTTTCCTCTAAAGCATATTTCCGTTTCATGCGATACTTCTGTAGACATGGACGTGCTGACTACATTTGCTGGATTCATAAATGATGAAACAGAGGAACTCTCTTCTTTGACTACTGATATTTCTGTAACACCAGCTGGACTCTCTGTTAGACTTTCTGCTGTGCTATTTAACTTTTTTATGTCAGTAAAAGCGGTAATAGCCTCCGTGTTTTCTTCGCTTATTGACGCAGCAGTTATTTCATCAGGAATGAAAGCACTTTCTGTGGTTACGATTTTAGGTTTAGGTGACTCTGTAGTAATTTGAATTTCGGCTTCAGTAGTCTTGGCTTCAATTTCGCTATCAACCTGTTTATTGCTGTCCTCTGAGGTTCCAAATAAATAATCCATGAAACTAAATCCCGCATCTGGTCTGTTGACTGTGGCAGGCTTGCTAGTTGTCGTCGGTTCCGTTGGAGTAGTTATATACATGTCGTCAATGGTCGGGTCAGGCGAGCCTGTTCCTAAATCTAAATCTCCAGGACTTATTGCTGTATCAGTTTGCGTTTCTTTTTCTACATAAATTGTTGTCTGCTTACTTTCTTCAGTAATAAGAGTTTCTTCTTTTTCTGAAGCGTTGCTAGTAAGCTTAGGTATGTCTACAGTAGGTATCACATCAATGTTAGCCTCGTCATCGCTGGAAAACAGGTCTTTGATGAAATTATAGCTTGGTTTATAGGTTGTAACTTTAGGTTTCTCAATTCTTTCAGTTTTGTCATGAACGTTTTTGGATGGCTTCACAGGCAGTCCGAGGCGGTTGACGGTGTGAGTGTAGTATTGCGATTCAGCGAATTCAATGGATTCGGTGGTCGCTGGGCGCACTTTGACTTTTTTCCAGAATCCACGACGGCGGCCCTTGCGGTCTTGATCATCCTAGAATGAGAAAAAATATTACGTTAGTTTAGCCACACAATATCACCACCTCTTCTTTTTTTGCAATAACTTGATTTTTTTTGTCACATTGTGCTCTTGACATCTCTCAAGTTTATAGGGCTATATTACTCTTGATTTTAATATCCATTAGGTAATATAATTCAATAATGCTTTCAGGGTGTTGATGGGGTTGCCGCGCTTCTGTAGTGCTTCCGACATGATCGTAGAGGCGAGAATTGATGGCTTTCACGCTATCATGTGCAAGCTTTGCGCTTCCATTATGAGCAGGGTACGCTCCAGTCCCAACAACATCCTCAAAACTTTAGCTGATAGGTGGGACAGCCCCAATACTAGGACATTGGATACGCCTACATGCTACTGTGGCGTATTATTGAATAGTTTGTATTGTATTTCTGGTAGATGTAAGTACTAACACAAGTTTCTAAGTCGTGTGAACTTTTGGATCCGAAATAAAAGTTTTTATTTTATTTTATACTCTAAACATGTTCTAATTCTTACCTCGGTTATAAGAGAAGAGTCATCGGCCGTGGTTTGCTCAGTCGTGATTTCTTCTATCGGCGTAGTCGACTTCGGTACGTAGCTGTCTCCAGAAGATATTATTCTCTCCGGCGGAATTTCACCAATCTCACCGCCTTTGTGTTTCATGACATTCTTGGTGTATTCGTCCTGGTCTTGCTCCTCTAAACTCTTCATAACTTCTTCCAACATACTTTCGAAGGTGGACATGGAGTCAGTCGAGTCGCTTCTGGTCACTTTGCTCTGTTCTACCAAAGCTTCTAAAGTTGGGGGAATTTCAGGAATTTTCTTATTACCTCTATTGTTAGTTGCTGGGGTCACAGTTAGTAGAATATCTTCCAACTCATTTCTCGCAGTAATGATGTCTAGTTCACTGTCTTTGTCTGATCTACGTTCAGTTGTTGCAATTTTTTGCTCATCTACTATGTCGTTGGGATTGTACGGTTTAAAAGAATCGCTCGAGAGTTTGGGCGACCACTGATCTGTGTCGGGCTCGGCGTACTTCGGCCTGTTTATAGAAAAGTTTGAATCTTGGTCTTCAGTTTCTTCGCTTTCAGGTTTCTTGTTGTATCTTTCAGACAGTCTGGGTCTATGACTGTATCTGGCATGAAGCTGGCTTCTAGTGGTCGAAGTGGGAGCTTCTGTTTGTACATCTGGCTTGTCTGTGGGTTTCTCAGTAGGTCTTCGTCCTCTAAACCTGTTCTTTACCTCATAAATACGTTTAGTGCTGGATGACTCAGTCGATGTGGTCGTGTAGGAGTATGATGGTCTCCTACGGCGGAAGTGTCCACGTTTATTGGCATTGTCAGTTGTTGACGGTGATGTCGCAGAAGATTCTGTAGTTGGTTCTGGTCTATAAACAGGGTGCTTGATTTCTTGTACTTCGGGCCTAGCATGTACTTGCTTTGTCTTTAAGTCAGCTTCGATTTCATCTATTCTCATAGTTGTTCGTCTTCTGTCGTAAGCTGGTCTGTAAGTAACTGGTTGAGCAGGTCTCCTCCTTTCCTTGTTTTTGGATGATTCTGTTGAAGCTTGATGATATTGTCTGATGACTCCAGGGCGCACACGCACTCGGTTGTATGATGGTGTAGTTTGTACAACATTCTCGCCTTCTTCGCTCTCCTGTTGTTCTTGGTTTTCTATTTTAATGTCTTCTGTTTCAGGGGCTGTAGCAGGTTCTTCATCTTGCTTGGCAGTACCAAATTCATTGCTGATTGAATAACTTACACTTTGTTCTGTAGCAGGGCTGGTAGGCGTTTCTGTAGCGTATGAGCTAATTTCAGCATATTCTAGATTCGATACTGGGGTTGTTTGCTTGACGTAGATATCTTCCTCTTTCTCTGGACTCGTCTCTTCATAAGCAGATGATTCAACTGGTGCAATACTGCTCCTAGACTGATAGAAGTATTCTTGGCGGGTAGATGGCAAATTCGGCACGTAGGAAGTTTCTGCTGGCAAAGTACTTCTTGCAGTAAATGTTGGCAAAGCAGATTCTTCCTTTAACTCAGTATTCGAGAAGTGTTGAGTTATAGACGCTTTTTCATTTGTGTAAGCATTTTCGGTATCGTTTTCAGTAATAGGCTCTTCAACTCTTTCCGAGGTTTGTTTAGGGATGGGTTCAGTCATAGCTTCAATGTCTACAGTACTCATGCGCTCCATAAGCGTTACTGGATAGTTCTGATGCAATACATCTCTCTGGTATGCAAGATCTGCTTCCTTAGTATTGTGAGTTTTGACTCTTCTATCATAAATATCTTCATTTTCCGAAGGTTTAAATTGAATGCGTCCTCTGGTCCTTTGCCTTGAAGATTTAGTTGTGCTCTCGCTTGAATCTATGGGTTTCCTGCTTGGTTTTTCAGTAGTGATTTTGTTAGGTTCATATCGAGGCCTGGAGGCAAGAGGTCTTCTTTCTCTTAAAGGCCGCCTTGTGACTACAACTTTAGCAGTAGATTCGTAAGATTCAGATCGAGGTGTGGTGGTGTATCGAGGACGACCTCTGTTTCTTTGTGGGGTTCTACGAGTTGTAGTTGTCGTTGTTGTTGTAGACGACGAAGTAGGATTAACTTCTGCGGTATCTAAATTCGTTTGATATGCATTGTATTCGTCGCTGTTGTACTTGGACGGTGTATCTATGTCAGAAACGGTCGGCAGATTGTTTGCGTCAGTTGGGTGATCCGACGGAACGTCTTGTTCTACAGAGGACTGAGTCTCAACGTTTTGATTGTATTCTGTCTTGTATGTGTTAACTTGAGTATCGATGTCTCTATTGTAATTGTTGTTTAGTGGTGCATTAATTTCTGTATTATAATTGTTTCTCTCTGGAGCAGCTATATCAGTATTGTAATTATTTCTTACTGGAGCAGTCACTTCTTGGTTGTAATCGTTTCTTACTGGGACAGACACATCTTGATTGTAATCGTTTCTTACTGGGGCAGACACATCTTGGTTGTAATCGTTTCTTACTGGGGCAGACACATCTTGATTGTAATCGTTTCTTACTGGGGTGGACACATCTTTGTTGTAATTGTTTCTTACAGGGGCAGTCACATCTTGGTGGTACTTATTTCTTACTGGTGTAGCCACTTCCTGGTTATAATTATTGTTAGTTGGGGAATTTTTTTCAGTATCAACAGGGTTTGGCTGAGTCTGTTGAGAAGTTAACTCAGTCTTAGCAAAGTAGTCGGTAGGATTAAAGACGGGGTATTTTAAATTTTGGTCAGAATCGTAATGTATTTCAGGAGTATAGTTTTGGAGGTAGCTCGGCGGTGTTTGCTGGTGATACTTTGGTTTTTGGGTAATTATTTGTTCTGGTTGTGGTTCAATTGTTGACGGGCTGGTCGGAGTTGGTGATGGTGACGGCGATGGCGTGGGAGACGGTGACGGTGGTGGCGATGAATGGCCTACAGCACCAGGGCTGGCGTAAGGTTGTTTCACGTCATCGAAGTAGTTGTGGTAGTCTAACGGAGTGCTAAAGTGGAATGCTTGGTTGATCGAGTACGGGTTGTGAGTCTCGAGCAATTGGCTCGGGTAAGTAGAAGGCGGTTTAGTCGTGGTCGTTGTAGTCGTAGTCGTCCGTAGTGTAGTCGTGTGATCAGGTTTCCTCTGGAAGTTATACTGATCATTAAGTTCCGAAGATTTGTAATTGTTTTGTGGTTGGAAGTTGTACTCTTGTGAGTTGTATTGAGGACCCATATTGTTAAAGAAGTATGAACCTGTTTTAGGAGGGGCTGTTGCCGTCTCAGGTTGGTTAGGTGGTCTGATAGATGAAACAGTCTGCGGCTCAAACGAGTAGTAGTTGGACTGGTAATTTGGCACAGGATTTGGTTTAGGTGCGGTAGTGCTGTAGTAGCTGAATGTTGGCTTTTGTGTTACAGGTTTTTCTGGTTTGTACGAAGATTGAGGTACTGCATAATAGTTCTGGTTATGTCCCACTTGTGAAGGTGCCTGTCCTTGTGATGAGTCACGGATTTGAGAATTAATAACGACTGATCCTACATGAGGAGATGGGAAAGGAATTTTGGCGAACCCGTTTGGAGTGTGGTAACTTAAAGGTGCTACAAAGAATGGTAGCTGTTTCAACTTCTTGTCGCTGTTCTCTATGTTTGATAAGTAAGGCAGCTCGAATTTTACGAAGTTTTCTGGTGGTGGTAAAGTAGAGGGTCCAATAAAAACTTTAGGTGCGTTCAATGGATTGACTGAATCCAACACGGCAATAGTATCGGCATTCTTCAAAGAAGATAGAACGTCTCCAACTTTAACTTGACTGTTTTTACTGGCTTCTTTAGTCATGAAAATAGCTAGCGGTGGTTGGTGGGGCTTCAACTTCTTTGGTTTCGGAGTCGTTGGAGGTTGCGTCGGGAAAGGAGTCGGAATCGTCGAGTATTTTGGCACTTGGTCGACGTCTTTCAATTTCGAGTTGAATTCAGTAAAGTAGTTATGCCCAGATACAGGTTCAATTGGCTTAACAGCTGGCCTTTGGTAATCGTTAATAAAGGTCTGTTTTAAGGGGTTGGGTCTTGAGTTTGCCTGAGAATATAATTCCGTGTTTACCAACTGAGAAGTTGTCAAGGGGCTTCTGAAATTGAATTGTCCCCTGTTTAGTGACTCCAATGGGACGTATAGTAGCTGAACTTCTTCTCTCTCATTTTTCGAGTTCGGTGACAATGTTTCTGGTCTTAATGGTTTATCAATAGTATCAAACTTGATCTTCTGTAAAGACTGTGGTTTTTTCATTACATTAAAACCGAAGTCGTTGCTAACGTTCTCAGCTCGGTATCCATCAACAAGTTTCGGTTCCACTCTAGATTTCTGTCCTTGACTCAGGAAAGGTTTTGCTTGAGCAGCACCTGGTAACGCTTGAGTAAAGCTGACTGGATTAAGAATGCCTTGTGGTCTGGGCTTCTGCGGCTGGACGCTATCGAAACCGAATGGGGGAGCTACGAATCCTTGGCTCAGGGGAAAGTTAGGTTGTGCTAGACCGAATCGAATGCCTTGTCCGAATCCTTGATCTGTCAGATAATTCTGTGGAGCAGACGGCACGGATTGCAAGTACAGGTGTCTATTCGCGGGCGCGTTGTAATAATTCCTTGATGGGAAGGAATCTTGGCCGAATCCTGTGGGTCTTGTGAGCCCTGGGAAAGGTTCTGTCAGTATTCTAGGTTCTGCGACGGCTTGTCTCTTGACTGGTGGTAGTGGTTCATCCCTCTCGACGGGGCCGGACAGCGGCACCCAGTCGCTGATGTCTGATGTATACGTGCTGATCTGACGAGACCATCTCGTTTGATCCTTCTTCGCTGTTGACGTCACGACCAGGAGTGTCACGAGGCAGGCCAGGCGGTGCACGGTGCGGTGCGCCATCTGAAATCAAAAGAAAATAGAAGTAAGTATTTATAAGTACACATTATCATAAACAGCCTTTATGTTCAAACTACTGGGACACAGGCCTGTGAGAGGGAGTGGGCCATAATCCACCACGCGGGCCTAGGGCGAGTTGGCGTATGTCACATGTCTTTGAATTTTTGGTTCTAGGACTTTTCGGTTTCCTCATGATGTTTTTCTTCACCGTCATGAGAGCAGTGGTGTTGAAATTAAATACACAAAGTACAGTGCCTGCCTGGGTTCGAACTCGACTATACTGCTGGAACAACACTGATCTAAGTACACAATATGTTATTAAAACAAGTATGCGGTAGCAAGAGCAGTCTATACTGGAAATCTTACTCTTTTGTGTTAACAATTTTTTATAGTTGGAAGCATTACAGTAACTTCTTTTTCATCTCTCATACTCGGAAAGTAGTGTTTGTTTGATCCGAATAGCGGGTGGAAAACGCTGCTTCCCACCCTTGGGCGGGAAAGGCTCATAGTAATTGCTTCCCTCCCTAGGGCGGGAATGAAATTTAAAAATAGAACTCAATTTTTGTTAGGTAGTCAGCTTAGTCAGACATACGACACCCTTAATTGATTATGTAAATATTTATTATGCTACCCATCAAATCTTATGAATGTGCGTTAATTAGGAGAGTTGGATAAAAAGCTCATATGTTAACGCCATTAAATCTTTCAGATTTAGCGCACAAGTTAATAATTTACCTTGAATAAATTCAACATACATAGGTACGATAATCACCATTTTGATGTCAGTTGTGGTCGAGGCTAAAAAACATAAAAATTGGGGATTTCGAACATCCTGACTTTACCATAATGGGGCTGTGAATATACATCATTTAATTATTTGACGAATTTATCCATAGTTTAAGGTAAATAAGTAATGGTAATGAACTTTTTTTGATATCTAATGTCAAAGTTTCGCGCCAATCGTATGTGTTTACATTTTTACTTTTCTCAAATTTCACACACACAAATGTAGATAAGATTTAAAATGTGACAAATGTTATTGATAATATTATAAACAACACGAAAATGCCCAGGTTTTAACGTAATATTCAAACACAGGTTCAATAATAAGTACGTATTAATCATTACCACTACTCAATTTGTGTTCAAAATCGCCGACCATTATTATTTTTTTTTATTGCATTGATGTGTGAAAGCGATTATTCCAAACAATTTTTTTTTTAATTTCGATTGACTCGAGTAATTAATATGACGAATGTAATCGATATTTGAAAATAAAATAAAATAATTTTAAGCAATAAATACAATAAGCATTGTTTATAGTAATGATTTATGCTTTTCTAATATCATTTCAATCTCTTCTAATATCATGTCAATAACAGACAGGCCAATAGGTACCTCATTTACTGAATTTCGCGCCGAAATGCTTCTATAATTGAATTCATATTCGGAATGCGATCGCTGTTTAAAATTATTTTAATTTATTAGACAATTATTTATTGTGGATTTTATTTTTGATACTTTCTAATAGTTTACTACAGAATTCCCAGTAAACATTTTTTAGGTAGGCTTATAAGTTTTTTTGAGAATGATGATAATTAATTAATTCTATAGATTGGTTATTCTGCAAACACTTTACATTTCAATACATTTTGTTAGTTTAAAGAGTTTTTATTCAGTTTCTACAATTTTTTTCATTTTTTTATTGCGAGTATCGATTAGGCTGTATGCAAGTTTTGAATCGAAATAAGAAAGTTGGGTCAGCACTAAAAAGTGTCACGTCGCAACACAATTTTTAGTAATTTTTATCAAGATTATCGTGTTTTCTAAGTAATTTATGAAAAATGGTAAAAGTAAGAATGCAGACAGAATTATATATAATACGGGCCCTAGTAAGCGGAACGGCCTGCGGTGGTGACACAGAATCTACTCATGTGGCGGTGACGTGGTGTGTTCCATACTTCAAATTTAAAAAAGACTAATGAATAGGTACCTATTATTCATGTAATTATTATCAATAAATATTTTAGAAAAACTACTATTTTTTACTTTCCTTAAATTCGAAATGAAAAGTAGAGTGTTTAACGCGGGTGAAGTCATCAATTCCCACTCGGACTATAGCCGCCCTCGCTGCGCTCGGGCGTCTAAATGCCTCGTATGGGAATTGATTCCTTCCGACCCTTGTATAACAATCTACTATTGTTAACTACGTAACTTTCGTAATTTTACATAACTCAAATCATTTTCATTTACTTTCATTTCCAAAATGAAAGATGTACAGTAAATACTGTAGTCCGACCAAAAGCAATTTGTTCAGCACCGATATTGCGTAATACAAACAATCTGAATCATTTTGAAGTATATTGCTAATCCATTGCTTCATATGTTCGAAAAAACTGTCTGCACAAAACGTAAATAACGCAATGAATGTTGTTGAACTGTCAACATGAGAGCCGTTGCTACTATAGAGGTATGAGAAACAAGGTGTAAAGTTCACTCAACCTCCATAGAAAAGGGAGGATTCTCCGACCAGACGGGTGTTGTGTCTGCAACTGCCCGATGATTCATGTCGGGCCGTTGTATATATTATTATATATACAACGGCCCGACACGTTGCGCGGTAAACTCTGCTTGCGAGATGCAGGATTTTGCGTGACGTCAGTATGACGCGTTGTTCTCTTGTGGCGTTGTAGATACCGCCGCTATATTACTGCTAGTCTGTTACGCAATTACCCTGATGGTCAGGACGGTTGTAACGTCTGTGACTTTTTGTGCAAACAATGCCTCACATGAGGCACTTGATTAGTATTGTGCAATGGTATGAGAAAAACTCCCGACAAACAAAGATTATCTAGTCATTCGATAGTATCTTGTGACACAATTTAGTTGACGTAAGGCCGCAAGTGTACACGTTATGTCCATGTTTTGGGAATTCGAAAGGCTTATGTTATTATTTAGATTCGATCTAGCGGTCACATGGGTCACACGAAACCACTCATGTTTTGTCGTTATGCTGATCTGTGATACTGAAAACTTAGGTGAAGTAAGCTTGAAGTGACCTGTCAACCCCTAGTATGACTCCTAGCATCAGGGGGACTGACTTCCTCATTTAACCTATGTTTTCAAAGTGATATTTTACTGATTAGACCAGCTGCTAGGGGTTGACACTATTGACAGCTCACATAAAGCTTAGTCTTCCTCTGTTTGCCGCTATAAGCTTCACCTAAGTTTCCACGGAGAGGTTTTTACAGAATAGCCCTAATGTTGTCAAACTCGTCACCTATATTCTGATATTATTCTCTTTAATATCAGATTTCCTGTAACGTTTATACGTTAATATTAACGTAAAAAGTTCATATAATTTTACAATTCTTGCAGCAATAAAATCGAGCTTGTGTCAGCACAAACTCGATTTCTATAGAGAAGTCTGAAAATGGCACCGGTGACTGAAAAGTTGTGTGGTTTGTTGCCATGGTATGGATATGTGATGTGGACGAATGAGATGAGTGAGTAAAGTTTTGAGATGAGTGTGGATGGCTAGAAAAGGGGCGACTATCGAGATGATGACTAATAGACTATGGAAGAAAAAACATGTTGCGAAGACTCCAAATAAATTGGTATGAGGTCAGGAGAATGATGAGGATCTATGTAACATGTTCACGTGGGAATAACTACAGACGCCAGCATAACAAGCAACCCGAAACTGAGTTGAAAATCTATTAAAGAAATTTGACAGATTGCAGTAGCTTGATCTGCTGGCGTCTGTCCAGGTTGTGAATAACTATATTTCATAAACATTGGCGACACGTCTTAAGAAATCTTTTCGCCAAACGTGGTGAGCCTTCCCATAATATGTCACAACAACCACTTAGGGACTCACAATAGCCACAGCACGTTAGAATTCAAACAAAACGTTGACCAACGCGTTTTCGGCCTCCAACTAATTACGAGCTAAGGTTAGTCTGTGGCCTGCATATTAGGTCATTTAGCTTGTCATACGCACGTAACGTTAGGCCATAAGCCGTAACTCCGTGCCCCATGCAACCAGGCATGTGTGAATCTTCGCGGCGCTTGCGCAACGTGATCTATGTTACATACGCCATGGTGTGCATTGTCTCGTAATGATGATGCAACAATAGCCCTTACTTTTTATCTGATGCATATAACTCATAATTCTTTTTTAAATGATTTCGCTCCGATTCTGATTAGTGTGCGTTGCAGTAGGGAGTTTCATACAAAGGATACTGAACGGCTCGAGTTGATACGGTGCCGATCCCTTTTCGATTTGATACGTGTGCTATGATCTGTCGTCATCTCAGTAGTCACCCCTTTCTAAGCATATGATTATTAACGCATTCCATCCATCGTTTCTTTGGTCGTATATTATTATATATTATGAACTCAGGTACACGTATCGTCATCTCAGTCAGTAGTCACCCCCTTTCTAACCATATCATCATTAACAAATTCTATCCATCGTTTCTTTGGTCGTATATTATTATATATTATGAACTCAGGTACACGTATCATCATGTCAGTCAGTAGACACCCCCTTCCTAACCATATCATCATTAACAAATTCCATCCATCGTTTCTTTGGTCGTATATTATTATATATTATGAACTCAGGTACACGTATCATCATGTCAGTCAGTAGACACCCCCTTCCTAACCATAATTATCATCATTAACAAATTCTATCCATCGTTTCTTTGGTCGTATATTATTATATATTATGAACTCAGGTACACGTATCATCATGTCAGTCAGTAGACACCCCCTTCCTAACCATATCATCATTAACAAATTCCATCCATCGTTTCTTTGGTCGTATATTATTATATATTATGAACTCAGGTACACGTATCATCATGTCAGTCAGTAGACACCCCCTTCCTAACCATATCATCATTAACAAATTCCATCCATCGTTTCTTTAGTCGTACTATATTATTATATATTATGAACTTTTTTAGAAGTTGCGCCAGTCTTTCCTGCAATGAGTATCGTGCGTGATATATTGACAACATATACCTAATCTTTTGAGTTAATTAACACAAATTGCAACACTTCAGTGGGAAACCTTGAAAGTTATGTACATTTGTGTAACAGTTGTGATCACTAATCTATATGCCTATGTAGTAACGTGCGTTATATGCCTTATGTAATATCTTGAAAAGCCTAATTAGCGCACTTAATGTTGCAGTTTTATGTTTTTGTTTGATACAGAATTCTCATTTAATGTGTAAGTAATTATTGTGTGCAATCATTATGCAAAATATGATTTTTATTGTCCCCTTTCCATTTTAAATTCATTTTATTAGTGTTTTATCGATAACAGTGCGATTAATTTTTAAGGCAGTTGTCCACAGCCACTTTGTCCGACCCGGGGAACGAACCCATGATCCCATGTTACATACTAAAGTGGAATCCGTCAATAAATCTATGTAACACTAGCAGCGCCCGCGGTTTCACCCACATAAGTCGCGATCCCGTGGAAATATCGGGATAAAAACTATCCTATGTCCTTTCCCGGGTCTCAAACTATCTCTATACCAAATTTTATCTAAATCGGTTCAGCGGTTTATGCATGAAGAGGTAACAGACAGACAGACACACTTTCACATTTATAATATTAGTATGGATTTTCTTCCATTACTCGCTCACTGAAGAAATTAATGGAATTCGTATAAGATACCACAGTAATGTACGACGAATGGGTTTCTATATAATTTCACAACGCAGTGTATTAATCTAATATCTTTGGTATAAAGTGGAAAGGCTCACTTGATTACTATTGTGGCGCACGGCATAAGCGGCAGCGGGAGCGGGTTAACGTGTTCATTTCCCAACTGGAAATTTATATCTCTTATATACAGGGTTATTGGTAAAACATTAACAACCTCTTAAGAGGTCATTGAACTCATCATTATGAACAACTTTTACTATGGGACCAAACCTGATATTGCGAAAAAAAAACAGCTGTTCCCTACATTTATGTTCGTTTAACTCGTCAAAATGTAGGAAACGGCTGATTTTTTTTTCGCGATTTTAAGTTTGGTCCCATAGTAAAAGTTGTTCATAATGATGAACACAATAACCTCTTAAGAGGTTGTTAATGTTTTACCAATAACCCTGTATACATATACGACTGTGTTTGTAAAAAGGCTTAGCAAATTGTTGATTTGGGATTACCAGCACAATCCAAAATCAATCAATCTGCCGAGCCTTTTCGCAACTATGTTGGGGTCGGCTTCCAGTCTGACCGGATGCGGCTGAATACTAGTATTTTACATAGAGCGACTGTCTATCTGACCTCCACAACCCAGTTACTGGGAAATACCCAGTAAGTGGTATCCTCAGCAAGGCTGGGTGTCAGACTTTTGTGCTTACCGCGGTACGAAGGGGTCTTGTCATGTACTGAATGGTCACCTATCCACGAGCCCCTCCGCCCCTCGAAGATTATTTATTTTATCTATTTATTCATTTATTTCAGGCGACGCAGGCACATAGATACCTTAACCTAAACATACATTTTTTATTATAAAATAGCACTTCACTTCACTAGCTTGTTCTTGTGGCATTTCGTGGTACTTGTCCGCGGAAGCGATGGAACACCACGTCCTGCGGCCAGAAGTCTTCTTCCATGACGACGGGCAGATAACAATTCGGCACGCGCACCACGAACGCCTTGAAGTTGACGTTGCGGTACGACTCCAGTAACTGCACCCTCGGCGTGTACCTCGTCTTCTGGCGCACGTACTCCACGATGTCCTCCGCCGTAGTGGAGAAGTGTAGTCGGGAGATGTACACCGGTGTGTTCGGCTTTGCGGCACGTAAGCTGACTTCGGGACTTATTATGTAGACTTACGATATTATATGATATGTTTTATTGAATTCCACGTCCTTCTAGACACTCTGATCGCCATCGCTCCATTGTCTCGCTCGCTACAAGCTTGTAACTTGCACCACGTCTCGCCGCCAGCGCAGGTAATTGAACGTGTCGTATTGTAGCTAATGTACTTTCCTCGTCTCGATGCTAATTGGTACCTACATTATGTGTTATATATATCTAAGAGAAAGTGCGTCCGTCCGTCTGTTTGTCCGTTTTCATAAAACAACAACAGTCTTGACCAAGTAGATAAAAGTAACTATGGTGAAAGTTGTAGTGATTTTACTAAGGGCATAAACAGAGTTGTAGCGAGGGATATGGACGCGCAAGGCAACTTGTTATCACGGATTCAGTGCAGACGCCAGCACATCAAGCTACCCGAAACCGTCAAATTTTCCCAATTAACTTTGAACCTTATGCTTCAGCGATAAAGTTGAAAATCTATTAAAGAAATTTGACAGATTGTAGTAGCTTGATGTGCTGGCGTCTGTACATAATTCTGAAGCCAACTGCGTTGAAATTTTTCGTCGGTTGATAAAACATCCATTTGCTGTTCCATTCATTTTGACCTCATGTGTTCTTTTCTATTGTTATTGTTGTGTTTTTATTTTATATTGTAGATAAATTAGAGTGTAAAATGTCCATAGTATAACTCCCTTAATAATAAATGTTGTAAAGCCTCTGTATAGTTACACAACGCTTCGTCTCCTTCTTTCAAAAGTCGAAATTATACTGACGACTGAAAGAGATAAATCGGTGTGTAACTATTCATCTGATATGATATCTACGTGTATTGGTAAGCGGTGTTTTATATTGTCTATTATAGTATAAGTAGTATAAAAGTTAGGTTTTATACCCACGTGTACATTACGTAATGTACACGTGGGTATAAAACCTAACTTTTAACCTAACTTTTTTATGTGAACCTTCACATTGTAAATATATCTCATTTATTTTAAAATTATAAAAAATAGAATCACAACAAGCTCTTTCAGATATGTCAAACGGTACAGTTTAAACTTTTTTTTATAATTTTTCCCCCAAAAGTGACACCATATTAATTTATTTACATTAAACGTCCCTGTTTGGGTTACAGAAATCCATAAATGATAAATGATTGATTGATGAAAATGATAAATGATTTAACAGCCATACTTTGACAAAGTTAAAATGGTTACTTTACAGTTTGAGGATGCTCGATTATAATAAGTAGCAGGAAGTAAAACAATGAAAAATGGTTAAACAATGAAAGAACTACGTTACAGACTATTTAATTTATACAACTAGGTGTCTATCTATCATATCTATCTATTGGTCTGTGTTGACTTAAAGAATAGCACCACCCCATACTTCCCGTGGGTGTCGTAAAAGGCGACTAAGGGTCGTACCGGAGAATGGGCAGCAGCGTTCTCTATGCATTCCACCACCATACTATACTGCGATCGCCTACCCGCCTGCCAAGCGTGGCGATTATGGCAAACCCCATTTTGGGGGAGGCCTATGTCCAGCAGTGGACGTCTTTCGGCTGAAATGATGATGATGATGATGAGGTATCTATTACGCATTTACCAGAATTTTAGATTATAACAAGTAGCAAGAGGTAAGAGTAAGGGCCCTATCTGACTAGGACACCAATGGCGGCACAACCATGGTAGCACTGCCAAAAAATGTATGACTGGTTGCACATCCGATATGACGCCTGGTGAGATACCCACCATAAAGCTGTTTATATATTTCGCTGTCAGGGCAACCATGGTTGCGCCACCATGTCTTCCCAGTGAGATATAAGCTTTAGAATAAAATAAAACAATAGGTTAAACAGAGAAAGAACTACTTTACTGACTATTTTATAAACACACCTATTATAATACATTTTCCAGTTTAACCTAATAATGAAGAACTACGATCGATACAATAGGGAAATAATAATAATTGGATCATAATTAATTCATCGATAGTAATAATAATAATAAATCGATGTTGAGAGAAAGCACTACTATTAAAATGTCAATAGTATTTTATGAAGCAAGTGTCTGGGTGGCCAGTAATATTCATGCCTTGACAGAATTGCAAAGTTTACCATTGAACCTTCACGCAATCAAAACTTCTAAACGGCGGTCAAGAGCTGTCAGTGTCATCTTTGTTGCGAAAGATTGACATTGACAGCTCTTGGACGCGGTTTTTATGTGCTGAACCTGAGTGCTGAACTCAATTTCATTGGTGAAATCCACTTTAATTTATTTATTTATAGGAGAACCAATAGCTATAATAGAAGGATAACAATTATATATGAGACATAGAGCCAATTACAAGTTCTCACGGGTAGAAACAGTAAAAAATGTAGACATCTTAGGATCACTAACAAGCACTATAGAAAAGATTATTTAGGGCAGTAAATAATTTAATGTCTTTGTCTATGGTACAATAAGCACTATGCACTTTCGAAAAAGTATTGACAGTTGTAGTAAAGAATATAGCATACTTGATAATATTTAGGTTTTATTTAACAAGAAACATTGATTCCATGACACAATTAATCCTGACCACAGAGTACTTTTTGATAGACTGAAACTGACAACTCAGTTTCTTCTTTACTTATGGCATTCAACATTGACCAAGGAGTTTATAATATACATATTACCACATTCTCCTGGGCCTATTTATTGTGCCACGTAGACAGATAGATGAGCAGGCGGACGTCGTACTCTTTGAGAAAGACGCAGAGTCTCTGTCGTGATGTTCTGCGTGTTGTGGCTGGACCATCTGTCCAGCCACAATACATTCTGGGAATCTCGTTGGTCATCTGTGATACGATCATCCTCATCGACTGCATCGATGAACGCGTCGTCATCATTGAAATCAGCAGGGTAATTGCGTAACACACTATCAGTAGCAATGGATTTCATTTTGACAGTTCAACAACATTCATTGCGTTATTTGCGTTGTTGAGCAGACACATCTTTTGAACATATGAAGCAATGGATTAGAAATATGCTTCAAAATGATTCAAATTGATAGTAATAGTGTGTTACGCAATTAGGGTGCAGCTTCATCACTTTCTACAGTATTGCATATATTGCATACACAGTCTTTTAAATTCACTGTTTTTAATATACCTAGCAGATGCACGGATTAGCAATAGGTTTACCACTGGACGTAATAAAATAACACTAATGGTAGGTACATAGATAGAAATCGATTTGACCTCTATGATTCCTTGATATTTACTGGCCAGCCACACATAGACCACAATAATCTTGATTCCTATATCTTGCACGCTACAAAACGATCTAGTCTAAAACTGAGCCGGATTTTATCGATATTGCACGTAAAGACCGGAGAGGGGCTCGTGGCTATATAATAACAGTTGGAGGGGTCGATCTTCAAGGTTAGACAACGCTTATCTCGGAAAGCTTCTTGATCTTTGACAGTCGTTACGGGAAGTCAGAATCCGGTTAACCAGTACCTGGGACATGATGTAGGTCCGATAGGTCGCTCCAGGTGAAATACTGGTATTTATCAGCATCCGGTAGACTGGAGCCGACGTTAACATTGTTGGGAAAAGATTAGGCAGATGATGATTGTAAAGAGCGTATTATAACAATATGCTCTGCAGGTAAATTGTTTTGTGGCCAAAAGCCAACAGCCAACGCGTCGATCACATTACAAACATTGTCACCATGATCGCCCTACCATTAATATATTGGTTGCTCAGTGAAAGTCGGCGGTTTCTCGTAATGACCGTTTCACCGCAACATCGGAGAGGAAAAGCTGAGTTTTATAGTTTTACTTGCAAAACCAATATTATACGGTAAGTTAAATAATGGCAGTTCATTATTATGTAGTTGCCATAATAATATGGACACGTCGAAATATTGTATGTATGTACCTAAGTAGCTAGATTAAACATCGTACGAGTGCAATGCGTTTTATCATCAACTCAGCTTATCGCAGTCCACTGCTGGACATAGGCCTCGTCTTCCAGTCTGCGCCACAGCACCCTGTCCTCCGCCTTCCGCATCCAGTCTATCCCAGCCACCTAGCCAGGTTTCTATAATAATAATAGTCTTTTCATAATTCTAGATAACCAGTACACTAGCCACCCAAACCTATAGGTCCAATATCACGTCATGCTCCCCAGACACCCCATCATCTATGTATTTTGCTGTTTATAAATTCATATAGCAATTGCACGCCATATGCACCAAATTAGTACATACTTAAAAAAATAAGTACCTTAACAGGTACTGATTTATGGCTGGCTGTTTACAGCCAAAAATTATTCAAATTCAAATTTATTCAAATCTTGGGGTTGCTGGGAAGATGGTTTACCATCTTCCCAGCAACCCCAAGATTTGAATAAATTTTACATAGACACTTACTCATTAGGCGTCTTTGTTTCTATATCCTGCAAATAGACCTACACTAGCCAGGGGTTGTCCTTGGGTGCACTTGCATAGTGCGTACAAGGATAATCGTCGGTTGGTGCCTGATACCAATTAAAAATTATTTAATGGGTCTCTGTGAGTTGGTTTCGGCCTTCGTACGCCTTCCACCTACCCTAATTGCGTAGGTAACACTTTCAATCACAATATGAATCATTTAGAAGGATATCGCTAATCCTTTGCTTCATACGTTAGAAAAAATTGTCTGCTCAACAACGTAAATAACGCAATGAATGCTGTTGAACTGTCAAAATGAAAGCCTACTACTGAAGTATGTGTCGCAATTACCTCGCAGGATTCCATGGTCCCGAGATATGTAAGAAAAATAATAAATTCTTTTATATCTGACAGTTTTACAGTCCACATTATCAGAATGTTAACTAGGTAAGTACTGCTACTCGATACATTTATTGTTATGTTTGGAAACCGTCACAAGCTGTTAACGTGTGTGCACATCACTAATTATTTTTCTATTTGCGTGTAATTTACTAAACATGGTCTTATTTAACGTGTGATCTATCTCACGATGGTCTATTCACTTGTGCCTATTATTTATTAGTATTATCTCAACAAATGAGATTATCTTCATCGGGGAGTTTGTTGCGCCACTTCTTTTCCACAGCTAAAGCACTAGGAAGTTGTGATGAGCTGGCGTTTTGAGGGACTGTCTTATGTAATTTTGACGTTTTAAAAGTGCTGATTCTCAGCCTAGTTTGAATAAATTACTTTGGATTTTGATCGCGGGCAATGCATGTTTTTTGGTGCAGTTTGGAGTTCTACGTCCATGAATGCCAGCTGATAGCTTTACCCTACCCTCCCTTACAGTCGGATAATAAAAGACGACTAATCATGCTATCAGATGAGACGCGACAGATCTACTATTATTAGCATTGAAAATCTCTTTGGTTAGGTAGAACGATTTGAGACCTAGTAGAGGTACCATAAAAAATTGAAAAAGAGTTGACTTTTGCAGCAACTTTCTGCTAATCTTCAGGGAATACAGTCGTGGCATGACAGCCTGTCATTGGCTGACGATGAATGTGTCCATGTGCACCCCACACGTATTGCAGTCACGTCGCGAGGAATGTAGTTATTTCCCATTTGTCAACAGTTCGTTCACTCCAGTTGGCGTGCAATCGACTGTTAGATGTTGCGTCGTACATTATCTATGCGTTTTCTTGTGCGCCGCGAAGCATCCGCTCGGTGCATGTGAGGCGCGGAGGAAGTGGACAACGAGAATTTATGTTTTATGCTTTTTAATATCGATTATGAAAGATTTTATGCAGTATCTGCAACGCTGTCTTCATCACTGTATTCAAGGACTCTTGTTGCTCAATTGGCATTTAACTATTTAACAAACGTCATCAGATGGGTATTAAAATTGGTGATAGAACAATGTTTTCGGACAGTTGTAGAAGCTGCACTGCTTAGGAGCCTTCATACAAACTTTCAAGCCCTTGTTTTTCGAAATGAATGAATTGATTTTAATGAAATTTCGTACGCATAGGCAGGATACAAAGGTCTAAAAAGTTACTTAAGAAGATTTTCTAAAAATAATGTTACAGCCAAATTAGATTCATTTTACCATAGAAACAGAGATTTCCAGTTATCTTTTTTTAAATAAGACATTTCGAAAATGTTCTTAAATAACTTTTTAGACCTTTGTATCCTGCTTATGCGTATGAAGATTCATTAAAATCGGTGAAAGTTTGTATGAAATACCGTACGGTTTCTAAGCGAGAAACTGATCTAGAAAATCCACACTCTATCATCATCATCATCCTCTTGTTCAGTATATTTGGAGTCGGCGCAACATGTCATTTGCATCCATACTTCTTTATGATGTGGATGGCTGTAAGAGTAGGGGAAGACCAAAGAAACGATGTATGGACTGTGTGAAAGATGATATTGCTAGAAAGCGGGTGACTATCGAGATGACGACTAATAGAGAAGTATGGAAGAAGAACATATAATGCGACTATATAGGTATGAGGAACAGGGTGTAAAGTTCACTCATACTCTATAGAAAAGGGAGGATCCTCCGACCAGACTGCAACTGCTTGATGATTCTTGTCGGGCCGTTATATCTATGCTAGTTGCGCGGTAAACTCTGCTTGCGAGATGCAGGATTTTGCGTGACGTCAGTATGACGCGTTGTCGGTACCGCTGCACGACAATCCCAAATAAATTGGTATAAGGGCTAGTGAACTTCTTAAACCAGAGGCAAGAGGGCTTCTTTATTAGTTTAGTCGTCACACACACACTATAATATCAAGTTTGTTTTTACCGACTTCACAAAAAGGAGGAGGTACTATGTTCGGCTGTTTGTATGTTTTTTTTTTTTTTTTTTTTTTTTTTTGTATGTTTGTTCATCGATTACTCCGCCAATTGTCGACGGATTTTCAAAATTCTTTTTTTGTTCGAAAGTAGATAGTTCTGAGGTGGTCCCATTGTCACTAAGTTAGGATCTGATGATGGGATCTTAGAGAAATCGAGAGCAACCCTCAAATTTTATAGGCTCACTTATTGTTTTTCGCATATTTTATGAAGTATCTTGTGTATTTGCGTACGGTTGTCACCATCTCAGGTAGCTGGGCTGATGATGGAAGGTTCAACTCCTTAACAGTAAGAAGTTACTCGAACAGGCAAGGACTGTTTTAGTAAATTGTTTTGATGTTTGATTGGGCATTTGCCACATTTGGTCTCATGATCATCAAGTTATGACCTGATGCTGCAGTCAGGATAGTCTGCAGAGTACCTAACTCCTCGACAACTAACAGCAGATATATCGTGTTTAGGCTCATTGAAAAGGGCTCGATGTGTGGATAAACGTACTGTTAATGAGGAACACCGAAGTACATAGAGACCTGATGCTGAAGCCAGTCGAGCATCAGAAAAAGTACAAACCTTGAAATTACAGCACCGTAGTCGTGTTTGGGCTCATTTTAAACAGGACTAAATTTTTAGTTCAATGCAATGTTGACATAAGTTGGCCTGATGCTGCAGCCAGGATTATCAGCATCTAGTCTAAAAACTAATAAATACTTCTTAAAGTGAAATACTTTTGCGAGTTTTTCTTCTGTATAATTATCCTAACAAAGGTTGCCGGTAGTGGCTAGATGAGAGAAGCGGAGGATCGCGAACGTTGGCGCAAACTTCGGGAGGTCTACGTCCAGCAGTGAACTGCAATTGGCTAATGATGATTTATAAAAGCCTCAATCGTTGCATTTCACGCAATGCCTTTTCGTCATGTAGTCTATTTAGCAATTTGGTAGGTTCCTAGTCGCATAATACAATGTTGTACAGCGTCTTTACACGACTAAGCGTAACATAAACTTGGCCCTTAGCAAAATTTTTCTTGCCTTGTTTTTATTATTAAAGTAACTTGAGCATTTGCTCTCGGAAATTATGATTTGGTAAAGTGGAACTGATGATGAAGACCACAAATGGCACTACTCAATGACAAATATTTCACGGGTTGCGATTCGATTACTTTAATATGGCTGCTAAGCAATTAATGCTCATTACAATGCGTATGGTGAAGTGGAGCTGATGGTGACTTCTCAATCAGCTCCAGTTCTCCTGGTTCTTACTAGGAGAACTCCTCAACAATTAACGTCCATGCATCGGGAAAACCATATTTTGCAAAAGGTGATAAGCAGTTGACATTAGGCTATTATAACTTAGATAAATTACAAACTGACCCGCTAAAAAGTGAAAAATAAAAACTTTTTTACAAAAAAAAACAACCGACTTCCAAAAACACTATAAATAAAGAGAAAAATAACTTTAATTTCGGAAGTCGGTGGCAAAAACAAAAATACAAGTCCAAAGACACCGACTTCCGAAATTAAAGTTATTTTTCTCTTTATTTATAGTGTTTTTGGAAGTCGGTTGTTTTTTTTTGTAAAAAAGTTTTTATATTTTTCTCAATCGTGTCTGCGACTGTATAAGTGTCGGGGGCCGATGATCTGGGCTCATTAATTTGTGGAAACGTTACCGTCACGAAAGCCGTCAGTCACGACAATGATTACTGGCCACTCGACAAATACACATTGGATTGCGGGGTACAGTCGCTCGTGCGTACTCGGGATACAACCGGTGGTTACCGGCTGATTGTCTATCGACAATTATAACCGGCGATGATTTGAGATTTAATAACCCGGTATTTTTAGAATTGGAATGTTTGATGATAGATTCGAAGTCGCTTTGAAGTATAACTCAATTTGCATAATTTAAGCATTGGGTACTACCTAAGTATAATATGTATTTCTTTTAGTCTCCTAGGGCGCATTCCACCAAACTTTATACCTAGAATTGGTACCTAAGTCTTATCCTGAGAATAAATTTTGAATTTTTGACAGTTTTCCCATATAGAACTGTCAAACGTCAATTTTATTCCACGTATAACATATATCTGACTTTGGTAAAATCAGCCCTTAGTAGATATAATAGTATAATAATAAATTGTATGTATTTTCTACACTACCAGCCCCCCTTGATCCCCAAGAAAAGAAATCTGAAATCATCAAAAAAATAAATCATCAAATCATTTTTATTTTATCATGTTTAGATATCGAAACCCGCGTGCGCGTCTGCGGAGTTTCGCTGGCTAATTTAATTTGACCCTTTATACAGGATGTCCCAGAAGTCGACGTCAAGCCGGAATCGGGTACCTAATAGGCCAAGTCATACTAGTTAATCTAGTTATCAGAAAAATATAAAATTAAATCTAAGTTGTGTATTTTAAAAATTATTAGCATTTAAAAAAATATCGAAAAAAATCGGCATCCTGTGACCGTTTTTCCACTCCGTTGCTACAAACCATAACTTAAAAAAAAAGTTATGCTATCCTAAATATTGTTTCTGTAAAATCTTGCCTAAAATGTAGAGTCAACTGCTCTAGTTATATACTCGTAATTATAACAATTAGAAAATATTAATTTGTTCTCGTTTAATGTAGTTAACTTACGCATTCATAGACCAGTACTTACATTATCCGGTCGTGGAATTTAATTTACAAGTCAGTTGTGATTATAATCTCAATTTTCTTACCGCAAAAAACAGAATAAACAGGTAATAACACACGTACACTGCGGGCCACGTAAATGACATGCGCGGTTGCATATGTCGGGCATTTGGTTGCGTCGCGTGGAACGGAACGAGTATCGTCGTTTACCCACTACTGTGCGTTCGGTTTTACGTAATGTTATAATAAGTCACTATTTTATTATTTAATGTCTTTTTTGCGTAAATTATGTCGTTATGCTATATGCCATTATTTGTGAAGGCTATGTGTGTTTAATTGCCATTGCAAGACAATTTACATGCGAGAATGGTGCTTACGATATGTTTTATTGTGTGTGTCGACATCAATTATTATTGGTTGATGCAAGTTTTGTTTGGTCTTCCTGATTTTGCAAATTGTTTTTAATGCAGAAAATATTTCGTAAATCTTATGATAACAAACAAGATACAAGACATCTTACAATATATGGCCCTGACTCTACTCAGCTTGTCTATCGGAAATAAAGAGAGCATTGGGCAGCATACATGCGGGGTAATTACGTATCACACTTACTATGGCAATGCTTTTCATTTTGACAATTCAAAAACATTCATTGCGTTATTGACGTTGTCAAGCTGACGAATTTTGCAAACATAATAATTATGAAGCAATGGATAAGAATTTACTTCAGCATTCTTTAGATTGAGAACGAAAGTGTGTCAAACAATTGGAGTGCTGGTCTACTCTGGCTCTCTACCGGCATGAAGACTCAGTGTTATTCGCCACCTCTTGCAAAATATTTCCCACCTTATACATGACAACAAAATAGATAATATTATTTGCATGCATGAAATTTTCCACGAACGTTGCACTATTGGCCATAAAGTCGGATACCTCTTCTGACCTATATTACGCCACCTGTGTTCAGCCCACGGCTAACAATAGCAAACAATCGACTACAGACGGACGGACAGCACTCTCTTTGTTGTGTATAATTTGCCTCAGTGAAAGTGTCTTGTTAGTTTTAGACTGTTGGTCTTTTTTTATGGTCGGCAGTGTAACTTTATTTGTCAGTGGAGGACGGTAGATGCATGGTTTAAATTACTTTAAATTGTGTTATGTAATAGTATTTAAATAGCTATAATTATGATTGTTATACTTACGTAGATTTTTTTATTATTATGACTGATGAAAGTATTAAGGCGAAAGTCGCTACATGTGGTATGCCACACGTAATATCACCCTATAATCCCCGATAGGGTTAAGCAGAGACATTCCGCCAGTTATGTTTAAGATCCATACTATATGTGGCTATGGCTACACTTCGCAATTAATACTACAGCTTGCACTTGTCTTACCTTGTGTTTCAAAAACATTAAGGTGGTATGTGTGACGGCAACCTAAGAAACCGAAATATCACTTTCACGCTACGAAAGGTACCGAAAGGTAAGATGTTCGATCTTTAATTTTTTACATCTCTAATGAAATCATACAAGTTCTAGGTTAAAGTATTTATTTCAACGAAATCATTTAGAGGCACTATTGAATTGTCAAAGACTACTTAGTCAGACTACTTACTCACTTAGTCAGAAAGTTGAAGTTGGTTTTGCTCGTTCTAAAACGGACGTTTGAAATTTCTTTCTGCGTATGTCACACCGTTTTCTTTTTGGGAATGCCATCTCGCAGTTCAACCTAGGAGGTTGTCGTCTGCTTGACCGGACTTGCATGTATGTCACAACAAGAACGATGAAACGTTTTACAGACTCGAAACAATCAAAATACATAATAACAATGATGAAACACAGTACAGTAGCCAGCAAGAGATTACAAGATAAATAGTTCGTGTTACGGTCGAGACACCGGACCTCAGACTTCCTACAGACATGTCACCCGACGCGATGATAAGCCAAACAAAAACGAGACATGGACGCATACTGAACAATATTGTGATTTTACGAACGACTGGGTGAACCATTTGGTGTGCAGAACGAAACAGAATAAGAGTTTCTGAAGAACTGGCAATATCGCTTTTGACAATAGCGATTTCATCAAGACTTTAAAGAAAAGATAAATGTCTGTGGTTCATCATCTGCCTAGCCTTTTCCCAACTATGTTGGGGTCGGCTTCCAGTCTAACCGGATGCAGCTGAATACCAGTATTTTACATGGAGCGACTGCCTATCTGACCTCCACAACCCAGTTACTGGGTAATACGATACCCCTTGGTAAGACTGGTTGTCAGACTTTCGGGCTTCTGACTACCCGTAACGACTGTCAAGGATCCACAAATGACAGCCGGGACCAACGGCTTAACGTGCTTTCGGAGGGGTCTCGGTATGTAAAGATGGTCACCCATCCACAGACCAACCGCGGCAAGCGTAGCTTAACCTGATCGATCGACCTAGATAAATGTCTGTGGTTATACTTTAGTATATACTGACCAAGCCGATATATGACACTTAAAAAAGTGGTGACTCATAATAAAAGATCTAGAGCGATCTTAACTTGATCGTTGATATAATTGTTAACCTCGATGCTCTTGCACATCTCTGATAAATAATTACTTTAGCGGTATTCTAATCATACTCGTAGTTCCTGTGCCTTATTATTATTACTGTGTCCTGGTCTACATCTCCCATGCATACAAACAATTAATGCAATTATGGAAATCAACCAGCCAAGATTTTGGACACGCAATGATGACTGCGATGCTGACATATTTAGAAAGAAAAATAAAGCAGATCAAATAAATATTGAAAGACCTGTATTTGAAGATTTTCAAATGGTTTGATTTCAAGTCAATAAATCAATTCTTACGCCATTCAAGTACGTATGAAATCACATAAGTTGAATCGATCATTAAGACGCAAGAAACGGACAAATATAGATCATGTTGGCCAATAGTAAGGACAATATTTGTACTAGCAAATGGCCACAATATCGTAGTATCAGTATCAACGCAAATGTCATCTGGTCCAGTAGGTATATAATTCAAATGGAGAATGTTTCTAGTCTCTGTTAAGTACAAGGACTTTGTTAATTGTTGGGTTCCGATCAGAATCTTAATCATAGAACTGGTATTAATTATCAACTACATAATCTGCCAAGTGGTGTGGTACTAAGCTACTAGTTTTAATGTGAAGCTGAAGTGATTCTTTCTGATGGTCAGCAGATTGATCATCTCTTTTCTTGAAACCAAATGGGTCAAGGGAAGACAAAACAAGGACACGTCACCATTATTCCGATTTTTCTAATTATATAAAGCATCAAAGCTTTAGCCTTTGGAAGAACTGTATGAATACTTTTTCCTTCAGTTTTAAATTTGTCTCACGCTTTTGATATTCCATTAAATTTACTGTGACTTATCGAATCGAGTTTTTTTATATATATTACACTTGCTGCGCCCCGCGATTTCACTGGCATAAGTCTCGATCCCGTGGGAATATTGGGATAAAAAGTATCCAATGTCCTAATCCTGGATACGGTCAATTAATGTGCGAAATTTAATGCAAAGCCGTAGCTTGAAAGCGTAACAAACATACAAAAAATCATATATCTTTTCTTCTTTAAAATATAGTTTAGATTTCTTTGCTTCTTGACCACATCCTTATTTCTCAAGGACATGTCCGTCGAAGGTCAATTGTTTTACGACGTAACTTTGACCTTTGCGATCTTGAGAGTATAACCCATGGTGCTGTTGTATATACAGTACATTCTCCAATAATATTCTAAACTGAAATCGTGGCTCCACAATCTAAATAGAATCTAGGCCATAGCGACAGGTCCAGTCAATGGCTCACGTTTGTGGCCCGCGTGAAACTTAGTACCGGCTAGCAGCAGGCAGCAGGCTCGCAAGTAGGTGCATTTGCATCGCGGACATTAAACCAGTAGCTAATATTAAACTGGCACTGCTCATAACATTCCTACTGCAATTCTGGTTTACTTCCATGTGTGTTTAAGAATGCTGTACTTTTGGTTCGAACTGCTCTGTGACTTTCCTTTGACGTTGAAGGTGTTATGTCACAGGGTTACCTGGTATCACAAGTCCAGAATACAGTGGCGTTACATACTATCAGTAGCAATGGGTTTCGCTTTGGAATGGGCAACTAGCTTCATATTTTCTGACTGACCGACTTCTTGACAATTCAAAAGTGCCTGTTAATGGTTTAATTGAAATAAATGCTTTGACATTGACTTTGACCTTGACTTTTCATTTTGACAGTACAGCAATATCCATTGCGTTATTTACGTTGTTAAGCAGACACATTTTTCGAACATATTAAGCAATGGATTAGCAATATACTTCAAAATGATTTAGATTATTAGGGAGCAGGATATAGCAAAATAATGTTCCTACTGCTGGGACATATGCCTCCTCTCTGTGAGAGGGAGTGGACCGTAATTCACCACGCGGACCTAGTGCGGGTTAGTAGATGTCACATGTTTTCTTTTTTGGTTCTTGGACATGCCAGTTTCCTCTCGATATTTTCCTTCACGGTTTTGACAGTAGTGGTGATGAAATAAATTACACAAAGTAAAGCGCCTGTCTGGGTTTGGACCTACGACCTTTGAGGGGAGAGGGGGTCCGAACAAGTCTTATTTTTTCTTACGTGGGGGTGGGTTGTGTCTATATTGTTCTTACGTAAGATCACAAAGGTAAGCAAAAATTTAAAGTTTTTAATTTTTTTGATACTTTTTCTTTGCAATTTTGATCTTACGTAAGATTGAAAGGGGATTCATCCAAGTCTTATTTCTTCTTACTTAGGGGGGGGGAGGGGGGGGAGGCGGGTCAGAAAGTGGTCAAAATTCTTAGTAATAAATGGGACACCACTGCTCTAGTATCTCTGTAGATATAAAAATATTCATCCAAATATTCATCCTATCAAGGCGATAATTTCAAACTTTCGAAAGTCTCGTCCACGGACCATGAGAGACTAAATTCAAGTAGAGCGGCTTTCTTAAAGCAATTTACCCTCGTAGGCGAAGCAATAACATTACTTTTGATACGAGTATCACTATTACAATGTATCATTTTAATCAAGGTCTGGCAGTTTGAGTAGTTTATGCGGTCTACCCAAATGTCCTGTCTTTGGTATTGTTCGTCGAATCGTTGAGCTCCTTAAGTTCTGAGTTGAGCTGCACGGTTACTGACAAATGCGTGCACTGACTGGACAGGTCCACTCAATCTGTGTGGTTCTTTCCTCAAAAGATCATTTCAGACACTAATCTACATGGTCCTCAAAGATTATGTCCGGATTTTTTTATATACACATTGACATTGATGAATTTTATTTAGACAATGACATGAATATTTACTTTGTGAAGTATTTTATTTTTTTTATTTTTCATTTAATTATTGTGAATGTGAGGACTATGTGGGTCATTTTTTTCTGTTTTCCTTCTTAGTTTTAATTATGATCTGGCAGTTTGAGTAATTTACGCGGCCTACCCAAATGTCCTTTCTTTGGTATTGTTCGTCGAATCGTTGAGCTCCTCAATTTCTGAGTTGAGCTGCACGATTTTTGACAAATGCGTGCACTGATTGGACAGGTCCGCTCAATCTGTGTGGTTCTTTCCTCAAAAGACCATTTCAGACATCAATCTACATGGTCTTCACACGATCTGACCAAGATTTTGTCTGGACTTTAAAAGAGACTGTGACCTCTGAGTTTGTTTCGGCCTTTCTTCTCAGAGTAGTCAGATAGGAAACGCCGACCACATCTAGTTTAAAAAATATGATGACGTGTAAAAGTGTTTGTAAAAACTTACTTACCTGCAGGTCTATTGCTATGTCATGTAAATCTTTGTCGTGTTACTTAAATCCGTTCTTAATCCGATTTGCATGTTTAGCTGGTTGCGATATAGCACGGCCAGTTTCGATTGGGTCCTTCTAAAAATCACCACAACCATCATAGACAATTATCCTCGTTGGTACTGCTGAGCATAAGGTCTTAGGTTTGATTCCCGGGTCGGGCAAAGTGTTATCGGGGTTTTCCATCTGGAATAAGCAACTCGGAGTCTGCTCCGGAGAACTTGCCATCAACCTGCTTGATGACAATAGGCTCGCCCCTTACATGGGCCTTAAACATAACTGACGAAATGTGGGTGTACTAGAGGTACACCTGTACCTAACCCTTCATGATAAATACTACTGCTGTTGCTCCCAACATAACACGTTACACATAAAACATTATTTTTAGTATATGCGAAACCCGAAACACGTGTCTAGTATTTTTATGTAATGAATTTATGTACAAAATTTCAAAACTGTATCATGTAAAATCACTAAGTTTTAAGCTTGTTAGGTTACCTATTGGTCCGTACAGAAACATGCTCACCCGCACCGCGCCGTGGCGCCGTCTTGCGCTCATTGTTATTAGTACCTAGGTACCTAACCGTTCGGCGCGGAGACTGGATAACATACTTAGTGTCGCTCGGTGTCCAACTTTTAACCTTTTTTAAATATTTTTGGGACAAAATATAACTTGGGGTAAAAATTATTGGAATCGATTCAGTTACTTATTCTGAACAAACTATATTCAGGTTTCGCATATACTAAAAATAACGTTGTATATTCTAATCAATCGCCCGGTCACTGAACTAGCGGTTTTTCTGCTCACTGAACACATACACGGCCATAATTGGATTATTAGTTAATTGCTTATACAATCAATCGTTAATTGATAAACGGGTTTCAGGATTGTGTAATATGTATCATCATGTAGTTGTTGAAGTGGATGCAAATTCTAGGTCTGTGTAATGTTTCTGCGGTCTTTAGCTTAAGTTTCTTTTTTAAAATCAAGTCTTATTATAAAGTGTGGCAATTAGGTTATCAGTTTATCGCATTCATTGAAGCCACATATATTCTACATTACTTATTTTAAACATACACAATTAAAATAATTAATAACAATTAACATTCTAGCTGGTCTTTTTTATCGTGCCTCAGAAAGCAGTTTATGCCGTTGATCCCGGCTGTCATTCGTGGAACTTTGACAGTCGTTACGGGTAGTCAGAAGCCCGAATGCCTGACAACCAGTCTTACCAAGGGGGTATCGTATTACCCAGTAACAGGCTCGCTCCATGTTTTAATACTGGTATTCAGCTGCATCCGGTTAGACTGAAAGCCGACCCCAACATAGTTGGAAAAAGGCTAGGCAGATGAAGAGTATTTCAACTTAACAATAGCATAAAGTTTGTTTTGTATTGTTGATACCATCGCCCCGCGCGTGTCTAGTGTGTTATTGTCTTATCAAGGGTGGTTTATTTCGTGGCAATTTGTACGCTATTAATTTTGTTTGAAAAAGTCATTGCTTAATTTTTAATTTGTTTTACCTTCTGTGATAGACTAATTTTATTCTAGGTGCGTCGTCGTCACATATTATAATGAATGTATACAAAACCTTGTGGAACATTTTAAAAGAGTAGGTAACGGTGGAATTTCTTGCCCATTCTTTTCCATACGAATACTACCTTTTGGAAGGGGCGACTAGAATCAATTCTATTTTATTGTCATTTTTGACGTTCAAAAGTGCCTTTAATGTGCCTATTGATTTCACTTTGACTTTGACTTTGTCAAATCAGCGATGCTATTCTGTAAAAATCTCACCGCGAAAACTTAGGTGAAGTGAGCTGTCAATAGTGTCAATTCCTAACGAAAACAAACTCACTTCACCTAAGTTTTCACGGTGAGATTTTTACAGAATCGACCGGCAGCTTTCTATTTGAGTAATTTGATTATTTTATGATTGAATGTGTCGCGATCAGGCTGATGTAGGTGTAATACTATTCAGAGATTCTGAGATACATTCGGAATTTGGACAAAGAAATAAAACGAAACAGAATTGAATTTACATTCTTGTTTTATGGCTTTATTCATTGATACTAGAGAACTTTTTATCTGTCTTCAAATACTTATCTCACGTTTAAGAACATCTTTCGAATAAACAGTAAAGTAGATATTTCCAAACACTAGGCCTGCAACATTTCAGCTGCCAACTATCCTACATACTCTCTCATTTTCACTTCGCAACTAAAACCATTAATCAGTCTGCAATTGATTTTGATTTCCTCGTTTGATCAGAAAGTTATTCAATTCAAAACTCTAAGATTTACTAGATAAGATACATTATAAGTTACAATGTAAAGCTGTTTGAATTTGAACTATCTCGTTGGTTAAGCGAAGCGTACTGATTCTTCGGGGTAATTAGAGCGTTGTATGTACTATCGTATGTGTTGTTCATCTTCTATTCTATTTTTACTGTTTTCTGTTGTATTTTCAGTGTTTTTGTAGGTACTTTCTACATCAATTTGGAATGAAGAATGTCTTCTTTTATCAAACGTATTTTTTTTTTTTGAAAAATCCTTCGGCTTATACAGGGTAAAATTAAATTAGTTAGCGAAACTGTGCAGATATGGGTATCGGTATTTAAACACGATAAAAAAAATGATTTTTTGGGGTTGTCAACGACCGCTGTTAGTTTAGTAACTTGAAGTATTGTGGAGAAAATCTGTTTTCTTTTGTTTTATTGTTTTGTAATATCGATACCATCATGAAGTTTTCACAGAAAATACTGACAAGTAGGTATTTCAAGTGACCACCCTACCTGCGATCAATGTACAGTCAGATATTGAGCAAAATATTTGTTCAAAATTGCAGCCGAACTACGATGCAATTTTGAACAAATGTTTTGCTCAATATCTGCGATTAAAAAAAACTGAAGTGTTTATCGACTTTTGTTGCTAACCGTACTAATATTTCTATAAAATTAATTTACTTTTTGTTTTACTTGATACCATCACCAGTTTCGCTAGCTAATTTAGTTTGACCCTTTATACTCCAATGAATGGCTGAATGATAAAATACAAAAAATACAAAATGTTTTATTCAAGAAATTTGTTACAACAATGGGTGGTTGTGTTTGGGGACTCCTTTTAAGCAATTTTTGCCTGTGTTAGGAGGCCCCGCTCTTCCATAGCAAAATAATTACAACAGTAACAAATATGTGGGTGCTTAATTACTTATTTGCATTTATAATATTTCTTTTTTAAATGCAAATAAGTAATTAAGCACCCACATATTTGTTACTGTTGTAATTGATGTTGTAATTGATACAATGATACGAATTGAAGAAACTGTGGTTTTAGGGTTCCGTACCAAAATGGTAAAACGGAACTTCAGTCTCACCATAAGAGTCTGTCTGTCACAGCTAGATATCTCAAGAACTACTAATGCCTTCAACTTGAAATTTAGAATAGTTTTCGACGACGTTTGCCCAACTATTTTGCAAATAAGAAAGAAATATTTTTTTTTTTTAGCAACTGGGACTGAAAAATTCGAAATGGGGTACTAGTGGTGCTAGGTGGGGTTTCATATGAAAGAGCGCAGTTTGCCAATTCTCACCCATTTTTTTTCTTGTTTTTTTTTTAGGCCGCATAGTTTTCGACTTTTGATGAACAATGTTAAAAAAATACCGTTCTTCCGCCTTGTCTCCGAAGTTTGCAAAGAGAGAAATCTGAAATAATTAAATGTTATAGAAGTTTGTGTAAAGATTACAGGAAAAATAAAATGCTTACTTTTTCAGAAATCATCAAGAAAGTTACACTTGTTCCTCTTTCGGTCAAGATATGGCGCTGACCTAAAACTGCAATATTCTACACCGCAGTGCGCAGTGTTAAAATTCTCTAACGAATATTAGGCCTCGCCGGTGAAAATTTAAAAACATATGATGGTACGGAACCCTCGGTGCGCGCGTCCGACTCGCTCTTGCCCGGTTTTTTTGTTGTGTTGCTCACTATCATGTAATTTTTTACTCTTCGTAGCCAACTAATTTAAGCTAAGTAAATGATTGATAGACGGTCGATGACAAAGTAGATAAATAATAAATCAAATAATTATCTCAATGGTGAAACGCATTAATAGAAAGTATCAAAATGAAAGTTTCTCCATTAAGAAATGAGCTTATTGCGAAAACTGTTTCCTTTACCAAGACATATCTCACACGGCAATTAGCAGCATAAACATGATAATTATAATCTGAATGTCTTAGAGAGGGGTCCGTGCCTCAGAAAGTAGGTTAAGCCGTTGGCCCCGGCTGTCATTCTTGGATCTTTGAGAGTCGTTACGGTTCGTCAGAAGCCCGAACGTCTGACGACCAGTCTTACTAAGGGGTATCGTATTACCCATGAGTAACTGGGTTGTGTTGTGTTCAGATAGGCAGTCGCTCCATGTAAAATACAGGTATTCAGCTGCAACCGGTTAGACTGGAAGCCGACCCCAACATATTGGGAAAAAAGCTAGGCAGATTGCAACACATAGAAACTTGACACATTACATAACTAATAGAAAATTTGTTACTGACAAAATCTCGTATAAAAGAAACTCTCGTATAGGTAACCAAGGAAGAAATTAAGACCACATCCATAAAACACGCAAATAAACGCAACGCGACTACTATTAACGTTGCTCATGACAAATTTAAGTTTAACGACGGGAAAAACGAAAACAAGCGTAATTGCTATGACGATAAGGATTATAATGAGTGTGTGATAATTTAGTTTTCCATAGACGGGCTTTAAGTGGCATGCGGCTAGTTTCACAAAAAATAAGTGAAATGACAGGAAGAGTGGCCGGTCCAGTTGGAACTGGACGAAACTGGTTAGCAACTGGTTTTGACTGGTCCGAACCGGTTTATATGTAAAGCGTAACTAATGCACCGACTCATGGTTTGTGAGTGTGCACATGCACTAGTTAACTTTGGAAAAGTGTTAAAAAGGTAAATTAGGACGTACAAACAAGACAATAAGATATTATTTAGATCGTTTTTGACCTAGACGAATACTAATATGCTACTTAGAGATGATTCTACAATAGAGGCAAGCGAAAATCACAAGAAGAAATTGTTGATTTTGTTGTTACCTTCAGGGTAACAACAAAATCGACGCACTTCTGGTAAAGGTTTATCGATACGATAGACTTTAATCAAGACAACGTGTCATCGTCATCATCAGCCTACAGCAGTTTACTGCTGGACATACGCCAATGCTCTCCAATTTCACGCCATTTGGCTCTATTCTCGGCAACTCTTATCCAGCTGCTACCAGCCACCCTGCGAAGATCGTCAATGCACCTAACCTGACAACGTTTGGACACCTGAGGGGCAATTCTTGTAATTTTAAGTACGTTCACAGTCTGATCTCACTCTTAATCTGTCAAAAATACCTATAATTTCCCTAAATTTTGACAAGTTTTTGACATTTGCTTGTCGCCGAGATGAGACTGTGGCTAGATTTTGAACGTTTTAAATTACAAGAATTGGCCTTCTGAAATATTCTACCTAAATTACTCAACTAACCTGAGCTAACAAGTGTAAAGAAAGTAGTTTCCCTCAAGCAAAACATATTCAAGAGATCTTTAAGAATATGAACAAGTAAAATGATAGTGATTACGCATATCTTAACCGATGCGAGATGCGGCAGGTTTTCTAGAGGAAATGAGAGTAGGTAGCCGCGACTAAATACGTGAATACCGGTGTTACTTTTCTTGGACGCCCACTTTCCTTGTCCGTTGCTTTCTCAGGAAACACATTTTAAACGGGAGCTTTGGCATTGTGGGTGAAGAAGAAAATTTTAAATGGTTAATTTAGTTTCATATAAAGATGGCTTGGACGGAATTTCTATACATGGCAAGGTATGTACAGTCAACAAAGGAGATAAGTATACAGGAGCGTCGGATATAGTTGAAGTTTACTAAGAAACCGATGGATGTTCTGGACTGAAATTTAATTTAATAAATGAGCTGTTTGTTTTCTATTAATAAAATAAAATTTTATTCGAGAACATCCATCGGTTTTTTAGTAAACTTCAACTATATCCGACGCTTCTGTATACTTATCTCCTTTGTTGACTGTACATACCATTCATATATATTCTCCGGGATATAGTTGAAAAATTGTACGTTACTTCCTATTTTTCATGTCTTCTATATTTCTAATACATAATATAAAATTACGCCATGTTTTCCAAAAGTTTAGACAGAGATGGAACTATAGTACATACATCCACATTTCGCCAGTTATGTTTAAGTCCCATGTAATAGGGGACGAGCCTATTGCCATCAACCGGGCACAAATCCCGACTCTGACTGAGCTACTACTGAGAAATTCCAGATAGAAATATCACTAAACTTAAAGTAGTGAAATGTTTCAGGATCATGAGAAGTACTGTATTGTTGTCATCATTCTACGGTCATCAGAAAAGAGGCCACCACAATTCAAGCAAACAAGGTTCATAAACAAAGAAGGCAGAAGAAAAATATAATACATACTTAATAGTCTATTGAATTTTACAGTGTGAAGGTACTTAGGTGGCAATAGGTGGTAACCTAAAATTTATTAATCATTGAGGACCCTGTTGGGCACAGCAATATAGAAGAAGAGAGATAGCAAATGGGAATTATCATGATCTTACTCTTCTAAAGTCTATCTATTGACTAAAGAAAGTATTTAATACTCAATACTCAAATCTTTATTGCATTCCATGTATGACATAGATGGTATTACAAAGTAAATGATCAATATGGACCCTGTCGGGCACAGCAAAATTAGGAGAGAGGAAGAGGGCTAGCCTGTAGCAATCCAATATTATTATAAATTGCATAATAATGTAGATGTAGATTTTATCCTGTGGAGACTACATTATGTTGAAGGTTGAGACTTTTGTGCGAGGATTTGTAGTGATTTTCGTGTGGATTTGAAGAGGAAAACTTACTTTATACACATTTCCTTAATATTCTGTCTTGACTTAAAGCCTAGCTTTGAAAGTTAAACTAAGTTAAGTTATGCTAAGTAAATATTTACCGAGTTCACAAACCGTTCCCTTCCTACTTGTTTAGTGTGGGCTGCCATTTAGCTAAATTGCACGATTTCTGGTTGCATCGGGTTCCGCAGTGGCGCTTACTAGTGCACGTAATCGTAATATATTATTTTTATTGTCATTTTATAGTGAACGGTCTTTGCGTAAGTGACTGTCGTAACTTCCAGTCGTTTGCAATAGGTAGATTGGTATTACAGTTATTAATTTGGAGTGCATATAAATCAAAATTTAAAATAATTTATTGCAAAATAAAGCTACATGGGCACTTATGAAACTTCAGAAGCTAGGTTCACGGTTCCAATTGGTCGTTTCCTATGGAGAAAGCAAGAACTACACGGTTCATCATAATCAGCCTATAATGTTCCCACTGCTGGGACACAGCCCTCCTCTCAGTGAGAAGGAATGGGGCATAATCCGCCACGCGAGCCCAGTGCGGGTTGGTGAATGTCTTAAGTCTTCGAATTTTTGGTTGTAGGACTTGCCGGTTTCCTAACGATGATTTCCTTCACCGTTTTGAGAGCAGTGGTGATGAAATACTCATAGTAAATTTCCTGTCTGGGTTCGAACCTAACTACACGGTTACTCTTTTAAAACTATAATGCCTATAATAAATATAATTTAATTGGCTTTTAAAATATTTCCAAATTACGGTGCAGTCGAAGCATCTATGAGTCTTACAAAGTCTACAACATTGTCATATTCACAAAATAGAATAAAATTTAATAATAAATAAAGTCGCCTGCTTTAGGAACCTTGTTTAGTACCTCTGTTTTATTCGCAGTTAGAACAATGTTAGCTGGAACACCATTTTTCTGCCATTTAAACAATTAATATTGAGTCGGTGCTGCGTGTCTTCTCCTTCAGAGTACCGTCATCTCAGTATTTACCACCATTCTAGCAATCATCATTTACACAATGTTTCTTTGAATACGTCGTTGGTCTAGCGCTACTGCTGAGCATGAGGTCCTCGGCTCAATTTCCAGATCGGGCAAAGTGTTACTGGGTTTTCCATTAGGAATTTTGCAGAAATAGCCCGGAGTTGGGATTTGTGGTTGATGGCAATAAGCCTGCCCCCTATTATATGGGACTCTCTATGGAACATAACTGGCGAAATATGGATGTACTTATGCCTAAGCCTTCGGAGAAATAAAGCGTGATGCGTATTCTTACAGCTAGAAGCACCGTGAAATTTCACTCTACCACGACAACAAAGCCGGTGTCTCAATAATAAATCAAGCTCACACGTCAACGACCCCGCGCTTCGAACAAGGTCAGAAGCGGGTCATTTCTCTCTACGTAGTAATGTGCCTGCATAACGATGGAGTTACGTAACAACTGCAAGTGAACGGGTTCGTGGGTAATTGTGAATAAGCAGTGCTTAGAGCAAACGCGTTATTTATTATTGATTAGGTTTTATTGAACCTGTTATTAACACATCTTGTAGAGATTGTAGAATTAATTTAGAAGGCACCTTTCTATCTTGGAAGTTGCAACAGAAAGAATAGGCAATTTAATATGTCCATTATCCTACCAAAATTAGCATAAGCGTATTACTAAGTATTTAAAACATCATTAATCTACTTGGCTTTTCTCAACTATGTAAATAGGTCCATACCGGTATTTTACATGGAGCGACTGCCTAACTGACCTCCACAACCCAGTTACTGGGTTGTGGAGGTCAACACATAGTCCCTTGGTAGTCTTACAGTACTTACAACCAACCAGTCTTGGTTGGTCAAACTTTCGGACATCTTTCAAAGATCTACGAACGACAACCGGGATCAACGGCTTAACGTGCTTTACGAGGCATAGAGGGGGGTATCTATAACATGTCATGGATCCCATCCTCCATTTTGAAATTTCTCTTTCCCCCAATTCCGCTTTCCCTTTTCCCCAAATTAAATGAAATCTTCCGCCCTATTAGCATCGAACAATTAGGCTATACATGTAACGAATTGAATAAACCTCGTCATGGAATCTATTTAGATACAGCCGGCCTCTTTGATTCAAGCGACACAACAACAACCTGACACTGGCTGACACACTTTTAAATGTCAAAATCACCATAAAATTACAACAATTAATTTGCGTTTTGTTTATCATTGAATCATTTTAAGAGCGTTTACGCCGTACGGCATTTCATACAAACTTTCAAGCCCTTGTTTTTCGAAATTAATGAACCGATTTTAATGAAACTTCCTACGCATAAGCAGGATACAAAGGTCTAAAAAGTTAGTAGAAAACATTTTCGAAATGTCTTATTTAAATAAAGATAAATGGAAATCTCTGTTTCTATAGAAAGTTTAAAATCGGTCTAATTTTTCTGTAACACTATTTTTCGAAAATGTTCTCTACTAACTTTTTAGACCTTTGTATCCTGCTTATGCGTATGAAGTTTCATTAAAATCGGTTCATTCACTTCGAAAAACAAGGGTTTGAAAGTTTGTATGAAATGCCGTTCGGCGTAAACGCTCTTAAATTATTATCCTCGCATCATTACTCACGCACACTAGGACACGCGACACGCGTAGTGACAGGTCGTTGACAACGCACACATAAATCATGCGGCAGGCCGCTCGACAAGTTTCGGCGAAAGTGAAAACGGCCGACTCTCAGACATAGTAAAAAGTGAATTTTATTTACTTATGTTTATCACCTGTTTGTAAAATGTTAAGCGTTTTGAGAATGTTTATGGCTGTATTATGTTGCGGAATAACTTGTTGGATTGGGTTGCTTGACATTATTTTTTTTTTTAAGTTAGGTAAGATTTTGTTTTGTGATTACCGTTATATTTTCTTTTGGTATAGAAATTATGCTTTCAAAGAGTACGTGACAGAGAGTGTCATGTAAATAATATTTTTCTTTTAGTACTTAGAGTGAGATTAATTTGTTTGTCATCGTTAAATTATTTTATTTCTGTAAGAAAGTTTGTAGAATACACTTTTACACGTCAATCATATTTTAAAAACTAGATGAGATCGGTTCGTCGTTCACATGTTAATGGCTTGTTCATACTCTCATGGCATATTATGATGTTAATCATATTATGGTAATAAAGCTACGTAGGTTTACGTGGTAAAAAATATCTCGAATGTGAAATTTCTCGAGTGGAACCTGCTTGAATTCCCAAAAGTCGATTATCCATATCGGGAGGTTCTCTCCAGCATTAATCATTGGAGAAAGTTATTGAGAAAACGATCTCATGGACATTTTTCATACAGCTGTCGCGGCATCTTATGAAATCTCGAAAATAATTTTGCACGGTCAAGTGTTAAGTTTCCCTTTAGTCTTAAGGAGGTTTAAGCCTTGTCTTATAAGCATGTACTACCAGTTTTATATCAAATTCGATCTCTTCCAAGTATATAAATTGTATGACTTTTGCGCAAGATGTGCTTGAAATTTATTATTTAATATATTGCACATAAAATTTTGCCATACACAAAATTCGTGGCACAACAATAACGTGCTAAACTTTTAGTAACAGTCATTGCGAATAATTTTTGAGGCTTCGCATAAAAAGTTAGGTTGATCAGATGCGTTAAAAGTTAAGCTTTTGAGTAACGCAATGGGAATATTAACACAGACTCACACAACCCCATCAATCAGCTGCCATATTAAGACAAAACAGTTAGGAAATCCAATTAGCAGATAGCAGCTGTAACACACTACAATGAAGCACAAAAAACAATTGGTAGTTAGTTGGCACACAAGCGGAGGCCTTGCAGCTAACGGTTACTTGCAAAGGTTAACAAGTGCAGTAAGTAGAGCGATCAATAAATAATTGAACTGCCCTTTACCACGACTAAGGTGATTATTATTTGATAAGCCATACCTAATCGTCACGCCCGCTACGCAGTTTTGACTGCTTCGAAAGATCTTACTACCTATACCAGGCCATTACAAACGCAAAGTTTTTATCGGACATATCGTTCGCGCTTATGACTCTTATGGAGCAGTGCTAGTTTCTTGTTGATGGTACTCTTCTTCGTTGTTTTTTTTATTTTTGATATATAATTTGTGCCCAATAGATAGCCACGTTTATTGCGGCATCAGTGATTATAATCATCATTGTGCGTAACTGTGTTATTGTTATTGACATAATGACTTTGCGTCTGTCTCTATAGTGCTACTTCTGAACGCAGAGTAATGTCACTTGCCTTCCTATACCAGAAAGAGTACAATACGACAAATAGCATTGCGCTTATGGGGTGATGCATTGCACTTAACCTTTAAGTATGGACGTGGAGTCTCACAGGCTACTCGATGTTGTCATTTTCTTAGTTTCACCTACTTTCCCCCACTCCTCGCGATTGAGCGGCTCAGTAGCTTTTGTTTTACATGTAAAACTACCAACGAGGGAGGAGGTTGCGACTTCCGATGAATATCACGTAAGTAATGACCATCAAAATATTGACCGGAGCCTGTCAGGCTACACGTCCATTGTTGCCCTATGATATATTTTATAAGGGCGATTATGTTTGTTTCCGATTTTGTAGTAAAAAAACAATAAAGCCGGTAGTTCTAAATCAAAACGACCATCTACGAGTTCTGTTCAGGGCCCTGCGAGAATAACTTTGCGTGCAGCAGATCCATCTTTCGAACAAAAGTGAGTGAGTTGTTCTTAGCTTCGGATCAGTCTGACAATGAAGAGAATATTGAAGATTTTTTTATATTGGAGTTCGAACTGATACAAAATCATGAAAGTGACAATTATGAAGATCAGGACCAGGACCAGGACCTAGGAGAAGAGTCAGGTAGTGATAGTTCGGACAATATTCCACTATCGGAGTTATCAAAAAGTAACTATTAGTTGTTAGTTGTCAAAATTTTTTATATTTGTTACCTGAAGTAGGTGTTTCGTGTTTTTGGTTTCTTATATATTATATTTTGAGAAAAAAAGACTCATTTTGTTAAAGGAATAAGTTTGGCTGTTTTTAATACCTAAAAATGTAACCTAAGTAGATTTAGACTGAAAAGTGCCATAATTTTTGATTTTTCAAATTTCTATAATTATTGAAATAAAAGTTGATTATATCAGCCCGTTATTTTGTTACTAAATCCCATAACTTTAATATTCAAACAGTTTTAAAGCGATCTTATATCATTTTCCCCTAAAAAAAGGTTTGTGCATATAGGAGCCTGTGAGACTCCACATCCGCAGTAGTGTTAAGAAAAAATGACGTCCATACTTAAAGGTTAAAGGTAAAAATGTGAATGAGCTATTCATGCTTCAAGTGTCAAGGACTTAAGCTCCTAAGACTACAGTGACATAATGCTACATTAATGAAAATTGTTCTATTAAAACTATTTGTGCTATTTTTCTTACCGCAAACGTCAGCTATTCAAGCGTGACTCATTATAAAAGTAATACTTACAGCTTCAGTAAAAAAGCAACATTTTGTGACAGGGAAAAAATACTTTAATTAATTAACAGGTATACTAGTTTTGGTAAAAAGGTATACAATTCCACACCTAACTAAAACGCTATTTATGTTATACCCAGAAAGGTTTTCTACTAATTTTAGTTACAGTTCATGCTCATATTATAAAATGTATTTATCATTCTCTTGCCCGTATCCTATTTTTCTTGAGGTCGGCGCCACATATCTTTTTCTTCCATAGTAGTCGTCATCTTGGTAGTCACTCCATAGAATATACATTATTAGACACCAAAAATTGTGACACGAACTCATTAATTTAACAGCTCTTTTAATATACAGTATCTATATAATACTTTACATAGAGGCAGATATGACATGTCAACAATTTTGGCCAGTCTGACCAATGTGCGAGGTTCTTGTGTATCAAAACGCTTTAAACCAATACAACAATACTTGCAAAATACGAGTGAAAGTAAATAAATAAACAACTAAAATGTCAAAAGGTCTTAAGAACCTTCATTCACAAAAGCACAACGAATCTATGTAGATCAAATAGAAAGTATAAATAATAATACCAGCCTATTATTGTACCACTGCAGGGCAAAGGCCCCTTCTGATACAGAGAAGGCACGAGAATTGCTCAAGAGTCAAGACGGGTTGGCGATTTTGTCCGCATGGTATGTCAATATTAAGTAGTTCTCCCCATGGTTCCAATAATAATTTTTTATTTTAAGTACCACATATAGTTTCATATGCTGATATGCATTTAGTAAAAAACTGTTATTTTGCCATTACAAACAGACATTTCAATTATATTTATTTAATTCAGTAACTCAGAAAGAAAGACTCGGATAGAAAGTGAGAACATCTATTAATTTATCGGATGCCATAACAATAGCTATGGGTTTATAATTAAGGGTACTACATGACCTAAAGCGCGGTCATGTCGGACTGCATAGAAAAGAAAGAGAAGCGCGATGACACAACGCTGGTAATTTATTGCTAAATATGAAGCATTTACCTATCTATTTACAAAAATTTATTGTTTGGACTCAAAAATTAAAACACTAGTACAGACGCCAGCACATCAACCTACTACAATCTGTCAAATTTCTTTAACAGATTTTCAGCTTTATCGGTTAACTATAAGGTTCAAAGTTGATTGGAAAAATTTGACAGTTTCGGGTAGTTAGATGTGTGCCTGCCGTACGTACTTTAGTAAGTTGCTTGTAGAAAAATCTGACAAAAAATCAGAATGATTGTATGTATATTAGTATGGTTTTTATTGTGAAAAGGAAGTTTTTAGAGGTAACTTCATGTTTTTTTTCTATCGTATCAAATTAGTTGTATTTATGTTTTCAACATACTATCTGACTAGCATATATCCTAAAGAATATCATATATTTTTCTGATTAAGTTTACTGTAGTCGATCATATACTTTTATTTATTTATTTATTTAATACTTCAAGCACATAAATGTACAGAGGCGGACTTAATGCCATAGGCAAAAGCAAAGGCTTAATGCATAGGCTTTTAGGCAATAAAAAACTTGCGTTTTTTTGCGTTTAGGTCCTGCAGTCCCCATAACCACTATAGCAAGATGGATGTCAAAGAAAGTTGTCGATGAAATACCGTCGTTTGATGGGAAGCGACCGTGACTATGATTCCATGATATTGTTGTGTTGACATGGTTTGCTTCGCCAACCACCTTACCGTGAACAAGTAAATTGTGCGATTGGGCAAATTAGATTATTATTTCGTAGACTTGTCGGTTTTAAATTAGTTTGGCGGAATTCTGAGTGAGTTCTTACTTTCTAGTAATAATTTGGTTCTATTAAATTTGAGTTTCAGTAGTTTCTTGTTACGTAATTTGGGAAAAGTTAATGTTTTTGAACACATTTTACTGTTGGTATGATATTAATTACGTAACGTAATAAATGTTAAAAGAATTTAACTAACTGCTTATTGCACACTTAATTTTAATACGGCATGTGATCCGGAGGAATGAGGAAAATTTCGTGAGGAAAGTTTTTGAATGTAAGAGTAGGGGAAGCCCAGAGAAACGATGGATGGACTGTGTGAAAGATCATATTGTTCGAAAGAGGGTGACTACCGTGATGACTGCTATAGAGTTTTTTCTTAAAAAAAATAGAAATATCGTAAAAACCCCGAATTCTTACTAGCTACTGCGACATATCACCAAAATAGCTATTTTGAATGAATTCGGAACCATTAATTTTATTGTTTTAGCATAATTAGGCATATAATTTGCACAAAATCAGATGACAAGGTTACGCGAAATTAGTGGAAAGTGTTTGCCATTGGCAATGAAAGTGAGATCAATGACCTCTGCACTATGGCTAGGTGAACGCAACTTGGTTTCTTTTAGCGGAAATAATAAATGATTTAAATTACCATAACTTGCGACGAAAACTATGGAATTTATTAGATGGTAAAAGAAAGGGTGACTTACCTACAGAAGATCGCGGGGAAGACCTACCGGTCGATTCTGTAAAAATCTCACCGTGAAAACTTAGGTGAAGTGAGTTTGTTTTTGCTAGGAATTGACAGCTCACTCCCACGCTCAATTCACCTCAGTTTTCACGGTGAGATTTTTACAGAATAGCATAACTGCACTATTTTGAAGGATGTTGCTAATCCATTGCTTCATATGTTCGCAAAATGCCACATAACAACCAACGTAAACAACGCAATGAACATTATTGAACTGTCAAAATGAAAACTGTCACACTGACAGTGTGTTACGCAATTACCCCAAAGGATGCGATTCGCACATACCAGGGAAGCATGGCACAAACGGAGGACGCCTATACCTACTCAGCACATTGGTGGAACAAGGCTGCCAATGATGATGATGAAAAGAATGTAGCTCTATCTACTTAGTAAAATTATCGTCACTGAGTACGCCAGTGACGATAATTTGTCTATTAAGTATAATATACAGGGTTATTGGTAAAACATTAACAACCTCTTAAGAGGTCATTGTACTCATCATTATGAACAACTTTTACTATGGGACCAACCTGAAATCGCAAGAAAAAAATCAGCTGTTCCCTACATTTATGTTCGTATAACTCGTCAAAATGTAGAGAACAGCTGATTTTTGTAAACAGATTCAGACTCTACAATGTTCTATGCTCTTCACGTTGATATTATGTTCTTGCTAACAAATGTCAAGAGTGACTTATGTCATACATAGGCATTATGTATTTGACATTTCACACCGATCTATGAACGAATGAATGACTAATGATGATGAACGACAAAGTATGTGCGAGTTCAAGATGCTGCGACATTGATCTTGATGCTTTGTCAATGTTATTAGGTAACAAAGTTGCTAGGCTAGGTTACAATGTATTCGCTTGCAATAAGTGAATGAAAAAAAAACAGTGGCACTCTGGGAGTGCCGACTGAAGTGAAAACAAAACACAAACAGAATACTTTGCCATCACTCACTGACATATCGTATATACATTAAAACCGAGTACATCCTGAGGACAGCCGAACACATCCGAAGCGGGTATTTTTTAGGGTTCCGTACCTAAAGGGTAAAAACGGAACCCTATTACTAAGACTTCGCTGTCTGTCCATCTGTCTGTCACCAGGCTGTATCTCAAGAATTGCGATAGCTAGACAGTTGAAATTTTCACAAATTATGTATTTCTGTTGCCGCTATAACAACAAATACTAAAAACAAAATAAAATAAATATTTAAGGGGGGCTCCCATACAACAAACGCGATTTTTTTGCCCTTTTTTGCTCGATATCAAAAATGGCAACAGGTAGGCAGTTGAAATATTCACAAAATACTCAGTTATATTAACTTTAATAATAAATAATAAAATTAAAATAAAATAGATATTCAAGAGGGGCTCCCATACAACAAACATGTTTTTTTCGGCGTTTTTGCCTTGTGCTACGGAACCCTTCGTGTGCGAGTCCGACTCGCACTTGGCCAGTTTTTTGAATCGTCTTATAAACAAAACACGCGCGGTGTCGCTTACGGTAAAATGGTTTTTCCCACTTCAAAAAGCGTTTATACTGCTCAACTACGGATAAGTTTAAGAACCTGTCTAGCTTTTTCCCAACTTTTTTGGGTCGGCTTCTAGCATATGAACAACATTCTTCTTTCACACAAACTTCTTTCTTATATCTATGGCTTCCAGTCTAACCAGATGCAGCTGAATACCAGTATTTTACATGGAGTGACTGCCTATCTGACCTCCTCCACAGCCGTTACTGGGTAACACGATACCCTTTAGTAAGACTGGTTCTCAGACTTCTGAATGTCCAGAATGACTGTCAAACATCTACAAATGACAGCAGCGGCGGCCTTAGATTTTTTTTAGGTGGTGCAAAATCTTGACGTGGCGCCCCTCTATGTACAGACAGACGCCAGCACATCAACCTACCCGAAACTGTCAAATTTCCCTAATCAACTTTGAACCTTATTCTTTAGCGATAAAGTTGAAAATCTATTAAAGAAATTTGACAGATTGTAGTAGCTTGATGTGCTGGCGTCTGTACCATGATATATGCATAATTATGCAGTTGCTTGCTTGCTTGTGGACGATCGGCTTTAGAGTAAGTTACTATCATCAATGACTGGTGCCTAATGGACAGTCCACCAGGCAACCTACTATAAAGCTGATCGTCGAGCGCCAATGTCTCTCTCATGCCGTCGCAACGCTCGCACCGCCCTAGGGCAGCTATACTGAATGACAGCCTGGACCAGAGGTCTCGATATTTAATGGATGGTCACCCATCCACGGACCGACCTCGGCAGGCATAGCTTAACCTTCAATTGACCCGTGCCGCTGGTATTAGTTAGCCACGAGCCCGATTCATGAACACAAGACTTCATAATCACAATCAGCCTATAATGTTTCCACTGCTGGGATACAGGCCTCCTCTCTGTGAGAGGGAGTGGGCTGTAATCCACCACACACACACACACATGGTCACATTTCTTCGAATTTTCGGTTCTAGGACACCGTTTTGAGAGCAGTGGTGATGAAATCATTTACACAAAGTAAAGCGCCTGTCGGGGTTCGAACCTACGACCTGCAACTCGTAAGTTGGTTACCACTTGGCCACTACTTCTCCTCTTCTTCTTCAATCGGTCCCTCATTACTGAGGATCGTGGTTACTGGACCCTTTTAAGCGGACAATCTGCCTCCATCTACTCCGGTCCAAAGTTGCCATCACCACCTGCTGAAAATTGCTTGAGGACGTAGCTTCTTTTACTTGGTCGGACCATCGTGTTGGCGACCTGCCTCGTGCTGTTTTTTCTTCGGTATTGACAACAATAACCAGCTTTTCAAGGCTGCTATCTCCCCTTCGCATTAGGAGGCCGCTGCCCCTGCTCCAAACAAGACTAAAGCATGTGAAAGTAGACGAGGTCGCAGCAAAGACTATTATGTGCTTGCTTACGTAAATAAATTAAGTCCCAGCAAAAAGTTCAGTCACCTTAAATTACATAAAAGTGTTCTTTCTTATCGTAAACAAAAACACAACCTTGACTCCACTGAGCTGTTCATTCTCACGACACGACGCGACCGAAACAATGCAGATTCTTAGATGAACTCTGACACTTTGACAGCACTTTCTTTGATGGCATGTTACATTTAATGGAACGTCAAATAATTCTCATTTTGCTTTCCAATTTTTTTTTCATTGAACACTCATAAATAAGCAAGCAAGCACGCTTCACCTTTGGTACAAAGGTATCTTTATCTGTTCCTTTCTTTTTGTCGTTTATATATGTGCGTACTCTTTCTGTCCTAATAGAAAATGGTGAAAGTGACAAAAAGGCAAAATCTGTACACCCTTGGGAGACAGTTTAATAAGAATAATTTTCCTAATACAGAATTAAAATACCGTACCATAATCAAATCTTCAACAAAACTCGAAATAAGCGTTTTCTTTTTCTGACAGCCTAATGTCATGCAAAGGCAAACATCCATTCAGCCTAGTTTCACAAAAAGGTTGTGTGTAATACACTCCTAGCTTCATACAGAGAATATTCATGTGCCTGTATTTGCATAGCGGCTGGTGTTATAGGATAATACAGGCTAATATATGTAAACTTTCTCCTCTCAAACAAAGTAGTTGTTGGCTCCCTTTAATTCTTTCAGGTCGATGCACCTGTCGGACATGACCGAGAGGGCTGCTACGAGAAAATAATTCTTTTCTTTTCACGCTTATTATGTTTCTCGTTAATTTATTATCATACTTATACAATACATTTAAATATTTTTATTAAAAAAAAAAAAGTGGTCCGCCGGTATCGGAAGCAGGGTCCAAGATACCGGTGGTTAAGGCTCCAGAGTCAGGAACCTTCTCACGATACGAGACATATCGAAGAGTACCGCTTTCTGAATCAAGCCATTGATCCAATCGCCTAACGAGAGCTTCGAGAGATGTTAATCGGTTTCGGCCATCAGGCTATTGGCCGATACGACAATCGGCACAATGACAGCCGAGCTCACATTCCAAACGTCAACAACCTCGTGTGCTAAGTCGAGTTATTTAATTTGTTTCTCTTTCTCAGCTTTCACGAGATTCTCGCCATGTGGAATGGTAACATAAAACATAATTATGTATGGTAACATATGTATGTATCTTATCATTATGGAGGATCAAAGAATGCCTCATGATTTTATCGTATTTATGTACCTACATAATTTAGGATTAAGCGACTTTTCATAAAACGAGTTTATTTGTATCATCATCATCGTCTTCCTACCCTTCGCCAGCACATCAAGCTACCCGAAACTCATATTTTCCCAATCAACTTTGAACCTTATGCTGTAGCGATGAAGTTGGAAATCTATTAAAGAAATTTGACAGATTGTAGTAGCTTGATGTGCTGGCGTCTGTACCCTGTTACTTGGTGTTGGCGCAACACGTTTTCTTCTTCCATTCTGCCCTGTCAACCGTCACGCTATCATTCACTCTCCTTTCTTTCGTATTATTCCTCACACAATCCATCTTCTTTTTCTTTGGCCTTCTTCCCCTCCATCGATGTATGTCGATAAAAACTATCCTATGTCCTTCCCCGGGTTGCAATCTATCTCTCTGCCAAATTTTATCTAAATCCGTTAAGTGGTTTAGGCGTGACAAGGTAACATACAGACAGACAGAAAGACAGAGTTACTTCAAAATTTATAATATTAGTATGGATATTTACAGATTTACATATAAAACGAAGTGTAAGTCATAGCTATAACTATAAAACTTTTCGTGAATAAATAACGAGAGCTCAAGATTAAAATCTACGTCGGAATATTTTCCTTTTCCGTTCAACACAATAGATACCAATCTAACCAGAGGCAACCCTAGCATCCCGCCAACTGAACGGTGAAAGCTTTTGACCGAACGTCAACAATCTGTGGCAAATATTTTTTTAAATTTCGAATGCTTCTATTAGGTATTGATTATGAGAGTGAAAGTTGTTTGAGCGCTCTTAGGCTCACTTTGTTGAGTAATAGGTTCTATTTGGTAATACGAGCGGATGATACATGATATCTTGTATTTCTTCCGAGTCTGTGAGCAGTTCCTGTTTCGCATTTCTTCGTTGCATTGGTTGCTTTGAATGGAAGGTAAGTTGGAATACCAAAATATCTTAGACTATATGCAACTGAACACACTGCACTGAAGATTAGCGCTTCGTCCTCGGCTTGGTCCGCGAGTAAAGCAGACTGTCATACAAAATGTTTAAAAGTAATCAACGTTGATCAGGGCTAATGGAAAGCTCCATTAGCCCTGATCAACGTTGATTACATTAGTTATAGAATTTTCAGAATCGGATCAGTAGTTCCAGAGACTAAGTACATGCAAACTTACAAACTTTATTCTTTATAAAATTAGTGTACCTAGATGTAGATATGAAACCTCTTCGCAGTTGCGTTCTATGACAGTCAGTTACTGGTCATTCATCTGTCAAAAAACATGCGATGCCATCACTGACCTCTATAATACATGTATTATAGAGGTCAGTGGATGCCATTAAAGATTTTTTTTTTTATAGCATCCTTCTTGAGTTTTTCTTGGAAACAGGTCAGTGTTAATTTATTACCCTTTGAGTGCAACCTTATTGTATTGATATGATAACCATCAATTAGGTCCAACTGAGGATCGTGACTCCGCTTACCGCGTGCGTTCATAAGCTGCCTCCAGCAATCTCGATCAATCGTTTAAAATTCTAATATTTCATGATTTATTAGATACCTCAGACGGCACGTAGGTAATTAAAATAATGTTTATTATTAAAACTTTATGCACAAGCATAAAAAATACCGTACAAAGGCGGAGTTGATGCCTGAGGTATTTTCTACCAGTCAACAACAAAGCATAGATTACTTTACATTGTTTTTTGGGAATATTTTTAGACTATTTCATATGAGTTTTTGGTTTTCCTAGTTATTTTTTGAACGATATGAGTTTGATGAAAGTTACTCCGAAAGCACTCTAACAAACTATTTCTGAAAGTTTCATAATTTTAAACTCAGGTATAATTACTAAGGTACCTAAATATCCTAAAAAAAAAATGTTTGCAATCAAAAAGTTCCAAACAATTTCACTTACAGCCGGTGGCAGTTATTTTAGTTCAATCCCAGATTTGTTGCTACCAGAGTAAATTCTCTATGTATTAATCTAATATTCGTTGCAGTTCCTGGATGACTCACAGGGCTATAAATCATAATTTGTCGCATTTCTGGGGTTACTATTTGATTAAATCGTAATAACTAAGTATTAACATTTGGTCAATGAGTAACCAACATAGAATGTTATTAATAGTGGCAAAATAGGTAAAACGGGAGTAACCCAGTCTAAGCTGCAGTTGTAAGATTGTCTATAAACATTGTCGCTCGCATGACTAAAAGTCCTATCTCATTTTTTAGCCGATTTGAGTCAGGACAACTACCTACACTCTTCCATTCATGATTCTTTACATTTTGTTTTCTTTCAAATGTTATATATTGAGATACCTACAAATAACATAGAGGTACGACGGTTAGTGAAAATTGTAAAGAATTACGAATAGAAAAATGTAGATGTCCCAACCAAAATCGGCCAAAAAATGAGAAAGGACTTTAAGTCATGCGAGCGACGCGACGACATCATATACGTCTTATTCGTCGCATAGGCACAAATCCCGACTACAAATTCTGTACACGCGGTTTGTACTTTCTGCCTAGTTAATTTGTTAGTCTATGATGCCAACGTGCGGTGATTGGTAGCCCGAATAATGTTTGTTTACATTCACGCGCAATTGACAACATCTAGCTGTCACTTTTTTTCTTATTGGTTTTATCAAGCTATCCTTTTTCTATCCTTTTTACTTGTAGTGAAATGTAAAATGAATGAAAAGTGTGTATGTGTGCTGCCTCTCGGCGCGGAACACTTTGGGCGAGGCCACAACACTGCGTTGCGGCGTCGTATCGCAAAAACGACGTCACAGCACAATGTGTCGTAAATACAATGCGTCGTAGATTTTTACGATGCGACGCCGCAACGCAGTGTTGTGGCCTCGCCCTTTTTACCCGACTGCGGCGAAGCCCAAAAGGAGGGTTATGTGTTTGACCTGTATGTATGTATGTATGTATGTATGTATGTATGTATGTCCGTTTCTTTGTTCCCTCGTAACATCTAAACGAATGAACGGATTTTGATAAGTTATACGTCGTTAGATTTGTCTTGGTAGCGCGAGTGTCACTGGGTATATCAAAATTGAAAAAATATAAAATGGCCGATATTTGGCGCAATATTATGTGTTAAAAAAAAATTGTTTTTCTCGAAACCTATCGAGTGGGGTATCAAAATAAAGGGTTTTTAAAGGTGATTATAAAAATATATACAACTTCTATGGTTAAAAGTAATTCGAAGTGACAAATAGTAAAAAACAAGTACCAAGAGCTAAATATCGTCTGCGAAATCTTTCAAATATGTAAACTAAAAAGCTGGAAATAAAAAACAAGTAATTAAAAAAACTAAAAAACCCGACTACGGTAAAAAAATTAAGTTAAAAAAAACTGAAAAGCTAAAAACAAGGCCATTTTAAATTAAATAAAAGTTGGAAGCAGGCGGGACCCATACCATTTTTTTATTTCTGTTGTTTTGTAAGTGTATAACATATCTGTTTATTAGAATATCATTGTACATAGCACTTTCACACACCTAATTGAAACCAACTCGTACGGCGACTTTGTAAATAAAACCTACCTATGTAGTGGTGCCCAAGACACAGGCCGTGCCTAGTTTGGGACCAATGATACCTGCATATTGTAATTTTTAATTAAGAAATAAACGATTTATTATTATTATTACCTATACCTACTTAATCGTAGGCAAAAGCAAAAAAGTGGTTATAATACCAACTGTTTACTGCAGCTGCCATATGTCATGCTACCAACGCAATAGAATTTAAAATCGGTGGAACGGACTGTAAAAAAGGTTTATTTAAAAGCCTAATCTTATTTCAAATGGAGTATACTCGTAATTGAAACCAATTCGTACGGCGACTTTGAAAATAAAACCTAAAATCGTATGCAAATTATGCCATTAGGTAATGTCCGTACGATTCTGGCTGGCAGAGTACACTATTGCGAATTTGCAATGGACGTCATTACCTATTTTTTGGATACCTACCTATAACAAGCGTGACAGTAATTACAAGAGAAAATAATCGTTAGCTAATTTAATTACTTTGACATACAATATTCTGCCAGCGTTTGTTGCAAAATAACTCTCTTCAAATAGTTATATTTAATTCTCTTCAAAACAGTGTCATGTCTGTTTTGTACATTTTGACGAAATTATTCAAGAGAACGGTTCACCTTGTGCCTACGACCTACACCGAGAGTAACGACTGTACAGAACTACGTCTTGTACATTTTATGCCAGCGCAAACTGTGCGTCTTGTCGCTGCGACTAATCGCATAATTGTCGTTTGCGTCTGAAATTAGTCGTTACGGCAGACGTTGTGCAAGGAGCGATAATTTTCTTTGAGTCTTCGAGAGACGGTCGTGTTATTCATCTTGTGAGTGAATATGGAGCCTCATCCGCATCCGACTGACGTCGGGTGTATGCTAGCACCGTGCGTCTAGTTGCTGCGAAAATTAGTAAGAGCTTGCGACTACTCTAGCCTGTCGTTGCGACTCTGGAATTAGAAGCCAAGGGTAGAGCTTTGAATAAAATATATGAAAATTGTCGACTGTAGCCTGTCGTTGTGTCTAGTCGCCTAGCTGTCGCAGTCGTCGCATAGTGTGTGCTATGTCTTAAAGCACAGATTTAAAGCCAGTCTAAATACTTATAAAATATCCAAGTATGGATGTGATGGGTTTGCGTCGCAAATAAGTGAGGTTTTAGTCACAGCACTTTATGTCTTAGTTTGGTTTTTAATCGAGGGTACATTGGTAATAGGTAAACTTTGTTAAATAAGGTTATCGCTATGTTCGGGAGTAATGTTTATGTAGCATTTAGTCGCCATCTTCAATTCATACAGCGTGTGAAAAAATTATCAGCTGTTTCCATACACTTGGGTCGAGTCGGTATTGAAGTTTTGTATAGGTCAGTTGATTATTTTTTTGCGATTACGCTGTTGGTTCCATGGAGAAAGTTGTTCAGTTTCGCTTGGGCTGTACCACACCCTTAAAATATATGACGACACCACCTTTCTGATACAGAATCGTTAAGCTCCTTAAGTTTTGAGTTGAACTGCACGATTTCTGACAAATGCGTGCACTGACTGGACAGGTCCTCTCAATCTGTGTGGTTGTTTCCTCAAAAGACATCTCAGACATCGACCTACATGGTCTTCATATAACCTGATCAAGATTATGTCTAGACTTTAAAAGAGACTGTGACCTCTGAGTTTGTTTCTGCCTTTCTTCTCAGAGTAGTCAGCTAGGAAACGCCGACCTCAACTAGTTTAAAAAAATATATGATTGAAGTGTAAAATTGTGCAAACCTACTTACAAAAAAGTAATTTAAAAAATAAAAAAACCCGACTGCGAAACTGAAAAGCTACAAACAAGCCCATTAATTCAAAATGGGCTTGTTTGTAGCTTTTCAGTTTCGAAGTCGGGTTTTTTTATTTTTTAAATTACTTTTTTTATTTCCAGCTTTTTAGTTTACAAATGTGAAAGATTCAATTCAATTCAATTCAATTCAATTCAATTTATTTATTGCTGAACATAGATGGTACAAATTACATTTAAAGATGTCGAGTAAATGCGCAGTTCATATGTCCTACCAATTAAGGCATGCAAAAAAATTTTATACATAGGAGAAATTAAAATGAAATACAATTAAAAATAATTTAAAAGAACGATAATATCACAAAATAAGCCTAAATTAAATTAACAATTGATTATATAAAGCAGTTGCCAAAAATTATACGTTTCATAAAAAAATTATTTTAGTTTGAATTACTTATACATGTAAAATATCAGCGAAATTAATCAGAATGTCAAATAAATACGATGTCAGAAATATTATTTTGGTCAAAACACTGTCAGTATGTACCTATAGCAAATCTTATACTATCTTATTGGTCCAAGGTCAAATTAACGGTATAGTAGATAGGTAACAAATCGGACTCAGTAAACCCTCACGTCAATCCCAATAAGTCATCATAATAAGTTCTTGTCTGACATGTATTCGTTTACTGTGTAGTACGCCTTATTTATTAGTGAGTTATGTAATTGTCTTTTAAATTTATTGTAATCGTTACAGTCTAGTAAAGCTTTAGGCATTTTATTGTAAATTTTAGGAGCCATGCCTAAGAGATTTTTCTGGAATATCGCCTTTTTATGTTGCCTACTGACTATTTTATTGTTGTGTCGCGCCCGACTACATGTTTCAAACAAGTGAGGATTACTTTTCACAAATAGAATCACCTCATATATGTAAAGGCAGGGTACCGTTAGTATGCGGAGATTTACAAAAAATGGTTTGCAGCTATCTGTGCTTACAATCCCGCAAATCGCCCTAACGCATCTTTTTTGGGCTCTAAATACCATCTCCCAGTTTGTGGAGTTGCCCCAATATATTATGCCGTAACGTAATGTTGACGTTACGTAAGCATGATATGCTGTGATCAATGGTCTTTGATTGACCTCTTTAGCGAGATTTCGTAAAGCGTATGCATGCTGGCTCAGCCGTTTACATACGCTTTCAGTGTGTGTTTTCCACGTCATGTCTCTGTCCAACTCTATTCCTAAAAATTTTGTAGATGACGTTTCTGCAATTTTTTTGTTTCCATATCTTACGTCTGGTTTTTTGTGGTTTGTCCGTTGTTCGAAAGTCATTATTTTAGTTTTGTCAACATTTATTTTCAGATTATTCGCGCCCATCCACTCTATTAATCTTTGAAAACTTTTGTTTATGTCTTTCTCTAGTGTCGCCGCATCATTATTACTAAAAACTACCGTACTATCATCAGCAAACAAGACCATTGGATGATGTGTTTGTTTGGGCATGTCATTAATATAAATTATAAATAATAAAGAGGAAACAATACCTCCTTGCGGTACGCCATTGTTATTAGTTCTCTGACTGGATATATATGTACGTTCTTTTTTTGATATCGTACATACTTTATCTATCCGCGTAACTTGTTTCCTGTTTGACAAGTATGATTTCACGAGGCTAAGAGCATTGCCCCTAACCCCATATCGTTCCAACTTCTTTAAAAGTAACGTCCGATCTACATAATCGAATGCCTTGCTCATGTCCATGAATAGAGCTGCTACCGGACTTCTGTTGTCAATACTGGTGATAATATTCTCAAAAAGATTGAATATTGCCGTGTTTATGTTCTTTTTCTTTCTAAAACCATATTGTTCATCAGCAAAAAGATTGTTTTGTTCGAAAAATGAATATAGTCTATTGTAGATTACTTTTTCTATTATTTTGGAGAATATCGGTAGTAAGGCGATAGGCCGGTAGTTGGCTGGGTCTTGTTTGTGCCCTTTCTTATGAAGAGGTTTAATTACAGCAATTTTTAACCTATCCGGGAACACACCCTCTTCCAAACACAGATTTATGATATAACAGAGTACTGGTGCAATAATAGTCGAAACAGATTTAATTATTTTTGTTGTGATGTCATCATATCCGGAACTGTTTGTATTTTTTAATGAATTGATTAATTTTATAATGTCAGGGGGAATTGTGGGTATTAAAAATAAGGAGTTACAGTTAATGTCAAGTTTTGGATTGTGATTATTAATGTCAGATGCGGACTCAATTTCGTCAATAAAAAAGTCATTAAAAGTTTGTGCGATATTTTTTGGGTCAGTTACATTCGTGTCATTTATTGTGAGTATTGGTATACCTTCGGGCGGCTTATTGTTTTTGCTGTTATTAATTATTTGCCATGTAGCTTTGCTCTTATTTAATGCATTATTAATAATTTCATTATTTTGGGATTGTTTTGTCAGACGAATTATATTTTTTAACCGTTTTGTATAGGTTTTAAATATTTTTCTATTATTGGAATTGGGGTGTTTTCGGTATTCCCATAACATTTCTCGCTTGCGTTTACAGCATAATTTTATGCCTTTACTTATCCACCTAGGTTTCTTTTCTGCATAGGTTTTTAGTTTTCTAAGTGGAAAGCACATGTCATAAAACAATTTAAAGGTGTCATGAAACTCATTGAATGCAACATTGGGTTCTTTACAGGAATAAATATCTTTAAATGTTAGATTTTGTAAACAACTAATAAACTTCGATATATTTTCTTTGCAATAGCTGCGTCTAAATACGTACCAGTATGGGAGTTTGCATGTTTTCTTAACCGGGCATTGTAGCAGTTGCGCTGTATGATCCGACATTGCTAATTCAATAGTTTCACATTTACTACCCTTTATATTATAAATTATGTTATCGATACAGGTACCGCTGCACAGGCGTGTTGGAGTAAATACACCAATTTTTAAATTAAAACTTCGCAGTAGATTTTTGAAACTGATAGTTGCATGGTTGTCCTTTAGAATGTCTATATTAAAATCTCCGCATATTATAGTCTTCTTTTTACGTTTGAAACATATGTCACTGAGTATTGTGTCTAGGTTAATGAAAAAAGTGTTCAATGAAGTCTTATCATGTTTAGGAGGTCTGTATATACACAAGATAACTATAGGATGTGTTTGCAACTCAACCGCGCAACATTCAATAATATTTTGCTTACACCATTTTGCTACATCTAATTTTTTTCCTTTCTGAGTATTTTTTATCAGTATACATGAACCTCCGTTTCTATTATCTCGTGAATACTCAGAGCAAAGTGAATAGTTCGGTAGGTAAAGATGTTTATGGTCATCCTTTTTCATATTTGTTTCTGTAATGCAAACTATATCCACCGGTTTACCTTCGTCAATAAAGTTATTTAGGTGAACGCTTAGTAAGTCCGACTTATTTACCAGTCCATTAATATTTTGATGTAATAAGAAAATACGTTCATACACGAAAAAGACTATCACAAACAGAAATTGGTCGATCAGATGATTGTTCATTATTGCTATTTCCTAACTCTACGTTATTTTGAAGTGGTGTAAAATAATCTAAGATTGTTTTTTGTCGGCAATGTGATTTCCTTGGTGCCTTGCTGTCGGACAGATTTTCTTGTTTGTTACAGTTCTTTAATTGCTTATTAGTCTGATTAAATAGATGTACGTCCACAAGTATATTAGACATAATATTGTCAAATATGTTCCTCATTCCGTATTTATTGATTTTTCCCGTTCTATTAGAAAACATCTCAAGTGTCAGGTCACGATTGCAGTCAAATAAGTATGCGTAACCATGATTTATTATGTCTAGATGTAGGAGGTTGTTGAACATTTCAACTTTGTAGTTGTATATTAGTGCTCCAGTTATGTATGTGGGAACACAGATAACTATGTTAGTGTGGGTGATTTTCTGGAGTGATTCTTTAATTCTGTTGATTAAGTTAATGTAGTTGCTCTCCTCCTTAATTTCTTTTTCTCCGATAAATAGTAGACAATAGTCATTTAAAGTGAAGTCTTTTAATTTTCGTTCAATATCACACATTAGCTGTCTTGTGGTACTGTTGGGCATTATAAAGTAACAGTATTCGAAGTAATCTGCGAAGACCTCTTCAATAGTTAGTGAGGAGCCCTTGATTTTGTTACAGCTTAAAATACACAATTTATTCTTTTTTGAAGGTTTTGATGCTTTTTCTGTCATATTTTTTGTCGAAATCTCTACTGTTGTCTTTGATGTCTGCGTACCCGAACTTGTGGTTTGTGTCTGTTCGTTTTTTTTTTTTAAGGTCGGGTCTGTTTGTGTCTCATTATTCTGTGTCTTAGTTCCATCTGTTTGTGTTTCTTTATTTTGTTTTTGTTGCTGTTCCTGGCTGTCATTTATGTAACTTGGTGAGGTTATATGAGCCAGTTTCTTGCATTTCGGTGTCCTATCTTTTTTCTTGGGCGTTGAGCATATTTTTTTGTACGCGTTATTAGATGTGATCAAACTTTGTAGATCGTCTTTGAGGCGGAAGTTTTCACTGTTTAAGTTTTCTATTTCTTGGTGTGCACTTAATAATTGTAACTGGAGTGTTTTGTTCTGCTCAGTCAAGTCATTTATGATTTCACTGTTATTGTGAAAGCTGTCTGGAATGCTCATCATTGTTGTGTCAAAGAGTGTTTTGTCATTACTATTGCTATCTGTCAAGATATTAGACAAGTCTGTGGCGGAGCTTGTCCTGCGGAGTCTATTACGGTAAGTTATGTTGTCGGTATTCATATTCAACAACACTAAACGCCGCGACCTCTTTTGGGTGTTCAAAGTACTTTTGGATTATCTTGATAATTATTTATTGTTCTAATAATTAATGAAGAAACACTTACAAAAAGTGATGGTGTAACCAGGATTCGAGCCTGCGCCCACTAGAACCAGAGTATCCAGCTACGCCTCCACGCCACAAATACACATGCAGTAGTGATTGAAATTGGCCATCCCACTTTTAGAATTGTGTTCAACGACTAATACGAAAACACAAAAAGTGAACACTGTTTGCGGGATTCGAACTCGAGACCCGTTGCACCTGAGTCGGTACGCAAACTAATGAACCGTTTGAGCAGTTAATTTTCACACCGAAATAACGATATGTATTCTTCTTTAGAGAGTTCGTTATTTTTATTGCGGGTGGATATTTTAAATTTTTGACCGTTGTTGATAATTTCACTTTCAACCGTTTTTTTTTGTTTATTTTAAGTTTTTTCACGATATTAGTTTACAGAATATGGTTGTATAAAGTTTTCACATGTATGTTTACATTAATGAGCACCGTAAACACATAATTTATGCACTATTTGTTACTGAATTGTTGTTGTGGGTCCAGATTCTATTTCACTTTAGATCTTCGTCGGATATTGATTTTAGGCTTGGATAACACTTTTGTCGCTAATACACAATGCACGCTTTGTTATTATCACTAGTCTGAATGGTTTCACTGTGTTTATTTATTTTTAAAGTAAAGTTATTACAGAGCTCAATGTTACCGTGGCGTAGTGTTGCCAGAGTCCTTCATTCTTCAAGATTTCGCAAACGATTTAGTTCTTGGTACGTGTTTTTTACGATTTGTCACTTCGAATTACTTTTAACCATATAAGTTATTTATATTTTTGTAATCACCTTTTAAAACCCTTTATTTTGATACCCCACTCGATAGGTTTCGAGAAAAATTTAAGACATATTGCGCCAAAATCGGCTATTTTAATTTTTTTTTCACTTTTGATATACACAGTGTTACTCTCACGATTAAGACGAATCTAACGGCACCTGTCAAGCTGAAATCGATCAAGCCGTTTAGGCTACAGAGCGTACCAAAGAAATATACATACATACATACTTACATACATACACTCGAAAAACATAACCCTCCTTCTGACGCAGTCGGGTAAAAATAAAATCATTTATCATTTAGCATCCGAACTCTTGTTAAGAAACTACTGCAGGATAGATTCGAGAAGAGATTCCTAGCTCACATTTCTTGCTTCAACTTAAATGTTTAACTTCAACTTAAACTTACTTACCTTGGGCTTCTTTCTTCACTTCATCTTAACTATAATAAGGAACTCTGTCATAAAACTGGTTTTTGAGGATTTACCTGTAAACAAAAGAGAAACGTTTATTAATTTTTGAGCATGTTCAACAAAATCGTGCTATTTATCCATATTAATATTATAAATGCGAAAGTGTGTCTGTCTACCCCAAAGGGTGTCTGTGCACCCTAACTGCATAAAACACTATCAATCTCAATCTAAATCATTTTGTTTGAAGGATATTCCATTGCTTCATATGTTCGATAAAGGACATTGACAATCTATGTATGGATGTTGGACCAAGTGCTGCCCAGAATGAACACATAGTGCATTTTGTTCAATACGTCATTACTAACCTATATACTGAAGCGCTCCAAATTCTGTTCAGGGGGGAGTCAAGAGAAAATAAAGTTTTTCGTTGTAAATTATTGATCGACCAAAATGATCTGAAACAAATAAATGGACTACCTATTTTAATCATTACAGACAATAAACTATTAGTAATCACTGTAATCTATTAATTAATTTAAAACTAACTAAACTGTAAACTGGTAGAGTGTTATGTTAGTCATTATTAGGGATAGGGTAGGGTAGATATAGCAAACAAGCGAACGTTTGGACAGGACAACATCTGCCGGGTCTACTAGTGTACAATAAAAAAGGAAAGTAGTTTAATCATCTTCATCGTTATCTAATATAATTGTGACAAGGAATAACGTATAATAATGATCAGACGGCATATTAAATGCAGACAAATCGTTCAGGGATCCGTTTTTCCGAACGATTTGTCTGCATTTAATATGCCGTCTGATAATGTTCATCTCTTTAGAATCAACATAAAGACTAGACATACATCATCGAAAGTATATCGTTGCTACGTATTAGTTGATGCAATCAGTGATGGACTAGAGGCCATAAAAAACTACTGCTGTTGATGTTTCACGGGTAGGAGCACAATTGGTTGTTGTGGGCATACTATGTACCTAGTTTGGGTTTTAGGATGGGCTAGGCACCAAGATGTTATAAGTCGCCCTGCGTTATTCCTTGACACAATTATATTAGATAACGATGAATATGATTAAACTACTTTACTTTTTTATTGTACACTAGTAGACCCGGCAGATGTTGTCCTGTCCGAACGTTGTCTTGTTTGCTGTATCTACCCAACCCTATCCCTAATAATGACTAACATAACACACTACCAGTTTACAGTTTAGTTAGTATTAATAGATTACAGTGATTACTAATAGTTTATTGTCAGTTATGATTAAAAATCATCAATAACAGCTATTATTAATAGTGAATTATCAATTATGATTCAAATTACCGTTAAAGTAAAGTTTATATTTGTTTAACCGTTACACGCACGTTAAGCCGTTGGTCCCGGCTGTCATTCGTGGATCTTTGACAGTCGTTACGGGTAGTCAGAAGCCCGAAAGTCTGACAAACAGTCTTACCAAGGGGTATCGTATTACCCAGTAACTGGGTTGTGGAGGTCAGATAGGCAGTCGCTTCATGTAAAATACTGGTATTCAGCTGCATTCGGTTAGACTGGAAGCCGACCGCAACATAGTTGGGAAAAGGCTAGGCAGATGATGATTTGTTTAAATTGAAATAATTTAAGTTTGAATAGACTAATATGTATTTGTGTATAAGAAGGTGTGTGCATAGATACGAACGATAGAAGTGAAAACTTACGACGGGATCCGAGTTTACGCGATTCGTCAACACCGACCGACTGGGGCCGAGTATGGGTATACTCGGCCCCACCAACCGACTGGGGCCTAGTCTACCCGATTCAGCGTCACCGACCGACTGGAGCCGAGTATACCCGATTCAGCGTCACCGGCCGACTGGAGCCGAGTATACCCGATTCAGCGTCACCGACCGACTGGAGCCGAGTATACCCGATTCAGCGTCACCGACCGACTGGAGCCGAGTATACCCGATTCAGCGTCACCGACCGACTGGATCCGAGTATACCCGATTCAGCGTCACCGGCCGACTGGAGCCGAGTACACCCGATTCAGCGTCACCGATCGACTGGAGCCGAGTATACCCGATTCAGCGTCACCGACCGACTGGAGCCGAGTATACCCGATTCAGCGTCACCGACCGACTGGAGCCGAGTATATCCGATTCAGCGTCACCGACCGACTGGAGCCGAGTATACCCGATTCAGCGTCACCGGCCGACTTGGGCTGAGTAAACCCATTCAGCCTCACCAACCGACTGGGGCCGAGTATACCCGATTCAGCGTCACCGACCGACTGGAGCCGAGTATACCCGATTCAGCGTCACCGACCGACTGGAGCCGAGTATCCCGATTCAGCGTCACCGACCGACTGGAGCCGAGTATACCCGATTCAGCGTCACCGACCGACTGGGGTCTAGTATACCCGATTCAGCGTCACCGACCGACTGGGGCCGAGTATACCCGATTCAGCGTCACCGACCGACTGGAGCCTAGTACACCCGATTCAGCGTCTCCGACCGACTGGAGCCGAGTATACCCGATTCAGCGTCACCGACCGACTGGGGCCGAGCATACCCAATTCAGCGTCAGCAACTGACTAGGGCCTAGTATATACGGTATACCCGATTCAGCGTCAAGGACCCAAGCGTGACGGTTCAGTTTCGTTCACTATTCAGAAAAAGTTCATAGTGGGCCCTAAAGAAGTTTTCACTTTAAAAATGTAGATGTTACTGCAAATTGCAGACCAATAAATACTCTTTCACTTTTATTATGACTGAATTGCTACGATGTCTTAAAAAATATCGTTAAACGTATTTCATTAAGATTGAGACGATATGAATAGAATATTCAACAATTTATTGCACTTTTAACATGAATTTGAATGCCATTAAAGAAATCGATAAAGTTTTATTATTATGGAGTTTATCTAAGATTAATTTCAGTGAATATTTTACTGTGAGTTCGTCTATACTACAGGGTGGGCCATCTAGTGTTTTAAATTTAAATCGGCTATAAAAAAAACTACTGATTATTTTTTCAAATTTCTGGTTTTATTGGAAAGGTTGAACTTTGTCATTTAATAATGGAACACAATATCATTCAAATGACTACCACGACTGGCTCGGGAGTACCCCATCCGATCAACCCAATTTTTCAATACATTTTCGATTGGTTCGGCTTGAATCTCTTCAATGGCAACTTCGAGTGACTCATTGTGGATGCATTGGCTTCTCAATAGTCACATGTGGGTTCTCTGAACTCCATATGTGGCAATTTTGCTTATTGACATAGCCATCGAGATGAAAATGAGCTTCATCTGAAAACACGATTTTTCGGTAAAATTCTTCATCTCCTTCCAAACAATCTTCAGCCCATTGGGCGAAGCGAAAACGCATCGGATGGTCATGCGGCTTCAGTTCTTGGACTAATTGAACTTTGTACGCCTTTACGTGAACTTTACGCGAACTTTCTTCTCAGAGAAGTGCGAGAAATGTTCAGTTCCTGAGAACGATGACGAGTTGATGTTGATGGATGTTCTTGCACATTCTGAGCCACAGCAGCATTGTTTTCGGTTGAACGCACTGGACGAGAACGTACACGGGTTGCTTTGTCGAATAACGATCCATTTTCACGAACTTGCTTCACAAATTGACGCACAAACTGAACTGAAGGCAGATCATTTCTCGAAAATTTTCCACGTAATTTTTTTACAGTTTGCGTTAAAGAGTCACTAACTCACTACTTTGGAAGTAAGTTTTTAATATTTCCCAATTAAGTTCGAGCGTATAGCGTTCCATTTTGCAAATGTCAAACATAAAACTAACTTCCGGTCAAAAAATTAATGTCATTCTACCTTTCAAAGTCAAAGTAATCGGTACTTCAAATTTAGAACACTAGATGGCTCCCCACCCGCTATACTATTACAAAGAGGTAAAATTTATTTTTGTTTGTATGCAAGGGGTAATTTTTAGAACTACCACCAGTCGCATTTGAAATAATCTTTTTGCATTTGATAGCCAAACTCTTGAGGCAGGCTATCGGCTATTTAACAGGGGCCGAGCAAAAAGAAAAACCGGGCAAGAGCGAGTCGGACTCGCTCACCGAGGGTTCCGTAACATCCGGGTTTATGCATAAGGTTTATGTTTGTGAAATTAAATGTTTTTTTTATATTTGAGTTGGTTGAATAAAAGGTAAATTGCGGTTTACGATTTATGACGTATTAAAAAAAAACTACTTACTAGATCTCGTTCAAACCAATTTTCGGTGGAAGTTTACATGGTATTGTACATCATATATTTTTTTTAGTTTAATCATTCTCTTATTTTAGAAGTTACAGGGGGGGGACACACATTTTACCACTTTGGAAGTGTCTCTCGCGCAAAATATTCAGTTTAGATAAAAATGTTATAAGAAACCTCAATATCATTTTTGAAGACCTATCCATTGATACCTCACACGTATGGGTTTGTCGAAAAAAATATTTTTAGTTTCAGTTCTAAGTATGGGGAACCCCAAAATTTATTGTTTTTTTTTCTATTTTTGTGTGAAAATCTGAATGCGGTTCACAGAATACATCTACTTACCAAGTTTCAACAGTATAGTTCTTATAGTTTCGGAGAAAAGTGGCTGTGACATACGGACGGACAGACAGACAGACAGACGGACAGACAGACAGACATGACGAATCTATAAGGGTTCCGTTTTTTGCCATTTGGCAACGGAACCCTAAAAAAGTCAGAAAGGACGTTAAGCGAAAATGAAGTGATCGGCAGGGGTGATGCGATGCGGCGGGGTGGGTCGAACGAACAAGAAATTTCACGGGGACCAAGTCGCAAGCAGAAGCTCTCTTATAAGTCTCTTATAATCCTCATCATATCATCTTCCTGTCCTGGTCCCATGTTACTTTGGGTCGATGCAACCGGTTTTCTTCTTCCATTCTCCCTTGACAACTGTCACGCTTATCATTCACTCCGTTCCCTTTCATGTTATTGTAGCGGTATCAACAACGCGTCATACTGACATCACGCAAAATCCTGCATCTCACAAGAAGAGTTTACCGCGCAACTAGCATAGATACAACGACCCGGCATGAATCATCGGGCAGTTGCCCGCCAGATGCGAGGTACACCCGTCTGGTCGGAGGATCCTCCGTTTTCTATACCTCTATTTTTATAATACGAAAATTTGTGATTCATCATTTTAAGAGCGTTTACGCCGTACGACATTTCATACAAACTTTCAAGCCCTTATTTTTCGAAATGAATGAACCGATTTTAATGAAACTTCATACACATAAGCAGGATACAACGGTCTAAAAAGTTAGTAGAGAACATTTTCGAAATGTCTTATTTAAAAAAAGATAACTGGAAATATCTGTTTCTATGGAAAATTTAAAATCGGTCTAATTTGGCTGTAACACTAATTTTCGAAAATGTTCTCGACTAACTTTTTAGACTTTTGTAAAAGTATCCTACTTTGCGTATGAAGTTTCATTAAAATCGGTTCATACATTTCGAAAAATAACGACTTGAAAGTTTGTATGAAAATAATTCGAATACCTATACCATGCTATGCTCTTAATTCGAATACCTATACCATCTCAGCGGATTAGGTTATTCTAGTATCAATCTTCAAAAACATTACAAGGCCCTAACGTAATTTTTCGCTTGCAAGTAACTCAACCTACACCAACTGGTTTCATCTCAGGTGCCAAATAAGGAGCTCGTACATTATGCATCGGTACCTGTAGCCGGTATGCATGGTGTTGCAAACAATACCTGTCATAAATTCTTCAGTTACGAATTTAATGGCTAACTGCGACACGTGGATTTACTTGCGATAATACATACATAGGCATATACTCCCCGGTGAGGGGCCCGTGGCTAAAGAATAACAGCCGCACAGGTCGATCGATCAGGTTAAGCTACGCTTGCCGCGGTTGGTCAGTGGATGGGTGACCATCTTTTACAATACCGCGACCCTTCCGTGCCTCGGAAAGTACGTTACGCGATTGGTCCCGGCAGTCATTCGTGGATCTTTGACGGTCGTTGCGGGTAGTTAAGTCCGAAAGTCTGTCAAACAGTCTTACTAAGGGGTATTACGCTGTAACTGGGTTGTGGAGGTCAGATAGGCAGTCGCTCCATGTAAAATACTGGTATTCAGCTGCATCCGGTTAGACTGGAAGCCGACCTCAACGTACTTGCGAAAAGGCTAGGCAGATGATGACGGATATACTCCCCAAATGGTTATTTGGGGAGTATATCCGTCATCATCATCATCATTATGTTTAAGTCCCATGTAATAGAAGGCGAGCATATTGCCATCAACTGGACACGAATCCAGACACGGGGCTCTTGAAAATTTTCAAATGGAAAAACAAGATGCAATAACACTTTGCTCGACCCGGGAATCAGACCCAAGACCTCATGCTCAGCTCATCCTCATGCTGAGACTAATGAGGCAGTAATAAGCGCGAGGGAGAAAGTCGGACTGTTTATCGTGGATAGAACTAGGATAAAGCTGGCACAGGAACGTGGAGTTTGTGGCACAATTAAACAATGGCCTATGTCTAGCATTATGATGAAGCAGATGCTAAGAAGGCACATTCAAACAATTAAGATCGTAAAAGCGATGACATAGAGTTGACAACTTCAAATCAAAATAGCAGACAAGATAATCCAATCGATCGAATTCGACCGGAGAAGTTAAAGTGACAAGGTGAAGACATATTAAACGATGGATGGACTGTGTGTAAGATGATATGGCTAGAAAGGGGGTGATTACCGAGATCTCAGACTAATAGAGAAGTATGGAAGACAAAGACATGTTGCGCCAACCTCAAATAAATTGGAATAAGGGCAGGAGAATGATGATGATGATGGAGACATGTTTCCAACAATGGGTTAAGTAAGAATGCCTTTGGGAAAATGTGAATAACACGAGCCCAACTTCATAACTATAATACGAATAACTAAGGCTGGTTACGATTGTATTCCAGCTGTAAGAACTGATGATGAAGAGCAAATAAAAACCCAGCTTGTAACTGCAGTAAGGTTTTTCTAAGAACTGAGTCCCAATAACACCTCAGCAACGTCCTACATCTTTTACCCAAGATCAATTAAAGATCCGAGGTCAGTGGAAAATTTGAAATTGTTGGATACAAACAAATCAACCGCCACAAAAGCTATCATGGACTGTCAGAATTAAAATACAATAGATGTGATTGCAATAGCAATTATGTTAACAAAATGCGTCGTGTGGGTGCCCGTCCTTACCCAACAGTTTAGCCTTACCTTATGTCACGCAGTGGGCAGACGATAAGATGGATGGCGAGGCGGTAATGATGTTGTAAATACTATAAATTGTAACCCACAGCCTACTGGCCTGGTCTAGACGTCGCCGACGGAGTCTCGAAAAGTGAACAAAGGGATTTGGTGTTCGCTCATAAAGATCTTTAGATTTGCCCTCACCGTACGAAATCACGTCCACAAATTCAAGGTCGCTTCGCGCGTGTGGAGCGGGCTATGCTCGGAATTTCTTTGAAGGTTAAAATCAGGAATGAAGTTATCCGGGATATAACTGGAGTTACCGACCAGAGTAAGCAAGCAGAAGTCACAGTGGGCTGGCCTTTGTCGTAGGACCGATGGCCGGTGGAGCAACCGAGTCCTGGAGAGGAGGCCGCGTATCGGCAAGCGCACTGTGGGAGCCAGCCCAGCTAGATAGGCCAACGGCCTTAAATATATGGCTGCGGACACACTGGATGCGGAAGGTGGAGGACAGGGTGTTGTGGCGCAGCCTGGGAGAGGTCTGTGTCAAGCAGTGGATTGCGATAAGCTGAGTTAGCTGACTATGGGCTGAATGTTCAATCATGTGATTACTTCATTCGAGGAATAATTTTTAAATTTTGACGGTTATTTCTTACAAAAACTGTCAAACATCAATTTTATTCCTCGAATAAAAGTTATCTGGTGATGGAAAAATCAGCCCTAAGTCGCATGAAAAAGTGTTCGCCCGGCTTTTGTTTTGTCACGGTGGACAAACGATTGCCGTCATCGGGACGTTATGTTCGGTTTGAATAATGTCATTTCTCGATGACGTCTCGGTGATGGCCGCGGTGGACAAGCGCCTTTAACTAATCTGCAATCCATAGCTTGAATATTAGACAAGTTATTAAACTTCAGGTAGGTAATAACTTGAGTGCAGGATATGTTAGTACTAGGACCACACCTGTTCCGTTTTGCATACACCTTTAATGTAATTAAATCTCAGTTCGTATCTGATCGAAGTTCATATGGCACTAACCGTGTGGCGCAGTTAAAAGCAAAATTGGGTCTGAATTTGTGTTGAAGGACATTCATTCTATCAGGTTTACTTTTTTATTCATTTATTTTTATTCGTGAGGAAACCGGCATGTCCTAGAACCAAAAATTCGACATAGAACCAAAACCATGTGACATTTACCAACCCGCACTGGGCCGCGTGGTGGATTAAGGCCCACTTCCTCGGAGAGGAGGCCTGTGTCCCAGCAGTGGGAACTTTATAGGTTGATAATGATGATTAGGACTCATATAGGCGAAATATTTCAAGACACAGGTTTATAAGTAAACGTACCACATTTATTAAAAACGTCACGAATTCGTGGTACCTGCAAAAGCTTAAGGTTTCCTAATGCTATTGCGTTTGTACCTACTATAGGGAAGTACTTAATTATTTCACTTCGTGATAAACACGTTTAATATCGAAAGTAGGTAAGACATTATAAGGTCAATTCAATTCAATTCAATTCAAATTCAAATTCAAAGCATTTATTTCAATTAGACCTTGTACAGGCACTTTTGAATTGTCAAAATTAAATAGTCTGTCAGTTAGTCCGCAAGTTGAAGCTAGTTGCCCATTCCAAAACGTAGATCTCTATGGAGAAGAACGGGCAAGAAACTCCATGGACACTCTTTTAAATCAAGATATTACAAAATCCTGGGTACATTATTCTTGTTGCTTCTATATGTGAGAACAATGTAAAAAAAAAAAGACAAAGAAGAAATAATTAATTAAATAAGGTGTGTCTCTAGTACCTACCTGTGTGCTATAGATAACGTACTATGTGCAAATATTATGTGGATATAACCATAATATTTAATAATATCTAAAGACACTACATATCAAGTACAACATCGAAAGTTTTCATTGTATGGTGTGTCTCCCGTCGCGTATATGTATATACTAAGTTCAAATATTATAAGGATATAATCATAATATTTAATAATATCTAAAGAAACTACATTTCAAGTAAAACATCGAAAGTTTTCATTGTAACGTGTGTCTCCTGCGTAATGTGCTATACTAAGTTCAAATATTATGAGGATTAATCATAACATTGAACAATATCTGGAGACACTACATTTCAAGTAAAATATCAAAAGTTTTCATTGTATGGTGTGTCTCCCGTCGCGTATATATACTAAGTTCAAATATTATGAGGATATTATCATAATATTTAATAATATCTAGAGACCCGCCTTTTCCGTTATTCAATACTTACCGCGAACATGTTACACATAATAATTATCGCAACTAACCGGATTTTCTTAACATTACCTAACGTTATAATGATCAAAGAAAATAAATCATTTGTCAGTGGATATTGCTTAAAGAGCTTTAATTAACCAAATGATTGGAGCTCTCAGGAAGTTAGTGTTTGTCTGAAATGAAAGTTTAAGTTATAATGGTTGCACGGGTAGGTAACTCATTTCCCGCGTGAAAATATGTTATTAGGTTATTAACACCAACGTAACTGGCTTCTGTAATAAAAATTGATTCGAACTACTGTGAAATACTTCCACTCAATTTGAAGTATCCACTAAGTAGTGGATATCCTCCTGTCCATATACTAATTTATTCGGGGCCGGGGCAACATGTCTTTTTCTTCCATACTTCCCTATTAGTCGTCATCTTATTAGTCACCCCCTTTCTAGCCATAGATATCATCTTACACTCAGTCTATCCATCGTTTAATATGTCTTCACCTTGACACTATATCTTGTCCGGTCGAATTCGATCGATTCGATTATCGCTCATCGCCATCGCTTTTACGATTTTAATTGTTTGTCATAGTTTTCTATTAGTCGTCATCTCGGTAGTCACCATTTTAACGATCAAAAGTGCCTTTTATGAGCTTACTAGCTGCGCCCCGCGGTTTCACCCGCATAAGTTTCGATCCAGGGTGCCATCTACCTCCATACCAAATTTTATTAAAATTGGTCCTGCCGTTTGAGCATAACAAACATATAAACACACACACTCACAAACTTTCGCCTTTATAATATCAGTGTGATTATAAAGGGTGAATTTTTAAGAGGGGGTAGTATGGACGGGGTAGTACGGGGTACCTTAGTGATATTTATTGTCAATACTTGAAAAGCAGATTCAAAGTTTACCCTAGCAACACTTGACAGTTGTCAAACAACGACGCCATAGAAAAGTAACGAAGTTGAGGGCCACCAAATTTTTAAAAACTGTTGTGCCAGCGACACGATGAAGAAGATGTCCTTTAGTAGCTCTGTCGGCCTCAACACTTCTTCTTCACTTCGGCCCAAACATATAAACACACACACACTCACAAACTTTCGCCTTTATAAAATTAGTGTGATTTGACTTTGACAACCACTTTTTAGCCACATCGTCTTTCACACAGTCCATCCATCGACATTCATACTCAAAAGTTTCCTCACGAGATTTTCTTCATTCCTCTGCATCACATGCCCATACCATGACAACCGATTTCCACACAGCTTTTCAGTCACTTTTCAGTTATTCGCTACTGTATAAACGTAGGCTTTTCTAAGTTAAATAACACTACAACACTCGATCCTACAGTTTGCTCTCCCCCCCCCATCCCTGTTTTCTTTCTGGTTAATGACCATAAAGCAATAACTTTTTTTTACAAAATAATAAATATTAACTACTTGTATGTCCATAAGTTTCTGTTTGATGATGCATTATTTTTATAAGTACTAGAACCCTCAAAAAATGCCGATTTAAACCGCTGTCAACCTGTCAACAGAGGCCTAGTGTACAAATTTGACAACTATTAATGAAAAAAGAAAAACATAAGGACACAGTATATATCCTTCTTATTCAGTTTATGATATATCTTTTAAATTTGTCCAATATTGGAGGAGGAAATAGGCGAGAGTCAAACCTCGAATTAAGACTTTTTTACTTAGGCTTTTTCAAAAGTCTCTCCGACCGCATTTCCTCTTAAGTTACTAGAATCACGAATCGATAAAAACAGGTTTCAATCAGGAAACATTACTAGCATACTAATTTCCTGCGTTATTTATGTCAATTTAAGTTTGTACATATCGTGTATGTGTACTATGTAGGTGTAATAAATTTTATACTCCTTGTCCTAATCACAATCTTAATGGTACATAACCCAATTTGGTGAGAGAAAAAATATAATGCAGTAGTTAACCTTCAAAGTCACGGTTGAATAGATTTATCTCGAGATTGTCACAGAATTTGTGTCTTAGCCACTTGAAAACGAAACGACGTCCGCACGTGTTTTTTTTTCCAAAGCTCGATCATAAAATGTGGATAAGACAGGGATTAAAACAGAAGATGATCCAGGAGGGGATCGAGGTGGGGGGGGGGGGGTGGAGGCGGGGTTCAGGGGATCAGATCGGAATAACTCTAAATTTCGGCATAGGGTAAAGTGTCTTACTTTTGATGGAACAGTAGTAGAGGAAGACCGTCCTGCCATCATCATCATCATCATCTGCCTAGCCTTTTCCCAACTATGTTGGGGTCGGCTTCCAGTTTAACCAGATGCAGCTGAATACCAGTATTTTACATGGAGCGACTGCCTATCTGACCTCCACTACCCAGTTACTAGGTAAGACGATACCCCTTGGTAAGACTGGTTGTCAGACTGTCGCGCTATGACCACCCGTGTAACCAGCCGGGATCAACGGCTCAACGTGCTTTCCGAGGCACGGAGGGGTCTTGGTATGTGAAGATGGTGACCCATCCACGGACCAACCGCGGCAAGCGTAGCTTAACCTGTTATTACTTAGCCACGAGCCCCTCATTGTCGCTCCTAAGTAACATATTATTTACAAATAATTCTTTAATATCTCTTAACCCTTAGTCTGCCGGAACGTAGATCTACCCGAGACACAATGGCTTTTTAATTGTGTCTGTAATTAAGGCACACAAGCGGTTAAAAGAGTTACCCAAACAAGCTCACAGACAGAATCCAGTTGCTACATCAAATGAATCTCTCTAATCTGGATCTGCGGAGGCCATTCGTTCGGTTGTTGAAGCGGGCAGTGCTAACAATGGCGAGTCCTTCACGGTGCGGGCTTGTTTTCAAAGGCGGTATTCAAACCATTACTCTTTATTATTCACGCTATCTACCGAGGAAGTCTGAGAGCTTTTAATAGAACAATTGTCTCAGAAGCGGGTGTAGGTATTTTGAAATTGTACAACTTACAAGGTGATTCGATGTCTAGGAATGGAAGTGAAAGATGTTGGATGAGCCTTTCAAACGCCTTTTCAAACTAGGCTTAGAATCAGCACTTTTTGAGCGTCAAAATTATATACAACAGTCCCTCTAAATGCCCGCCCTTTACCTACTACTTTCTAGTGCTTTAGCTAGGAAAAAGAGGTGGCGTAATCAACTTCGCAGTGACGAATCTCATCTCACTAATATTATAAAGGCGAAAGTTTGTGAGTGTGTGTGTGTTTATATGTTTGTTGCTTCTTCACGCTCAAACGGCTGGACCAATTTTGATAAAATTTTGTACGGAGGTAGCTGACACCCCGGATTAACATATAGGCTACTTTTTATCCCGATATTCCCACGGGATCGACATTGACGCGGGTGAAACCGCGGGGCGCAGCTAGTAATTTTCATAAGCCTGATTACACTGTCTGCGGTGCTATTCTGTAAAAATCTCACCGTGAAAACTTAGGTGAAGTGAGCGTGGAGTGAGCTGTCAATAGTGTCAATTCCTAGCAAAAACAAACTCACTTCACCTAAGTTTTCACGGTGACATTTTTACAGAATCGACCGGCTGTTGTTTAGGGGGTCACCGTTCTACAGACTTCTGCTTTCATTGAGGATGTATGCCCAAAGTATTTGCTAGTTATGTCATGTCATACTATTAGTTATTCTGTGGTTATGCTCGGAACAATAAACAAAGTGAATGACAAACATTAGGCAACATGGTCTCTTAAGATTTCGTCCACATCCTGTGTCTTAAAGTATATATTAAGTCAGCAGGGGAACTAAAGAAAATTATAGAGTGTTGCTGTTTGTAATTCTCGCCTTGCGTTCGTATGAGTCAACCTCGAGTAATTGTTTCGTATGGAGTTGGATAGTATGGGAGAATGGCCTTGTAATAGTCCCTGGGTTATATGTTGTACGTGCTAGTCATTTGTAGCTTTCATTTGGACGCCATGCCGATGGTCCAAAGCGATCAACTCCTAAAATGTACTCTAGAGGGATGAAGGGAAACAGGGAACAGATTTTTCCACCCGTACGCAAAATACGCGCCTTCACGTGGAGTTGCGGACACCAGCCCGTATCACCTATGAAGAACAGGATGTAAAATTCACTCATACTCTATAGAAAAGGGAGGATCCTCCGACCAGACGGGTGGTGTGTCTGGTGAGCTACCGCCCGATGATTGATGACAGGATGTTGTATACCTATATGCTAAATGCGCGGTAAACTCTGCTTGCGCGATGCAGGATTTTACGTGACGTCAGTATGGTGCATAGTTCGCATGTGGCGATGTAGATGGCGCCACACTACTATGTCGCTAAACCGCCTTTGAATTCATCTACCAAACCAAAGTTTATAGTTGTTTAAGCTTCGTAGACGCTTTTTTTCTGTAATACCAATTTAAACGTTCATCATCATCAACTTCCTCCTCTAGTCCCATGTTATTTGGGATCGGCGCAACACGTTTTCCAGCTCCATCATTTTTACATCGTTCTCACAAATAAAATCAAATTTAACATTAATTATGTAACTAATATTTTGTAGCAATTTAATTTAAAGGAGTGTCCATGGAGTTTCTTGTCCGTTCTTCTCCATAGGATCCTACTGCACTTTATAATACAATGCGGCTACATACAAGCTTCATCTTTTTGAATGACTGACTCCATTGAAAATTCAAAAGTGCCCTGTAAATGGTTTAATTAAAATAAATGATTTGAGTTTGAGCAAGTGTCTGTGTCTATCTACGAAAGCTCTCATTATACATTTACAATTAATAATTATCATCATCATCATTTCAGTCAAAAAACGTCCACTGCTGGACACAGGCCTCCCCCAAGCACTTCCACTTCGACCGGCTCTGAGTTTCTCGCATCCAACTGGTTCCTGCGGCTTTCATAAGGTCGTCGGGCCACCTTGTGGGAGGCTTTCCAACGCTACATCTTCCGGTACGCGGTCACCACTCCAGAACCTTTCGGCCTCGTCGGCCATCTGTTCTGCGAGCAATATGCCCTGCCCACTGCCACTTAAGTTTGGCAATTCTTCGGGCTATGTAGGTTACCTTGGTGCTCCATAATATATAACATGATAACTTTAATAATTATATACCTAACTACATAAGAACTACAATAGTGTCGTTATATTTTCAACACTGGGTCGGTGCGGCCGACTTTCGATGTTATAAATATGCAACAGATTTACTGTGAGGGATGCATTATTAATATGGTTCAAATGTTCAAGTGTTTATTCATTCGCGATATCTCCCTATTATTTTATTACATTTGAAACGACGGATTCCTATTGGCATAAAGGTAATCCTCTTGTGTAATTAACGTTAGCACAAGTTTTCGGAAGGCCAGGATCAGTGAGATTATGTTGGTTATTTATGATGCATGATCAATGAGACAGCTTTTGAAGATACAAACACTTGCTCAAACTCAAACTCAAACCAACTATTTCACAGGCACTTTTGATTTGTCAAAGGAGTCGGTCATTCAGAAAGATGAAGCTAGTTGCCCATTCCAAAGCGTAGTTGTTCCTATGGAGAAGAACGGGCAAGAAACACGATGGACACTCTTTTAAATTATATTGTTACAAAATATTAATTACATAATTATCGTTGAATTTATATTTATAGGTAGGTATGTGAGAACGTTCAAAATAAAAATAGTCTACCAAGCTTCAAAGACAAGCCTTGGTTTGGCAGATAAATATTTCAACCGTTAATAAAGAAGCTTTTTAGTAAAATTGTTAAATATTGGATTCAAATGAGAGTAATTTTTAATGTGCATATTATGAGGGTCACATGGTTAAAGAATAACAGCTGCACAGGTCGATCGATCAGGTTAAGCTACGCTGGCCGCGGTTGGTCTGTGGATGGGTGACCATTTTTACATACCGAGACCCCTCCGTGCCTCGGAAAGCACGTTAATCCGTTGGTCCAAGCTGTTATTTGTGGATCTTTGAAAGTCGTTACGGGTAGTCAGAAGCCCGAAAGTCTGACAACCAGTCTTACCAAGGGGTTTCGTATTACCCAGTAACTGGGTTGTGGAGGGCAGTCGCTCCATGTTAAATACTGGTATTCAGCTGCATCCGGTTAGACTGGAAGCTGACCCCAACATAGTTAGGAAAATGCTAGGCAGATGAAGATATATGAGGGTCACGGTTTCGCTTACAAAATCCTTGATACGCGAGCTTTAAGATTCACGCAACGCTTACGCGGCGCGTAATTAATATGCGCTTTGCATTTTGGCGTGGGCTGATCTTGACAGAATGTAGGTATTCAGTAGGTGCTTACATTTGCCTTGTTGATTAAACCAATTAATGAGATGCATCTGATTACTTGTACAGGTTTACTAATTCCTGTCGGCAAGGCTTGTGGGTAACAATCGTCACCTTATCATTCAAGTCGTAATGTCGAAGGATGCCGACTAAAGTTTAATTACACACATCAAAAGTGTCTAGGGATCAACATATATTTTTGCAATAACTTTTCTCCTGATTGATATTAATTAAAATTTTCTTTAAGGATTCATCAAATAAAGTGTTTTCGTTTGTCACAGTAACGATAAACCAAGTCACCTTTGCATTAATAAAGAAATTTGCCATTTTCCTAATAAAGGGATTTTTGACATTTGAACCACTAACACAAAAGTTCGAAAAAAAGACTGAAATAACAGTTTTCTTTAAAATTTTATTGGGTAACTTAAACAATTAATAATCCGTGTTTCTACCGCGAACACTAACAACACAAGAACATCGGTTTGGCATACTCAAAATGAGTTCATCCAAATCACGCTGTGGAATGGCCGCCCATGTTCGTTGCAACAACAAAAAAAGGTCTTCTTGCGACTGGATACCCTCCATATTCGGCAGAGCTCTTCTCTGTAGCATATCCCATGCATGCTCAATCGGGTTCAAGTCTGGCGACTGAGCAGGCCAGGGCAGGACATTGATGTTAGCTGCGGCGAGAGTCTGTCTTACAACTCTTGCGGTGTGCGGTCGTGCATTATCATGCATTAACTGAAATAAGGGACCGATTTGCACTTGTAGAGGAACGATGACGTCTGATACAATCGTCTCAGCATAAATTTGAGCGTTGAGGTTGCCTCTGATCCAAATCAACTCAGTTCTTCCGCCGATCCAAATACCCGCCCATACCATGATGGTTCCACCACTATAAGGATGGACTTCCTGGCAGGATTTTAATCGCTGTTGGCGTCCAGGGGTTCTCCAGTGTCGTATACGTCTTGTATCCGGTCTCATACCAAAACGAGACTCATCAGAAAAGCACACGAAACGCCATTGTTCTTCTGCCCAATTTCTGTGTTCAAGAGCCCATTGATATCGAATCCTACGATTGTGCATTGCTATAGGTGGTACCCGTAGCGGTCTTCGGGAATGAAGGTTCACTTCATGCAAGCGGTTTCTGACTGTTTGGTCGCTAATTAAGTTCCCTGAAGAGTGATGAAGCCTCACGGCTAACATCTTGGCGGTTATTGTTGGAGCTCTTCGAGTTAAGATTTGAATGTATCGGTCTTGTCTCCGTGTGGTGCAGCGATACCGTCCTCCATGGCGCTCAGCCACGGTACCAGTGTTTCGGTAACGTGTCCAAAGTCGACTGATAACACTCTGACTTGTATTCAGAGCTAAAGCCACAGTACGTTGCCGGGAACCAGCTTCTATCATTCCCACGGCTCTGAGCATTTCTTCCCTGCTTAAATGACGTCGCCGCTCCATAATAACGTTGGTTTTAATCAGTAGTAGGGAAACAGTAGCACTAATAATGTCTTCAATGCGTTGTATGTTTTTATAGGGAAAATATTGACAGCTGATTTTCATCTTTTACTCGAATTTGATTCACAGTTCCTGATTCAAATTATGAAATGCACCAAAAAGGATCCATATAAATTTATAAAATCATAAATTTATTACAAAGCCACATCTCAATCTCAAGAAATCCGCATAAAAATGCTTGATCCCTAGACACTTTTGATGTGTGTAGTAATTTCTATTCGTTGCTTAACGTCCTTTATTGTTATTCAAGGACGGAGCTTCTTGCCGCAGGAGACGCCCTGGGCGTCGGGAATCGATAGCCGATTTCCGGCCACCGTAGGCGCGGGCTTGCGGACGGCGAGCTGCCCATTGCTCGCCGTAAGTACCAGGCCCGGGTCGACGGCGCGTTGTGTTCCACGCGCGCCTCAAAGAGATGTCAGCACTAACTGACGGGGTTCGCTAGGGCCGATGGCGGCCAGGGTCGCGGGTTGTTCGAAAGAGGTACCGTAGCCCCGCACAGGCAACTGAAGGAACACGGGTGGGTTTAGTCTGTAAGAGTCTGACACTCCCTTCCGCTCCGTCCAGATCGGGAGGTTTGTCAATCAATCATTTGATGATTTACCACCCAAAAAAAAAAGGACGGAGCTTCTTTCAATTGGAGGCTCAGAGAGATTTTGGATCAGAATAGATTGAAAAGAATACTCATAGTGCGCTTCTATAATTTCTAAGGTGACGATATTATTACCGTCAACATTATTTGTGAGTGGAGACGCCGGGATGCCGGGAGGCCCTATAAAGAACATATATCTATAATAGCAGCGCCCCGCGGTTTCACTCGCGTAAGTTTCGATCCCGTGGGAATATCGGGATAAAAACTATCCTATGTCCTTTCCGAGTGTACTACGTGAGCTCAACAAATGGAGGTGCGAATAACACTTGTGCGACAAAACTGTACTGCGACTCACCATGGTTCGAATGCACGCTTGTGCAACACACTGAATCCCGGGACTCAAAACTATCTCTATACCAAATTTCATCTAAATCGGTACAGCGGTTTAAGCGTGAAGAGGTAACATACAGACACACTTTCGCATTTATAATATTAGTACCTATGGATGTAATTTTTTGTCGCCTAAAAAACGTCGTACACGCCGCGTAATGAGGGATTTTCTTTTTCTTTTTTTTTAACGCTTCCCTAGTCGCTGGATAGATGGCGCTGAACTTGGTAAGTTACTGTAAGGAACGGAAGTCACATAATTTTTTTATTAATTCACTTGGATGTAATTTTGAGATCGTAAAACGAAACTGTCACTCAACGAGCGTTTAAGACGTGACGCAATGTTTTTTTTTTCCAAGCGTTTTGACTTTGGCATCTAGTAACGTAGTCAGTTCAACGCCATCTTCAGGGTTCTTGGGAACTATTTATTTTTTTTAATACTGAAAAGAAAAACCTCTCATTGATAAGCGCTTTGCATCTTGCACGTTTTTAATGTTTTTATAATATTTCTAACATGACGATAATATTATCGCGGATGTCCACGTCTATGTTCACAGAATGTATGGAAATAGGAGCACGTTATAATGTTGTCGTGGACGGAAATTAAAAAGCATCTTCATAATCCATACATTTGATTTCCCTGTGTTATCCGTGATGCCGTTAGGCCCGGCGCCCACTATCGGCATCGGCACGGCTGAGGATTTTAGGTGATAAAAAGCATTATACATTAACTTCATGGCAATAAAGTAGAAATTTCCATGATATATGATCGTAGTAACAAAAATACAGCTTCGGTATGCTTGAGGCTACTGCATCGGCAGCTTTGAGGCTGCTTCGGGATACTTCGGGATCCTTCGGTACGCCGTCGCCCGCCGCGCCGCCGGCGCCGAGGCAACACTTGAGGACGGTGCGGCATGCTTAAGGACGCCTCGTCATCCCTAAGAACGTTGCAGCATGCTAAGACGTAGTTTCCGACAGTGCGCACTTGCATGTAGGAATGCCGTAGGATCCCTTTTCTTGCCGATGCCGATAATGAGCGCCGGGCCTTAGACGTTCACAATAATATCATCACGTTTCAATTGATAATTGAAGGTATACTTACGCAGAAAAGGATATACCAACGCCTTATTAAATAAAGATTACCACCTTATTAAATACATTAGAGTATATTAGTGTCACAATTAAGAGCAATAAACACGTCTAGTTCCGTTCGACTCCCGGTCGAATATGTTACAATTATTGTGCCAATCAGCGCGTGCGCTGAACCGTGTGAAAGCCAATGTTGCCACAAATAGGAAAACGACGATCGACAGTTTATGCACTGGCAATATCCTTCGATGAGGGAAGTCTAGTTAATTCAACGTTCGATAAATTTAATTTTAATTCGATTACTTATAGAGATTAGAATCGTACTACATCGATCGATTTGTTTTGTTGATCGTTGTAGAACATGTTTAGATACGCAGCTGTATAACTGTACCGTCTGGGGCCCGTGGCAAATTCAAGGGATTCCCTCCTTAATGTCAAGAAGCTCAACCAACATTATAGTTTTTTTAGGGTTCCGTAGTTCCTACTAGGAACCCTTATAGTTTCGTCATGTCCGTCTGTCTGTCTGTATGTCTGTCCGAGGTTTTGCTAAGAGACCGTTAGTGCTAGAAAGCTGTAATTTTGTCTACTACAAAATTATGCCGATAAAGTCGTAAAATAAAAATTTGGAAAATATTTTTTTTTAGGGTAGCTCCCATACATGTGAAGTGGGGATGAATATTTTTTTCGTGATCTACCCCATCGTGTGGGGTATCGTTGAATAGGTCTACTAAAATGACTTGGGGGTTGCTAAAATTATTTTTCGATTTAATGCTCCATTTACGAAATATTAAACTTTAAAGTGCAAATTTTTGTTCCAGTAGGGCGTCCCTCCCCCTCTAAAAGCTTAACTGCGAGCTTAAAAAAATCTGGAATAATTCACGATGATAGTGCAATTCTCATGAATTGCACTAAAACCTCATACTTTAAGGCGAAAGCGCCAGGGTAGCCCGCGAAATTCAATTTTCTTTACGTTTTTTGCAATTTGCTGGTCAGTATTAAGTTGAACGTTGATTAAAATATGATTCGCGGCCGTAACAAATATGTATTTACATAATTATAATCATTAAAGTCATCAACACAACTCTCTAAGACCAAGTAATCCCCAAGAATGACTATTTCATGAAATCTTGACGTTTGGGGATTATACTAACTTAACAAGTTGTATTACTGATTGTAATGATTATAATTCTGTAAATACATATTTGTTACGACCGCGAATCATATTTTAATCAACGTACAACTTAATACTGACCAGCAAATTGCAAAAAACGTAAGAAAATTTGAATTTCGCGGGCTACCTTAGCGCTTCCCCCTTAAAGGAAAAGTATAGCGGTTAAGATAACTATATTAGTTTTTTTTTATTAGCACTTCTCCCACGACTTCTTCCGTACATTTCATATTTTCCCCTACAAAATTTAACACCTGACTGCTTCTGTCCTTATGTTAGGATCCTCCTGTGCTCATGGGCCGGGGCCCCCTCTGGCTAGGGGCCCGTGGCATTTTGCTCCAATGCCACCCTATACTTAGTTACGCCACTGTAAATATGGTAAATAAAATTGTTTAATTGTTGAATGACTTGCTGCTTATGTTTGATGACCTTATTGGTGATGTAGGTACTTCAGAAAAGTCAGGTTCGTAGTATTCGCCACCGGCATGCGTGTTTGACCTGGAGGCCTAAAAAGGCCACTTTGGCAGAATCATAAAAGGATAACATTATGAATCATAATGGACAGTTAACTGTTGAGTTAATCGTATCAAATCCCATTGGTGAAGGATTTTTCAGATATTTTTTTTTTAGTCTGTGCTAAAATACCAATCAATCCAATCCAAATCTCTTTGTTATAGATACCTACGTACCTAGTGCAGCGAAAAAAAGAAAAACACGGACTGTCTTCGCCATATTATGATTCATAATGTTATCCTTTTATGATTCTGCCAAAGAGGCCTTTTTCGGCCCCCAGATGTATGAACGTAAACGAGGCAAAAGGATCTTAGCAAGTGGCATTCTGTAGTTTCACCCCATGGATAGAACTTTTGAAGAAACGATTCAACTGTCTTAGATCCCGCGACAAAATTAATTAGAAAAGAACAGCGGGGGAGTAAAAAAACGATAATTTCCACTAATCAACAAACATATTCTAAATAAAAAGCTGTCAGGCTTGTATACCTATTTAAAGTGGAAGCTAAAGGAATTTCTAACTGATACAGTGTATTACAGTGTGAAGGAATATCTAAAAGGGAATACTTATGGCCAATAATTAATAATCATATTCACAATCATAGAAATGACGTGTGAAACTCTCAACCATAATTTTTACTGTGACTTTATTTATTTAGTCACTATTTACTTTGACATTTATTTAATTACATATTGACTAAATACTCCTTGACATTGAAAATACGGTTAAAACGATTTTCCAATTTCATAATTATGTAATAGTATTTTGAAAGTAGATTGTAATTTATGTGTAAATTTCGCATGCTCATGTGACGGCAGAGCATGGAGAATATTATCAAAACATTGTGTAACACCTATACTCCTACCCATGTGGGCAAAAATAAATGATTTGATTTGATATTTGCAACGGTAGATCTCAAGAATGTGCCAAAAAATGTTCTTACATAGTGCACGCAATTTCACTTTTTCGCCACATAGGTAGATAGTAATCATAATAGTTTATTTGTAGTTTGGACCCTGTTCCTAATGCCGATGGGCCACCACTAATATTAGGTATATAGGCGAAAGTTTGTGTGTGTGTGTTTATATGTTTGTTACCTCTTCACGCTCAAACGACTGGACCAATTTTGATAAAATTTTGTATGGAGGTAGCTGACACCCTGAATTAACATATAGGCTATTTTTATCCCGATATTTCTACGGGATTGAGATTTACGCGGGTGAAACCGCGGGGCACAGCTATTTTTTTTTATAATTTTGAGTTTTTTTTTCTATGAGTACCTAAAAATATTTTACTGAACAATATGATGCAAAAGAAATGAATTTAATTATCTTTTGTTAATAATATACTAACTTAAGGTACATTATTTCAGTTTTCAACGCACATTTTCGTAACAAAAACAGCATCGAGTTAAAAATAAATTACTCAACAAATAAAACGGTAAACTCAAAAAAAAAGCAATAAACAGCTATTACATCTAAGTTTGCGTAATCCAATAATTAGTATGACGACACAAAACAAAAGATAACGTAAACGCATCGGTTAACGTTACGCGAGAAGAAAGTCGTCGACCGCGTTACCTCGACGGGTTTTCGGCGAAAGTTGAAAAATAAACGAAAAAAATAAATAAACGAAACGCGGAATTTCGGTAATAGTGAGTAACGAATTGTCGTCGCTTGGGAGCTATTGTTTTTGTGCTGTTGTAATAGTTTCCGTTTGGAACAATATTGAGATTTGGTTCAAATTCACGAATTTTTTCAGTTAGCATTTTCTAAAATATCATTCTTTCTAGTTTATTGCAGCAGTGACCCAGCAGTGACCCAGCAGGGACCCGCGTGGTGGATTACCATATCTGAGGATTTTTAAACTCTTCTCAGGATTACGGCCGGATTTTGTAAAACTCAGGATTTTCAGAATTTTTAATAAAATAGAGTAGAATTTTTATTAGATCTTTTTATATAAAGGTACAAAAAAGAAAAAAATTCTTTACACAAATAGTGATTAATTAAAAAAACAACTTTGGTCATGTTAATTGCACAAATAAAACAACACTTATTTATTGCACAAAATTATGAATAGTAATATTATGTCTTTTTAAATTTATTCTACATTACGTTTGAGAAAAAAATCTGATATTGCGACAAATTCTCGGGATTTTTTAAGGAAATCAGGCTTTTTCTCCGGGCTTTTAAATTTTTCATCTGGTAACCCTACCCGCGTGGTGGATTACGCTCCACTCTCTCTATCATAGAGGAGGCCTGTGTCTCATTAGTGCCAGTGGGAACATTATAGGCTGATTGTGCTTATACTAGTTTATTTCACTAATTAATTTGTCTTGGGCTAACTGGGATAATGACACTATATTTTTCTGATCCCCTGAACCCCCCCTCCACCCCCCCTTTCGATCCCCTGCTTGTTCGTCTTCTGTTTTAATCTCTGTCTTATCCACTATAAGCTTTCTCATTCCGGTTTGATCCGCTTTTTCTTATGTTTTTGATCCTGAAGGATCTTCAGCAACAAAATTAAGTACAGGGTTTTAAAGCACAAAAAAAATGCATTAGGTCCATGTTCAGACTAGAAACCACTCAGAGTTGTAGGCCTTATTTCGAAAAATATAATATTTTGACATTACCATCCATTTATATAGGTAATAAATACAATGTTTGTAAGGTCCAATCCTGATCTGTTTTCTCGCATGGCGGAGGTGTTTCCACACAGTAGACGTGACAACACTCAGGTTTGCGCACAAGGCAGAAATACTCTTATGCGAAAGAGTGTCTTTTGCATGGCTCCAATAATCTATAATGAATTGCCGAAAAGTTGGAAGCTTTTAGGTGACATGCAGTATAAATTGAAAGTTAAAACATTCTTTTCTGCTTACCTCCTCACGCTGTCAGTTCAAACAATAGCTGGCAAGAATTTATCGAATACACTTTTCTATTTCTCTCAAACACCAATAAAATCAAATTCCTAAATTGCCCCGTAACTATTCGTATTACTTTCTTCGTTTACAAATGTAAAATCATTAAATTTTTTTTCATTAAAATTATTGATTTCTTTTCGACACAAAATGGTTAAATCGATACGAGTCACAATGTAACAATGTTCCCGGATTTAATAAACGGCTCCGTGTATAGCAAGTCAGATGAAATAGTTATGACGTGATTAAGTGAAATTGTTCCGATCGGTCTAGATAGTGCGCGGAAAAGCGCCTGCGCCGGTCGACGTCCCCGTGGCATTCTCACACGGTGCCCGCTGTCACACGGCTTACGGCACGGCAACACAATAACATAAAACGACACAATAACTTACATCACGCAGATAATAACGGTAACACAATATTTACTCATAATCAATCGTTAGGTGGAGATAAACAAGGCTTTTGCCGTCTTATTACAAACCGAGATCTAATTTTAGACCCAGCCTAAACCTTCGAGCCAGTTACTCTATTTTGAACTTTATTCCGACAAACGTAAATTTCTTAATGCAAAATTGACAACTTAGACTCGGGTTTAACGTCAGTTTTTTTACTAAGAACTTTAGCTTCGTCGGATTATAGTTCGAAATTTAAAAATGGCTGGATGGTTTAAACCTGGGTCTAAAGATAAATCTTGTTTTGTAATAAGGCCGGGATATGTGGGATACATAATTTTAACTACTAAATTGAGCAGCAGATAACATTATCATCTGCTGCAACTCGCACTGACAGCTTTCGTGCCATAGGTACTTCCATCAGTATGGCACAAAAGCTGTTAGTGTAAAAATTGTTATGGAATATTGACACTGACAACTCTTGAACGCGGTTTATAATTGCTGATCCCGTTCGGTTCATTGGTGAAATTCGCCATTAGGTGTTCAGCCAAACTTAGCTGTGACCATGAACAGAATAATGGAATACTTATTTGACAGTGTCAATAATATTTTTTTACACCATGCTATGATTATCCTAGTTTGATGCAATACACGACACAATGGTAACCGAAGACAAGCACTTTACTAAGCTAACCCTCATCAGCTGACACAAGCATTTAGCACTTCTCTTTCGCCACAAACCGTTACAAAGTTATCACACTAATATTATAAAGGCGAAAGTTTTTTTGTGTGTGTGTGTTTATATGTTTGTTACTTCTTCACGCTCAAACGGCTGGACCAATTTTGATAACATTTATTGTATGGTGGTAGCTGACACCCTGGATTAATATATTGGCTACTTTTTATCCCGATATTACCACAGGACCGACATTTACGCGGGTGAAACCGCGGGGCGCCGCTAGTAACCTATAAGGTATGTTGGGATCTTACCCCAACATACCTTATAGGTTACCCCGTTACTGGGGTAAGACCGTAGGAATGTAATTCTTTGCCAGCAAAAGTAAATTTTGCTCTGATCTTCGTCGTAGCAGAATAAAAATAATGATGGAGAACACCAATGTTTATTACTGCATTAAAAACATTGCCACATTATTTTTAGTCTTATACCAGTGCCGATCTTACCCCAACATACTTTAATTAGCCGTCATAATCCAGCAATTGCATATCCATTTCCCTCCGAAACTATTCAAATCAGATGTTAATTCTCACTAAACTAGCAACGAATGTAAATCGTGTGTGCAATGAAAACTACCGGCCCACTGCGCTAGATGCTCGGCGCGCGAGTCGCACGCGACCGCGCATGCGCGAGCCGATGTATTTACATTTTTACACCATAACTGGTTAATGAGCTTAGAAAGGACTAGTTTATTGGGAAATTGTAGCTATTAGTGTACTGGAGGGCTTATGTAAGTGCCTGTTATAACACCTTCTACAATAATAAGTGGTGTAGAAGAAATAACGTAAATTTTGTCGTGAGGCAAGTTTTGAGTATGAAGACTGTAAGAGTAGAAGAAGACCAAGAAACGATGGACGGACTGTGTGAAAGATAATATGGCGAGAAAGGCGGTGACTACCGAGATGACGACGACGAATAGAGAAGTATGGAAGAAAAAGACACGTTGCACCGACGTCACATAAATTGGGAAAAAGGCAAGAGAATAATGATTAGGGAGGGCTTATGTAAGTCACTCTTATAAAACGTCCTTCGGAAATAAGTGGTGCAAGTAGAAGAAGTTAAAATTGATGATCATGAGTGGAATTCAACCGGTGTATTCTGTAAGAATCGCATAGTGAAAACTTGAGTGAAGTGAGTTGTCAATGGTGTCAATTCCTAGCATCAGGTGGAATGTTAGAAAGAAAGAAAGAAAAGAAAGAAAGTAAAGAAAAATGCGTTTATTGGCATTACAGCAAAATAAATACACCTTAAAACTATAAAAACAGAAAACAAAGATTATAATGCCAAAAGGGCCTCAGCTCAGCATAATGTCAGATGACAACACAAGGTGTACCACCTCACTTCAACTAACACACTTCACCTAAGTATTCACGATGAGATTTTTTACAGAACAGACATATCTGCTGATATAATTTTTCTTAAATTTATTGGTTTTAATAAAGGTGATCTAATTTTAATACTTACAATTTGGAAACGGTCAAATTCAAAATCTGTTAATTTCTTTTTGAAGTCGATTAATTTTTTATTAAAAATTAAATCGCCTTCAAAAAGAAATTAACTCAAAATTATGAAATAACTTTAATTTCGGAAGTCGGTGTCTTGGGATCTGTATTTTAGTTTTAATTTTTTGCCACCGACATGAAATTAAAGTTATTTCATAATTTTGAGTTAATTTCTTTTCGAAATCGTAAGCCAATAAAAAAATGGTCACGATCCGATTAATAGTTTCGGAGAAATGCGTGGACAAACATACATACACCTATAAAATGTTGTATATTTGTTTGAAAGCCCTAATAGATTGTCATATGTTAATATAATGCAGTTCCGATAATATTACATACATACCTGTCGAATTGGTAACCTCCTTTTTTGAAGGCGGTAAAAACACAACAGTTTTTATGCTACTGGATAGACAAGCGGGTAGACCACCCACCAGTAATGTGCATCTGCAAACGCAATGGTGCTAGCATTACGGAGACAAAGCTAAACTATGCAAGTACCCGCAGCAGTTGTGTTCATATACACCGTGTTCTTCACGTTATCCATTAATTTTGTGAAACGTTTATACAGCTTTTACAAATTAAATAATAATAATAATAAAAATCTAACAAAGGAAAAAAAAGGCTTCGTTACGAAGATATTTGTAATTTCATTTAAAGAAATTTAATTGAGCTATGCAGTAAGAAAGGGTCGTAACTTATTTTTGACAAGTTTCAGTCCGTCAAATCATGATAATGAGGCATGCATATCGGGTGATTTAAGTCAAGGTATTTAGTTTTTATGAAAATTAATTAAAAATATAAAATTAGAATTCATTAATGTGTCCATAATTAAAAATGCTTGTTGTATATCGTCCGTTTGTCTCATTTATTTTCCCTCTATTACATCTCTAAACAATTATTCAATTCTATTGACTCCGTTTTCAATTAGTGCGATCACAACAACATCATATCCAATCTCCGCAGGCGTTTTTTTATCGAAATCAAAACGACAATACACAGCCTTACATAACCCGTTAATTGTAACAGGCCAATGGTAGAATGGACCTTAACGAGTGATAAAACTCCGATTAATTAGCAGCCATAGCCGCATCGTTTCCGGATTTCTCTAGTTTAGCATATTGGGCGGCCCAATCTTTGGGTGACAACTTTCATAACGTGAGAAAGTGATGGGCGTTAACGACAGGTTAGTAACTTAGTATGGTGACACCTGCCCACATTGTTATGAAGTTCAGCATTCTTGGGTTACGTCAGCTTCAGTAAAAGTGTCGGATTGGCCCTACAAGGTAACCGAAGATCGGAGATCGGAGACATGGTTATGTCGGCTACTTGACGCGTGTTGACGTATGTAGGTATGGCCAGCGGTGATATTTAACAACATACATCCATAGACATACATCCATACTAATATTATAAATTCAAAAGTAACTCTGTCTGTCTGTCTGTATGTTACTTTTTAATGCCTAAACCACTGAACGGATTTCGATACAATTTGGGAGAGAGATAGATTGCATCCCGGGGAAGGACATAGGATAGTTTTTATCGACATACCTCGCGGGCGGAAGTTAGTACAAGTATAAACTCAAGAACGTGTATAATTATTATTATGTCAACGTAAAAAACCTGTTTAGAATGCTAGAATAATATTCAATGGAAGTCTTGAGACCAGAACCAAAAATTATATTGTCGCATAATTGCCAAAATAAACTGTTTGATCGCAGTGGAAAATACTTTGACTCCCCGAATCAGCTAAATCACATGAGACTAGAAGTTTCAGTAGTCAACAATAATATTAACGATGTAACTAATATTTTGTAACACAGTAATTCCCATGGAGTTTCTTTTCCGTCCTTCTCAAAAGGTACCTACTACGCTTTGAAATGGTTAACAAGCTTCATAATTCTGACTGACCGACTCTTGACAATTCAAAAGTAAATGGTTAAATTTAAATAAATGCCTTGTGTGCTAAATTTTCACAAGGTTCAGCACAATTTGTGTCTGTTCCATCAATTTGTATAGTTACCCCTAATCATTCTACTACAATCTGCGTCTTTATTGTCGAATCTATATTATTTAAACATTATTCGGCAAGTTTCCACTTTCAGCTGTTAGAAACACATTTGCATATTGATGCAATATAGTTTATTCGCGGTTACGGCACACTCCAATACCGATCATAGTTCCGTCCTCAGCCATCCTCATGTCATATGTAGGTAGGTAAAGAAAGGTTATTTGGGGAGGTAGGCAATTTGGTGATAGACTCTTAAAAGTCTTCCAAAACGTTACCTATGCACGCAGTAACGCAGAATGATGCAACCAGTTCACCACAAAGGTGGACAAGACGTAGTGACATGTCATTACGCGACATTACGTGCGTAGGTAATGTTTTGGAAGACTTTTAAGAGGCTATCACCAAATTGCCTCCCTCACCAAATAACCTTTCTTTACCATATGTTACTATAGCTTATCACTATCCACAGTCCGGATTAAGTATCTACCACCAGCTTATCATATTATAGTGTTTTAGCTGAGAAGATGAAGTGACGCAACAAAATCCACAGCAGCACAGCTGTCTGTTAAGTTAGAAAAACTTGATTCTATACTATTAGTATGACTGACTATAGCAAAATAAGCCTATGATGTTCCCACTACTGGGATCTCACTACAGCCGAGCGATTCTGTAAAAATCTTACCGTGAGAACTTAGGTGAAGTGAGCTGTCAGTAGTGTCAATCCCTACTCCAAAGCATCAAGTGGAATGACAGCTCACTTCCCTTAGGTACGGTTTCACGGTGAGATTTTACAGAATAGCACCGCTGGCCTCTTGGTGAGAGGGAATGGGCCGTCATCAAACACGCGGGCTGGTAGATGTAACATCTCTTCGAATTTTTGGTTCTAGGACATGCCGGTTTCGTCTCGATGTTTTTCTTCACCGTTTTGAGAGCAGTGGTGATAAAATTATTTACACGAAGTAAAGCGTCTGCCTGGACGTACAACAGACCTCGCGAGTCGGGTCTTTTCTCTTCGTTTTTTGTGTAAGTCTGTACAAACTTAGAAATGTTGATGGATGTAGAGGAACCCACCACTGCTCCTTATGACTATGTGACAGTATTACTATGAAGTATTGTAATAGTATAATTATTGAACATGGATTTGTCGTGAGATATGTTATCGTAACATTCTCCAGAGGTCGTCTATTCTGGTCTGGTCGCGTTTGATTCCGGAATCCGAGTGCGAAAGTGGAGCTCGCCAGCCGCGACTATATTAATAGGAAATGCCGATGTATTGGAGATTAAGAACAGTGGCTATTCTTCCGTGATGAAAGGAATAATAATTGTGAGAGTTTTCATTGAGTTTATTAACAAATAGATGATAGTTTAACTACAGGACTGGCATATAGCGATATGAATATTTATCTATATATACCAACGATAAAGCGGAAGCCAGATTTTAAAAATTCTTATTGCATTTAACCGGTTGAATACCGTAATTAGAGAAACAATTTAAAGGCCACTGTGTCTCGCGTAGTTCCACGTTCCAGCTCAATTATCGAGGAAGGCTATAGGCTATTTAACGGGACCCTTAGGGGTATAAAGGAGAAAGTCAGAAAAAATTTGGGCGAAAATGAAGTAATAACGCTAGCAGCCGATGCTATGCGACGGGGTGGATCGGGGGACAAAACTGCGGGCAGTTTAGTCAAAATATAGATTCATCTGTGTATTTTGCCCCGGCTCCGTCAGCGTAAAATTACTTGTTTATCATGAAAAAAGTTTACATATAATATTCATGCTGCCTAAGTAATATTTATACCATACACTTTCTACATTTTTATAATATTCAGCAAAATCTCAAATTCCAAGTAAGTACTTTCTCAAAGCTATTTTGTCCATATATAAATTATTGATCTTTTAAAAATTTAACAATCACATTAACATTGTAAATAAATATTAAATTGTCTGACAACTAATGGGTTTCTTCAGATTAGTACAAAAATAAAATAAAAGAGTCGATTTCGCTCATTATCGTTACGATAATGGCAAATAACGATTTCTTATTAGTAGTTATTACTTCAATAGAAAGTCTCGTGTCAGATGAGAGTGTTGGACATGAAGATCTTTGCTTTTCTCTCGACGCCAACACTTCAAGATTTCCGCTTATGGAGTTCTTTGGTAGCTAATAATCACCAATAATGCTAAACTTTCGAACCAACAACCAAGTCTCTACCACCTTGGAAAAAGTGCATACTAAAAAGTGTGTTAAATCTATACTAATCTATATGAATTTTCCAAGTAGGTGTGGATGGCCAAATCCGAAACTATGAGGAATAGCGAAAAGTCCTCAAAGGAGTCGCGGGCTCAATTTTGATGAAAACTAAAACTGCATCATTGGATTTAAAAAAAATCAATATTTCTAGCCAGGAATCCGAAACCTGTTGATTTTGAAAAAAGAACACACAGTGTATTATTACACCATTCGATAGTGTCGCTGAAAGGGATCGAATTCTGGGAAGTAATGACATAATTATGGGAAACTAAAGTATCGGGGGTTACACACACAATGGATACAAGAAAAGAACCTGTTATAAAGATTACTAAGGTGTTATGATGTCCGAAACCAGACGCATTCGTCTTTCGCTGACAGGTTACTTTCTCTCTTACTTCAAGGGCGTAAAGCTGGCTATAAAGCATACGACAACACGCACGTGTATGAGCCCGGCGCAGTCGCAGTCAACTAGGAAAATTTAAAATATTTACCACCACATTTTATTTTGTTTTACTTTATTATTTTTGAGAAAATTACAGCACACTCTACCTAGGTGTAAGTATAGCTGTAAGTAGTTGCCTATTGGTTGGTCAGTATTTTGAGGTGAGTTCTATAGGATAAATACAACTCGTCCTCATTTTGTCGATGATACTTAACTTGTTACCTGCCTTGTTCTTTACCTATCAATACGTCTCCTTCAGTATTGACTTTGACTTTTTGTGAAAGACTACTTTGTTTGAAAGAAAAAAAATGCAGTTGACTAAATAAATAATTGGCCTATTGGTTGGTCAGTATATTGAGGTGAGCTCTAATGGATAAATACAATTAGACCTCATTTTGTCGAACCTGCAAATTAACGTAAGATACTTCTTTACCTACCAACACGTCTCCTCCAGTATTGACTTTGACTTTTTGTCCTAAATATAGCAGAGTCGTTGTAGGCACGTTTTTGAGTGAGATTGTGGAAGACGAGAGTCTTGTCATTGAAAAATAGAATTCAGCAGCTCCTAAACGTAAACGTTAAAGAGAAGGCTACAGGAACCACTACTTAATTTTTTTTTTTACGTTTTTTATAGAAAAGACGGACAAAAATAAATTTGGAAAGAACTTACCTTAATAAAACACCGTCACTTCAATTCCAAATAAAACCTCCTCTATAGTTCGTACACTTGAAAAATCCCAAATAAAAAAAAAATAAAATAAAAAAAAAACAATTCAAAAACCAAACCGGTTCGTTGACTGAATCACATTTTTCGAAATACAAAAATGGTTCAACATCACACTCCGTTAACTAATACTTAACTTTTGGGAAAATAAAAAAGTTTTAAGTTAAGTCTAAGTAAGTATCGTGTTATCACGTCGACCGGCGCGCGAACACTGACTCCAAGTCTCCGTAACTTGAGTGCAACTTTAACTATCACTCGCCAGGGCCGCATTCGTTAACTAATAATTAATGCGTGAATCAGAGCTTTGAAATGGACTTCACAAAATTAGTATCTTGACTAAAGAGCTATTATTAGCGCTCACAGAATGAATTAATTGTTAAATGTGTGTTATTTATCGTGCTCTAGACGTTTGACCAACTTTTACCCCACTTTTATGAGCTGGGGAGTAAAGCAAAACTTTTCTCTTTTGGTAAAATACAATTATATTGACAGGTGGTGATCTTTATGGGTGCTATTAATACTATCCAGATAAAAGACCTACTGGTGAAAGTTCTACGGACATAATTATTTAACGATTTTGTCAAAGGAATGTTTGGATTACTTAGAAGGTCTGTTATAGCAGCTGGTTTCCGGAATTTCCGGAACCTATATATTAAGTTTTTGATCCCGTTTGGTTGAACTAACGATAGTCGTATCATCATGCAATATGAGGAGCAGAACGTAGGAGTTTTTGGCCCGTTCTTCTTTAAAGGAACCTAATATGAGTATGCTTTGGAATGGGTAACTAGCTTCATCTTTCTGACTGACCGACCCTTTGACAAATCAAAAGTGCCTTTAATTGGTTTATTTGAAATAAATGCTTTGAGTTTCATATAGCTTCTTGTCTATTGCCACTTATTTATGAGCGTTACGAGTAGAAAAGGAAGTTAAGAGAAATGCCATTTAAGAGACCTGATGAACGTCTGGGTTTATTTAAAACTAATATTTCTAACTTATATTTCTGAGTTTAGTTTATCGGTGAAGGAAAAACATCGTGAGGAAATCTGGAGTTGTAATTAATATAAATCTGAAATTGCCAAGCAGTCTGCATTGCAGTGGCCCCACTGCAGGTGCAGCAGGTGCTGGTGCAACAGGTGGTGGTTGTTGGTGTGGTCAACAACAACTTTCACTATGGGACCAAACTTGAAATCGCGAAAAAAAATCAGCTGTTCCCTACATTTATGTTCGCAAAACTCGTCAAAATGTAGGGAACAGCTGTTTTTTTTTTTTGATATCAGGTTAGGTCCCTTAGTAAAAGTTGTTCATAATGATGAGTACAATACAATGACCCCTTAAGAGGATAAGGGTCATTATAATTTCACCCTGTATACTTAAGGTAGAGTTTTAATAACAGTTTGAAATCACCAACCCGTCTTGCTTGAGCAAGCGTGGTGATTATTGCTAGTCTGCTAAAATGCCTTTTCTATATGAGGACAGGCCTTTGGGTCAATAATAGGCTGGTACCTACTATTGTTATCCTACTTCCTAATCACACTAATATCACAGTATAAAATATTATAAAGGCGAAAGTTTGTGAGTGTGTGTGTGGGGGTGTGGGGGTGTGTATGTGAGTGTGTGTGTGTGTGTGCGCATGGGTGTGTGTTTATATGTTTGTTACTCTTCACGCTCAAACGGCTGGACCAATTTTATTAAATTTTTGTATGGAGGCAGCTGACACCCTGGATTAACATATAGGCTACTTTTTATCCCGATATTCCCAACACAGGGCGCAGCTAGTAATATTATAAATGTTAAAGTATTTGAAGATGTTTGTTACTCAATCACGCGTAAACCGTTAAACAGATTAGGATGAAAATTGGCACGTAGATAGACCATTTCCTGGATTAACACATAGGCTACTTTTATCCTGATATTCCCACGGGGTTGAAACTTACGCGGGAGAAACCGCGGAGCGCTGCTTGTAACTTATAAATCACTACTGTCCTAATATTTGTTTGTTCCACCGGACGACGTGAATACGTCGGCGCCGGCTGTCGCTGAAAACCAGCGCCTGTCTTGCACAGGGTCGCAGCATAAAGGTACTGACACACATACCTTAATGCTGAGCGATAGCCGTTTTGCGTGGATGTGACGCATGTTTCCCCCAACCCTTTCTTATTTTTTTGTTTTGTACGTCATGTTTACCGCAAATAAACGAAAGAAAGAAATTCTTTCTTTCTTTCTTTACTGCAGTCCGTCCCTGTGACCCGCGCCTATAAGTTATATGATATATTTTTTATTGTCCAATTTATTTGATGTCGGGTAAGTTTTTGTGTTTCCTGTACAAGGGACCGCACCTGGGTGATAGCTGAGCTGAGCAGGTAGCTGAGACAATTGTTTTAAGATTGTGGACGCAATCAATTTACCTACATGTTTAATTAGGATAACGTTGATATTTTTTGTGTTACGTCAATAGTAAAGAAGATAAAATGTACCTATATTATAATGATTATAATTCTGTAAATACATACAGGGTTACTTTTTACAAAAAGTCATCTGTTTCATACAAAACTTCAATACTTACTTGACCAAAATGTATGAAACATCTGATTTTTTTTTCGTGATTTCAGAGTTGGCCCCATAGTGAAAGTTGTTTATATTCTTGCGTAGAACACCATGTAAAAATTTTGATGGTCTTTGAAAAGTAACCCTGTATTTGTTACGGTCGTAAATCATAAATTTTAATCAACGTACAACTTAATACTGACCAGCAAATTGCAAAAAACGAAAGAAAATTTGAATTTCACGGGCTACCTTAGCGCTTCCCCCTTATAAATGGTTTATTATTATTATTTATTATTATTAAGCAGAAGCTGCAATAAGTAACATTATTGCAGCTTCTCAATATTGGTCTTCTCCATTGTTTGTTTTGTTTAACCTTGCATAAAATTTAGTAAATATTCTTATTTACTTCATCTACCTAGCCTTTGGGGTCGCCTTCCAGTCTAACCGGATGCAGCTGAATATCAGTACTTTACATGGAGCGACTGCCTATGTGACCTCCACAACCCAGTTACTGTATAACACGATATCCGTTGATAAGACTGGACTGTCAGACTTTTGGACAGTTACTATTTAGTAATCTGTGCTTTTGGGCTTCTGACTACCCGTAATAACTGTCAATTACCCACGAATGCAGCGGGGCCAACGGCGTAACGTGTCTTCCAAAATTCCGAGGCACAGAGGAGTCTCGGTATGTAGGTAAAGATGGTCACCCATGCACAGACTGACCGCGGCAAGCGCAGCTTAACGTTCAATCGACCAGTGCGGCTGTTATTACCACAGACTTATATTACTTAGGCATGGGCTCCTACCGGCTACCGGATAATATCTTAAGCGCGACATCTGACAATGCTTTTAAAGCTAAACTCAAGGGCTGGCTAAGCGACCAGGCATTATATGACATTAAATAATGGTTTTAGATAATTTAATATGATTTTATTGATTCATTATGACGATTATTTTGTACTAGCTTCCGCCCGCGACTCCGTCCGCGCGGATGTCGGTCTTCGCGTGGATGGTTTATTTCTCCATTTTGAGTAACTCTGACAATGACATCTTATAAATATCTATTGGACCCAAATACGGCTAAGCCTATAATAATTAAGGAGATCCCTCTATTGAGCTACTGCTGTTGAGCTCGCGTTCTGTAGTAAGTATTTTTTTCATAGTAATTCCGACCTTGATAAGTAGCATGTAGCAGTAAATTACTGACAATGACGAAAAGTTTGCAATAATAAAAAAGTGATCGTGACAATGCGACAGAAAGTTAATTGAGAGCTTCAGCATACACAAAATTGTTAGTGAGCTCGTCCGGAATATGAACATGAAGATTTCTTGGACTGCTCACATGGGAAAGAGCTACGTAAAGTTGCCCGTGTGAAAAACAACTCGCGGTAAGATCTACGCCAGCAACTCCTAGGGTCTGACCTTGAGCCTTATTTATTGTCATGGCGTAACACAAAGCTACAGGAAACTGTATTCTCTTAAATTGAAATGGAAAATTATCCACTACGGGTAATGCAACGTGTGTTCGCGGTTCTACAGAACAACGTCTATGAATAAAACCGAAAAATAAGATTTTTTTTCTACGTATTTTTCCAGGATAAAAAGTATCCTATTTTATGCCCAGGATAATAAGGTATAATTATACCAAGTTTCATCGAAATCGAACCGTTAGTTTTCACGTGATGCCTGCATATACAGACAGACAGACAGACAGACAGACAGACAGACAGACAAAATTTTTTTTAATCACATATTTGGGTTTGGTATCGATCCAGCAACACCCCCCGCTATTTATTTTTTCAATATTTTCAATGTACAGAATTGACCCTTCTACAGATTTATTATATGTATAGATTGTTTCTATTTTTGTGTTTATCACTGTTCAATAAATTATTTTAATTTATATATTTGAATTTATGATAATTTGTATTTGTTAATTTTTAATGTATTATAATTTTAATTTATTCTAAGTTTATTTTTTGTGGGATGCTCGTTTTATTGTATGATGATTTTGTGTTTTTACTTTTTATAAAACTGACTTGTAATTTTTGATAATTATTAATACTTAAATAAACTAAACTAAACTAATATTAGCTACAAGTATGCATGATTCTAAACATTGTTGTTAAGGATCCTGCGCCTGATCTCTCTCCGGTCGTGTCGGATTGCCGTCCCAAGAGACTATGAGAGTGAGGGAAGAGGGAGTGCAGCTGTGTCTGCGCGCACACTTGTGCACTATAATATCTCCCGCGCCGAAGGCTAGTCTCCGTTGAGATTGGTCGCCGTGGCCGAAATACTGTTTGGAGGACTTTATTTAAGGCATGTCTCCTAATTTATTAGGGCTTTAATAATTACCAAAGTACAAACATACGTAGGTACTGTTAAATTAGTGATTGTAACAGTGTCTATGTGGTGTGTCGTAAAAGGCGACTAAGGGGCGTACCGGAGAATGGGCAGCAGCGTTCTCTATGCATTCCACCACCATACCATACTGCGATCGCCAACCCGCCTGCCAAGCGTGGCGATTATGGAAACCCCCCCCCCCCCCCTTTTGGGGGAGGCCTATGTCCAGCAGTGGACGTCTTTCGGCTGAAATGATAATGATGATGAACAATTTCCCAGCGCTGGTTATTCTGTTCTCTGCGCTGCAGCATCGTGCCGAGATACCTAGGAGCCTTTTGGCCTCGTTCTGGCCAGAAGACGAACTAGCGGGGGATCGAGGAGGGAGGGGGGGTGGAGAGTGGGTTCAGGGGATCAGTCCGGAATAAATCTTGATTTGATAGGTAAGAATTATAAAAAAATAAATGTTTTGATAAAAAGTAAAAGTGTGAAAATGTCATAACTTTTTTAGTAAAATTGAGTTACATGGCGTTGTGTGGCGGGATCGTTAGCGTCACTTGCGTTGTTCGCACGCAGCCTGTCACCACAACTTTCAGTGGTAGAGAACCCACTTTACATAACATGTGGCGGCCTATTTCTACAACATCTACAGTATAATTCATCTATTTATTATCGCACCTCCGATAAATAGGGTTACAACTCAAAAAAGTCATTTACATGAATTTTTAGGTTGTTTTTCAGGAAAATTGAAAAACAGCGTATAAAAACATACTTTTTGTAAGCTTTTCAAGTATGTATAATTTTGATCACATAATAATAATAGTGTAAGAATAAAGACTGATTATAATCAAACCCGTGAGTTTAATTTCGCTTTTCTAAAAAAACAGGTTTTTCGAGCTGTAACAAAAAAAAAAGTCAATTTTTTTCAATCAACCTTGAACCTAATGCTGTTAGCGATAAAGTTGAAAATCTATTAAAGAAATTTGACAGATTGTAGTAGCTTGATGTGCTGTGTGACAGTCCGTCCGTCGAGAGAATGCGATCCTCATATCTGTCAGTGACAAGACAAGTAACTAATAAACATCAAAAGCGCAAAACACGTATTCGTTTATATGAAACTGACAGGTGTTGACACCTGTCAGTTTCATACAAACGACGACGACGACGGCGACGTGACGTTAACGACGAGAGAGAATGCGTTCTTGAGAACGTATTCTCTCGTCGGCCGCACTGTAAGTAGGTACAGACGCCAGCGCATCAAGCTACCCGAAACTGTCAAATTTTCCCAATCAATTTTGAACCATAGCTTTAGCGATAAAGTTGAAAATCTATTAAAGACATTTGACAGATTGTAGTAGCGTGATGTGCTGGCGTCTGTACATAATGAAAAAGTTTAAACGGCCAACTGCCTGACTTAAGAAAAAGTCGAGTTAAAAGTCGTGTCAGTTTTGACACGCATTAGAAAGAGACAAACATTCTAAAATATCTGAAGAATCACACCTGCACCATCCGAAAAGGCTGACGTAGGTGAACCCCGTAGCTATACCCTCATTTTTCCATGTCTATATGGCCCATGTTAAAACCCAAGAACCCTTTACTGACCTGGGAATCGAACCCAGGATGCAGACCAGCACCCTGATTGCGTATCACACTATCAATCTCAAAATGAATCATTTTGAAGGATATTGTTAATCCATTGCTTCATATGCTCGAAAAATTTGTCTGCTCGACAACGTAAATAACGCAATGAATGTTGGTGAACTGTCATGAAACCTACTACCAAGCTACCCGAAACTGTCAAATTTTCCCAATCAACTTTAAACCTTATGCTTTAGCAATTAAATTGAAAATCTGTTAAATTTTGACATATTGTAGTAGTTTGATGTGCTGGCGTCTGTACAAGGCAGTGGAAACGTCAGGACAGGGCGCAGTAGAAGGACATTAGAAGATAATGATCTTACTGGTGATGATCTTTAGAAAGGTCAGGTAAGTAATACTCGCACCAGGTGTGTGTGTATGACCAGATGTATGAACGTAACCCAAGCAAAAAGGTGTATGGATCGTACTTCATGGGAAGAAGGCGTGAGTAAAACATATACTAGTGGGACTTCTGTGCGTCCCCATACTGTGGCGCCGGTGAAATTCTGACGCAACGCACTTAGCTCCTTCGAGATCATAGTTTTCTTAACAATTTGTACATACAGCCGGACGGCAGATCCGTGAAAGTCATGAACAGATTATTTCTATTTCTACTCACTTTATCGTACTTACTGTTGTTAGGCAAAGCGTACCTTAACGAGTTGGAACTGGGCTAGTTGAAGTGACCGATGTCCGTGCTTGCACCCGATGCTGAAGTGGTAGCGGGTTCCTCATGGACCCGTCATCCATCAACTCGAAGGTGTCGACTGTACCCTTTGGACCCCCGACTTGTATCGGTAGTAGGAGATAAGACAGAGATTAAAACAGAAGATGAACAAGCAGGGGACCGAGGAGGGGGGTGGAGGGGGGGTTCAGGGGATCAGAACGGAATAACTCGGTGGTGATTATATATTGTTGTTCTACTTGGTGTCAAAAGTACAAAATGGCGGCAGTACGAGTTCTATGAATTTGAATGGTTCGTGCAAGCCCTTTTTAGAGAAGTTAGTGCTTGTCATATACGGGGTCAAATTAAATTAGCTAGCTAAACTTCACAGACGTGGTGGAATCGTAATCTAAAAACTATTAATACAAATATGATTAGATGACATTTTTTCGGGGTCAATGACCGCTTATAGTTGACCGCGGTTTCATCCGCGTGAATCGGGATAAAAAGTAGCCTATAAATATGTTAATCCAGGGTGTCAGCTACCTCCATACAAACTTTTATCAAAATTGGTCCAGCCGTTTGAGCGTAAAGAAGTAAAAAACATATAAACACACACACACACACTCACAAACTTTCGCCTGTTTAATATTAGTGTGATTACTATTTACTTGAACACGAGTTGATAGTTTTTTTTTATCGTTTTTAGATATCACACCATGACATCTGCAGAGCTTCGCTAACTACTTTAATTTGATCTTGTAAATGGATTTCAATCGCAGCAAGTCGACAGACTCGGTGCAATAAGGTTCTTCAAGATGACTGAAACTGCATCCATACTATAGGCCGACCGCTTAACTGAGACTTTCCCTGAGGTAGCAGCGCGGTGCGGGGGGAGGGTGTGGTGACGTGATGCGAGAGCTCAGTGATTCGTCAACTTGTGACAACTATCACCCCTCCCGCACCGCGCAGCTACCTCAGGCTACGTCTCAGTTAAGAGCGAGGCCCCATTAGTGCGTTGCGTTGCGTCATTGCAACGGATCAACGCAATGTATGTCACCCCTGCGTTGAGTCATGAATATAATAATGATTAATAAATTGGACATTATTGACTAATTTAATTGAAATAATAATTAAATTGTCATAATTTAATTAATCATAAGAGTCAGTATTGAGTCGACACTGCGACGACGCTGCACGCTGCGACGACGCAATGCACTAATGAGGCCTCGCCCTAAGTGGTCGGCGTATTGCCTAAACACAAAACGTCTGGAAAATCCTTGTTTTTGAATGACCTACCAATCATAAACCATTATGCAATCTTTTTGTAAAGCCTTATTGATTGATTCAGAAATAAGACACATCAAATTCGTAATCACAGAAGACAGTAGAGTGCATCTGCAGTCGTTACTGGTAGACAAAAGCTCAAAAGTCTGACAACCAGTCTTACCAAGAGGTATCGTAATACCCAGTACCTAGGTTGGGGAGGTCAGATAGACAGTCACTCAATGTAAAATACTGGTTTTCAACTGGTATCTGGTTAGACTGGAAGCCGACCCCGATATAGTTGGGAAAAGGCTAGGCAGAACAAAAAGGCAGAATAATGGAGATATCTGTGTGTCTTTTGCCATAAATTTTTACAAAATGTATGCGTCAAAAAATATGTTGACAAACTTTTGCAGAAACTTTCTCGTTTATAGCCCAGGATGTACCTAATCATAATGGACATTTTATCTTACTTTCTTAGGTCAATAGTTTACGAAGCCTCTCCGGGCAAGTAAGTGGATGTGGATCCTTTTAGAATACTAATGTTTACTGCCTTGTTTTAAGTAGGTAACTAATTATCCAGGTAAGTATAAGAAAACATCTACAGATTCTATCTGACGACAAATCATTATTATCTGCCTAGCCTTTTCCTATGTTGTACAACCCAGTAACTGGGTTGTGGAGGTCAGATAAGCAGTCGTTCCATGTAAAATACAGCTGCATCCGGTTAGACTGGAATTCGACCCCAAAAGAGCCTTTTCCCAACTATATTGGGGTCGGTTTCCAGGCTTCCCTATTCAAAATATGCCTGTCTAATATTTTGACTAGATTATTAAGCTTCAATCATTCTAAATTGTCTCCAAATCACAGTCTGCGTGCTGACGCGTTTGCTGAAATAAAAATGAATAGAAATGAAATAATTTAATCTGTAAATAGGATATCAGAAACACCTTTAAACCTATCAAAATAACAATACGCTAGGTGGAGTCTACTTGATGCCCTAAGCAATCCACGCTTGTGGGCCCAAGTCGCCTCTTATTTTTTCTAAATAATCGACGAACGATTTGTAAAGATTGGCCCCACGTCTCTAGATTGACTTCCGGGTCTTGTAATATCTTGCTGGCAAACAGCCTTGCCTTTCATGTGCTAGCAAATATTTTTTCGGTGCTGTTTACTGTGCCCCCCAAGACGTGATGCCCTAAGCCATTGCTTAATTTGCTTATGGGCTAATCCGGAGCTGACCATAGATTTACATTTCTATGGATATGATCCCCTAGGGGATCGTAGTGGAACATTGAGTGCTGTATAGTCCCCTGTGGGTTCTAGGGGATTTTAGTGGAACGAGCGGACATTTCCCTATTTGGCGGAAACTACGTTTACAATTTCACCATCTATATGACTACAGATTTGATGAATTAATTTGGTTAGGTATTCTCATAGCTCAGAGGACAAGGCGTAGAGGTCAATAACACACGATTCGTCACGACTTTGACCGCTACTCTCAACAGTTTATGAGGAAAGTTGAGTATGGACTAATTTGCATGGAGACGTGATTGTGATAAGTAATTTTTTAATTTATTTAGCCATTTATATACAGAAGTTACTACAACCTGTCAAATTTCTTTAAAAGATTTTCAACTTTATCGCATAAGCAAGTGGTGCAAAATTGATTGGGAAAATGTGTCAGTTTCGGGAAGCTTGATGTGCTGGCGTCTGTACACACGTATTATACAAGAAGAAAGGAACAGAAAAATACGTACAAAGGTTATTTCATGTGTGAGGTATTTATTACATTAATCGCTCGGTGTAAGATGATATAATTGCTTTCATTTGATTAGTAACCTTACAATCCGGTCGTCGGGAGAGAGCGTTCCTGACAACTGTCAGAGCGACAGATAAAGATCAAATTCGCAAAACACGTAGGTACCTATTCGTGGTGTCAGGAACGCATCCTCTTGACAGACGAGCTGAAAGTAATTTATGTAGTTCCACATCGTAATCAGTCGCTTTTCGGTGGATTTGATTATATTAAGCCGTTGGAATCATCTTTTAAGATTTTAAGACTCCATTACCTCATTCGTACTTCGTCTTAATTGCGAAATCTTAATCTGAATAATTTGAAGGATAGGTATAATTTTGAAGGATATTACTAAATCATTGCTTCATATGTTCGAAAAATTTGTCTGCTCAACAACGTGAATAACGCAATGAATGTTGCTGAACTATCAAAACGAAAGCCTGATAGTGTTCCCATTGTACCGTACGCACCATTAACCTGCACCATCAATGGTGCAAAGGAGACTAATAAGTTTCGTTTGCACTATTAATGACGCAAATGAAACTGCATTGATAGTATGGTCTCATCTGCACCATTGAGAATGGTGCATACGAAACCGCATTGATAGTAATGGTCTCATCAAGCAATGAATTGGTATTAGTAATAATAATTATTAATTAATATTAATTAATTATTAAGTAATTATTATTATTACCAATTTAAGCGATTACCCCGCAGGTTACACGTATGCCCGGGTTTTTTGTGTTTACATTGATTGAATGGTTTTATTTAAAGTTAATAAACTTTTTTAAGGTTAACTACTGTTAACTTTTGAAAAGTTTCACAAAAAAAAAAACATAGAACCATCATGGACAAATGAGCATTCGACGATAGTATCTATACATTTCTTCTCCTTGCACACAAGCGTGACGACTGGTACAACCCATCGGCGGCCCTCGGAAGAGAAATGTGATATTATTAAGTGTGTTGTAAGATTATTTACTATGTCCGAGTGGTCGGCTGCTCGGCTGGTGCCCACTTATGAGTAAACACATGGGCTCACCACTTTCTTCGGCACGCCTTCGTTGCGTAACCCGGAGCGCGCGCGTCTGACGTCACCGGCCAAGAAGCTTGAATGAAAGAATGGAGAACACATTCTATGTAGTTGAGAATTTCGATCTATCGGTCATCTAAGTCGTGTCCGGTTTGAGGCATCGTATTTATAAGATGAGGGGCAATTGTCTCGTAATTTTAAGAACGTTCACAGTCTCAGTCTCAATCTGTCAAATATGTCTCTAATTTTTGCCTACATTTTTGACATTTGTTTGTTGCCAAGAAGAGACTGCGACTAGATTTGGAACCATTTGAAGTGGCGCATGGCGGTGCTTCGGGGAGGCCTATGGTCCAGTAGTGGACGTCTTTTGGCTGAAATGATGATGATGATAATCACACTAATATTAAAAAGGCGGAAGTTTGTGAGTGTGTGTGTGAGTGTGTGTGAGTGTGTGTGTGAGTGTGTGTGTGTTTATATGTTTGTTACTTCTTCACGCTCAAACGGCTGGACCAATTTTGATAAAATTTTGTATGGAGGTAACTGACACCCTGGATTAACGTATAGGCTACTTTTTATCCCGATATTCCCACGGGATCGACAATTACGCGGGTGAAACCGTGGGGCGCAGCTAGTCTATAATATAAAAGAAAGTCGTGTTAGTTAGTTACACAGTACACTATTTATAACTTAAGAACGGCTGAACCGATTCGGCTGAAAATTGGTGGGGAGGTAGCCTAGAACCAGGAGACGGACATAGAATACTTTTTTTTTATATTTTAGTTTTTTTTTAGTTTAATACTTTTATTTACTTATAGGAGTTGGGTAGGAGTAGTGTAGGAGTAGGTTAGGAATAGGGTAAGAGTAGAGTAGGAGTAGGATACGGGTAGGATAGGAGTAGGGTAGGCTAAGGGGTAGGTTAAACCACGCGAACGAAGTAGCGCCGGGCAGCTAGAAATATGGCACCGGGTCAGCTAGTGATATATAAACATTATCGATTTATAGGTAAACTAGGGTTAACCCTAAAGTGCTTCTCGCAGTAATCTCTACAGTTCTAGGTTCTAGATTTGAATTAAAAAAAACTGCTCTCGTACAGTATTTTTATACGCGTATCTCACAAAGCGACGCGCGCTTTACATGTGGTAACCAAGTGTAGGTACCTACACTTGGTTACCACATGTAAAGCGCGCGTAGTACAAACACGCTGTGAATGTGTGCGTGACCGTGTGCTTAAAGATTTTTGCGAAAGTGACATTGTGTGAAAATGACATGTTGAGAAAATGACGTTGTTCGAAAATGACGTTTTGCGAAAGTGACGTTATGCGAAAGTGACCAAATTTTTAACGATGACATTTTGCGAAAGTGACGTTCTGCGTCAAGACCACACATTCACAGTGCCTTTATACAATAATGAAATAAAAATAAAACACTACTTAAGCGTTTTCAAATGCCTTTTATAATGCGCACAGCAAAAGAGTGGAACTCTTTACCTGCGTCAGTGTTTCCGAGCGCATACAACCCGAATCTCTTCAAAGTAAGAGTGAACAGGCTTCTTCTGGGTAAGCTCACTCCATCGTCGACTTTGTCTCTGTCACCTCTGACCTAGACTAGAGTCAAGAGCAAACACATTAAAAAAATATGTATATATCTAAAGCTTTGTACACAAGGTTTGACTAATTTAACAGAGCTCTACGCAAAATAAACTCCTAGTGAAAATTTAAGGCCTTTCGAAAATGCATTATATTTTTATCAAACGGCTAGAAGATGCCACTACGAGTATGTATCTTCTTGACAAATTACCTTTTTAAGACTGAGCCGTCTGCGATGTCCATTCTTGGCAGGCCATAAAGCTTCGTTGCGTGAACGCATGTTGCATGTCAACGTCTGTCACATTAACTTATCTACGCTGTATGTGTGAGTGTAACGTGTTTAGGTGTTCTGTCGTGATCGCCTTACTGATGATGAGGCTGCCAAATTTGTTATAATCAGTGGCGATTGGGGAAAAATCGGTAAGTTCGCTTCCCCTTTTCTAATCCATCCAAAGGTTGTCTTTAAAAGGTCTCTGTTAGCGATAACATCGCCCATTGTGTCACCCCATGTAATATTTCTACAACAGTGGCCTCAAAAATAAATTGAAATTTTTCCACTTCAGCTGTACTTCTAAAGGATTACTTGATATTTTTTTATGATAAGACAAAGGTTACCTAGTTGAATTATTCAATGGTGCTGATTCTGTTGTTCACAAACTAAACTAAATTTAAGTACAGTGCATCTTTTCTTTCTATTTCATTAAGAAAAGGACAGAAGAGTCCTAGAGTTTTAGTTTAGTCCTGTCAAATTAATCAGCGCCTGACGTAAATTTACGTAGGTAATTTTTACAGGCAAGTTTTTGATCATGTTTAAGCTTGTATGGAGTAGTGTCAGGTGCTGAGTAATTTGACAGGACTAAACTAAAATTTATCTTCCAAATAGAAAGAAAAAGATGCCCTGAACTTAAATTTAGTTTAGTTTGTGTAAAAGGGAATCGGCACTAATAACATCGTTATAGCAGTTCAACCACTAGGATCACTAGAATTTTAAATCATAATGTGGTGTCATCATCATCATCATCATTTCAGCCGAAAGACGTCCTTGCTGGACATAGGCCTCCCCCAATTTTGGGTGAGGTTTGCCATAATCGCCACGCTTGGCACGCGGGTTGGGGATCGCAGTATGGTATGATGGTGTAATGCATAGAAAACGCTGCTGCCCATTCTCCGGTCTCCCTTAGTCTCCTTTTACGACACCCACGGGAAGTATGGGGTGGTGCTATTCTTTAAGTCCGGCACCACACAGACTACTGTGACTGTGGTGTGTCACAGCTGAAATGAAAAAATCTCGATACGCAGCAAAATTACGGCGCTTCCCCCTCCACCGCGCGCGATGCGTTACAGTCCTCACTTGGCGTAAATAATTATTTGATCCTTTTTTTTGGAGATGATAGATATGAAGCTGCAATACCAAACTGTATCCCCCGATTTTGTTATCAGTTTTTTTTGACTTGCCACCCACTGTGGAAGCAATTTTAAAGACGTATCCACGTCAAAAATGTCAACTAACTTTTGGAGGCCCCTGTATATCTGTAATCTATATGGTGTATATAATAAAGATAGTATTCTATTCTAAGGTCGAGATCTATAAACGTAACTTTGGCTTTCCTTTGACTTCGACATGTTCCAGTCTCTATCTTGCCCCTGTAGTTTGACAGTTGTGTGACAGTGATAGGAATAACGTTTAGCACAAGTAACGTGTATAGATCTCGGCCTCAAACTCTAGTATCATTAACCAGGGAGAAAACAGAGGAAGAGGTTAGTATGGAATGAACGCCAACGACCCCATTATCCTTGCATCCATACTAATATTATAAATTCGAAAGTAACTCTGTCTGTCTGTATGTTACGTTTTCATGCCTAAATCAGTGAACGGATTTCGATAAAATTTGACAGAGAGATAGATTGCATCACGGGGAAGGACATAAGATAGTTTTTATTGACATACCTCGCGGGCAAAGCCGCGGGCGGAAGCTAGTAGTACCTATAATAAAACAAAGTCGCCGAAATGTCTGTACGCGCGTAACTTCCGAATGACTGCACCAAATTGGATAATTCTTTTTTTGTTGTGTTCGGTATTGCCAGGACAAGGTATGTATAAAATAAAATTTCGGAAATTGCACCCGTGACCCGTGCGAAGCTGAGGCGGACCGCTAATACTACCATAGTTTGTCTTTTATACCTAAGTTATCGCCCATTTCTTGTTCAATGGCGTCGTTACAATTCCTCTCTCCACGTCTCCGTAGGTACCTACCAATAAAGAGTCTCAATGGCTTGTACTTTCTTGCCGGGGGCCATGAAAGCCACTGTCACACCTGTGCTATAATAACGCGTGACGCAACATAGATACGGTTGTGGCGAACCAAACTAATTGTCTATGGTTCCCACTGTTACGTATTATAAAGACAGCACTCGGTGATCTAGAGCATTATGTCTATGACACAGGAATTAACTATAGTCCGACTTTTAATTAGCTGCAGTAAAATGACACTTTTTAGGGTTCCGTAGCCAAATGGCAAAAACGGAACCCTTATAGATTGGTCATGTCTGTCTGTCTGTCTGTCCGTCTGTCTGTCTGTCTGTCTGTCCGTCCGTCCGTATGTCACAGCCACTTTTCTCCGAAACTATAAGAACTATACTGTTGAAACTTGGTAAGTAGATGTATTCTGTGAACCGCATTAAGATTTTCACACAAAAATAGAAAAAAAAACAATAAATTTTAGGGTTTCCCATACTTAGAACCGAAACTCAAATTTTTTTTTTTCATCAAACCCATACGTGTGGGGTATCTATGGATAGGTCTTTAAAAATGATATTGAGGTTTCTAATATCATTTTTTTCTAAACTGAATAGTTTGCGCGAGAGACACCATCCAAAGTGGTAAAATGTGTGTCCCCCCCCTGTAACTTCTAAAATAAGAGAATGATAAAACTAAAAAAAAATATATGATTTACCATGTAAACTTCCACCGAAAATTGGTTTGAACGAGATCAAGTAAGTAGTTTTTTTTTTATACGTCATAAATCGTAAACCGCAATTTGCCTTTCATTCAATCAACTCAAATATAAAAATGAAAAAAATATTTAATTTCATAAACATAAACCTTATGCATAAACCCGGATGTTACGGAACCCTCGGTGCGCGAGTCCGACTCGCTCTTGCCCGGTTTTTAATAACTCATTTCGGACTGAGTTCAGAGATATGCATGTCAAATAAGTTTCGTTTGTTACACTGTTCTGTACTAGAAAAACAAGATTTGGTTGATGGCCGCGAAAAAACAAAAAGACGCCAATTTCAGTCATTTAAGTAACACATAAGCTGTCATTTTACTGCAGCTAATTAAAAGTTCGACTATATTCTGGTGTATTGTGTGTCTTTTAGTCTGTGCTAAATAAATGTATTTTCTTTCTTTTCTTTCCTTTCCTTTCTTTTCTTTTCTTTCCTTTCTTTCTTCCTTTCTTTTCTTTCCTTTTTTTCTGTTCTTTCTTTCCTTTTTTCTCATATGATTTGAATTGAAGGGTCAAGGGTGATGTAAGTTATTGTAAACCCTTAGATTATTATTCCACTCCATGTGTTTTATTAACACGATTGTTATCTTGTGTTTGAATAAACGTGTATTCCTCCGATGTCGCTTTTATAAAGTGCTATGATACAAATACACAGCTGTAACAACTGGATCGAGTTTCATTTATGTGCCTAAACAGTTGTAACTACAAATACTATGTATGTAAGGTGTAACTAATTGTGTTCTACGCAGGGACTTGAAAACGAAATGAATTTTGTTCCGTTACCACTAATGTTATAGTACAACGTTCCATTTGTAACGATACTAAAACTTAAAAATATCAATAACGCGTTACAAAGACAAAGGTTATAGAATATCATTTTCGTAGAACAATATTATAAGTAACGTATGGGTATCGGTAACATTAAGCTTATCATGTAGGTAATAAGGTTACAGGTGAAACGTTACAGATTCATTTGTACTTCATACTTTTTCGTCATCTTTTATGCCGTGAAGCTGGCAAAGTTGAGTATCGAAACGAATGATGTTATTATATCGTTATTTATTTATTTATTTATCTTCCCATTGGAACGCCATACAGCAGTTACACCAACGGAATAAAAAAATCACTTCATGAGCTGCAAAGATGTGATGAGCTGCTTTCCGCCCATCCTGTGCGCGGTGGACATCAAACGGGCGGCGATGGATCACGCATGCTTACGCATCGTCAAGACACTTTCCCATATCTCCATCTATATTGCGCACATTCTTTGCGATTTTTAAGACTCAATTAATTTTTAGAGTAATATAAAATATATTAAAATTTTAAAAAACGGATTTTTATGTGACAGATTGTGACATAAAAATATAAATATGTCGTTATACTAATAACGACATATTGGTACTTTACAGTTTCAGAATTCGATCCGTTTGTCAGTATCGTTGTAGCCAAGGAATTAATTTTGTTACGATCCTGGTGGAACTGGAACTACGCGTTACGTTATTTTGAGTAACGTTTCAAAGTCCCTGGTTCCATTCGAAGCGGGTATTTTTTTAATCGTCCTATTAACAAAACACGCGCGGTGTCGCTTACGGTAACAGTGGCGCGAGTTCAATGGTTTTTCCCATCTCAAAAATGAGAAAACATGCGTCACATCGAAGCATAACGGCCATCGCTCAGCATAACGCTAACATCCATCAAACTGGAGCACCACAAAATTGATTGACCAAGATTACCTTTCACGTAAATTAATTTAGTAAACAGTTACATAACACATACTTATTCTATGTGTCTGTAGGTGTATAGGTAAATATATACATATTTTTTTTGTTTATTTTTGTAATGTTACTCAATATTGTTTTTTATGTGACACAAATTTATTTTATTGAATTATGCATACACACGTTACGTTGCAGTATAAAACTGATTTACATCCGTCATCAGGTCCAGTTGAAAACCAGCGTCAGGCATTAGTTGGCTGGCATTTTTGCTGAACACTAATATACTAGAGTCCGCGCACTGCGGAAAATAATCGCTTGAGAATTCACTTGGAAAATTTTTGTGTTTGCGATTTTATAACTAAATCGCAACGATTAAAATCGTTGTGCGCGCTTAGCCCTGGGCCTTTTTGGCGCAGCCGTGAGGCACACATTCCTGCTAATTTCTTACATCGGTTTTTGCATTTTTATTTTTATCTTTATTTTTGTTTTTTTTCTCATGTACGACTCTTATCTGACTACCTATCTGGTGTATTGTGTCTTTTAGTCTGTGCTAAATAAATGTATTTTCTTTCTTTCTTTTCTTTTCTTTTCTTTTCTTTCCTTTTCTTTTCTTTCTTTTCTTTCTGTTCTTTCTTTCCTTTCTTTTCTTTCTTTTCATTATTTTTTAGAAAGTACGATTATCCAAATACATAAGGGTCGATTCTTCTGCTTAGGTACCCCCTCTATGATGAGTAGGTAGGTTCCTTCCTAACTACGTACCTATAGTTTGAAACCGATCAAGTGAGAGTGGTGTAGACGTTTGACTAATTAAGTAAGTACTTTCTGTAAATAGCTTAAAATGTTTGCAGTGGTTAGATTTATTTGGTAAATAATGTTAGGCACCGCTTTCTGTCTAGCCTAAGCTTATTACAATAGATGTAAGAGATGTTCTTGTAATGTTTATTCAAACTTATTTTCAAATTCTATTATTTCAAGTTAAGCAAATATCAACTTTATTTTAATGCGAATTAAGTTGATTTCAGAGTGACTAAAGTTCATTTCAAATAAACTTGCGATAAAGTTTGTTCACCTCCTTCTACTAATGTATCCCAATATTTCCAAACCATACGAAAAAAATGGCAGTGTCGGTAACACGATCAAAACATTGACTTACTCCGTGTTTGGTATTATGAAACTCAACCGATGCAATGTTAGCGACAGTTTTGTATGACGAACGATATCTATCGTAAGTTATTTGGACTTTTTGGTACAGGGTGGTTGAATGACATTTATCGCAAGTTTATTTGAAATACACTTTAGCACTATTGAAAAAGTTATAAAAATGTTTAAAGTTGAAATACAGTCAGCAAAAGAGATAAGTGTGCAGGATCGTCGGATATAGTTGAAGTTTAGTAAGAAACCGATGGATGTCCGCGAATAAAATTTAATTTAATTAATAGAAAACAAACAGTTTATTTATCAAATTAAATTTCAGTCGACAACATCCATCGGTTTCTTACTAAACTTCAACTAGGTATCGCCGACGATCCTGCATAGTTACTTATCTCTTTTGTTGACTGAACATTCATGAACTTCTACGTACATTTCCAGGTGAAAAGCCAGCATAATTTGGTAGGCAGAGATATGGGGCAGAGAGAGACAGTCCTCCAAAACGCTCTCCTAGTGCAAGATTTCCTAGTGCAAGAGCTGGGAAAAGAAGTGGCATAACAAACTCTCCAGCAGCACAGCCGTCTGTTATGCTAAGGATACATATGCCAGTATATCATCTGCCTAACCTTTTCCCAACTACGTTGGGGTCGGCTTCCAGTCTCACCGGATGCAGCTGAATACCAGTATTTTACATGGAGCGACTGCCTATCTGACCTTCACAACCCAGTTACTGGGTAATACGATACCCCTTGGTAAGACTGATTGTCAGACTTTCGGGCTTCTGACTACCCGTAACGACTGTCAAAGATCCACGAATAACAGCCGAGACGTTGGTCTCGGCTGGTATGCTGCCGACCGACAGCAACTGACCGGTCAGTAGCGGCTTAACTTTGTTTTCACGGACCCAGTAGCTGTCAGACAGTAACTGTCCTTTTTTTTTTTTGCGGGTGGGAAATCATCAAATGACTCCTCCCTTTATGTTCCGGGCCAGCGGTAACCCTTTCGGACAATCCCGCTGACAGTAACTGTCCTTCACTGTCCGCCAGATACTGGGCCTGTGAAAACTAGGCTTAACAGCCGGGACCAACGGCTTAACGTACTTTCCGAGGCACGGAGGGGTCTCGGTATGTAAAGATCGTCACCCATCTACAGACCAACCGCGGCAAGCGTAGCTTAATCTGATCGATTGACCTGTGCAGTTGTTATAATTTAGCCACGGGCCCCTCCTGGCACAAAAGTATGCAAGTAGCCTGCACGTCATCATGGCATTCACCACTCAGCTTGCATGCCGTGTGCCATACCAACTTCTGATTGGTGAATACCATATTGGCATTCCAGCTACTTGCATACTTTTGTGCAAGCTACAGGCATTTGTGTGGGAGCCCTTAAGAGCGCTTACGCCGTACGGCATTTCATACAAACTTTCAAGCCCTTGTTTTTCGAAATGAATGAACCGATTTTAATGAAACTTCATACGCATAAGCAGGATACAAAGGTCTAAAAAGTTACTAAAGAACATTTTCGAAATGTCTTATTTTAAAAAAGATAACTGGAAATCTCTGTTTCTATGGAAAATTTAAAATCGGTCTAATTTGGCTGTAACACTATTTTTCGAAAATGTTCTTAAGTAACTTTTTAGACCTTTGTATCCTGCTTATGCTTAGGAAGTTTCATTAAAATCCGTCCATTAATTTCGAAAAACAAGGGCTTGAAAGTTTGTATGAAATGCCGTACAACGTAAACGCTCTTAAGTCAGAATAACTTGATTCTATACAATAGTTTAATATGCAAAGTAATTAACATTGGTCTTAGTGAGTGACGTCTCCATGACGGATCAAATAGTATCCTGGGCAATCTGTAGGCAACTCGGTGCCCAAACCGAGTTATGACCATATTTGCGAAGCTTAGTCCTTGACACGGTCTACGTGCGCGTGCGTGCACCACTTTCGCAATCTTTTGAAGAACCTCCGACATTTGCGCAGAACGCGTGGGATTTTGTGAACTCGCTAATTGGAATACAAACATTAAGTACCTACCTACCTCTAGCTAGATCATTTCACTACTTTATTTTTCTGCATTTATAAAATCATCAGCTTCTGCCCGCGACTTCGTCCGTATCCAAATACATAAGAGTCGATTCCTCTGCTTGGGTGCCTTCCTACCTACGTATAGTTTGAAACCAGTCAAGTGAGAGTGGCGCAGACGTTTGACTAATTAAGGGGAAGCGCTAAGGCTCTAAGGCCCGCGAAATTAAAAATTTCTTACGCTTTTTGCAATTTGCTGGTCAGTATTAAGTTGTAAGTCGTTGATTAAAATATGTTTCGCGGTCGTAACAAATATGTATTTACAGAATTATAATCATTACAATCAGTAATATAACTTGTTAGTTAGTATAATCCCCAAATGTCAAGATTTCATGAAATAGTCATTCTTGGGGATAGGTAGGTAAGTACCTACCTATCCCCAAGAATGACTATTTCATGAAACTTGGGGATAGGTAGGTAAGTACCTACCTATCCCCAAGAACGACTATTTCATGAAACTTGGGGATAGGTAGGTAAGTACCTACCTATCCCCAAGAATGACTATGTCATGAAATCTGGTCTTAGAGAATTGTGTTGATGACTTTAATGATTATATAATTCTCTAAATACATATTTGTTACGGCCGCGAATCATATTTTAATTAACGTACAACTTAATACTGACCAGCAAATTGCAAAAAACGTAAACAAAAATAATTTCGCGGGCTACGCTGGCGCTGTCGCCTTAAGTACTTTCTATAAAGAACTTAAACCGTCTTATTACAAAACGAGATCTAACTTTAGACCTAGCCTAAACCTTCGAGCCAGTTACTGTATTTTGAACTTTATTCCGACAAACGTCAAGTTTTTAATGCAAAATTGACAACTTAGACTCGAGTTTAACAAAAAAAAATTGTAATAAGAACTTTAACTTTGTCGGATTATAGTTCGAAATTTAAAAATGGCTTGAGGGTTTTAAACCTGGGTTTAAAGATACACATTGTTTTGTAATAAGGCCGAAAATGTTTGCAGTAGTTAGATTTATTTGGTAAATAATGCTAGGCACCGCTTTCTGTCTAGCTTAAGCTTATTATTATAATAGACTAGCTTCTGCCCGCGACTTCGTCCGCGTTAAACTTGTTCCCCCGCCCCACCCCGTCGCATAGCATCGCCTGCCCGCGCTATTACTTCGTTTTTGCTCAGCGTTCTTTCTGACTTTTTCTCTTTTTGTTCGGCTCCTTAGGGTTATAGCGTGATGTTATTGTTCAGCTGTCTCACTGTCGAGCAAAGGCCTCCCCCAAATCCTTCCAGGCATCCTTTTCCCGTTCCACCTCGATCCAAACCTTGCGGTCCACGTCTAGGTCGTCTCGCCACCTCTTCCTGGGGCGGCCGCAGAGGCACCACCCATCCTCAGGCATCCGCTGTGTGGAGACTGTTGATACTTCCGCTAAAAACTAAACTAGTTCAGAATTAAGATGCAGTGCGCACAGTTCGTAATTGTCGCGGTGCGACTACACAACATGTCGTAACATTATTACGTGAGGTTCACACTGGTTGCCATAATATCGTGAACGGTGGACGAATTCTGATCACGTGCAGACGAGCGTCAACTAAACACACACTTAGCTTTTTATACCTAGTTATGTATGGAAGATTTATTGTCGGCCGCGACATTTATGACTCTATAGGCAGGAGTCATGACACTCTGGGAGAGAGACATGAAAATCTTGGAATCTTGCTTGGTTTTGACTTTTGAAGTGAAAACATCTTTAGGTACGTTTAGCGATTTTTAGTAGGGGAAAATCTTATGGGTTCATGTCACCTCTAATAGCAGTAGATTAGGTACCTATACAGGGATTTTTAGTAGGGGAAAATCTTATGGGTTCATGTCACCTCTAATAGCAGTAGATTAGGTACCTATACAGGGATTTTTAGTAGGGGAAAATCTTATGGGTTCATGTCACCTCTAATAGCAGTAGATTAGGTACCTATACAGGGATTTTTAGTAGGGGAAAATCTTATGGGTTCGTGTCACCTCTAATAGCAGTAGATTAGGTACCTATACAGGGATTTTTAGTAGGGGAAAATCTTATGGGTTCGTGTCACCTCTAATAGCAGTAGATTAGGTACCTATACAGGGATTTTTAGTAGGGGAAAATCTTATGGGTTCGTGTCACCTCTAATAGCAGTAGATTAGGTACCTATACAGGGATTTTTAGTAGGGGAAAATCTTATGGGTTCGTGTCACCTCTCATAGCAGTAGATTAGGTACCTATACAGGGATTTTTAGTAGGGGAAAATCTTATGGGTTCGTGTCACCTCTAATAGCAGTAGATTAGGTACCTATACAGGGATTTTTAGTAGGGGAAAATCTTATGGGTTCGTGTCACCTCTCATAGCAGTAGATTAGGTACCTATACAGGGATTTTTAGTAGGGGAAAATCTTATGGGTTCGTGTCACCTCTAATAGCAGTAGATTAGGTACCTATACAGGGATTTTTAGTAGGGGAAAATCTTATGGGTTCGTGTCACCTCTAATAGCAGTAGATTAGGTACCTATACAGGGATTTTTAGTAGGGGAAAATCTTATGGGTTCGTGTCACCTCTCATAGCAGTAGATTAGGTACCTATACAGGGATTTTTAGTAGGGGAAAATCTTATGGGTTCGTGTCACCTCTAATAGCAGTAGATTAGGTACCTATACAGGGATTTTTAGTAGGGGAAAATCTTATGGGTTCGTGTCACCTCTAATAGCAGTAGATTAGGTACCTATACAGGGATTTTTAGTAGGGGAAAATCTTATGGGTTCGTGTCACCTCTAATAGCAGTAGATTAGGTACCTATACAGGGATTTTTAGTAGGGGAAAATCTTATGGGTTCGTGTCACCTCTAATAGCAGTAGGCATATAGGGTTATTGGTAAAACATTAACAACATCTTAAGAGGTCGTTGTACTTATCTTTATGAACAATTTTCACTATAAGACCAAACCTGAAATCGCGAAAAAAGAAACAGCAGCTGTTCCCTACATTTATGTTCGTATAACTCGTCAAAATGTAGGGAACAGCGGATTTTTTTTTCGCGATTTCAGCTTTGGTCCCATAGTAAAAGTTGTTCATAATGATGAGTACAATGACCTATTAAGAGGTTGTTAATGTTTTACCAATAACCCTGTATATCTGTGCTATAACGGTGACTGTATTATGTTCCTGCAATCTATACAAATAAGATTTCACAGTTTTAAACCACGCCATCATGCGCAGGCGCAAACGATGCGCTTCCATCACGCGCAGGGTACGTGTAGCACCAACAGGGATGTGGAGGTCGGATAGGCAGTCGCTTCATGTAAGATGCAGCTGAGTACTAGTGTACCTACTCAGCTGCATCTGGTTAGACTGGAAGCCGACCACAACATAGTTGGGAAAAGGCTAGGCAGACTAATTGATACTTCTTCGAAACTAAATACCTGGAAGCGTCCTAGTTGACCACAGCACTTGTACAGTCAATGTCAACACTTGGAAGCTTTCAATGTCGATTTTTTTTGTGAAACAACGAATGCAACGTTGAAATACGACACTTTACACAAACCTATGGGTTCGAAAATACTTTTTTCGTAATAACATAAAATTTCATTCGAAACTAAAGGAGAAAATCATCTTTGAATAAAGCCAAGTGTATACATACTTATGCTCGTGAATGTACACTATTTAAGATTATGTGACACCTAAATTAATGCCCAAATAACTTTGATCCAAAATTACCTAACTAAATTAATGCCCAAATGAATGCGCGCTGTTTGAGTTTTATCTTTCGACTCTCAGCTGAACGTTGAAAATCCAACAGCACGTTTTTAGTGCCGTTAGTGGCATGGCAACTGCAAGCATTGGTCATTGTAGATGTTGAATTCGGATACACCTGCATATGTACTTATCATTATACGGTGGTAATTTCTGACATAAGTACACACATTTTGGGCAAGCGAACTCCTGACTAATTTTTTAATCTTTGTTTGAGATTTCAGTGAGACAGCACAAGTAGCGCCCTCTATACATACCTAAAATGATAAACTAAGCAATTCATAATATTTTAATTCCTGCCATCTAACGGCAAATAGAAAAACGAAACATCAGTACAAAATCTGTAACAGGAGAAAGGAAGGAGGAGAGAAGCTGTGTTGAATCGGTTTATCAATAAACAAATTCAGGAGTAAAGATTTTTCTATCAAGTCTGAATTTCTTAGAATTTTTTTCAAAGGTCAAGATTCCCTTTTTTAAATTTGAAAAAGTTTAAGTTCGTGCCATCTATTGTCGAGTAGCAGGACTTTTACATATAAAGTTTAGTTTGATCTTTAGTTCTTCCTGCATTCAATAAGAGATGGCGCTGACATAAGTTTATTAGTTGTGCCAGAGTCACGACAGATGACAGCACGTGAGACAGTAGTTTTTGTTTATTCTAATTTTCAACATTATTATTATAATGTAATACGTTAGGTACTCTTCGAAATTGCCGTCACAGTACCGAATCGATGTTTACAAGACGAACGCTAGTTTACCAATGCAAAAGTAAAAGCCTATCACAGTCCACTGGTGGAAATGGTAGGCCCCTCACAGGTTTTGCCACAACACCCTGTCCTCCACCTAACGCATCTAGTCTGTCCCAGGCACCTTCTTTATGTCGTCGGTCCATCTAGAAATACAAAAGTGCCTACCGCTATTTGCAGCAAACTTGGCATTAAACTTATTAGGAGAAATGTAGAGCTCTTTGTGATGGAGCTCGCTGGGGAAGAACTACCACCACATAGGTACCTACGTATTTAGTTATTTTGCGGTTAAAAAAGTTAGGATGCTGGTGTAGGTAATTAACTGCTTAGGTAAATAGGTATGGGATGATTACAGGTACAAGAAACCCTTTAACTCTTTATCTAGCATAGAAACACGTCTGCTAATGTCACTGGTATTGCAATGGCGGCGGCAATGGTAACTACTTGACATCAGGTGAGCCGTCGACTCTTTTGATTTGACATGAAAAATCGAATGATCACAATTAACATAACACCACGTAAGAACGTAGGTAAGCACAATCTGTTCCAACATTATCTAAAGAGAGTTTAAGCACCAACTTTGTATCTCACCAGTTTTCCAAAAGTTATTAAGTTTAGGTATAAATTAGATTACCTATTAAAATTGCAATAGAAAATTCGTCGACGAAAGTTGAGGTTATAAATTGGAAAAATGAAAAACATCTTCGTACCTAATCCAAAATTAGAATGTCAGGTTTTAGTATTACAAATACTCAAATGAGCACAATAAATTTGTAAATTGCATTACATAAATTATTATGTACTAAACGTGCCGCCAAAGCGTTATGTATTCAACACAAAAACGCTTTTAGGCGCTTTGTTGCGACTGCCACGTTACTGCAGTGCATCTGCAATGTTTGCTCAAGCCAGAGTAGACAGTTTTTCAGCTGTAGAGCGCAAAAAGAGTGCACCTCTTCTCACAACAAACAAATGAAGTACAAATATAATCACGGCAGAGAGAGAGAGAGAGAGAGAGAGAGAAGGAAAACTTCAATTGTCTGGGGGCCTGAAAAGACCACTTTCACAGAATCATAAAAGGATAACGTTATGAATCATAATATGCCAAAGACAGCCCGTGTTTTTCTTTTTTTCTTTGATTATTCAAAGAGATTGGGATTGGATTTGGATTGGATTGATTTTTATTTTAGCACAGACAAAAAAAAATAACTGAAAAATCCTTCACCAATGGGATTTGATAAGATTAACTTAATAATTAATAATAATAATTAACTTAACTTAAGTTAACTGTCCATTATGATTCATAATGTTATCCTTTTATGATTCTGCCAAAGTGGCCTTCCAAGCCCCCAGATTACGGAACTATTGTTACAAATTGGAACTTTACATTCTCATCAGATACTATTTGAACAGACCATACCTAGTTAGGATGACTAGGATGTCATGATGGATGACGTCATGTTTATGACGATGCTGTGCAAACAACAAGCAATGAGAATGCTGAGATGAACATGTTTGACATAGATACCTAGCCTTAGAGCGTTTACGTTTGCGTCCGGTCCGAATTCGAGATCACAAAATTTAGGTGAAGTGAGCTGTGCCACCTGATGCTAGCTTGGGATTAGATAACACTAATGACAGCTCAATTCACCTAAGTTTTCTTGGTAAGATTTTTACAGAAAACCTACACTGAGCTTGATTCGAATTAGAAATGTTGAAAATGAAATTCAGATCTAGTGCACAAACCCTCATAGGTGCATTTGTATTTAAAGGTAACTCTCTTTGTACCAATATTTCTTGGATTTACATCGCATTCGTATTCTATGCATTGCTCAGACGCTCTTAGATTCGATTATAGATATTTGTACTAGAGGAGTGATGCTTTTGCACCAAGCATTGTAGGTATTTGCACTAACTCGATATAAATTGTAGCAAAAATAAAAACAAACATAAATTTTGGATTTATTTAGGTATTTAAAAACCTCACCCTCACCGTGTCTCCCGCGCTTCCAGTGCGCTGTACGTGTTTCTTCCTACAGTAGATACTCGTACCTCGTCACTTCCCTGTACGCTGATGACGTCATAATGGCGGAGTCGTGTCCGGCTTGTCCCGGCGGACCGCGCCCTCCGCGGGTGTGCGCCGCTCTAGGGCTGGCACTCTTCCAATACTGTAAAAATAATAAATAATACCAGCCTATTATTGTCCCACTGCTGGACAAAGGCTTCTTCTAATACAGAAAAGGCAAGAGCATTGATCACTACGCTTGGTAAAGGCGAATTGGCAATTTCAGACTTATAGGTATTTATTTTAAGTCTAGGTTTCCTCACGATATTTTTCCTTCACTGATATATCAGTGATGTCCAAGAAAAACTTGGAAAGTACCAACCAGCCAGCACATCAACCTACCCGAAACTGTCAAAGTTGAAAATCTATTAAAGAAATTTGACAGATTGTAGTAGCTTGATGTGCATATGATTTGAAAAAGTAAGAACAAGAAATTTCCATTAGGTACAAAGACGGAAATTTAACTTACGTTTCGTCACAAAGTTACTTTTGACTGCGTTTGTATAACACCAAACCGCTGTAGCGAGCCCACGCATCATTTCATTCTTATGTATTTAGAAACATCTACCGTGCTCTGAGATCAGAGGGACAGTATTCACAATTCTCGTAATTTTCAGAACGTTCACAGCTTAGACAAAGAAAAGTATAGGCGGCGGGTATCTCCATTTCATTTCCACAAGAAAGGGATAAAGTATTGAGTTATTATAAGTAACAGAAAAGGATAAAGCTATACTACAGTGCGTGCCAGTTTTTTCACGGCAGCTACTTATGTAGCCTATGTTAGTTAAGTTAGTTTTTTGTCTCATGTGCGGCCACGCTACCCGATGCTCTATAGCTTTCTTACTCTAAGGTTCACAGCCTGAACTCAGTCTCAATCTGTCAAAAATGCCTCTAATTTCCCTAAATTTTGACAAATTTTTGACTATTGTCGTCGAGATGAGACTGCGACTAGATTTTGAACATTCTAAATTACTTACGAGAATTGGACTTTAGATCAGTGTGCCCTATAAACGCGTTAAAAGCACTCAGAATATTCTGTACTTAATGCAATATATGGGATGAACAGTAAGGTCTAAAATCGTGCCATATGATCCAGATCGGATGATTTGATCACATTTCAGTGTTTGCTTTAAAGTAGGTACATCTATTTGACGTTAGGCGACTGCTATTGTATTAATTTATTTAGAAATAAAGTCAAAGTCAAATCATTTACTTCAAGTAGGTCATTAGAATGTATCAGCATCATGCTGAGATAGGAATAAAGGACTTTCTGTTTTATTTTTCTATTTGTTACTTTTTTATATAACATGTTTTTTTTAAATTTTTTACTGTTTAGTTTAGTTTGTGATCTACCTGTACGAGTCGCAATAAATACTTTTTTCTTTCTTTAATGGGCAAGAACCTCCATAGTTACTGTTACTGTTAGCCTGCATCATTCCACTGCTGGGCAAAGACCTCTCCCCATGACTTCCAGTTCTTTCGATCCAGGGCTAAAGTGGACCCGCGGTGGCCCTAGAATTTTTCTTAGGTGGTGCAAAATCTTAACGTGGCGCCTCTATGTACCATGTTCCCATGATATATTATGCATAATTATGCAGTTGCTTGCTTGTGGACGGCACCAGGCACCAGTCATTGATGATAGTAACTTACTATAAAGCCGATCGTCGAGGCGCTGAAACCAACCGAAATGCGACCACGAACACCAGTGTTGGTCGCATTTCGGTTGATTTCAGCGCCTTTCCCATGACGGCGCCCGGTGCCGTCGCACTGCTCGCACCGCCCTAGGGTTACTGAGTGGACCACTAGTCATTTGTTTTGTCCAGCTCTTGTCGCCACGCCACGTGGTCTCCCGTGACGCCTTCTAGCTGTGTCAGGGCTCCACGCCACGTAGTGGTCATTTTGGATCACAGCTCATTGAGTATCAGCTCTATGGTTACTGTTTTAAAATGTTTTACAATATTTTTATAGGTACATCACACTAATATTATAAAGGCGAAAGTTTGTGAGTGTGTGTGTGTTTATATGTTTGTTACTTCTTCACGCTCAAACGGCTGGACCAATTTTTATAAAATTTTGTATGGAGGTAGCTGACACCCTGGATTACCATATAGACTACTTTTTATCCCGATATTCCCACGGGATCGACATTTACGCGGGTGAAACCGGGGGGCGCAGCAGTTAATTATAATTATACCTATAGTAACTAAGCTAGGTCACCAAGATAAAATGGTGTAAGGATCATGGAAGCGCGAACCCTAGAGATGATAGCATAATGAATGCCCCTGAGATTAGGACGTTTCATTTGCGTCTCGGGTCCCGGCAGCGTACACTGTCGTTCAACTTATAGCTACACGGAAATTTCATTAGCCGCTGTGTCGTTTTAGTGATCGGACTTGTTATGTGTTTGATTAAATAGAACATACTAGCTTCAACCCGCGGCTTCTCCCGCGAGGTATGTCAATGAAAACTATCCTATGTCCTTCCCCGGGATGCAATCTATCTCTCTGCCAAATTTTATCGAAATCCGTTCAGTGGTTTAGGCGTGAAAAGGTAACATACAAACAGACAGACAAAGTTACTTTCGAATTTATAATACTAGCTTCCGCCCGCGGCTTCGCCCGCAAGGTATGTCGATAAAAATTAAGCTATGTCCTTCCCCAGGATGCAATCAATTTCTCTGCCAAATTTTATCGAAATCCGTTCAGTGGTTTAGGTGTGAAAAGGTAACATACAGACTGACAGAGTTACTTTCGTATTTACAATACTAGCTTCCGCCCGGGGCTTCGCCCGTGAGGTATGTCGATAAAAACTATCCTATATCCTTCCCCGGGATGCAATCTATCTCTCTGCCAAATTTTATCGAAATCCGTTCAGTGGTTTAGGCGTGAAAAGGTAACACAGAATTACAGACAGACATACAGAGTTACTTCCAAATTACATATTAACATGGACTAGTATGGATAGGAACCACCTTACTTGCGTATCATCATCAGTGACAGTACGACTTCACCCGTTGCTGGCCATAGGCCTCTTTTTTCTAGTGCCAATCCCTACGGTCCTGTGCCAGCTTCATCCAGGTTTTGGCCGTGATGGCAACAATATCGTCCGTCCATCTCGCCGCCTGACCGACATCTGTTCTTCCGGTCCTTGGACGCCTCTCTGTCACAGTCTTACTCACCTGTCATTACTGCTCGTAGGTGTCCTGCCTGACTGCATTTGAGTTCCATAATACGCTTTCCGATATCGAAGATTGCTTGGCATCTGGACTTTTGGAACTCGGTCTATTAGCCAGACCCATGGCTCTCCGTGCAACTCCCAGCCTGTACACAGCCTCCTGCGTGAGCGTCCACGTCTCAGCAGGGTACGTCATGGAGGGCAGAACACACTTGATTATAGAGTCGGGACTTCAGACATTTTTTATCTGATCTCATAATAGTAGAATAGATTTTATTTTCTTGCCACAAATTACAGCTTAAAGTTAAATTAGTCTACAGATACAAATTTGTACTTAATTTATGGAAGACTGGCGCCTAAACTAAGTTTTTAACAAAACCTGTAGGTCAGGTCGCCAGGCCCCCTTAACAATTTATATATTTCAAGTATTGTACTGAAGACGTTTGTTTGAAATCTCAGTAGTATTCATTCATTTATTATTATCTAATTAATTAAACATTATTTAATTTATTAAAATTATTTAGTTTACTAGTAGAAATATTGCAAATATAGGAAACCGACATGTCCTAGAAACCAAAATTCGAAGACATGTGACATCTGCCAATCTTCACTGGGCCTGTGTAGTGGATTACGGCCCACTCCGTCTCGCAGAGAGGAGGCCTGTGTCTGTGGAGGCTGATTATCATGAAGCTGCTGTTCTCGATGTCTCTGTTTGTTGATGCTCTTTGCCTAAAGAAAGACCAAAAATATGGCCAAGGTAGACATACCGGGCAACCATCTCCAACCTTTCATTTCCGACTATAACAATCTTCATCTTGGCCATCCTAAGTACTACCTTGAAAGAGACATCATAAAAGTTTTAAAGCATTTTCTGGAGCACTTGCAAATAGGTTTCGCAGCAGATGAGGAAGCGGCTAGCTATCAACGATTTACTAACACAAGAAACGTACAAAACATCCCTGTAAGTAAAATAGATACTTACGTATTTGTAGTAATAGTTGACAGTTCACACCGCAGGCGAGTGCTCGTTTGTCGCAGCGACAAGAGCTAAGAAAAGAGAGAGTACCTTCTCGGTCAGTGACGTTCGCTTGGCGGAAAAATCGCTGAGAGCCTTACGCTTGGTACATATACATATACGCTTGGTACATGTATTCACCAACTTCATTTTATTTATTTATTGCAGACGATGCAGGCCCGTACATAAATACCTCAACCTTAACCTAAACATACATATTCTTATTATAAAACAGTACTTCAATAGCTAACTCTCGAGCAGTTCTGTGGTACTTGTCCGCGGAACCGACGAAACACCACGTCCTGCGGCCAGAAGTCTTCTTCCATGACGACGGGCAGGTAGCAATTCGGCACGCGCACCACGAACGCCTTGAAGTTGACGTTGCGGTGCGACTCCAGTAACTGCACCCTCGGAGCGTACCTCGTCTCTGGCGCACATACTCCACGATGTCTTTAGTTGCTGGCTCTACCTACTCGCTTCTCGTTAATCGCCGGAGACGGCGGTGGGACCCAACACAGAAGATAGCTTACCTTTATCTTTTCACAGCATTGTTCTCGAGTAGAACCTGTCATATACAGCGCAATCAGAACTGGCACGTGACGTCACACAATTATCACCACACTGTCACCGGCTATTGTTTTAGCGCCTCTCTGTAATGTTTGTCTTCGCCCTGTAAGGCGAGCAACGGTAACCTGCACCGGTTCTCTTTTACATCTAATAGCAGTTCCGTCTGTCTGTTCATAAATCCCCACCCTACCTGATTACTGATGAACGAAGTTAGGACTTAAAATATTAAGGGCTGATTTTTGCAACACCAGGTAAGTTTATCCGAGGAATAATTTTGAATTCTTGACAGTTCATCCATACAAAATCTGTCAGAAGACGTCAATATTATTTCCCGAATAAAAAATATCTATCGATTGAAAAGTCAGCCCTAAATCTTGCATGCCAGCAGAGCCATAGACAAAAGCAACCATAATCACTAGTTCCATCTGTCAAAAAACGGTTAACCTAGTGGACAGAGTGTAGTCGATACATAACAGGGGGCCTAGAAAGGCCACTTTAGTAGAATCATAAAAGGATAACATTATGAATCACAATAGACAGCATTGGTTTGAATTCCCATTGGACCAATACAATGGGAATTCAAACCAATGCTGTCTATTGTATTTTTCAGTAGTTTTTTTTTGTCTGTGCTAAAATACCAATCAATCCAATCCAAATCCAATCCCAATCTTTTTTATCATACCTACGTTAGAGCAGCGAAAAAAAGAAAAACACGGACTGTCTTCGCCATATTATGATTCATAATATTATCCTTTTATGATTCTGCCAAAGTGGCCTTTTTAGGCCCCCATACAACATGAAACGTTGTAGGTAATTATTGTGCCATTTGAAGTTTTCCTTCTCTGCCATGATTTATTTGTACTTCATTTGTTTGTTGTAAGAGTAGGCACAAATGCTAAGACTATGTATGTTACAGTCCGTTCACAGTTATTTTACCGCTAAATTTTGCATCATCTGTCAAAATCACAATGATCTTTATTTATGTTGCAATAAAGTTGCTATTCGGTTGCTACTGTTAGGGGTAAAATTAGTGTGAACGCACTCTAAGAACGTCGTGACGACATGACTACGTGAGTTTGTCGTTCTCATTTTAGATTATAGTTACCTACTGAAACGTTAAGGAAAACGTTACAATATAAGAAAAACACTATTTTATTCACTAGAATGTAGAGAAAGAAAGAAAAGAAAGAATACATGACGCAAAGAAAGAACACAAACACAAAAAAAGAACAAATTCGGGGAAAATATGCGTCACTTCCACGCAAACGGTCATCGCTCAGCACAATGCTACGACCCTAGAGAGAGCTCCATCAGCGCTGTTTTCAGCCACAACCCGCGTAACGTCATCACTTAGTTTTTTTTTAAATAAACGAAAGTATTAGCAACTGACCTATACAAAACTTCAATACCTACTCGACCCAAATATATTTTAAACTTATTTATTTATCCATGTATTTCAGGCATCAAGGCCCATATAAACACATACAATACAATATTAATATAACTTAAAAATACTATAAATACATACAACATTATAATTACACTAAAAACTAACGCACACGAAGTGTCTGCGTCGTGTTTCGCTAACTGGTGTCATATAGCGAAACAGCAACAACACACACAACACCCTTTTTTTTGGGTTTCAAATTATCAAATAACTTCTCCCGCTGTGGGGGGAGCGGGAGGGCGTGTCAGACTTTTACTGGCTAAAACCCACCCGTGTTCCTTCAGTTGCCTGTGCCAGGGGCCACGGTATCTCTTTCGAACAACCCGCGACCCTGGCAGGCATCGGCCCTTGCGGACCCCGTCAGTTAGTGCTGACATCTCTTTGAGGCGCGCGTGGTCGACCCGGGCCTGGTCCTTACCGGACGGCGAGCTGCGCATTGCTCGCCGTCCGCAAGCCCGCGCCTACGGTGGCCGGGAATCGGCTATGGATTCCCGACGCCCAGGGCGTCTCCAGCGGCGACTAGGGAAGTGAGGGCGCAGAGATTGCCTCTCCCTCACGCGCTCCCTCGTACATAACCAACCTCCTTCGACCAGAACTTTTCATTGAAGAACTTCTCGAGATGATGTGTCGGCACGCACCACGAACGACTTGAAGTTCGTGTTGTGATGCGACTCCTACTTCGCGACCCTCGAAGTCCAGTTGGTCTTCACACGCATGTACTCCACGATACACGATATATGGGATGGCTGATTATTTTTTCGCGATTACGACATTGGTCCCATGTAAAAGTAGTTCAGTTTTTCAGTAGTTCAGTTCAGTTTGATGGTCTGTACCATACACTTAAATACGACCATACATTTCTGATAGGGGCCCGTGGCAAAAAAATAACAGCCGCACAGGTCGATCGATCAGGTTAAGCTACGCTTGCCGCGGTTGGCACGTGGATGGTATCTTTACATACCGAGACCCCTCAGTGCCTCGGAAAGCACGTTAAGCCGTTGGTCCCGGCTGTCATTCGTGGATCTTTGACAGTCGTTACGGGTAGTCAGAAGCCCGAAAGCCTGACAACCAGTCTTACCAATAGGTATCGTATTATTCAGTACCTGGGTTGTGGAGCTCAGATAGGTAGTCGCTCCATGTAAAATACTGGGATTCAGCTGCATCCGGTTAGACTGGAAGCCGACCCCGACGTAGTTGGGAAAAGGCTAGGCAGATGATGATGATTTCTGATACATGTGCTGTATTTATATCTTAACGCGGAAATCTATGTTTGTTAGTAGTTTTTCAAACCTAACTTCACCCTCTTAGTATCGACTGCTTTTGGAGCAACACAGACAAACTCATAATCAGCCTATAATATTCGCACTGCTGGGGCACAGGCCTCCTCTCGATGAGAGGGAGTGGGCCGTAATCTACCACGCGAGAATCCTCCGACTGCCGAATGTCGCGGCCGTTACTACTGGGCCAACACTGCTTTTAAAGACCACATAAACGTGAAAATCTATCTTTCTATTATCTCCAAACCAGGGACTTGAAAACGAAATGAATTTCGTTCCGTTACCGTGTATCGTGTATGTATCTGTAACAAAATCCAAAACAAATAAAATGAAAATAAAAATGAAAAAAAAAGAAGAAGAAGAAGTGAGGGAAGGGAAGGAAGTGAAGGAGAAGTGAAAATGTCTGTTCCAAAATTTGTAACGATACTAAACCCTAAAAACATCAATAACGTTACAAAGAAAAACGTTACAGAATATCATTTTCATTTTCAGAATATTTTTTTCATTTTCGTAGAACAATATTATAAGTAACGTTATAGGTATCAGTAACTTTAAGCTTATCCGCTTGTAATAACGTTACAGGTGAAATGTTACTAGATTCATTTGTAACGTTATTCTTCATACTTTTTCGTCTTTTTCTTCATCTTTTATATCATGAAGCTGGCAAAGTTGAGTATCGAAATGAATAACGTTATTATATCGTTATACTAATAACGATATAACGGTGTCTGTGTGGTGCCGGACTTAAAGAATTGCACCACCCCTTACTTCCCGTGGGTGTCGTAAAAGGCGACTAAGAGTCTTACCGGAGAATGGGCAGCAGCGTTCTCTATTTATTCCACCATCATACCATACTGCGATCGCCAAAACCCCCTCCAAAATTGGGGGAGGCCTATGTCCAGCAGTGGACGTCTATCGGCTGAAACGACGACGACGACGACGACTAATAACGATATATTGATCATAATGTTAGTGAACAGTTTAAGATTTCGTTCCGTTTGTCAGTACGTTATGGCCAAGGAATTCATTTCGTTACGATCCTGGTGGAACGGTACAAATTATCGGTACTGGAACTACGAGTAACGTTATTTTAAGTAACGTTTCATGTCCCTGTTCCAAACCTACCTAAACCCTACAAGTAGCTACTCCTAATATCGAATCGAGTTTGATGAGGCAGGGTGCTATTCAACCAGCGCAGAGCAGCTCTATCTAAACTAATATTATAAAGTGAAAGGATTTGTTTTTTACCCGACTGCGGCAAAGCCCAAAAGGAGGGTTATGTGTTTGACCTGTATTTTGTATGTTTGTTTGTTACGCTTGCACGCTAAAATAGCTGAACCAATTTGGATGAAATTTTGACACATGGATAGACCCATGACCTGAATTAAGATACTGTACTGATTAAAATCTCGATATTTCCACAGGATCGAGACTTATGCAGGTGAAACCATAGGGCGCAGTTAGTATTTAATGAAATGCTCCTTATTTACTAGAAAACGCTCCACAAAACTTGCCCTTAAAATCACAGAAAAGCTTCGTCATGTGTATTTAATATTTATTGAAAACATGGAGACGTGATAGACGACGCGGCCATTGTGGCTTTTAGCACTCCAGCGTCACGCCGCGGCGCGCTAACTGGCGAGGCAAATAAAAAGATGTTGGCTCTTAAACCGGAGCACTGCACCACTTAACAGGGGACATATAGTAGGTACTACTGGTCACATAGCAACGGTTCTAATCCTTACTAATATTATAAATACGAAAGTAACTTTGTCTGTCTGTATGTTTCTTTTCACACCTAAACCACTGAACGGATTTCGATAAAAGGCAGAGAGATAGATTGCATCCCGGGGAAGGACATAGGATAGTTCTTATCGACATACCTTGCGGGCGAAGCCGCGGGCGGAAGCTAGTATCTTCGTATAGTAGTTAGTAAAACGAAGGTCGCAAGTTTGATTCTGAATAAACTGGGTCAAAATAAAATAGCTAGCGAAACTGCAGACGTCATGAGTACCGATATCTAAACACGATAAAATGAAAATAAAAAGATTTTGATGTTTTTTTTAGGGGTCAACGACCGTTGGTAATGTATTTACTTGGAGTACGAGTTCAAAAAATATGTTTTACTAGCTGCGCCCCGCGGTTTCACCCGCGTAAATGTTGATCCCGTGAGAATATCGGGACAAAAAGTAGCCTATATGTTAATCCAGCGTATCAGCTACCTCTATATAAAATTTTATCAAAATTGGTCCAGCCTTTTGAGCGTGAAGAAGTAACAAACATATAAACACACGCACACACACTCACAAACTTTCGCCTTTATAATATTAGTGTGATTGATGAATACACTAACTGCGGTCGGGGACCCCACAAAAAAAAAAAAAACATGAATTTGATTTTAATTTCTGTAAGTGGTTTTATCGTGTCCATATTTTTTGTTATATCGATCGATACCATCACGTATGGAATTTCGCTAGCTAATTTAATTTGACCTTGAATTATAGGAAAAATTTTAACAAGTGCGCAAAACTCTGAAATCATGAATTCAGCCGGTGGATTCTGTTAGAATCTCACCGTGAGAAGTTAGGTGAAGAGAGCTGTCATTGCACCTGAAGCTAGTGATTGACACTAATGACAGCTCACTTTAAGCTCACTTCACCCGAGTTATCACGGTGAGATTTCTACAGCATATATACTAGACTGTTGTCTGTGTGGTGCCGGACTTAAAGAATAGCACCACCCCATACTTCCCGTGGGTGTCGTAAAAGGCGACTAAGGGGCGTACCGGAGAATGGGCAGCAGCGTTCTCTATGCATTCCACCACCATACCATACTGCGATCGCCAACCCGCCTGCCAAGCGTGGCGATTATGGCAAACCCCCCCCCCCCCCTTTTGGGGGAGGCCTATGTCCAGCAGTGGACGTCTTTCGGCTGAAATGATGATGATGATGATGATACTAGACCTTTTTTTTTTGATGATTGGTAATCATCAAATGACCCCTCCCGCTCTGAGTGGAGCGGGAGGGAGTGTCAGACTCTTACTGACTAAAACCCACCCGTGTTCCTTCCTTAGCCCTTTATGTTCCGGGCCAGCGGTAACCCTTTCGGACAACACCGCTGACCCGGCAGGCATCGGCCCTAACGTGCCTCTTCACTGATGCTGACATCTCTTTGAGGCGCGCGTGGAACACGTACGCGCCATCCATGGCGCCTTTTTTATTTTAATTTTTCGTCGGTAGTCAAAAAACGTACGGGGTAAAAAAAAAACCTACAATTTGAGGGGAATCTAGCAAGGTGCACTTTGAAATGCAAAACATTTGCATTAAGTTTCAGCATTCACAACTGGGGCAATAGCGTTTTGAATATTACTAGGAGTAGGGTATTTCTCTTTTCTTAATAATTCTGTTCTATTCATGTCACATTTGTCTTGGTTCTTTCTTTTTCCCATTTTTATATAAACTGTACAAGTTGTAAAGGCCCAAGAAAATATGACGCTAATTCAAATTTAAATTATTTTATTTCAAATAACCCTACATGGGTACTTGTGGAACGCCAGAAGCTCAGCTCAGTTCCAATTGGTCATTTCCTATGGAGAAGAGCCGGCAAGAAACTCCACAGTTACTCTACCTATTAAAAATAATTGGCTTTTACGGTGTTTCCAAATTACAGTGTTAATAGGTAACATAGAAAATAATCAACAAATTGAAGCATCGAGTCTACAAGGCCTACAACGTTCTCACATCCACAAAATATAAAAATCTATACATATCTATATGAATATATGCAGTTACAGTTAGCCTGCATTACCCCACAGCTGGGCAAAGGCCTCTACCTAGGATTTCCAGCTCTTTCGATCCAGGGCAAGAGTGGACTACTGGTCGTTTGGTTCTTTTTCAGCCCTGACTCAGCTAGAAGGCGTCTCGGCAGACCTCGTAGAAAATGGCGGAACGAGCTGGACAATACAAGCGATAAATTTAAAAAAACTTTTTACAAAAACAAAACAACCGGCTTCCAAAAAAAAAACACTACAAATTGAAAAATAACTTTCACTTTTTAGTGGGTCAGTTTGTAATTTATCTAAATTACAATAGCCTAATGCCAACTGTTCATCACCTTATACAAAATATTGCTTTTCCCGATGCTGGGACGTTAATTGTTGAGGAGTTCTCCCGGTAAGAACCAGGAGAACTCCTCAACAATCACTCACCATACGCATTGTGACGAGCATAAATTGCTTAGCAACCATATTAAAGTAATTGAATCGCAACCCGTGAAATATTTGTCATTGAGTAGTTCCGATGGCTATCTGTGGTCTTCATCATCAGCTCCACTTTACCAAATGATGATTTCCGAGAGCAAATGCTCAAGTTACTTTAAAAAATACCCAAATCCCTATAGCTTTGCCTATAAAATTTGAAGGTTTCCCTCGATTTCCATGGGATCCTCTCATCAGATTCCAACTTGATGATAATGAGACCACCTCGAGAGTATACTCTTTTAAATAAAAAAAGGACTTTTGGAATCGGTCCAGCCGTCTTTGAGTAATCGGTGAACATACACAAGGTAACTACTGTAAACTGTTGAGGAGTTCCCTTAACTGTCCTTCGTCTTCATCATCAGACCCCTAATGACAGTCACAACCTATGTAGGTGTAAAGTTCACATCAATATAAATTAATCGAGCCCAAACACAAGGTAACTGCTGTAAATCGTTGAGGAGTCCCCTCGACTGCCTTTCGGCTCCATTATCAGATCGACTCCAGGCCTTCATTAAATTATAGTGCTTTAAAATACTTAATGAAAAAATTTACAAACGCACTAGTCGCTCTTACGATTTTCAAATGTTCCCCTCGATTTCACTGGGATGCCATCATCAGATCCTGGTTTCCTTATCATGGAACCACCCTTGGCATATCTCCTTGCCAACAAAAAAAGAATAATCAAAATCGGTTTATAAACAACGAAGTTATCCGCGAACACACATAAAAAAAAAGATATACGGTCGAATTGAGAAACCTCCTCCTTTTTTGAAGTCGGTTAAAAAATAATAATAAATAAATAAGCTAGCTTTCATCAGCTCCAACTTTGATGCTCTTAGCAAGATGTAATAGCTAACTTAATATTACGATACCCTTAAAGGTAGCTTGGAACATTTTAAAATTGCCCCTTACAATGTTATTTAGTAAACTAATATTTTTTGCGAGTCGCAAGTCAGAGAGGGAAGTAAAGAAAAAGTGGAGCATTCCCCCCACAGCGCACGCAATTTGCCCGTAGATAGCTTACGATAGCTTATTAGCAATAAACAAAAAGTGGGGGCCGACACCAGAGCGGGTCGCGTCTGACGAGCGTAACTTATAGGAGATAGCGGGATGAAAAACATATGAATACATTTTTCTTTCCCAAAACTTTTTCATTTGCATATAATAGACTAAACTCGAAAGCAAACATTTATTCTGTGAACTACACAAATTGTAAGAGAATTCTCAAGGATGCTCTCCAAAGTATGTCTTATGAAGAAACGGAAAATTTACTAACTGTATTAAAGTAAATTTAGGTACTCGAATACTTTCACCTAAGTTAAATATTTATCAAGTTTAGAAACTAAGTGTTAAGCTACTCAACATATAATTATTTGTCTATTGTCAACTTTCGATTATGTATTAATTTTAAAAGACTATTTTAGCTCTTCTCGCCTGAAACACAGGACTACCTAGTTCAGGCACGTAAGTCTTAGCAATATAATTTTTATTTAAGCAAAATTGTACTAATTTCCATGCCTTATTATTTTTGAATAAATATATTATTATTATACATTGGAAAAAGAGTAGGCTTCTGCCCTGCTGTGGGACTTCACAGGCTTTTAATTTAATTAAAAACGTCTAATGGGCCTCTGCGAGTTACCTCGGCCCATCCTAGGCTTCCAAAGGTCCGGAGGGTCCCGAGTAATATCAAGAGATGTAAAAATAATTATAATAAAACTTTTTTTATTAAGTACCTATGGAAAAGTTCACAATTTGTAAATTTTGCTTAACTTTTTTATAATAGTATGTGTCATAAAATATGCATGCTACATTCCCATCCAGTAGACGCAAATAAGACCTATTTTATTGTAATTATTTTATTGCATTTTTTTAATTCACAAAACTGATGTACAGACGCCAGCAGGTCAACCTATCCGAATCTGTCAAATTTTACCAATCGAATATTAACCTTCCAGTATTGTGATAAGGTTGAAAATCTATCAAAGAAATTTGACAGATTGAGGTAGGTTGATGTGCTGGCGTCTGTACAGGTCCTGTTGCAGTGAACTTGTGGCTGTGGCGATTATGTAGGTACAGACGCCAGCACATCAAGCTACTACAATCTGTCAAATTTCTTTAATAGATTTTCAAGTTTATCTCTAAAGCTTAACGTTCAAGGTTGATTGGGAAAATTTGACAGTTTCGGGTAGCTTGATGTGCTGGCGTCTGTACCTTTTACGTATAAACAAGATGTTACACAACTAATACAGTCGCCTCCTCTCGAAGTTTGGACCATCGTCAATAAATCACTAAGGTTAAAACATCATTAATATTAAATCACGGCCTCTGATTTATAAGGCGAGGGGCGGACGCGATGTGGTGCTAATCTTTGGTTCAACTAGTGACTTACTGCGCTATGCATGGTGGCATTGCACCCATGGCCCTTGTGCTCCTTGCATAGCATAGCAGAATCTACTCACTGCTGGGACACAGTCCTCCTGTCTGTGCCCTCCCACAGACTGTGTGAACTGTCAACTATTATTATCAGTGATCGGAATAGACTGAGTATATTTACCTAAAGTTTAAAGAACAGAGACGGAAATCGGAGACTTCCTTATGACAATTTTATTTTCCCGGTATAACCAATATTAAAAATACATATTGGTTATTTTATTTATCAAAACGTTGAGTACGATTTATTAAAGCATTTATAATGTTAATGATAAAATAAGACACCTATTGAAAGTTACATAATTTAAGTCCGGTAAATTTACCGGAAAAAAAAGTTTTGTCATAAGGAAGTCTTCGATTTCCGTCTCTGTTCTTTAAACTTTAGGTAAATATACTAAGCCTATTCCGATCACTGATTATTATAAATACGTAAGTATTTATTTAACTTACACGGATCTTTTGTATGTTTCTTGAGTTAGAAAATCGTTGATAGCTAGCTGCTTCCTCATCGGCTCCGAAACCTATGTGCAAGTGCTACAGAAAATGCTTCAAAAATTTTATGATGCCTCTTTCAAGGTGATGGCCAAGATGAAGATGGCAAGCATCTTCAGCAATTCAAATCCTTTTGTTATAGTCGGCAATGAAGTGTTGGAGATGGTTGCCCGGTATGTCTACCTTGGCCATATTATGTTTGGTCTTTCTTTAGGCAAAGAGCATCAACAAACAGAGACATCGAGAACAGCAGCTTCATCATAATCAGCCTATAATGTTCCCACTGCTGGGACAGTCCTCCTGTCTGTGGGAGGGAGTGGGCCGTAATCCACCACATAGACCCAGTGCGGTTTGGTAGATGTCACGTGTTTTCGAATTTTTGTTTTCCTCACGATGTTTTCCTTCACCGTTTTGAGAGCAGTGGTCATGAAATAAATAACACAAAGTAAAGCGCCTGTCTGGGTTTGAACCCCTGACCTACAACTCGTAAGTCAGGGCCATTACCACTGGACCACCAGTGCTCTGCAATGACAGTAGGTACTTACTTGAATATTAGTTTAAAAATCACTTTTTTGTGTAAACTTCACAGACGTGTTGGGTAACACTAACACTACAACACAAAAAACAGTGGCACTCCGGGAGTGCCAACACATTCTGTTGGCACTCCCGGAGTGTCAATGTTTTCACCTCTGAAGTGAAAACAAAACAGAATACTTTGCCATCACTCACTGACATACAGATATACCTACATTAAAACCGAGTACATCCCGAGGACAGCCGAACACATCCCAAGCGGGTATTTTTTAGGGTTCCGTACCCAAAGGGTAAAAACGGGACCCTATTACTAAGACTTCGCTGTCTGTCCGTCTGTCCGTCTGTCCGTCTGTCCGTCTGTCTGTCTGTCTGTCACCAGGCTGTATCTCAAGAACCACGATAGCTAGACAGTTGAAATTTTCACACATGATGTATTTCTGTTGCCGCTATAACAACAAATACTAAAAACAAAATAAAATAAATATTTAAGGGGGGCTCCCATACAACAAACGCGATTTTTTTGCCCTTTTTTGCTCGATATCAAAAATGGCAACAGGTAGGCACTTGAAATATTCACAAAATACTCAGTTGTATTTTAACTTTAATAATAAATAATAAAATTAAAATAATATAAATATTTAAGGGGGGCTCCCATACAACAAACATGTTTTTTTCGGCGTTTTTGCCTTGTGGTACGGAACCCCTCGTGTGCGAGTCCGACTCGCACTTGGCCAGTTTTTTAATCGTCTTATAAACAAAACAGGCGCGGTGTCGCTTACGGTAACAGTGTCGCGAGTTCAATGGTCTTTTCCCATCTCAAAAAATACCCAACGCGACTTAAGAAGTTTTCACTTCAAAAAAGTTTCTCATATAAAGTAGGTAAGTAGATAAACTACAATACCAACGGTCGATGACCCAAAAAATTAATCTTCAATTTTTTTTACACGCACACCAGAAGGACGATTGAGGGGCCCGTGGCTAAATAATAACAGCCGCACAGGTCGATCGATCAGGTTAAGCTACGCTTGCCGCGGTTGGTCTGTGGATGGGTGACCATCTTTACATACCGTGACCCCTCCGTGCCTCGGAAAGCACGTTAAGCCGTTGGTCCCGGTTGTCATTCGTGAATCTTTGACAGTCGTTATGGGTAGTCAGAAGCCCGAAAGTCCGACAACCAGTCTTACCAAGGGGTATCGTATTACCCAGTAACTGGGTTGTGGAGGTCAGATAGGCAGTCGCTCCATGTAAAATTCTGGTATTCAGTTGCATCCGGTTAGACTGGAAGCGGACCCCAACATAGTTGGGAAAAGGCTAGGCAGATGATGTCACCAGAAGGTCGATTCTTGTAATTTTAAGAACGTTCACAGTCTGATCTCAGTCTCAATCTGTCAAAAATACCTTTAACTTCCCTACATTTTTGACAAGATTTTGACATTGATGAGATGAGATGAGATTGCGACTAGATTTTTAACGTTTTAAATTACGGGAATTGGCCTTCTAAGGGCCTAAAAAGGCCACTTTGGCAGAATCATAAAAGGATAACATTATTATTATTTTGTTTCGTCGTTTCAGCCGATAGACGTCCACTGCTGGACATAGGCCTCCCCCAATTTTGGGGGAGGCCATAATCGCCACGCTTGGCAGGCGGGTTGGCGATCGCAGTATGGTATGATGGTGGAATAAATAGAGAACGCTGCTGCCCATTCTCCGGTAAGACCCTTAGTCGCCTTTTACGACACCCACGGGAAGTAAGGGGTGGTGCAATTCTTTAAGTCCGGCGGCACCACATAGACAATTATTTTATTTTGTTTGTTTATTTATTATTATTATCAGCCGTTTCTGTCCCACTGCAGGGCAAACGCCTCCCTTCCCTCCTTCCACTTATCCCTATCCAGTGCTGTTATACGCCAATCCTTGTGGAAAGAGTCGAGCTCGTCCCGCCATCTCTTTCTGGGCCTGCCGCGTTGTCGTTTGCTGGTGTTTGGGACCCATTGTGTGGTTGCCTTAGCCCATAACTCCTCCGGCATGCGACAGATGTGACCAGCCCAGTTCCATTTTAGCTTGACAGCCATGTGAACTTCATCGGCAATTTGAGTTTTAGAACCCAGTATCGAGTTCCTTATACGATCATAAAGTTTAACATTATGAATCTTAATGGACAGTTAACTGTTAAGTAAATCGTATCAAATCCAAGTGAAGCATTATTCAGTTATTTTTTTTTTTGTCTGTGCTAAAATACCAATCAATCCAATCCAAATCCAATCCCAATCTCTTTGATTGTACCTACGTAGTGTAGCGAAAAAATGAAAAACACGGACTGTCTTCGCCATATTAGGATTCATAATGTTATCCTTTTATGATTCTGCCAAAGTGGCCTTTTTAGGTTCCCTGATCGTCTGTGGAGTTTCACTAGCTAATTTAGTTTAACCTTGTATATTTAGAACTTAATGGTAGATTTTCTTCTATTTAAAAATGTTTGTATAAAAAACTGGAACTTTGACCTACAATATCTACGTAACCGGAAGGTTCGAAAGGGTCCAGAACGATAAACCAATCAAAATGACGGGAAAAACAAGTGACTCTCAGCTTCGTTAAGCCTCTTTTTAGCCGGCTTACACAAAAGTATAACACCTGTTATACTTTTGTGTAAGCCGAGGAGGATCCTAGTCCAGTATTGGCACTTTCTATACAGGGTTATTGGTAAAACATTAACAACCTCTTAAGAGGTCATTGTACTCATCATTATGAACAACTTTTACTATGGGACCAAACCTGAAATCGCAAAAAATCAGCTGTTCCCTACATTTATGTTCGTATATCTCGTCAAAATGTAGAGAACATTGCAGTCCCATAGTAAAAGTTGTTCACAATGATGAGTGCAATGACCTCTTTAGAGGTTGTTAATGTTTTACCAATAACCCTGTATATACCAAGAAAAATCTTTCTTCAAGAGTATGGTAAGCTGTAACCCGTTTTGCCAAGCGTAGTGTTCACCGACAAACGAAGATGGCATAGAATGGCCCAATAATAATCATGTTATCATTATCACCCTGGGACACGACAAACTAACAATCTATTAAACTTAATTTTTTTATTTTATTGCATCTACTGAGGAAGTCACTGAGACCTTAGAAAAACATTTCTAGATAGTCTCGAGTGTCAAGCAAGAACTGCATGGTTGCACGTTTTTAAGGAGCTTACAGGACCTAAACGCAAAAAAACGTAAGTTTTAGAAACAATAAAAGTATATGATCGACTACAGTAAACAAAATCAGCAAAATATATGATATTCTTTAGGATATATGCTAGGTAGATAGTGTGTTGAAAACATAATACAACTAATTTGATACGATAGAAAAAGATTATGAAGATACCTCTAACTTCCTTTTTACAATCCATACTAATATACATACAATCATTATGATTTTTGGTCCGATTATTCTCCAAGCAACAAACTAAAACAAACTGTTTAAATTTTTTAGTCCAAACATAGATTTTTTGTAATTAAATAATTGCTTCATATCTTCTTCTTCTAAATATATAAAACTCAAAGGTGACTGACTGACATAGTGATCTATCAACGCACAGCCCAAACCACTGGAGGGATCGGGCTGAAATTTGGCATGCAGGTAGATGTTATGACGTAAGCATCCGCTAAGAAAGGATTTTCATAAATTCTAACTCCAAGGGGATAAAATAGGGGGTGAAAGTTTGTATGAAACTTTGTCAATTTTAAACCGATCGGGCTGAGACTTCGCATGCATAGAGCTACTATGACGTAGGCATCCCCTAAGAAAGGATTTTGATAAATTCAACCCCCATGGGGATAAAATAAGGGATGATGGAGGATGTAAATGTATTAGTTTTTTTAAAATAATACTTAATGCGGGCGAAGCCGCGGGCAAAAGCTAGTTTTGTCATAAATTACCAGCGTTGTGTCATCGCGCTTTCTTTCATAAGCAGTCCGACAGTGACCCGCGCTTTAGGTCATGTAAGCCCCATAAGTCATTCTAAGACGGATTCCAACCAATATTTTAAATGTGAGAACTTGCTGTTGCAGTTTTTATCCCCTTCTAAGAAGCGCCTTGTAACTGTATCGGTATATCGCCTAGCCTATATAAGGGGCCGCACAGACGGGCATATGTCGAGCGGGGGGGGCGGAGAGGGGGAGGGCGGAGCGTGTAATATTCCGCGTGACGTGTGAACAGCCGGCCGTGCGCTGCTCATTTGTGGAGCTACAGCGTGTTGCTGAGATCCTCAGAGTAACTGCGTGACACATTATCAGTAGGAATGGTTTTTATTTAGACAGTTCAACAACATTCATTGCGTTATTTGCGTTGATGAGCAGACAAATTTTTTGAACATTTATGAAGCAATGGATTAGCAATAGCCCTGAAAATAGCTTTCAGATTGTGATTGATAGTGTGCCATCGCCGATATTTAACTGAAAACAAATGAGGAATGAAGTCCAATATAATAATGCGTACAGGGTGCTGATGGGACTGCCACAGTTCTGCAGTGCATCAGGCATGTTTGCGGAGGCTAATATTGACAGCTTTGCCGCAATAATGCGTAAGCGTAGCGCCTCCATGCTTGAAGGCTGCGATCCAGTAACAATAGCATTCTGTGCGTATTAGCTGACCGATTCTCGAGAGATGGGTGCAATTACATGCTTGCAAATAATGTCATGTCATACATGCTCAGTTTGTGGGGCGTCACATCGGGAAAATAATCTAATAATGTTTTACTAACACTAGTTTCTTAAGTTCTGTCTTGTAACTAACAAAAATGTGGATACCCTTTCGTTCTTTTTAAATGTCTTGTGTTGTGGGTAGTTTTAAGTATTACTAACAGTAGTCTATAAGAACATTGTTACTAACAAAATGGGCACCATGGTCTGAAAAATAAAGTATTATTATTAATGAAATGAATGAATGAAAAAAGAAATGGAATGGGGAATGATGGGATGAGGTTGAGGAATGGTAAACAGGGTAAAGTCATTGGCAGTGCGCGAAATTCAACTGTTTAGGTGGAGATTCATAGACGACTCCGGCATTTAAGTGTAAATGTGGCGCTGTTCCACAAACAAAGGGACACTTAATATCGTGTCCTGCGTGTCCTGTTAGCTGCACGTTACAGAAACTGGTGGACGCTGGTGATGGCTCCAAACACGTAGCCGAATTTTGGGCCAGTGCGTCCGCGATTTAGTTCCAAACATGTAAACATTATATGAGTTTTTGGAAAAACAACTTTAATTCCTAAACAATAAAGTTTAGTATATGCTACAACTTCAAACATTTTTATACCCTTTTCGATAGTTACTCTGAAATCAACTTTGACACAAATGGTGGCCCGTGGTGTTAATTCAATTGTGATATGAAATTCCCCGTATAGAAAATACCTAGTATAAAATTTCCACTGAAAGCGATCGCAACACTCTGTATGCGGGCGCGTAGTTCACATAGAATTTTGACATTTACCCGCTAATTGAGGTATCAGCTCGCGGCTACCGTGCATGCGCACGCGGCGCTTCCGGCCCGCGCACACAGGGCTGGCACGCTTGCGACGCTGTCCGCTGGAAAACACAAAGTTGACAGTAAAATTTTGGGAAGTCGCTCAGAACTCCTTGCGAATGAACTCGTCCAGGGGACTACTACCACCATTCATACTTTTGCCAAAAAACAGCTTTGATCTGTTCTAGTTTAAAGAGTATAGAGGTATGAGGAACAGGGTGTAAAGTTCACTCATACTCTATAGAAAAGGGAGGATCCTCCGACCAGACGGGTATTGTGTCTGGCGGGCAACTGCCCGATGATTCATGTCGGGCCGTTGAATCTATGCTAGTTGCGCAGTAAACTCTGCTTGCGAGATGCAGGATTTGCGTGACGTCAGTATGACGCGTTGTTTGCGTGTGGCGTTGTAGATACCGTTACAAGAGTAATAATCAGCCTTTAATTATTATGTTCCTACTGTTGACACAGGCTTCCTCTCTGTGAGAGAGAGGGAGTAGGCTGTAATCAACCACGCGGGCCCGTGCGACTTGGTAGATGTCACATGTTTTTGAATTTTTGGTTCTAGGACATGCCGGTTTTCTCACTATGTTTTCCTTCACCGTTTTGAGAGCAGAGGTGATGAAGTTATTTACAAAAACTAATGCCTGCCTGGGTCCCAACCCTCGACCTTATAACTCGTAAGTTGAGGCTGTTACCACTGTTCACCACTGCACTGCATATTGTATTGGTGTAGGTTTTGTTAAAGACTAGCGTCTGCCCGCTACTTCGTCCGCGTGAAATTTCACCCTGCCCCCATTCACCTTCTTAGGGGTGGAATTTCGAAAAACCCTTTCTTAGTGGATACCTACCTACAAAGAACACACCCTCCAAATTTCATGTCTCTAGGACCAGCGGTTTAGGTTGTGCATTCATATATCAGTCAGTGGATTTTGATTTTATACACAGATTTTTTTATTTTATACGTGTCAGTTCACATTTGCCTTTGGGATAGCAACGCCACTTTAATTGGAGATGGGTGGTGGTGACCACTGTCCATCATGTGGGCTTATATCTTGTTTGCACCATCCCTTATTTCATTTTTATCAAACGCCTTTACCGGGGGAAAGTTGAAAGCGATTGAGTCATGTGCTAAGTGCTCTGAGAGCACCCAACGCTGTACTCCTACTTACTTGTTTGCCCTGTGATGATTCGTAGAAACTTCATATTTACTAAAGCAATGACACCTATGGAAACGGCTGACTCTTTTGATGTATAGTTTATTCATTAGATGCAATATTTGTATGCTGAACTCTGTCAATCTCTGGTTTCATGAAATCAGCACCCGAATTGCGTATCACAATTGCGTTAATCATACCTACTCTGAATTATTTTGAAGGATATAGCTAATCCATTGCTACATATGTTTGAAAAAGTTGACTGCTCAACAATGTAAATAACGCTATGAATGTTGTAGAACTGTCAAAATGTAAGCCATCGCTATTGTTAGTTTGTTACGCAATTATACTATCGAAATCATTATGTATAAAAACTTGTGTTTTTTATTACAATCCAGCGAAGTTCAGGCTCTAGCAACCCTAACTACGCGTGAATTTTCACCGGCAAACCGAAGCGTGGGAGGTCATTCATATAGAAGCCCCTATCACGACGACATAGAGTCGATAACTCCACAACAATAGAACGAAGTCTATTTCTTTTTGTTTTATGTAGGTACTTACAAATAGTTTTCGGGTGTTCGTTTATGAGGTCTGTTCTCACGTTTATGGTGTATGTCCTGGAGGCTGCCATCACGAGATTTTAATGTTTACATTTGTTGTTAATGAAAATATTTGTATTGAAAATTGACTCTTCTTTCATGGCTTTTAAAGAAAAAAAAACATTATATTTGGAGGTTCCAAGGCTCATCGCGCTTTATGCCATATAAGTGTAAACATGGTTATCATCCTAACCTCTATCTTCTATCCGACTAAATTTCTATTGGAATGCCCCAGATATAACTCACTAGAGGTAAGGGCAGCACGAGATCAGCTCACGAGCTCGTGCACGCCTTACCTCTAGTGAGTTTTATCTGAGGCATCAGATCAGGCGCGTCAATAGCACCACGGAGCGTCTTGCACAGCCTGTAAGATGCTCCGTGGTGCTATTGACGCGCCTGATCTGTATGCTTTGCTTCTTTGTCCCAGTCAATTACTGACGCGGCAGAAAGCACAGGCTTAGCTGTGCTGTGCCTCCGTGTCGCACCGTTGTGCGCGCTAAGTCCAAAGTATTTCGTACTCTGGCCGCACTTAATGGTCTCTTGGATTCTAATCCACCAAACGATCTGTTTGCGGATGAATGGCCGAAGATTTTATTGGCATGTCAGAAGTACTGAAGTACCGTGAGCGGGATTCATAATTGTGTTGCTTTTTAACCGACTTCAAAAAAAGGAGGAGGTTCTCAATTCGGTTGTACATTTTTTTTTATGTTTGTTACCTCAGTACGCCGTCGTATATGAGCTCTTTGGTCTTTGTCGACTGTGAAGTTCAAAGATCTACGAATGACATCCAAGACCAACGGCTTTACGTGCTTTGCGAGGTACGACAAACATTCTTAGATACTAGCAATGTAATCAGTCCACTCAACGTCGTCTAAGGCTGTCCTCAAGCGCCACTCATCGTCGCTTACACCTCTGAAGTGGAAGGCAACGTGTTCCTAACAACATGTCACACAGAAATACTGTTTATTTCCAGTCCACTCTGGGTAATCTATTGTCAAGTACAGTCGGACGCTGAGCGCCTCTCGGCGATCGTCGCGTATAGCCCTCAGGTGGATAGATTGTCGCTATGGTTGCGAGAGGCTCGAGGGCTATGTTCAGTGGCGGAAACATACAGAAGGAAAGTCGAGAACGTGCTCGCTGCGGAGGAAAAAGCTAGCTAAAGAAAGGCCTCAGTAGAAAGTTGGAACTTAAATTAATGTTGTCGCGAAAACGTGTGGGTAGTAATAAACCCTAGCCTATAATATCAGAATACTAGCTATGCGACACTTATTTTTAAATTTCGCAGTATCATGCTGAGATATGAGTTTTTTGGTCTCGTACAGGACTTTGTTTTTAATAAAAAAAAATATCATCATTTCAGCCGAAAGACGTCCACTGCTGGACATAGGCGTCCCAAAAGCACCTCCACTTCGACCAGTTCTGTGCCTCTCGCATCCAGCGGGTTCCTGCGGCCTTCACAAGGTCGTCGGAGTACCTTGGGGAGGCCTTCCAAACAAAAACAAATGAAAAACTTTTTGTTTTTTCTATGATTGTGTTTTGTTTAGTTTGTGATCTTCCTGTGCGAGTCCCAAAAATATAATTAATATATAATATAGAATATTTTTTCTTTCTTTCTTTCTAAACAAAGACAAGTAATTACCGGATTACCTTATAAGTAACTATGACCCTTGTATATTGATCCATCATCATCATCATCATTTCAGCCGAAAGACGTCCACTGCTGGACATAGGCCTCACCCAAAAGGGAGGGTTTGCCATAATCGCCACGCTTGGCAGGCGGGTTGGCGATCGCAGTTTGGTATGGTGGTGGAATGCATAGAGAACGCTGCTGCCCATTCTCCGGTACGCCCCTTAGTCGCCTTTTACGACACCCACGGGAAGTATGGGGTGGTGCTATTCTTTAAGTCCCGGCACCACACACCACACAGACATATTATATATATATATATACGTATATATATATATAAAAAAAATATTTAAAAAAATATATAAAATATAATATATATATATATATATATGACGGAGGAGGCACCTCCGTAGTGTTTTTAAAAAGGTGTGATGTCAGCATTGCTGACGTCACAATTGTTGACTTCCTGTTGATGACTCATGCTTGGGTCCTCGAAAGAAAACTTCACAAGTAGTAGGTAAACTTCGTATATTCAACGGGCAGCGTAACGACGTCCCAGAGAGGTCCGTACTGTACGACGGCTCGAACACGAATGACCGAGCGCCGACAGTGCGGCCGTATTTATAGGGCTCGGCGCACGTGCACGTGTTTCTTAAGTTTTTAGGTTAAGTATTGAAATTACAATAAGAGAAATAATAACATGCTGCTTAACGTTAATTTAACATCATAATAAACTCAAAGTAATCATTTGATGATTTATGAACTAATTTTAGGACAATCAGATTACTAATCTTAATTATTCTCGTTGTTAGCGCCGATACGGCCATACTGACAGGCGGTGCGCGCTCTGCACCAGCCTCGTTGATTCTCGTAAGTTGTTTTGGATTCTCGTAGGTTCTCGTAGAGTCTCGTAGGTCCTCGTAGAGTCTCGTAGGTTCTAGTAGAGTCTCGTAGGTTCTCGTAGAGTCTCGTAGTCTCGTAGGTTGTTCGTCAAATCTCATTGACCTGCAAGAATAGAAAGAACTTCTCTGAGTAGAGCATCTGTAAGCAACTTGCGTTGTCTATCTTAGTTACTGCATAAACACAACGGGTCAAGTGGACAAAGGTGTTAACTAGCAAATAGTTCTAATCGAGTAATGAGCGTTTAAAAATAATAAATAATGAAATTAACTTAGCAATTAAAGCTTATAGTTTTAAAATACAATATATGTTGCAACACTTAGATAGATTGATTATTTTGTATATTACATTAGAAAATAGGTTATTCCATGCCAATTTATTAAAAAAACAATGAAAATATGAACATAACACCTTTGTTTACTATAAACCATAATAAGTTTAGTTAAAAAGAACTTACAAAGGCTCTATGTGGTAAACATAATAAAACAGCATTATTTTCATGAAATAGTTTTATTAATAAAAAATAAGTATGCCATACATATCACGTATTATTCACTTATTGAGAATTTAAAATATTTATGTAAAACCACTGAGACTCCTGCTCAATATACTCAAGTTGTGTTTTTATATCACCAATTTTTTCCTTTGAAATTTTACCTTTGTAATTTATATTACATCTAATGGACACAGCTGGGATAACATCAGATTTTTTTACTAGAGAGACTTCCAGAAATGGTGTATAGGGGTCATAGTTTGTCTTATAAAAATATCTACCAAAGTCTTCAATGTGAATCCACTTGACATTAATTTTAAAGTTGATTTTATGTTTTAATGTATTTGTGTTAGGTATTACTATCCCCAAATCGTCTTTTAATTTGTTGAAATCGTAAAAATGGTGACTCATATCCTCAATAACCGAATTCTTTTTTGATGCCATTCTAATTATATTTCTGTAATTATTAGGAGTAAATATTTTTTCATTTCTTCTTAAAAGCTTTTCTATGCGGCCAAAATCTCTGTCACAATCTAAAAATGTGTGACCTACTTCTGGAAATTTGTGTTCAATAGATGCAAACATTTTATGTGAAATCATGTACTGATACAAAACAATTAGAAATTGATTTTTATTTTGTCCACTGCAAGAATCTGACCATATTAGTAAATGTTGAGAATTTTCCAAACTAGTGAGATTGTTTAAACAGTAAAAAAGTGAACTAAGAACTTCAACACTACCCTTTCCACCACAGTCTTCTGTCCAAGTGCAAAAATAAGACCTATGCCCATCTTTATTAATGATATGGATACCTTCATTATAAAACCATATTTGCCTTAGATAAAATGCTTTTGATATGGGAATTTTAGGTAGAGGCTGAGTTTGTTGCATATCAAAAGTAATATATGTTTTATCTTGTCCACTAATACACATCTCTCTTTCTTGTTTTTGTAACTCAAATGCCCTTTTGTAGTTATCAATATGCTCTTCAGTGTGTGTATTTGAATCACATTTGTTACATACATCAGTCCTAGGCTGTTTAAAAGACAGATTAAATTTTGTATTGAATAAATGTCTATAAGTGCAATCCTTGATGTAATATTTAGTAGGTTTACTTTCATCCTTACATTTTTGAATATACATTGAATACATCTTCTGAACAGAAAGTACTGGATTTAAATACTGTTTGTGGATATTTTGAGTACGGGAATAATGAGAACTTTCAGATGGAAAACTTCTAATATGATTGCATATGTAATTTTCTACATCAACATCTAATCTGTGTTTGTAAACATGAGTTTTACCCCTTTGATCTTTGAGTGCTGTGACATCATTTAATTTAATTTTTGATTGAATGACTGCTAATTTTCTATAGCCAATTTGAAACATATTGGAAAATGCAGTCTTACAAACTTTTATGTTTGTGCCTTCTTTTGGTAAAACATAGGTATAAGTTGTGCTCCTTTTCCTTTTTGGATTTGTGAGAGCTCTTTTGACATTTTCTGCTGTGATGAATTTTGAAAGATACATATTTTTTTTTGTATTATTTTCTAAGCTATAGTATTGAGAAAAGAGAGATGCACAGTCAACATCACAAAAATTTTCATAGCACTTGTATTTGCATGTTGCTTTACACAATATACCTGTCCTTGGATTTTTCTTTTCCATATTTTTACCCTTTCTTGTAACATATTCTTTGCCTTCCTGTTTTAAAATACTATTTTTATTTTGTTTCCACTCAGCTTCATTTCTTGTTCTCTTCTTAGATACCTTTTCTTTTAACTGAAAATGCTTTCTTTTCTTTGGTTGCAATATACTGTTAATCTCTAGAGCTGGATCTTGAATTTCATTTTCAGAGCTGCTTTGCCTATTAGTTGAAGAGGATGATGGTATGTACTCATCATCACTGGTAGCAGGACTGTAAGGCTCTTCTGGAGCTAAAAATGTAAATACAATTAATTACCACTCAACAGAACATACTTGATGCCATTCAATTATTTTCTAAATATTTGAAAATCAAACATACTTACAAACTGGTGAACCATAATCAACAATAATTGAATGATCATATTTTTCTTGTGTATCCTGACTGTGCTCTGCTTTTTCATTATCTGGAATCAATGTAAAATTATAATATGTTACAAATCAAACTCATTACAATCAAATTTATTGTTATCTATACTAATATTATAAAGAGGTAAAATTTGTAAGTTTGTATGTAAGGGGTAATCTCTAGAACTACTGGTCTGATTTGAAAAACTCTTTCAGTGCTAGATACATAGCCCATTTATTGAGGAATGCTATAGGCTATATACCATCACGCTACGACTCACGGGAGCGGAGCAGTAACGAAAAATGCGGGTGAAACCGCAGTAGTAGTTAGTTATAGTTATAACACCCATCATTTTTTTAGTTATTTACTAACCTTGTTGACAGTGGTCTGCATCTAAAATAGATGGTGAGTCACACCTCTTTGGAATATTGTCACCTCCTGTATTGTCAGAATCTGAAATAATGAAAAACATCGAGATAGTATGTATAAAAAGTCGCGAATCAACTGCCGAGAAAACATTTTAAGTTTCAACTTACTTTTTAGAAAGTCATTGATCCCTGAAGTACTTGGTACCTCTGGATTGAAATCACATTTCTTTGGATCATCATCATGAGCTGAAACTTATAAGAAACAAGTATTAAAACACTACATCAACATCTTCACGGCGGCGTAGTAATGAAATAGTTTTGGTAATATCTAGATACTAACCTTTGTCACAGTTATCATTCGTCACTAAGCTCAATATATTTTGCCTTGCTCGTGAACTTGATGCCATTTTGTTTCAATAATCAGATAATGAAACCTTAGACCGCAAACCGTAAAAACCAGTAAAAACAAATTATTCATTTGAATTTTTGAACTGAAGTACTGAACTATTATAAGTTTCGTACCGTACCCGTTTATAAACTTCAAAACTGACGAGTGACGTACGTATCATTGGCGGGATCGGGATGTCATTGTCAAAAATTGTGCGTTCGAAAATAAGAAAAAGTGTTTAAAATGATTTAATTTAAAATTCAAAACCAATGCTTCGATTAAAACACATTATTACACTGGTGTTATAAGATATTACGACGGTTGTAAAATAGGATTTGAAAAAAATAAAGCCTATTATACATTTGCAAAAGTAGCATAAGGCTTATAACACCTTTGTTTATTTTTTAAAAGTTAGATTATTTTATTTTTGCGGAGATGCAGAAGATTTATTGATTGATAATCACCTTTTATTATTCTAAAAGTAACAATGTTAATGGTTCTTTCAAAATATGTCTGCTCATAACACATTTGCAAAACTGAAATACATACTTGATTGGCAGTTAACACCTTTGCTAGTGCCTGTAGCTACGTAACGATTAAGAAATCGCGTGTTTTAAGTTCGTGAACCGATTTATCATCAGTTAAAACCTATGTTCAACCAAATAAGTCGGATTTTTCGATTTTGTCAGATAACACCTTTGTCCACTTAGCCCTTCCTGTTATGCGAGGTTGGGAATATCAATGCTAGTTAGTAGGTTCTCGGAGATTTTATTGTAGGGTTCTCGGAGGTTCTCGTAGAGTTCTCGGAGGTTCTCGTAGAGTTCTCGAAGGTTCTCGAAGAGTTCTCGGAGGTTCTCGAAGAGTTCTCGGAGGTTCTCGAAGAGTTCTCGGAGGTTCTCGTAGATTTATTCTAGGTTCTCATCGGATTAGTTGGAATTATTGAATTGAGTTACTTACCATTTATACTGATGGGTTATCTTCACCCTGTAGGTCGTGGCTTGACTGTGTTTGTAGTTATAGTCGTGAGGTCGATGGACTGGGCTCAGTTGTTTCTGCAGCAGGATCTCGGTGAGTAGGTGATTCATTTCCCGCCGATACGGTCAACTGATCACCAGGTTGTGGAGCACGGCGCAGCTGATCATGGGCAACCTTGCGGGGTCGTCCTCTGCCCACAACTTTATCAAATACCGGTCATTTTCCAGTATCCTGCTGACTTCATACGGCTCGCTGAACTTAAGGTCAAGCGAGGTTTGGTTGCGGGGATTATTCTTAACCAATACGTAATCTCCTCTTTGGAAATGATGGATTTTGGGTTTATGTAAGTTGAAGCGTTGTCTGTCTTGTTCGCTGGAACGAATCATTTTCTGTTGTACTTGTTGAGTAAGCGCTTCAATATCAACGGTTATGTTGTCAATATCCACCAAGTTGAGAAGCTCAGGAGGTACGCAGTGCTTTCGTTGTATAATAAGTGTCAGTGGTGCAACACCGGTGACTCGATGAGTTGTACAGTTCATTTTGCCAGTTGAAGTTCTTCAATTACGGTGTGCCATCGCTTGATCTATATGCTGGCACCATTCTCGTACACCGACGTGGGTGTCCGGATCGAATGATGGTAAATAGACGTCCTTGATTCTTATTTTTACTTCGGTAGGTGAAGCACATAAGCGTTCCGACATTTTCTGCATCGTTTACATCATTTGCATCAGGAATTGTGGTGGTATCCCTCCCATCTGCATTCCATAGTGAGGGTACGCTTGCAGTCTTGATTGTGGTACCGCTTCGAATGGTGTATTGTTAACCAGCACAGGTTCCTGCTGCTGAGTGTTTGTTGGTTCCAGATCAGGTGGTGAACGAGCTGATGAGGAAGCAGCTTGGGTAGGAGATCCTTGCGATCCCACTTCTGATGACGGAGGAGGCACCTCCGTAGTGTTTTTAAAAAGGTGTGATGTCAGCATTGCTGACGTCACAATTGTTGACTTCCTGTTGATGACTCATGCTTGGGTCCTCGAAAGAAAACTTCACAAGTAGTAGGTAAACTTCGTATATTCAACGGGCAGCGTAACGACGTCCCAGAGAGGTCCGTACTGTACGACGGCTCGAACACGAATGACCGAGCGCCGACAGTGCGGCCGTATTTATAGGGCTCGGCGCACGTGCACGTGTTTCTTAAGTTTTTAGGTTAAGTATTGAAATTACAATAAGAGAAATAATAACATGCTGCTTAACGTTAATTTAACATCATAATAAACTCAAAGTAATCATTTGATGATTTATGAACTAATTTTAGGACAATCAGATTACTAATCTTAATTATTCTCGTTGTTAGCGCCGATATATACGTATATTGATTAGTCTTCTTGTTCTGCCGTGTAGAAAACTTGAGAAGCTCGTGCCAGAAGTATTTTTAGCCTTTTTTTTTATAAAGTACCTATCACAGTTGAGGATACATTATTCACATTAAAATCTAGACTATCCATATCCATACTTCCATACTAATATTATAAATTCGAAAGTACCTCTGTATGTCTGTTACCTTTTCGTGACCACTGAACGGATTTCGATAAAATTTGGAAGAGAGATAGATTGCATTCCAGGGAAGGACATAGGATAGTTTTTATCCCGATATTTCCACGAGATCGACACTTATGCGGGTGAAATCGCGGGGCGCAACTAGTTAGCTAATAAGTAATTTAAATATAACTTAAGCTGTCATACTAACTATAAAATGAAGAAATCACCTAGAGACATGCAATTTGGAGGGTGTATTCTTTGTGAAGATTAGGTATTCACTAAGAAAGGGTTCGAAATTCCACCCCATAAGGGTGAATGGGGGAATGTGAAATTTCGCGCGGACGAAGTCGCGGCCAAAGCTAGTTTACTTAATTATGAATCTTTAAATATTTTCCAAATAGTCAAGCAGACATTTGGGCTACTGACTGCCCCCGTAACGACTATCAAAGATCTACGAATGACAGCCGGGACAAACGGCTTAGAGTGCTTTCCGAGGCACGGTATACCAGACCTACCTTGAAAACACAAACATTGCTCAATAACTTTACTAAGCTAGCGGTCACAAGCGGGTTTCCCAGTCGTATGTCGCCAGTTCTGTCGAAGGATGAATTAATTTGCGTCGTCTCCGTCGGCCATCTTGTCGTGACAACGTCCCGGCTCCCGGCACGCGCCGGCTATGCGGAGCATTCCTCTCGAGATGCTATTCTATTGACGTTTCTTTGATTAAATTGTGTCTACGTGTCTGATATTACGGTTGTGAGAGAAACAAAACGGGTACCTAACCTAAAGCAGGTGACTCTCGCACGTTGAGCCTCCTTCGTTCCTGACTTGTTCATTTTTACCTACGTTGAGCCTCCTTCGTTCCTGACTTGTTCATTTTTACCTACCTTGAGCCTCCTTCGTTCCTGACTTGTTTATTTTACAAATAGAATAATCAGCCCATAATGATCCCACTGCTGGGACACAGGCCTCCTCTCTTCGAGAGGGAGTGGGCTGTAATCTACCACGCGGGCCCAGTGCGGGTTGGTAGATCGAAATTTTTGATTCTAGGACATGCCGGTTTCCTCGAGATGTTTTCCTTGACAGTTTTGATAGCCATTTTACAATTAACAATGATTTAAACAATATAAAACACATAACAACACCTGTGTTAACCTGAAGGTAACCCTTCAGAGGCAGATCTCTATGACTAACACACACATTTCGCCAGTTATATATGTGTAAGTACAGACGCGAGTACATCAAGCTACCTGAAACTCTCAAATTTTCCCGATCAACTTTGAATCTTATGTTTTAGAAATAAAGTTGAAAATCTATTAAAGAAATTTGACAGATTGTAGTAGCTTGATGTGCTGGCGTCTGTACCATGGAAGCGAGCATATTGTTATCAACCGGGCAACAATCCAGATTGGCTGCTACTGAAAAATTCCAGATGGTTTACCCCAATTTAATGCTAATCTTTTTATAATTAAGTAGCTTCTGCCCGCGACTTCGTCAACGTGAAATTTCTCGTTCCCCGACAACCATGGGGTGGCCATCGGCGTTGCATCACATCGTTTGCCCGCGTTTGAACTTCGTTTTCGCTTAGCCTTCTTTCTTACTTGTTTCGTTTGTGCTCGGCTCGTAAGGGACCTAGCGTGATGCTAAATGGCTTCCTCAAGGATTACGCTATGAAATGCACAAATAATTTTTATAATCCGACTGTTATTTCCAGAGATTAGCGCGTTCAAAAAAACAAACTATTCAGATTTATTTTTAACTAGCTGCGCCCCGTGGTTTCACCCACATAAGTGTTGATCCCGTGGGAATATCGAGATAAAAAGCCTATATGCCAATCCAGGGTGTCAGCTACCTCCATACCAAATTTTATCAAAATTGGTCCAGCCGTTTAAGCGTAAAGAAGTAACAAACATGTAAACAAACACACACACTCACAAACTTTCACCTTTGTAATATTAGTGTGTTAAACATAATAATATGTAGATAAATAGATATAGATTCATATAAATCTAAACAACATCTTGCTAAATTAAGAGAAACATCCCACGACCAGTTATTAAGGCACCACCCCACCCTAATGAAAACCAACTAAAAATTCATAATGTCGTGCACAGACAACTACGAGCGTACGACCGAAGCCCGTCCGCACGTGCCGCCCGCAACGTTAATCTCCTAATATCTATTTATTATTGTAACGCATGTTTGCAAGGTCATTATCGCGGCGGGGTGCCCGCGCCCTGTGCACCCGCCCTTATTGTTTGTTTAAACTGTAAAGGTGGAACATGCAAGTCATAAATAAAAGCAATAAATGTATGTTTAGTGAGAATCAAAGTGTAACGGTGATCGATGGTGCTAAAATAAATGAGAGACGTACGTAACTGATGGTAACTTTCTTCTTTCAACATTATTATTATGAATTCACTACCAAGCTACGCCCCGCGGTTTCACCCGCATAAGTGTGAATCCCGTGGGAATATCAGGATAAAAAGTAGTCTATATGTTAATCCTGGTTATAAACTATCTGTGTGCCAAATTTCATCCAAATCCGTTTAGCCGTTTGAGTGTAAAGAAGTAACATAAAACATAAACATAAAAACACACACACACAATCACAAACTTTCGCCTTTGTAATAATAGTGTGATGAAAAATTGGTATTAAGGTCGCTGCACACCGTAGATGCAACCACATTGATGCAGTATTCGATACCCGCTGACTACAGCGATACATTTATTTGGAGACACGCGTCGAGTTGCATCGACTTCAAATGTATGTACACTGTCTAAACGTGGTACCTACTCGCCAAGAAGTTATATGCCATAGCATGCTTTCAACTGATTGGATACTTGTATCGCCTCCTTAGTTAAGGCAAAAGCCCAGGGTAGCCCGCGAAATTCAATTTTTTTTTAAGTTTTTTGCAATTTGCTGGTCAGTATTAAGTTGTACGTTGATTAAAATATGATTCGCCACCGTAACAAATATGTATTTACATAATTATAATCATTAAAGTCATCAACACAACTCTCTAAGACCAAGTAATCCTACTGAATGTCTATTTCATGAACTCTTGACATTTTAGGATTATACTAACTCAACAAGTTGTATTACTGTCTCTAATGATTATAATTCTGTGACTACATATTCAATCAGCTTATTACTGATCAGCAAATTGGAAAAAACGTAAGAAAATTTGAATTTCGCGGGCTACCTTATCGCTTGCCCCTGACTACATGACTTAAAGCGCGGTCTTTGTCGGACTGCATAGAAAAGAAAGAGAAGCGCGATGACACAACACTGGTAATTTATTGCAAAATATGAACTTAATTATCTATTTACAAAAAATCTATTGTTCGGAATAAAAAATTAAAACACTAGTCCTTCAGTATGTTGCTTGCAGAATAATCTGACAAATAATCAGAATGATTGTATATATTTTAGTATGGTTTTTATTGTAAAAAGAAAGTTTTTAGAGGTATCTTCATGAATTTTTTCTATCATAATAAATTAGTTGTATTATGTTTTCCCCATACTTCCCGTGGGTGTCGTAAAAGGCGACTAACGGGCGTACCGGAGAATGGGCAGCAGCGTTCTCTATGCATTCCACCACCATACCATACTGCGATCGCCAACCCGCCTGCCAAGCGTGGCGATTATGGCAAACCCCCCCTTTTGGGGGAGGCCTATGTCTTTCGGCTGAAATGATGATGATGATGATGATTATGTTTTCAACACACTATCTAACTAGCATATATCCTGAAGAATATCATATATTTTTCTGATTTTGTTTACTGTAGTCGGTCATATACTTTTATTGTTTCTAAAACTTTGTGTTTAGGTCCTGTAAGCCACTTAAAGTAACTGCTACCTTACCGTGGATGTGACGTATAATTTTCCCCAAATTATTCTTTTCTCAGCTCTCTACGTATTTTCTTTCTTTCTCGCCACCAGTCCACCCATTAGTTAAACTTGCTACAAAATTATCAATTACCAGCAAATTGTGTAATTGGCGAGCAGTCGCCCGCGGCTAAAGGCGGGGCGTCGCGTCGCCGTGCATATAGTGATGGTAGTAGTTGCTTGTCAATACCAACCCGCCATTATCTTGTTAACTGCCAATCAAACTCAAACATAGCGTCCTGTGTTTGTAATTCGCACGCCTTGTCTTTACATAGCAACACGGTGACATTAAGAACAACGACATGTAATAGGTGTTGCTCGTTACCTCAATCAATCTCATCTGCCTAGCCTTTTCCCAACTATGTTGGGGTCGGCTTCCAGTCTAACCGGATGAAGCTTAATACCAGTATTTTACATGGAGCGACTGCCTATCTGACCACCACAATCCAGGTACTGGGTAATACGATACCCCTTGGTAAGACTGGTTGTCAGACTTTCAGGCTTCTGACTACCCGTAACGGCTGTCAAAGATCCACGAATGACAGGTGGGACCAACGGCTTAACGTGCTTTCTGGGGCACCGAGGGGTCACGCACGGTATGTAAAGATGGTCACCCATCCAGAGACCAACCGCGGCAAGCGTAGCTTAACCTGATCGATCAACCTGTGCGGGCTGTTATTATTTATCCACAGGCCCCTACCTCAGTCAATCTGCCTAGCTTATTTACAACTATTTTGGGGTCGGCTTCCAGTCTAACCGGATTCAGATGAATATCAGTATTTTACGTGGAGCGACTACCTATCTAACCTCCACTACCCAGTTATTAGGTAACATCCTCCTTGGTAAGACTGGGTTTTTGCTTCTGACTACCCGTAACGACTGTCAAAGATCTGAGAAACGGATTAACATGCTTTCCAAGGCACGGAGGGTTCACCCATCCACAAACTGACGGCGGCAAGCATAGTTAAACCTTAGACCGACCCGTGCCGGCTGTTATTATTTAGCCAAGAGCCCCAGTAGCCTAAACCCGAGGTGGGGTTTTCCCAGTGGTCAGATTTGACGGTCAGACTAGTCTTTCCAACGGGATTTTTTTTCCCGTTGATCACATCAGCTCGTTATTTAGTAAAGTACCTACTGTTGAATACGAAGAGGTTATAAAACTATTAAATAGGTTATTGCCTCGTTGTCGTATGCGCTAAGCTGCTGAGTAGAAGGTCATGGGTCCGATTCCCGGTTTAGGCAAAATTTTATTGGGTTTTTCCATCTGGTATTTCTCAGTAGCAACTGGAGTCTGGATTTGTGCGCGGTTGATGGTAAAAGACACTACTATAAAGTAGGTACACCAGCCTCTGTTCTCACCCTGCAGGGGATGCAGGCATGATGATATGTTATCCTATGTTGGCGTGATTTTATGTGGTCGCGTCCTAATATTTGTTTGCTGCACCGGACGACGTCAAGACGGCTGTTGCTGAAAACCAGAGCTGGGGCTCTGTCTTGCATAGGGTCGCAGCATAATACTGAGCGAAAGCCGTTTTGCGTGGATGTCACGCATGTTTCCCCCAGCCCTTTTGTTATTCTTTTTTGTTTATGTTCTTCATTGCGTCATGTTTACCGCAAATAAACGTATTTTCTTTCTTTCTTTGTCTAAACTAAATAAAAAAGATGAATAAAAAAGAAAGAAAAAGAAGAAGATTAATGAAAAAGATTTGATTTTTTGTATGTTTGTTTGTTTCACGTTAAAACGGCTGAACGGGTTTAGCCTACACATGTGTAGACTATATGACCTGGATTAGGATATAGGATACTTTTTTATCCCGGTATTCCGACGGGATCGAGACATATGCGATTGAATCCGCGGGGCGCCGCTAGTTCATAGTAAAACGTCTATTTACTGTTGCAAGTTACTCTCTAAATATGGAAACTTGGTAGCAGACAATATTTTCATTACTTTTGAAATGATTACAACTACTGACAAAAAGGAATTATTAAAAATTCCATTCGAATTGGTGCAGCAATGTCGGAGATGAGTGTTGACAGGTAGGCAGATAGGCACTTCAATGTTACTTCAATATGAAACTACAAAGGCGGACTAATATATTTCGTTTGATATGATGCAGTGCGGAACAGAACGACTGTCAAATAAAATTACGTCAGCAATGCGCACTGATTAAACGTTCTCATGAGAACCTCTAACATCACGCTGTAGTGATGACACCGAGCAGGGGCAGGCAGAAGTCTTAGTCGGTTGTGTGTTTCAATTTCTATCGCTCAAAGTTTACGACTTTTTTCGCGCACTCGATTTTCAACTCTAGGTGTTGGGCCGAATTGAGAATCCAACGGAGTGCATAGTAGTCTGTCAAAAAAAGTCAGTGTTGGATTTCCAAATTTTAGCGCTAAGCAGTGTGCTGGAAATCCAATGTGCGATAAAAATAAAATAAAAAATAATAATCTTTATTTATCCAAAAACACACAGAGTTTGAAATACAGTTTGATATTTGGTTTAGAAAGTACATTAATAGTTTATGTTGCAAAATCTGTACAGAACAATATTCTCTACCTCTTAAGCTAGGGTATTCGCGGAATAATATTTCGAACTCGTATAGGGAACCCGTATTATAAGAGGTAGTTTACGGTCAATAATCAACAAAAAGTTATATCTCAAGTGGAATGTGACTGTGTGAAAATCGTCGGTGGATACCTACGAGGGCTAAAGCCGGATTCATATTAGTGTGTTGTGTTGTGTCCTGACGCCTTCTGACTCAGTGTTAGCCAATCAAAACTTGCTGTGATTTGATGTAGTCCTGAACAAATTCGTTTGATTGGCGTATCCAGAGTCACGACACAATACGACACAGTAATGTATGTGTCTGTGGCTTAATTCAAATCGATGGGAGTTAAGCTCGTAACACATGCAAATGATTACCGACCTTGTGTACCTACAATAAAAGTTAAAAATGAGAAACTTAATTTCAACTGCGTTAAGTACCTAAGTTAAAAATGTCAATGTTTTCGTCTTTACCCAAAGACGTTGAAACTCTTTACACTTTGAAAATTCATACTAATACTAAAAATTCGAAAGTAACTCTGTCTGTATGTTTCATTTTCATGCCTAAACCACTAAACGGATAACGATAAAATTTACCAAGGAGGTAGATGGCATTCTGGGGAAGGACATAAGATACTTTTTGTCCCGATAGCGCGTTCCCGTGGGATAAAGGCTCCTTCAAAAAGGCGCTACACGCGATAAAATCGCGCGCGACACAAAAGCACCGCAAGTCCCGCAACGAGCGGAGGGGGAGGAGGAGGATTTGTAGGAGGCAACCACGCGGGCGAAGCCGCGAGCAGAAGCTAGTGCTATATGAATCAAAACACATGCTATATGAACCAAAACACCAACTTCCGAAGACGCTGTGTTAAAAATCCAGAAATATTTTAGCAGTCTGTTCCTTCTGCACCTAACTTGCGTTACGGCAGTGACTACACTAACGCACCTACGAATTAAAACCAGTCGATTGCTGCTATTAAAATGACATCACATCGTTTGAAAATGACGCTTATGGCGAAAGACATAAGAGCGACCGTACAATTTCCGCGACAGCTCTTGTAAGTGTGCAGTGGGTCAAATTGTAGCTACCCTCCGCCAATAAACATCAATCAACGGACTATTAAATGCACCTTTGCCGTATGATATTATGATATATTCCGCTTTGATCTACTTTCATATATTTGGGAGGATATGATATTGCTTTTGCAGTACTTACAGTATGTTTTCTCACAAAGCGACGCGCGCTTTACCTGTGGTAACCAAATGTACAGACGGCAGCACATCAAGGTACCCGAAACGTACAATTTTACCCAATCAAAATCAAAATGTTTTATTTCACATAAACCTACATGGGCACTTATGAAACGTCAGAAGCTAGGTGCACGGTTCCAATTGGTCGTTTCCTATGGAGAAGAACCGGCAAGAAACTCCATGGTTACTCTTTTAAAAAATAATTGGCTTTTACAATGTTTCCAGATTACAGTAGGTATGGGAGGACAGCGCAGGCCTGTCAACAAGTACCAAGTACTTGATAAAATAGAAAATGGTCTACAGATCTAAAGTCTATAAGGCCTACAAAGTCCTCACATTTACAAAATAAGAATCTATCAAAAGGATAGATAATAAAAAAAGAAAAATAATAATAAAAACCTACTAAAATCAAGTGTTATGATTCTCATTAAAACCACTAATAAAGAGGTGAAAAATTTCAAGTGTCTGTATATAATGTCAATTAATAAAGAAATTATGTCAAAAAGTATATAATGTCAAATAATAAAGAAATTATGTCAAAAAGAATGTAAAAAAAAAAAAAAAAAATTAAATAAAAATTAAACATCGTAATTTGAGAGCAGTTAATAGACATTTACATAGTTATGCCGTTAATGAGAAGCCAGGGAAGCCACATGTGCAGAAGGAATTATTGCCAGACTAGCTTGTCTTCAACGTAGTCTTTAATCTTATAATATGCTTTTTTGATAAGGACACGTTTGATGAGGGTTTTGAACTTTCCATCGCTAAGTTCTGTAACCGGCTTTGGCAACTTGTTATAAAAACGGATGCTGTTTACAAGAAATGACTTGCTAGTTTTAGTTAATCTAAATTTAGGTAACACAATTTCATTTTTACTACGTATATTTATATTATGGAAATCGCTTCTTATTTTGAAGAGTCCTAAGTTTTTGCGAACATACAAAATACTTTCTAAAATATAAAGAGAAGGCAGAGTTAGTATATCAATTTCTTTGAATTTGTTTCTAAGAGACTCGCGAGGACCCATTTTATAGATTGCGCGGATTGCCCTCTTCTGTAAAATGAAAATTGAATCTACGTCAGCTGCCGATCCCCACAGCAGAACACCATAAGACATAATACTGTGGAAATAAGCAAAGTATACTAACCTAGCTGTGGCTATGTCTGTCAACTGCCTTATTTTTCTTACTGCATATGCAGCTGAACTTAATCTACTTGAGAGAGCTCTAATGTGTGCGCCCCATTGTAATTTTGAATCTAAAGTAATTCCTAGAAATACAGTTTCCGTAACAGCATCTAGTCTTTTGCCATCAAGTTCTAAATTCAGACCCACTTGAGGTACATTTGGTAATGAAAACTTAAGACATTTAGTTTTGTTCGCATTAAGTAAAAGATTATTAGCTGCAAACCAGTTCGAGAGAACAGTCAGACTATCGTTAACATGTAAGACATCCGTATCTTTTCTATCTATTTTAAAAATAAAGGAAGTGTCATCAGCGAATAAAATGATATCCGACAAGTTAGCCATCATGTAAGGAAGGTCATTAATATAAACTAAAAATAGGAAAGGGCCAAGAATTGAGCCTTGAGGCACGCCCATCTTAACTAGAGACCCCGAAGACGTCGCCCCGTTAACGTTTACTTTTTGCTGGCGCTTTGACAGATAGGAAAGAACAAGATCAGCAGCTTGTCCACGAATTCCGTAGTGGTATAATTTACAGATCAGTGTATCATGGTCAACGCAGTCAAACGCTTTTGAGAGGTCACAGAAAATGCCAATTGCATCCTGGGACTTCTCCCAGGATTCCAAAATGTGACTGATGAGTTTTACTCCCGCGTCTGTCGTCGACCTACCTTTCGTGAAACCAAACTGGCGACTATGTAAAATCCCATTTGAATTAAAATGTGACAACATCTGGTCCAGCATGATGTTTTCATAGATTTTGCTCAATGCTGGTAGCACAGATATAGGTCTATAATTGGAGGGATCAAACTTACTACCCGATTTGATCGACTTTGAACCTTATGGTTTAGTATTAAAGTTGAAAGTCTATTAAAGAAATTTGACAGATTGTAGTAGCTTGATGTGCTGGCGTCTGTACAAACACGCTGTGAATGTGTATATGAAGATGAGTAGCGTCAGTACATAGGTAGGTAGGTAGGTAATACACACACACACTTCCAACTTCGCTCGTGTCTCGAACGGTATCGAGCGAGAGGTCTTGCGCTTACACTCACATTTACAGCGTGTTTGTACTCTTGTTTACCACAAGTAAAGAGCACGTCTCTTCGTGAGATAAAAATCCTGTATATTGAAGATCGCTTTTATCGATAATACTACCCATTGTGTCACACTATGTATAATTTCTACATTTATACCTGTAATTCGTATGATGTACAGTCACCAAAAGATACAGTAAATGTCTAAAAGTTCACTTAAGAACATTTTCGAAATATCTTACTTAAAAAAAGATAACTGGAAATCTGTTTCTATTGAAAATTTTAAATCGGTCTAATTTGGCTGTAACACTATTTTTCGAAAATGTTCTTAAGTAATTTTTTAGACCTTTGTATCCTGCTTATGCGTATGAAGTTTCATTAAAATCGGTTCATTCATTTTGGAAAACAAGGGCTTGAAAGTTTATATAAAATGCCGACGTCGTAAACGCTTTTAACAGAGTAGGTACTTATTGCTTCAGGCACCTTTAATAGTCAATCGATCAGGTAGGTTTTGAGTGGATTTATAGAGTAGAAGCGAAAAGTAAATCATGTACCTACTAATAAAAACAATAACAAAGTGGCACTCCGGGAGTGCTGACAAAAGTGAAAACTTAAACAATAACGTGTGTATTTTTTGAATCGTCTTATATACAAAACTCATGCGGTGTCGGTTACGGTAACAGTGTCGCAAATTCAATGGTTTTTTCTCGTCTCAAAAAATGCACAATGCGGCTAAAGATATTTTCACTTAAAAAAAAAACTGGATGTGTGCTTGTGACTACACGATAAACCGACCACCGTCACCGACCGACTGGAGCCGAGTATACCCGATTCAGCGCCAACAGAAGACCCAAGCGTGAAGGTTCAGTTTCGTTCACTGTTCAGAAAGAGACGGAAGAGAAGAAAGAGACAGAAGTTTTCACTTCAAAAATATGGACAGAGGCACAATCCAAAGGTCGCCAGTGGAACGTTGTAGTTGTAGTACATGAATTGTGCGCAAGCGGCGCAGCGCATGCCTCACCTGCGCCGTAGTCGCGGGCACTCGCGGGGCACGCGCCCGCCACGCGACTGACGTCACTGATTTAATAACATCCCTTGTTCGACAAACGCATTCTTTGAGCGTAATTGTTGATGGTTGATCTATGATGACGTAATCAAATTTGGATGATAGGAAGAATAGTTATCATGGGCGCAGGTTAAATTAAAATCAAATCAAATAAATTATTTGCTTGAATATTTTATCTTTATTAGGGCGAATTTCACCAAACTTTTACATCTAGAATAAGTCTCATCTTGAGGATAAAGTTTAAATAGCTGATAGTTTTCCAGTACTGTCAGACGTCAATTTTATTGCGCGGATAAAATATACCTGACTTTGGTAAATTAATCAGCACAGTCTGTTAGTGTTTATTTATTCAGAATTAAAAGCATAAAATAACTTAAGTAAATAATTAATCAACAACTAAAACGCTAAAATATGGCATCGAAAAATTCCTCCGCATCGCTTGAATATGTAGTAGGTACATGATTTTTTCATTTTTTTTTTCATTATCGCAGTAATACATGATGATAAAACAAATATAAATTTAAGTGGGTGATGCATATAACACAAATTCTATAAGCCAAATCCCCTAACCAAAATACCCTAACAGGTATGCAAATATCTAAGTATTATCCAAAATCAACCTTTTATAGGCTTCCTTGTTTGTCGTTATTTTCATCATCTGACTAGCCTTTTCCCAACTATGTTGGGGTCGGCTTCCAGTCTAAACGGATGCAGCTGAATACTAGTATTTTACATGGAGCGACTGCCTATCTGACCTAAACAAACCAGTTACTGGGTAATACGATACCCCTTGGTAAGACTGGTTGTTAGACTTTCGGGCTTCTGACTACCCGTAACGACTGTCAAAGATCCACGAATGACAGCCGGGACCAACGGCTTAACGTGCTTTCCGAGGCACGGAGGGGTCACGGTATGTAAAGATGGTCACCCATCCACAGACCAACCGCGGCAAGCGTAGCTTAACCTGATCGATCGACCTGTGCGGCTGTTATTATTTAGCCACGGGTCACAGCCATCACCAATAATACCCTATGATATGAACTGATTTGGTTACCTAAAACATGTTAAACCAGTAAACATTATGAGCAACATGCCTGCTCATCCGCTCCATACATCATTCAACCTAAACCCTCCTACCATTACGAGATCATAAAAAGCCCGGCTTGCGAAATACGGAATTTTTTCTCCGGCATTTCCGTATAAAGCCGTTTTATAAATCAGCCGTTAATACAGTTTGAAATATGTTTGTTTCGAGGGTAGTTAGCGGCAGTTTGTATTCCGGGTGGTGTTTACTGGCCGGATCATAAGGCTTATTGCGGCGCGTTAGGAAAAATTGTGCCCCGATCTGTGCTATCTGCTATAAGGCGGATTTTCGGTTTTTCATTGGTTACGAGTTTGTGAACTGTTATTGCGTTTTGCACAGTTTTGTGATTGCGTAGAATAAAATCTCAAATCGTTTATTGCAATCCATAATGTACAATTACAGGTGGTAAATACAATAAATAATAGAAGCGATTATGGACCCTGTCGGGCAAAGCAAATTTTTAAGTAGGTAGAGAGAGGATGAGCGCTTTATGTATTTATCTACGCACTATGTATTTATATTTCCATTCATTCACTTATTCTATTAATATTTTATATGTAGGTCTATCTATTTATTTAATTATATTTAATATTGCTTATTTCTTTACTCGCTTATAAATTGTTCATTATTATTAATGTAATAAAAACATTAAGTATTATAGTATAATTTATTTTTGTTATTTTACTTATTAAAATATATCTGGTATTCATAGTTATGTACCTATTATTATTATGAATTACCGAATGTTTCAGGTTCTCTATACCTCGGTGTGAGTTAGACGGCTTGTCTCTGAATGAATTCACTAGGAATTCATTGCTTATAATTAGTTTATTAAGTTGGGTAGGCGCATTTATCGCTAATGGTAGATGTAAATAGGGGGCTTACATGACGTAAAGCGCGGTCCCTGTCGGACTGCATAGAAAAGAAAGAGAAGCGCGCTGACACAACGCTGGTAATTTATTGCAAAATATGAAGCAATTATTTAATTACAAAAAAATCAATTGTTTCTAGTATTTTAGTATGTTGCTTGTAGAATAATCTGACAAAAAATCTGAATTAATGTATGTATATTAGTAAGGTTTTTATTGTAAAAAGAAAGTTTTTAGAGGTATCTTCATGATTTTTTTCTATCGTATCAAATTAGTTGTATTATGTTTACAATACACTATCTACCTAGAAAATATCCTGAAGAATATTATATATTTATCTGATTTAGTTTACTGTAGTCGATCATATATTTTTATTTTATTGTTTCTAAAACTTGTGTTTTTTTTTGTTTAGGTCCTGTAAGCCCCTTATTGTGTAGTTCTGTTATAGTTACTGTGACAGTAGTGAAAATAGATTTATACCAGAATCGGGTTAGAGGAGAGCATCCTCATACTTCTACATGGGTTTTGATATTAGCAGTCTGGCAGCCTAGCGTTGTAAATTTGTGATACTGGAAACTAAACCATTGAAGGACACTGAACAAGACACAATAGAAGTTTTTATTGATATTACATCTGGGGACTTTAAAGGTAATATCTACATAGCACACGTACCAAACCGGAAAGGGATCGGCGTCGTATCAACTCGAGCCGTTCAGTATTCTTTGTATAAAACTCCCTACTACAACCCACACTAATCGGAATCGTAACGTAATCGCCTCGCCTCGGAACAAGCTCACGAACCGCGGTGCGGTGCGTTACGGCTCGTTGTCCCCGCGCTTACGTCTCTCCGTACCCGAGCTTACGTTTCTTCGTCAACCCTTGCCCCTCTCACCCCTCCGGCCTGCCTGCTGCACCATCAACCAGCGGTCGGCGAGCCGTAAGCGCGGCGTCGCCTAGCCGTAGCCGACTTCACGTATCGGAGCTTCTGATCCGCTTTTTTGTCTGTGTGGTGCCGAACTTAAAGAATACCACCACCCCTTACTTCCCGTGGGTGTCGTAAAAGGCGACTAAGGGTCGTACCGGAGAATGGGCAGCAGCGTTCTCTATGTATTCCACCATCATACCATACTGCGATCGCCAACCCGCCTGCCAAGCGTGGCGATTATGGCAATCCTTCCCAAAATTGGGGGAGGCCTATGTCCAGCAGTGGACGTCTATCGGCTGAAACGACGATCCGCTTTGGTTACGTGCTTACGTTAGATTGACGCCTGTTTGACGGCGTGGCAAAAGGCGATACGGTGCCGATACCTTTACGATTTGATACGTGTGCTATGACATTTAGTGTCCTGCAAATTGTTTAGCTTAGGTTTCCTAAGAAAGCGGTGAACAGTCACACAATAACGGCTGTCCAAATATAGACCGTTTTTTGACATCTTAATGTCTATTCTATACTATTTTTTTTTATGGCAAGTAAAGCCGAGAGTCGGGTATTCTGCCAATGTCAAAAGTGAATTGGAAAAGCAAGTGTGCATTATCCTACTAAGACCGGAAGACCAGAAGACGTAGCGTTGGAAGGCCTCCCACAAGGTGGTCCGACGACCTTGTGAAGGCTGCAGGAACCCGTTGGATGCGAGAAGCACAGAACCGGTCGAAGTGGAGATGCTTGGGGGAGGCCTATGACCAGCAGTGGACGTCTTTCGGCTGAAATGATGATGATGATGATTATCCTACTAATATAATAATTGTGAAAGTTTGTGAAGATGTTTGTTACTCAATCACGCGTAAACCGTATTGCACTTATCTATGAAACAGCAGATTTTAATTTTTGATAAACTACGGAAGACTTCTACGATAAGGGATCTAGAATCATGTGCTGACGTCATGGTTGCAGTTTGTGCGTCGATGTCTCCCGCCAACCTGTATCTGCCTATGCTTTTCACAACTATGTGGGGTCGGCTTCCAGTCTAACCGATTGCAGCTGAGTACCAGTATTTTGCATGGAGCGGCTGCCTATCTGACCTCCAACACCCAGTTAGGTCTGCTGGTTACATTTACCATTGGTACGTCACGTTGTCAGATTTTCGGGTTTCTGACGACCCGACCGACGACGCCTGCCACCCTGTATATCACACTAATATTATAAAGGTGAAATTTTGTGTGTGTGTTTATGTGTTTGTTACTTCTTCACGCTCAAACGGCTGGACCAATTTTAATAAAATTGTGTATGGTGGTAGCTGACACCCTGGATTAACATATAGGCTACTTTTTATCACGATATTCACACGAGATCGAAACTTATGCGGGTGAAACCGCGGGACGCAACTAGTTAGAAATAAATTAGTCACATAAAAATATTCTACTGACCTATTCTCTCGCAATTCAGGCACGCGTTCCAAACTTACCATAGCTGAACACACGAAACCGACAAATCTCTGTTGATGTAAGTATCAAATATCGAACGTTCAGCAAACGGCTCGCAAATAACAGCAAGTAACTCACAGTGGGTATCTCAGTTACAAATAACAATATATTAGTTCCCCGGGGAGCGCGAACAGGGCTTAGCTCTTACGCCGGCACCGGCTAGGGGTGTGCGTCCGGGTAGAATGTATCGATATCGAGACGTAGAGAACTTAGTAGCTAAATGAGACTATACTCCATTTGTTTAGGTAATTAAATAAAGGTAAACAAAAAAATCACGTGACTTAGTTAACCGACTGAAAGCAAAACCAATCACTTCAGTTGTCATGCTACATCACAGCTGTACTCTTCAATTTAGCAATATTGTTAACGAATTATAACGTTGCTAAATTATAGAGTACAACTGTGACGTAGCATGACAACTGAATAGACTGGTATTACGTTTAGTGTTACGTGCGATCGCCAACCCGCCTGCCAAGCGTGGCGATTATGGCAATCCCCCCCTTTTTGGGGGAGGCCTAAGTCCAGCAGTGGACGTCTTTCGGCTGAAATGATGATGATGATGACGTTTAATCGGTTAACCACGTCACGTGTTTTTTTTGTTTACCTTTATTTAATTACCTAAACAAATGGAGTATAGTGTCTAAATATGTCCCTCATTCTAAGTTGGGCACAATTCGTTTCTAATCCGTGCCCGCAGATCTTCGAATAAACAGTCTAGTGAAGATAATTTGGATATATTCAATACTAACAAAATACATTGTGTTGAAAATACTCCAGTGATGATGAATAAGAGAACGAAAAAAATCACATTCATATTTAAAATTGATAAATAACTCTATAATAATAATTACAAGTAGGTAGGTACTATCCACGCCAAAAGTCCATAGGCAAGTTCAAAACTAATTGCTTAACGTTTAGTTTGACTTACGACCTTCTTTTAATGAGTAATTTGACACACACACCCGCATATTACTCGAATAATCACGCTTTTGAATATAGTCCGTGTCATGTTCGTCTTGTTCACATAATTCGTAAAACTTTATGAGTATACCCACAGAAATCTAAATAAATAAATTAGGTATGGTAGACAGATGCAGGTAACTTACGGCTCATTCACCGCGTCTAATAGAATGTTGTTCGTTCTTGGTTGGTTTTTGATATTGTGGGTTAGTGACGTGTGTTTAATCTATTATAATAGCTGTGTAATAGTTCATTTTGAAATGTAAGCTTTGAGATGAAAGCGGATATTATCGCGCAGCGTAAAAGTGGACTTAATATTATATCACAAATAATTGATGAAACCGGACTGACTGTGAGTATTATGATTTAATTATTTTATCTAACATTTAGCTAATTAAAGTTTAACTGCTGATCCTTGTAGTTATTTTATTAAACGTTTTATATTTACCATAGGGTCTAAATAGAAGAAAAAAAAAATATTTCCAAGAGTTTATTTATTTACTTTTGGAATGATGAATATAGCATTATGTATAAATTATAATATAATCATTTTGTAACATTTGAACTATTTTCAAAATAATTTTGTTTAATAAAGTAATAAGTATCTACCTACTTAATATTTTATAATTTCGCTAGTAGCCTTACAATATTCCTTTTTTGTTTTAGAGAAATTACCTACTGTGAGTCGGAGGGTCAAAAGATTTAAGGAAGAGTATAGTCAGTGAATAAGAAACAAGTGGTTTTAACCAACCAGTTACCTACCAGATGAAGTTGCATTGCAAGGAAATATGAAGATATATGTTTAAACATTACAGGATCCATACGCCAGCGTTTACTTGATAGCATGGATAATAATGGGGGTTATACAACGTATTAAGTTATAAATTACAAATTGATTTTAGTAATATTAAAATATTATTGTGTCATATCCGTAATAAGGATTATTTTGAGGTTTATAGTTTCAATCTTCTTTTCAAAATGAATTTTGAAAATGAATACTTAAGCTATATCCGCAATTAAAGCACAATATTATTTTATTACTAAGATAGTTACAATATTTTAAGTCTAATGGTCGTAGCTCACTGATTACCTGCTTTACTTCAATAAATTGTTCTATATGAGAAAATAAACTGTTTTAAAAGTTTATTTATCAAATTATAACGAATAAAATTTTTGAAATCACTTAATTTTTTTTTTTTTTACCCCGCATATTTCAATAACAATATAATAATACAAATAAAACAAATATTACATTATTATTCTCGTGTATTAATTTATCGAATAATAAAAAAAGATAAGATTATTGTTGGAAAGATAAATCAAAGTTCCATCTCGAGATTCGAACCCAGGCCTGCGTGTTTACTAATCCTATACGCTACGTTATCCGCTAGCAGTACTTGTTATGAAGTTGTGAATTTTAGCAGTGGTATGAACCAACCAAGGTCATACGTAATTACGCCGCGCGTGTGAAAAAGCGATGACGATATGTTTTGTTTCGTTTGACGTTAGCAAGTGTACACACACATATATAAACACGGGCCTGCGGCGCGGGCGCGGGGACGGCGCGAAGCATGTTCACAGAAATTTCAACCATAGCATGCCTAAGCAGTATTGATGCATACTGTACAATAAAAAAACTTTTTTACAAAACTTACTTTAATTTCGGAAGTTGGTGTCGTTGGTCCCGCATTTTCGTTTTTTGACACCGACTTCCGAAATTAAAGTTATTTTTCACTTTGTAGTGTTTTTTTTTTGGAAGTCGGTTGTTATTTTTTTGTAAAATTTTTTACTTTTTAGTTGTACCTACCCCACATAAATTCATATAACACTACTTGCTATGTGAATATCAGTGACAGAGCTATTAAAATATTATCAATAGAAACTAAGTGGAAAATATTCAGGAGAACTCCTCAACAACCACTCACCATACGCATTGTGACGAGCATAAATTGCTTAGCAACTTATTAAAGTAATCGAATCGCAACCCGTGAAATATTTATCATTGAATAGTTCCGATGGCCATCAGCTGTGGTCTTTATCATCAGCTCCACTTTACGAAATGATGATTTCCGAGAGCAAATGCTAAGTTACTTTAAAAAATACCCTATTTGCTATACGAGTACTTAGTTTGCCTATAATATTTGAGGGTTTCCCTCGATTTCCATGGGATCCTCTCATCGGATTCCAACTTGACGACAATGGAACCACCTCGACAGTTCACACTTTCAAAAAAAAAAAAATTAAATAGGTTTACAATTGACGGAGAAATCGGTGAACTTACATAAAAAAATGTCGAACTTATGACCTCCTCCTTTTTATAAGTCGGTTAATAAAATAATCACCAACAGTATTTATGGGCTTCAGCATTTGTTGTAAGTATTTGTGAAAGCTTCTTCACATAAAAGTAATTGTTTGCGGCTAAACCACTAGTAGATAAGTGTTCGTTTGTATTAATCCGTGGTATATTAACCACGTTTACTAATAAACTAGAACATTATTAATTATATTATGTTCAAGTTTATGTTATAGGTATTTTGTACCGACCTGTTTTCGTTTTTATTTTAGTGTTTATCAGCGGAAACTAGTAAATGGCCTTCGATTTCATCTTTTTTAACCACTTCGAAAAAGGAGGAGGTTCTCAATTTTAATGTTTATATATTTTTTATGTAGGTATGTTATGGCATAACTCAGTCAAATATAGACGGATTTGCGAAATTCTATTTTGAATGGTATGCCTCACGATATAAATATTAACTTTAGCTTGGGTAGTTTTTGAGTTAGATTCAATAATATCTACAATTTAATAACTCTATGTCACTGATATTTACATAGCATGTTGTGTTATATGAATTTCTGTGGGGTAGGTAACAATTAAATAGTGAAAAATAAAACTCTTTGTGTAAAAAAAAAACAACCGTCTTCCAAAAAAAAAAACTTCCAAAAAAAACACTGTCGGTCGGTCAACAACAGTCGGTGCCAAAAAACAAAACTGCGGAACCAACGACACCGACTTCCGAAATTGAAGTTATTTTCCACTTTAAGTATACTTAGTGGTTTTTTCTAGAAGTCGGTTGTTTTTTTTTAAAGTTTTTAGTAAGAATACTATAATATGTTAGCTTTAGGTTTGCCGAACATAATAAAAAAAATAAACAAATGAATTTAGGTTCTTGTTGGCACCATTGACCGTTTTTAGCGTCAAATTAACGAAAATTTAAGAACACGACATTACTTACCTACTGTAATTTCAGTCAAGCTTTCCACTTTGCTTTTTCCCTAGCCAGTGTTTTTTTATAGTCTAAACTGCTTTGGGCGCGTTGATTGATTTTTGAAAGGGCTAAAACCTTTGTGGATTCGCGTCACCGACATGCTAATGTTATCAGTATATCTGTAGCGATGAGTAGGTATGACGTTATATAATGTGACGATGTGCTCGGAGTGCCGATAGATGTGATGTGTGTGTGATTTAAATGAGGGATTTTCTTTCTTTTTTTTTAACGCTTTCCTAGCCGCTGGATAGATGGCGCTGAACTTGGTAAGTTACTGTAAGGAATGGAACGTCACATAATTTTTCTATTAATTCACTTGGATGTAATTTTAAAATCGTAAAACGAAAGCAAACGAAACTGTCACTCAACGAGCGTATATGACGTGACGCAATGTTTTTTTTCCAAGCGTTTTGACTTTGGCACCTAGTAACGTAGTCAGTTCAATGCCATCTTCAGGGTTCTTGGAAACTGTGTTTTTTTTTTTTAATACTCAAAAGACAACCTCTCATTGACAAATTATTAAAAAAAAAACAGTCAGGTCAACCGGACTGGCGCACCGAGGTTTCCGTACTACGTAAATAGTTTATCACGGGATATTATTATTTTTTGTAATGTAACTACTACGGTATTCGGATTTTTTCCTTTGACCTTTAGCTACATGACCTTGGTTCTTGCCAAGTTTCATGATTAAATTTTGTTCCCTTGACTGTCGAAATATAAGTTTTTTGCGGCATAAACGGCCGTATCTTTTTTTTAACTTAGCTTAGAAGTTTGATTTTTTCAAAGCTTAAAGGAACTGTAGACCTGAGTATATGGTTTAAATTTCAACTCGATACCTCCACGCGTTCCCGAGATAAAGGGTCTTGACAGACGACAGACGGACAACAGAGTGATCCTATAAGAGTTCCGTTTTTATCTTTTGAGGTACGGAACCGTAAAAAATACTGTTTTCACCTCTGTCGGCAGTCCCCATATCTGCTTGTTTTTTTTTTATTGGTCCAGCTCTGGACCTCGATCTCCAATTTTGTAGAGAGACAATTAGCGCCGATTTAAAGCAACATGGGTTCAGGGCTAGAAACCACATTTCTTTGAACATGGTTTTACACACTACATAAACTCACGCCAGCTTCCCTTGGGTAGGTAGAAACTACAGAAGGCCACTTGCTACGATCCTCACATTCCTACTTATTTATTTATTTAAACTTTTCGCACAAAAAGGTACAAAGGCGGACTTAATGCCTTAGGCATTCTCTACAAATCAACCAAGGGTGGTGAAGAGATTGGTCGGCAGGTGCTTTGGTTGAGAGGAACAATGATAAAAAAAATAAAAATAAAACTAGGTACACAAATACATAAATAAGTTATATACACATACATACTATAATATATACTACTTCTTATATATATATATATATACTATACATACAAATTCAAGGGAGAGAGGTGTTGAGATGACTCTACGCTATTCCAGCTACTGATTTTGCTTCTTTATTTATACCTACCTACCTACGTTTTTAGGGTTCCGTACTCAAAGGATCTTAACGGGGCCCTACAGCTACTGTGGATGTCCGTCCGTCCGACTGTCTGTCACAGGGCTGTATCTTTTGAACCGTAATAGATACAAACTTGAAAGTTTCAGAAAGTTTGTACTGCTGTGACCGCAATTACAAAAAATAATAAAAATAAAATTAAGTTAAAAAGGAATAACAGCCGCACGGGTTGATCGATCAGGTTAAGCTACGCTTGCTGCGGTTGTTCCGTGGATGGATGACCAAGATCCCTCTGTCCGTGCCTCGGAAAGAACGTTAAGCAATTGGTTTCGGCTGCCATTCGTGGATCTTTGACAGTCGTTACGGGTAGTCAGAAGTCCGAAAGTCTGACAACTAGTCTTACCAAGGCGTATCGTATTACCCAGTAACTGGGTTATGGAGGTCAGATAGGCAGTCACTCCATGTAAAGTACTGGTATTCAGCTGCATCCGCATCCGGTTAGGTTAGGTTAGGTTAGGTTCAGGCTCTCACGCCCTACCGCCGGCCTCAGCACTATCGAGGCGGTCCGGCCAGTACTCGAGCCCTGGCTCGGGAGGAGGCACGGCTCCCTGTCGTTTCGGGTGACGCAGGTACTTTCGGGGCATGGTTGCTTCGGGAAGTACCTGTGTCGCATAAACAGGGAGCCGGACGCCCGGTGTCACCACTGCGTCGACTGCCGGGAGGACACGGCGTGGCATACGCTGGCAGAGTGTGCCGCTTGGGAGGAGCCGCGCCGTGCCCTCATCACAGAAGTAGGCAGTGACCTGTCGCTGCCGGCCGTGGTCGAGTCGATGGTCGGCAGCGAAGAGTCCTGGGACGCGGTGGTTTCCTTTTGCGAAACAGTCATGTCGCAGAAGGAGGCTGCGGAAAGGGAGAGGGAGATCTCGTCCACTCACCCTGCCCGCAGCAGGCGCACCGGGCGTCGGCGGAGGGCGGACAACGCCCTCTTCCAGCCCCCCTAAATGGGTCCAGGGGCGACGGACTCGGGGACGTCCGCCGCCCCCCACACATCAGGACCCGAGGTGGCGGCGCGTAGTGTTCCACGCGCGCCCCTCTTAGACGTCACGGGGGGAGTCAAACACCTCACTCCCCCCCCTGACCCGACGAGGCCCGCAGTGGCGGGCCGGCACCAGCCGGGGGTTGCGGAAGGATCGAACGTTCCCGCGACCCCTGGCGTAGGTGTGAGATGGAACACCGGGGTGGTTTTTAGTCAGTAAGAGTCTGACAGACCCCGTCGCCCGCCCCAGGGCGGCGGACATCCATGAGGATTTTCCACCCCGGAACAAAAAAAAAAAAAAAAAAAAGGTTAGGTTAGGTTAGGTTAGTGATGGGGAGTACTCCCCAGAGGAGGGTCCGGTAACGGACAGCCGCGGCGGGTTCACGGATGAGTGCTAACGCGTGCCCGTGTTCCCGCCGTAAGCGGCAGAGGAGGACACCGTGGAGTTTTAGTGGGTTAGAGTCCCACATACCTGCACTACCTCCCCGTGGTAGTGCAGAATGCATGAGCATTTCTCCACGTTAAAAAAAAAAAAAAAAAAAAAAAGGTTCCCCCCCGGTGGGTTCCCGCATTGTCGAGGCGGGGGGGCTCAGTAGCCGTGGCTTGGACACCCACGGTGAAGCGAAGAGGAACCCGAGGAGGGGCCGCTCGTCAGGGCTTTTGCCAGTAAGCCGACGACGTAGCGGCCAACAAGTAGGTTGCGGTGCCGCTTCGGCGACATCGCAACTGAGGCGGGCCGCGATGTCGTAACGGAGGCATCGCGGCTGAGGGTTGAAGGCCGCGGCGGGAGAGGAGTGCCGGTATTGCGGTGCGCCGCTCTCCCTACCTTCCGCGGCCTTGACGGGGTCGCCACCGTTCGATGGCGGACGCGGTGGGGCCGCAGGGGAGGAGGAGTGTCGGTATGACGTTGGCCGCTCTCCCTATCCTCTGCGGCCGAAAATTGGCAGGCGGCGGGGCCAATGTCCTGACCCGTCGCAGGGGGACCAAGGGTGCCCAGACACGGGGTCGTCTGGCGCCCATGTGCTGGTTTGGTCCCTGGGGTGGTCACGGCGTGCTATGTGTTCTGGTGCGCCGGTGATGGGGAGTACTCCCCAGAGGAGGGTCCGGTAACGGACAGCCGCGGCGGGTTCACGGATGAGTGCTAACGCGTGCCCGTGTTCCCGCCGTAAGCGGCAGAGGAGGACACCGTGGAGTTTTAGTGGGTTAGAGTCCCACATAACTGCACTATCTCCCCGTGGTAGTGCAGAATGCATGAGCATTTCTCCACGTTAAAAAAAAAAAAAAAAAAAAAAAAAAAAGAAGGTTAGGTTAGGTTAGGTTAATAATATATGTAATGGTAACATTCCGGACAACGATTCACGCGCCGCCGCCGGTTATTAATAATCTGTGCGCGAGCGCAACTGTCACAAGGCTATTATAGTTTTGACGTTTTGGCATACTGCTGAACGTACTATTTACATAAATAACAAAATACATGGTGCTTAATATAATTAATGTAATATACAATTAAATGTGTTGGGCACAGAGTACAATATACAATAAGGACAGAATTGGGTGATTGTGTAGGAACCTATGGCTTTTGTAAAACAGTGTTTGTCAAATAGTGTTAGAACTTATAAGGTGCAAGTAATGGAATGACAAACTTGGCGACTCAAACGACAAACGACATGATTTTTTGTGATTTCAGAGTTGGTCCCATAGTGAAATTTGTTTTTTTCAGTTCGATGGTCTAAAGCACCCCTTAAAGTTTGTTGGGTTAATTTTGAAAACCTCATAATAGTGTATAGGTACAGTCAACAAACGAGATAAGTATGCAGGATCGTCGGATATAGTTAAGAAACCGATGAATGTTCTCGAATAAAATTTATTTTATTAATAGGAAAAAAAAACAGCTTATTTATCAAATTAAATTTTAGTCGACAATATCCATCGGTGTCGTACTAAACTTCAATTATATCCCTTATCTCTTTTGTTGACATGTAACATCGTACATTGTATTGTACGGTGGTACTGTGGTTCGGAACCCTTCGTGTGCGAGTCCGATCTGTATTTGGCTCTTTTTAGGGTTCCGTAGTCAACTAGGAACCCTTATAGTTTCGCCCTGTCTGTCTGTCCGTCTGTCCGTCCTCGCTTAATCTCTGTGACCATTAGCACTAGAAAGCTGAAATTTGGTACCAATATTTATATCAATCACGCCGACAAAGTGGTAAAATAAAATTTTGGAAAATATTTTTTTTAGGGTAGGTCCCCCTACATGTGAAGTGGGGATGAATATTATTTTCGTCGTCTACCCCATCGTGTGGGGTATCGTTGAATAGGTCTTCTAAAATGACTTGGGGGTTGCTCAAAATATTTTTCGATTTAATGCTCCATTTACGAAATATTAAACTTTAAAGTGCAAATTTTTGTTCCAGTAGAGCGTCTCCCCCCTCTAAAACCTAAACTGCTGGCTTGAAAAATCTGGAAAAATTCACGATGATAGTGCATTTCATGAACTTTAAAGGAAAATTATAGCGGTTAAGATAACTTTATAAGTTTAGCAGTAATAGGTAGTCGTTGAACTTGGGTGTTGGATAATGTTGAACCAAATACAAAATCCTTAGCATTAATCTTTTAAAGTGACTAAGATGAAGTAGTTGCTTATTTATAACGGGTAGAGACTTTCATTGAAATAGAAAATATGATTTTTTTTTTATATTCAGAATAAAAAACCAACAGAATGGCACGACATTGTGATAACGGGCTACTACGGAACCCTACACTGTGCGTGGCCCGACACACACTTGGCCGGTTTTTTTTATTGATAATATGATATTATAGCAGGTTTGCTACCTGCAGCAGTACAGCACTATCGGGTACCTAAACTTTATACGGGACAGCGATTTAAGCCGGTGGCGGAAGAAGTATTCATTCTGAAATGAATTATTCTCTCGTCTGCCCACTTACCTACTACGTACTGTACCTACTTACATTATAAATTCATCCTCCATGAAATGTTATTTCAGCTGCATTTTATTAAAGCTTTGTCCTGTATTCAAAAAAGTTCAGTTGCTGAAAGCATCGTGCATCGCTAAATAGTACTTAGTATCTTGCCTGATATTTTTCTTTTTTAGGGTTCCGTACCCAAAGGGTAAAAACGGAACCCTATTACTAAGACTTCGCTGTCTGTCTGTCTGTCTGTCACCAGGCTGTATCTCAAGAACCGCGATAGCTAGACAGTTGAAATTTTCACAAATTATGTATTTCTGTTGCCGCTATAACAACAAATACTAAAAACAAAATAAAATAAATATTTAAGGGGGGCTCCCATACAACAAACACGATTTTTTTGCCCTTTTTTGCTCGATATCAAAAATGGCAACAGGTAGGCACTTGAAATATTCACAAAATACTCAGTTGTATATTAACTTTAAAAATAAATAATAAAATTAAAATAAAATAAATATTTAAGGGGGGCTCCCATACAACAAACAGGTTTTTATCGGCGTTTTTGCCTTGTGGTACGGAACCCTTCGTGTGCGAGTCCGACTCGCACTTGGCCAGTTTTTAAATGAAACTGATGATGGCTTCGCAACCACCTGAACTGATACCTTGATGATAAGCTTGTTAAGTTAGCTGTTTGTCCGTACAAAAATATGCTCACCCGCGCCGCTCGCGCCGTACCGTCTTGCGCTCATTGATAATAGTACCTAGGTACCTAACGGTGAGATTGGATAACCTACACAGTGTGGCGTTTGGTGTACAACTTTTAACCTTTTTTTAATTATTTTTGGGACAAAATATAACATGGGGTAAAAATTATTGGAATCGATTCAGTTACCTATTCTGAACAAATTATAATCAGATTTTGCATATACTAAAAATAACGTTGTTTAAATAAACTTCCGTGCAAATCCATGTGAGGTATAATTTATAGACTTAAAATATCTTTAATAATGACGAGTCAAAGAAAACGATATTATGCATTTTGATGCCGACACACTGGCCATCATTTTGGTGTCGGCCTTTTTCCGAATTTGAATTCACGACCATTTAAAAAGTTATAGACTTCTATAAAAGAAGTGCAGGGCGCAGAGTAGGTAGGTACATTTATATACTGAGGTGCAGAGTGGCTTGATTTAGGAGTCCGGGAGTCTATTTAGAACAATTAGTCAGCCACTAAATTAAGTTAATCCTTCCACTCTGTCTTCTCACAGAACCGCAAACTATCTAACATTATCGTTTTCCATTCATCAGCAAACAAGTCCTATTCCGGGTTGGTTCCTAAGAGGCCGTTGAGCATCGTCAACATACGCAGTCTAGGGGAGGTGGATCGAGCTACAGTACGGCATAATGGGACATGCTTCTGAGCTTATCAATGGCAAAAAGTTCAAACATCTTTGGCCCAAAATTCTTCTGAGTGAACTCCGCTCACTGACGCATTCATAAGATCCTCAAGTGTACGGGTGACAGGGGTTTATGCTTTAGAAAGCTTTAGGGGCTTACATGACCTGAAGCGCGGTCACTGTCGGACTGCATAGAAAAGAAAGAGAAGCGCGATGACACAACGGATAATTTATTGCAAAATATGAAGCAATTATTTAATTTGGGGCAGGTAAAAATTGTTTTGTGATGTTTGCATTTTATATCATTTTTATTCTTAATATTTGACTTTTTTTTTTTAATTACAATTTGACAATTTTATATTTGACATTTTATTTCTTTTTAGTTTTTTTTTATTCGATTCGAACATTTTTCCAATTTTATTTTCTTGACAATCTTAATTTACTTATTATTTTTAAATGATCACAATTTTGTTTAGGGTTTTTACCTGTTTTGAATTTAATATTATATTTTATAAGTAATTTTAATGTATGAATTTGAAAATATGGACTAGAATGATGTCTGAAATAAATAAATTATTATTATTATTAATTACAAAAATCTATTGTTTGGACGAAAACATTAGAACACTAGTATTTTAGTATGTTGCTTGTAGAATAATCTGAAAAAAATCGGAATGATTGTATGTATATTAGTATGGTTTTTATTGTAAAAATAAAGTTTTTAGAAGTATGTTCATGTTTTTTTTTTATCGTATTAAATTAGTTGTAGTTATTATGTTTTCAACACACTATCTACCTAGCACATACCCTGAAGGATATCATATATTTTTCTGATCTTGTTTACTGTAGTCGATCATAAAACTTTTATTGTTTCTAAAACTTGTTTTTTTTTTTGTGTAAGCCCCTTAAACCCCTGTCACCTGTGCAATTAACCTGTGCGTTTGTCATTATTCATTAACAATTGACACAGCTCCGCAATTTAATCTGACGAATCGGTACCAGCAGTGAATAATTTTACAGACTGTTATCATTTGGTCAACAACTCGCCTATTACTCGCGTAACAGAAAGATAAAATGAGGCTCATTTATTTTCAAAAGTGTGCGTCATTCGATGCCCAAAAAAATTTTAGAGGGCATGAATTAAAAAAAAGTGTTCATCATTAGATGCCCAAATAGTTTTTAGAGGATCAGCTAAATATTTCCCTTTATTCTTATCTAAATATAAAAATAACAAACTTACTTTTGTGGGTTGTGTTCAAAACAAGTGACATGCATTACTGATGCCTCTTCTTTGGAAAAACGGAACATCTGCCGCCGAAAGTGTAGGGAGCGCGGTATGGTACTAAGGTACCAACGTGTTAGTGGCAAGTGCCGAGCCCGCCGAGTTAAAAACCGTGTAACTTTGTTACAATGGAAACGCTAAAATGGGGAGCGAGCAGTGCACTGTCGTGCATGAGAAATGTGTCACATATTTTTAAATGGGTCTTATATTTTAAAATGGGTCGCATATTTTAAAATGGGTCGCATATTTTGTAGCTTTCGTAAAAAAGTGACACAGCTTGCAGTTTGTTACTTGAAGTATGAGTTGAGAAAATCCGTTTACTTTTATTTTATCGTGTCTAGATATTGATATCAATCATGATTGTGAAATTTACTCAAACATTCTGATAATTTAATATTTCAAGTGCCTACACTAACATCAAATCAATTTATTTTTGTTTTTTATTATGTTTTTGATATAAATATATATACAGGGTGTCTGGTGATTAGTGAATAACCTCTTAAGAGGTCATTGTACTTATTACTATTAACATCTTTTACTACGGGACCAAACATGAAATCGGTAAAAAAAATCAGCTGTTCCCTACATTTATGTTCGCATAACTAGGCAAAATTTAGGAAACTGCTGATTCTTTTTTCGCGATTTCAGGTTTGGTCCCATAGTTGTTTATAATGATAAGTACAATGTACGGTATAATGTATGTATATACATACTTATCACGTCTGTGGAGTTTAGCTAGCTAATTTAAATTGACCCGGTATTCGTTTAGATTATTGCAAACTGTATTTAAGTACTTACTTACTTACTTAATTCATTATAAAAATTCTCTTAGAAATTCTGAGAGAATAATTATCAGTTTACTTAAAATTTAAATATAGGTGACAATTGACATACACAGTTACAGACCTAAATAGCAGCTAGATTTCTGTTTTGATAAGGTTTTAAATTGGGATTTTTTTATATGATATTTTATACAAATAAGGAGGTGTCTTACATTCCACTGTGTCGGTAAAATTATGCCTAAAATAATATTCTGCGCACATAATTTTGGCTCGAAGTGTATCATAAGCTATCCGGCGAGTTAAGGCGGGTGCGTATTAACTTATAATAAACTACGCGCGGTTTCGGTGTTACCATGCGTTACCCCACACGATTGTCTGTATTCGCCCTAACGACTACCACTTGCCCCGCAAAATTAAACTTTATTATTTCCAGTTAAGGTTGAATTTTCTAAGATAGCGAAAGCGAGACACTAAGGAGAGGCAGAAGTTAGGCGTGCATTCGAATTTCGACTGTATAAGGTGGAGTTGAGAAAATATTTTTGAATGGCAGGGAGTGGGAAATTGTGGCTTTTTCGGTGGACTTTTTACAGATACCATAGGCATATCCGATATTAAGCTGAGGGTATATTTTTATTAAAAATCATCGCTTAGCGCCCGCCGGCCCCGCTCCCCTGCTCCCCCGCTCCCCTGTAATGGTGTTTTGGTTGCTTTATTGTTTGTTTGCATAACTTTGTTATAATGTTTTGTTTTGTTACAGGTTTCACGCCCTTATCTGTTTAATCCACATCGAGACCAATCCATGTGGATTGGTTTCCATGTGGAAGGGTCGCTTCTCGAAGTTGTGAAGGAGTATGTCCACCTAGGAGCAGTGGTGGCCCAGTGGTAACGGCTCTGACTTACTAGTTGTAGGTCGTCGGTTCGAACCCAGACAGGCACTTTACTTTGTGTACATAATTTCATCACCACTGCTCTCGAAACGGTAAAGGAAAACATCGTAAGGAAACCGGCATGTCCTAGAACCATAACTTCGAAGACATGTGACATCTACCATCCCGCACAGGGCCCGCGTAGTGGATTATAGCCCAGTTCCTCTTGAAGAGAGGACGCCAGTGTCCCAGCAGTGGGAACATTATGGGCTGATTATGATGATATCTTCATAGGGCAAGACATCCAGCTCGGTAGACAGAACTTTGAGAAAGAAGCCGACAGAAGGATCCACTTGGGTTGGGCAGCGTTTGGAAATCTTCGTCGAATCTTCTCGTCGCCTATTCCTCAATGTTTAAAGACTAGGTCTTTAAACAGTGCGTCCTGCCCGTCATGACTTACGGTGCCAAAACGTAGACACTGATAGTCAGGCTGGTCCACAAATTCAAGATCACTCAGCGCGTTATGGAACGGGCTATGCTCGGAGTTTCTTGAAGGATAAAATCAGAAATGAAGTTATCCGGTAAAGAAGTGGAGTTCCCGATATAGCTTGCAGAGTAAGCAAGCTGAAGTGGCAGTGGGCTGGCCGTGTTTGTCTAAGGACCGATGGCCGGTGGAGCAGACGAGTCCTGGAGTGGAGACGCTCCCCAGCCAGATGGACGGATGACCTTATAATAATGAGCTCACCGTCCGATTAGGATCAGGTCCGTGCCGGACGGCGTGTACGTGTTCCACGCGCGCCTCAAAGGGATGTCAGTATAAATTGAGGGGCCCCTTAGGGCCGAAGCCTGCCGGGTCAGCGGGATTGTCCGAAAGGGTTACCGCTGGCCCGGAACATAAAGGGCTAAGGAAGAAACACGGGTGGGTTGTAGTCAGTAAGAGTCTGACACTCCCTTCCGCTCCATGCAGAGCGGGACGGGTAATTTAATGATTTACCACCCAAAAAATAAGGGTATTTTGGCGCAGCCTGGGAGAGGCCTATGTCCAGCAGTGGACTGCGATAGGCTGAGTTGATTGATCTGTTTATAAAACCAGCTCGAATGATAAAGAAGGATGCCCATTTTTCACCTGACAATGTATAGAAATGAAATAAGTATTAAAATTCAGCTAATTTAATTGTACATTCATTACGCTAATCACAATTTTAAAAGAAGGCCAGGAAAAAAATATTTATTAATTTTTCTTCATGCTAACTCTACGTCTTATTACCTCATTTTGAACGCATCTCAATTACCCTGAACGCACCCAACTACTCATTTTTTACAACGTTCCGTTTTGTACACTGCTTCTTGACTTTATTCAACTCTTTTTCTGAGTTTTATATATTATTTTAAGATTTATTTAATCAATAACTATTTTTTATTAGTCTGTGCATAATACAGATCATTTCAAAATAACATGATAATTAAATAAATTAATTATGCAGATTATAATTGAGTTCGCACGAGTGAAACGGATTTTTTAGATATTTTGACAGTTCTGCGACTTCGTTATTTATTTATTTGTTGCGCTTCCGTCTCGTTGTGTATTGTGACTATTGTGCCATTTTGTGTGTGTAACTACTGAGATAGGCTAGGTTTCAAGACAATATCTCTGCTCCAGCAGAATTTCTGGATGACGTAGTAGGTAGGTATATATGTACTGAGGTCAACGAAATGGGTAGGCAAGTGATTACTTTTGACAATACAATAGCAAAGTTAGACTTTTTCTAAGTAAACAAACAATCGTAAAGGCAAATCCTAACCTAAAAAGTAACATTAATATTTTTTGGCCTTTGTAGACTTTAAATCGTAAAAATGACTATATGACATTATTTTCTAATCTTACAGGTACTCTTTCTACTATACCTTATAACTATACATTAACTTTCATTATCAGGTTTTTAAATGTATGGAAAGTGGGCATTGTTCTTTGGAGGTTTTATTTTTGCGCTTTTGAACATGTATTTACTGCAGTTAGGCTCGCTTTACCACCTCAAATCACTAAATGCGTTTAGTGTTAAACATATTTAAAACGTCATTCTGTCTCAGTCATCTTCAAACGATTGACAGAAGCAGAGCGATGCAAAATAAATAAGTAATGAGAATGTTCGTGTCTAATGTGAATACGTTTAGCGGTAAACGATTATTTAGCGATTTGTGGCGAGAGCCGGCCGCAGTATTTTGGATATAAGCAATGTAATATTTGGCAAGTGATTATATTATGATATATTAAGATAATAACATAATAATAAATTATTATTTATTATTATATTAACATATAAAACCTATATATAACATTATTTTTAGTATATGCGAAACCCGAAACACGTGTTTCAGTTCATCAACGCCTTCAAAGCAACCTTACAATCGCTAGACTATGGTAGTCTAATCAATTGGATCCAAATGAAGATGGGCAAACTGCACTATAATTAAATCCCTCATCACAGTCATCACTGATTGGGCAACAAGTATAGTCACTCCCAGTGATCCCAGATCAAACGGCATCAAACGGCAACATGCTGTATGCTCTCCCTATCTTTCTCTCTCGTGTAGCAGCGTCTCGCTCTGGCGCTGTAATTGCATTAGTTTTAAGTAAAGACACATTACTGTTAATCTGGCGGGGCAGCACTAAGTGGCACTAAGTGAAACCCCAAGTGTTTAGTTAATCCATCACGGTTAACTTGCTGCGTTTGTTTGCAGGATTCTTGTATTAATTCATGCAATTTCTAACTTTCAACCTAATCTTCTCGATGTTGAAGAATTTACGTGCAAATTATGAGGTTTTACTGGTACGAGTTTAACTTGGACGTTACTGACATCTCGGTGAAAGAAAAGTACGTAAAAAAACCTTTACAGCTATTCTGTAAAATATTTACTGTGAAAACTTAGGTGAAGTGAGCGTGAAGAGAGCAGTCAACACTGCCTATTTATCCATTTATTTCAGGCATCAAGGCCCATAAAAACACATTACTGGTGAAGGTTCCATACAAGTCGATTCCTACCAGATTCCCTTTCAAAATTGCCAAGTCAGTATTCTATAGACAAATAACATAATCATATTATCTTAGCATGTCATCTAGTCCTAGTTGAACAATAAAATCTTATTATTATATTAAAGATATCTACTCTGCTTACCTCCTACAAAAATTGAACCTTTGCTACTGAAACACATACAATACAATATTAATATAACTTAAAAATACTATAAATACATACAACATCTGGGGGCACGGGAGTGCCTCCGCCAAGACGAGTCAAGCGAAGCGCAAGGGCACTACCTACCTTTTCTCGAAGTACTTCGTCGTATTTTTTAACCTTCTTAACTTGGGTTTGGATTATACCAGATAAACAAAATTTTCGGGATATGAGGTCAGTGGTTGACTTATTAAACCTATAAAGTTTCAATTGCATAGCTCTTATACTTTAGATTTTATTGATATCTAAAATACCCCGATTTCGTCACTGATTCCATTTCGCTACATTCACATGAGCGTAAGGTGAACTCTCATATTGTTATACAATGGTTCTTGTAGTAACGAAATGGCCAAGCCATATATTTTGACTAAGGTGTAGAGTTTGCGAAGTTAGGCCTTGTAGAGTTAGGGCGTGTAGAGTTAGAAGCTTGGCTCTACATGAGATCTGAATACTTTTTGACAGTGCGAGCTACATGGTCTCGTCTTGGCAACATTTAACATGAAATGTTTTTGTGGGATTATAATTACACTAAAAACTAACAAATGCATCTCAAATCGTGTTTCGCTGACTGGTGTCATGTAGCCAGCTACGAAACCGGCGGTACACAACACCCTTCGGCCAGAACTCATCCTTGAGGAACTATCCCTAGCGTCAGGTGGAATGGCAGCTCAGTTGAAGCTCACTTCACCGTGAATACTTACGGTGAGTTGTTTACATAAAAGATCGTCTGGACTTACCTAAATCTAAACTAATATTATAAACTAGCATTGCCCCGCGGTTTGACCCGCATAAGTGTCGATCCCGTGGGAATATCGGGATAAAAACTATCGTTTGGCGGTTGCGGGTTGGGTAGCGGTTTAAACTTGAAGAGTTAACAGACAGACAGACACACTTTCGCAATTATAATATTATAATTATATAAGTATGGATAGAAAACATTTTTTTTGTATGTTTGTATGTTACCTTTCATACTAAAACGGCTGAATGGATTTGGATGAAATTTGGCACATGGGTAGACCATGACCGGATTAGGACATACCATAATTTTTATCTCGATATTCCTACTGGATCGAGATTTATGTGGGTGAAACCAGCGCAGCTAATAGTTAAAATATAAGTTTGAAATCGCCAACCCGTATTGAGCAAGCGTTGTGATCAATGCTCGTACCTTCTCTGTTCATACAAAAAAGAGAAGAAAGAACCTCCTGCTCTCCTCCTCTGAAGAGTCCTTTGCCCTGCAGTGGGACAGTAATAGGCTGATCTTTTATAAGCTTTCACAGATACCTATGTGCTTAATGAGATGAGACTTTCTATACCTATGTTCTTCATGAGATGAGACTTTCTATCACCTTCTAAAAACTTGGCACTCATTTAGTGCTCATACACACGAGCGGTAGGCGAGGGGCCCGTGGCTAAATAATAACAGCCGCACAGGTCGATCGATCAGGTTAAGCTACGCTTGCCGCGGTTGGTCTGTGGAGGGTGACCATCTTTACATACCGAGACCCCTCCGTGCCTCGGAAAGCACGTTAAGCCGTTGGTCCCGGCTGTCATTCGTGGATCTTTGACAGTCGTTACGGGTAGTCAGAAGCCCGAAAGCCTGACAACCAGTAACTGGGTTGTCGCTCCATGTAAAATACTGGTATTCAGCTGCATCCGGTTAGACTAGAAGCCGACCCCAATATGGTTGGGAAAAGGCTAGGCAGATGATGACACGCGAGCGGCACGCGTCTACGGCAGAAGCAACTGCAGCCGTCGACACCTATCGACGGCAGCCGCCTACGTGTCGACGCCGGCAGTTGCCTGTGCCGTCGACGCTTGCCGCTAATGTGTATGCATACTTAGATCTCAATTCTTTTATCGCCAACAATAAAATTCTTCGTCACTTTTTCACACCCTTAAATGTTTTTGCTGGAATTAATTTAAATCAGACCATTGTTCCATGTAGTTGGAGGACTTCCTTTACATTGTTACTGAGATTAATATTAAACAGTGCACGCGCACATTGCAAGCTCTCAACGGCGCTTGAGTTTGTAGTTCGCGTCGCATCAAAGCGGACTGTCACACACTTTCCCGTCACAAATGCTCCACTCTGACAGAGTGCTACTCGCCAAGCGCCATTTTATTGCACCCACTGTTACCTGTGTGCAAGAGGGCACACGAATTGTGGGACAAAGAGAAAAAAGGATAGTTGCGTTTCTGAGGGCTAATTTTACTAAATTCAGATATAATTTATCCGTGGAATAAAATTGACGTCTGACAGTTCTAGTTGAGCAAAACTGTCGAAAATTCAAAATCTCACCGTGAAAACAGTAACGTGAAAAAGAAATAGAAAATATTTATTGTCCAGGTAATATAGTAAGCAGGTTCACTGGTTAACAGCAAGTTAAGACGACATGAGTAGCTTAAAATATTACTTACAGTTAGTTACAATATAGTATTAACTAGTGAGTCTGGGCCCCAAACTAGACAGTTACTTGTCATTATTGACAATTCCTAGCATCATGTGGAATGATAGTTTACTTCAACTAAGTTTCCACGGTGAGTTTTCTATAGAATATATCGCCAGGTTCAAGATTGATTAGTCGTCGATTCAGCTGATCGACGTCCACTGCTGGACATAGGCCTCCCCCAATTTTGGGGGGGGGGGGGGGGGTTTGCCATAATCGCCACGCTTGGCAGGCGGGTTGGCGATCGCAGTATGGTATGATGGTGGAATAAATAGAGAACGCTGCTGCCCATTCTCCGGTAAGACCCTTAGTCGCCTTTTACGACACCCGCGGGAAGTAAGGGGTGGTGCAATTCTTTAAGTCCGGCACCACACAGACTACATCAAGAATGATTACGTCTTTGTAAATGCAAGTCTATCAAATTCTGTTGCAGTATTGCCATAAACCACCTCTATACAAAAATCATGTCATGTTAGGTCTTCCAGAATGTCTATCCATCACGTGAGACTGTGAAGTCTATGATTTCTATCCATATTATATTTGTTGAATACTAGCTTCCGCCCGCGGCTTCTCCCGCGAGGTATGTCGATATAAACTATCCGATGTCCTTCCTCGGGATGCAGTCTATCTCTCTGGCAAATTTTGTCGAAATCCGTTCTGTGGTTTAGGCGTGAAAAGGTAACATACAGACAGACAGACATACAGAATTACTTTCTAATTTATAATATTAGTATGGATTGGACGTTTAATGTAATACTATATTTTTGATTTGGTATACTTTTGAAATTTTCAAAGAGTACCCTCTACTATTGAACCGGGTTGTCAGCCGCACGTCAAGTGGTACAGCAACGCAATATGTTGCAATTACGCGAGTGACGTCAGAGCGAGTGAGTTCTAGTGACGCAGTGTCGTTTGTCTACTCATGTGGTGTGGCACTATCTATGAGACCTATGACGTAATCGTGTCCGTCTGAGTTTCCAGCTAATTGAGATGCTCTTTCTGAATTGTTTTTTACAATTTTAAATTTAATTTAGATTTTGATATAATGATGTATTTCCAGCATAATATTTACAAAATTCATAATATTGACATCTGCCAATCCGCACTGGGCCCGCGTGGTGGATTACGGCCCACTCCCTCTCACCGAGAGGAGGCCTGTGTCCCAGCAGTGGGAACATTATAGGCTGTATATATATATTTACAAAATTTATAAAGCTAAGTCGTAATATTATTATATATTAATAATATGTACAAGTATCAATGGTGATGGGCAAGGGAGATGGGAAAAGGGCACGCAACCGGTCACCTGACCGCCTGGTCAGATCAAGTAACCGCCCTCACTGGACTCTCTGTTACGACCACCCTGAGAGAAGCTGAACTGAACGAAGTGGAGGAATATCATGACACGACCTTCAGTAATGAAGTACGCGACCAAGAATATCTATATAAAAAAGGGATGGGAAATAATCATAGGACATCAAAAAATTGGTTTGCATCGCTGTCAACAGAAAAAGTATCGAAAAGGCAGCATTGTCACGTCGTATGGCAATGCTGATTCTTTGTCACATGAATAGTCGACGGCAAGGCGATGTATGCCGTATAAAATTTGCTTTTATTCTAATGAGGTATATTTGCCAACTAGTTTTTTTTTCATATTACTTAAACATAATTTTAAGTGATTTTGCTGCATAAACCTTGCTTAATTGTAAACTTATTGAAAGAAGTCACTGGCTCCTGAAATACAGGTAGGTATTCTAGGGTTTCACATTTTTGCTGTGACCTGTGTTTATGCCCATAAATAATTTCATTAATTTTTTTTCAAGGAGCTGTACTCATAACTTGTAGGTACCAACGGGACTTTGTTAACCACAGACTAAGAAGAGAAGTTACCTTTTGTTAACTTAGTCTACACTGTCTGTCTGTCACAGGGCTTCTTTTTAATCGTAATAAATAGGCAGTTGAAATGTCACAGAAAACTTGTATTAGAGACCTCAAATACTGAAGGTAGAAATAATAGCTTTGGTGGTACGGGATGGAACCCTTACCCCCTTACTAATAAATGTATTATATCAGATGAATAGTTACACACCGATTTCTCTCTTTCAGTCGTCAGTAATTTGACTTTCGAAAGAAGAAGACAAACCGTTGTGTAACTATACAGACGCTACACTTACAACGTTTATTAGTAAGTGGGTATGTGTGTAACTCCGACTAGCACTTAGCCATGTTAGATGTTTCACTTGGTATTTACATCTAATAAAAAATAAAAATAAATTACATATTTACAGCTGACGAACAAAAAAATAATAATTAAACACTAGGTATAATATTCATTATTATAGTGAACGGAGATTAACTCGTAGCACGTCTACGGCACGATACATTGCTACGGCACGGTACGTTGCTACGGCGCAGATCGTTGCTACGCCATGGAACATTGCTATGGCGTGATGTTGCTACGCCGTGGAATGTTGCTTCGGCGTGGAATGTTGCTACGGCGTGCAACGTTATTACGGCGTGGAACGTTGCTACGCCATGGAACGTTGCTACGGCGCGGAACGTTGCTTGTCGTGGTACGTTGCTACGGCGTGGAATGTTGCTACGGCGTGGAATGTTGCTACGCCATGGAACATTGGTATGGCGTGATGTTGCTACGCCGTGGAACGTTGCTACGGCGCGGAACGTTGTTACGTCGTGGTACGTTGCTACGGCGCGGAACGTTGCTACGTCGTGGTACGTTGCTACGGCGCGGAACGTTGCTACGGCGTGGAATGTTGCTACGGCGTGGAATGTTGCTACGCCATGGAACATTGGTATGGCGTGATGTTGCTACGCCGTAGAACCTTGCTACGGCGCGAAACGTAGCTACGTCGTGGTACGTTGCTACGGCGCGGAACGTTGCTACGGCGTGGAATGTTGCTACGCCATCTTAAGTTGCTACGGCGCGGAACGTTGCTATGTCGTAGTACGTTGCTATGTCGTGGCACGTTGCTACGGCATGGAACGTTGCTACGGCGTGGAACGTTGCTACGGCGTGGAATGTTGCTACGCCATGGTAAGTTGCTACGGCGCGGAACGTTGCTATGTCGTAGTACGTTGCTATGTCGTGGTACGTTGCTACGGCATGGAACGTTGCTACGCCGTGGAACGTTGCACGGCGTGGAATGTTGCTACGCCATGGAACGTTGCTACAGCGTGGAATGTTGCTACGCCATGGAACGTTGCTACGGTGTGATGTTGCTACGCCATGTAACGTTGCTACGGCGTGATGTTACTACGCCATGGAACGTTGCTACGGCGTGATGTTGCTACGCCATGGAACGTTGGTACGGCGTGCTGTTGCTACGCCGTGGAACGTTGCTACGGCGTGGAACGTTGCTACGGCGTGGAATGTTGCTAGGCCATGGAACGTTGCTACGGCGTGATGTTGCTACGCCATGGAACGTTGCTACGGCGTGATGTTGCTACGCCATAGAACGTTGCTACGGCGTGACGTTGCTATGCCATGGAACGTTGCTGCTCCGTGGAACAATGCTACGGCGCGGCACGTTGCTACGCCGTCACGTCCCCTTCCTTGTCCTTATCTTATCTTAATACTTCTAGAGCTATTGCTGTCACACTTCTGATCCAAATTTTGGTACTTACAATGTTTTAGTTTCAGTGTTATTATTTTTAAACCTTCCGAAAAAGCGACTACAATACGAAAAATAGGTAACTACCAGTCTCTGGTTTTGTTTAAGTAGAATGTTTGCCAGAAACTTCCAAAACTACAATCAGTATTCTGTTTGCAGTCGCTTTTTCACGAGTCATGGAGAAATCGGAGACCATAAAAGAACCAAAACTTGTATAAATCATAAGCTTAAAACGTTCTGAATACCTTAATATTTTTTTCTTTTTCTCTGGTTTTTTTTTCAGTTTGCAAATTACGCAAATAACCGTAAGCAATCACAAAGTGCCAAAATGCAAGGCTAATAATTTATTTAGCCTTTAGCATTTAATCTCAGTAGATCATCATCGTCATGTTTACCGCAAGTAAACGTATTTTTTTTTGTTCTTGATTACTAGTTTATTTATTTATTTATAAGTATAAAAGTATGTATTAGGTATGTTGAAACTGTGTGAACTCCCCGTTATTTTTCCGTAAAGGTTCATTAGAAAACCAGCGTCAGACAGCATCTGTCTGACATTAATGCTGAAATTAACCTTTTTGGCGCAGCCGTGAGGTACACACTATTGTTGTTGAAACATTATTTTTATTTACTTAATTTTATATTTTGTGTTTCACGAACTGTGTCTAAATAAATATTTTTCTTTCTTTCTTTTCTTTCTTTTTTTCTTCTTAAATTAAATGCTAAATCTCTTAAAAAAGTGAACTCATATTGTCTTGACATACAAATAGTTTTGCAGGTGAACGACACAGAACAAATAAGGGACTACTGACTGGTATCATTTCAACTCGTGGACCGTGATCCTCGCTTGCGTATCTTTAGGGACACTATGAATACTCTCGAGCCTAGAAGTTTCCCAAGCTATCGTCGTCTACTGCTAGGCCAAGCGGCGCCACAACATTGAATCTTTCGCCAGGTCTACGGTTTCTTGGGGCTAGATATTACGCCATAATAAGGCTGCCCGCCCACGTCAGACATTTTGTAGCATCGATAATCGGGCCGATTTTTGCACCGATTCTTATGACCGATTTTGTGACCGACTCAACGTAGACGTCCGTCACTTTGTCTTTAACACAACGTCCTTCCCTAGCAAGTGCATGCGGCCTCGGTAATCGGATCGGTCGGGATGCGCCGATTTTATTTCTGACCTACTTTTTGTAGGACGTGTGCGTTGCACTATTGCTATCAGTGTGTTCTATTTTTCTCCAACAAATAATCGGTCACTGATTATCGGATGTGGGCGAGCGGCCTAATGAGCGCGGCGAGAATAACACAGGTATTTTTAGTACAGACGCCAGCACATCAAGCTACCCGAAACTGTCAAATTTTCCCAATCTACCTTGAACCTTATGTTGTAGCAATAAAGTTGAAAATCTATTGAAGAAATTTGACAGATTGTGGTAGCTTGATGTGCTGGCGTCTGTACATTGACGATGGAAAAAGGAAACAGATTTTTAACCAACCTGATACTTAGGTACCTTACAAAATTAAGACAAATAGAAAAACTCACTAGCAGTAGCTTCTACCAGAATTGCTGCCACACTTCTCAGTGGTGGAAGAGGAAAAACTGCACAATCAACATTCAAATTGCAATTCAACGTTTCACTTCAAAACAGGATTTATTTATTTTAGGTAGAGGTACACCTATAGTACAAACACACAAAAGTCCTGAAGCACAGGACCGGTTGAAGTGGAGGTGCTTGAAGGAGGCCTATGTCCAGGAGTGGACGTCTTTCGGCTGAAATGATGACACCTATAGTACACCCACATTTTAGATAGAGGTAAACCCACAATTTAGGTAGAGGTACACCTATAGTATCTACACCTACATTTTAGATACAGGTACACCCACAATTTAGGTAGAGGTACACCTATAGTATCTACACCCATATTTTAGATAGAGGTACACCCACAATTTAGGTAGAGGTACACCTTTAGTACACCCACATTTTAGATAGAGGTACAACCACAATTTAGGTAGAGGTACCCCTATAGTATCTACACACACATTTTAGATAGAGGTACACCCACAATTTAGGTAGAGGTACACCTTTAGTACACCCACATTTTAGATAGAGGTACACCCACAATTTAGGTAAAGGTACACCTATAGTATCTACACCCACATTTTAGATAGAGGTACACCTTTAGGACACCCACTTAAGATAGAGGTACACCCACAATTTAGGTAGAGGTACATCTTTAGTACACCCGCATTTTAGATACAGGTACACCCACAATTTAGGTAGAGGTACACCTATAGTATCTACACCCATATTTTAGATAGAGGTACACCCACAATTTAGGTAGAGGTACACCTTTAGTACACCCACATTTTAGATAGAGGTAGGTACACCCACAATTTAGGTAGAGGTACACCTATAGTATCTACACACACATTTTAGATAGAGGTACACCCACAATCTAGATAGAGGTACACTTTTAGGACACCCACTTTTAGATAGAGGTACACCCACAATTTAGGTAGAGGTACACCTTTAGTACACCCACATTTTAGATAGAGGTACACCCACAATTTAGGTAGAGGTACACCTATAGTATCTACACACACATTTTAGATAGAGGTACACCCACAATTTAGATAGAGGTACACCTTTAGGACACCCACTTTTAGAAAGAGGTACACCCACAATTTAGGTAGAGGTACACCTTTAGTACACCCACATTTTAGATAGAAATACACCCACAATTTAGGTAGAGGTACACCTATAGCATCTACACCCACATTTTAGATAGAGGTACACCCACATTTTAGGTAGAGGTACACCTATTGTAGTGCACCCTCATTTTAGGTAGAGGTACACCTCTAGTACACCCACATTTTAGGTAGAGGTACACCTATTGTAGTACATCAGCAAAAGAGATAAGTATGCTAGATCGTCCGATATAGTTGAAGTTTAGTAAGAAACCTATGGATGTTCTCGAATAAAATTAAATTTTACTATTAGAAAACAAGCAGCTCAGTTATTAAATTAAATTTCAATCGACAACATCCATCGGTTTCTTACTAAACTTCAACAATATCTGACGATCCTGCATACTTATCTCTTTTGCTGACTGTACATCCACATTTTAGGTAGAGGTACACCTATAGTACACCCACATTTCGCCAGTTATGTTTAATTAATATGTAAGAGGGGGTAAGTCCAGCGGGATTGTCCGAAAGGGTTACCGCTGGCCCAGAACATAAAGGGCTAAGGAAGGAACACGGGTGGGTTTTAGTCAGTAAGAGTCTGACACTCCCTTCCGCTCCACCCAGAGCGGGAGGAGTCATTTGATGATTTTCCATCCGCAAAAAAAAAGCCTATTGCCATCAACCGGGCATCAATCCAGGCTCCAGGGTGAGAAATTCCAGGTGGAAAAACCCATTCATCATCATCTGCCTAGTTTTTTCCCAACTATGTTGGGGTCGGCTTCCAGTCTAACCGGATGCAGCTGAATATCAGTAACTTGCCTACATGGAGCGACTGCCTATCGAACCTCCACAACCCAGTTACTGGGTAACACGATACCCCTTGGTAAGATTAGTTGTCAGACTTTCGGGTTTTTTTTTTATGGGTGGTAAATCATCAAATGACCCCTCCCGCTCTGGGCGGAGCGGAAGGGAGTGTCAGACTATTACTGACTAAAACCCACCCGTGTTCCTTCAGATGCCTGTGCCTTTCGGGCTTCTGACTATCCGAGACGACTGTCAAAGATCTGCGAATGACAGCCGGGGCCGTTTTTTTTTCATTTTATTTTATTGTTTGTCTTTGTATTGACATTGGTTTCTATTACTTATTTAATATGAATTAATTTGTAATGAAATGGGTGATTTTTTATAATATTTTTTAATGTCTAGGCTTATTTTATTTCATTACTAGCTTCCACCCGCGACTCCGTCCGCGCGGATGTCGGTCTTCGCGTGGATGGTTTATTTTTCCATTTTGAGTAACTCTGACAATGACATCTTATAAATATCTATTGGACCCAAATACGGCTAAGCCTATAATAATTAAGGAGATCCCTCTATTGAGCTACTGCTGTTGAGCTCGCGTTCTGTAGTAAGTATTTTTTCCATAGTAATTCCGACCTTGATAAGTAGCATGTAGCAGTAAATTACTGACAGTGACGAAAAGTTTGCAATAATAAAAAAGTGATCGTGACAATATGACAGAAAGTTAATTGAGAGCTTCAGCATACACAACATTGTTAGTGAGCTCGTCCGGAATATGAACATGAAGATTTCTTGGACTGCTCACACGGGAAAGACCTACGTAAAGTTGCTCGTGTGAAAAACAACCCGCGGTAAGATCTACGCCAGCAACTCCTAGGGTCTGACCTTGAGCCTTATTTATTGACATGGCGTAACACAAAGCTACAGGAAACTGTATTCTCTTAAATTGAAATGGAAAATTATCCACTACGGGTAATGCAACGTGTGTTCGTGGTTCTACAGAACAACGTCTATGAATAAAACCGAAAAATAAGATTTTTTTTTCTAGGTATTTTTCCAGGATAAAAAGTATCCTATTTTATGCCCAGGATAATAAGGTATAATTATACCAAGTTTCATCGAAATCGAACCGTTAGTTTTCACGTGATGCCTGCATATACAGACAGACAGACAGACAGACAGACAGACAAAAAATTTTTTAATCACATATTTGGGTTTGGTATCGATCCAGCAACACCCCCCGCTATTTATTTTTTCAATATTTTCAATGTACAGAATTGACCCTTCTACAGATTTATTATATGTATAGATTAAGACTGATCTGGCTTGATTACTTTATTACAAACATTTGTACGCCCTCTGGCAAAACCTAAAACAGCGCACTCTTTATTATCTTTTTATACCACTAGCCCTGCCCGCGACTTGGTCTGCATGATATTTCTTGTTCCCCCAATCCAGCTCGTCACATAGCCTAAAGTCAGCACAGAAAATTATCTTGGTCTCAGTCTAGATAAAAATCTGACGTGGCAGCCGTATCTAGATAGATAGATAGATAAACCATTTATTTGGCGCACACAACAAGACAGCACAACACAAAAAAGTACAATACCTATTAGATGATAACCAAATTATCCAGATGATTATAATATAAAAACAAGGTGCCGATAAAAAAACAAAATGAAAAACACACATAGGTATCGAAGTAAAAGTGACACTAAAATGACGAATAAAATAAATAACCTAGATTTAATAAGATCTAAAATTCTCAACTATCTTCAATAGAAGATAGTTTAGAATTTTAGATCTAACCCATAATAATGGGTGCACTTCGAGGTAGGTATCGTTCGCTGCTTGCAAAAATCTGTTAGGTTAATTATCACATCACACTAATATTATAAAGGCGAAAGTTTGTGACTGAGTGTGTGTGTGTGTGTGTGTGAGGGTGTGAGGGGGTGTGTGTGTGTGTTTTTATGTGTGTTTATATGCTGGACTAATTTTAATAAAATTTTGTATGAAGGTAGCTGACACCCTGGGTTAACATATGGGCTACTTTTTATTCCGATATTCCCACGGGATCGACATTTACGCGGGTGAAACCGCGGGGCGCAGCTAGTAATATATAACGCTATGGTTAAACCTCATCTAGACTACTAGAAAAAGAAAGAAAAAAATGTCTAATAAAAATAAAATAAATCTAAATAAATCTAATAATAATGTTTGTTTGGGCTGGTTTGCCTCACACCTCTAGAGGTGTGAGGCAAACCAGCCCAAACAAACTTTAAAGAAATCGAAACATGTCAAAATAAAATCATTAAACTAATATTCCATTACCACTCTGTAACTTCCACAGAGAAAAAATACAAAGAAACTAAATTGATGACGCTAGTCGCACATATTTTATAAATATAACACTTGCTTAATAGTACACAGACTGTTAAACAAAGATAAATATATCTACACTCTAAAATAACGTTTACAAAAGGACAAACAAAAAAACGTATTATACTACACCTATATAGACGAAAAAATCACATTTGCCGAAGACCACCACTAACTACGGAAGGAAAAACATATTATACATATGAAGGAGCAGAGTTATATAATAAATTGCCTAATGGCATTTAAGAGATCCAGTCCTTTACTCTATACCAAAAAGCCTTAGAGCACCACATCTTGAAATATTTTTCTCGGTTTTAAATGAATCAAGGTGATTTATAAAGTTAGTATTATATTTTTGATTTATTATTTGCTTCTAGAATTCGGACTTAAAGAATTGCACCACCCCTTACTTCCCGTGGGTGTCGTAAAAGGCGACTAAGGGTCTTACCGGAGAATGGGCAGCAGCGTTCTCTATTTATTCCACCATCATACTATACTGCGATCGCCAACCCGCCTGCCAAGCGTGGCGATTATGGCAAACCCCCCCAAAATTGGGGGAGGCCTATGTCCAGCAGTGGACGTCTATCGGCTGAAACGACGATTTGCTTCTAGTACATTAAATTATTACTTACTAGTTTCCGACTGCGGCTTCGCCCGCAAGGTATGTCGATAAAAAATATCCTATGTCCTATCCCGGGATGCAATCTATCTCTCTGCCAAATTTTATCGAAATCCGTTCAGTGGTTTATGCGTGAATAGGTAACATACACACAGACAGACAGAGTTACTTTCGGTTTATAACATTAGTACCTATGGATTTAAAATACATACCAAGGTATAAAATACATTTGTTCTTATCATTTTGCAACATTAACAAATTAAAAATATTGTCAGCTTGCGACCAATGTTTAATTGCTCTTGCTATATAAATGTCATATACCGTAGATACCAAATTAGCTGTATACAAAGTTATTTTTAGTATATGCGAAACCTGAATATAGTTTGTAGGTACAGAATAAATAACTGAATCGATTCCAATAATTTTTACCCCATGTTATATTTTGTCCTAAAATATTTAAAGAAGGTTGGACACCGAGCGACACTAAGTAGGTTATCCAATCTCCTCCGCACCGAACGGTTAGGTACCTAGGTACTATTATCAATGAGCGCAAGACAGCGCGGCGCGGGAGAGCATGTTTTTGTACGGACAAACAGGTAACTTAACAAGCTTATAAATTTGTGACTTTTCATGATACAGTTTTGAATATTTGTACATAGATTTTTTACATAAAAAATACTAGACACCGTTTTTCGGGTTTCGCATATACTAAAAATAATGTTGTATAAATGTCATATACCGTAGATACCAAATTAGGTTTATAGGGTCAAATTATATTAGCTAGCGAAATGAGTTGTGAAAATCTGTTTTCCTTTGGTTTATCGTGTATAGATATCGAAACCCTCAGGTCTGTGAAGTTTACACAAATGAAAATTGTTTTTTAAACTGACTACACTAACTGCAGTCGATGACCCCTCCTCCTCCTCAAGTCATACTCCTCATTACTGAGGGTCGTATTCCTCCCTTGAAAACATCTTTTCTCTGACGATGTTTCGCTATGTCTATCCTTGGCCAGGTGAAGCGCATCATGAAATTTCGTGTCAAGAGAAGAGCTTATCTGATCGGACCATCGTAAAGGGCTGCGACCTCTTGGACGTTTACCATCCACCTTGCCGGTAACCATTAGTTGTTCAAGGTTATTGCCATCTTTTCTCGCTATATTGCCGAAAAATTACAAAACTCTGCGGACACAGGTCGTAGAGAGTCTGGTCTTTAAGTATTCTGAGCTCGCGTAGGATAGACTCGTTGGTGCGGAATGCAGTCCATGGTATCTGAAGCAACTTCCTCCAACACCACATCTCGAAGGCGTCTTTACGAGGTCTGTCGGCCTTTCTCAAGGTCCAAGTTTCTGCTCCGTATCCGAAAATTGAAAAAACCAGCGTGTTGACCAATTTCACTTTGGTATTTCGCGAAATGTTGCGATCTCTCCATATTTTTTGAAGTCCCGATGACCCCATAATTAATCATTTAAATCAATTTCATTAAAGTCTTGTAGGTATCTAGTGTTTAGTTATCGATACCATCACGTTTGCGCAGTTCCTCTACCTAATTTAATTTGGCCATGTATATGAGTCGTCGAAAATGTAAAGAATTTTTCCTGGAGCATGTTATATGCTACAAAAATTTATGAAATTCTTCTACTTTTCTCTATACAAGAAATTTCATCTAAGTTAATATGGAAAGCGAGTAGGTATGTATGCTATGTGTGTGTGTAATGCACGAATGTATTCTTTACTAGCTTCCGCCCGCGGCTTCGCCCGTGAAGTATTTCGATAAAAACTATCCTATGTCCTTCCCCGGGATGTAATCTATCTCTCTGCCAAATTTTCTACTAGCTTCCGCTCGCGGCATCGCCCGTGAGGTTTGTCGATAAAAACTATCCTATGTCCTTCCTCGGGATGCAATCTATCTCTCTGCCAAATTTTATCGAAATCCATTCAGTGGTTTAGGCGTGAAAAGGTAACATACAGACAGACAGACAGAGTAACTTTCGAATTTATAATATTAGTATGATGTATGGAGTAAGGATTGTTGAAAGTAGGTAGGTAGGTGGGGTCTGCCTAGCCTTTTCCCAACTATGTTGGGGTCGGCTTCCAGTCTAACCGGATGCAGCTGAATACCAGTTTTTTTAAATGGAGCGCCTGCCTTTCTGACCCCCTCCTCCTCCTTTTTGGGATGCACGAAGAAGCGTCCTCGTATAGCGCAATTAGTTCCGCAAGTAACTAAACTGAACCGAGCGCTCAGCGCATCCTGAACAGTCACACCCAAAACCTTATTTGACTGGCCAATTCTTCCCTTGCGGTGGTAGGGCTAACGCCCGCCTGGTTTGCGACCACCCTCTCACCGCAGTCAAGCAGCCTGCTGCGTATCGTCGATGCGTGGCAGTTCCAGTGCCTTAGGCATCTACTGGGCACGCTCGTTCCATCATAGACCTCATCCATCGCTTTCTATCAGGCGTGATCGAGGTCAAAAGCGGGCCCATTCAACAATAAAAAAAAAAACCTCAACATCCCGGTTACCTACTGGGTAACAGGATGGAAGACTGATTGTCAAACTTTCGCTTACAATTTTTTATGAAATTCTTCGAGGTAGGTACTTTTCTCTGTAGCACAAGGAATTTCATCAAAGTTAATATGGAAAGCGACTAGGTATGTATGTGTGTGTTATGTATGTATTCTATATGACTGGAAGTAGATGCTGGTAGTAAAAAACAGTCAAGTGCGAGTCGGAATCGCGCAATGAGGGTTCCGTACAAGTTTGTTGGTATCTAACTACAAATTTACGGTTTTCGGATCATTTCCTTTACTTGTGCTACATGACACTGCTGAGGGCACTGCTGATACCTACTGCTTGCCAAATTTCATGATTCTAGCTCAAACACCCGTATCTTTTGTTTGCGTTGACTTTTTTGTTTTTGGATGGGAAATCATCAAATGACTCCTCCCGCTCTGGGTGGAGCGGAAGGGAGTGTCAGACTCTTACTGACTAAAACCCACCCGTGTTCCTTCCTTAGCCCTTTATGTTCCGGGCCAGCGGTAACCCTTTCGGACAATCCCGCTGACCCGGCAAGCTTCGGCCCTAAGGGGGCCCCTCCTCGATGCTGACATCTCTTTGAGGCGCGCGTGGAACACGTACGCGCCGTCCGGCACGGGCCTGGTCCTGATCGGACGGTGAGCTACCCATTACTCTCCGCCCGCAGGCCCGCGCCTACGGTGGCCGGGAGCCGTCGCGCGGCTCCCGACGCCGGGGGCGTCCCCCGCGGCTGCTGAGACGGGAGGCTCTCTCCCTGAGCCGTCCCGCCACCTCCTTCGCTAGCATGACTGCTTCGCAGAAGGAGGTGACTGCCTCCCACTCCCTCTCGCCCCAGACCATGGCTTACACCAGGGCCGGACGCGAGAGATCGCCGCCGATTTTTTTTTTTACTGCTTCAAGAGATTGCAGCCCTGAGTACCTATTTGATATTAAGGTGAATGCTCCAACCAGCCCGCGAAATTCAAATTTTCTTACGTTTTTTGCAATTTGCAGGCCCTGTGCTAGGTTGTATGTTGATTAAAATATTATTCGCGGTTGTAAGACATATATAGGTACAGAATTATAATCATGAAAATCATCAATAAAACGCTCTAAGTTCATAAAGCTGTTAGAATTACTTTTTCTGTTTTTTTTTTGTTCTTACACCTTTATGAAGTTGGAGGGTTGTATTGGTGATTTTGATTATTATAATTCTGTAACTACATACGTCTTACAGCCGCGAATAATATTTTAATCAACATACAACCTAGCACTGGCCTGCAAATTACAAAAAACGCAAGAAATTTTGAATTTCGCGGGCTGGTTGAAGCATTCCCCTTAATTTCAACTTGATAACTCCACGCGTTCCTGGGAAAAAGGGTCTTGACAGACGGTCAGACAGACGGGCAACGGGTTTTCTTTTGAGGTACGGAACCCTAATAGTGGCGTGGAGCATCGTACACGTGACTTAATCACGTTTACCGAACCGGTACCCAAGTTACCGGGTCCAAGCCCAACAGTACAGGTTCTGTAGCGGTACTTAGCGGTTCATGCCATTTCGGTACCTGCATGGGTACAATCATCATCATCATCATTTCAGCCAAAAGACGTCCACTGCTGGACATAGGCCTCCCCCAAAAGGGGGGGGGGGGTTTGCCATAATCGCCACGCTTGGCAGGCGGGTTGACGATCGCAGTATGGTATGGTGGTGGAATTAGAGAACACTGCTGCCAATTCTCCGTTACGCCCCTTAGTCGCCTTTTACGACACCCACGGGAAGTATGGGGTGGTGCTATTCTTTAAGTCCGGCACCACACAGACTAGCATGGGTACCGCTGGTACCTACCTATTGCTGTCCATTCCAACGTTGCCTGGAAGAGATCGCAGAAAGCGATAAGGCCACCCATTGTATATTTTTAGTAGGCAGGTAGGTTATCTTTTTTTTTGTTATGTATTTTTGTGGTGTACAATAAAGTATACCTATTTAAATACCGGTTCCAGACGGGTACCGGTACTCCACCTAACAAGTACCGATACCGAATTCAGGTACCAACCATACGAGGGATCGTATGGTTGGTCTAATACGAGTACCTACCTATTAACTATCCTTTTTACTTACTATAACTGTTTTCACACTTCAACTAACAGAAATATTTGTTTGGTACCGGTACAGTACCGATACTGATTAGGATGCCAATAGTACATACAGGTAGGTCTTACCGTCTGGTACCGGTCACAATAGTACAAGTACTACTGTGGTACCGGTATCATACCAAGGCTAATGGTACTGATTCCCATAAATACTGGTATTTCAAGCCTTGCGTATGAGAGAAGTAAAACTTCTTAAAAAATTAAGAATAAGAGAGATTTCATGTGAGAGACAGATAGAGTTAGGTATATCTTTCTTCTCTTTCATGTAACTAAATGTGCCTAAACGTGACGCGTCCTCGAAATTTGACTCTCAGTTCTCGTCCAATTATCGAATCGCCGCCTAAAAAGTTTCAATTCAACAATAATAATTACCTACCTCTGCTAAAGGTAAGCAGGCATTTTCGGTTTTCCCGTTTTTGTTTCTTAATTTTCATCTATTTCAACAAACTCTGCAGTCCAACAAGCTGCTTCCGAACTGCGTAACACACTTTGAATCATAATGTGAATCATTTTAAAGGATATTGCTAATCCATTGCTTCATATGTTCGGAAAAATTGTGTGCTCAACAATGTGAAGAACGCAATGAATGTTGTTGAACTGTCAAAATGAAAGCCATTGCTACTGGTAGTGTGTTAAGCAACTCTTTGCTGTTCTATTTGAATACCTATGGACTTAAGAAACAATTTCAAATATCTACCAACAAAAAGTTTTGGAAGTTGAAACCGAAACCAAGGAAACGAATTTCAAGAACTAGGTATCCATCGAACCTACAATAAAAGTTAGAACCATAAAATTCATGAATCTACAAATCAAAAATACCTTTAACATATCGTACCGAAATAAAATAAATGCTTCGATGGATCTAAAACAAAAAAGCCAGCGTAAAAACAGTCCGTATCCATTTCGTCAAGTGTCCATTCCCCCGCATTCCTTATTCAACAACGTCCAAAAATTAAAGGCGCTTTTACAAGAAATCGCACTCAGACTGCGACGTTTTCGAACGCAACCCAACTGAAATATTTCCAACGGATCTCATTCGAGTACTCTTATTTACCTCCGACAACACAACTATAGCGACTTATATCACGGACACACTGCCTGTATTTGTTTTTTCCATTACAAAAGAACGGAACGCCCTGCGCTCGCCGTAGCAATAATATTTCAATATTGCGACGTGGGTGCCAGCCCTAGATGCTTTGAAAGTGATTTCTCTGGGCTCCGATTGGTCGCCGTGTAGAGGCAAGGAATGCGTTCGATATCCAAAACCCGTGCGCGATAGAGACAGAACTACGATCCTGACGCACAGAACGCTCCAGGGAGAACGAGACAAAAGCAGTTATGCCAGTATATGAATATTGTATGAATGGGAAAGGTCCGTATCAATAATACGTGCACGAATGAAATAATAGATTATTCGTTTGTTCAAATCGAACGTAAACAAAATGTAAGCATCCATTACTGATGCACGCGTGCAAAACGAGCGAGACACTCGGATGTTTGGCAGGTGTTAGAGAAGGACGGGTATATTTCTTCGCGTAGAGCTTTCCGTGGAGCAGGGTCGGCAACAATGTGAGCACTATCTGTTTTTGTAGCAGTCGTCGGTCGGTTTCCACATTAAACGATCATTTTAAGGGCGAACCAATCAAACTGCAAATTTATACAAATTGATACTAAACGGGTTATATTAATTTTATAACAAAAATTAAGTGTGTAAATAAGTTTGAACGGAGTCGTAATTAAAACTAATTGGGTTTAATATAGCGCTAATTATTTTGTATTAAGGCGGGTTTTCGCTGGAATTTCGTCCTTTTTGACGTTTTGAGTGAGTGTCGTTGGATTTTTTTCGTGTCGTTAAGAGTGGACTTGTGATTTGGTTAAGGGATGATGCCCGTTGTTAAGTTGTGGCGGGTTCGCTGATAGTTCGCGAGTGCTAGGGAGTGGACTGTGGTGCCAGCGGTAGCCATTGGTTTGTGCAGCTGTGTTGAGGACGATGTCGACATAGGGGGCGGCCAGGGTTGGCCCCTAGAGGCCATGCTCAATAACCTCACAGCGACAGCTTTGGGAGGTAAGTTGTCATTAATTTGGGTTATTCCTCGAAAGGCACCAAAAGTATTCCTCGAAAAAAAAACCCTCAAAATGCATCAACGATGAAACAGGGAAGAGCATGAAGGATTCGTAATAAATGATATCGATAGACGTCTCATTTGGTGCATTTCAAAACTGGTGCGTTTCGAGGAATACTTAGGTACCCCATTAATTTCCTCCCTCAGATACCTACGGATTTTTTGTGTGGTGTTTGTATCACCACACAATTCTGTCTTTTGCTATGCAAGTCCTTTTGGTAGGAGTCAAGCTCGTCCCGCCATCTTCGCTTTGGTCTGCCGCGATTCGTGCGTTTGAAACAAAAGCCAAAGACAAAATTGTGTGGAAAAGGGAGAGAGGGGTGCTTTTGCTCTGCAATGGGGCAATACAAACTAGAAAGATTAGAATGGTATTACCAGTTTATCCATATAATATACCTGCCGTAGGTAAACTACCCTACAAAATAGGCACCTTACCTACATACCTAGTCATCGAGAAAGTACCTAAATTGTCTGTGCAAAATGACATCCTTATTGGCTTAGGCATAAAGGTGTAGCTTAGTTGTAAATATAAGTACCTACCACCATTCGCATTAAAGTTGCAACTTCTAAATGCTAAATAGTCGGACCTAGCTTGATAAAGCGTAGGTAGGTAGGTTTATACCTAGGTATCACGCACGCATATAGGGGCACAGGACCATAAAATATTTGTCATTCCTACCTAGAACGGCCCGCCCCAACTTCACACGGGTGCATTTGTTTTTTTTTTAATTTCCGTAATTTTCTCACTTAGAAACCTTGTCCTAGCAATACCGAACACAACAAAAAAAGAATCATCCAAATTGGTGCAGTCATTCGGAAGTTATGCGCGTATAGACATTTTGGCGAGTTTGTTTTGTAAAGAACCTACTTATCTATGTAAGGGTATGTAAGGATTAGATAGAGATATATAGAGCTAGCCCCAAGTTGCAAACAAAAAACCAATTTTGTTAAAATATTAACGGCAAACATTTAAAACTCTAGGTAAAGAATTTAAATTAAAATCTAATAATTCAATACAGTCTACTTATATGTAATTAACAATTTATAGAAATAAAGAAAAACATTTATTTGCGGTAAACCTCAAAGAAAAAACAAAAAAAAAAACAACTTGGGAGAAAATATGTGTCACATCCACGCAAAAAGGCTATCGCTCAGCATAATGCTGTGACTCTATGCCGTAGGGTTGGTTTTGGACGCGATGACGTCAACCGGTGCAGCGGTAAATCATCTGCCTAGCCTTTTCCCAACTATGTTGGGAAAAGGAACGGCTTTACGTGCTTTCTGAGGCACGGAAGGGTCTCGTTATGTAAAGATGGTCACCCAAACATAGACCAACCGCGGCAAGCGTAGCTTAACCTGATCGAGCGACCTGTGCGGCTGTAATTATTTAGCCACGGGCACCTCTGGTGCAGCGGTAAATAAAAAAGAAAAGGAAAAAAATAAAAATAAAATAAATACACAATACAAGTTCAAAAACTTAAGGAAGAAGGAAAAGGGGGGAGGCTATAAACAAAGCTGAATTCAAGACGCTACATAAGTTGCAAACCTGGATAAATTTCTTCAAATGGCAAAGAAAACCCCAGTCCCTAGAAATGCTAGAGTATACAATAAAACAGTTTGCACACAATATCCCGGGCTGCCGTCGAACCGTTCTGTTTTACGGGATTCAATTCCATTAAGTCGTGTTTATGAGCCGGTCGTAATCCCGGTGAGCCGGGACTGAGGCGCTAAGACTGGGCCCGCCTCGACTTTTGCCCCTGAATTGGGGTGGATGTAATTTAAATGCTGATTTGTGAAGAAAACAGTGAACTGTAGGGATATCAGTTGGTTATCACGGTATTGTAGGCCTGGATAATAAATAAATATCGTTTAATTAATTAATTTTATTTATTTATTCAGTTTCGGACAACAATACAATCCATCTTGTTAGTGAAAAATATCCTTATAACTAATGTTAGTAATACAAAACAAAACACACAATCAACACCGGCAACACCGAGGGAAGTTGCTCAAAGAACGATCAAGCCAGAGACCAGCTACCTAGCTGACAATCCTCTCCACAAAAGGCCTCAAACAGGGAAGTAAGGACTCCCCTACTTTCAGGATACTATTGTTACTGACCCGCACTCGATGCATCAGTGAAGCAACTTTTTTGCGTATGACTGCGTGAAAACCGTCAGTTCGGTTTAGCGAAAACATCTCTGATGCACTACAGAAACGGGGCAGTCCCAATAGCATCCTAAAATCATTATTGTATTGGACGCGTAAGGCATCTAGCGACAAACAATAAACAAGTACCGATACCAAACATAGTACTCTATATCAGTGGCGAAGGTTTGTGGAAAAGAAAGAAAATGCGCAGTGGAAGCGTGCTAAGCCCATAACCTGTGGAAAAGTAATTGTAAACTCAAATAGATAGTTTAACAACGTTTATTGCACGGTAAGTCATAGAACAGTGACCTGTCAGTTTTTAACAAAGACAATCTTAATTTGTTCGTAAACTATAAGAGGTGTTTAATGTTTACTATTCCAACAAGGTTCCATACAACTCGATTTCTACCGGCTTCCCTTTGAAAAATATCACAGTCAGTAGGTATTCTATAGACAAATAATATAATCATATTAAAGATCACTCAGGCTTACCTCTTACCAAAATTGACCCTTCGCTCCTGCTCTATATCATTGTCCACCCAAATGTCTACCCAAATGTCCTTTCTTTGGTATTGTTCGTCGAATCGTTGAGCTCCTTAAGTCTTGAGTTGAGCTGCACGATTTCTGACAAATGCGTGCACTGACTGGACAGGTCCTCTCAATCTGTGTGGTTCTTTCTTCAAAAGACCGTCTCAGAGATCGATCTACATGGTCTTCATATAACCTGACCAAGATTATGTCTGGACTTTAAAAGAGACTGTGACCTCTGAGTTTGTTTCGGCCTCTCTTCTAAGAGTAGTCCGATAGGAAACCCGATCTCATCTAGTTTAAAAAAACCATGAATGACGTGTAAAAGTGTTTGTACAAACCTACTTACAAAAAATAAAATCATTTATCATTGGAATTTATAATCAGTATCGGTACTGTACCAGTACGAACACACTCATACATATTTCCTTAAGTCAGAGTGAGAAAACAGATATAAAGGATAGTTCAAAGGTAGGTATTAGATAATAACATCAAGGTGGCCAACCGTATGAGGTTACTCGTACAATTATGAGATTTGTGGTACGCTCCGGGTACCTAATTTTGGTATCGGTACCTACTTGTGAGGTGGAGTATCGGTAGGTATAAGTCTAAAACCGGTACCTAAGTACTGAAATTGCAAGAACCGCTAAGTACCGATACAGAACCTGTACTTTTAGTACCGGTTCCATTAAAAAAAAAACATTTCAATATAAACATGAATCTATTACAAACTTCGATTGCTCAGTAGGTAAGTACGTGAACCATACAGCAATGGTTCAGGTACTGACAATCGAATCTTTGCGCGAATGCTCTCAGGTTTCCGCTGGAGCTAGCCCGAACCCTGCGCACCAGGGATGTGTACCGTTTTCGCATAGTAGAACAGAAACAATCTACTTGCAATTCGGCGAACATCCCTGATGCGTTACGGAATCGGGGTAGCCATAATAGTTAGTATCGGCCTATCGGATTAATCTGTTAACCTACTCGTTTATCATTATACTTATAGTTATTGCTTTTTAGGGTTCCGTAGTTCCTACAAGGAACCCTTATAGTTTCGTCATGTCCGTCTGTCTGTCTGTCTGTCTGTCCGAGGTTTTTCTAAGAGACCGTTGGTACTAGAAAGCTGTAATTTTGTAGGAATGCGTATATCAATTACGCCGACAAAATGGTAAAATAAAATTTTGGAAAATATTTTTTTTAGGGTAGCTCACCTACATGTGAAGTGGGGAATTTTTTTTTGTCGTCTACCCCATCGTGTGGGATATCGTTGAATAGGTCTTCTAAAATGACTTCGGGATTGCTAAAATTATTTTTCGATTTAATGCTCCATTTACTAGATAATATTAAACTGCAAATTTTTGTTCCAGTAGGGCGTCCCCTCCCCTCTAAAACCTAAACTGCTGGCATGAAATATTTGGAAAAATTCACGATGATAGTGCATTTCATGAACTTTAAAGGAAAACTATAGCGGTTAAGAAAACTTTATTAGTTTAGCAGTAATAGTCGTTGATCTTGGGTGTTGGATAATTTTGTACCAAATACAAAATCCTTAGCATTAATCCTGACTAAGATGAAGTAGTTGCTTGTTTATAACGGATAAAGACTTGCATTGAAAAACAAAAAAAGTTTTTTTTTTATACTTATTTAGAATAAAGAACAACAGAATCGTACTACATTGTGACAACGGGCTACTATGGAACCCTGCACTGTGCGTGGCCCGACACGCACTTGGCCGGTTTTTTATTTATATACTTACGCTTACCAAAGCGCATCACTTAGAACTTGGAACGGCTGGGTCAATTTGGCTCTAAATGTATTTTACTTTATTTACACACTTAAACAGGCAAAAAAAAAACAGAACAAGAAAGAAAGGTACAAAGGTGATGCTTATTTCTCAAGAAATCTCTTCCAGCACAGGTACTTACCTGCGATAGGACAATAAATAGAGAGATGTAGACAGCGTGCGGAAGAGTAAAGGAGACAAAAAAATAATACATAAAATCTAAAAACAATAAAACTAAACAAGTATTATGAGAATATTCTCATAATACTTGTTTAGTTGTTATATTGTATGAATTGTATGTTTAATTGTATGTAGGTATGTAAGTACACACATCAAAAGTGTCTAGGGATCAAGCATTTTTATGCGGATTTCTTGAGATTGAGATGTGGCTTTGTAATAAATTTATGATTTTATAAATTTATATGGATCCTTTTTGGTGCATTTCATAATTTTAATCAGGAACTGTGAATCAAATTCGAGTAAAAGATGAAAATCAGCTGTCAATATTTTCCCTATAAAAACATACAACGCATTGAAGACATTATTAGTGCTACTGTTTCCCTACTACTGATTAAAACCAACGTTATTATGGAGCGGCGACGTCATTTAAGCAGGGAAGAAATGCTCAGAGCCGTGGGAATGATAGAAGCTGGTTCCCGGCAACGTACTGTGGCTTTAGCTCTGAATACAAGTCAGAGTGTTATCAGTCGACTTTGGACACGTTACCGAAGCACTAGTACCGTGGCTGAGCGCCATGGAGGACGGTATCGCTGCACCACACGGAGACAAGACCGATACATTCAAATCTTAACTCGAAGAGCTCCAACAATAACCGCCATGATGTTAGCCGTGAGGCTTCATCACTCTTCGGGGAACTTAATTAGCGACCAAACAGTCAGAAACCGCTTGCATGAAGTGAACCTTCATTCCCGAAGACCGCTACGGGTACCACCTATAGCAATGCACAATCGTAGGATTCGATATCAATGGGCTCTTGAACACAGAAATTGGGCAGAAGAACAATGGCGTTTCGTGTGCTTTTCTGATGAGTCTCGTTTTGGTATGAGACCGGATACAAGACGTATACGACACTGGAGAACCCCTGGACGCCAACAGCGATTAAAATCCTGCCAGGAAGTCCATCCTTATAGTGGTGGAACCATCATGGTATGGGCGGGTATTTGGATCGGCGGAAGAACTGAGTTGATTTGGATCAGAGGCAACCTCAACGCTCAAATTTATGCTGAGACGATTGTATCAGACGTCATCGTTCCTCTACAAGTGCAAATCGGTCCCTTATTTCAGTTAATGCATGATAATGCACGACCGCACACCGCAAGAGTTGTAAGACAGACTCTCGCCGCAGCTAACATCAATGTCCTGCCCTGGCCTGCTCAGTCGCCAGACTTGAACCCGATTGAGCATGCATGGGATATGCTACAGAGAAGAGCTCTGCCGAATATGGAGGGTATCCAGTCGCAAGAAGACCTTTTTTTGTTGTTGCAACGAACATGGGCGGCCATTCCACAGCGTGATTTGGATGAACTCATTTTGAGTATGCCAAACCGATGTTCTTGTGTTGTTAGTGTTCGCGGTAGAAACACGGATTATTAATTGTTTAAGTTACCCAATAAAATTTTAAAGAAAACTGTTATTTCAGTCTTTTTTTCGAACTTTTGTGTTAGTGGTTCAAATGTCAAAAATCCCTTTATTAGGAAAATGGCAAATTTCTTTATTAATGCAAAGGTGACTTGGTTTATCGTTACTGTGACAAACGAAAACACTTTATTTGATGAATCCTTAAAGAAAATTTTAATTAATATCAATCAGGAGAAAAGTTATTGGAAAAATATATGTTGATCCCTAGACACTTATGATGTGTGTATATACTTACATACAATTACCTACATACAAATAAACATACGTACCTACTTCTAAAATAAATATCACTAGAATATTAATAATTATAACGTAATCAAAATAATAAATTGCAAATTACGAATAAGGGATAGAATAATTGGAAAAGTTTCCCGGAATATTTTCAAATTCGGGGAAACTGAACCTCAATTGTTTTCTATTGGATTTTCTTATGTATATCTAATTGATATTTGGATAGAACAACGAAAGTCTGACAACCAGTCCTACCAAGGGATATCGGGTTACCCAGTAACTGGGTTGTGGAGGTCAAATAAGCAGTCGCTCCATGTAAAATACTGGTATTCAGCTGCATCCGGTTAGACTGGAAGCCGATCCTAACATGGTTGGGAAAAGGCATGCTTTAAGTTACTTATGGCAAAGAAGGAAAACTGTTGGTAGATCACGCTTTAGACATCATTTGTGAAAGGGACCATAGCCTGAACGCATATATCGTTGTATCGGCTAGTTTCATGTCCATTTGTCACGCGTTTTACAAGATGAACATTTCATTCACCTAAGATAAGAGGTATTCCACTCAGAGCACTGATTTCAGCCGCACTTGGACCAACCGCACCTGAGCACTTCCACTAACCGCACTGAAACAAAATTTTGTAACGTGCGGTTCGATGGAACAATTAATTGTTATCGTTATTTTATTGTGATATACTTTTTTGTTCAAGGCATTATTTTCCTTCAGGCAATAAAATTGTATTAATCACGATCAACAAATTTCAAGGCCAGACATAAACATTATACTGGCGTTGTCCTGAAAAATAGAAAGCTCTTCTCATGCGCGACTGTATCTACTTAATGGTCTGTCGAGATCAAGGGATGCATAGACTAAAGAATCGATTTATTCTGAAACTCTTATAAAAAAAAAATTTTGGTACTGTGAAGGTCACGGAACCTCCACAGTTTAATTGAAAAGCCTTTGTCTTGAAACTAATATAATTACAAACTTGTCTTATTAGTCAGGTTTATAATTATGTATAATTCTAGCAATCTTATCTATTCAACTAAAACACCTTATTTAATTATTTGACACTCGTTTGAATGTTCGGATTGAATATTACCTCCAGCCAGAGCTTTCTGCTAAAGGCAGGAACACATAAGACTCTACAGTACTTACTACATTATAAGACGGATACCTATTGCCTATAGGTACTCAGGAATATTGAAATTAATTCAAAATCAAAAGTTATTTATTCAAACTAGGCTGAGAACCAGGACTTTTTGAACGTCAAAATTACATGCGACAGTCCCCTAAAACTCCCGCCCTTCACCACTTCTTAGTGCCATAACTGAGAAGAAGAAGTGCAGCAACAAACTCCCTAGCAGCACAGCTATCTGTTTTTAGCTCTCAATTACATACTATATCTTATTTTTTGTTCGGATGAGAAATCATCAAATGATCCCTCAAGGACCCAGATATGTAAGAATGTCAATAGTGGATTATTAGAACAACAATGGCTTCAACCGTGATGAGTGTGATGCTGCATACGTAAACTCAAGGGCCGAGAAAATTACGAAGTGGTCTTTTACAGTAGAACATTTCCTACTAAATCATAATGCTCTTTCTGTGTTTATCTTGAATATTGGTACTGCGTTGGTGAAGTGTCGATCCGTGGGAATATCGGGATAAAAACTACGTCCTTCCCCGGGATTCAATCTATCTCTCTGCTAAATTTTATCTAAATCCGTTCAGTGGTTTAGGCGTGAAAAGGTAACATACAGAGAGACAGACAGAGTTACTTTCGAATTCATGTTAGTATGGATTAGAATAAATGGAAACGTGTGTCATTCAGTCGTTTTATCACCTACTCTTCTACACATGCAAGAAGGGACTGCCTCTCGAGCCAAAGCCGGGGCGAGCTGAATGCTAGTTTTTGAACAGAAAGAGGAAATAACTCTTCCACAGACGTTCTTAGGGCCCTATTTATTTATTTATTTAAACTTTTCGCACAGAAAGGTACAAAGGCGAACTTAATGCCTTAGGCATTCTCTACCAGTCAAAGAAGGGTGGTGAAGAGATTGGATGGTAGGTGCCTTGGTTGAGAGGAACAGTGATAAAAAAAAAAACTATTAAAACTAGGTACACAAATACATAAATAGATCCCTATCTCACTAGGACACCAGTGGCGTCGCAACCGTGGTCGTGTTGCCAAAAAATATATGGTGAGATACCACCCATATGGCTAACCCACCATATGGCTGTGTATATTTTGCTGGCAGTGCGACCATGGTTGCGCCACCTTGGTGCCCCAGTGAGATATAAGCCTTACACATAGTACACATTGTAGCCAAAATAATCCATTAACCTACATAATAATTTAAATTTTCTTTTTTTTTTGAGCTGTTTTAATTTCATTTTTAAACCTAGATAATGTTTTTATTATCCTAAAAATTAACGCTTTTTCATATGCCTCTCGGCTGTAAAAATCCTGTATCCATGTAATACGCATTTTCACTATATGGTAACAGTGAAAACCCTCATCCATCGCTTTCCATCAGGCGTGATCGAGGCCAAGAGAGGGCCCATTAAAAAAAAAATCACCCATGGACTTCACGAGGCAGGCTCGACCTAGTGTAGAGTTCAGAAGCAAAATGCTTCCTTTGCGTCATATTATGTTTTTTTTTTGTAAACCTATCTTTTAATGTTGATTATAAGGAATCGTAAACGCTGTTTTTGGCAAATAAACAATAGTATTATCATTCAACTTTGATGTCAGTCTCATACTGTTTTACCTTATATCAAACACAAAAAACGCCTGCAAACATAACACAACAATATAGGTCAGTGCCGGATTTACCATAGAAACTGAAAAAGCTGAAGCTTAGGTGGCCAAAATAGACCGAAAAAAAATTACGTAGAGAAAAAAGGAAGGCTGCGGACACGAGGTGCGACTGCGGCGGCGGGGCGGCGGCAGCAGCCGCTTCCCCACTCGTGCCGCCTCGGGAGGGCCTGCCGCTGCCGCCTCGACCGTCTTCGTGTCCGTTAGGTACTTAATATAGGTACATACCTACCTACTTAACTGTAAAGTACAAAAAAAAAAACTACCTATCTTCCTTAGCCCACCACACCTTATAAGTAGTGCAGTAAAAACAAAGCTTTGCTTTTCTTAGTTTAAAAATATGCCCAAAAAGTTGTAAAAATAATCTAGAAACTAGATAATTCCCTAAAAAAAAGAGGAATTAACGTTATTGTGAACAGTGCTAGTCAGTAGGGGCGGCAAAATTTTTATAGCTTTGGGGCCGCAAATGTGTAAATCCAGCACTGATATAGGTACCCATCGACCCCATGCTACTAACACTCTTTAATTATTAATCCACTGCCTTGGCTGTCGTGCCAATGTCAATGTCAGGAGCCTGAAAATTGTTGTCAATTACTGCGGGGTAGTTGCGCAATACCTTTCATTTTGTCAGTTCAGCCACGTTCATTGCGTTAGTAACGTTGTTCAGGAGACGAACTTTTCAAACCTATGAAGCAATGGATTGGGAGTTTCTTTCAAAACTCTCGGAATGTGATTGAAAGTTACAATTAGGATGGTGGTCTCAAACTTACAGTGTGCGTACTTATTTTAAAAGCTATTTTTCAGTTTTTTCGTTGTAATAATGACTTGAAAGGTTAATTTAGGTAATTTGTGAGAACCAAACTGCTTGGAGGAACGGACTGCGGCTCCTTTTCTTGACATGATTCTCCCCATACGGTTACTGTTCGAAGAATCAGCGTTGTTAACTTCCATCCGAACACCGCAAAAGTAAAAACTTGAGTAGAATTTAGGCCGGAAAGAAATCATTGAAGGGGCCAGATATTTAGACATAATATAAGGTCCCATTAAAATAGATGGACAAACTTTTAGAAATCATTCAGACCACCAAAGTAATGATAATGGTATAAAAATATACAACAAAAACGCATAGATAAAGAAGAAGAAAATAATCAGCTAACGAAAATACACTCTCACAAAATAAAATCAATTTAATACGTGTTTTTTTTTGCTTGGATATCTTTAGTTACATGTACTGAGCGCTGTGTTAAAATGTGTCCATCTATTTTAATGGGACCCTGTATACTTATAATTAGGTATGGAGCCAGACGCATTAACCAGTGCATGTAGTACGATGTTGAGATAAATAAAGATGAAGATTTATCTTCTACTAGCTTCTGGCCGCGGATTCTCCAGCGTGGATGCCGAAAATATCCCACGGAGACGTGCTACTGGAACAAAAAGTAGCCTTCCGTATTTTCTTCCCCAGGATGCCATCTATCTCCTTGCCAAATTTCATCGACTTCCATTCAGTGGTTTAGGCGTGAAAAGCCATATAGACCGATTTACTATTGAATGTATAATATTAAGTACTATAGGACACAAGGATAAAACATGAGAGAGAATGAAAGAGAGAGAAGAGAGGAGAGAGAGGTTGGATGGCGGTGAGGATACGACATATTTTATTTAAATCGTATAATTTGAGACGATTAAGTACTTCCTCTTCATTCGTCAATACCACTAGACTGTCAATAAATCATCAATGGACACATAACAATAATTCGATGAAAATTATGCACTATCGGACTTTGGATCCAACATTAGCACTGAGGAAGTGACCGGGAAATCATGCAAAGCACGGCCAAGTCTCGTTAAGTAGACAAAGCAAGGGTTGGAGCAGTTAATCCTAGTCAGTCTTATCAGGCAGGGCTATGTTGAGGAGGATATTTGAGAGATAGTCATCATCATCTGCCTTGCCTTTTCCCAACTATGTTGCGGTCGTCTTCGTGTCTATCCCGATGCAGCTGATTACCAGTATTTTACATGGAGCGACTGCCTATCTGACCTCCACAACCCAGTTACTGGGTAATACGATACCCCTTGGTAAGACTGGTCGTCAGACTTTCGGGCTTCTGACTACCCGTAACGACTGTCAAAGATCCACGAATGACAGCCGGGACCAACGGCTTAACGAGGGGTCACGGTACTTATGCAAAGATGGTTACCCATCCACAGAGCAACCGCGGCAAGCGTAGCTTAACCTTATCGATCGACCTGTGCGGCTGTTATTATTTAGCCACGGGTTGCACTCCGGGAGTGTCGGCAGAAGTGAAAACTTGAATATTAACGTTGTTTACTGTAACTGTAACTGTATCCTTAACCGTAACCGTAACCGTAATTGTAACCGTAACCGCAACCGTAACTGTCTCTAACTGTCTGTAACTGTCTGTAACTGTCTATAACTGTCTGTAACTGTCTGTAACTGTCTGTAACTGTCTGTAACTGTCTGTAACTGTCTATAACTGTCTGTAACTGTCTGTAACTGTCTGTAACTGTCTGTAACTGTCTGTAATTGTCTGTAACTGTCTGTCTGTCTGTCTGTAATTTGATCCTGTATACTTGTTTTAAATTTTTGATATTTTGGAATCTTACGAATTTTCGATCAGGGTCACGTGTCATCTTACGATCAGGGTCACGGCTATAGATGGGCCACCCAGGTTTAAGCCCGGTGCTTTGATGAACACCCAATTTTGTGGGTGTTTATGGGTGTTTACGGGTGTTTACGGGTGTTTATCAGGTGTTTATCAAAATGATGATATCAAAAGCACCGGGTTTAAACCCGGTGGATTGCCCATCTATAGCACGTGTCATCTTACAAATCTTACGATCAGGGTCACGTGTCCTGACGCGAGTTTAACATTTTTTACCCATTACAAAAAAACTGTACAACGCCGCTAAAGAAGTTTTCACTTCAAAAAACTAGTGCTTTAGTATGTTGCTTGTAGAATAATCTGACAAACAATCAGAATGATTCTATGTATATAAGAATGGTTTTTATTGTACAAAGAAAGTTTTTAGAGGTATCTTCATGCATTTTTTCTATCGTATCAAACTAGTTGGATTATGTTTTCAACCCACTATGTACCTAGCATATATCCTGAAGAATATCATCATATTTTTCTGATTTTGTTTACTGTAGTCGATCATATACTTTTATTGTTTCTAAAACTTGCGTTTTCTGCGTTTAGGTCCTGTAAGCTCCTTAAACAAGGTTAACTTTCTTTTATTCACCTTTCATTACACGAAGTGAAAGGTTTTGCATATTTTATTTGATAACAGACTTACTACACTTGATGCTGGTAGCGATTTTCTACTTTGGGTTCTATTTATGGAATAGCTGAGCTGACAAACTACGTTTAAATTCTGTCAAAATTTCAATAAGGTTTTGAGCTCATACAAAAACCCAATAGAAAAAAGCACTTTCAGTTCTTCCCAAATTTTCCGGGCAACTTTACAACTTTTTTTTTCGATCATTTTAAAACAAAATAGCAAAATAGCGGTCCAGTCGTACTCAGTGCCTTACGAAGGAACATCATTTCATATTGATTTATACAGATTTCAAATTCAACTTATAATTTTATATACATATACTTTTTCCAAACAATTATGTCGTATGACGCAGCCTATGACAGAGAACTAATCTGCACTCATCAAATTGGGATGTCCAGAAATACTTACATTGAAACTTTTCACTGCCGAAATTTTGGGGTCATGCACATTCTCGAAACTGAATGTTTTGCGTGCCACTGTTTAATTAGTGAAAAAATAAAGTTTGAAATTTTTTTTGAGTACTTACTTTGCTACTCTATATTTTAGTTGGCATTTTTTTCGCATTTTTAGTTTTTGGCTCCCTTTTTTATTTAAATTATTTTGGGGTTTATGATGTTAAAGTAACTAAAGTATAGTTAGGCAATATATTTTCAGAAAGCACCTTTCATTAGATACCAAATACGATATGATTTAATTGTTAACTAATACATTTTTTTGGCCATTTACTTATGCTGTGTCGTTGAGCTGTAAAGTTGACACGTGTCGTCTTGTCGCTCGTGTGTATGGACAATAACACATTTTAAATGGCTCGTAAAAGCTAGTAGGCATATCCGTGTGTCACCAACGGGATCGGCAGAATACCAGCGTAAGGTATTGTACCTGGCATATGCTGAGCTGGACTCCCATTTGGTGCAACCATGAGACACACACCGCCCAATAGTGTTCGACCGTTACAGATGTATATGATAGGTGTCTATGGGGCAATTTTTCTTTTTAATCTTTGTTTTTTTTTTTCATCTTTTTGAATGTTTTTTAATATCTGTATTGTGTCTTTTGTTGCACCGAATAAACGTTTATCTATCTATCTACATGTCATGATTCGTATTACCTAGATACAATAATATCCTAAAACCCATCTTGTAAAACGTCGTTGTCTACCATTCCGGCTATAAGCGGTACCATTTCATATCCTATTACAACTTGAGACACAAGTTTTATGCTTGAAAATTCGCAATTTCTTGGCAAATAGAAAATGCCGAGTATCGCAAAGTCGTTGGTAGGAGCCGACGACCAAACTTTGCCAATTTTACGCATTAACACTTTGTTCTTCGTCCAAATTGGATTTATTAAACGGTGTAGTTTCATTTTAGTATCGTTAGAGGTTTTTTAAATAGTTTGCTGAAGAGAACAGAAGGCCGGTTCCCGTTTAATTTCCTGTAATTAAACAAGTTCAAAATCTAGACGCAATCTCATCTCAGCGTCAATAAATGTCAAAAACTTGTCACAAATGTTGGGAAATTAGAGATATTTATGACAAATCCCCATACTTCCCGTGGGTGTTGTCTGTGTGGTGCCGGACTTAAAGAATATCACCACCCCATACTTCCCGTGGGTGTCGTAAAAGGCGACTAAGCGGCGTACCGGAGAATGGGCAGCAGCGTTCTCTATGCATTCCACCTCCATACCATACTGCGATCGCCAACCCGCCTGCCAAGCGTGGCGATTATGGCAAAGCTCCCCCTTTTGGGGGAGGCCTGTGTCCAGCAGTGGACGTCTTTCGGCTGAAATGATGATGATGATGACAAATTGTGTCTGAGATACTGTAAACGTTCTTAAAATTACGAGAATTGCCCCTCTTATTACATTGCTTGTTTCGCCAAGTAGGTATATAATTTACGGGGACTACAGGACCTCAACGCAAATAAACTAATAGTTTAAAAACACTAGAAAAACACGCGTGCAAACACGACTATGATACGATATTCTATCATGGAATGCCACTGGCATTCCATGATAGAATATGCCTATCTTCCGGCTTCATCATCAGATCTTGAAACCTAATCGTGGTCAAAGTTCAATACAAGACTTTTCTAAGATATCCAAAACAGCTATGATACGATTTTCCATCATGAAGTTCCAGTTCATATCTTCCGGCTCCATCATCAGATCAGTTCGACAGTACCATATTATTGTATTGTCATCAGAACTACATACAGCTGCCAATTTTCATTACCCTACGACCCTTGGAAGATGGTTAAATTAGTTACCTTAGATTCCATTACATAGTTACATACAGGTCGACCTAATAAAAGCGTGTTAAAAACGCAAGTTTTATAATGCCTAAAAGTATATGATCGACTACCAGTAAAAAAAATCTGAAAAATTACACGATATTCTTCAGGATATGTGCTAGTTAGATAGTGTGTCGAAAATATAATACAACTAATTTGATATGATAGAAAAAAATCATGAAGATACCTCTAAAAACTTTCTCTTTACAATAAAACCATACTAATATACATACAATCATTCTGATTTTTGTCAGATTATTCTACAAACAACATACTAAAGCACTAGTGTTTTAATTTTTTAGTCCAAACAATAGATTTTTTGAGAATATCTTGCAATACCTAAATTACCAGTGTTGTGTCATCGCCCTTCTCTTTCTTTTCTATGCTGCAGTCGTGACCGAGCTTTAGGTCATGTAAGTCCCCTTAATAGTTCAATTTCAATTTTGTTATTGTGACTACCATGGAACCATTTATTTATTTCATTAACATACTGTCACTTGCAATTCTTCACATATAAAATTGGCATTTCGGTGACCATGCAAATAACAGGTATGCATGATAGGTACATATGATTACTAAAGACAAAAGAGAAAATAATAATAATATATTAAGGTACAGCCAACAAAAGAGATAAGTATGCAGTATCGTCGGATACAGTTGAAGTTTAGTAAGAAACCGATGGATGTTCTCGAATAAAATTTTATTTTAATAATAGAAAACAAACAGCTCATTTATCAAATTAAATTTCAGTCGACAACATCCATCGGTTTCTTAATAAACTTCAACTATATCCGACGATCCTGCATACTTCACTTTTTTGTTGGCTGTACATCCAGAACCCAGAACCTTTCGGCCCCATCGGCCATCTGTTCTGCGAGCAATGTGCCCTGCCCACTGCCACTTAAGTTTGGCAATTCTTCGGGTTATGTCGGTTACCTTGGTTCTCCTGCGGATCTCCTCTTTCCTGATTCGATCAGGCAGGGAAACTCCAAGCATAGCCCTCTCCATTGCCCTTTGGGTGACTTTTAGCCTTCTTATAAGGCCCATTGTGAGCGACCACGTTTCAGTTCCATAAGTCATCACTGGCAACACACACTGGTCAAAGACTTTCGTCTTGACACTGCGGTATGTGGGACGAGAAGATATTGCGTAGCTTCCCGAACGCTGCCCAGCCGAGTCGGATTCGTCGATTGACCTCTTACTCGTCCACGACTTCGAGTGTAGCGTCTCCGATTTTTATGAGAGTGGGTGTTACATTTTTATGAGAGTGGGTGTTTAATGTATATAAATAAGGATTTATGATTCCGTCGCATATCTGTAGCGCCGCGTCTGCGAGAATTCTTTTGTGAGACGGACTCTACGTTGCCTTTGGTGCGTTAAGTTACTCCTCATAGGTAACTTTAACATTATATAAAGCAAGTAGGTACAATTTTAATAGTGTTGTATAATGTTATTACTTTAGGTAATAACATCAAGTTTTTAAAACTACTGCCTATTATTCAGATTTCAAATATGTTTTAAATAGGTTTAAGATATTTCTTATCAAAATAGACAATAAGTCAGTTGCATGAGAACAATGTGTCTTAGCAAAATTATAATTATGAAGTTCGTCATAATATTCACTGCATCAATTGATGCAGTCACATACACCCATCCAATGATGGGTGTATCATAATTGTGATCATAACTCATATTCATATTGATGCAGTGCATCAATGTATCAATGCATTGGCATTTAGTTGTAGAAAGGTTGTTTGCAGTTAATTCGAGTCTTTAATGCATTGAATGAGTGTATTTTTTATAGATGAGAGAGGGTATTTTATTATAATATATCGGTGCATTGAGGGGTTCGTGGCTAAATGATAACAGCCGCACGGATCGGATCATAATTATAAGCTACGCTTGCCGTGGCTGGGTCGAGGACGGGTGACCATCCCTAATATCGCAAGACGCCTCCATGCCTCTTGGTGCCGGCAGTCATTCATAGAAGTTTGAGAGTCATTAGGGGTAGTCAGAAGCCCAAAAGTCTGACAACCAGTCTTACTGACCCCATCGTGTTACCCAGTAACTGTGTTGTTGAGGTCAGATATGCAGTCCGCTCAATGTAAAATGCTGGTATTCAGCTGCATCTGGTTAGACTGGAAGCCGACCTCAACATAGTTGGGAAAACGCTGGGCAGATTGAATAGTAATCTTTAAAAAAAAAATTTGGCCATTTTTCTCATCTTTGGTAAAATCGGAAAATTAGCTCGGCGTGTGCTACTTGTTTTACTTTAGTAAACAATATACATATAGTCAATAGATACTTATGCTCTTGTTGAGAGCCGTAAAGATAAAAATACATTCCTCTTTGTTTTCTTCATAAATTGTGCATTGTAATTGAGTTAAATATGGGTATTTGGTTTGTTTTAGTCTTACCAAGGGGTATCCTCTTACCCAGTAACAGGGTTGTGGAGGTCAGATAGGCAGTAGCTCCATGTAAAATACTGGTATTCAGCTGCATCCAGTTAGACTGGAAGCTGACTCCAACATAGTTGGGAAAAGGCTAGGCAGATGATGATGAGTATTTGGTTTGTGTAGCTTGGGGACTTGCTAGCTTCATCTTGGTCGCACTGCCCCAAATTTCAACCACATATCTATAGTAGGTGTGGTTTTACTAAGGTGTTATAGTAGATGGTGCTGACGCAATGCTCATATGTGGAATACATCGCACTATGTCTCAAACCCGTTGGATGCGAGAAGCACAGAACCGGTCGAAGTGGAGGTGCTTGGGGGAGGCCTATGTTCAGCAGTGGACGTCTTTCGGCTGAAATGATGATGATGTTTCGGAGCCATCCAAGTAGTGACGATTTAATTACTGCCTTTCAGTAATTAAATAGTTTTCTTTCATTTTTAATTACTAATTGTGTATGTGGAGGACTGGAGTTATTTTATTTTTTTGCTTTAAGTAAGATTTAACATGTTTTAGAAATTTTTATCTTTAATAAGTTACGTTGAAATCATGAGAAAGGGTGTTTAAAACTCTGAACCCCGGAAACTAAATCATGAATGGAAGTTCCAAAATAAAATAAGCAAGTATCATCTGCGTATAGAGTAATAAGACTAAACCGAGTTTTATTTCCTGAATAATGACCTACATAAAATGAGCAGGGGCCCTAAAATGTATCCCTGGGGAACCCCTCACGTAATGCGTCACTTTGATCATTATTACCTGTTCTAAATAACTGTGTCCTGTTTTTAAGATGGGAATCAAACGTTTTTGAAGCAATGTTGATGGTTTCTGATTTTTAGGGTTCCGTAGTTCCTACAAGGAACCCTTATAGTTTCGTCATGTCTGTCTGTCTGTCCGAGGTTTTGCTAAGAGACCGTTAGTACTAGAAAGCTGTAATTTTGTAGGAGTGCGTATATCAATCACGCCAACAACGTGGTAAAATAAAATTTTGGAAAATATTTTTTTTTAGGGTAGCTCCCCTACATGTGAATCGTTGAATAGGTCTTCTAAAATGACTTGGGGGTTGCTGAAATTATTTTTCGATTTCGATTGGAAAAATCTGGAAAAATTCACGATGATAGCGCATTTCATGAACTTTAAAGCAAAACTATAGCGGTTAAGATCATTTTATTAGTTTAGCAGTAATAGTCGTTGAATTTGGGTGTTGGATAATTTTGTACCAAATACATTAATAATATACATTAATACATTAACCCTTTAAAGTGACTAAGGTGTAATAGTTGCTTGTTTATAACGGGTAAAGACTTGCATTGAAAAACAAAATATGACAAATATTATTTTTATTTTTTTATATTCAGAATAAAGAACAACAGAATCGTACTACATTGTGATAACGGGCTACTACGGAACCCTACACTGTGCGTGGCCCGACACGCACTTGGCCGGTTTTTTTATTTAAGTAGCAATTCATGGCTTACGGTGTCAAACGCTATTTTGAAGTCAATATTGATACCAAGGATTATCATTTTCCATCTACCTTTTTATGTTTATATCTATAAGTGAATTTTTAATTCTATTGAGAAATAAACATCTTGATCAGCGTATCATAAATGATTGTAACTTCTATGTATTCAAAATTTGTTGTTTTACTTTTGTCTATTATTGACTTTATTTTGTTTTCTTGTAGTGCGTAGTCATCGTCTTATTCTTCTTCAAAATTTGTTGTTTTAGCATATCATGAAGTTTCGTAAAACTAAGTTAAAGTTTTCAGCTGCAACCGTTTAGACTGGAAGCTGACCCGAATATAGTTGGGAAAAAGCTAGGCTGATGATGATGTAGTTTCGTAAAATTAAATGCTTGGTATTGGTACAGTATTTTTCTAGAGCATAAATTATTTTTGAGTTCAACATAATATTTGTTTATAATCAGACATTGAAGAGTGACCTATTGATAGGTTGAAGGGATTGTCTGTCAGGTCTTTTTAAATTTAAACAATGGCCTTGTAGATGATGTTGTGCGTGCATAACATGACTTTATTATTTCTAAACCACATGACACATGAAAAAATGTAATCATGGGTCTGTAGTTATTTTGAAATTCTTATATTGGGGAAATTTTAAAATTCAAGCGTGCATAATTATAATCATAATCATTTATTTGTCAGAGTATGGTACATTGTTATGGTCTCATGATTAGTCAATGGAATAATCACATTCTGTCAAGTGTGGCGTGCATATATAAGGAGCTTGCGCAGCTTTGAAGTAAACATTAACCCTGAGTTATAATGTGGAGTAAAAAACGTTAAAGTATGAGTAAGGACAGTTTAACTATATACTCTATATGTATGACTGCCCCGTTTGTCTCGTGGTTGCAAGCGCGGCAGCTGAGAGTGGGGTCCTGGGTTCGATTCCCGGGTCGGACAAAGTGTTATTGGGTTTTCCATTAGGAATTTATTAGTAACAGTCCGAAGTTTGGAAGTTGGTGATTTAATACCCCCGTGCCTCGGAAAGCACGTAAAGCCGTTGATCCTGCGCCTGAACTCTCCCTGGTCGTGTCGGATATCCGTCCCAGGAACAGAGAGTGCACCTGTGTTTGCGCACGCACTTGTGCACTATAATATATCCTGCGTACCTGGCTAATCTCCATTGAGATTGGCCACCGTGACCGAAAAACGGTGGGAGAGGCTATTATTATATGTAAGCAATACCATTACTGCAGCCAGTACGAAACATATTTGAAGGCTGATTAACAATTTCAGAATGAAGGGAGAGTTTCGTAGGAAGGTCTCGGGAATATTACGCGAAGTAATGGTAACCATACTTTCCGTACATGAACTCAGTCATCCTTAGTTGCGCGGTTCAACGACAACTAAGGGTGGATACAGGAGGGCACAGATTCGCCCCAAAATGCCCCAAAATGGTAGTAAAACAAAGAACTGGGAGATTAATACAATTTCAAAAGAAAATTTAGGCTATCAGAGTCAGGATGCTGAAATTTAAGATTTGCTGTCTAGGATCTCTTAGTTTTAAAACTTAACTAAACATGTCGACAAAGTAACTCCAGTTTTTGTAGAAGTGGTCTAGAGAAATCTAGACTATCAGAGAACTCGCTCTTGCAGCCTAGTTTCTCTTAGTACTTCAACATTTCTACATAAGTCGAAAAAGTAATTCTTATTGTTGTATATAATGGTCGAAATAAAATCCAACGTGTCAGAAGCGGGTTGCTCCAAGTTTCTCTTAGGGCTGATTTTTCAATAGATAGCTAATTTTTGTTCGTGGAGTAAAATTATTGACATCTGACAGATTTTTTATGGAAGATTAACAAATTCAAAATTATTCCTCCGATAAAATTTTCTGGCGTTGGAAAAATCAGCCCTTAGTCTTACTGAAAAACACATGGCCGGTTGTACGTTGTTTTATAGCTAACTAGCTTCTGCCCGCGTCTTCGTCCGCGTGAAATTTCCCCCTCCCCCATTCACCCTCTTAGGGGTGGAATTTCGATAAACCCTTTCTTAGTGGATACCTACTCTTCACAAAGAACACACACTCCAAATTTCATGTCTCTAGGACCATTGGTATAAGCTGTGCGTTGATATAATTAGCCAGTCAGTCAGGACTTTGAATTTTATATGTATAGATAGTTTTATAGAATTTCGTTTCACATAAAAAAAATCTCATATTTTCGTTTCATAGAATATTCACTTTGAAGATTTTTTAAACATTGATTTTTGTTTCACTTAAAGAATAATCATATCATAGAATAACAAATCAAATATTCTTTACCTGATATTGTTTAGTTAATATAAAACTTACCTATTACCGAGAAAACATTTTATCGAGTGACAGTTTCTAAACGTTGCAATTCGTGGGGTTGATCACGTGGCGGGTCTAAGTTGGTTTACAAGCAATAATAATAAGACGTGATCGACGGAGACCCGCTTCGTGGGTATTTCTGTCAGCAGGGTTTAAAGGAACCTATAACCTAACCCAAGTCGGGGTTTCCCTAAGTCCCAAGATCGCTTATAGAAACCATTATTTTATAGTCAATTCAAATACCATGGAATACTCCGAACAAACAATATTCGTTAAAAATACAATTAAAAATTCTACTGTTTGCTAAGTTTATTAAATAAAAAATTTGATTAAAAATTAATTGAATTGTGTTTCTGTGAAATATGTTTCATTCAAATAAATAGTATTTGAAACAATAATATTCGAAATAAAAATACAAGGACCAAGTATTTTAGGAAACATTTTCTAGGAAACGAAATTCTATGAAATTTCTGTCAGCGAAACAAGGGGATACCCACATGGCCACATAGAGCCTCTAGAAATAATTAATTTATTATCTCATGATAGAGAATTAGATTATTCCATACTATTCTTCGGTTTTTAATTCCTAACCTAAATGTAAAATACTTGGCATTGTAATAACTGGCGACACTATTGGTTTCGAACGTCAAGTCACTGAATGATGGATGAAGGTTTATGAAATTCATCAAGTAGTAATACTAGTTATATGTTAAATGGAGAAAAGGTTTTAATAACATTATGTAAACCCTGGTTCCTTTTCGATTATGTAACTCTGTCTGTCATTTGTCGTTATGCGCCCTTAGAAAAAAAAAAATTAATAAAATAAAATAAAACTAGTAAAACTATACTAATATAACTTATAAAAATAAACAAATTATATCCCTATGTATTTTACTGTGTGTACATAAATAATAAAATAAATAGGTAAATAAATAAAATTTCACAAAATATTGTGAATTTTTTTTTCTTTTACAATAGTAACAGAATAGATAAGAATAAAAGGCTGCACGGATTTGGATGAAATTCGGCATAGACTCGTTTTTATCCCGGTAGTAGGTAAATACGTTAATATGGTACAATTTCCGACCTCTATGGTTTAGAATGTTTCCATTTATATATCTAGGATTGTGATCGTCCTTGACGATTGCTTGAGTTGTCTACATTAGCTAATCCTTAAGAGCACGTCATCAAATCTAAACAATCTCTATCCATCACACTTCGTTTAAGACAGGCGCCTTACAAGCATATGTGTCCACAGGTCACAAAGATTCGTGCTCCGAGGACAGCAAGCCACACGAGATCAAGCCGAGCCTCGACCGGTCACACCATGCGCTCGGGCCGCGTCTGCACATCGCGCACAATATACGCACCGAACACTTACAAGGTATAGATCATCATCATCATTTCAGCCGAAAGACGTCCACTGCTGGACATAGGCCTACCCAAAGCACCGCCACTTCCGTGGGAGATCTTCCAACTTTACGTCTTCCGGTACGCGGTCGCCACTCCAGAACCTTTCGGCCCCATCGGCCATCTGTTCTGCGAGCAATGTGCCCTGCCCAGTGCCACTTAAGTACGGCAATTCTTCGGGCTATGTCGGTTACCTTGGTTCTCCTGCGTATATCCTTATTTCTGATTCGATCACGCAGGGAAACTCCAAGCATAGCCCTCTCCATTGCCCTTTGGGCAACTTTTAGCCTTCTTATAAGGCCCATTGTGAGCGACAAGGTATAGATGCAATCAATTAATCAACTCAGCTTATCGCAGTCCAGTGCTGGACATAGGCCTCTCCCAGGCTGCGCCACGACACCTTCTGCATCCAGTTTGTCCCAGCCACCTTTTTAAGGTCGTCGGTCCATCTAGCTGGGGAGCGTATTACGCTACGCTTGCCGATACGCGGTCTCCAGGACATCTGGTCCACCGGCCATCGGTCCTTCGACAAGCATGGCCAGCCCACTGACACTTCAGCCTGCTTACTCTGCATGGTATAAATATGCTACCGCAATTCACATAAGTTTATAGTCATAAACTTGGGGCCTAAAAATGCCACTTTGGCGGAATCATAAAAGGATAACATTATGAAAAAAGCGAAGACCGTCCGTGTTTTTATTTTTTTCGCTACACTACGTAGGTATAATCAAAGAGATTGGGATTGGATTGATTGGTATTTAAGCACAAACTTAAAAATCCTTCACCGATGGGATTTGATTTGAACTTAACAGTTATCAATAATTCATGTAGTTTTTTTTTAAAGGCATTTATATCGCTCATATTTCTAAGAAAAGGTGGAAGTTTATTAAGGCGATTATCACACTGCCACGCACCACGCTGCATGTTGCGTGACTGCGTGTTTTAACGTTACTTGTAAGTATCTCCGTTTGTATAGAAAACACGCACAGTCCAACACACTGAAAACGCAACCACGCGCGTTCATGCGGATCACGCGCATACACGCGGAGAAACATGCACCCCCGCGCGTAGGTGCGGGGCGAGACGCAAGGTATGGCACACCGAATCCCGCAGTGCCGCGCGTGATTTTGAATGGGCGTGACGACCACCACAGAGAACGGCGAATAAATGAGAGCCGCCGTGCGTGAATCTACAAAACGCACCAACGCGCGTGAGTGCGCAAAAAACCCGCACGATGATGCAGATCTGCACTCCCGCAGGAACGCGCGTAGGTGCGTCGACACGCAATATGCAGCATGATGCGGGGCAGTGTGAAAATCGCCTTAAGACACGTGGGCCCATACAAAAGATGCTCTGGTGCAAAAGCTTAGTTTTACTGGCTACGGTGCGCAGCTTGTCTTTCTGTCTGGCCTTAGGGCAAAATTCAAATAAGTTTGGGTTTGATTTTATGAACATTACAGTTTCATATATGTATACACTAGGGAGAGTTAATATTTTTAAATTTGTAAAATGTGGTCTGCATGAATCCACTTGGTGTATATTGCACATCGATCTCACACAGCGTTTTTGAGCTTTAAAAGCACGCTCTTTTTCTACAGAGTTGCCCCAAAATATGATGCCGTAGCGTATGATTGAAGCAACATATCCATGATAGGCAGTTAGTAGTGCAGACTGACTGACAGTGTTTCTTAATCTGTAAAGAGCATAAGAGCTCTGACTAAGTCTTTTACAAACTTGCTCTATATGTGGCTTCCAATTTACTTTGCTATCAATATAGAGACCCAGAAATTTGGTTACATCGATTTCCCTTTCGGACAATCCGACTAACCTGGCAGGCTTCGGCCCTAAGGGGCCCCTCCTCGATGCTGACATCTTTTTGAGGCGCGAGTGTTCCACGTACGCGCCGTCCGGCACGGGCCTGGTCCTGATCGGACGGTGAGCTACCCATTACTCTCTGCTCGCAGGCCCGCGCCTACCTACCACTACCTGCCTGTACTTTGCACGGGTGCGACCAACTGATGTGGCGAGATGTCAAACCATCGAGATTTATGTGCTGTGTCTAAGTTAACTAAAATACATATTAATTTATTATACAGGGTGGTCAAAAAGTCGTGGATCAAACGAAATAGGGAGATATAGGAGGTCATTTCCAACAAAAAATCTTTCTACAGCATGGCCATAATTCAATTGCCTTAAAAGTTATGAATAGTTTTGTATACAGAGTTCTTTTACAATTAGACTAATTTAAAAAAATGTTATTTAAAACAATAAAATAAAAAAGGTGATAACTGTCTCCATATCCACTGAGTTTGTGTTATTATGTTTTAATACCAATAAAAAGTTTATTTTATGTATCAACACGTTACATTTTACAAGTGCACAAGAACACCCAATTTTTCCCATGCAGCCTACAGCTGAAAATAGGCATTAGATTAGCCATTACATACAAAATTTAAAAAACCCGTTCGAAAATATTTACTAATAAGTTATTCTGTACAGGTGGCATCCACCAACAGCACAGTGGAGGGCACATGGCCACCGTGCCAGTCAGCATGTCGTCATCAGCCTCCGACAGCGATAAGCCTGCCAAGCAGAAGAGACATCGGACGAGGTAAGAAAACAAAAACAATTTTGTATTCATTTATTTGTTGACTTATAATAATTCCTCCAGACCAAGTTTCGGCCATGGCGACCAATCTCAAGCGGAGACTAGCCATCGTCGCGGGAGATACTATAGTGCACAAGTGTGTACGCAGACACAGGTTCACTCTCTCTCTTCCCTCACTCTCGTTGTCCGATGGGACGGCAATCCGACACGACCGGAGAGAGATCAGGTGCAGGACCAGCTTGTGACTTATAGCAGCAAACAATACAATACACCACAAGTTGACAGTCAACAGAATTGAGTTCGGTCCCAAAGTGAATGGAAAACACGTCACATTTAATCGATAATATCAATAATTCTCGTTTTGTTTATGTCAAGGTTCACACCGGCACAACTGAACGAGTTGGAGAGATGTTTCTCTAAGACGCACTACCCTGACATCTTCATGCGTGAGGAAATCGCCATGAGAATCGGTCTCACCGAGAGTAGAGTGCAGGTCAGTTATCCATACTATACCACTGTACGAATTAGAAGAAAAGATTTCATTTCATTCAAAAAGTCACAGGTGCGGTCACGATTTTATTACCATAATATAATAAGCAGTCGTTCGTGTTATAAATATAAAAAATACAAAATGTCTCCTACTGTTTGAAGAGTATAAGGTCATTAAAATAGAGTTTTCTATTAAACATAGATTATTGTTGCTTATCATATCGATAACAGTCAACAGGTGATTTTAAACGGCAAACAAATCTAATCTCTCACACCGTTATACCCTTACCAACATCCGCTGAAAACACACAATATAAAAAGAATTGGGCTCAACCGTTCACCTTGTGAGAGTCCCTCTTCGCACGTCCAGTTCAAAAGTTGCACTACACTGATAAATTTCACGGCACCTTCTACCTGATTCAACCTTCGCGCTGCACGAATAAAAATGTAATTTTAAGTTATGCTCTTTTAAAAGCTATATTAATGGGTGGTCGAGGCTGTCAAACGCTTTAGTAAAAACTTCGTAGTCGAAACAACCTAAGTATTGGAGTTTTATGGGTCTTAAGCTCCGTGTCTTAACTTTTTATTGAGACACATTTTTATTGAGATACCTGCCAGCTATGCGGTAGCCGTGTTTGACAGACTGTTAATAATTATGACATCTAATGATATCTTTGGTTCTTTTTTAACTCGCTTATATTAAGTCAACTTTTTACATTAATTTTACGAATTCGTTTTTCTTATAATGCTCTCGAGTAATAGTTTTGGCAATCGATATATATATATCAATAGCTAGCGACCCGCCCCTGTTTCGCACGTGTGCAATCTACTGATGTGGTGTGACATGTCAGAGCAGAATTAATTTAGTGCCAAACTCTTATTCATGTCTTTGTTTGCGTTCCCTAATGTACAGTCAGTTATAGCAATTAGCTGACCCACCTTTGCATAAATGGTTGAGATTTTTTAGAATACGAATCGATTGAAATTTATAATTCTTTATTATATTTTATTTATTTGAGCAAAGTAAATAAAATATAACAATTTATGCAAAAGTGGGTCAGTTAATTGCTGTAACTGATTGTAAATAAACTAAAACAACAACTTATGGATATAACTAATTTAATTATGACATAATCATCAACAGTGGGTCATAAAAGTTAAAAAAAAAAAAACATAGTGACGATATTATTTTAACAAACTTTTTAAATAAAAATAGACACTGATTCATCAAAATAGGAACAGTAGTAGAGTTATGGGCTAACTTACACACAGGACTGTTGCGTTGACTGCCTTTCCTTAGCCGCTGTCAATTACAAAAGTAAGGCGTTGTTGTGTCTTCTATCCTTACTACACATGCTCTTATAGACTAATGACCGATTCCTATAATTTATGGACCGTTATTGGTTAAAATTAAGACTCTTGTATCTTCACCAAATCCTCCTAGGTATATGGAAGTAGCTATCACAGGTAAAATTAGCGTACGAATCTTTTTATACGCCTAGATTGGGGATAAAATATGCTACCAATGGTAACCAAAACGATTAGTTTTTGTTTATAGAAACCAAGGATATGCCAATACCACTAAGAATGTTATAGTTGTGAGTTTTGGTGTGACAATTTATACAAAATTTTGCTCACAAACGTTCTTATGTTTTTTTTTGTTTGCTGATATTGTGTACCAGTGCTGTGCAAAGGCTTCACCTTTTTCCTTCCAAATCTCCCTGTTTCGTGCGATCTCTGGCCATGTTGGCCCTACAAACCTTATCAGATCTTCACCTTCGCGGAGTATTGTAAAGACTAATATTAGAATGTAACTGCAGGTAATCAGCCACTGTCACTTTGTTCAAGCACTTAGTTTCAAGTTAAACTATGCTTTACATTAGACATTAGTCTTAATTTGTGTCGTGTGTTGACTAATATTTGTATTTCGTTAACACCGGTGACACACGGCCTGTTGGGACCTCGAGCTTTTGTTAAACTTTCGTTGCAGTTGTAGCAAATGCGGCAGTATTATTCATAACATACTCGTAGTTTGCACTTTGTTTAGCTGAGTTTTAGGTTAGGACAGGTTTGCTAATTTTATGTTTTGTTTTATTTGATGACATTTTTATTCAAAACATCCAAGATATTTCTGAAAAGGTCGTAAATCACTTATACACCAGCGAATCACACACTACACTCGCGGATTGCCGTTCTTGTCACACGAGCTACCCAAACAATTGTTCGTTAAAGTTCATGTGACACGTAGAGCTAAATTTCAATCAACGTTGAACTTCCTAATTTGTAGAAATATCTATACCGAACAGAATCAATACCATAACTTCAAGTAGATCTAAAAATATCTCTAGTTTATATCACACGTTTAAAATAGTGAAGTGAAACTCAAAATGAAGAAGCAAACGTATGAGTACCGTGAATTCATATTGGGATATGTAATTTGGCAAGCCTATGGAGGGGTATCGTTTTACTCAGTAGTGGGCTGTGGAGGTCAGAGGCAGGCAGTCGCTCCATGTAAATTATGGGTATTCAGCTGCATCCGCGGGGTTGCCTAACACACTATCAGTAGGAATGGCTTTCCTTTTGACAGTTTAACAGCATTCATTGCGTTATTTACGTTGTTGAGCAGACAAATTTTTCGAACATAATTATGATGATGATGAACTTTACTTGCACTTTTTATTTTTGTTTTTGTCTGTTTTTAACTGAGTACGACTATTATCTCTGGTGTACTATGCGTGTCTTTTAGTGTGTGCTAAGTAAATGGTTTTTCTTTCTTTCTTTCTTATGTAATGGTTGAGCAATATCTTTCAAAATTATTTAGATTATGACTGATAGTGTTTGTTGTTGTTACGCAATTAGGGTGCCGGTAAGACCAGAAGTCGAACCCAATATAATAGTTGGGAAAAAGCTAGGCAGATTGATATGTTGTTCGATACGCTGGTAATTTTTTTCATCCGTGTGTTCGTCACCAAGAAGCCAGTGGTAATCCGTGAAAATTGCCCGTTTATCGTCACAGTAATAAGTTTAGTGCTACGTTATTCATTGTAACTGTTATCGACTATGTGTTGGGCTGCTACTGAATGGGCCTTCGTTCATTGATTGGATCCTCTAATACATATTGATGACGGTCTGTAGTTGATGGCAGTGTTGTTTGCGGTCGACTTGAAATTGATTTAGGAAGTTGTCACATTTTACACCCTATGTATGTAAGGATAGGTCAACAAATTAAGTAGGATTTGATGATACGCTGCCGTGGGTCATTAATAGATAGATTTGGATTATCAAAACCGTTATATGTATTAGTAACTCTTACGTTTGTGGTTACTCGCTGTACATTTATTTTATATCCTTAAGTTTACTTACTGTGGAAACCTCCAAAAGTGCCTACCCGTCGCACGTCTAATTAACAGACACTATAGAAGTTTGATTGTTATCGGTACACATGGTATACACTCTACGTGTGAAGGGTTAAAAATATTTAATAGGGTGTATTAAAAATATTAAATTCATTCATTCATTCACTGACAGACAACGGACGGCCTAATCCGATGGGTCTAGAAGCATATAATTTTGCACACGAATTCCTTTTATAAAGAAGGTGAACACTAAGGAAGGATCACTCCAAAAATCGGCAAAATAAATTTCCCAGATATACATTCTGAAGCAATTTTTGTGGTTATGCAGCAAATTCTTGCTCAGCCTAAAAAATAGGAAAAATATATTTTAAATATGATATTTTATGGCTGCTATGTCAAGCACCATTGGAACGAAGGATTCCATCAAAGATCCAAGATCGATGAATAGGAAATATTAATTAGTAAGTGAATTGACAGAATTCAGAAACTTCAAGTAAATTGAATAAAGTAAGTTGAATGAAAGATATTTTGTGGATCATGTTATGAATAAGTTTGATCTAACCCAACACTTATCCATCATCTATCCTATATGATTGAACAGTGAAATTCAGAGATTAAGAGCAAAAACAATTCAAGTGCTTGATCCGGCTCGAAGGCTCAAAAATTTTGACTAAATATATATGGGTGTGATACCGCCGTTGGTCATCCTTCAACAACATTCTTTTTTCTGTGCAGCGGGCGTTTCGTAACTTGACCTTGAATCTTCGATCAACAATAATTGTTGATCAAAGCATTGAATCGAAGCAATACTGAGAATTGGTAATCCATTTAGCTAACACATTTGGCCCGTGTAACGCATTTCAACAAAAATATCGTGATGTACATATGAATAACCGTCGTACAAAACAAACACCACTAACCTTTACACCTCGGAGTTTTAAAAAAAGTAGCGTCGACAAAAAAGTCGATGCTTTGCTACGCACAATAAATAAATAATAAAACGCGTACGAAGAATGTCGCAGTGTGGCGCGAAGTGGTCCCGGAGAAACATACAACACGAACACAAATGTGTTTGTCCGTCCGTCGCACTGCGTCCGTGTGGCCGCCGCGCCGGCCGGGGCGATACCAGACAACCGGCTACTGTGCATGAAATCCCATTGTTTCGAACTCTTTGTCTATTTACAGCGTTTTATCACAGAATTTATTTATTAAAATCTCCCTTACAACTATCATTATAGGTGTTTGTACCCAATGCGGCAGTGCGGTATTTTACAAACCTATACTAACTTATTATTTACAATTTAAAAATAATTTAAAGAACTAACACTATTTTCTAAAAAGTAATAGAAACTATAACACTTCCTGATACAGAATACTTAACACAGTAATATACTAATCTAAATACACTAATCTAAAATTTTTAAAAAGGGTAAAAATAATTTAAATTCTAAATGAATAAAGAGAAAATTGTCGTCAATTGATTTTGTCGTTGGCGTAAATTTTTGTCCTAACTATATTTTATTTCAGTGTTTCAACGGGATTGTTGTCTCGGTAATACCGTTCAGTTTATTTGCAACTTCAGCCAACGACTGGCGGTCGACCACACGTATAAATCAATAGCTATTGAGAATGTCTGTCTGAGGACTTCAGTTGAATTTTGAGATCAGAGATATAGGTACGTAGTTATAATAACTGTCTTAAAACTGTTATTGATATCTACGATAATATCATCAAAAGACACGAAAAAAACTTGTAGTAGCAATACGGTAATACCAAAGTATTTAATAAGGTAAACATTACCGACAAATTTTTTGATTAGCGGAATCGAAAAGTGTGCGGGGTCGGCAAGCTAAACACGAACCTCAAAAAAGTTATATTAAGGACTCGTATACAGCTCACCGTACTCAGAGAACATACTCAACACCAACAGCATACTGTAAATACACATGAACTATTTACAGTGCCGGCCGGTCAATTGCAAACACTGGTTGAGTTCCCTGACTATTTGCTCGACTTCGGACGCACTCGGCACTGTATTATATAAATATGCAGCCGAGCGACCGAATAAACAAAAATTCTATATATGGAAATATACAAGGTCCAGTCTGTTACGAAGATGCTACTATTTTTATACCTAACTGAAAACCTATATGATGTATAATTTTACAATCTATCCACTGTTTTAGTAATAGAACATGTGGATTAGTAAAAAACATAATATATATATGGAAGACGACGTCCTGCGTAATTAGCATATAATGTTCCCACTGCTGGGACATGGGCCTCCTCTCTGTGAGAGGGAGTGGGCCGTAATGCACCACGCAGGCCCAGTGTAGGTTGGTAGATGTCACATGTCATCGAATTTATGGTTCTTTACGTTGTTTTCCTTCGCCGTTTTGAGAGCAGCGGTGATGAAATCGAGTATGACTCGAGGGTGTTGTTGGCATAGGGCAGGTGCGCTATCGTTCACATAATAAATGATAATGATAAATGATTTATTTTCTGTAATTAGGTTTTTACAAACACTTTTACACGTCAATCATATTTTTTAAACTAGATGAGGTCGGCGTTTCCTATCTGACTACTCTGAGAAGAAAGGCCGAAACAAACTCAGAGGTCACAGTCTCTTTTAAAGTCCAGACAAAATCTTGGTCAGATTGTGTGAAGACCACATGGTCTTCACACAAAAGACCACAAAAAACCATTTCAGACACCAATCTACATAGATTGGTGTCTGAAATGGTCTTTTGAGGAAAGAACCACACAGATTGAGCGGACCTGTCCAATCAGTGCACGCATTTGTCAAAAATCGTGCAGCTCAACTCAGAAGTTGAGGAGCTCAACGATTCGACGAACAATACCAAATAAAGGACATTTGGGTAGTCCGCGTAAATTACTCAAACTGCCATATCATGGTTAAAACTTAGAAGAAAAACAGAAAAAAAATGACCCACATAGTCCTCACATTCACAATAATTAAATGAAAAATAAAAGAAAATACTTTACAAAGTAAATATTCATGTCATTGTCTAAATAAAATTCATCAATGTCAATGTGTATATAAAAAATCCGGACATAATCTTTGAGGACCATGTAGATTAGTGTCTGTAATGATCTTTTGAGGAAAGAACCATACAGATTGAGTGGACCTGTCCAGTCAGTGCACGCATTTGTCAGTAACCGTGCAGCTCAACTCAGAATAGTCAGCTCTTGAAGGCAGGACATTTGATTTATAGTAGCGTTAGTCTGGGTTCGAACCTAAGTGCGATTCGAAAGTCGCGGCCGTTACCAGTGGGCAGCCATTGCTCCGCCCTTGCACGTCCTGCGCTGACCTCAAATAAACTGGAATGAGGACGATGATGAATGACGTCAAAGTGCCGTTTTAATTTGCCCAATTGAAAGTTGCCGTCAATGCCAGTAATATAGAAAAGATGGCAGATGTTCCTGCAGCCCGACAGCGTGGCTCGCCTGGCCGACCTGCATATACGTAGAACATGGCAACGAGCATTCAATCGATTTTGCCACAACCAGTGATGGACCAAAACACATTAGACACCTTTTGAGTCTTTTCTTTTAGTCTTTTCTTTTGAGACTTTTGTCTTTCAACTGGACGCACTCGAAATGGACCCACGAGATCACTCAACCCAACCCATACCTAGTGTAATTAGAAAACATTGTAAAAGGCAATTATTTTTAACAAGACTAACCGTGGAGTTTCTTGCCGGCTCTTCTCCGATTGGAGCCGTGTACCTAGCTTCTGACGTTTCATAAGTGCCCATGTAGGCTTAAGTGAAATAAAATATTTTGATTTTTGATTTGATTTTTAATCACATCTTAAATAGGTCGACTGGACCCACAGCCCAATTCCACCGACTGATGACTTTTGATTTTATTTTCATTTCGTTTGTCGCTCAGTTATAGTTGTCTAATAGCTCGTGCTTGTTATTAAAAGCGTTAACAAATCACATTATTTATAGTCCATTTTGTTAATTAGGCATTTACACTCCATTAACCTTGATAAACACAACAAAGCCAGTCTTTATTCTGGTGACTTATCTCCCAAATGCAGAAGTGTATCGCTATCCTTACACTATTAACTTTATGATATCAGAACAAAGGGAGGTCGGAAATCCTCCGGTCGGACTTTTTAGCACTACCATAAAAATATTATACCGTATAGGTAGCCGTAGGCGCACCATGATAGACATTTCCGATTTCGGGAGAATGGTGAACACTTTCGTGTTACCTAATAGATGATGTAGATCTTAGATTTCCGATGACGTCACTTTCTAGTTTTACATCCTTTATGCTGGTTTCCAGTGCGAGACCTAAATGTACCTAATGCCGAAATAATAATGTACTTGGATTAAAACGCGGGCCTTCTTCTAGAGTATCGATGGCTAAAAAAAAATGTAAATGTTTGGCCCAAAATTCAGCTACGCGAACAGTTCGCGACTTATGACTGACTTATCAGTGAGTGCAGTTACTGCACTTACTGATAATTCAGTCATAAGTTTATCAAGTCAACAGTTTAGTTCAACAGTCTGTGTGGTGCCGGACTTAAAGAATAGCACCACCCCATACTTCCCGTGGGTGTCGTAAAAGGCGACTAAGGGTTGTACCGGAGTATGGGCAGCAGCGTTCTCTATGCATTCCTCCACCATACCATACTGCGATCGCCAACCCGCCTGCCCAGCGTGGCGATTATGGCAAACCCCCCTTTTGGGGGAGGCCTATGTCCAGCAGTGGACTTCTTTCGGTTGAAATGATGAAGTTTATCAAGTGCACAGGTAAAGGTGGCGTCGAACCGAGCGTTTAAAATCCAATAGAAAGAAAAGAAAGAAAGATAAATGCGTTTATTGGAATTACAGCAAAATAAATACATTTTAATACTTTAAAAACAGAAAACAAAGATTATAATGCCAAAAGGGCCTCAGCTCAGCATAATGTCAGATGACAACACAAGGTGTACGACGCTGATTTTCAGCTGCAACCCACGAGTGTCATACGCTGGAATAACAAACACATAGGGATGTGTGTGTCCGTTAAAATAAATTAAGAGAATTAATTAAATATGATTTAGAGAAAAGCTCATACAAAATCAAATAAAATGTGCGCTTTTATTTTGGCAAATAATTTACATTAGACTGTGTCGCCTAGTGTTAATAAAAACTTTTTTACAAAAAAAACAACCGACTTCCAAAAACACTATAAATAAAGAGAAAAATAACAAAATTTCGGAAGTCGGTGTCTTTGGATTTGTATTTTAGTTTTTGCCACCGACATCCGAAATTTTGTTATTTTTCTCTTTATTTATAGTGTTTTTGGAAGTCGGTTGTTTTTTTTTGTAAAAAAGTTTTTATTTTTCACTTTTTAGCGGGTCAGTTTGTAATTTATCTAAGTTATAATAGCCTAATGTCAACTGCTTATCACCTTTTACAAAATATTGCTTTTCTCGATGCATGGACATTGTTGAGGAGTTCTCCTAGTAAAGGAGTTCTCCTAGTAAGAACCAGGAGAACTGGAGCTGATTGAGAAGTCACCATCAGCTCCACTTCACCATACGCATTGTAATGAGCATAAATTGCTTAGCAGCCATATTAAAGTAATCGAATCGCAACCCGTGAAATATTTGTCATTGAGTAGTTCCGATGGCCATTTGTGGTCTTCATCATCAGCTCCACTTTACCAAATCATAATTTCCGAGAGCAAATGCTCAAGTTACTTTAATAATAGACTTAGGCAAGAAAAATTTTGCTAAGGACCAAGTTTATGTTACGCTTAGTCGTGTAAAGACGCTGTATGACATTGTATTATGCGACTTGGAACCTACCAAATTGCTAAATAGACCTCATGACGAAAAGGCATTGCGTGAAATGCAACGATTGAGGCTTTTATAAATCATCATCAGCCAATTGCAGTTCACTGCTGGACGTAGACCTCCCGAAGTTTGCGCCAACGTTCGCGATCCTCCGCTTCTCTCATCTAGCTACTACCGGCAACCTTTGTTAGGATAATTATACAGAAGAAAAACTCGCAAAAGTATTTCACTTTAAGAAGTATTTATTAGTTTTTGGATTAGATGCTGATAATCCTGGCTGTAGCATCAGGCCAGACTTATGTCAGCATTGCATTGAACTTAAAATTTAGTCCTGTTTAAAATGAGCCCAAAGACGACTACGGTGCTGTAATTTCAAGGTTTGTACTTTTTCTGATGCTCGACTGGCTTCAGCATCAGGTCTCTATGTACTTCGGTGTTCCTCATTAACAGTACGTTTATCCACACATCGAGCCCTTTTCAATGAGCCTAAACAAGATATATCTGCTGTTAGTTGTCGAGGAGTTAGGTACTCTGCAGACTATCCTGACTGCAGCATCAGGTCATAACTTGATGATCATGAGACCAAATGTGGCAAATGCCCTATCAAACATCAAAATAATTTACTAAAACAGTCCTTGCCTGTTCGAGTAACTTCTTACTGTTAAGGAGTTGAACCTTCCATCATCAGCCCAGCTACCTGAGATGGTGACAACCGTACGCAAATACACAAGATACTTCATAAAATATGCGAAAAACAATAAGTGAGCCTATAAAATTTGAGGGTTGCTCTCGATTTCTCTAAGATCCCATCATTAGATCCTAACTTGGTGACAGTGGGACCACCTCAGAACTAGCTACTTTCGAACAAATAAAGAATTTTGAAAATCCGTCGTAAAGTCGGTAAAAATGAGCTGTTTAGGCTTATTGAAAAGGGCTCGATGTGTGGATAAACGTACTGTTAATGAGGAACACCGAAGTACATAGAGACCTGATGCTGAAGCTAGGAGCATCAGAAAAAGTACGAACCTTGAAATTACAGCACCGTAGTCGTGTTTGGGCTCATTTTAAACAGGATTAAATTTTAAGTCCAATGCAATGTTGACATAAGTCTGGCCTGATGCTGCAGCCAGGATTATCAGCATCTAGTCTAAAAACTAATAAATACTTCTTAAAGTGAAATACTTTTGCGAGTTTTTCTTCTGTATAATTATCCTAACAAAGGTTGCCGGTAGTGGTTGGATGAGAGAAGCGGAGGACCGGGAACGTTGGCGAGAACTTGGGGAGGTCTACGTCCAGCAGTGAACTGCAATAGACTGATGATGGTTTATAAAAGCCTTAATCGTTGCATTTCACGCAATGCCTTTTCGTCATGTGGTCTATTTAGCAATTTGGTAGGTTCCAAGTCGCATACAATGCCATCTAGCGTCTTTACACGACTAAGCGAAACATAAACTTGGCCCTTAGCAAAATTTTTCTTGCCTAAGTCTATTATTAAAGTAACTTGAGCATTTGCTCTCGGAAATTATGATTTGGTAAAGTGGAGCTGATGATGAAGACCACAAATGGCCATCGGAACTACTCAATGACAAATATTTCACGGGTTGCGATTCGATTACTTTAATATAGCTGCTAAGCAATTTATGCTCATTACAATGCGTATGGTGAAGTGGAGCTGATGGTGACTTCTCAATCAGCTCCAGTTCTCCTGGTTCTTACTAGGTGAACTCCTCAACAGTTAAAGTCCCTGCATCGGGAAAAGCAATATTTTATAAAAGGTGATAAACAGTTGACATTAGGCTATTATAACTTAGATAAATTACAAACTGACCCGCTAAAAAGTGAAAAATAAAAACCTTTTTACAAAAAAACAACCGACTTCCAAAAACACTATAAAGTAAAAAATAACTTTAATTTCGGAAGTCAAATTAAGCAAATAACTAAAATACAAATCCAAAGACACCGACTTCCGAAATTAAAGTTATTTTTTACTTTATAGTGTTTTTGGAAGTCGGTTGTTTTTTTGTAAAAAGGTTTTTATTATAAATATAGACAATGAACTAAAAGTTCCAATTCTATATAACTTTCGTGAGTGAAAGTCGTATTCAGGAGTAGTACTTACGGTCGTCTTAACATTTTCTCTTATTATCTCTTTATATTTTCTAATTTTCTATGATTTATTGTATTACGAATGTGTTAGTTTTATAATTTTTATAATTTCCAACACAATGTGAATTGTTCTTGAATAAATTGTATTGATATTGCGAACCGAACCTATTTCGAACCGCTCCCGCCACAATCCGCTCGTCCAGTAAAGGCGCAGCTTCTAGTCTAGAATATTCTAGAAGCCGTTTGTGAAACAAAAGACATCAGTGGCTGAAACAAAGGCGCGCGTCTTTTGACGACTGATGATCAACCGTCTGACGTCCGTCCGCTGCGAAATCGATATTTTTTAAAACGATTACAATTAAGGTTATTTTTTAAACCGTGGGGTGTTGAACCTCATTATAATGATCAATTTCAAAAAAATTCTAGGATCACTGTGCCGTATGGTCACTCTACTCAGTCTACACCACAGACTTATAAGTCTGAGGTCTACACGTTTGATATGCCGTCGGTCTGTATGTCGATCGATGTTTGCCGTGCATTGTTCGAGGTTCCAATTTGTTCGCACGTTTGTTCACTGTGCTGTACATGAGAGGCCACTGATCCATAATTTTCACAGTTAGGCCAGTTGGACTATTTAAGAAGAAAAAAAATGAAATAAGTACAAATAAAATTATAATTCTATATAAACATTGAAATACAAATATATAATTATAAGTAATTATTGAAATAAAATATAATTACAATTATATGTAATTTTTAAATATAAATATAATTATAATACAAATATAATTCTCACAGTTAGGCCAGTCGGACTATTTAAGAAGAAAAACATTGAAATACCTACTTAACTATGTATTTAATTTTTTTTTTCTTATCTTAAATAGTCCATACTCGTCGTTTAGGTGTTACCATGCGTAGCCGGAATGTTGTTTGCTTATAACTTATAAGTACTAGCTTCTGCCCGAGACTCTCGAGCCAGCCAATCACATTCAGGGTTATTTTAAATTTGCTAGCTAAACTTCTCTGACGCGATGAGTATCGATATATAAACCGTTCAAAATCGTGTCAATTTTATTCTACAAACTAGCTGCGCCCCGCGGTTTCACCCGCGTAATTGTCGATCCCGTGGGAATATCGGGATAAAAAGCCTATATGTTAATCCAGGGTGTCAGCTACCTCCATACAAAATTTTATCAAAATTGGTCCAGCCGTTTGAGCGTGAAGAAGTAACAAACATATAAACACACACTCACGCACACTCACACACACACTCACAAACTTTCGCCTTTATAATATTAGTGTGATAAAATTGGGCTGATTTTCCAACGCCAGATAATTTTATCGGAGGAATAATTTTGATTTTTTGATAGTTCCTCCATACAAAAACTGTCAGACGTAAATTTTATTCCACAGATAAAAATTATCTGTCGATTGAAAAATCAGCCCTTAATAATATTAATGTAGGCTAACTAAACTCGTGCGTGATCGAATCAGGAATGAGGAGATCCGCAGGAGAACCAAGGTAACCGACATAGCCCGAAGAATTGCCAAACTTAAGTGGCAGTGGGCAGGGCACATTGCTCGCAGAACAAATGGCCGATGGGGCCGAAAGGTTCTGGAGTGGCGACCGCGTACCGGAAGACGTAGCGTTGGAAGGCCTCCCACAAGGTGGACCGATGACCTTGTGAAGGCCGCAGGAACCCGTTGGATGCGGGAAGCACAGGACCGGTCGAAGTGGAGGTGCTTGGGGGAGGCCTATGTCCAGCAGTGGACGTCTTTCGGCTAAAATGATGATGATGAACTAAACTCTAAAACGATTTTTTATTTGCTCGACCAAAATAACAGCTGCTATCATTACATTAATGTCAAGTTGACAAAAACAAAAGGCTACTGCCCGTAATTTAAAAACTTTGAAAATACTAGATTTTCGCAATCTCATCTCAGCGACAATCAATCACACTAATATTATAAAGGCGAAAGTTTGTGAGTGGGGGTGTGTGTGTGTGTGTTTATATGTTTGTTACTTCTCCGATTTTGATAAAACTTTGTATGGAGGTAGCTGACACCCTGGATTAATATTTAAGCTACTTTTTATCCCGATATTCCCACGGGATCCGGGGGAAACCGCGGGCCAAAGCTAGTGTAAAATACTTGTCAAAAATGTAGCAAAATCAGAAGTATTTTTGACAGATTGTGACTGAGCTCAGACTGTCGTCGTTCTTAAAATTGCAAGAATTGCCGCTCTGGTCAATCGCAGCTGTTATTTTAGTCTAACACATTAAAAATCAGACTTTAAAAATGTGAATTTCATATTCGCAGAATTGCTCCGTAAGTTGAACTGCACTTAAAATCTGCTATTTCATATTAAAATTAACATCGCACATCGCTCTACTACCGAATCAAATAAAAATAAATAAAAAATGTCTCTGCCCTGCCTGTGTCGCATTTTGTTTACCAAATCCCTTCATTATTAAAAAGATGCATAGCCCTAGTGTTGTGACACTATACTGGGTACCGACATCGATAAAAATAAATGGCACGCATGCCCCTCATTCGATATTCTCGACGATTAGACAGTTAAATGGTCGCCGGGTACGTTACATGGGAAATCTTTTTCTATCATTAATTATTCCGAGCCTTTTTTGTATAAAACTTTTTTAGTTTCTGCATGCGATTTTGCGTTAATTGTATAATGGATACATGTAACAGATAGACACCAAACCATTTTAAGTTGTAAATATATTTAGGCAGATGCAGTCGCATTTACGTTCTATTTTTATTTAACTATTTGGCAATTAACGGAAAGTCATTCGGTGTCGTCTAGTTACTTAAATAATTCAGAAAGTCAAAGCATTTATTTCAAACTAGCTGACCCGGCAAACGTTGGTTTGCCATATAAATTATTTCTAGCTGCCCGGCGCTACTTCGTTTGCGTGGTGTCTTACCCCTTACCCTACCCTACCCTACTCCTACACTACTCCTACCCTACTCCTACCATACTCCTACCCTACTCCTACACTACTCCTACCCTACTCCCATAGATATAAAATGTTATATTAAATTTTTCTCCACGTAAGAACCATCCTCCAACTTCAAGGAATATTCTAAAAAAAGAATTAGCGAAATCGGTTCAGTTGTTCTCGAGATTTGCGCTTAGCAACACATCCAGCGATTCGTTTTTATATTATAGAAGATAGGCACTTTTAAGCATCAATATCAGACTAATATTATAAAGGCGAAAGTTTGTGAGTGTGTTTGTATGTTTGTTACTCTTTCGCGCAAAAACTATTGAACAGATTTGAATGAAATTTGGCACCCGGATAGTTTATAACCAGGATTAACACATAAAATACTTCATAACCCAATATTCACACGGAATCGAAACATATGCGGGTGAAACGCGGGGCACTGCTAGTTTATAATAAAATAAGTAGAATTGATTTTAGTCGCCCCTTCCAAAAGGTAGTTTTCGTATGGAGAATAATGGGCAAGAAACTCAACCTTTACTCTTTATTTTGTATTCATGAATTTTATAATTAGGTATATGTGAAGATGTAAATAGAATAACATGACTATACCAAAATAGGTAAAAGAAATAAAAATGAAGCCATGACAGATATTTAAATTAATTATATGTGATATACATGGTGCTCACATTTTTACAACTATGGGTACTTATGTACGTGTTCAGTAAATTAATATTGATTTTCAAAATGAGGAAAAAGGGTTTATTGTATATAACTATTTTAAATCATAATTGTCATTTTACGTTTGACGTTTATTGTGGCATCAAGAATGTATTCCAGCCAGTACTGCTGGTCCGCCAGTTGCGCAGGTCGTATTATGCGCTCGATGAATACAATGTCCCATACAATCATTGTAAAATTAGATTTTCATAAACTTTTCAACTTTAAAAAATGAGTCAGTGTGTAAGCTATTATACTCGCAGATGTTAGCCAATTACTGTGTTGAATAATTTTCTACGAACATTCCTGATCATCTGCCTAGCCTTCGCCCAACTATGTTGGGGTCGGCTTCCAGTCTAACCAGATGCAGCTGAATACCAGTACTTTACATGGAGTGACTGCCTATCTGACCTCCACAACCCAGTTACTGGGTAATACGATACCCCTTGGTAAGACTGGTTGTCAGACTTTTGGGCTTCTGACTACCCGTAACGACTGTCAAAGATCCACGAATGACAGCCGGGACCAGCGGCTTAGCGTGCTTTCCGAGGCACGGATGGGTCACGGTATGTAAAGACGGTCACCCATCCACAGACCAACCGTGGCAAGCGTAGCTTAACCTGATCGACCGACCTGTGCGGCTGTTATCATTTAGCCACGGGCCCCTCGAATATTCCTAATGAACATAAAATAAAAACTAATAACCGATTATTATTTCCATGGTAATGAAACAAAATAAAACCGTTTTCTTTTTAAATACGCCGACCGACAGGGTAATATATATAGAGTTGGACTATGTGCACATTTTACCCCTTACCTACAAAATATAATTATATTGGGCAAACGTGGCCGCCCCTGCAACATTAGGAGGCATTAGCATGCCCGCCGCGGAGCGGTATATTAAGATTTATTAACCGAATAACTTAGGGACCAAGTCCGGACCCTTAGCACACTAGGACGTGTAATGTTTGATTATTTCGCATTTTAACACTTTTTCGTAAATTATTTTGTGCTTATTTTTTTTTATTAAACAATTAAAAGAAAGAAATAATGAAAAGAGGCGTTTATTGGCATTACAGCAAAAAAAAAATACACCTTAAAACTCCACTACCTTATTTGCGTTGGTAGATTTCCATGTTTCAATTCAATTTAATCAATGTAATATTGTTTGAGCCCAATTGAGCTGCTCCCTATAAATACCCAACACTGCATTTGTAATTACTTTTAAAGGTTTTTTATTTTTTTAAAGGTTTTTTAGGTTTTTTATTTTTTTCGAGATAGAACCCATAAACACGTTGACGGTTTGATCATTGATCACCTGATTCATCTAGTTATAAATACAAAATTTCAGTTTGACGTCTAATAGTGTTTTTTTTTTTTTAACAAATTTACAGATATAAATATCATATATTGATGTAAATCATTGCTGTCAGTACGCCGTTTTAAATGCCACTATGTTTTAAATCATTTTAACTTCTGTGTTGTTTACAAACTATTCCCTAAACAGTTTTATGATATTATGAATCACAACAAATGAGGGGCGGTTAACCACAATGTAATCATAATAAAATATATTAACACCTGGAACTCGTATCGATCGACAGGTGGCGCAGTTATCGAAATATCGATAATAGTCATGAATGGATTAAGTCAATCCCTAATTTACATTGTAGTGTCGGATAACTGACTATAGGACAGTAAAATTAATGTAAATTAGAAAAAAATTATGTATGCTGATGATACTAACAGTATATGAGTGACGACTTAGGTTCATTACGCAGCATATTCTTTACATACACGTGTTTTTTTATTTAATATTACCACACTAGTGCAGTAATGTGCGCTTTTTTTTAATCACAGCAAAGAGCCTTATCGGTGACAGGTCCTGGAGAGGGCTGCTAGAGGTTGCAGTCCAGCCTCGAGTGTAATGACAAACTTAGCTTACTTGTATTATAATGCACTATTATGAAAATAAGAGCTTATTTAAGAAAGTATTTCAACTCCAGAAGTTAATTATAATATACTTACATAACCGAAAAGTATTCAATATAAAAGTCTGCTACTTTATTTTAAAACATTTTATCTCCATAAAATAATTCATAACGCATTAACAAAACCAAAAATTGCATCACATAAACACTTACCCCAATAAAAGATAATGTTGCAAGCCGAAAAAATAGACCCCGAAATCGAGTTCTACCCCATATTATAGGGATTTAGCTGTGATTTAGCATTATTTGGGGCCATTTGCAATAAAATTGTATTGAGGATCAACGGGCGAGTTAATTTTGGTGGCAACACCGGGGTTTGTTAAGTAAGGGTCAGTGTATTTGGTTCATTCCCAGGTGGTTTCAGAAGTAATAAGAAATGAGCGATCATTTGTTACTTTGGTTAATAATGGTTTTTTGGGAAGGGACTGTCTTTAAATAATTGTCAAAACCGAGGAAAGAATGATGATATACAGTGAGCATTCTATAAAAAGAAAGAAATAAAATTTTCTCGTTTTTATATTCTCCATTGATTTATCCCTTTTCGACCAGCACCCTTGCGCTTTGATGGATTATTACTAATCCATTGCTTCACATGTTCAAAAAATTTGTCTGCTAAACAAGGTAAATAACGCAATGAATGTGTTGTTGAACTGTCAAAATAAAAGCTATTACGTACAATAGTGTGGCAATTAACCCGCTGAATGCCAGTACCTTTCAAAAAGATTGCCAAAAGTTTTTGCTTCAGTCAGAAGTTTGTTTCCATACGCAACACTGACACATTTAATGTTCAGGGTCAAATTAAATTAACTAGCGAAACTTCACAGACGTGATTGCTTGCTTAGGATATTTCAACCCCTCTTCCTGAAATATTAGCTGTAGTTCTTCTTGATTGCATTGGTAAATATATAGGTTCTTTTTCCAGACTTTATTAAATTAATCTTTTGTTCGAAAATTATATTTTCTTTATCTGACATGACATGTGTAAGCCTGTAAATCATTGGCGATTGACAGCTGGTAGCTTTATAACGTTGAACGGTTGAAGTAATCCAATATGGCGTCTTTGAATATTTTTCAATGCAAACCGGCGTTTTAATTTTTTCGATATTTTTTTTTTATAATAGTCCTCAACTCTTGTTTCAATCACTGCACTGTGAGTTGTTCTAACGTCGTCAAGTTGTTGCATCTCAAATAAACACTTTTTATTAATTGGCTGTTATTTATTATAGAGCAAATACATGACATAGCGATGTGAATGAAGGAGAAGAGAGAGAGAGAACTAGAGCGAGTGAGTATCTTATGGATGCGTTTCGGTTCTCACAGGTATCGATATCTAAATACGATAAAACATATTTTCACAACTCATACTTCAAGTAACAACACTAACAACATACCCTAAAAAATATCAAATCTTTTTTTTTATCGGAACTCTGCAGACGTGATCGTCTGCAGAGTTCCGCTAGCTAATTTAATTTGACCCTGTATACACGTTGTTTAAATGTCGGTCGGTCGGTCCAGTTGGTATGCATTTAAGCGGAAATTGCAGAGTTATTTTCAAAACAATTAGCGTAGAGTCTTCTCAACACCTGTCTCCCTTGAATTTTTATGTATATATATATATTATAGTCAATAGTATGTATGTGTATATAAATCTATTTATGTATTTGTGTACTTAGTTTTAATTTTTTTTTTAATTATTGTTCCTCTCAACCAAAGCACCTGCCATCCAATCTCTTAACCACCCTTGGTTTACTGGTAGAGAATGCCTAAGGCATTCAGTCCGCCTTTGTACCTTTTTGTGCGAAAAGTTTAAATAAATAAATGTCAGTATGTAATATTTTTGTGGTTTAGGCTTACCTTAACTTGAAGCAACGGTAAAACGTAAGTAACCCCCTAAGGACACCTGTGCCATAAAATTTCTATATACCATTTTTCAAATAAACTTGCGATAAATGTCATTCAACCGCCCTGTACCAAAAAGTCCAAATAACTTACGATAGATATCGTTCGTCATACAAAACTGTCGCTAACATTGCATCGGTTGAGTTTCATAATACCAAACACGGAGTAAGTCAATGTTTTGATCGTGTTACCGACACTGCCCATACATTTTTTTCGTATGGTTTGGAAATATTTGGATACATTAGTAGAAGGAGGTGAACAAACTTTATCGCAAGTTTATTTGAAATGAACTTTAGGTACTTCATCCATCCGATTCCTAAAACAAACATGCACTATACAAGGTGTAACGTTAAATTCGCAAAACCTCTTAAGAGGTCATTGTACTCTTCATTATGAAGAACTTTTACTATGGGACCAAACCTGAAATCGCGAAAAAAAAATCAGTTGTTCCCTTTTTGCGATTTCAAGTTTGGTCCTGTAGTAAAAGTTGTTCATAATGATGAGTACAATGACCTCTTAAGAGGTTGTTAATGTTTTACCAATAACCCTGTGTAAAGGTGACCAGTTGAAACTGCAGAGCTTATGGAGCTTTTTCCTGATCCCCATGTTTTCAAAACTTTTTATTTGACAGCATTATACATATCTTTCAAGAACTCCGATTCCTTTCGTGAAGACACAATGTAGAGATGCTTCTGCTGAACTTTGATGAGTACAATGACCTCTTAAAAGGTTTAATGTTATACGTGGTATACCTACACAAAAAAAAAACAATATTTTCTTTCTTTCTTTCTAACACAATAATTCGTTAAACAAATTCGTCTGGTTAAACGCATCCTCGCACTATGGCCAACACCTAATTATTCGTTCCCCTGCCTCTGCGTACCCTGGTGTAATCCCTGGCAGTATATTGACTTTTAAATCTGTAGTATCACGCCAGGGGTCGCCAGCTGCTACATTATTAATACGGATTACCGCGCTCAATTAAATATGTGTCTCGGTTTATGCGTCGCTAATGTCAAGTTTTGAATGCAGATTATGAATATGTTGTTTTATCTGTGGAGATTTTTTTGGTTCCGTTTCGAGTATTGTGTTGTTTTCTGGTCTCTATGGGTATTACATGTTTTTTTTTGTTGATCAATACATATTATAAAATTATTTATTATTGTACTAGCTTATGCTCGCGATTTCGTCTGCGTCACAGAATTAGGTCCAAAATGCAGAAGTTAGTTTTAACATTATTGATAACAGTTGATTGTATTCATGCCCGTGGCTAAATAATAACAGCCGCACAGGTCGATCGATCAGGTTAAGCTACGCTTGCCGCGGTTGGTCTGTGGATGGGTGAACATCTTTACATACCGTGACCCTTTCGTGCCTCGGAAAGCACGTTAAGCCATTGGTCCCGGCTGTCATTCCTGGATCATTGTCAGACGTTACGGGTAGTCAGAAGCCCGAAAGTCTAACAACAAGTCTTACCAAGGGGTATCGTATTACCCAGTAACAGTATTCAGCTGCGTCCGGTTAGACTGGAAGCCGACCCCAACATAGTTGGGAAAAGGCTAGGCAGATGATGATGAGCTGTTAATGTCATTTACTGGGGTAATAGTCTACGTATTAATCCAGGTTATAAGCTATCTGTGTACCTGTGTGCACTATTGAGTAACAAACATCCAAATATCGAAACATACAAACTTTCACATTTATATTACTAGGTTCTACCCGCGACTACATCCGCGTGAAATTTCTTGCTCCTCGACCCACCCCTTCGTATAGCATCGCGTCTTCAGCTTTATTATTAGTACAGATTATAGCTGCGCCCCGCGGTTTCACCTTCATAAGTCTCGATCCGAAAAAATATCCTACATGCACGATTTTTGACAAATGCGTGCACTGATTGGACAGATCCGCTCAATCTGTGTGGTTCTTTTCTCAAAATACCATTTCGGACACCAATCTACATGGTCTTCATACGATCTGACCCAGATTTTGTCTGGACTTTAAAAGAGACTGTGACTTCTGAGTTTGTTTCAGCCTTTCTTCTCAGAGTAGTCAGATAGGAAACGCCGACCTCATCTAGTTAAAAAAAATATGTTTGTACAAATCTACTTACAGAAAATAAATCATTTATCATTTATATCCTAATCATGATCTACCCATATGTCAAATTTCATCTAAATTCGTTCAGCCGTAGCAGCAACAAACATTGAAATAAAATCTTTCTCTTCATAATATCATTTAAATATAGTATTATCTGAAATTTTATTTAGATAAAACATTGACATTTTAATTCCTGCATCTAGGTAGAGGAGAAAATCTCTCCACCATTAGTGGAGCGAGTACCGTGTTGTCGGGCGCGCCGCCACCACACACCACCGCGCCGCCTCTCGCGTCATACAGATACACAAGAACTAAATTAAACCTCCCGAGGGATCCTCGTCGTTATGATTCCCTGGTAGTCTGCAGCTGTCTTTGTTTGGATCGGGGTAGAGTAAGCACTTTGTTTTGTGAATTAAAAAAATATTTAGGTACCTACGATTATACCTAAATATTAGGTAGGTACCTAAATCTTTTTATATGTATATTTTATATTTCAATATTTTTATACCTAATGGTAATAAAAAAAACAACTGCATACAAGGTGGAGACGATAACACGAATGTAAATTGAACTTCGTATATCTAGTGATGTTCACAGTTTTCATACGAAAATTATTATATCCAATAGTTTTGTCACTATATCACTATATATATATAGTCGGCTTATCACCACAGAATAAATAGTACAGTCACGAGCACTAATATGTCAAGTCAACACTTGGCAAGTTTCATTAGCGAAAAAAACGAAAAAATCTTTCGTGAAATAACGAATGCAACGTTGAAATATGACACTTTACACGAACCTATGGGTTCGAAAATACTTTGTTTGTAATAACATAAAATTTCATTCAAAACTAAGGGAGAAAATCATCGTTGAATAAAGCCAAGTGTATACATACTTATGCTCGTGACTGTACAAGCACTATTCACATAAAGGATTTATTTGATAAAATTTAGTCTAAAATAATCTTATGCATTAGTATTGCCAGTGTTTTTATTTATTGTCGTATAGTTGTTTTCATATCTATCTATCGTATAAATAAAACAAAGTTGGGTTAGTAAGTACCTACACCATTTATAATTCAAGAACGGCTGGACTGATTTTTATCCACCCCGAATAGCAGAATAACTATTAAAATATGCGAAAAGTCCCAAGAAAAAATAGGAAGTTAATTTTTGTTTCGACATTTTTTCATTCATTTTTCTCATTGTATAATCATTTCAGAATTTTAATTAGCATAATAATTATTATGTAGGGAACCGAGAAAACGTCTTTAAAATAAAACCAAACTTTTCTTTACACCAAAATTGCGAAATTTTCCACAAGCGTCGACGACTGCCTCAGCCCACGTCCCACGGACCTAAATATATCGACGCGGGATTTTATCGCGCACTACACTTTCAACTTTCGGTGTTGAGCTGAGGGTTGAGAATCCAACAGAGCACATCTCAGTACGTCAAAAAAACACACTATTGGATTTTGAACTCTCTGCGGTAAACAGTGCGTTGAAAATCTAGTGAGCGATAAAAAATCGCCGCGAGAAAATCGCGCCAAGAAGGGCTAAGAAGGGGCTAACATTAATATAAGCGCGGCGCGTCGTAATGAAACGCTTCTAAGCGACTCCATTCAATTTACGCATAGCTGGGAAGCCGACGGATTACGACCCATCGACTTTCATCACGTCAAAACGAATTATTAACTTTTCATAAATGTAAACGAAATGCGCTCGACTTTGTTCAAGTTATAATTATTTGTTAAGATCTAAAGCGGAAGTTGTTTCGTAGTTATGAAAATAAACGGGTGAGTGAAGGAAATTAATTTTGGTTGACCATTTAAATGTCTCAAACTTATTATTTGTTGCGAGATCTTTTAATATGAAGACAGTGGTAAAAAAAAGAAAATAAAAAACCCGACTGCGGTAAAAACTTGAGTTAATAAAAAAAAACTGAAAAGCTAAAAACAAGCCCATTTTAAATTAAATAAAAGGAAGCAGGCGGGTACCATTTTTATTATATTTTCAAATTAAAAATTTTTAACTTAAGTTTTTTACCGCAGTCGGGTTTTTTATTTTCAGTTTTTTAGTTTACAAATGTGAAAGATTTCGCAGACGATTTAGTTCTTGGTAGGTGTTTTTTACGATTTGCCACTTCGAATTACTTTTAACCATATTAATTGTATATATTTTTGTGATCACTTTTTAAAACCCTTTATTTTGATACCCCACTCGATAAATTTTGAGGAAAAAAATTTTTTACGATGACATAATATTGCGCCAAAAATTGGCCATTTTAAATTATTTTTTTCAATTTTCATATACCCAGTGTCACTCTCACAATTAAGACGAATCTAACGGCACCTCTCAAGCTGAAATCGATCAAGCCGTTTAGGCTACAGAGCGTGCTAAAGAAATATACATATGTACATACACTCGAAAGACATAATCCTCCTTCTGGCGCAGTCGGGTAAAAATATAAAACTTATTGCATCACACTGTTTGAAAAGTGAGCTTGTTTCGTACTTTTCAGATGCAGTCGGGTTTTTTTTACCCTGTACTGTCCTACTGGGGAAAGGCCTCTCCCAAATCCTCCCATGTTTATCTTTTTCCGTAGTATTCAGGGTCCCATTAAAATAGATGGACAAATTTTAACACAGCGCTCAGTTAGTCTAACCAAAGATATCCAAGCAAAAAAAAAACATTGATTAAAGTGAGTTTATTTTGACCTAAAATAATATATTGCACACATTAGTGTATTTTCGTTACCTGATTATTTTTCTTGTAAGTATCTATGCGTTTTCCTTATATATTTTTTACCATCTTCCTTATTTTGGTGGTCTGAATGATTTTATTGTTTGTCCATCTATTTTAATGGGACCTTAGATAGAGGTTGTATTTTTTATTTCCATCCTATTATTGTAATATTTTTGGAAACGTGCGCTCAAGGTTTTTATTATTATATATAGCCGGGACCAACGGCTTAACGTGCTTTCCGAGGCACGGAGGGGTCTCGGTATGTAAAGATGGTCACCCATCCACAGACCAACCGCGGCAAGCGTAGCTTAACCTGACCGATCGACCTGTGCGGCTGTTATTATTTAGGAAACATAATCAGCCTACAACGTTCCCACTGCTGGGACACTGGCCTCCTCTCTTCGAGATGGAGTGGGCTGTAATCCACCACGCGGGCCCAGTGCGGTTTGGTAGATGTCACATGTCTTCAAAATTTTGGTTCTAGCACATGCCGATTTCCTCACGATGTTTTGCTCCACCGTTTTTGAGAGCAGTGGTGATTAAATAAAGCACACACAGTAAATCGCCGGTCTGGGTTTGAAATTTCGAACCTACGACATACAACTCATGTCAGGGCCATTACGACTGCGCCACCACTCTCTATATTATTTACTAACTAGCAGCGCCCCGCGATTTCTACCCGCATAAGTGTCGATCCCGTGGGAATATCGGTATAAAAACTATCCTAAGTAATTTCGCGGCACTCAAACTATCTCCATACCAAATTTCATCTAAATCTGTTCAACGGTTTACGCGTGATTGAGTAACAAACATCCAAACGTCTTCACAAACCTTCACATATATAATACTAGCTTCCGCCCGCGGCTTCGTACGCGAGGTATGTCGATAAAAACTATCCTATGTCCTTCCTCGGGATGCAATCTCTCTCTCTGCCAAATTTTATCGAAATCCGTCTAGTGGTTTAGGCGTGAAAAGGTAACATACTGACAGACAGACAGAGTTGCTTTCGAATTTATAATATTAGTATCTATACATATAATAAATCTGTAGAAGGGTCAATTCTGTACATTAAAAATATTGAAAAAATAAATAGCGGGGGGTGTTGCTGGATCGATACCAAACCCAATTATGTGATTAAAAAAAATTTTGTCTGTCTGTCTGTCTGTCTGTCTGTCTGTCTGTCTGTCTGTATATGCAGGCATCACGTGAAAACTAACGGTTCGATTTCGATGAAACTTGGTATAATTATGCCTTATTATCCTGGGCATAAAATGGGATACTTTTTATCCTGGAAAAATACGTAGAAAAAAAAAAACTTATTTTTCAGTTTTATTCATAGACGTTGTTCTGTAGAACCGCGAACACACGTTGCATTACCCGCAGTGGATAATTTTCCATTTCAATTTAAGAGAATACAGTTTCCTGTAGCTTTGTGTTACGCCATGACAATAAATAAGGCTCAAGGTCAGACCCTAGGAGTTGCTGGCGTAGATCTTACCGCGAGTTGTTTTTCACACGGGCAACTTTACGTAGCTCTTTTCCGTGTGAGCAGTCCAAGAAATCTTCATGTTCATATTCCGGACGAGCTCACTAACAATGTTGTGTATGCTGAAGCTCTCAATTAACTTTATGTCGCATTGTCACGATCACTTTTTTATTATTGCAAACTTTTCGTCACTGTCAGTAATTTACTGCTACATGCTACTTATCAAGGTCGGAATTACTATGAAAAAAATATTTACTACAGAACGCGAGCTCAACAGCAGTAGCTCAATATAGGGATATCCTTAATTATTATAGGCTTAGCCGTATTTGGGTCCAATAGATATTTATAAGATGTCATTGTCAGAGTTACTCAAAATGGAGAAATAAACCATCCACGCGAAGACCGACATCCGCGCGGACGGAGTCGCGGGCGGAAGCTAGTGGATTAATAAGTCGGTAGCAAAACTAAATAGAACACAACAAAGTAACAGTTATCAAGAAGGATAGGTGCCTCTCCGCCAGTAATCACTAGAACTATTGCAGTAAGAAACGCCTTCAAGTAATACGCAAGAAATTCTCTAGTAAAGACGTTCACCAAGTAGTTACCTAGATAATAACTTGACAGATTGCCCTTTATTACGAGTAGTTTCCGACGTACGGCATTTCATACAAACTTTCAAGCCCTTGATTTTCGAAAAGAATGAGCCGATCCATTGCTTCATTGTTTCAACAATTCATCTGCCCGACACCATAAATAACGTAATTAATATTGTCGAATTGTCAAAATGGATGGCATTACAATTGTTAGTGTTACGTACGTAATTAAATTGTTACAACATGTTTCATATTATAAAATTTAATTGAAATTATGTATGTTGTGTTATTTTTAGTCTCTATAGTTCCCGTCGATGGTTTGACAAATTTTCGACTTTTTTTTCTTCTTTTAGGTTCCATTCCCGTTGAAAGCCTTCAATAACTCACACACAATTTATCACAGAAATTGCAACCACTCGTAATAATAAACGTATCTTTCGTATATTAACTTAAAGTTGACGAGTATTTCGTAAGCATAAAAATAAGTACATATTTATTAAATATAATTATAATTATTTACATAAGTAACACAGTCCTAGGTAGGTACGCTACACAGCGCGCGGCCGCGGGTGGGGCCATCGGCTAGGGTGTACCCTAATCACGTAAAGTATTGTATCGATAATTCCAGTTAATATGTTTAAACTGCTCTCCGATCATCGGGCCCGCGGTCAAATGATAAATGGTGTATTTTCTGTCAGTAGGTTTGTACAAACACTTTTACACGTCAATCATATTTTTTTAAACTAGATGGGGTCGGCGTTTCGTATCAGACTATTCTGAGAAGAAAGGCCGAAACAAACTCAGAGGTCACAGTCTCTTTTAAAGTCCAGACAAAATCTTGGTCAGATCATGTGAAGATCATGTAGACTGGTGTCTGTAATGGTCTTTTGAGGAAAGAACCACACAGATTGAGCGGACCTGTCCAGTCAGTGCACACATTTGTCAAAAATCGTGCAGCTCAACTCAGAACTTGAGGAGCTCAGTTCTGTTATAATATCAGTAAATTAACGACTTGCTGAAATAACGAATCCAATTCAAATTAGCAGACACATGCTATTCACCTTAAATTGAAGAGTATTTTATAGCGTTTAAGTTATACTTTATTTAATTGTAAGAAAGGACAATTTAATTTTCCCTTGAAAGAAAGAAAAAAAGAAAATACATTTATTTAGCACAGACTAAAAGACACACAATACACCAGATCTACATACATCAATTAGAAACAAAAACATTAAGATCAAGTAAAAAGTGTAGGTAAAGTCCGATGTAAGAAATTAGCAGGAAAGTGTGCCTCACGGCTGCTCCAAAAAGGCCCAGCGGTGCTATTCTGTAAAAATCTCACCGTGAAAACTTATGTGAAGTGAGCTGTCAATAGTGTCAATTCCTAACGAAAACAAACTCACTTCACCTAAGTTTTCACGGTGAGATTTTTACAGAATCGACCGGCTGTTCAGCATAGTAAAGTATTTTTCAATCAATAACCAAAAATCCTTCACGTTTGTTTAAATATCAGTTCAGTTTATTTTGTCAATGAAATCCATCATCACTTCAGCCGACAGACGTCCACTGCTGGAGATAGGCCTCCCACAATTTTGGGGGGGGTTTGCCATAATCGCCACGCTTGGCAGGTGTGTTGGCGATCGCAGTATAATCGCGGTATGATGGTGGAATGCATAGAGAACGCTGCTGCCCATTCTCCGGTACGACCCTTAGTCGCCTTTTACGACACCCACGGGAAGAAAGGGGTGGAGCTATTCTTTAAGTCCGGCACCACACAGACAATCAATGCAATACCTACATAGTTTTTGGCAGCAGAAAACTATCAGAACTGAGCCGTCGGCGATTTTTATCGCGAACTGGATTTTGAACGCACTGCTTAGCGCCGAGCGTAGAAAATCCAAAAGTGTAATTCTTGCCGCGCTGGGATGTGAAGATCCGGAAGTGGACCAAGGTAACGGACATAGCCCGAAGAATCGCCAAACTTAAGTGGCAGTAGGCAGGGCACGTTGCTCGCAGAACAGATGGCCGATGGGCCGAAAGGTTCTGGAGTGGCGACCGCGTACCGGAAGACGTAACGTAGGAAGGCCTCCCACAAGGTGATCCGACGACCTTGTGAAGGCCGCAGGAACCCGTTGGATGCGAGAAGCACAGAACCGGTCGAAGTGGAGGTGCTTGGGGGAGGCCTATGTCCAGCAGTGGACGTCTTTCGGCTGAAATGATGATGATGAATTTTTGCCGCGCTGGGATGCGGTCTGTTTGATTCTCCATGCTCGGCTCTACATCGAGAGTTGAAAATTCAGAGCGCGATAAAAAATCGTCGCAAGGAAAAATCGCCAAATGGTACGACCGCTTACAAATGATAAAATTCATAATTTGCAAGATGAGCACTTAGACAATTTATTAGTGTTATCATACCGTGTGTAAAGAACATACCCAATGATACTTGTTCCTCATGATTTACATTTTGATACTTGTTCCTCTTGTTCCTCTTGTCTGTGTGGTGCCGGACTTGTCTGTGTGGTGCCGGACTTAAAGAATAGCACCACCCCATACTTCCCGTGGGTGTCGTAAAAGGCGACTAAGGGAGACCGGAGAATGGGCAGCAGCGTTCTCTATGCATTAACACCATCATACCATACTGCGATCACCAACCCGCCTGCCAAGCGTGGCGATTATGGCAAACCCCCCCCAAAATTGGGAGAGGCCTATGTCCAGCAGTGGACGTCTTTCGGCTGAAACGAACGATGACTTGTTCCTCTAAAGCTAGCTTCCCACGGTCCGCGATATCGCGGACGGACGCGGACCAGCTCGCACGACACACCGTGGGAAGGGTCTCATCCGTGGTAGCACAGGACGTCTGTGGCGGTACGCTGGTATCCGTCGCGAGTCGGTAACTTCAAAGGTGCGGTTCGAGCTCGATGAAGAGCGAAAGAGAACAAATCTCGTTCTCTTACACTTTGCATTGTGGACTGACAAGATGGCTTCGAATCTCTCAAGACCCACACAGACTGAAACGCACCGTTGGAAGAGCCTTGTGTGCGGTGCGTGGTTGTCCGTAGTCGTCGGCCGTGCGTGATGATCCGTAGAATCGCGAACCGTGGGAAGCCAGCTTTAGAAATAGCAGTCAACAGCTATCCTTTGTCAGAATATTTTCACCTGTGTGGAAAGTTGAAAATAGTTTTCACAAGCGTGACTGCTTTTTTTTTTTGCTGTTGCTTTAATGGAGATTGATAAAAAATCTAAACAAAGAAAGAAAAATATTTAATATTCAACACAATCAGTAAAAAAGGAACATTTAAAATTAATAAAAAATATTATTTTCTTCGAATCGACAAAAAAAATGTCCTGAGCGAGGCTTACTTTATTTAGTCCCTTTTGTATCGATACCGGCAGCCCATCACTAGCAGGGCGTGTACGCGTGCGCGCGTATGTATCGAGCGGTGGCTATATACCCCGCTATGTACCGGCGTAGTACTTCACGCTCAAGACCGGTATAGATTGTTTACCGTACGTTGCCATTATTAATTAAAACAAGAACTTTTAGGGACACATCCGTACGATTTGTTTGAAAACATTGATAATAGGCTAGTTCGCAGTTTTTGAGAAACCAATAAGTACCTAATGTTTCTTGTGGTTTATTAATCTCAAAATATGGATATTTCAGCAATTCATTATCAGAACAATTTTTTCCTTTTTATTACGTATTCTTATTTGACAGTCAAAACGCGGCATTCTGTCATGGCGTCTCGAGTGACTTTAATACTTTCATGGTGTCAAATCTGTGATTTTTTTACAGTGTTGCTCGCACACAAAGTTTATATTTTACTTCAGTCGGAATAATATAATCTTTATTTAAAAAAGAAAGTCGTGTTAGTTACACTATTTTACTCAAGAACGGCTGAACCGATTTGGCTGAAAATTGGTGGGGAGGTAGCTTAGAACCAGGAGACGGACATAGGATACTTTTAATCTTTTTTTTTTTTACTTATAGAAGTAGGGTAGGAGAAGTGTTGGAGTAAGTTAGAAGTAGGGTAGAAGTAGGGTAGGGGCAGGGTAGGGTAGGGTAGGGGTAGGACAATACGCGAACGAAGTGGCGGCGGGCAGCTAGAAATAATTTATATGGCAAAACAACGTTTGCCGGGTCAGCTAGTTTATAATATTCGGTAGTTTTCATTAACAATGTTTTTAAATCCTTAAAATATAATATTTAAAACAGACAAATAATTATAAGAGAGCAGTGGTAGCTAGTGATAATGGCCCTGACTTACGAGTTGTAGGTCGTGGGTTCGAACCCAGATAGGCGGTTGACTTTGTGTAAATAATTTCATCACCACTGCTCTCAAAACGGTGAAGGAAAACATCGTGAGGAAACCGGCATGTCCTAGAACCAAAATTTCGAAGACATACAACATCTACCAACCCGCACTGGGCCCACGCGGTGGATTATTAGCCCACTCCCACTCGAAGAGAGGAGGCCTGTGTCCCAGCAGTGGGAACGTTATAGGATAATTATGTAAATAATAATAATTTTTTACATAATTATTATATTTACTTTGACAGTAGGTACGTAAACGATTACCATTGCCTAATTTCGTCTGCAAGATGTGACGTGTTGCGCTCTGATTCGCGTTCAACTTCACTTGAAAAATTTTTACGCAAATGTTTCTTAAAAATATTCAAATATATAAATATAACTCACAATCATTCTACAATTTCAAGTTCATAAGTTTTCTTAAGGCTAATTTTTCAATTGACAGATAATTTTTATTCGTAGAATAAAATTGACGTCTTTTAGATTTTATATGGAAGAAATGTCAAAAATTTTAAATTATTCCTCGGATATTTCTATCTGGCGTTGGAAAAATTAGCCCTTACTTATTCATTGAGCTCCACTCATGTGTCAAAACAGTTGACTATCGAGCATCAGCATAATTCGCACCTACGGTGCAAAAACGTCACATAAGCAAATGATATAATTTTTCAGGAAAAGCGTTTGAAAATTCGATTGAAAATTCGACATCCTAATAAAATGTATAGTTCTTCTTGACTAAACAATAACGACACAACTGCCCTCTCGCGGAAAGTATACGCACTACACAAATGATAATTACTCACCAAGTAAAAGGCTACTTTTAAGAGCTACTTTTTCTCATACTAAGATCAATTTTGACAAAAATTGCATAAGTGACGTCTTGCACCAGGTGCGATATTATTTTACTTCATCTTTGAATTAAATGAAAATGGATCAATAAAGTAGGTATCTACAACGTGGTCACATTAACTCAACGCTTGACGTTGATGGCATCATTTTGTTTTTTTGGTAATATACCTACCAAAATATACATAGTAAAAAATATAATTAAAACAACAACAGAAAACTAGCCAAATTATCGACGCGCTTATCGGTAACAAAGACAAAGACAAAGGCCTAACACTTGCTCTTCGAGCTAAGGAATGCGGGCCTCGCATTCCAGAGATGCGTTGAGTTAATGTGACCGCGTTGTAGTTCTTTAATATATTATGTGTAGTGCTTCTTCAGGTAGCAACAGCTCAGCTACCGTGACTACATGTTTGTTCTTCGTGTTAGAACTCGCAGCGCTGGCGCAATTGAGAGGCGCCACGGCTCGCGTGCTACATTCATTATAGCCTTGGTGAGCTGAATCACCGTCTGAAAGAAATAGGTTTACTAGAAGGGTACACATGTAGGTATATAGAAAGTATCAGAAAGTTATGGTTAAATTTAAGAGTGTGGTACAGATCATCTAACTGTACGGCCTTCTCCGTGGAACCAACATTGAAATCGCGAAAAATTATTGGCTATCCCATATTTGGGTCGAGTAGGTGTTAAAGTTTTGTATATGACCGCAAACAAAAAAATTTGTAAAATGCAAAAGTGCATGACTCATAATGCTTATATTATGATCGTATAAAAAACCATAGATATACTCGTAGATATTATATTATTAAGTAGTTAGTTTTTTATTAATTAGGTATAATTAAAATACTTTGAATAAAACAGCCATTTTCAATATTATGGATGAAACGAATCGATTAAAAAAAATTTACTCAATTAATTGATTTTTTCGCAAGCTACAATGTTTTTAGGTTTCACACTGTCTTGATTGACGGGATTTTTTTTAATAAATATTTTGATGTCTTTTTGTTTCTACTTCATTAAATCAATTTTTGAAAAGTACAGATTTAATCTCCATTAAATTAACTATACAATGGTATATAAATTAAGTAGGTTCTGAGTACTAGCAGGAGTATAACAATAGAAACAGTTGCAAAAAGGTGGCAAAAAAAATGTTTGATCGTAAAGCACCCTCTAAAGTGTATTTCAAATAAACTTGCGATAAATGTCATTCAACCACCCTGTACCAAAAAGTCCAAATAACTTACGATAGATATCGTTCGTCATACAAAACTGTCGCTAACATTGCATCGGTTGAGTTTCATAATACCAAACACGGAGTAAGTCAATGTTTTGATCGTGTTACCGACACTGCCCACACATTTTTTTCGTATGGTTTGGAAATATTGGGATACATTAGTAGAAGGAGGTGAACAAACTTTATCGCAAGTTTATTTGAAATGAACTTTAATGCATTAAGTCTCCTTCAAACAGGCGCGACACGCGATAAAATCGCACGCGAAACAAAGGCACCGCAAGTCGCGCAACGAGCGGTTCCTTAGTGTCGCGCGCGATTATATCGCGAAGCCTTTATGAGTCGTCCAATACCCGACTGCTCGGTGTCTTTTATGTGGTAATGGAATGAAGTTGCTGCACTGCTAACTTCTACGAAACTTATCTAACTCATTAACTAAGTAGTACGATGTCTTCCTTATTTTGGACTCCAAAAATACCTTAAAAATAGAATATCCACTTTTTTAAATCTGTTCTAAGCATAATCAGCCAATAATGTTCCCACTGCTGGGACACAGGCCTCCTCTCTTCGAGAGGGAGTGGGCTTTAATCTACCACGCGGGCCCAGTGCAGGTTGGCATATGTCACATGTCTTCGAATTTTTGGTTCTATGGTCACGACAACAGTTCTTATGGATAAGCAATTCGTCACTTTTCTAAATCGCCCAAGAACAAACAGCGGGATGATTGCATAACACACTATCATTAGCAATTGGTTTCATTTTGACAATACAACAATATTCATTGCGTTGTTTTCGTTGTTGAGCGGACACACTTTTCGAACTTATGAAGCAATGGATTAGCAATATCTTTCAAAATAGTACACGTGCAGTTCTTAGAAAACCAGCCAAACCTATTACAGTGTTCGGTTCAGACAATATTATTCATGCACATCAAGCTACCCGAAACTGTCAAATTTTCCCAATCAACCTTGATCCTAATGCTTTAGCTATAAAGTTGAAAATCTGTTAAAGAAATTTGACACATAGCACACGTAGCTCTATGTGCTGGCGTCTGTACCTATTTGAGATGATTTCCTTTACATTTGCATATTTTTTTCACACGTACAGTGTATGTTGTGTATCTAGCAGCTGAGTGCAGATTACTAAACGAGTACACAAATACATGCGTCTATGTAGTTGTGTATATAACATGTTGTGTTGAATGCCCAGATTTTTGGCGCCAACAACCAAGCGTATTACTGGCGCAAGTATAATATGCAGAGTAACAGACAAGAATACATCAGTTTGTCCTATGGACGTATATGTAGCTATTTCCCAAAATATATAAGTATTTTTGGGAAAAATGTCAGTTAAATTGTAAATGTTACTGTGAGCCTTGGCCTGCATCATCCCACTGCCACCCCATGACCTTCAAACTTTTCAATCCAGGGCTAAACTGGACCACTGGGCGTTTGTTTTGTCCTCGCTCGTTTCGCCATCTTCTACATGGTCTGCCGCGACGTCTTCTAGCTGTGCCAGGGTTCCACGTGGTGGTTATTTTAGCCTACAGCTTATTTATTGGGCATACGGCAGACGTGGCCAGCCCATTCCCACTTCAGCGTAGCGGCTTTTTGAATTGAACAGCATTATTTTAAATAAATTGTGCTTTAAAACTAATAACAAGGTGGTGGGTTCCAGCGGGATTGTCCGAAAGGGTTACCGCTGCCCCGGAACATAAAGGGCGAAGGAAGGAACACGGGTGGGTTTTAGTCAGTAAGAGTCTGACAGTCCTTTCCGCTCCACCCAGACCGGGAGGAGTCATTTGATGATTTCCCATCCAAAAAAAAAAAAAAAGCCGGTGGGTTGTTTTGCCAACACAAAGGAGAGCAACCCTTTGATAAGCCTGTATTTGTGTCATAAATTGTGGACCTACCGAAAGCAGTGGTAGCGCCTAGGAATCTAATAAACCTCATGACTCTAAAAATCTGCAATCTTGATCATCTCATGTGGTGAGCTCAGACCAATTATAAAGTCAAGACATAGCGCTGCGAACAATACAGTGAAGCATGCAAAAACTACACCTCCGCTCTGTGCATACACACACACACGCACACATCATCATCATTTCAGCCGAAAGACGTCCACTGCTGGACAAAAGGGGGATTTGCCATAATCGCCACGCTTGGCAGGCGGGTTGGCGATCGCAGTATGGTATGATGGTGGAATGCATAGAGAACGCTGCTGCCCATTCTCCGGTACGCCCCTTAGTCGCCTTTTAGGACACCCACGGGAAGTATGGGGTGGTGCTATTCTTTAAGTCCGGGTCCACACAGACAATTGCCACACGCACACATTTACAACCATTTATAATCAAACTACACCTCACTATGTGCACACATGTTTACGAAAACGGCTTCACTTTACCGTTGACAGCTCTCTGTCTTGGTTTTTTATTTGGTCTGAGGTGGTGAGGACCATGTAGATTAATCCCTGAAATGGTCTTTTGAGGGTAGAACCACACATATTTGAGTGGACCTGTCCAGTCAGCGCATATTTGTCAGAAATCGTACAGCTCAACTCGGAGCTCCACGAACAACACTAAAGAAATGCCAATTGGGTAGGCACAAGAATTAAAGTAATATGTAGTTGAAGAATGTAATCATGTTGTGTAGTTCCACACCATAAAAACCACGATTTTCGCTCCCGCTGACTGCTATACCTTGCAGCACTCGCCTGTAAGCTGCAAGGCTGGTCCGCTAGCCTCTCTCGGGCGCTAGCCACGAGTCCACGATACACAAACATGGCCCGCTAACTGCAGGCTCACGAGACGGGCCGCTCACGCTTGGGAAACTATACCGTACGCCCAATTAGAAGCAACTCCCGTTTTATGAATTTCATTGTATTGCACTAACATGCAAACACACAGGGTCGAGGGAAATGTTGCGTTATTTCGACTTATGATTAGGAAATTCGAACTTGATAATATGTATTAGGGTTCCGCATCAAAATGGTAAAACAGAACCCTTATGGTGAGACTATGTCTGTCTGTCTGTCTGTCACAGCTGGATATCTCAAGAACTACTAATGCTATCAACTTTAAATTTGGAATAGTTTTAGATGACGTTTGCTCAACTATTTTGCAAATAAGAAAGAAATAAAAATATATGTATATTTTTTGCAACAAGAACCGAAAGGGGGTCTGAAAAATTCGAAGTGGGGCTACTAGGGCATGTGGGGTATCATATGAAAGAGCGCAGTTTGTGCATTCTGAAACATTTTTTTCTTTTTTTTTAGGTCGCATACTTTTCGACTTTTGATGAAAAATGTAAAAAAAAGACCGTCCCCTCCGTCTCTGAAGTTTGAATAGAGAAAAATCTGAAATAATTCTATGTGGTAGAAGCTTATGTAAAGATTACAGGAAAAATAAAACGAAGTCTCTATATAATACACTTTTTCAGAAATCATCAACAAAAGTTACATTAATTCCACTATCAGTCAAGGTGGCGCTGCCGCGCTGGCCTAAAACTGCAATATTTATTTTGCAATGTTGATAGTTTTGTTGAGAAATCGAAGGTCGAGACTTGTCTACACCAAATTATACTCTATGTTTTGGCGATTTAGATTTAGGTATATCAGGACGACATAGAATTTTCTGAATGGCTTATTAAACTTCAAGAACTGCCACATGCAGAAATTTACTTCCACACTCCTGAGTCGTTTAAATAGATCTGGCAAAGCAAATTTTACTTGAGGATTTCAGTTTTGATGTCTCAGGAAGTAGGTACCTGCGACGCCATGTTGCAATAGTTGTGTAGACAGCCCTGCCCGCACATCATAGGGACTCTGAAGTACTCAGCTTGGACTTAGAAGGGTCGAAAAAGTTATTAGGAGTGTGAACTCAAACTCAAAACTAGAGCATTTATTTCAATTAAACCTTGTACAGGCACTTTGCAATTGTCAAAATTAAATAGTCTGTCAGTTAGTCAGAAAGTTGAAGCTAGTTGCCCACTTCGGTGATCTTAAGGTCTCTTGTTAAGCCCGCCTTTGTATAGTATTTTAATTTGTGCATAAAGCTTTAAAAAATGTATAGAAATATTATTAAGAGCTAAAATTTATGTTTGTATGTAGGGGATAATCTTCGGAACTACTGATCCGAGTACAATTTTTTATTTATTTAGTTATCCTTACATTTAAAATCTTTTGTTAATGAAAAGCTACAGTATTGCCGAGTGTTATAGGATATAAATTTTATATTATGTTAAAACAAGAAACTTCACGGGGACGAAGTTGCGGGCAGAAGATATAAATCACACTAATATTATAAAGGCGAAAGGTTGTGAGGCGGTGAGTGTGTGTGTTTATATGTTTGTTACTTCTTCACGCTCAAACGGCTGGACCAATTTTGATAAAATTTTGTGTGGAAGTAGCTGACTCCCTGGATTAACATATAGGCTACTTTTTGTCCCGATATTACCACGGGATCGACATTTACGCGGGTGAAATCGCGGGGCGCAGCTAGTAATATAATAATACCGACAGACACATTTTAATTTTAATTTTATCAAAATTAGACTTTTTAAAGTCCCAAATCGTAAAGGCTCGCGCGATTTAATCACGCGATATAATCGCGCGCGACACAAAGGCACCATTTTATCGCGTGTCGCGTCTGTTTGAAGGAGCCTTAAAGTCGTGAGCGATATTGGGCTCACCTACCGATCATCGGTCACAACTCGTGGGGGTCACCGTTATTGGGCCGAGCGACCGGGATCAGCGGTCCCATGGGGACCAACTTTACACCAAATGTATTCCAAGATAAATGGTTTGGTACGTCACTATTTTCTCTATCTTGGTATTTCAATATGTTTGTTTGTCAACTAGCTTCATCTTCCTGACTGACCGACCCCTTGACAATTCAAAAGTGCCTGTAATTGGTTTAATTGAAATAAATGCTATGAGTTTGAGTTTCTTAGGATGAAGATTAGTGTGTATTCAGAATATTAAAAAAACCGGTCAAGTGGGAGTCGGACTCGCGCACCGAGGGTTCCGTACAAAGTAGGATTTAAATAGTTTCGTCGTTTCAGCCGATAGACGTCCACTGCTGGACATAGGCCTCCCCCAATTTTGGGAGGGTTTGCCATAATCGCCACGCTTGGCAGGCGGGTTGGCGATCGCAGTAAGGCATGATGGTGGAATACATAGAGAACGCTGCTGCCCATTCTCCGGTACGATCCTCAGTCGCCTTTTACGACACCCACGGGAAGTAAGGGGTGGTGGTATTCTTTAAGTCCGGCACCACACAGACTAAATAGTTTATCACGGGATTTTTTTACCCGACTGCGTCAGAAGGAGGGTTATGTTTTTCGAGTGTATGTATGTATGTATGTATGTATGTATGTATGTATGTATGTATGTATGTATGTATATTTCTTTGGCACGCTCTGTAGCCTAAACGGCTTGATCGATTTCAGCTTGAGAGGTGCCGTTAGATTCGTCTTAATTGTGAGAGTGCTACTGGGTATATTAAAATTGAAAAAAAAATAAAATGGCCGATTTATGGCGCAATATCTTTTCAAAAAAAAAAAAAATATTCTCGAAACCTATCGAGTGGGGTATCAAAATAAAGGGTTTTAAATGGTGATTACAAAAATATATATAACTTATATGGTTAAAAGTAATTCGAAGTGACAAAACGTAAAAAACAAGTACCAAGAACTAAATCGTTTGCGAAATCTTTCACATTTGTAAACTAAAAAACTGGAAATAAAAAAATTAATTTAAAAAATAAAAAAACCCGACTGCGAAACTGAAAAGCTACAAACAAGCCCATTTTAAATTAAATAAAAGTTGGAAGCAGGCGGGACCCATACCATTTTTATCATATCTTCAAATTCAAATGGGTCCCGCCTGCTTCCAACTTTTATTTAATTTAAAATGGGCTTGTTTGTAGCTTTTCAGTTTCGCAGTCGGGTTTTTTTATTTTTTAAATTAATTTTTTTATTTTGTTATGTAACTAATAACTTACGGTTTTCGTATTTTTTCCTTTACTTGCGCAACATTGCCTCTTGCTAAATTTCATGATTCTAGGTCAACGGGAAGTACCCTATAGGTTTTGATTTCGGTACATAAACGCCCGTATCTTTGAAATGCGTTTACATATAAGTTTGATTTTTTCACTGCTTCAAGGGATTGCAACCTTGACTATTTTGTATTAATTTCAACTTGATAACTCCACGCGTTCCTGAGAAAAACGTTCTTGACCGACGGACAGACAGACGGAAAATGAAGTGATTTTAGAACGGTTCCGTTTTTTCTGTTGAGGTACGGAACCCTAAACTAAAGCACCGGAAAGTAACTAACGAAAGCTATTTTTAGGGTTCCGTATACAAATACAAACAAAAAAAAAACAAACACAAATATTGCAGAGGTTCATGGGATTATGAACCTCTGCAATATTTGTAGATTCCTATTAGTAAAAAAAATCTGCATCCGATGAGAGGTTCCGAAGATTACACCCTCATTACCACAAATTTTGCCTCTTTGTAATAATAGTAGGTACAAACAATGTATAATTATGTCTACTGACTTCGTATTATCAAGCACTTTATGAGTCTAAGGGCTGATTTTTCCAACTCCAGATAACTTTAGCGGAGAAATAATTTTGAATTTTTGACAGTTCTTCCATACAACATCTGTCAGACGTCAATTTTATTCCACGAATAAAAATTATCTGTAGGTTGAAAAATCATTGAGCAAGAAGTTAGGTGTAAAAAGTTTAGTAGATCATCATCATCTGCCTAGCCTTTTCCCAACTATGTTGGGGTCGGCTTCTAGTCTAACCGGATGCAGCTGAATACCAGTATTTTACATGGAGCGACTGCCTATCCGACCTCCACAACCCATGTTACTGGATAATACTATCGTATCCCCCTTGGTAACACTGGTTGTCAGACTTTCGGGCTTCTGACTACCCGTAACGACTGTCAAAGATCCACGAATGACAGCCGGGACCAACGGCTTAACGTACTTTCCGAGGCAAGGAGGGGTCACGATATGTAAAGATGGTCACCCATCCACAGACCAACCGCGGCAAGCGTAGCTTAACCTGATCGATCGACCTGTGCGGCTGTTATTATTTAGCCACGGGCACATCAAAGTTTAGTAGATCGTTACCTATTAATTGGTAAGGGCTTGTTAACTATTTACGATTGTGAATGACACACCATTGATTACACTACTGAACTTTTTTAGTGTATTCCTTTGCTCATTTCTACTACAGTCGGTCTATTCTGCTAAAATCTCAATTTGAAAACTTAGGTAAAGTGGGCTATAATTCCACCCGACCGACCCTAAAGATGTCTGTGTGGTGCCGGACTAAAAGAATTGCACCACCCCTTACTTCCCGTGGGTGTCGTAAAAGGTGACTAAGGCTCTTACCGGAGAATGGGCAGCAGCGTTCTCTATTTATTCCACCATCATACCATACTGCGATCGCCAACCCGCCTGCCAAGCGTGGCGATTATGGCAAACCCCCCCAAAATTGGGGGAGGCCTATGTCCAGCAGTGGACGTCTATCGGCTGAAACGACGACCCTAAAGATTGACAGTTCACCTCACTTCACCAAATTTAATACGGTGAGATTTCTACAGAATATCATCATCATCTGCCTGGCCTTTTCCCAACTATGTTGGGGTCGGCTTCCAGTCTAACCGGATGCAGCTGAATACCAGAACATAATACAGAAAGAATAAGAGAAGAAATTAGAAGAGAGATTAGAGATTTCTACAGAATATAATTTTGATTATAAGATTAACTAAACTGTACACTCATTTCAGTCATTAATCTAGTAAAGTGTTGGCAAAACGATATCACATATGACTTGAATAATATTCTTTCAACTTGACACTTCATTTTCTTTTTTTTTCTTAGAAATGGCATCTCGTAGTTGACCTTAAGAGGTCGTACTACTTAACCGGACTATCCTGTGGTTGCTTTAAGTATACTCAAAGCCTCCAGGCATGTCCGTTTCAACCGCGCGGCCACCTCATAATATTTGATGAAACTTTGCCAAGAATTAGTGCTAATTTGTTACTTTACACACCTCTTTTCCTGAATTTGTTACAAAAAAAACTAAGACGCTATGACAAAGAATAGTTGGCCGCTAGAACCGCCACTTGCCGTAGTCATCGCTCGTGATTACACAGAAACTATATAATGCAGATAGACGAATGATGCATCAAAAGAAAGGTCTTAATTTGTTACATTTGTTACAAAAATAATAAACTTCAAAACGTAAATAAACAAAAAGTTATGCAATATTTAGTTTTCAGGTTACGAGTAGGTAGGTATATCACCATAAATATCAAATTAATAGAGGCTAATGTGTATGGACAATTAGTTACTAATTTGTTACAGCGAATAAACAGAAAAAAAATACTAGAAAGTAGATTCAATAATTTGTTAGAGTCGATTTTAGTTGGCCGCTCGGACGGCAATATGCCTAAAATACAATGGCGTTTATCTCGTTATTAAAAGTAGGTTTAAGCTTATTTAAAGGACTAATCGACGCGTAACGTGACCTAGTTTGGATAAATATGGCGAATATAACTGCAGCATTCATATTTTAGAAAATATTTACGAAAAAACAGTAGTATGAAACCGTATGAGAGTAGGGTGACCATGAATTTTCACAATGAAGTGAGACTGAATAGTGATTATTGGAATGTTCGATATTCATATCTTATTTTTTTAGGGCGAGTGCTTATACAGGGTTAGTTTTCAAAGACCAGCCAAAGGACTTTGTTCACTTTCGGCTTCACTTGAACACGACGCTCGAAAAGAAACAAATTAATCAAAAATCATTTGTGTTTGGTTTAGTGTTTGCACAGTTATTTGGATTATTTAAAGAAATTATGACGATGGATACAAATGTACCACTTGTGGAGCGACCTACTGCCTTATAACAGATTCTACTTCCACAAGATCGAGGCTATGCCTTCTCATTTGCGTGATATCAGTACCACAATTCGCACATCGGAGCTGTATCACAGTTTCCACCACAGGCAGGAGTTGAAGCGAAACTGCCTCGTTCGTATCCGTACGATTAAGTTCGGCGAGTTCGAAGGGGGTATCAGTGTCCATTTACAAAACCAAAACAATACTTGATAAATTATCACAGCAAAACGAAAAAAACAATATTCACGTTGCCAAGACACAGTGAATGACAAGTGACTTGAAGTGACAAGACAACTGACATTGAAATAAATATTTTTTTTTTTAAATAATCGATTTATTAATTGATTAAAATCGAATTTAATTGACTAACTTCGTTACTTGTAAATACTTTTGCTTTCCAAATAAAAACTAAGGACAAAATATGTTCGAAATAATGTAAGTGATTACAAATAACAGCTCTAATTGACTGTAAACTCTTGCCTCTTAAATGAATGAGGAACTTTAAAAAATAACAATTAGAATCGATTTGTAAATAAATAAATAATATGAACTAATGAAGACCGAGTACTGTCAATATGGGGAAGAATAAAACAATTTCAGTACTTATTAAATACACTATTCGTGGGAGCAAGTTGATACAAAAGTATAGAATAAATAAGCGTTTTAAAACTAAACATGATTTTTGATTAATTTGTTTCTTTTCGAGCATCGTGTTCACGCGAAGCCGAAAGTGAACAAAGTCCTTTGGCTGGTCTTTGAAAACTAATCCTGTATAAGCACTCGCCCTAAAAAAATAAAATATGAATATCGAACATTCCAATAATCACTATTCAGTCACACTTCATTGTAAAAATTCATGGTCACCCTACTCTCATACGGTTTCATACTACTGTTTTTTTGTAAATATCTTCTAAAATATGAATGCTGCAGTTATATTCGCCATATTTATCCAAACTAGGTCACGTTACCCGTCGATTAGTCCTTTAAATAAGCTTAAACCTACTTTTAATAACGAGATAAACGCCATTGTATTTTAGGCATATTGCCGTCTGAGCGGCCAACTAAAATCGACTCTAACAAATTATTGAACCTACTTTCTAGTATTTTTTTCTGTTTATTCGCTGTAACAAATTAGTAACTAATTGTCCATACACCTTAGCCTCTATTAATTTGATATTTATGGTGTTATACCTACCTACTCGTAACCTGAAAACTAAATATTGCATAACTTTTTGTTTATTTACGTTTTGAAGTTTTTTATTTTTGTAACACATGTAACAAATTAAGACCTTTCTTTTGATGCATCATTCGTCTATCTGTATTATATAGTTTCTGTGTAATCACGAGCGATGACTACGGCAAGTGGCGGTTCTAGCGGCCAACTATTCTTTGTCATAGCGTGTTAGTTTTTTTTGTAACAAATTCAGGAAAAGAGGTGTGTAAAGTAACAAATTAGCACTAATTCTTGGCAAAGTTTCATCAAATATTATGAGGTGGCCGCGCGGTTGAAACGGACATCTCCAGGCAGGGGCGAATATCTAATAGACTAAAGTGACTGCACGCTACTAAGGCCAGACTTCATTTCGACACATTACAATACATTTGTTTCACCACGAAGTCGAAAACAAACAAAAAGCAGGAAAACCTGAATGTTTGCAAAGCTAGCATCCCGACCGCTGACACCATAAATAATAGAGTCCTGCCGGTGACAGTTGCCAAATGAGTATGTTTCTCTCTTTCTATCGTTTGCTGTCTCGCTTGCAGGCAATACTAAGGCTGCGGTGCTAGTTTAGCGGAAGCGGGTAGGTTAGTAGGAATTTGTTTTTAAATGTATTAAATGGATTTTATTTGGATTTTAATTTATTTATTAATTGGATTTTTCTCTGTGTGGTGCCGGACTTAAAGAATAGCACCACCCCATACTTTCCGCGGGTGTCGTAAAAGGCGACTAAGGGTCGTACCGGAGAATGGGCAGCAGCGTTCTCTGTGCATTCCACCACCATACTATACTGCGATCGCCATCCCAGGCGGGTTGGCGATCGCAGTATAGTTTGTAGGGGGCGATTATGGCAAAACCCCCCCCCCCCCCCCCCTCAAAAGAATGACTTGGGGAGGCCTATGCCCAGCAGTGGACGTCTTTCGGCTGAAATGATGATGATGATAATGAAATGGATTTTATATAAGTGGATCTACACTTATAAGAAAGAGGACAAAATTGTGAGTTTGTATGAGGAGTTCCGAAGATTACCCATCTTCGGAACTCCTGCTCCGAAAATCCTTTCTCTAATGGGAAGCCACAGTTTTGCCGAGTGTTATAGGATATATTATATATTTATGTCCTTCCTCGGAATGCAATCTATCTCTTCGCCAAATAAAATTTGAATTTTAGACAGTTTTTCATAATAAAACTGTCAGACGTCAATTTCCTTTCACGGATAAACGGTATCCCTAAAGATACACCTTGTGTTTCGAAATCTTTTTGGAATAAAACGGAACGTAATGTAAGTTGAGCTCCTTGAATTCTGCACGATTACTGACAAAATGCTTGTACTGACTGGACAGGTCCAATAAAATCTGTCTTTCCTCTGAAGACCAATTGAGATACTAATCTACATGGCCTTCACATGATCTGACCAAGATTATGTCTGGACTTTAAAAGAGCCCTTGTCCCCTGAATTTGTTTCGCCATTTCTTTTTAGGGGTAGTCAGATAGGAAATATCGACTCCGTCAATATCCTATTTACAGCATTAAAAAATAATTTAATTTCATTTAATCGCTCCCGCTTATCACCAAGCAAGCGACATTATTTAAATTTTTAATGTGGTCGACGTTTTCACGTGGTGAGGGTTCTTTTGTTTCGTTGTTAAAAGTTGTAATGCTGCCTACCTCCATGATGCATGGGATGCTCGTGCATCAAGCTTGTATCAAATAGAAAATCTTTGAGCTTACTTAATACAAATAAAACGACAACATTTGAGTATTTTGTATATGGCCTACGTAAATGTTCTGCTGATCTCACATAAAATCCTAGTAATAACACAGAATAACGAATAGTAAGTACTTGTAATATAATGTTTGGACTTTTAAAGAGACCATGACCATTGAAAACTGAACAACTTTCTCTATAGGACCAACAATCACCACCAATCGTTGAGCTCCTGAAGTTCTGAGTTGAGCTGCACGGTTACTGACAAATGCGTGCACTGACTGGACAGGTCCACTCAATCTGTGTGGTTCTTTCCTCAAAAGATCTTTTCAGACACTAATCTACATGGTCCTCAAAGATTATGTCCGGATTTTTATATACACATTGACATTGATGAATTTTATTTAGACAATGACATGAATATTTACTTTGTAAAGTTTTTTTTTTTTCTCTTTTCATTTAATTATTGTGAATGTGAGGACTATGTGGGTCATTTTTTTTTTCTGTTTTCCTCCTTAGTTTTAATCATGATCTGGCAGTTTGAGTAATTTACGCGGCCTACCCAAATGTCCTTTCTTTGGTATTGTTCGTCGAATCGTTGAGCTCCTCATTTCTGAGTCGAGCTGCACGATTTTTGACAAATGCGTGCACTGATTGGACAGGTCCGCTCAATCTGTGTGGTTCTTTCCTCAAAAGACCATTTCAGACATCAATCTACATGGTCTTCACACGATCTGACCAAGATTTTGTCTGGACTTTAAAAGAGACTGTGACCTCTGAGTTTGTTTCGGTCTTTCTTCTCAGAGTAGTCAGATAGGAAACGCCGACCACATCTAGTTTAAAAAAATATGATGACGTGTAAAAGTATAAAAAACTTCAATACCTACCTCATCATCATCATTTCAGCGGAAAGACGTCCACTGCTGGACATAGGCCTCCCCCAAGCACCTCCAGTTCGACCGGTTCTGTGCTTCTCGCATCCAACGGGTTCCTGCGGCCTTCACAAGGTCGTCGGACCACCTTGTGGGAGGCCTTCCAACGCTACGTCTTCCGGTACGCGGTCGCCACTCCAAAACCTTTCGGCCTCAGTACCTACAATGTTCGTTGACCTCAGTAGAGCCTCTGAAAGAGTAGGTCTTAAAATGAACATGGACAAATACCTACCTACTCGACCCAAATTATATTATTTCACGATTACGATGTTGGTTCGATGTTGAAAGGCCCCTTAATACATATGACCACACATTTCTGACGTACGCTGCAAAGCAAATTTGCAAAGTCAAGCAAAAGCAAAAAAAAGCAAAGAATGATAAATAACATCGGCTCATCCGAGTATTATCGAAATCAATAAGTTCTGAGCTGCAGACAAATGACGCGCGATTCAAGACAAGCCCCGCGTGGACGCGCCGTTTTTGGGGATTTAGAGTGATCGATGATAATCGACGAAGGGTGATGGGAAGGGTGAAGGGAGGGTGGGTTATGGGACATCTTACAGAGTTTCACGGTATGGTTCGTTTGATTCTTGCTGAAAACGCCAATGTCAATTTGAAGAAGCGCGATCTAAGTGTACGTTTTGTAGTGTTTTTTTTTTTTTATTTAGATTTATTGTAATAAGAGAAACACATACCTACTTGTAGTTGTAGTTAGTCATACACTAAACATCGACGGTAAAAAGGAAGTATAAGTGACAATTTGATCAAAAATGAGTTATAGCCATCCTAAGTAAAATTTTCCACTCTTTCGAATGCGCTTACTCCCATGGCTCTACGATGAGTTTTATAACTGTTTTAGTTTTCACGATATCTTAATAAATGACAAAAGTACGTCAGTTTTTCTAAAATTTAAAACTTTGAACGGCTCTCCTGAACATTTCATTTTTTGTCACTTAACCGCTTGTGTGTATTACAGACACAATTAAAAAGCCGTTGTGTCTCGCGTAGATCTACGTTCCGGCAGACTAAGGGTTATGCCTATTTCCTTTTAACCGTCGACATGATTGTACAAGTAGTGGTCAAAAGCAATTTGAACAGCTGGCTCCTGAACCAAGTAAAAAGCCATTTGAACAGCTGGCTCCTGAACCAAGTAAAAAGCAATTTGAACAGCTGGCTCCTGAACCAAGTAAAAAGCAATTTGAACAGCTGGCTCCTGAAGCAAGTAAAAAGCAATTTGAACAGCTGGCTCCTGAACCAAGTAAAAAGCAATTTGAACAGCTGGCTCCTGAACCAAGTAAAAAGCAATTTGAACAGCTGGCTCCTGAACCAAGTAAAAAGCAATTTGAACAGCTGGCTCCTGAACCAAGTAAAAAGCAATTTGAACAGCTGGCTCCTGAACCAAGTAAAAAGCAATTTGAACAGCTGGCTCCTGAACCAAGTAAAAAGCAATTTGAACAGCTGGCTCCTGAACCAAGTAAAAAGCAATTTGAACAGCTGGCTCCTGAACCAAGTAAAAAGCAATTTGAACAGCTGGCTCCTGAACCAAGTAAAAAGCAATTTGAACAGCTGGCTCCTGAACCAAGTAAAAAGCAATTTGAACAGCTGGCTCCTGAACCAAGTAAAAAGCAATTTGAACAGCTGGCTCCTGAACCAAGTAAAAAGCAATTTGAACAGCTGGCTCCTGAACTAAGTAAAAATACACTATACATAAATGAAATGAAGTTTGAATATTTGTCAATTTTTGTAACAATATTTTGATTTAAAAGAGTGTCCATGGAGTTTTTTGCCAGTTCTTCTCCATAGGAACCAACTAAGCTTTGGAATGGGTAACTAGCTTCATCTTTCTGATTGACCAACCCCTTCACAATTCAAAAGTGCCTGTATCGCAACCTTGGTAGGAAGATATAGAAATCTGGGAGAAATCAGCAAATGTTTCATTTACTTCCGCCCAATGCAGACATTATTAATGGTCGATACTTTTTAATTATAGCCGCATAGGGGCATAGCCAATAAGGGGGGCCCGTGGCTAAAGAATAACAGTCGCACAGGTCGATCGATCAGGTAAAGATACGCTTGCCGCGGTTGGTCTGTGGATGGGTGACCATCTTTACATACAGTGATCCCTCCGTGCCTCGGAAAGCACGTTAAGCCGTTGGTCCCGGCTGACATTCGTGGATCTTTGACAGTCTTTACGGGTAGTCAGAAGCCCGAAAGTCTGACAACCAGTCTTACCAAGGGGTAATAGTATTACCCAGTAACTGTGTTGTGGAGGTCGGATAGGCAGTCGCTCCATGTAAAATACTGGTATTCAGCTGCATCCGGTTAGAATAGAAGCCGACCACAACATAGTTGGGAAAAGGCATGCAGATGAGGTATGATAAGAAGGGAGACTGGAATTCCAAATTAAAAAAAGAATTTCAGATAGCTTTACTGATTTTATTAAAGTAATCCTTTTAATTAAAAGGCCATAGTCGTAATTTTTTATTTCCGCGACGAAAAATTTCATCGTTAGACACTGTCTCAAAATCTAGCAAAAATGTTGTATCTTTGTTTTGTTTTGCTTTTAGCAATAAGACCGCCCATTGTGTCACCCTTTCTACAGTTTCTATATTTATGTCTGTAATTTATATGGTGCACATAATAAAGAGTAGGGGAGAGTAGCCCAAAACGGGTAAGCTAAGGTTGATGATAAATAAAAACAATTTATAGATACAAATTAAACATTTATTTGTAAATTTTGAAATGTTTAGTTACCAAGGGCTATAAAATAAATAACATATTTAGTAGTTTTGTACATTAAGAATAAAAAAATAACAAAAATCTTTAACATTCGAATTACCCGTTTTGCCCGTAGGGGGGGCCTAAAGCAGGTAGGGCTTTTGGGCAAAACGGGTAGGGACTGAATTACATTAGGTCAACGTCAATCAATGACTAGAACTGTTTCATAACAATCATAACTCAGATGGAGCTCCACCAGGATCATCAGCTACTTGCAGTGATAATGGTTGGATCAATGGAACAGTATTCTTGGAATGGTTGCGGCACTTTGTAGACAACGTAATGAGTTGGCAACGTAAACAGATAATCCATATGAAATAGATACTCATTTAGCTCTAATTCTTGAGCTGCTGTAAAAACTGTTGTGAATCTTCCTAGATTTTTTTTGACATCCTTTCTTTACATGTATCTGTAAAGTCGAAAAGTTAATGCAATATTTTTTTGCTGCACCATTGACGGAAGTTCTGAGAGCTTCTTCTATTGCAAGCTTCATAACTCCCTCATTCCACGATGCATTTGCAGTCTTTCTTTTGTATTTATTAACCATCTGCAAAAATAAAAGAACTAATAAGGTCAATGAAATTATACAAGGCAAATCGGGTATGGGCAAAACGGGCACCCGCTTTACCCCTACCCTTTTTGCCCACAAGCATGTATTTTTTTCAATCTACTCATATCCTAAAAACCCAAATAATAAACGCCAACCTATTACACAAATAAAACGTCTATTTATTGCAAAATAATAACACAAAACTAGTAAGACCATATTATAAACCATTTTCGAGTATGCAAAAGTAATGTAACTCAATTTTTTTTAGTGGAAATAGCAAAAAACTTCTTTCTTATCTTACCGTGAACTCGTGTCCGCCAGAGAAGCGCGACGACTCCCTGAGATTGGCGAGCGGCAGGCGCCGCGCACTGCACGCACACATTCTTATTAGCAATAACGGTGCGCAATTTAAAAAGCATACCCGTTTTAGGCGGGCTACCCGTTTTAGGCTTACCTCCCCTATTCTATTTGTTACCTTAGCTGTTAACTTTATTGTGAATGATGTGGTCACCTATACTAAATACCTGGGGGCCTAAAAAGGCCACTTTGGCAGAATCATAAAAGGATAACAGAATGGACAGTTAACTGTTAAGTTAATCGTATCAAATCCCATTGGTGAAGCATTTTTCAGTTATTTTTTTTGTCTGTGCTAAAATACCAATCAATCCAATCCAAATCCAATCCCAATCTCTTTTATTGTACCTACGTAGTGCAGCGAAAAAAAAGAAAAACACGGACTGTCTTCGCCATTTTATAATTCCTTTTATGATTCTCCAAAGTGGCCTTTTTAGGCCCCCAGATCTTGGCCATTATTTATGTGTCATGTATATTATCTTTTGCTTATCCTAAATAAATAAACATTGTTCTTTGGTGGCGCAGTGGTAATGGCCTTCGATCACATTATGTTAATAATTTCATCGCCACTGCTCTCAAAACGGTGAAGGAAACTATCTTGAGGAAACCGGCATAATATTCTAGAAACAAAAATTCGAAGACGTGACATCTACCAACCCGCACTGGGCCCGCGTAGTAGATTACAGCCCACTCTTTCTCGAAGAGAGTAGGCCTGTGTCCCAGCAGTGGGAACATTACAGGCTGATTATAATCACACTAATATTATAAAGGCGAAAGTTTGAGAGTGTGTGTGTGTTTATATGTTTGTTACTTCTTCACGCTCAAACGGCTGGTCCAATTTTGATAAAATTTTGTATGGAGCTAGCTGACACCCTGGATTAACATTTAGGCTACTTTTTATCCCGATATTCCCACGGGATCGACACTTATGCGGGTGAAACCGCGGCGCGCAGCTAGTAATAAATAATAATCATTTTATTATCAGGCAACTAAAATTCATAAAATACACAAAATAATCTTAAAAAATAATAAACTAATCATCATCATCATCATTTCAGCCGAAAGACGTCCACTGCTGGACATAGGCCTCCCCCAAAAGGGGGGGGGGGTTGCCATAATCGCCACGCTTGGCAGGCGGGTTGGCGATCGCAGTATGGTATGGTGGTGGAATGCATAGAGAACGCTGCTGCCCATTCTGCGGTACGCCCCTTAGTCGCCTTTTACGACACCCACGGGAAGTATGGGGTGGTGCTATTCTTTAAGTCCGGCACCACACAGACAAATAAACTAATACTTATTAAAATCCTTAAAACTATGACTGTACACGTTATATTGTCGGCGTCGTGTATCGATGCGTAGTGTCGCGTAACCAAACGTCGATATACGACACCTTTCGGCCAAAAGTCCTATTTCAGACAGGTCTGTAGATGTTGGGTTGTTGTTGTTGTGGATGTTGGGGGATTATGCTTATACTATGAGTTATTCCGGTCTGATCCCCTGAACCCCCCCTCCACCCCCACCTCCTTGATCCCATGCTAGTTCTTCTTACCCACTATAAACTTTCTCATTCCGCAAAAAACAAAAAAAAATCTTTAAACAATTTGAAAGCCAGCATCTATTTCGACAGCAAAGTATTTGTATTCTTTGGTTGGAGATCCTAAATAAATATCGAAATATTGTTCTTTTCTCTGCAGGTGTGGTTCCAGAACCGTCGTGCGAAATGGAAGAAACGCAAGAAGAGTACCAACGTGTTCCGTTCTCCGGGCGCCCTGCTGCCGTCACACGGCCTGCCGCCCTTCGGCGCGGGTGACGTCTGCGGCCCCGGCGTGTTTGCCGACAGACCCTGGTCAATGCCAGCTGGTGAGTAGATTGGGAAAAATAAAGAAACTCTAGTGTGGTGACCTCAGCCTGTTTATTATCTATTTTGTTAATTACCTAGTACTTGTTGCCAGGCCAGGATTTGAAAAGAAATTGTAGCTTTTAGGATAAATCCGCCATGGCAGCCCGCGTTATTCAAATTGTCTTAAGGATGTTGCAGTTTACAGGACAGTGTAAGGTTGTATGTTGATCAAAATATGATTTGCGACTGTAACAAATATGTATTTATAGAATTTTATACATTAAAGTCACTAATACAACTCCCTAAAGCCTCCTCTACACGTAGACAGATTCATCAGCAGATGGCCATCTGCGAATGCCTCCGCCGACGTGTAGACGGGGAAATTTGCTAGTCTGTGGTAGGTATTTAGCCTCTGCCGACGTCAAATACTGCTGCTTAAGGCGGACTGCTTAAGGCTTATATGAAATTGGGCGGACGCGGCACGCACGAGGCGTTCGCGTCGATCGCACGCTCGAGCAACGCGCGCGCCCTGCGCTATCCCAATGTGATATCAGCCAAAGTTCAAATTATTGTTTTTACTGACTGTTTGATGAAGTCATGACATTCAAGGTCAATTCTAAATCTGAGTATTTTATATATACACCTGTGAATTTCAAAAAACGTAAGAAAATTTAAAATGTTTATGTTATCTTAGGGCATCAGTTCAGTTTCAAATGTTCCATGTGAAATCTTTTTCGTAAAATAGGATGACATGTACCCAATGTTTTCTTTTTAATCAATTTCTTCTTAAACACCACCACAACAGCACTTTCGTCGCTCTTCGTGCACTTAGGTCTGACCTCGACTGAAGTGAGGATTTTTCTTGCCAGATCCGATCTAATCCAGTCCAAACCCCGGCGACGTTGTCCGAAAAAATGGCCACTGATAATGCCTTCTTAATGTGACAACATGATTAGATGCAAAACTTTCATAATTGCAGGTCTAGGCCAGCTATCGCAAGGTGGCGTGTCTATGGGCGGCTTCAGCGCGGGAGGGCTGCCACAGCTCGCCGCTGACCTCAACCCCTCGCTGCCTATTAGCTCCGTCGCTTCAGGACAGCCTTACCAGGGACATTACCCGCTCAACTCACTCGGTAAGTAAAACCAAGACTCGGAAAGACTGATTAGACTGAATTAAAATAGTTGTTCACCCGTTAAGGGTTAAAAAAGTCAATTATTATATTCCATGAAAAGCCGCGTTTATGGCATTATTTTGAGCGCGTTGTGAGTTATAAACAAATATGCCGTTTGCAGTATATATCACGGTTACGTGAGTTTGAATTCATACTCTCCGACGTAATTCGGTATAACATGTAAAAAAAACTGCCTGACAACGCATAGACACCACTGTGTCTAGAAGCATACAATTTTGCCCACAAGTTTCTAGAGCCTAGGTATAACGAAGGCGCACAGAGTGGGGACTCTGTTGGCCCACCAAGTGACCCCAGGGAACACGGTGGCACAGTGGTCACGTGCTGCCGTGCATAGCAGGGCTCAGGAGAGGCCCCTTTACAGTCTCCCCAGGGATGTGCCTTATAGACGTTGCACGTGGGGGTTCCGGAACTGGTCTTTCAAGAGGACCTGGGACCACCCCTATGTGCTGATGCTGATCACCGGGGTGGTTTTAGTGAGATATAAATCTCACACTCCCCGACCTCCCTCCCCGGAGGTCGGGTGCCTTTTGAAGGTTCCTCCGAAAAAAAAAGGAATAACGAAGGTGAGCAACAACGAAGGATATTGAAAATTCATCTCCTAAAGGGGTTACATAGGGTACGGAAGTTCGTCATTTTTGCTGTTGGGAAATCTCATCGGACATGCGGATTGGGCTGAAGAAGGCTTCAAAATTAATTAATTTAAAACTGATCCAAAGATACCTGACAATATTGACTACTGACTAATAAAATTAATAGTAGGTGTTTCTTGTAGGGGTATAGGATTACCCAGTAAACTGGTTGTGGAGGGCAGATATATATAGGCATTCACTCCATGTAAAATATTGGAAGTCAGCTGCATCCAGTTAGACTGGAAGCCGACCCCAACATAGTTGGGAAAAGGCTAGGCAGATGATGAGTTGTTTCTTGCAGCTGGTAAAGTTGGTGATAAATATTGAACAGAAGTATGTATGGTTTGCAGGAGACACGATGATGTCCTACTGCAACAACATAAGTCAGCAGCAGCAGGGCGCGCTGGAGGGCTCGCCCACGCCACCGCACATGGGACACTGCGGCAACAACAACGCCTCGCCTACCGCCTCCGGTGAGTCTTGTCTAAGTACTATTATTCTGTGGTATTGTAGAGGTTTTTGGCTTGCGTGGATTTCTATGCAACCGCCATGATTATTTTATAAGTTGATGTCATGTATATTAAGATAAATACTAAAGTAGCATGATCTGGCAGTTTGAGTAATTTATGCGGCCTACCCAGATGTCCTTTCTTTGGTATTGTTCGTCGAATCGTTGAGCTCCTCAAGTTCTGAGTTGACAGGTCCGCTCAATCTGTGTGGTTCTTTCCTCAAAAGACCATTTCAGACACAAATCTACATAGTCTTCACATGATTTGACCATGATTTTGTCTGGACTTTAAGAGTTTGTTTCGGGCTTTCTTCTCAGAATAGTCAGATAGGAAACGCCGATCTCTAAAAACTTATTTTTCCCATTATAAACCATACTAATATACATATAATCATTCTGATTTTTTGTCAGATTATTCTACAAGCAACATACTAAAGCACTAGTGTTTTAATTTTTTAGTCCAAACAGTAGATCTTTTGTAAATTGATAATTGCTTCATATCATCATCAACATATCATATGTTAAACTAAATTACCAGCGATGTGTCATCGCGCTTCTCTTTCTTTTCTATGCAGTCAGACAGTGACCGCGCTTTAGGTCATGTAGTCCCCTAAAGCTAATATCGATTTGATGAATGTCGCGCAGGTAACGGCGGCGAGCCGGCGGAGGAGGAGGTGTGGCGCGGGCACAGCATCGCGGCGCTGCGGCGGCGCGCCAGCGAGCTGTCCGCCGCCATCCCGCCCTATCTGCAGCTCAACTACGACGCGCACAGCCCCGTCTACTGACCGCGTTACCCCGTCTTCTGACCGCGTTACCCCGTCTTTTGACCGCGTTACCCCGTATCCTGTTCGCGTTACCCCGTCTTCTGACCGCGCAGCTCCTTCTAATACCGTATTCTCTATGACACAATAAGCGAAACCGCGCGAAGTGAACTCGAAATTGGCGTGATTAAGGAAATTACGTGGTTTCGAAGTAAGGAATGGTCATGATGAATTAGAGCCCTGATCGCACAGCCCCATCTTCTGACTGCACAGTCCCTTCTGACCGGGAATCTGACCGCGAACCTGCAGAATCTTTGTTGCCTTAAGGGCACGGAGTTGACTCCTTTTTTCTGTGAAGCATTGTTTTGTTAGTGTGTCGCATCTCAAAAAAGTCTATAGCTCAAATCTACGTCATTATAAAGGCTCTCGCAGACAGACACGGCGCGACTCTAGTAGAAAAATTTCCATGAAATTTTCATAGAAATTGTTCACGTCGCACCGTCGCCTAGCAACGTTGCGTCGCGCCTGTCTGCCTTAATTGTTTTATAGCCTATATTATAGCGAACTTATCTTTTGATGTCTAGACCTTTTCAGTCTGGTTGGTAGGTACAGATGCCAGCACATCAAGCTGCTACAATCTGTCAAATTTCATTAATAGATTTCCAACTTTATCGCTGAAGCATAAGGTTCAAAGTTGATTGGGAAAATTTGACAGTTTCGGGTAGCTTGACGTGCTGGCATCTGTACAAGCGCTATAGTGTCGCTCATGTGTCACCCTGTGAAGTCTACTGACCGCGCAGCACCTCTGTTAGGAATTGTGCATTTTTGTAGGTTCAGTTCCAGCAGTGCGATTCTGTAACCATCTCATCGTGAAAACTTAGGTGTAGTGAGCTGTCAAGAGTGTCGATTCCTAGCAAGAACAAACTCTCATCACCTAAGTTTTCACGAGTTATTCCGGGAGATTTTTACAGAGTCTACCGGCTGTTGTCTTTTTGTTAAACACTTAAAATACAAAGTATACGAAGAGTAAATATTGTCATAATATATACGATTTCTTTTTTCGGTTTTAAAGGGCTGTTATTCTAAGATACGGAACAGGTGCTGTATTATGACGGCTTACTACCATCATGATTCCAGTGTAAGAGAGAGACGGAGATATACATGACCTATAGCACCATCCCTTTATCGCACTGGAACCATGGTGGTATTAATATTTCGTAATAAAGCCCCATAAGAATGAAAATTTTGGTAGGTCATGGCGCGTCAGGTACACTGAAAGAAATAAGCAGTAAATAAAAATGAAAAAACATTAATCTGAACTGCTTTAAACAATTCCTTAGGAGCCTAACGTTCAAAACAGTATTTTTTACTGATCCGAAAACAGTTAAAGCTTGAGGCAAAATGTTGCCGTCATGACAGTCAACTTTAACGTTTTATGTAGCTAAAAGGACCCAAAATTTACTATTTTATTCATTTGGTGATATCGTTCAAACCATTGACTCACATTACAGAAATGGTGATTTTCCTTTTTTTTTTCTTTTTTTCAGTAAATAGTATGTTCAATCATTAAAAGATACTGTTTTGTCTTTTACTGTTTTACATTTCTTCTTACTGTTTATAGTCTTAATGAAATCGCTTTAATTTGCTGTAGTAAGAAATTACTTTTTTCAGTGTATTTACTAAAGAAAATTACGATAAAGACGCACACTATTCCCGATCTTGATGTACACAAAGGTTATAAACTTCAGGTAGATACGTATTTACATTTTCTACAACGCTAGGGCGACGTTGTTTGCGATTTTTGAGAGACATTATTTCCCACTTACGATAAAATTGTGAGCTGTATTCGAGAAAATACATGTATACGCATTCGTACAATAATAAATTATAGTTTAATATTAAGCTATTTATTGTTTAAGTAACGAGTATAAAGTATTAAATAGTGTTAAATAGCAGGTAATTTTAATGTATTTACGCAATTTGACGTAATCGAGGTTATAGTTTAGGTACGGATTCTCAACATTCCAAATTCAAATGTAGAATAGACTACCGTCATAGAGTATTATAGAGAATATTTTTGTTTATTCGGGCTTCGTCGTAAATCGTTTATAGATCTTGTGACAGAATTGGCGCTTTTATAATCTCGAACGTGACGATACATCGTGGACGTCAACATCCATAAAATGGTTGGAAATAAAGAAAAGAACATAATGGCGCGACAATAGTCAGCCTTCATATAAAGGTGACAAATATATTGAAAAGAATGTGGTTTTTCTATTTCGTGTAATGTGGAATAGGGATTTAACATTTAGTTATATATTTTTTGACTCTTTGGTCTAGTATCATGTAAGAGGAATACACGATTCATTGAATGTTTCTCGACACAAAAAAAAAAAAACAAAGTTATATCTATTTTTTACTTTTTTCGACATAACGGCGAAACGCTTAAAAGTTATTCAATGGAATTTACTTTAAAACATAGACGATTATCGTATCAAAGTTTACTCAAAGTAGTTTTAAATTTAATTCATTTATTTTGTTAAAAAACGAGTAAATTCGTTTCGGCACATACGTCGTTTTATTCCGAGCGCACGCATATTATAACTATCTTGCTTCTTAGCGCCTTAAAATCTACAATCCCCTTTAACCTTTTGACCTCAACAGTCATGTATAGATGACAAACCAAAATATGCCCAGCACGCCACGGTTCGACTACATGACAGACTTTGACGCCGAGGGCATGTTTTTGATTTGGATTGTGGCGGTCAAAGGGTTAAAAGCGTTTCATATATTTCCATACATTTTATTTTCCTATATTGCCGTGATGCCGTGGACTCACACGAAAATATCGTCACGATAGAAATTATAAAAACGCCTAATGTAATCAGTATTACCTGCATTTCGAAATAGAAACTTAAGATTGAGACAGCCCGAAATCTAATAGTTGATTTTACACATACCTAGTGCAGCCAAAATACATTATTTTATGCAATAGGGAATGTGATAGTAATTTTAAATGTGTCCCAATTGTGAAGTTCTTTACGAAGAGGCAAATAAAACCCGATTGAACAGTGTTTTCCCCAAAAAGTTTTATTCTAGACTACTGATAAATAGTTATACGACAAAAGAGGGTAATTTAGAACAGTGTGTAACATTATACGAACAATTCTGAGCACATATGCTATTCGGCGTATCTCAGAGTTAAAGAAAAATAATCCAGACCTTATGCTGTATACGTTGTTTCGATCCAAAGTATGTTTTATGTGTGTAAATGTATAGCTAGGTATATTCAATATAGATAAACAAAATTGGAGACTCACGGCCACTGTATTTTTGACATTTCTTTATTAGTTCAAAGTGGTTGATAGTTCCTATTGCGTTTTCTGCGGGGTAACTGCGTAACACACTATCAATAGCAATGGGTTTCATTTTGACAGTTCAACGACATTCATTGCGTTGTTGACCAGACACATTTTTAACAGACTTCTAAAAAGGAGGAGGTTCGTTTCCCTTTTTTTTTTGTTATGTATGTTCGGGCATAATTCCATCGTAAATAGAAGGATTTGCAAAATATTTATTGTTTTTGTTCGAAAGAGCTTTATTCCGGAATGGTCCCATTTAAATTTCGTAAATGAGTGTCGGAGACAGACAACGGAACTCTTCAATAAATGCCAGCAAATCAACCACGATCGCTGCTATAGCATAATTATGTATGCATTGTTTACGCAATCACACAACCTAAAAAATAAAAAACGAAAATACAGAACCAACGACACCGACTTCCGAAATTAAAGTTATTTTTCACTTTGTGGTGTTTTTTTGGATGTCGGTTGTTTTTTTGTTTTTTGTAAAAAAGTTTTTATTCGAACATATGAAGCAATGGCTTAGCAATATTCTGCAAAATGATGACACTGAGATAGATAGTCTGTTACGCAATTAGGGCGCCGGGCTCCGAAGAGGCAGATAATTTTGTTATTTCATGTAAGTACGTATTTTTGTTTTAATTATTATGTTTAATCCGAGATGTTATTTCCGTCCGTTGTTTTGTGTGTAAGTCCCTAATAATGATTTTGTTTACATTAACATTATTCGGAGCCATCCTTTCTTTTAAGAATCTCTTAGTTTTAAGTATAATATCTGTATAATAGTTATTTTTATTTACAGACGCCAAAGGGAACCTAACAAATTTTCGATTAACTAACAATTATGCAGTTTGCTTCAAAAAGTCCTGATTTTTTTTAAACGAATGGTGTCACTACACCTTTTCATAGTTATGTACCGTTTATGAATGAGTTTTTTCTATAAGTAAAGGACTGAGTGCTTAATAAAGTTTAGAACAAATAATATTTTAACTGAATACAATAACTCGCTCGCTCCGTGTATGTATAGCCTATATTCTAGAATTACAGTACTAGTTTATAAGTATTATTATACATACATACAATAAAATAGACAATGTTCACTTAAGTGTTTTATTTATAACATACGATGCTCTACAGGGTCAAATAAAATTTGATAGCGAAACCCCCTGCCGACGTGATGGGTAGGTACCGATAATAAAGGGTTATTGTAAAACATTAACAACCTCTTAAGAGGTCATTGTATTCATCATTATGAACAGCTTTTACTATGGGACCAAACCTGAAATCGCAAAAAAAAATCACCTGTTCCCTACATTTATTTTCGTATAACTCGTCAAAATGTAGGGAGAGATGATTTTTTTTTGCTATTTCAGGTTTGCAAACCAAAACCAGAAGAGGCAAGAAGCAATGTCATGTAGTAATTACCTACAAGTACATAAAGAAAAAATCCGAAAACCTAAATTTGTAGTGACATTACAAAAAAAAATATTTTAAAACTATTTACTTACATACCTAAAAAATTGTACGGAGCCCTCGGTGCGCGAGTCCGACTCGCACTTGACCGGTTTTTTTTTAACTGTTAATTCAAGTGACTACAATAACTGCGAACGGTGACCGTACAAAAAAAAATAGTCTAATTAATTTTTTTTTTGTTTTATCGTGTTTAAATCGATACCCATCTGTCTGCGGAGTTTCTCTAGCTAATTCAATATGACCCTGTATTTCATCACAACCTGTCAAAATTTAATGACTGCAAAATGTTCCTAAATGTGGGTGGTCCTATAGGCGCACCTCTGTGCCTAAAGTCTCCTACAAACAGGCGCGACACGCGATATAATCGCGCGCGACACAAAGGCACCGCAAGTCGCGCAACGAGCGGTGCCGTTGTGTCGCGCGCGATTATGATTATATCGCGTGCCGCGCCTGTTTGTAGGAGGAATAGAGACGTGTTGTTGTTATAAATTGTATATTGTTTCTCAATCTTCCTTGAATGATTACATAGAAGAGGTTAACTTGACAACAACCAAGTTTTTCGTATTAACGCTTGAGACCAGTCGAATGTGCAGCACCATTTGTGCGATGGGATGCCACCCATCGCAAAAATTGCCCTGGATTGGGGGTGGAAATATGACAGGACACTAGTCACTGTGAAGATGGACGGTGGACCACGGTGGAAGTCATCATCATCATCATCATTTCCAAATTTCATGTTCTAGGACCAGCGGGTTAGGCTGTGCGTTGATATAATAATAATAATCTCTTTATTTCAGAATACAATTCCATAATTACAACTCAAATTACAATAGGTACCAAGATGTTAGTAACATAAAAACATAAAATTCGGAGGGTGTGTTCTTTGTGAAGAGTAAGAAGGTATCCTATCCACTAACAAAGGGTCTTTCGAATTTCCACCCCTAAGAGGGCGAATGGGGGAGGGTGAAATTTCACGCGGACGAAGTCGCGGGCAGAAGCTAGTACTGGATAATTATATTACAACGTTATCAAACTAAAAAAGTTCTATCAAGCCAATCAAAAGGAACGTTAGATGGCGCTGCCCGAGCCGTTGCCGCCAATTTATTGACAAAACAAGAGCAACTTGTAAGAGTTGCTATTGTTTTCCCAACAACCAAACCAAACTTAGCAGTAGGTAAATGTTATTTCTACAACATAATGTCCATAAAATCAGAGAAATCATTGCTCGACGAGTGTTCAGAGATAATTGAGAAAAGCTATTCAGTGAGGAGTGCGTCGGATGAAAGTTTGTCATGGTGCGTATTTGTTTGATTATTAACACTAGGTATATCTGCATAGTCAGCCTGTTCCCACTGCTGGGACACAGGCCTCATCTCTTCGAGAGGGAGTGGGCCGTAATCCACCACGCGGGGCCAATGCAGGTTGGTAGATGTCACATATCTTTGAATTTTTGGTTCTAGGACATGCCGGTTCCCTCACTATGTTTTCCTTCACCGTTTTGAGAGCAGTAGTGATGAAATTATTTACACAAAGTATAGTAAAGCGCCTGCTTGGGTTCGAACCCACGACCAATAACTCTTAAGACGGGGTCGTTACCACTGGACCACCAGTCCACCACTGCTATTAACACTATAAGTAGTTCCATTTTTACGGTTCCGTACCCAAAGGGGACAAAAAAATGGGAATTCCGTAAAAATGGGACCCTATTACGAAGACTCCCCTGTCCGTCTGTCACCAGGCTGTATCTAGTGAACCGTGATACCTAGACAGTTGAAATTTTTACAGATAGGTTGATTGATAGGTTGGTTTTTTATTTCTGTTGCCGCTATAACAACAAATACTAAAAACAGAATAAAATAAATATTTAAGGGGGGCTCCCATACAACAAACGTGTTTTTTTTCGGCGTTTTTGCTTTGTGGTACGGAACTCTTCGTGTGCGAGTCCGAGTCGCACATGACAGTTTTTATCAAAAACCAAGACGCTCCTATTACTTATCAAAAAATTCATTAATCTGCCAACAGTGATGATGAAGATGAATCCCTAGCTCGTGTACTGATGAATAAGTTGACTCCGGCAATGCTTAGCAAACTGAGGCGATGTTTTAAGAAGAACAAGGAGAGGAGTAAAGTTTACGATATTGACAGGTGGGTTTCACTTAGCGCAAAACTTTATGACGCCATCGACACTAATAAAAGCATCGTGCTCTAAAAAGTACGAAACAAGAAAATATTACCGTGTGAAATTGTTCTATATAGACGCCAGCACATCAAATTACCCGAAACTGTAAAATTTTCCCAATCAACTTTGAACCTTATGCTTGAACATCGGAATAAAAAGTAGCCTATATGTTAATCCAGGGTGTCAGCTGCTTCCATACAAAATTTTATCAAAATTGGTCCAGCCGTTTGAGCGTGAAGAAGTAACAAACATATAAACACACACACACACCCTCACTGACGCACTCACAAACTTTCGCCTTTATAATATTAGTGTGATTAAATAAACAACGTACACGATACATACCTATTTTCATGTATTTCATGTGACGTCACATAGCCTATAACTATTTTAGTTGACGATCCAGACGCTTCCAACGATAGGTACCTCATTTCTTGCTTCTCAAATTATAGCAGTTTGGAAGTTATGAGGAGCATACATAAATACGTACCAACATACCGGTTAAAACCATAACCCACTTTTTTGCTTGTCCGTGGTCAGGCAAAAAGGACGATTGATCAAAGAACTTGAATGTATGTTAAAGGCGCGTGGAGGAGGTGATGCGTGCAGCGGCTGCTGAGGAAGGCATCGAGTTCGTTGAAACTGCAGCACCGCCTCAAGACACACTGTGGCTCGACGAGATCGGATTTGTTACTTCACTGGACAACATATTTGGTAAATTGTAGGAGTTTTTAGTGCTTTTAATGAATATAATAAAATCTTAGAAATCAATTGTACCCAACTTCTGATTGTCGTATAGAAATAAAACTTGGTATGTATATGTCGTTCGGCTGACAAAACTATAATCTGGTGTCTTGGAGCTGATCTGATGATGGAGCCAGGAGGTGGATAGTGGAACTCTTTAGTGGCTACTCGAGTTTGGGCTCATATGATTTGTACTTGTTTATGAGTGCAATAGATTTGATAAGCGTGTTTTTTAGTTTTTTTTAAACTACATATTTTATCCAAATGACCTGTTGAGCTCTTACATCGTGAATGTGAACACTTAATATAATTATCCATACTAATATTATAAATTCGAAAGTAACTCTGTCTGTCTGTCTGTCTATATGTTACCTTTTCGCGCCTAAACTACTGAACGGATTTCGATAAAATTTGGCAGAGAGATTGATTGCATCCCGGGGAAGGACATAGGATAGTTTTTGCCCCGATATTCCCATGGAATCGACACTTATGCGGGTGAAACCGAGGAGCGCTGCTAGTAATTAATATCCCATAACCATAACCTAAACCTTACAAAAATAAAATCATTTATCATTTATCAATGAAACACGCGTAGGTAGTCGTAATTCAAAGACTAAACATTTTGTTGTTATAAATTCATAGTAACATTAATCATAATTGCCAGTTAGTGCATAAACAATGGCAGTAGTATTTATAAAAGTATTATTTTGGTATTAAGTCTAACAATGTGGGTAATTTTTTTCTCAGTTAATTTCAATCATAGTCTGACAGTTTGAGTAATTTATGCGGCCTACCCAAATGTCCTTTCTTTGGTATTATTTGTTTGTCGAATCGTTCAGCTCCTTAAGTTCTGAGTTCAGCTGCACGATTACTGACAAATGCGTGCACTGACTGGACAGATCCGCTCAATCGGTTTTTTCCTCAAAAGACCATGTTAGTCTTCACAAGATTTGACAAAGACTTTAAAAGAGACTGTGACTTCTGAGTTTGTTTCGGTCTTCTCAGAGTAGTCAGACAGGAAACGCCAACCTTATCTAGTTTTAGAAATATGATTGGCATGTAAAAGTGTTTGTATAACTATAGTGGAGATGTAGTCTGTGTGGTGCCAGACTTAAAGAATAACACCACCCTTACTTCCCGAGGGTGTCGTAAAAGGCGACTAAGGGTCGTACCGGAGAATGGGCAGCAGCGTTCTCTATGCATTCCACCATCATACCATACTGCGATCGCCAACCCGCCTGCCAAGCGTGACGATTATGGCAAACCCCCCCCCAAAATTAGGGGAGGCCTATGTCCAGCAGTGGACGTATATCGGCTGAAACGACGAGTCGCAATAAGGAAACAGCCAGTTCTTCTAAATAATGAAGTATATTCTCACCAATATCAATCGTATACAGGAGCACGTTGTCGACTTGTCGCGGCCCGACCCTAGAGGAAAGTGAACGAGACATTCAGAAGAATATGGCTACCGAGAGCGCACGCTAGTGATGTCCATATTATTATATAATTAATTTTATTCAGTAACTAGCTTCCGCCCGCGACTCCGTCCGCGCGGATGTCGGTCTTCGCGTGGATGGTTTATTTCTCCATTTTGAGTAACTCTGACAATGACATCTTATAAATATCTATTGGACCCAAATACAGCTAAGCCTATAATTAAGGAGATCCCCTATTGAGCTACTGCTGTTGAGCTCGCGTTCTGTAGTAAGTATTTTTTCCATAGTAATTCCGACCTTGATAAGTAGCATGTAGCAGTAAATTACTGACAGTGACGAAAAGTTTGCAATAATAAAAAAGTGATCGTGACAATGCGACAGAAAGTTAATTGAAAGCTTCAGCATACACAACATTGTTAGTGAGCTCGTCCGGAATATGAACATGAAGATTTCTTGGACTGCTCACACGGGAAAGAGCTACGTAAAGTTGCCCGTGTGAAAAACAACTCGCGGTAAGATCTACGCCAGCAACTCCTAGGGTCTGACCTTGAGCCATATTTATTGTCATGGCGTAACACAAAGCTACAGGAAACTGTATTCTCTTAAATTGAAATGGAAAATTATCCACTGCGGGTAATGCAACGTGTGTTCGCGGTTCTACAGAACAACGTCTATGAATAAAACTGAAAAATAAGATTTTTTTTTCTACGTATTTTTCCAGGATAAAAAGTATCCCATTTTATGCCCAGGACAATAAGGTATAATTATACCAAGTTTAATCGAAATCGAACCGTTTGTTTTCACGTGATGCCTGCATATACAGACAGACAGACAGACAGACAGACAGACAGACAGACAAAATTTTTTTTAATCACATATTCGGGTTTGGTATCGATCCAGCAACACCCCCCGCTATTTATTTTTTCAATATTTTCAATGTACAGAATTGACCCTTCTACAGATTTATTATATGTATAGATATTTAGTGTTGGGATTCCAACAATAACAAAACTACTTCCAGAAATAAAATCATTTACAATATGCAACTGCAGGTCACCATAAGTATACGACTCATGCACATAAGCTCTTCCAATTACTGGATAGCTTCAGCACTGGCAGGGTATGGTGGAGACAGCTTATAAACAGGCTGGTGGCCGTCGGAGCCAAGAAGACCAGCACCAGAGCAGAAGTGTGGACACCTCTTTGCGAACAAGACGTCAAAAGATTGGAACACTGCAAGGTATGGTACTATGATAAAGTGCGTTACAAACTAAGAGTCTAGAGAATATCACTAAAATACAACCTGCACCCTAAATGCGAAGGTTTACACACTCATCATCTGCCTAGCCTTGTCCCAACTATATTGGGGTCGGCTTCCAGACTAACCGGATGCAGCATACCAGTATTTTACATGGAGCGACTGCCTATCTGACCTCCACAACCCAGTTACGGGGTAATACGATACCTCTTTGTAAGACTGGTTGTCAGACTTCTGACTACCTGTAACAACTGTCAAAGATCCACGAATGACAGTCGCGACCAAGGGCTTAACGTACTTTCCGAGGCACGGAGGGGTCAGGGTATGAAAAGATGGTCACCCAACCACAGACCAACCGCGGCAAGCGTAGCTTAACCTGATCGATCGACCTGTGCGGCTGTTATTATTTAGCCACGGGCCCCTCCGGAGGATTATGAGTGTCTATTGATTCCATTAAATGTTAACAAATAAATCCAATCACGCAACAGAGGGAGACTCTGGTGAAGTTAGTCTGCGTGGAGCGTGAGCAGTCCTTCTGTTACGTGGCGGTGTCTCGCGGCGGCCGAGTTGGCGTGTACAGCGGAGATATGCGGCTACTGTATTCTTACGAGGTAATGTATGGATATCATCGGAGTGTTAGAAACTATACCACATCCTAAACTACTTGCACAATCTATACTAATGTTATAAATTTGAAAGTAAAGGTTAAAATCGCGCGAGACACAAAAGCACCACAACGAACGGTGCCATTGTGTCGCGCTCGATTATATCTGTTTGTAGGAGCCTTAACTTTGTCTGTCGGTCTGTCTGTCGGTATGTTACCTTTTCACGCCTAAACCACTAAACGGATTTCGGTTAAATTTGGCAGTGAGATAGATTGTATCCCGGGGAAGGATATAGGATAGTTTTTATCAACATACCTCGCGGGCGAAGCCGCGGGCTGAAGTTAGTCAGCCTATAATGTTCCCACTGCTGGGATACAGGTGAGAGGGAACGTAATCCACCACGCGGGCTCAGTGCGGAATTGCGGATGTCACATGTCCTAGAATTGGTTCTAGTAAAGCGCCTGTCTGGGTTCGAACCTATGACCTACAACTCGTAAGTCGCGGCCTTATCCCTACTATGTTAGGGTCGGTTTCCAGTGTAACCGAGATGAAAGATGCACTTCCGAGGCACCCATCCATAGAACAACCGCGGCAAACGTAGCTTCACCTGCTTCACTACTACGACTACAATAATTTGCTAAGAATAAGTAATTGTCAAGCTTATGTTTGGTTGTACTCCTAGAAAATTTTTCCATGTTACAGATGTTTTACCACAGATCAGGACTCCATAGCCGCGTCAAGAACCGTTGGATAACCGACGCGATTTACCTACCGGTGAGTGATTCTATTGTTTAGTCCCAGAAACGATTTAAAAAAGATGTGCTCCCCACCATCTCTAGCTGCGACAGTGCAACAGATGAGTATGTGCTTTTTCCATGAGGAACAGCCATCTATACTTATAATAAATCTGTAGAAGGGTCAATTCTGTACATTGAAAATATTGAAAAAATAAATAGCGGGGGGTGTTGCTGGATCGATACCAAACCCAAATATGTGATTAAAAAAATTTTTGTCTGTCTGTCTGTCTGTCTGTCTGTCTGTCTGTCTGTCTGTATATGCAGGCATCACGTGAAAACTAACGGTTCGATTTCGATGAAACTTGGTATAATCATACCTTATTATCCTGGGCATAAAATAGGATACTTTTTATCCTGGAAAAATACGTAGAAAAAAAAAACTCATTTTTCGGTTTTATTCATAGACGTTGTTCTGTAGAACCGCGAACACACGTTGCATTACCCGTAGTGGATAATTTTCCATTTCAATTTAAGAGAATACAGTTTCCTGTAGCTTTGTGTTACGCCATGACAATAAATAAGGCTCAAGGTCAGACCCTAGGAGTTGCTGGCGTAGATCTTACCGCGAGTTGTTTTTCACACGGGCAACTTTACGTAGCTCTTTCCCGTGTGAGCAGTCCAAGAAATCTTCATGTTCATATTCCGGACGAGCTCACTAACAATGTTGTGTATGCTGAAGCTCTCAATTAACTTTCTGTCGCATTGTCACGATCACTTTTTTATTATTGCAAACTTTTCGTCATTGTCAGTAATTTACTGCTACATGCTACTTATCAAGGTCGGAATTACTATGAAAAAATACTTACTATAGAACGCGAGCTCAACAGCAGTAGCTCAATAGAGGGATCTCCTTAATTATTATAGGCTTAGCCGTATTTGGGTCCAATAGATATTTATAAGATGTCATTGTCAGAGTTACTCAAAATGGAGAAATAAACCATCCACGCGAAGACCGACATCCGCGCGGACGGAGTCGCGGGCGGAAGCTAGTCTGAAATAAAGATGGAAAGTACAAGCAATCCAGAATCACCAGCATCAAAACTGTTCTGTCGTGTGGTCAGTGTTCCATAACCGGCTGAGTTGAGCTAGCAACAAAAACTCAGTGGGCGTGTAACAACGGCGACAAGCGATTACTCGCTGGTATGCGCATACTACCAGTAACCGCACTGCGTCACCACACTCGCTGTAAGACGTACCTACATCCATACGCATATATGTATATTCGTCTCTCGTATTATTGAGTTTTACATCAGGAATTTCTAAGTAACAGGCCGGAGTTTGGAAGTTGGCGGTGTGATATTCCCGAGCCTTGGGAAGCACGTTAAGCCGTTGGTCCTGCACCTGCCTCTCTGCACGTGTCGGATTGCGGTCCCATCGGACTATGAGAGTGAGGGAAGAGGGAGTGCACTTATGTCTGCGCACACACTTGTGCACTATAATATCTCCCCCGCCGAAGGCTAAGTCTCCGTTGAGATTGGCCGCCGTGGTCGAAATACGGTCTGGAGGACTTTATTTTTGTACGTCTCTCAGCGAGTGTTCTGCCGGTCAAGCGACCGTCGCTGAGCGAATACTTTATTTGATAGCTCTTGTCGCTGCAACGAACGAGTACTCGCCAGCGGTGTAAATAGACAATGATCAACTATTAATATACCTATGTATCTCTTTTACTTACACAAGACCTACAATCTTTTCTACGTTCCTTAAGAGTAAACTAGTCGCGACTCACTGGTGGGCATGGCCAAAAAGCACGCTGTTTCACCTGGCTTCGTGTCCGACAGAGATGGAAACATTGATAAGCAGTTCGACGCTAGTCTACACGCACAACGTCTAGTTCTCACGCACAGAACTGAAAAGTGCGTAAAAAAATTCGAAGGGTACAATGGAAAATCGAGTTTTATGAATAACCCAGTGCATAAATCAATAACAAATAAAATTTATTAAACTCTTCGATAACTGAGCTTTGTCGGTACCGACTTTGTTTTGAAGATTTTACTGGTCTTTTATTACTTATTTACACCCAAAGTTACGTTAAAAATAACAAGAAAAACGAATCTTTGTTGGCTCATAATTTTTTAATGGCTTTTTATTTTACTATTCTGTTTCCGTACAGGCAAAATTATTAATAAGTCAAAACGATATCATGTTTTGCACAATGTCAAACAGTGGAGTACTACTACTCTTCCGAAATTTGTATGGAAAAAATATCGACTAGTGGCAACTTAAGCGTGAAAATCGTTGATAGCTAGTCCCTTCCTCGTCTGCGGCAGGACAGTTGCCTAAACTAGATTAGTCTCATTACAGTGAGTAAGGAGTGATCATAATTTCGTAGACCTACAATCATGTAGAGATTCTTGAACCTTTCTTATGTCCAGGACGCGCAATTCCTGGTGATGTCCGCATCGGATCGCAGCTTGACAATGTACGACGCGACCACGCTGTCACACACGCCTCTGTACTGCGTCACCGGACTGCCTAATATACCTACTGTAAGAATCTTACCTACTTCCACACCACTCATACCAGACTACAGCAAAACCAAAGGTTTAATTTAATATGTATTATATTATATTTAATTTAATTTACCAATTTTAATATGCTATGCATATATGGAGGGGCCTGTGATTAAATAATAACAGCTAACTTTAGTTAGATAGGTACTATAGTCCGACTTTTAATTAGCTGCAGTAAAATGGCACTACTTAATAACTCATTTCGGACTGAGTTTAGAGTTAAGCATCTAATCTAATCTAACTAGCCTGTACTGTCCCACTGAAGGGCAAAGGCCTCCCTCTCCCTTTTCCACACAATTCTGTCTTTAGCTAGTGCCGGCCAGTCCTTACGGTCAGGAGTCAAGCTCGTCCCGCCATCTTCGTCTTGGCCTGCCACGATGGCGTCGTGCGTTAGTGGGACCCAATCGGTGGTTCTCTTAGCCCAATTGTCATCTGACATGCGACAAACATGTCCGGCCCAGTCCCACTTAAGTTTAGCGGCTTTTTGGGTAACGTCTGTTATCTTAGTTTTGGCGCGCAGTATTGCGTTCCTTATACGGTCAGAAATTCGAACCCCCAAGATACTGCGCTCCATGGCTCGCTGGCAAACCTCGAGTCCGGACCTCTGCTGAAGTGTCAAAGACAAAGCATGTCAAATAAATTTCGTTTGATAAACTATTCTGTACTAGAAAAACAAGATTTGGTTGATGGCCGCGAAAAAACAAAAAGACGCCAAATTAAGTAACACATAAGCTGTCATTTTACTGCAGCTAATAAAAAGTCCGACTATAGTTGATATTATGGCCTGACTATGTTACCTACCTGAATCATTTTCCACATCAAAGTAATTTTCTATTATGTTAATTTTGTTACTGGGCAGTGTTTGGCGTACTCCTCGTCTTCACACATGTGTGACACCTCAGAGCTTGCTTTCGGCACGGAGAGGGGTGACGTCACGCTCGTCCGATTCCTCCAGCCAAAGGTGCAACTGTTCCACACTAAGACGCCCGACGCCATTAATTACTACTTTTGGATGGTAAGCCACGCTCTAGATATTTGATTTCTGACCCAGTCATTGACATCATTCGAAATTAACATATACAGGGTTATTGGTAAAACATTATATTAGTAGTAGTTTGTATTACACACCTGACGAAAAAAAGTCAGCTGTTCCCTACATTTATGTTCGTATAACTCGTCAAAATGTAGGGAACAGCTGATTTTTTTTCGCGATTTCAGGTTTGGTCCCATAGTAAAAGTTGTTCATAATGGTGATTACAATGATCTCTTAAGAGGTTGTTAATGTTTTACCAATAACCCTGTATACTAATCTAAACTGATAATAAAACTGAAGAGCTTGTTTTTTTTTGTTTGAACGCGCTTATCTCTGGAACTACCTGTCGGATTTGAAAACTATTTTTTGCATTTGATAGCCCAATTCTTGGGGAAGGCTATAGGCTATTTCACATCACGTGACGACCCTTAGGAGCCGAGCAAAAGGAAAAAGAAAGCACACTAAGCGAAAACGAAGTAATAGCGTGGGCGGACGATGCGATGCGACACAGTGGGTCGGGGGCCGAAATTTCAAGCGGACAAAGTCGTGGGCAGAGCTTGTAACAAAATAAGAGCTGAAGAATGATTCCAATTAAATACAGGCTAGTATTTCAGTTAGAGCAGATATACAATCACGCATGTTCACTATTAGCCTCGGTTCCAGGAGTTGCCGTCGCCCCCTCACTCGTCTTACTGCAGCATCACTCGCTGGAGGCGGGTACACTCGCGCTCAGTAAAACGCGTGGCGTTCAGTCGCGGCGGCGTCATTCTCGTGACGTGCTCGCACGACGCAACCGCCAGCGTGCGCATCAGACACGTGCCTGGCAAGATGGATGACTACGTCTTCAAAGTTATGAGGGTAAATATCTGCAAAATACTTCATCATCTTCCTGCCTTTGTCCCATGTGGTCAGCACAACACTTACCAAATATTTATTTAAATAAAATGTTTCATCATCATCATTTCAGCCGAAAGACGTCCACTGCTGGACATAGGCCTCCCCCAAGCACCTCCACTTCGACCGGTTCTGTGCTTCTCGCATCCAACGAGTTCCTGCGGCCTTCACAAGGTCGTCGGTCCACCTTGTGGGAGGCTATCCAACACTATATCTTCCGCTACGCGGTCGCCACACCAGAACCTTTCGACCCCATCGGCCATCTGTTCTGCGAGCAATGTGCCCCGCCCATTGCCACTTAAGTTCGGCAATTCTTCGGGCTATGTCGGTTACCTTGGTTCTCCTGCGTATCTCTTCATTTCTGATTCGATCGCGCAGGAAAACTCCATGCAAAGCCCTCTCCATTGCCCTTTGGGTGACTTTCAGCCAAAATAAAATGATTATTTAAACAATTTCATAGGAGGCAATATTAAAATTGATTGCCTTGAATTCCGATAAGATGATTCTTAAAACATCCATTCCACAAAAATTATGAAATAAGGATAGAAATTTTCGAGGAATCGATATTTTCCACCCCACAAACTATAACACATTACATCACGTACTTACGTATTTATTACCCAAAGGGAGACAGAGGTGCACACACCATTTCGCCATGTAATGGGGGGCGAGCCTGTTGCCATCATCATCTGCATCATCTGCCTAGCCTTTTCCCAACTATGTTGGAGTCGGCTTCCAGTCTAACCGGATGCAGCTGAATACCAGTATTTTACATGGGGCGGCTGCCTATCTGACCTCCACAAACCAGTTACTGGGTAATACGATACTCCTTGGTAGACACAACCAGTCTTTGGTTGTCAGACTTTCAGGCTTCTGACTACCCTTGACGACTGTCAAAGATTCACGAATGAAAGCCGGGACCAACGGGTTAATGTGCTTTCCGACCGGGCACAAATCCCTTAAAATTGATGTGATGGAAAAACTCAATGATACGCGGCAAGCAAATCCAGGACCTCATGCTCAGCAGAGCGCTTGCTACCACTAGACCAACATCTTGAATGTTTTTATGAATTCAGTATAACATTTCAGGGAGTCACTTGTTTCCACATAGTGTCAGCGCTGCACCTGGTGGCGACGGGCGGGTGCGACGGCGCGGTGCGGCTGTGGCAGCCGTGCGGCCGCGCCCCCTTCGCCACGCTCGTCGCTCCCACCTCACCCGCCATAATTGATCTCGTGGTTGTAGCTGCCCATGAGCTCGTCATTGCGTTTTGCAATAATTGTGTGAGTCCAATTACATTATTACGCTTTTAAGCGCTTGGTTAAATATCAATTGCCGTGCCCCTAGCGCGCGGCTACAAATCGAAAAAATAATCATCATCATTTGTTTAACCTTTTCCCAACCATGTTGGGGTCGGCTTCCAGTCAAACCGGATGCAGCTGAATACCTAAATCTATAAAATAATACCTACAACAAATAAGGAGGAGCAATCGTTGAATAGAACGAAAAAATCATGCATGTTCTCTGTCGCAGAAATACGACACGAGCGGTAGGGGCACGGAAATATGTGTCGCATAAATACGACACAAGCGGTTAAAAAGTTAAAGTAAGTAAATAAGAAATAAGAATGGCCACTCTGCTAACATGCTAGAACTAGACAAATCTTATAAAACGTAACTTGATAATACATAGTACGGGTAATACACCCAATGATGCATACGGCTACATCACATCATCATCATCTGCCCAGCCTTTTCCCAACTATGTTGGGGTCGGCTTCCAGTCTAACCGGAAGCAGCTGAATACCAGTATTTTACATGGGGCGACTGCTTATCTGACCTCCACAACCCAATTACTGGGTAATACGATACCCCTTGGTGAGACTGGTTGTCAGACTTTCGGGTTTCTGACTACCCGTAACGACTGTCAAAGATCCACGATTTACAGCCGGGACCAACGGCTAAACGTACTTTCTGAGGCAGGGAAGGGTCTCGGTATGTAAGGATGGTCACCCATCCACAGACCAACCGCGGCAAGCGTAGCTTAACCTGATCGATCGACCTGTGCGGCTGTTATTATTTAGCCATGGACCCCTCTTACGGCAACATCATAATCAGCCTATGTTTTCAATGCTAGGCCTCTTCTCTTCGAGAGGGAGTGGGCCGTAATACACCACGCGGGCCCAGGCGTAGATGCCATGTCTTAAAATTTTTGGTTTTAGGACATGTCGATTTCCTCACGATGTTTTCCTTCACCGTTTTGAGAATAATGGTGATTTACACAAAGTAAAGCGCCTGTCTGGTTTCGAACCCGCGACCTACAACTCGTAAGTCGTGGTCGTCACCATTGAGCCACCACTGCTCCTATTAAAGCGAAGCTACCTTCCAAATGCCCCAAAACGAAAACGCTCTACGTCCTGCAGTAGAGTAAAACTGTGAAGTGAAATTTTATGTTCACGTGAAATTTTTTGATGAACAGACAGTGCACATATGGGACTTATACGAAGAGTGCCTGCTGCAGACCATCAAGATCAAGTTTCCGTTCCTGGGTGTGCTCGGCAAGAAGGTCGAGTTCGGCCCCTATTGCATACATCCCGGTGAGAAAACCATTTCTCATTTTCTTGTGTCAAGTTTTTAGTATTACGAAGACAAGGGGCTGGGTGAAGCCCGAGATACATTGATTTCCAAGGTCTCAGGTTGATCAAATTCCCCTTTGGAAGCATCGAAAATTGAGTTTTTGGGGAAAAAAAATTGGGCCCAACACCGGAGTAATTACGTAACACATTAACAGTCGGAATGGCTTTCATTTTGACAGTTCAACAACAACATTCATTGCATTCTTTAAGCTGTGGAGCAGACAAATTCGTCGAACATATGAAGCAATGGATTAACAATGTCCTTCAAAACGACTCAGAATGTGATTGATAGTGTTTCGCAATTTAGGTACTGTATTAAATGTGATCGATACAAAATCTCATTGCCTCTTATCTGTGAATTTATATAACATATTTACATATACATGACGGAGAAGGTATAGTGTGTCTCGTTATCATCAGGCATATTTTAATTATTGTGGGCGTACTATGGGTAATGTCGGTTATTGCGCAATAGAAAAACAGCTTATACACACATCAAAAGTGTCTAGGGATCAAGCATTTTTATGCGGATTTCTTGAGATTGAGATGTGGCTTTGTAATAAATTTATGATTTTATAAATTTATATGGATCCTTTTTGGTGCATTTCATAATTTGAATCAGGAACTGTGAATCAAATTCGAGTAAAAGATGAAAATCAGCTGTCAATATTTTCCCTATAAAAACATACAACGCATTGAAGACATTATTAGTGCTACTGTTTCCCTACTACTGATTAAAACCAACATTATTATGGAGCGGCGACGTCATTTAAGCAGGGAAGAAATGCTCAGAGCCGTGGAAATGATAGAAGCTGGTTCCCGGCAACGTACTGTGGCTTTAGCTCTGAATACAAGTCAGAGTGTTATCAGTCGACTTTGGACACGTTACCGAAGCACTGGTACCGTGGCTGAGCGCCATGGAGGACGGTATCGCTGCACCACACGGAGACAAGACCGATACATTCAAATCTTAACTCGAAGAGCTCCAACAATAACCGCCATGATGTTAGCCGTGAGGCTTCATCACTCTTCAGGGAACTTAATTAGCGACCAAACAGTCAGAAACCGCTTGCATGAAGTGAACCTTCATTCCCGAAGACCGCTACGGGTACCACCTATAGCAATGCACAATCGTAGGATTCGATATCAATGGGCTCTTGAATACAGAAATTGGGCAGAAGAACAATGGCGTTTCGTGTGCTTTTCTGATGAGTCTCGTTTTGGTATGAGACCGGATACAAGACGTATACGACACTGGAGAACCCCTGGACGCCAACAGCGATTAAAATCCTGCCAGGAAGTCCATCCTTATAGTGGTGGAACCATCATGGTATGGGCGGGTATTTGGATCGGCGGAAGAACTGAGTTGATTTGGATCAGAGGCAACCTCAACGCTCAAATTTATGCTGAGACGATTGTATCAGACGTCATCGTTCCTCTACAAGTGCAAATCGGTCCCTTATTTCAGTTAATGCATGATAATGCACGACCGCACACCGCAAGAGTTGTAAGACAGACTCTCGCCGCAGCTAACATCAATGTCCTGCCCTGGCCTGCTCAGTCGCCAGACTTGAACCCGATTGAGCATGCATGGGATATGCTACAGAGAAGAGCTCTGCCGAATATGGAGGGTATCCAGTCGCAAGAAGACCTTTTTTTGTTGTTGCAACGAACATGGGCGGCCATTCCACAGCGTGATTTGGATGAACTCATTTTGAGTATGCCAAACCGATGTTCTTGTGTTGTTAGTGTTCGCGGTAGAAACACGGATTATTAATTGTTTAAGTTACCCAATAAAATTTTAAAGAAAACTGTTATTTCAGTCTTTTTTTCGAACTTTTGTGTTAGTGGTTCAAATGTCAAAAATCCCTTTATTAGGAAAATGGCAAATTTCTTTATTAATGCAAAGGTGACTTGGTTTATCGTTACTGTGACAAACGAAAACACTTTATTTGATGAATCCTTAAAGAAAATTTTAATTAATATCAATCAGGAGAAAAGTTATTGCAAAAATATATGTTGATCCCTAGACACTTTTGATGTGTGTAGTTCAAATCAGATTAAATTTCACGAACAGTTTAATTACACTAGCGAATCACACACTGTAGGTAAACACTCAACGATACGGAACGCGCGACAGTTTCTGAGCACATGTTGTCCGTACGATGTCCAATGGTCAAGTTCTCCGCTTCTCCTCGAAGCTCGCTCTCCTCGACAGCCCCCCACCCCCACCCCCCACGGACTCAGGCTAGACTCTGTCCAGCGCCACCAGATGGCGCTGACGTTATATTAGTTTCTACTCACAAACAATACACCTGCCATATTATCCCTCCAGCACCCTTGGTTGGCAGGTAGAGAATGCCCAAGGCATTAAGTCCGCCTTTGTACAGACGCCAGCACATCAAGCTACCCGAAACTGTCAAATTTTCTCAATCGTTTTTGAACCTTATGCTTTAGCGATAAAGTTGAAAATCTATTAAAGAAATTTGACAGGTTTTATAGCTTTATATGCTGGCGTCTGAACCTTTGCAGTGCACAAACTTTAATCACACTAATATTATAAAGGCGAAAGTTTGAGAGCGTGTGTGTGTTTATATGTTTCTTACTTCTTCAAGCTCAAACGGCTTGACCAATTTTGATAAAATTTTGTTTGGAGGTAGCTGACACCCTGGATTAACATATGGACTACTTTTTATCCCGATATTCTCACGGGACCGACATCTACGCGGGTGAAACCGCGGGGCGTAGCTAGTAAATTAATTATAAACAAATTATCGGCAAGGATGATTTCTTATCAGGTCCAGTTCGTAGAGAGGAAGAAGAGGAAGAACCGATACTAGACGAGCCGATAGTTTTGTCCCGGCGCGGGTCCAGCGTGTATCAGGGCAGTACCGGCGGACTGATGCTGCAGCTCGACAACCAAGACGATTGGGACAAGAAAGGACTCGAAGATGAACCGTCAGTAATTATATTTGTGTATTTTAGTACACGCTCCAAGTTGTTACCTGACGGCCTCAGAACAGTAGAAGAGGGTTGGTTCTCCTGCCGGGTCAGAGGGATTGTCCGAAAGGGTTACCGCTGGCCCGGAACATAAAGGGCTAAGGAAGGAACACGGGTGGGTTTTAGTCAGTAAGAGTCTGACACTCTCTTCCGCTCCGTCCAGAACGGGAGGAGTCATTTGATGATTTCCCAACAAAAAAAAAACGAAACGAGTTAAAGCAGAAATATATCATTTACTTGGACGAAAATAAAAGAAAATAGCTTTCCGTTCAATTCGCTTACGCGTGCGGAAGTAACTCAGAAAATCTAAGTTCACCCACTAAATTATATTAATTGTAACGAGCAATACCAACCACTTTTCTTCGCGCGCCACCTGTGTTAAATGTATTTCATTCTGACTGTACATTTTTATCGTTTCATGTAGAGTTGGGACTTTTTGTTAGGCAATTTTAAATCGTGTAGAGTCGGGATCGGTGAGAGTTGGGACGAAAACCGCGCCTTTGCCTACCGCTTTGACGAAAACAAAACACTCCTTATCTCTCCCCGCCAGTTGAAACTTTTCGCCAGGCGTATATTTAATTACTTACACGTAAAATTAAATCCCACAAAAACATTTCATGTTAAATGTTGCCAAGACGAGACCATGTAGCTCGCACTGTCAAAAAGTAATCAGATCTCATGTAGAGCAAAGCTTCTAACTCTACACGCCCTAACTCTACAAGGCCTGACTTCGCAAACTCTACACCTTAGTCAAAATATCTGGTTTGGCCGTTTCGTTACTACAAGAACCATTAACAGTATGAGAGTTTTTCACCTTACGCTCATGTGAATGTATCGAAATGGCCAAGCCATATTATTTTGACTAAGGTGTAGAGTTTGCGAAGTCAGGCCTTGTAGAGTTAGGGCGTGTAGAGTTAGAAGCTTTGCTCTACATGAGATCTGATTACTTTTTGACAGTGCGAGCTACATGGTCTCGTCTTGGCAACATTTAACATGAAATGTTTTTGTGGGATTTCATTTCTTTTTGTAAGTTGCTTATGATATTTATACGAGTATTTTTGCTGTTGTTCTTTTTTTCTTTCTTTTTTTGGGGTTTATTTATAACAAGGACCCCCTATATAAATTTTCAGACCTCTAGCATCAAAATTTACGGAATTTTTTTTTTTTGGAGCGGTAAAAGTTTCAAGTTTTAATATTTTTTTGTTGTTTGTGTACTATTACTAGCTTACATACCAAATTTCGGCTTTCTAGGACTTCAGGAAGTACCTTAAGAATTTTGATGATCATCAGTCAGTGAGTCAGTGACGAAATCGGGGTATTTTAGATATCAATAAAATCTAAAGTATAAGAGCTATGCAATTGAAACTTTATAGGATTAATAAGTCAACCACTGTCGTCATATCCCGAAAATTTTGTTTATCTGGTATAATCCAAACCCAAGTTAAGAGGGTTCAAAAATACGACGAAGTGCTTCGAGAAAAGGTAGGTAGTGCCCTTGCGCTTCGCTTGGCTGGTCTTGGCGGGGGCACTCCCGTGCCCCCAGATGACAATAGTATTTGGCAATTTTGATTGCGGACCGCTCTTAGAAAGAGTTTGTTTGTCAGTGAGTACAGGCGGTACAATCGGTGCGAGCTGTTGCTGTCATGCTGTGACTTCGTGTGCACACTGCGGCTGGCGCAGCCCGCGGGCGCCGTGGTGCCGCCGCCCGCCGACACGCTGCGCGCGCGCCGCCCCTCCGCCTGGGACCTGCCCGACTACCCCACTACCAGCAGTACGTTCTTTTTAATGGGTTTCATAACTTTACGGTCAAAACGAGAAATAAATTACGAAAAATATGTTTATTGGCATGAGAAAAAAACACTGATAGATTACACTGTTACAGCGGTTTCGCACTACATCCGATCCGAATCCGAATCAAAGATCCGACTTCATTCCGAATTAGGAATGTTCTAAATTCGAACGGATAGAGTTCGGATCTAGTGCGCAACCCCTCATACAAATAGGACTATGGTCACTTCGGATCGGCATTTCTCGGATTCTGATCGGATGTAAGTAGTGCAAAACCGCTCTTAGTGTTGTTGCGAATTTGCGATTTAAAGATTCTACTTCCGATTTACTGACTGCTATTAGGCTTATTCCCCTTTTTTTATTAGTATTGGCAATAGCAACTGAGGATCAACATTCACCCACAAACAAAAATCATGCTTACGAATTCGTAGACCTCATTCATTCATTCATTCATTTCAGCCGAAAGACATCCACTGCTGGTCATAGGCCTCCCCCAAGATTCGTAGATCTATCCGAATCAAAACGGTTGCTTGGCGATCAGGGAAACCATTAACCAAGTGAACAGAGTATACAGTAGCGAATGAACTCGAAGACTAAACCGGATAACCCTGTTATTGACAGCTTCATCTACGACACCACGTCCGCGACCGACCCCGGTGCCGACCCCGCAGCTACTGTCGCCCTCCACAGCAGAGTTCCCGCTAACAGACCTCGATACACTGCTGGAGAATGCTGGTTGGTCTATGTTTTGAAAAATCTTAAATTCATTCATTCACTGACAGATAACGCACAGCTTTCAACGATCAGTCTAGAAGTATGAAATTTTGCACAAGATAATAGGAAAGTGAGCACTATGAAATGATTTTACAAAATTCATCTCTTAAAAGCGTTTAATAGGGGATAAAAGTTCGTACGAAGTAAGTAATTTTTGGTCAAAATGGGCACATGGCTTGTTTAATAAATAAATCTTTATTGGAGAAACCTTAATTAACCCGACAAATGTCCAATGAACCGTCGATGGCTCACAAGAAAAATACTCTCAAAACGACAATATAATGTTGAAATTATAAATTGTTTATGATCTAGAAAACTGTTGAACGCTTACATGCTAACGGCTTCTAGTAAGTAATAGGTTGACGGATTAAAAGTGAACTTCTGATTTTAGAGTGAATTTGTTTTGTAGGTGAAAACTAAACATGATCAAAAGTTCTTAACTTCGCAACCCTTTAATCTTAACCCAAAAGAATATTTTGCAACACTTTCTGAGTCAGACATCTAGACATTTTGCGAAGTGGACGTTCTGCGACTGACCCACTACAGTAAAGACAAACAAAAACTCGTGTAAGAAACGTAAAGAGGGGATAAAAAAAACGATACCGTCATCTGCGAAGATAGGTATAGCATATCCAGCCGATGAGATCACTGTCAAGACAAAAATGCAGCCTAAATAAAACTGAATAAAACACAGTGATCTGGGGGCATTGGAGTGCCCCCGCAAAGACGAGGCAAGCGACGCGCAAGGGAACTACCTACCTTTTCTCGAAGCACTTCGTCGTATTTTTGAACTTTCTTAACTTGGGTTTGGATTAGACCAGATAAACAAAATTTTCGGGATATGATGTCAGTGGTTGACTTATTAAACCTATAAAGTTTCTATTGCATAGCTCTTATACTTTAGATGTTATTGATATCTAAAATACCCCGATTTCGTTCGTCACTGATTCACTGACGCACTGATGATCATCCATATTCTTAAGGTTCTTCCTGAAGTCCTAGAAAGCTGAAATTTGGTATGTAAGCTAGTAATAGTACACAAACAACAAAAAAATCTTAAAACTTCAAACTTTTACCCCCCTACTCCTTAAATTAGGGGGTGAAAGTTTGTATGAGACTTCCGTAAATTTTGATGCTAGAGGTCTGAAAATTTATGTACGGGGTCCTTGTTGTAAATAATAAGATACGTATTTCAGGATTTTTAGTAAATCATCCCCTACCCTTTAAACTAAGGAATGATTTGCTTCGGTTTTCCCATACAAACTCAAAATTCCCATACAAACTTAATTTCATGCTTGAGATCTGAAAATTATACAAGTACATTCTTACAAATTAAAACATAATTAAAAAAAAAACATCCTTCAAACCCTTGCATTACGGGATAAAAGTGTATAATATGGTTTCAGAATGTTCTTCACTACATTATTAGCAATATTACAAAAATAAATGAAATCCCACAAAAACATTTCATGTTAAATGTTACCAAGACGAGACCATGTAGCTCGCACTGTCAAAAAGTAATCAGATCTCATGTAGAGCCAAGCTTCTAACTCTACACGCCCTAACTCTACAAGGCCTAACTTCGCAAACTCTACACCTTAGTCAAAATATGTGGCTTGGCCATTTCGCTACATTCACATGAGCGTAAGGTGAAAAACTCTCATACTGTTTACAATGGTTCTTGTAGTAACGAAACGGCCAAGCGACATATTTTGACTAAGGTGTAGAGTCTACACCTTAGTCAAAATATATGTGGCTTGGCCGTTTCGTTACTACAAAAACGAACGAAAAGAGTTTTTCACCTTACGCCATTGTATTTTATTGAGTCGGCAAACTCGTTCAATTGTATGCCCCTGTAATCCTATTAATCGCATGTCTTTTCCAACGCAGGACTACAAGGTATTTTGGAGAAGGACTTCGTGCTGATGCAAGGACTGAAGAACGACTTAAACAGAAAGCTAGCCGAAATGGAAGCAAACAAACACGTGGTAAGCCAATATTGACTATTCTATTCTATTTTTCTCTATGGCAATGGTGCCGATGTCGACAATTCTGCCAATGTCAAATGTGATCTGAGAAAACGTGGGGGAGACAAAATAATAAAAATTAAAGCTAAAATTCTACATCCAATACTATTTCTATAGTAAATAATTGTGTTTAATGTGAAACTTGTTGACGAGTATTAGTAGGTACACTGAAACAAACAAATAAAAAATATTGTAAGTTATATTATCAAATACTATACATAAATGAACACACAAAAATCCGCTAGTATTAAATAAGTCCATGATCATAATTTGATGTCATTGACGCGGATAAAAAACATCAAAGCTTCAAGGAGCTTTGGGGAAGAATATGTTAGTAGGGATGGAAAGTTAGTTGGGACAGGGATCTTTAATTTAGGGAGATGGCTATACAAGTCATGGGCTGGGTTATTCTTGGAGCAGTTAAAAAAGATGTGCTCCAAAGTACCTTCATCCAACCCACATTCGCAGAGAGATGTGTCTCTGACCCGTATTTTGTGAAGAAATACCGGGGAACAACAGTGACCTATGCGGAGACGGCAAATAACAGATATTACTTTCTTGGCTATTTTTTTATAGGGGTAAAACCAAGGCTTGGGTGTAATATTAGGTTGTATTGCGTGATAAAAGGCACCTTTCCGTTTACTCGAGTTTTGCCACTGCACCTGCCATGAGGATAGCAAACTCTTTTTTGGAAGGTTCAGCAGACCGTAGCCCTGACATTGAAAATGCTTAAGGTCAACATCTTGTGACGTAACAGCATCCTTAGCAAGAGCATCCACATATTCGTTTCCTCTTATGCCACAATGACTTGGAATCCAAACCAAGTGAACGGTTTTGTGATTCTTGGCACAAGAGAAAAGAGACTTTTTGATTTGTAGTATAATTGGACTGTGCAGTCTACTCTTGAAAGGATTCTGCTCCAAAGCTTGCAAGCAACTAAGAGAGTCTGTAAAGATGACACCAAAACTTATGCTATGGGCTTCTATGAATAAACACGCTTCCAATATGGCCACGCACTCACCCGTAAACACCGATGATTGAACAGGGCATTTAAATTTCAAAATGATTTTGGAGTTTTGGTAGTATACCGCAGCACCAGTGCAACTTGCATCTGATAATTTAGAGGCGTCCGTGAAAAATCTCTCGAAATTGCACCATCGCTCACCAACCGCCGCATTGAAAATAGAGTCCGCCGAAGGCGACCTTTTCGAAATGCCAATATTGTAGAAAATATCTGGTTTAAAACTTAAAACTTCATAATCAAAACTGAAAATAGGGAGTTTCGGATGCTGAATAATGGGGGAATCTAAATTTTGATAACAACGGAAGGAATCCTTTTCACCGCCACGCCATATCGGTATTCCTATGCCCTGTACGCCAAGCCCGAAAATCTTAATTTCAAGGTGTATCAATAAAATACATAAAAGTAATGATTTAATAGGTTTATTTTGTATTTTTCTGCGACCTGTTTTTTGTCGAGAATAGCCGTCGTTGGCGCACAGGGCACGCTTGCTCATGTCGGCTATAGCCGACATTGGCGTTCAAAAGGTTAAAATAAGAGGAACTTCTTTATGGTTCCAATAATTGGAACTTCGACATGCGGCATCCAGGTCATCCACTTTTTGAACTACAGGGTAGGAAGATTTGGAAATGACTCTAGCCCAAAATCTCGACGCTAGATACTGCCTTCTCAAGGCCAGCGGTGGTTCTGCGCACTCTACCTGCAATGCATTAATTGGTGAGGACTTCATACAACCCGATATGATCCGTAGACACTTAGCCTGGATTCTGTCCAACCTTGCTAAAGCACCTTTGTTGCAGGGAATTAAAAGAAAAGATCCGTAGTCCAGAACACTCCGAATTAAGGCATTGTATACCAATTTCATGGAGTAAGGATGTGCACCCCACCAGACACCGGCAAGCACCTTTAATATGGGAATAGTTCTCTCGCATCTGTTAACTAAATAATTTAAATGATGTAACCCACTCAATTTCGAATCTAAAACAACGCCTAAAAATTTTACTTTTGACGAAACCGGTATACAATGCCCCTGGATGCCCACTGAAATTTGAGGTATGAGCCTCTTGCGAGAAAACACAACTACGGCACTTTTTGGGGCAGACAAACTCAGACCGTGGGAATATAGCCATTGGTTTAGAGAGTCCAGGGATACGCAGAGAGATGATGCAGCGTCACCAATAGAGTTATTGGTGACATATAGAGCCAAGTCGTCAGCATACTGAAGAATTTGACAGTTGTTATTAAGGCATGAACCGATGTCAGCTGTATATATGTTGTACAGTAAAGGACTAAGAACTGAGCCTTGTGGTAGACCCTTCCATGACATCCTGACGTCAAATTCTTCACCCGGCACTCTCAAAACCAAAGACCTAGACATGAGTAAGCTACATATGCACTGTACCATTCTATCCGGTATACTCAGCTGTTGCAATTTTTGCCTGAGAATGGGAAGAAGGACATTATCATACGCAGAGGAAATGTCTAAAAAGGCAGCGACTACGGATTCATTTCTCGAAAACGCTGAGCGTATATCTGACACCAAAACCCCTACACTATCCATGGTACTGAGTCCTTTTCTAAAACCGAATTGAGATCTAGGAAGTACGTCTCTGGATTCTACTAAATATTCTAGTCGATTCTTCACTAGGTGTTCTAATATTTTAGCAAGAACTGATGATAAAGCGATTGGTCTGAAGCTGTTTGGGTCATCAGTGTGTTTGCCAGGTTTCAAAATAGGTATTATGATTTGAGTTTTCCACTGATCGGGAACCCAGCCATTAGAGTAACAAAAATTTAAAATGTCTAAAAAGTAGTTTTTTGCTCTATGACCTGCGTGTGACATAAAGGAATAGACAATACCGTCTATACCGGGGGCAGAGTCATGAACGTGTTTTAAAACTGAGTTAAGCTCCTGCATAGAAAATGGTGCATCTAAAGGATCCTGTGAGGGAATGAAAGACGGCTGATTATGTTCTGTTTCCAATGGTACATACGGAGGAGCCAGTTTATCAAAGAACAGCTCAGCGGTCTCTCGAGGGATGGGAGCAGAAATTGAAGGGGAACATCCAGATCTAAAACGGTTGATCTTCTTCCATACAACTGATAAAGGAGTGGATGGGGACAGAGAACCACAAAAGTCAGCCCAACCAGCGCGTTTCTTCCTTCGAAGCAACCTTCTAGATTTAGCAAGATTCCTGTTGAATGCAACTAAGTTAACACTGTTCATCGCCTCATTGTATATCATTTCAGCATCATCCCTTTCCCTTATGGCCGACGTGCATTCCTGATCCCACCATGGTGGAGGAGGGATCTGTCCACGTGCTGAGTTTTTGACAGGAAAGCACGAGTCTGCACTAGCTGTTATGGCCGTAATGAGGTTATTATAACAGTTTGACACATGGAGGGGACTAAGGGAATCAAAATCACCAGAAACTAAATTTGGAAGAGAGTCAATTTTGTCCTCCAATAATGAGGAATACTTTGCCCAATCAGGATTAGATAAATTATACCTCAAGAGTGGAGGGCTCGATTTTTCTAAATAGGTTTTATCAGCCAGAGATATTATAATTGGATAGTGGTCACTGCCATGTGACAAACTGGTACACTCCCAATGACACGCCGCTGCAATATCCAATGTGCAAAATGTGAGGTCAACACAACTCTTATTCTGTCCAGGAAGGGACCTACGGGTTGGGCAACCGTTGTTTAGGATACACAGGTTAAGGTCATCCAAGATTTCAACTAAACCTTCCCCAAAAGAGTCGCAACGTTCAGAACCCCACCTAAAGTGATGGCAATTGAAGTCCCCCATAACAAGTATAAGGCCGTCTATGTTTTCCAAGGTATGCTTTATGATTGGAAGGAAGCTTTGATGAGGGTGAGCAATGTAGACAGATAGGAGAGTTATACCCTCCACCCTACCAGCCACGATGCTAATATCATCACCTAAAGAAGGCAAAGATACAGCCGCAAGTGGAACACGATTGTTCACGCAGAGAGCCGACCCGCCATAGCCATCAGATCGGTCACATCTGAGAAGATTAAAAGAAGGAACACGGAAACTAAGACTCGGAACTAGCCAAGTCTCAGCGAGGGAACAAGCTAAGGGTTTGTATTTGTTCAATAGGAATGTGAGCTCATGCTTCTTATGAAACACGCTCCTCACATTCCACTGAAGGAACACGAACCGAGGCATTATTATGGGATAAAAGTGAGTTAATAAGTGAAGTGGCAACGTTGGACGGTAATTGAGTTTTATTGGAAGAAGACATTAATGTTAATAAGAGTTTACTAAGAAGTTCAATTATTGAAGACAAGTTTTCAGGAGATTCTACTAATTGACTGTTGAGAGCACAGCCATTAGGCTGAGAAGATTGAGGGGTGCTAGTGAGCTGCTGATGAGCTGTTTTATCATAGGAGGGAGAAAGGGGAGCATGGGTCTTTGGCTTAAGAAACACAGTTTTGCGGTATGACTGAGTCTGTGATTTAGCAATGTCGGCATAGCTACGGGTAGAAATAGGAACAGTTTTACTAGCCTCAGAATATGAGATCACTTTCTCAGCCATCATTGTTTTAATAGTTTTCTGCCTGTTGTACTCCGGACAGGCCCTGCTATTTGCAAAGTGACATCCAGTGCACAACACGCAGAAAGCTTCGCTCTCAGCAATGCTGCAACCATCACCAGGGTGATCATTGCCACACTTGCTGCAACGGGGTTTGGAACGACAAAGAGATTCTACATGACCGAATCGGCAACACTTGCGGCATTGGATGGTGGGGTAGACATACTGTTCTACAGCAAGAGAAGTATAAAAACAGAAAATTCGTTTTGGTAAAACTTGGCCATCAAACGTGATGACACAAGTTTCTGTGGGCCTGTATTCTGTTAAACCGTCTTTGTGAACTTTTCTGTTTAAACGCCTAACTTTTATTATTGGACCACAGCCTACTGGGACTTTTAAATATGATAGTGCTTCCTCTTCTGAGAAGTCAGTAGGAATACCACTTACAACACCCATACGGGTTATATTAAAGGAAGGAATGACAGCCTCATACAAATTAGTTGCTAGGATGTTGTTAGATAAAAAAGCGTTTGCATCCTGAGGGGATGCAAATTCAACTGAAACCCGGTTTCTACCAACTCGCTTGACTGCAACAATATTCGAAATTTTATGGTTTGCCAAGAAGCGCCCAAATGTAACTGGGTGCAAGGTAGTACCAGAATTAGCTTGAGATTCCTGACGGGAAACATGGACGATGAAAGGGCCTTTATCTGTTACTAGATACCTAAGACGGCCTACATGGGTTCGTGGTTGTTTGGTAGGACGATTTGGTATATCCTCTTCATTACCGGGGCGTTTTCGAATGTTAGTCTGGGATGGGAGTATTTGTGACTCCAGGTTACAGACCACATCTGCAAACTGGCTTAATGGGTTGGGAGTGGGACTGAGGTTAGATATAGAAAAGCCGGATGGGGGGGTAGTGGGTATATCATCAGGAGGATCTGGGGGTTTATTTTTATCCATATTCATCTTGAATACGGATAATCGTGGCCAATATCTTTAAAACGGAAACAGTAAACAAACCTGACAGCAGACAACTACAGGACAAAACACAAACAATCACAATAACAAGTCACAATAAGCACAATATCACAGAAAAACAGCAAAAATTCGAACACACGTGTTACCCAAAAGCACACTGTGGCAAGTTTTTTCGCCAATATTGACATTTTATCGATTTAAATTGATTGACTATTCCTTTACCGCCATCTACCGGCCATTTAAAACACTAAACTAGTCGTCTTTAGTGGTCGGTAGATGGCGGTAGTTACTAAGAATAGTAGGTATGATGTAAACTATAACTTGTTAACAGCGCCATCTAAGGATGCATAGCGACACTGATATGATGTAAGGACATTACAAATTCAGGTCCGCTTTCACCACGAAAACACGCTAATCGTTCATCGATTGTTCTGCTTCTATCAATCTTTTGAAGATGACAATTTAGTCAATAATCTATTTAAATAAAAGAAAGTCGTGTTAGTTACATTATTTATAACTCAAGAACAGCTGAACCGATTTGGCTGAAAATTGGTGGGGAGGTAGCTTAAAACCTGGAGACAGACATAGCATACTTTTTTTTTTACTTTTCGGAGTAGGGTAGGAGTAGGTAGTGTAGGAGTAGGTTAGGAGTAGGGTAGGAGTAGTGTAGGAGTAGGTTAGGATTAGGGTAGAAGTAGGGTAGGAGTAGGGTAGGAGTAGGGTAGGAGTATGGTAGGAGTAGGTTAGGAGTAGGGAAGTAGGATAGAGTAGGGTAGGAGTTGGGTTGGAGTAGGGTAGGACGTCCCTGGGGTGGTCACGGCGTGCTATGTGTTCTGGTGCGCCAGTGAGGGACAGCCACGGCTGGTTCACGGATGTGTGCTAACGCGTGCACGTGTTCCCGCCGTAAGCGGCAGAGGAGGATACCGTGGAGTTTTAGTGGGTTAGAGTCCCACATAACTGCACTATCTCCTCGTGGTAGTGCAGAATGCATGAGCATTTCTCCACAATAAAAAAAAATAAGGGTAGGGTAGGACACCATGCGAACGAAGTAGCGCCGGGCAGCTAGAAGTAATTTATATGACAAAACAACGTTTGCCGGGTCAGCTAGTAGTTCATAAGTCTATAACTTTCATTCTTATGATCATTAGTGAGAACATTCTTCATGACATGGTTATTAACCATCACCACGACAGGCAGAATGTTGTTTGCGGAACGCCGACGCAGAAAGAGACTTTGGAATTTTTCAGACAAGGTTTTCTGACATCATACCAGCGACGCAGTTAACAATAAATACAAAGAAATAATACTTACTTACCTTCAACGATTTATTGTTTTGAAGGTTCTATACTAAAATATGTTATTGGTACTAACATCTATGGATTTTCCGAATTAATAGGTATGATTATTAGTACCTAACTATAAAGTCCAGGTTTTCTTACAAAGGTATTCCTTTACTCACGTAATGTTCAAAATAAACTCATTAAGTTTGAATAGAAACAGTCACATTGGTACTTCCGCGGATTTGAAGCCGCAGCCTCAGGACCAGAGTCGAGGTCTTAACCACTGGGCCATCACTACATTCTTGACCAGCATCCTAATAGCGTAACACACTATAAACGGGAATCTGAATCATTTTAGAAGCAAATTGCTAATCCATTGCTTCATAAGTTCGAAAAATTTGTCTGCTCAACACACAAATAACGCAATGAATGTTGTCGAACTGTCAAAATTCAACCGATTCCGCTTGATAATGTTTTATGTTAAGGCGAAAAGAATTATAATCATTAAAGTCATCAACACAACTCTCTAAGACCAAGTATTTCCCAAGAATGACTATTTCATGAAATATTGACATTTGGGGATTATACTAACTTAACAAGTTGTATTATTGATTGTAATGATTATTTAATATAATTCTGTAAATACATATTTGTTACGATCGCGAATCATGTTTTAATCAACGTAGAACTTATACTGACCAGCAAATTCCAAAAAACGTAAGAAAATTTGAATTTCGCGGGCTACCTTAGGGCTTCCCCCTTAAACTTTTGTGTGTTTCCAGATGTCAAACGCCGTGTCTGCAGGTGCGCCGTACTTAGCGCTGAAGACATACGACCCCATTCGAGTGGAGCCCGTCGACGAGATGATGGATGAATACAAACGAGTCATGAGGTTGGTTGTAGTTCCGGGTCAGCGGGATTGTCCGAAAGGGTTACCGCTGGCCCGGAACATAAAGGGCTAAGGAAGGAACAGTCAGAAGGGTTTTAGTCAGTAAGAGTCTGACACTCCCTCCGCTCCGCCCAGAGCGGGAGGGGTCATTTGATGAATTCCCACCCAAAAAAAAAAAAAGGTTGGATGTAGTTCTGTTCTTATTCAAAATCATCAAAGTTATTTCTTCAAACTAGCCTAAGAATCAGCGCTTTTCGAACGTCTAAATTAGATAAGACAGTCCCCCAAAACGCCCGCCCTTAACCACTTCCTTAGTGCTTTAGCTGGAAAGAAGAAGTGGCACAAGAAACTCCCCAGCAACAGAATTGTCTGTTGAGGTAGAAGAACTCGGGGCATAAAAAGGCCACTTTGGAGAATCATAAAAGGATAACATTATGAATTATAATATGGCGAAGACAGTGCGTGTTTTTCTTTTTTTCGCTGCACTACGTAGGTATAATCAAAGAGATTGGGATTGGATTTGGATCGGATTGATTGGTATTTTAGCACAGACAAAAAAAAACTGAAAAATGCTTGACTAATGGGATTTGATACGATTAACTTAACGGTTAACTGTCCATTATGTTATCCTTTTAAGATTCTGCCAAAGTGGCCTTTTTAGGTCTGTTCTCATTCAAAATCATCAAAGTTATTTCTTCAAACTAGCCTAAGAATCAGCAGTTTTCGAACGTCTAAATTAGATAAGACCAGTCCCCCAAATCGCCCGCCCTTAACCACTTCCTACTGCTTTAGCTGGAGAGAAGAAGTGGCGCGACAAACTCCCCGGCAGCACCCCCCGGGGGCCTTTAAAGGCCACTTTGGCAGAATCATAAAAGGATAACATTAGGAACCTAATGGACAGTTAACTGTTAAGTTAATCGTATCAAATCCCATTGGTGAAGGTTTTTTCAGTTATTTTTTTTTTGTCTGAGCTAAAATACCAATCAATCCAATCCAAATCCAATCCCAATCTCTTTGATTATACCTAGGTACGTAGTGCAGCGAAAAAAAGAAAAACACAGACGGTTTCGCCAAATTATGATTCATAATGTTATGCTATCCTTTATCTAAGGTAACCGATATAGCCCGAAGAATTGCCAAACTTAAGTGGCAGTGGGCAGGGCACATTGCTCGCAGAACAGATGGCCGATGGGGCCGAAAAGTTTTGGAGTGGCGACCGCGTACCGGAAGACGTAGCGTTGGAAGCCCTCCCACAAGGTGGACCGACGACCTTGTGAAGGCCGCAGGAACCCGTTGGATGCGAGAAGCACAGAACCGGTCGAAGTGGAGGTGCTTGGGGGAAGCCTGTGTCCAACAGTGGACATCTTTCGGCTGAAATGATGATGATGATGAATGTTGTCATATTATTATGGCTGATGATGATGATGGATTTTAGGCCCCTGCTGTCTGAGATAGAAGAACTTGATTCGAACCACTACACGTCATGACCGACGCCTGAAACTTTGAATGATTTATTTACAGATTATTCCCGGGATCGAGCGTCGCTGGCACACCCACTGGCAGCGAGAAATCGACGCCGAGGCATAGCAAGAGTCACAAATTATGAAATAGTATAACACTGACATTTATTTTCTCTTTTCCAACAAATTGTAATTGTATCAGTAAGCGATAGATTCAGGAAAATCAAAGAATAAAGGAGGGATATTCAAGATTTCCGGATAGGCGCATTAGGCTCAATTTACACCGCCGGGGAAAGGAATGGAAGCGAACTTTTTTGTACAAAGCATTATGAACTTTATGTCAATAGTGTAACGCACAAATTAGATACACCCAAACGCACAGGTCGCGCATCTTCTGGAGAATTATCGCACATTCTCGGGAATTCCCGCAGTAACAAGCTCGTCGTACGTTAGACAATTGACATATAGTTCATTTTGCTGTCCGAAAACTCGCTTCCATTCCATTCCGCGGCGGTGTAAATTGAGCCTTTTAGCAGTAAGAAGTCAGAGTACGTACTTGGAGCCCCCAAGTACGTACTCTGTCTTCTTCGCGCAATGGATGAAGTAACCAGTAGTCGTTGCGATGTTTATCATAAGCATTAATCACCCTATAATGGCTCACACGGGCCTCCTCTATGTGAGAGGGAGTGGGAATCCGCCACGCAGGCCCAGTGCACGTTGGTGGATGTCACATGTCTTCGAATTTTTTGGTTCTAGGACATGCCGGTTTCTTCACGATGTTTTTCTTCACTGTTTTGAGAGCAGTGGTGATGAAATTATACAGGGTTATTGGAAAAACATTAACAACCTCTAAAGAGGTCATTGTACTCATCATTATGAACAACTTTTACTATGGGACCAAACCAGAAATCGCGATAAAAAACAGCTGTTCCCTACATTTATGTTCGTACCTATAACTCGTCAAAATGTTCCCTACATTTTGACGAGTTATAGGTACGAATAGCTGTTTTTTTTTTTGCGCGATTTCAGGTTTGGTCCTATAGTAAAAGTTGGTCATAATGATGAGTACAATGACCTCTTAAGAGGTTGTTAATGTTTTACCAATAACCCTGTATAGGCAAAGTAAAGTGCCTGTCTGGGATCGAACTCACGACCTACAACTCGTAAGTCGGGGCAGATACCACTGCTCTTTCTTGTTTTGTTTGTCATACTACCCGCATTTCAGATACCTGAATCTAATGATATCTATGAAGCACAGACGTGGGAATGCTATTATATGAATAACGCCAGCACATCAAGCTACCCGAAATTGTCAAATTTTCCCAATCAACTTTGAGCCTTAAGCTTAAGCGATAAAGTTGAAAATCATTGAAGAAATTTGACAGATTGTAGTAGCTTGATGTGCTGGCATCTGTACAAAAACACTTCTTAGACAGCGGACTAATTGCGTAACACATTATCAGTAGCAATGGCTTTCATTTTGACAGTTCAACAACATTCATTGCGTTATTTAGGTACGTTGTTGAGCAGACCAATTTTTCGAATGTATGAAGCAATGGATTAGCAATATCCTTCAAAATGATTCTGATTGTGATTGATAGTGTGTTACGCAATTAGGGTGCGGGTAGTTATGTAAATAAAATTAAAATAAAATAAGTTTTTAAGAACAAGCTTTTATTTAAATAAAAACGTGACCTAAAAAGAAAGAATAACGAGGACTAAAAAGAAAAAATAATTTTAAGTGACATTTCAAAATATACTTACATAAATTTTAAAAGCTTGAGGCACTGTTATTGTGTAGTTGAGAAAAAAAATTAGTTGAGAAAAAATATGTATTCCGCCATCTTGGAGCGGCGGCCATATTGAAATTATTACAATATTGAGCATTGTATATTGTATTGTTACCAGAACTAAAGGTGTATGCAAAATTTCAGCTCAATCGGATACCAACAAATGGTCGAAAAATGGTTTGCAAATTTTGACGGACAACTTACATACATACATACGAACATTGCAAGCTAAATAAAAGCTTGTAATAAATAATTTTTACTCAAAATGCGTTGCTGGTGAGTCACCAGCAATTTTGTTTGAAAATCCATTATTGTCGAGTTATGTTTCAAAAATAGTTAGGTGCAAAAAGGTTTTATTCAGAATTAGGCTGCATAGGTACAGTACATTCATCATTGGCAAATAAAAAAAAAAAAAACAAAAGCGCGGGGAATATCTACCCGCCACCAAGGGGACCCAAGTCCCAATCCATAAGCGGAAGGATCCTCTGGCTTTGGCTCCAGGGAAAATCAAACACATCTTAAGAACCCACTCTGGGTTCCATATCCTTCAGCGCAGTGAGAGCCATATGGCAATTGGTAACAAGCCTCGTGATTCCAGATCTCGTGAGTGATATACACGAGAAGATAACCAGGGATCTGCAGTGCGATTTTGTAACCATCTCACCGTGAAAACTTAGGTAAAGTGAGCTGTCATTAGTGTCAATTCCTAGCAAAAACTCACATCACCTAAGTTTTCACGGTGAAATTTTTACAGAATCCACTGGCTGGTTACGTCGCTGACGCAGCGGATGTCTTCTCCTATTGCACATATACCCGCCATCAAGGGGACGTACGATCCCAACTCAGAAGTGGAACGATGCAGAAATATTTCGAGGATACAGGCCTCTACAGGGCAAGTCAGTCTCATCTTAAAACTCCACTCTGGGTTACAAATCCTTCAGCGCTGTGAGTAAGAGGTCTGGGAAAGCTGGGATTCTCTTGTTTAGAAGCAAAACCATTTTATAAATCATCATCATATCAGCCAAAAGACGTCCACTGCTGCCGTCCCCCAAGCACCTCCACTTCGACCGGTTCTGCGCTTCTCGCATCCAACGGGTTCCTGCGGCCTTCACAAGGTCGTCGGACCACCTTATGGGAGGCCTTCCAATTTTATAAATATTAAATAATAAATGAAAGTACAAATGTGTAGAGCCTGTATCATAAAAATAATTATTGTTTTATTTTATTCTTGAATCGTAGTTCACGTAACTTTGAAGCTGAAAGCTGTGTGCAATATTATATTTTACCTGTTTAAGATAACCTACAATTTTAGCACTTTATTATAGTACTTTTCGACAAACTACACAATTGAGGTTATTATTTCAAATTGGCAACACCTTTGTTTACATTTTTGATCTCGAATTCCATTTCCGAGTTTCTACAGCTGATTAAATTGCTGATTAAATGAAGATGTTTTCCCCGAATTTTGTACATTTAATGCCATCATAAAGTTTTGAGATAACAGGTGCCAAAGTTCATGTATGTAAGTAGGTAGGTACGTAGATGACTTTCGAAAATGGTTAGTAAGACAAAGTCTGGGAAATTTTCAAAAATACATAAAAACTGGGTTTTCTCGAATCCCATGAATTTTCGCCTATGCTTTACGGGGTGTTTAATAGTGGCAAATGGGTCACACTATCACTTCCTGAAAGGAATACCTACCTACGTCAAATTACAAGTCACTCTATAATATTATCGGTTCTGTCTTAATTAACTGATGTAGGTATGTAGGCTTAATTGGCTTTGACCGTTTTATGTTAGATAAATAAATCATAAAATGTCAATGTCATTATATATTTTTGACAGTGTTTAACCTAGTTAGATATTGGACTAATCAGATACAATACAACATTCAATTTAGTTAAGCCCTCGAACTTGATCGCGGGTGCTTGGCAAACAGCACCGCCTCATTAACAATTTTGTATCTCATTATCTATCTTATCGCGTATTCACGCTATCATTAAATTTGACGTAATCTTAAGCATTTTAATTAGGGAACAGTGACGTGGTTACCTACATTTCGTCGGTAACGCCTCGACGTACGAACATACCTATTCCGCGGCGCGAATCTGAAATATATCGACCACGAGGACTCAACATAATAGAGAATAGGAATAATTCCCGCGTAAAATGTTCGTGACTACAAAATTTGGAAAGGTGAACAGCGAGTTGACGAAGAGACTGTTCGAAGCAAGCGCAGTGACATTATTTCTGAAGAAGCAGTTCTCGCAGAAAGACGTGAATGTGGATGAATTCTTCAAGTTCTACAGTGAGAACAGTCGCCACGACGACAGATACAAGCCGCTGGCTGAGCGCGACTATGACAGGTTCCTGAGTACGCGGGCACTGAGGAGAGAACCAGCACTGACCAGACAAATCAGTGAGTATGACACCTTTTTTTTGTTTTCGGGGGGAAACCTTCAAAAGGCACCCGACCTCCGGGGATGGGAGACTGTGGGATTTTCACCTCACTAAAACCACCCCGGTGATCACCATCAGCACATAGGGGTGGTCCCTCTTAAAAGGCCAATTCCGGAACCCCCCCCGTGCAACGCCTGTAAGGCACATCCCTGGGGAGACTGTAAAGGGGCCTCCCCTGAGCCTCGCTATGCACGGCAGCACGTGACCACTGTGCCATCGTCTTAGTGAGTATGACACCTAGACTTAAATGATTTTATTTCTGTAAGTAGGTTTGTACAAACACTTTTACACGTCAATCATATTTTTAAAAACTAGATCAGGTCGCCGTTTCCTATCCAACTACTCTGAGGAGGCCGAAACAAACTCGGAAGTCTCTTTTAAAGTCTAGAAATTATCTTGGTCAGATGCGAGGACAATGTAGATTGCTGTCTCTTAGAAAGAAACACAAAGGACCTGTTCAGTCAGACATCTGTTCGTTAAATTTTTGTAGTGTACCTCATCACGTTTTTCTCAGATTTTTTCGGTAAGTCAAAAAAAGTTACACCTTTATAATTACTTATTTCATATTTTCGTTATTATTTAGTTAGTTCTTTTATGTACTTATGAAAAATGCCGCAAAACCATCTAGATTTATTATTATTATTATTATCCATTTATTTCTGGCATCAAGGCCCATATAAAACACATACAATACAATATTAATAACTTAAAAATACTATAAATACATACACACATTATAATTACACTAACAAACTAAAGCACACGAAGTGTCTGCGTCGTGTTTCGCTGACTGGTGTCATGTAGTCGGCCACGAAACCGGCGGTACACAACACCCTTCGGCCAGAACTCTTCCTTGAGGAACTTATCGAGATGATGTGTCGGAACACATACCACGAACGACTTGAAGTTCGTGTTGTGACGCGACTCCATCTTCTCAACCCTCACAGTCCAGCTGGTCTTCACACGCACATACTCCACGATCTCCTCAACCTTCGTGGAGTGATGCAGTCTGGACACGTACAGCTGTGTCGTCGGGATTGCTGGACGCAGCAGCATGTTGGGTCCCGCCAGCGCGGTGCCGCACTGGTTCCGACAAGGAGGCTTCTTCTTCTTCTTCTTCTCCACCTTGATGAAACCATCCTTGTCGCACGTGTCCTTATCTGGATCCTGCCTTTTCAAAACTTTGTTGGGTTTCGACCGGCTCCGTTTACCCCCTTTTTGTTTTTCCGCTAGTTTTACCTGCGATTTTTGCGACTCAACAGGCTTATTAGCGGCTACTATTGCTGCGTAGGCTCGATTGGGGGTCGACGAACCTATGCCTTTCCGCAAACATCTTTGATGCGCTACATCGCTATGACAGCCTGAGCTGAACTCGCAGATCGCTATATGCACGCAAATTATAACTAGTCCTTCCAAAGGTAGGTTGATTTCACTATTATATAAGTATGTTCAGTTCACGGTTCAGTTAGTTTTTCGGTTGTATTATTTACACGCTCGCCGCACAGAAAACGCCTGGAAGAACTATTGGTCTATGAAACATATTATGAAAGGACCTCTCCCGCTTTCACTAAAACGAAAGCTCATGGACATGTGCATTCTTCCCACCCTCACCTACGGAGCGCAAACATGGTCTGCCAACGGGCTATGGAACGAAGTATACTAGGTGTCAGACTCACAGACCGCATTAAGAACTCTATACTTCGTTCCAAAACACAAATAGCAGACGCTGGCCGCACAGCTGCTGGACTAAAGTGGAACTGGGCTGGCCATATCTGTCGCATGTCGAGCAGCAATATGCAAAAGCCACCACTCAGTGGATCCCCATTGGCAGAAAACGACTGCGCGGCAGGGCATGGGCCCACAATCGCAGTAGACCGGGAAAAGTGGAAAGAGGGAATTGAGGCCTTTGCCCTGCAGTGGGACAACACAGGCTCATGAATGAATGAATTATTTACAATAATACAATTACGCCAACAAAGATAAATGCATACGTCAGCGATGTGTACCTAGATATCATGAGGTAATTACATTAACACGCCCAGTCGCTATAATCAGTCATTTGAAATGCACTTTTGATAATCCGGTTGTGCGTGTAGTGTGTTAGGGTAGGTTAAGGTAAACCTATTAATTAAACACTACTTTAGAATGAAATATAAAATGTTTATGTATATAGGTACAGTCGAGTTCTTTAATATCTGAGCATGTTCATGAATCAAAAATATATATGCAATGGTCAGTTTCATAAAACTCTAAACAGCTTGTATTGCATGTACAGTCGGCTTCACGATGTGGGTACCCCCATTAAAAGCATCTTCATTCGAACCAGCGATGGCCGCATTTTTCAATTTGAACCTGTATAATAATAGAGAATATTATACAGGTTCAAATTGAAAAATGCGACAAACCGAAATGGGAGATAGTACTCATCATTATGAACAACATTTAATAAGGGACCAAAGCTGCAATCGCGAAAAAAAAATCTGTCGTTCCCGACATTTTGACGAGATATGCGAACATAAATGTAGGGAACAAGGTGTAAAGTACACTCAACCTCCATAGAAAAGGGAGGATCCCCTAACGACGGGTGTTGTTTCTGGCGGGCAACTGCCCGATGGTTCCCGTGGAGCCGTTGTGTATGTGCTAGTTGTGCGGTAAACTCTGCTTGCGAGATGCAGGATTTTTGCATGACATCAGGATGACGCGTTGTTGCATATGGCGTTGTAGATACCGCTACAGTCGCATGTTTTCAATTTCACCCTATAAGTATAGTCTTTGGTAACACGACGATACCACTTGGCATGATGGGTCAACCCTTTCGGGTTTTCGACTAGTAACGACTGTCAAAGATCTACGAATGACAGCCGGGATCAACTGCTTACCGTCCTTTCCGAGGCGCGGAGGGGTCTGGGTATTTTATTGATGGTCACCCATCCACGGACCGACCTCGGCAAACGTTGCTTAACTTTGAAGATCGACGAAAAAAATTATTGATAGATGTATAATGGCTTATGCATTATATCAATGTATTTAGATACTAATAATAAAGCTGAAGAGTTTAATAATGATGTTTGAAATTGATAGCCCTATCCTTGAGGAAGGCTATAGACCAGGGGTGGCCAAGATCTATCGACTATTAGTCTAGTCGATCGTGGCAAGGCAAAACATATTTCCAACTACAAACCTGATTTTGCTAATCTAGCGAAAGATGCTCAAACGCAATGCTCACATTAATATAAATAAGTAGTTACTAGAATAATTTTCAGTTTTATATTTTCCCTCTAAATAAAATAAAAAATACTACATAATTGTGTGCTGTTTTATGTAAGATTTCAAGAAGTATGTAATTGGTAGATCGCACAGGGTGTCGTCAGTGAACAGTAGATCTTGGGTCTAACCAAGTCGGCCACCCCTGCTTTATAGACTAACGCTAAGGCCCAGGAGTCGAGTAAAAACTGGCCAAGTGCAAGTTGAACTCGCACACGAAGGGTTCCGTACCACAGGGCAAAAACGCCGAAAAAAAAACACGTTTGTTGAATGGGAGCCCCCTTGAATATATATTTTATTCTGTTTTTAGTATTTGTGGTTATAGCGGCAACAGAAATACATCATCTGTGAAAATTTCAACTGTCTAGCTATCACGGTTCATGAGATACATTCTGGTGACAGACAGACGGACAGTGGAGTCTTAGTAATAGGGTCCCGTTTTTTACCCTTTGTGTACGGAACCCTATAAAGAAAAAAGTCCAATCACGGCTTAGTCAATAAATAAGGCACGCAATTACCAACTGTCCAAATCTAAATAGCACTGATTAATAATATAAATACATCATCAGATAAGAACCATAAAACGTGTGAAAAAGGAAATCATTTATTTGTTTATAATGTAGGTATACAGATAACATGGAATTTTTTTAATAATAGTTGTCACCGATACATTTTACTTTAGTGTACAGTCGCCAGCATATCAAGCTACCCGAAACTGTCAAATCTTCTCAGTCAACTTTAAATCTTATGATTTAGCGATAAAGTTGAAAATCTATTAAAGAAATTTGACAGATTGTAGTAGCTCGATGTGCTGGCATCTGTATATACACACGAGCGACACAAGTCTACGACAGAGGCACAAAAAACTGATAGTACAGAAGTCAACTACATACAAAGTGCGCTCGAGCAACGCACACATAGACACCGCTCACGGACACGTTATCTCAGACGGGTTGGGAGCAGTGCGAGCGCGCGTGTCATCCGCTTGAGACACGCGTCTGTGAAGTGCAAAAATGGAGCAACAAAAAAATGCCTATCTAAGCTCGATTTATATAATAGTTTCCTATTTTGAATCAGTATAAATAAAGTAACTTTTTTGTAAGGTAAATTCATGCCACCAACTGTACCAACGTAAGTTGAAAACGTGATTTTTGTTTGTATAGATATTGTGTTGTTTTTAGTGTCATTTGATAGGTTTAGGCTTAAAACGGATAGGGCAAAATAAATTGTGTAAATAGGGTAATCCGTTTTGAAGTTATTAGGGATTTTCGATAGTGAAAATTGACAAATGTAAAATTTTATATGTTTTGGTTCTGTAAACTTTTTGTATTGTAATACTATGTTTATTGTTTTGTTTTAATATTTTAGAATAAGCTCAACAATAAATCAAACAACTAGAGATACGAGTGCCACTCGTCGTCGTCGTTTCAGCCGATAGACGTCCACTGCTGGACATAGGCCTCCCCCAATTTTGGGGGGGTTTGCCATAATCGCCACGCTTGGCAGGCGGGTTGGCGATCGCAGTATGGTATGATGGTGGAATAAATAGAGAACGCTGCAGCCCATTCTCCGGTAAGACCCTTAGCCCCTTCGCACATGGCGTCGTATCGTAAGAGTATCGTAGAACGCGCGTAGTACGAGAGCAATACGAGCAGGAACATGTTCATACAAGTCCGCACACGAGGCGGTGTTGCAGCGTATCGTATGAGGTGGTCATTGTCATTACGATAGTCGTAGCGTACTAATTACGCTACGCGCACGAGACGCGGAGTGTTCTACAAACGAATCGTCGCGTACACGTATAGTTTTGTAATATCTCAGTTGAAATCATGGCGTCAAGCGTACCAGATGTGTTTTGGGAATTTATTGATGACCCTTCTCTTCAGACGAAGAGGATTTCTTGTTATTTGATTTCGTTAGAAGTAGAAAGCGACGTGCTCATTGGATCCATCCATACATCGCAAATAATTACAAGAAAAGATTGTTTGTTGCTGCACGTGAACTGTCTTACGTTTTACGCCAGTACGCTACGACTATCGTAATGACAATGAACACCTCATACGATACGCTGCAACACCGCCTCGTGTGCGGACTTGTTTGAACATGTTTCCTGCTCGTATTGCTCTCGTGCTACGCGCGTTCTACGATACGCTTACGATACGACGCCATGTGCGAAGGGGCTTAGGCTTTTCGCACATGGGTCGTAGGCGTAGTTGTCTCGTGCGCGTATCGTAATTACGCTACGCGCACGAGACGCGAAGTGTTCTACAAACGAATCGTCGCGTAGACGTATCGTTTTGTAATATCTCAGTTGAAATCATGGCGTCAAGCGTACCAGATGTGTTTGGGGAATTTATTGATGACCTTATCTTCTCTTCAGACGAAGAGGATTTCTTGTTATTTGATTACGTTAGAAGTAGAAAGCGACGTGCTCATTGGATCCACCCATACATCGCAAATAATTACAAGAAAATATTGTTTGTTGCTGCACGTGAACTGTCTTACGTTTTACGCCAGTACGCTACGACTATCGTAATGACAATGAACACCTCATACGATACGCTGCAACACCGCCTCGTGTGCGGACTTGTTCGAACATGTTCCTGCTCGTATTGCTCTCGTACTACGCGCGTTCTACGATACTCTTACGATACGACGCCATGTGCGAAGGGGCTTAGGCTTTTCGCACATGGGTCGTAGGCGTAGTTGTCTCGTGCGCGTATCGTAATTACGCTACGCGCACGAGACGCGGAGTGTTCTACAAACGAATCGTCGCGTAGACGTATCGTTTTGTAATATCTTCTCCATAGGAAACGACCAATTGGAACCGTGCACCTAGCTTCTGACGTTTCATAAGTGCCCATGTAGGTTTATGTGAAATAAAACATTTTGATTTTGATTTTGAAATATCTCAGTTGAAATCATGGCGTCAAGCGTACCAGATGTGTTTGGGGAATTTATTTGATGACCTTACCTTCTCTTCAGACGAAGAGGATTTCTTGTTATTTGATTTCGTTAGAAGTAGAAAGCGACGTGCTGATTGGATCCATCCATACATCGCAAATAATTACAAGAAAATATTGTTTTTGCTGCACGTGAACTGTCTTACGTTTTACGCCAGTACGCTACGACTATCGTAATGACAATGAACACCTCATACGATACGCTGCAACACCGCCTCGTGTGCGGACTTGTTTGAACATGTTCCTGCTCGTATTGCTCTCGTACTACGCGCGTTCTACGATACTCTTACGATACGACGCCATGTGCGAAGGGGCTTAGGCTTTTCGCACATGGGTCGTAGGCGTAGTTGTCTCGTGCGCGTATCGTAATTACGCTACGCGCACGAGACGCGGAGTGTTCTACAAACGAATCGTCGCGTAGACGTATCGTTTTGTAATATCTCATTTGAAATCATGGCGAAAAGCGTACCAGATGTGTTTGGGGAATTTATTGAATTTATTTATTGATCCATCCATACATCATCATTCATCATTTGCCTAGCCTTTTTCCCAACTTTTTACCATCTCTTCAGACGAAAAGGATTTCTTGTTACTTATTTGATTTCGCTAGAAGTAGAAAGCGACGTGCTCATTGGATCCATCCATAGGTACATCGCAAATAATTACAAGAAAATATTGTTTGTTGCTGCACGTGAACTGTCCGTTTTACGCCAGTACGCTACGACTATCGTAATGACAGTGAACACCTAATACGATACGCTGCAACACCGCCTCGTGTGCGGACTTGTTTGAACATGTTCCTGCTCGTATTGCTCTCGTACTTCGCGCGTTCTACGATACGCTTACGATACGACGCCATGTGCGAAGGGGCTTAGTCGCCTTTTACGACATCCACGGGGAGTAAGGGAAATTCTTTAAGTCCGGCACCACACAGACAATGAGACGAGTGCCACTACCACAATAGTTTTTTGTGCATAAGCCAAAGTTGACAACCATAGCGCGACCGCCGAGCGTAGGTATGAAAAGTGAAGTACATACACGTGATTGACTTCTGTACTACCTATCTGTATTTTGTGCCTAAAGTACGCAGTTTCGCACGGCTAGACATCAAGCTATTCATAACCAGTATAAGCTGACTTCTGATTGTACGAAAAACTTATACAATGGGAGGTCAGCTAAAACTGGATATGTATTTCGCCAGTCATCTGTTTTGTTATGTTTTTGACATGTTTACCAAGTAAGTAGTTAGCTAATATTGTAATTATTTCTTGATGAATGAGTATGTTTGTGCCTTTACTGATAGGCCTAGTGGTGCAAACAGATTGCAGAGCTAACGATGATATTACAAAAATCTTATCTCCGATGACGTAAACTGCGCTGATAAAAATTAAGAAGGAAACTGATGAAAACTCTGCAAATGTTTTTGTCGTGAGCGCAAACAAAATAATTGTTTATTCTGCGATAGCAATCTAGATTCCAAACATGTAAACAAAAAAATATGTTTTCGGATAGATAACTTTATTCCCCACACATAAAGTTCAGTTTCCCAGTTTCCGCTACAACTTCAAACATGATTAGGCATAGTTACAATAGTTTAAAGTTGATATTTGTGTGTGGAATTAGCATTGATTGGAATGGAAACAAGGATTTGAATGGATGTTCAATGCAATGGAAGAGTTTGGAGTTTCCCTACGTGATCGAATCAGGCATGAGGAGATCCGCAGGAGAACCAAGGTAACCGAAATAGCCCGAAGAATTGCCAAACTTAAGTGGAAGTGGGTAGGGCACATTGCTCGCAGAACAGATAGCCGATGGGGCCGAAAGGTTCTGGAGTTGCGACGGCGTACCGGAAGACGTAGCGTTGGAAAGCCTCCCACGTGGTGGTCCGACGACCTTGTGAAGGCCGCAGGAACCCGTTGGATGCGAGAAGCACAGAACCAAGTAATAAAAGAAAACTCGCCGAAAGCAAAATCTCCTCTTTTTTTGAAGTCGGTTAAAAATTTTACTTCGATTTGCATGCAACTTTTGACAAAAATCAACATCTTACAACAACAATTCCTTTCCACCATCTTTTGCGCACAAAATGGGCAAGGAGATGATATCTCAGCAGGAGGTTGTTAGGTTCAGTGCTACGATAATTCGTTCGATCGTTTTCAGGGTTCCGTTCCAAAATGGTAAAAAGGGACCCTTATGGTGCGACTCAGTCAGTCTGTACGTCTGTCACAGCTGGATATCTCAAGAAGTACTAAAGCTATAAACTTGAAATTTGCAATAGTTTTAGATGACGTTGGCCCAACTATTTTGCAAATAAGAAAGAAATAATAATAATAATAGGTATTTTTATTCATAAGTTCTTATAAGTATAAATTACATCAGCGGGATTGTCCGAAAGGGTTACCGCTGGCTCGGGTTCCTTCCTTAGCCCTTTATGTTCCTTAATAGCTTAAATACAATTACATAACCTGGGGAAGGGCGGAGCATCCTAAAACAAGCATACTATTTGCTTAAATGGATTCTCCCCATTGTAACTAGAATAAGTTATTTAAGTAGAAGCAATAAACTTTTTTATTTTTATTTATTTATTTATGTTAATTTAATAAGTTGCTAAAAATAATTTGACTTCCATTACTTCACAAAAATTGTTCCTCATTATTATAACGTAAACTACAAGAGTGAAATCCTAATCAAAACTACTGTCAGACTTCCGACGTAGACGGACCTATGATCCTAAAGCAACATTTTCCTTCCAGCATCTCTTGCGTACAAGGTGGGCAAGGACATGATCTCGCTGGCGGAAGGCATGCCTAACGAGCAGGTGTTCCCGTTCAAGCGCCTGACTATGGACATGAACCACTCCAGCTTCGTCCTGGAGGGCAAGGAGCTCGCCGCTGCCCTGCAGTATGTGCCATCACAGGGGTCAGTACTTCAATTCATCTGCCTAGCCTTTTCCCAGATACGTTGGGGTCGGTTTCCAGTCTAACTTGATGCAGCTGAACATCAGTATTTTATATGGAGCGACTGCCTATCTGACCTTCACAACCCAGTTACTGGGTAACACGATGTCTTATGATAAGATCAGGGGTATGAGAGCAGGGGTGGCCCAGTCGTAACGGCCGTGACTTACGAGGTTCGAACACAGTCAGGCGCTTTACATTGTGTAAATCATTTCAGTGAAGGAAAACATCGTGAGGAAACCGGCATATCCTAAAACCAAAAATTCGAAGACATGTGACATCTACCAACCCGCACTGGGCCCGCGTGGTGGAGTGGAGGCCAGTGTCCCAGCAGTGGGAAGGCAGGCAAGGAAGGCAAGGAAGGGTGGCAGTGGTGGTGGTGGCAGTGTGATTATGTATGATAAGACCAGTTGTCAGACTTGAGCTTCTGACTACCCGAAACGACTGTCAAAGATCTACGAATGACAGCCGGGATCAAGGGCTTAACGTACTTTCAGAGGCATGGAGGGGTCGTGATATGTCATGGACGGCCAAACATACACGGATTCGGTCGATCTGTGCCACTGTAATAATTTAACCATGGGCCCCATATCCGAAGTTATGATAATGTAAACTCTTTTAGACTCCCGGCCTTACTATCAGAGCTGCGCGCGTTCCAGGCGGAAGCACACCGGCCGCCGGAGCTGCCACGCGACATCCTGGTCACCAACGGGGGCCAGCACGGCATCTACCAGTGCGTTGAGCTGTTAGTGGAACCGGGGGACCCCGTCATCACCAGCGAGTTCGCCTACACCGGAATACATAGCACTGTGAGGATTATTTCGTGACTTTCTTTCCGGAAATATTTAACTGTTCCTCTAAGAACTAACTGAACATGTAAATATGTACGTTTAAAAAAAATTAACATCTAAAAACTTGATAATCTTCTAATGATGCTCATTTTTAGGGTTCCGTAGCCAAATGGCAAAAACGGAACCCTTATAGATTCGTCATATCTGTCTGTCTGTCTGTCCGTCTGTCTGTCTGTCCGTCCGTATGTCACAGCCACTTTTCTCCGAAACTATAAGAACTATACTGTTGAAACTTGGTAAGTAGATGTATTCTGTGAACCGCATTAAGATTATCACACAAAAATAGAAAAAAAAACAATAAATTTTAGGGTTCCCCATACTTAGAACCGAAACTCAACATTTTTTTTTCATCAAACCCATACGTGTGGGGTATCTATGGGTAGGTCTTCAAAAATGATATCGAGTTTTCTAATATTTTAAACTGACATTTCTTCCTAAACTGAATAGTTTGCGCGAGAGACACTTCCAAAGTGGTAAAATAAAGTTAAAATATATATCTGTGTGTAAATTTTAAAATTATATATAGTGTGTGCATATTGTGTGATATATTATAATTTATATCTTAATAATAATTACTACTACAATACTATTAGTTTTAAGTTATCTTGCTGCGCCCTAACAGGGTCATGTACTGACTAGTTTAAGCCTAGCGTATAACTATGTATGTGTACATTATGCAATAAATAAATAAATAAATAAATAAATAAAATGTATGTCCCCCCCTGTAACTTCTAAAATAAGAGAATGATAAAACTAAAAAAAATATATGATATACATTACCATGTAAACTACCACCGAAAATTGGTTTGAACGAGATCTAGTAAGTAGTTTTTTTTTTAATACGTCATAAATCGTAAACCGCAATTTACCATTCATTCAATCAACTCAAAAATAAAAATAAACATTTAATTTCATAAACATAAACCTTATGCATAAACCCGGATGTTACGGAACCCTCGGTGCGCGAGTCCGACTCGCTCTTGCCCGGTTTTTTAAATAAATGAGTCTCTTTTTAACTTTCGGGCATCTCCACACAGTTAGTCTCAATAGAAAATCTATGGCACCCCGACCAAATAGGTTAGGTTAGAAATGTGAATACCGCAGTGCCGCGGCAGTTAGTCGCAGTTACTTGGCTATTTAGTATTTTTAGGAACCCAAATTAGGAATTATTTGAGGTTCACAAAACGAGTGTTCTGCCATATTTTTAGGAAACCAAATGGGTTGGATTAAATACCTTTTTATCATATCTGAATTTCGAGTTTACCTCTGATTTTAAAATAGATAGTACGAGAAACACTACGAACTTAAAGACACAGCTAAAAACTTTCACATTTTTCCCAGCTCAAACCCTACCAGCCAGAAATCATAGGCATTCCAGAAGACGAGGACGGAATGCTACCAGAAACCTTGGACGCAGTTCTTGGCGAACGATTGCGGCGAGGTCTGAAAATGCCTAAGATGATGTATATCATACCGACGGGCAGTAACCCCACGGGCACAGTGCTGCCCGAAGATAGACGGAGACAAATCTACGAACTGGCTTGCAGATACGACTTTCTCATTGTGGAAGATGATCCGTACATGTTCTTGAATTATACAGACGTGAGTACATGATTTTCATAACATGAAGTTCTCAAAAACCGGGCAAGAGCGAGTCGGACTCGCGCACCGAGGGTTCCGTAACATCCAGGTTTATGCATAAGATTTATGTTTAAGAAATTAAATGTTTTTTTTATTTTTGAGTTGATTGAATGAATGTAAATTGCGGTTTACGATTTATGACGTATTAAAAAAAAACTACTTACTAGATCTCGTTCAAACCAATTTTCGGTGGTAGTTTACATGGTAATGTACATCATATATTTTTTTTAGTTTTGTCATTCTCTTATTTTAGAAGTTACAGGGGGGGGGACACACATTTTACCACTTTGGAAGTGTCTCTCGCGCAAACTATTCAGTTTAGAAAAAAATGATATTAGAAACCTCAATATCATTTTTGAAGACCTACCCATAGACACCCCTCATGAATGGGTATGATGAAAAAAAAATTTTGAGTTTCGGTTCTAAGTATGGGGAACCCTAAAATTTATTGTTTTTTTTATATTTTTGTGTGAAAATCTTAATGCGGTTCACAGAATACATCTACTTACCAAGTTTCAACAGTATAGTTCTTATAGTTTCGTAGAAAAGTGGCTGTGACATACGGACGGACAGACAGACAGACAGACAGACGGACAGACAGACAGACAGACAGACATGACGAATCTATAAGGGTTCCGTTTTTGCCATTTGGCTACGGAACCCTAAAAATGGCACAATTCAGGTGTACTCCGTAAGCAGTAGCAGTAGTTTTGGCAGAAGTAACAGTCCGATTTAAACTTTATGGCGGCCCAAGCCGCCATAAAGTTTTACACAAGTCGAGTTGCTGCTCAGTAACAAATTCACGTGTCAGCGGAGGTGAGGGGTGAGGTACTGCGCAGTAACAAATTCACGTGTCAGCGGGGGTCAGGAGTGAGGTACTGCACAGTGTCAAATTCACGTGTCATCGGAGGTGAGGGGTGAGGTACTGCGCAGTAACAAATTCACGTGTCAACGGGGTGAGGGGTGAGGTATTGCGCAGTAACAAATTCACGTGTCAGCGGGAGTGAGGGGTGAGGTACTGCTCAGTAACAAATTCACGTGTCAGCGGGAGTCAGGGGTGAGGTACTGCGCAGTAACAAATTCACGTGTCAACGGGGTGAGGGGTGAGGTATTGCGCAGTAACAAATTCATGTGTCAGCGGGAGTGAGGGGTGAGGTACTGCTCAGTAACAAATTCACGTGTCAGCGGGAGTCAGGGGTGAGGTACTGCGCAGTAACAAATTCACGTGTCAGCGGGGGTGAGGGGTGAGGTACTGCTCAGTAACAAATTCACGTGTCAGCGGGAGTCAGGGGTGAGGTACTGCGCAGTAACAAATTCACGTGTCAGCGGGGGTGAGGGGTGAGGTACTACGCAGCGAGTAGCGCACTTCAGAGCAGCCATGAAGTTGGAATCGGGCTGTATGGGCGTTTCCTACTCCTTATCACTTACGGAGATACTATCCATTCGGAACCCGAACCACAGAATACATACAACAACAACTGCGTACAAGTCTGAACTAAGAATGAGTGATAAGAATGATATGTTTTCGCCCGATCGAAAAGTTTTATCTGTCACTTGTTTTGACACATCGGGTACTTTCTGACGGGCCCGTATCTTAGTTGCCGGACTCAGAGAGTAGACCTCTTGCAATGAGGCAGTGATGTTAAAGCACTTAGTTCCATTTCTATTCTCCATACCTGCTTGTTTCATTTGTCCAAGTCACACGGAATCGCACTGCGGCATGTCTTCATTGTCATTCTTAGAGTTGTCATTGTAGCTTCTGGTAAACGGTCAAGTTTCTTCGAAACCCGAGTTCTTTGAAATTGTTTAATGTTTTTCTTATTCTTTAACACTAATAGTTTCTAACTTCATATTAAATTAATACGTTACATTATGGGGGACCGTAAAGATAACCGGCGAAATTCTAGTCACAGAGAGTTGTCTTGATGATTTTAATGGTTACGATTCTGTAAATACATACTTGTTACCGAAGAATTGCCAAACTTAAGTGGCAGAACAGATTGCCGATGGGTCCGAAAGGTTCTGGAGTGGCGACCGCGTACCGGAAGATGTAACGTTGGAAGGCCTCCCACAAGGTGATCCGACGACCTTGTAAAGGCCGCAGGAACCCGTTGGATGCACAGAACCGGTCGAAGTGCAGGTGCTTGGGGGAGGCCTATGTCCAGCAGTGGACGTCTTTCGGCTTTAATGATGATACTTGTTACCGTCGCGAATCATAATCAACATACAACGTGCCCTGCAAATTGCAAAAAAAAAATTGTGAATTTCGCGGGCTATCCTGGCGCTTTTCCCTCAAGTCACATCCCTATTCATAGTCACCATAAGCGCCATTTTTCCACAGCGCCACATTTCATCATTCCTGTCTCTGGATACTTGCGGGCGTGTGGTACGGTTGGACTCCGTCTCCAAGGTAGTGAGTGCGGGGCTTCGCGGGGCCTGGGTGACGGCGCCTAAACCTCTGCTGGAGAGACTGGAGCTACACACACAAGCTGAACTGTTGCATTCCTGTACTTTAGCACAGGTGAGGAAAACAGAAAAGCGGTACTTGTTCACTTCGCATACAACTCCAGTCGGTCGATTCTATAAGAATCCGTAGACAGAGTAATCTATAGACCCATGGTATCCATGCCACTGAAAGGGACAAAAAATTCTGGCAATCTTCATCATACTATCATTTTTACAGCTTATTACATTTTTGTGTGAAAATGGAAAGGTGCAGACCTTACCATTTTCACAGTTGCGCAAATATACTATTATTGAATTATGCACGAAAAAGATCTTATTTTCCGTTTAATCGCGGTGTAGTTTTTATTATTTCACTAGCTGCGCCCCGCGGTTTCACCCGCGTAAATTTCGATCCCGTGGGAATATCGGGATAAAAAGTAGCCTATATGTTAATCCAGGGTGTCAGCTACCTCCATACAAAATTTTATCCAAATTGGTCCAGCCGTTTGAGCGTGAAGAAGTAACAAACATATAAACACACACACACACTCACACACACACTCACACACACACTCACAAACTTTCGCCTTTATAATATTAGTGTGATTCATAAACGTGAAACTTATTGTGCACGTTGATTTGCTTAGCCGACGCGCAGTAAGGGACAGAAATATTCTTACTCTGTCTCTCTTTTTTGCCAGTGACGTTAATATATTTCTCTTTTTCTTGTGCGAATGAAAAAGCAGATATGCAGCGGTCTATAATTTACTCTGTCTACAGTAAAAATTCCAACGTGATAACTTAGGTGAAGTGAGTTTGTTTTTGCTAGGAATTGACACTATTGACAGCTCACTCCGCGCTCACTTCACTTAAGTTTTCAAGGTGAGATTTTTACAGAATAGCACCGCAGGTCCCAATACTCTTAGTAAAGACTTAAATAAGCCAAAAGTAGAAAAAAAAAAAGACTTAAACAGCGGGTTAATTGCGTAACATACTAACTGTAGCAATGGCTATAATTTTGAAAACATTCATTGCGTTATTTACGTTGTTGAGCACGCAAATTTTTCTAACATAATGAAGCAATGGATTAGCAATATCCTTTAAAATCATCCAGATCCTGATTAACAGTGTTACGCAGGGTGCTAGTTACAAAAATTTAAATCTTAACAATACAAGACCATTATATATCGTGAATCGTGATCACAGATATGATCGTGATAATATTGTTAGGTAGGTTTATTAACATTCATGAGATTATCTTTGTTAATTAAAACGGTACAACACCATTTACATTATGAACAGATAAGTAAGGTCATAGCACATGTATGAAATCGGAAAGTGATCGGCACCGTGCCGCCTTTCGCCTCGCCGTCAAACAGGCGTAAACCAAACGTAAGCACGTAACCAAAGCGGATCAGAAGCTCCGATACGTCGACTCGGCTAGGCGACACCGCGCTTACGGCTCGCCGAACGCTGGTTGATGGTGCAGCAGGCAGGCCGGAAGGGTGAGAGGGGCAAGGGTGGACGAAGAGACGTAAGCTCTGGTACGGAAAGACGTAAGCGCGGGGACGACAAGCCGTAACGCACCGCACCCCGGTTCGTGAGCTTGTCCCGAGACGAGGCAATTACGTTACGATTCCGATTAGTGTGCGTTGCCGTTGGGTGTTTCATACAAAGAATACTGAACGGCTCGAGTTGATTCCTTAAAAAGATATATAAAGATTGATGACCTTAAAAAGGTACCTAAGAGTAGTTCTTTAAATAAGGAAAACGCGTACCGTAAAATGAGGCTACTTTGCTCCGTGAAGGTAAACATGCACCAAATTTAAAAAAAGATTATTTCGATCAAATCTCTAAAACTCCAAGGAAATTTAAATATTTTTGAACGCATCCGATAAATGTTTTAGAAGGTTGGTAACACTAAATATGCACTTCCGGTTTAAGCCATTTCTTTTCTTTGATAGCAGCCATTGTTTTGTAGATAGTGTTCTGTTAAAAAAATAATAGTCTGCAAAAGCCACCTCCATCGACGAATCTACTTGGATATTTGAGGTAAGGAGGGTTTAATGCAATCGGGTATGTAATTAGCTAACGTTATCAGGTAATATTTAGTTGATGTGTCGATTTATTTGAGATTCTAAGCTCTTTTACTTTCACGTTCCTTCTTTGCACCACGGGGATATTTTGCTCCTGGAGTAAAGTTACAAATTTTGTTTTTGAATATTTAATATTGTAACTGTTACATGGCGCATAGTGAATTCAAATAGTTTTTTTTTTTTTAGGAAATATGCTACGTAAATATGTTAAGAAAGTACCTTCAAGAAATTATAAAAATTATTCAGAAGAGACTCTTCGAAATTGTCTAGCAGCAATAGAAAACAAAGAATTTAGTCAAAGAAAGGCCAGTGAAATATATGGGATTCCTAGAAGGACTATAATAAATCAACTAAGACTTTTAAGACGCAAAGAAACACCAAGGCCACCAGGAGCACCTACTACATTTACAGTCGCAGAAGAAAAAATATTCGTATCATGCATACAAAAATTAAGCGAGCATGGTTTTCCTCTTACAAGTTTCGATTTGCGCATAGTTATAAAATCTTATCTGGACAGAATTGGGAGGAGAGTTTCCAAGTTCAAAAATAATTGCCCAGGATCGGAATGGGTGTCGAGTTTTTTGAAAAGGAATGCCGAATTGTCACAATAAAGCGCAGTAGAGCTGGCATTGATCGGGACACCCTCACTGATTATATCCAAAATTTGGCAGAGGTGGTAATAAATGTTCCGCCAGAGAACATATGGAATTATGACGAAACGAATTTGTGTGATGACCCTGGGCAAAAAAAGATTCTGACGAGGAGAGGCACCAAATACCCCGAAGTTATAAGAGATACATCCAAAAGTTCTACATCGATCATGTTTGCTGGAAGTGCTGAAGGAGAATTACTCCCGCGAGATCCGAGATCTAAGCAGCTGTGGAATACTTGGACAGAAAATGGGCCAAAAAATACTCGCTACAATTGTAGCCCTTCCGGTTGGTTCGACATGAATATATTCAATGACTGGTTTTTCTCACTTGTCCTGCCAAAGCTCAAAAAACAGGAAGGCCCTAAAGTCCTCATAGGCGACAATCTATCGTCACATATTTCGGTGGATGTTCTTAAGGCGTGCAAAGAGCATAACATTAGGTTCGTGTGCCTTCCTCCGAACAGCACCCACTTGACGCAGCCACTTGATGTCGCCTTCTTTCATCCAATGAAAGTTGCATGGCGGAAAATTCTAACGACATGGAAAAATTGCGAACAAGGCATACGGGAAAAAACTGTTCAAAAGAGCAGTTTCCCAGTCTTACTAAAAAGACTTGTTGACGATTTAGAAGGAAATAGAAAAGAAAACTTGAAATCCGGTTTCAGGAAATGTGGAATATATCCGATCGATGCAAATGCCTTGTTGGAGAGATTGCCTAAACCTATTGATAAGACAGCAGCAGAAGATTCTTTTCTGGAAACACTTCAAGCAAAGAGAGTGGAATGGACTGGAGGCGTTAACCCGAAAAAACGACGTACAAAACTCAACATAGTTCCGGGAAGAAGTGTCACTGAGCTGATAGATACTCCACAGGACGACAAGGAAAACGAGGAACCTTGTTTTGAAGTTGAAGCCCAGGCTTCAACTTCAGTACCTCGCCATACGAGAATACACAGTGACAGTACATATGCCAAGAGCGAAATATCTCTTCATGACTCTTCAAACGACGGAACAATGAACGATATGCTGGAGACGATGTTAGAAGAAGAGACAAATTTGGATAATGTCACCGAAAGTTCTAAAACGAAAAATCTAAAACCACTCATTAAGACCGAAGGAGAATATGTAGCTTTCACGTACGAAGGGGAGATTTTCCCAGGTGTCATAACGAAAATGAATGATAAAGGACCTTACATATCCTCAATGAAAAGATCTCTCAAATATTGGAAATGGCCAAAACCAAAGGATGAGATCCAGTATAATTGGAAAGAAGTTCTGGGATGTATATCTGCACCAAAGAAAATTGGTCGTCGTGAGTTTTATACTGTTCCTGAACTCGATCAAATTTGGGGGATCTAAGATCTCAAAAATAATTAGAAATATGACTATTTATTAGTAACTTAACGAAAAATGACGTATACGATTACCTACCCATTTTAAGTTTTTTACAAGGTATTTTTAGTTTATTTTAAATGTGATTTGTCATGGCTGTAAGTGCTTAGTGGTAAGAAGCTAAATATTTTTGTTTTCTAAAAGTTTACATGATTCTTGATAGATGTTGCCTTTTGTGGTTTTAATAGTTTATTAGATTGTTATGAGAAAATGATTCTGAGACTGATTTAACTGATAGTATGTACAAATAAAAAAGTTCCTTCATTATAAATTTAGAGTTTTATTTTGTTCAAACCATATAAATAAGACGAGAAACACAAAATTTGCTGCCTTATTTGCCTTTGCTGCCTTTATGTTTGGAGCATATTAACAGCTGAGGCTGTTAACTTTGCTACTGTCTCAAAAATGTGCCTGTTTTAGTACAAGTTAAATGTAGGAGCAATGTTTCCGAAAGGGTGGGTAACATTGCTCCATTATTAAATTTTAAAAAATGAATGAAAATCAAAGTAAACAATTATTTTTGTCATTGAAATATTAGAGCCAGGATGTTATCTAAGCTGTCGAAATATTGACAAAAGCCATAACAAAGAAGGATTTTACGTCAGTCACACGTTTCAAACTTTGGAGCAAAAAACGGGGCAAAGTAGCCTCATTTTACGGTACAGTAAATCTTTAAATGGATAGTAACTTTTACAATTTTACCTAATGTAGTTAATCATTTAAAATCACACCTGTTTCAGGCGATCCTCCTCCAGCTGATGCAGTGCCGCAAATCCCTGGCCGCCCACCTCATCAACGCGCGCGCCTTCTACAAACACCGCCGCGACGCGCTGCACACGGCTCTCAAGCCCATAGAACATCTAGCACCGTTCCATATGCCTCACGCCGGCCTATTCTTCTGGCTGCGAGTCAACGGCGTCGATGATGTGCACAACATGGTAAGATTGGGAAAATGAGAATAAATAATACTCGGCTCAACACCAGGACTCCAGTGCGCTATAAAACAGTCGTGGCGGGAAAAAACAGAAGAAGAACTAGCAGGGGATCGAGGAGGGGGTGGAGGGGTTCAGGGGATCAGACCGGAATAACTCGAAAAATGACACCCGTGGGTGACCAACTAGGTACTTACTAGTTAATCAAGCGATGACGCGACGTAAAGTGTTTTTCAAATAAACTTGCGATAAATGTCATTCAACCACCCTGTACCAAAAAGTCCAAATAACTTACGATAGATATCGTTCGTCATACAAAACTGTCGCTAACATTGCATCGGTTGAGTTTCATAATACCAAACACGGAGTAAGTCAATGTTTTGATCGTGTTACCGACACTGCCCATACATTTTTTTCGTATGGTTTGGAAATATTGGGATACATTAGTAGAAGGAGGTGAACAAACTTTATCGCAAGTTTATTTGAAATGAACTTTAGCGGACGTCGTCGTCGCGTCGTGAAGCAGCGTTGCCAGATTTTTTTTTCGGGCAAAGCGGGATTTTGAAGCCCTTTGAGTATAAAAAGCGCGATTCTTTCGTCGAAAGTGGAACAAAAGAAAAAAACGTGATTAATTGTCCGACAGTCGAGAGAATGCGTTCCGTAACCTGTCATTGCGACAATTCTAGTAGCTATTAAAGATCAAATTCGCGAAACATGTATTCGTTTGTATGAAACTGACAGGTGTCAAGAACACATTCTCTCGACGGCCGCGCTGATTTTTTACTACATTTATGAACTTACTATTTTTTTTTTTTACTTATTTGAGTTTCAAATTAAGTTTACAGTGATGATAGAATACACTATTACATTTTGATTGTTTTAATCCTTATTTATATGGGGTAATTGTACTCATCATTATGAACAACTTTTATTAAGGGACCAACCCTGAAATCGTGAAAAAAAATCAGCTGATCCATACATTTATGTTAGCATAACTTGACATAAGGTTGGAACAACAGATTTTTTTAATTTCAGTGTTGGTCCCATAGTAAAAGTTGTTCATGATGATTAGTATTTACAATTACCCCATATAAGAATTAAAACTATCAAAATGTAAGGGTGTCTAGTCGTAGACAATGTATTTTACTGAAAATATTACGTTAGGTACCTACTTTACTATTCAAATAACAATAACTGTCTGCTTTACCCTGTAAGGCAGTTATGTCTTCAGAGGAATATAATGTTCTATAAAATAAGTAGGTAATATAAAATGGAAAGGGGTGATAACCGAGATGACGACTAATAGAGAAGTATGGTAGAAAAAGACATGTTGCACCGACCACAAATACATTTGTAATTAAGTAATATACAATAATATTACTTACTTAATTATCATCATTCTCCTGCATTGTATATTACTTAATTATCAGCATTCTCCTGCCCTTATCCCAAATTTATTTGTTTTTCGTTTCATGTTACTTTAATTTAATTGCTTAGTTAAATTCTTTTAATTTTCAGGTATTCCAAACAGCGTTTCAGCGTGGCCTCATGTTAGTACCTGGACAAGCATTCCTGTACGATACTAACGCCCCCTGTCCCTTTTTACGGTTAACGTTTAGCAAGATCCGTCTCGAAGATATGAATGTCGCGGTACAAACTTTAGCCGAAATAATCCGCGACGAGCAACAGCGAACATTGCTGAAACCAAAAAGACTCGCTACTGAAGGATAGATGGCGCTGTTTGAAGTTTATTTTGAGTATTTTTAAAAAGTGTACAGTTTAAAACATTTTTAATGTGATACTATCATGATGCGAAATAATAGAATAACGAAATAATGTCGGATAGGTTCTAAAATTACGTGTTTTAATATTATTTTGTTTTAAGTTGTTCCAATTATCCGCTAGATGGCATCTAGGTAATGTTATTTGCGTTAGAATTTAAATTATAATCTTTAAAGTAACTGTAGTGTACCTATCTATTAAATTGCATATTATGTTAACACTATCTCATGCACAGAAGTAGTGAGGTAGCTGTCACTCATGTTATCAACTGTCAGTCACGGAAGCAGTTGAAAAGTGACCGAGAGGCTTGGTTCGGCGATGAGCTAGTTTAGTGAAATAATATAATCAGTTTTAAAACGGAATCGACAGGATTCTAGAGCAATGTATAATTTTTATCTTCCAATCTAATATTTGTGTTACTTACCTAATAATTACTTCAAAGTTTTACGCTTTGAAACTTTTGTTTGTAGCCAAATTAAGTTGCAGCTACTCGCCGCTAGATGTCGTTGTGTCTCTTGTATGACGTGTTTGAGTATTTTTTTTATTTAGGTATTTATTTATTTTCTTTTATTGACATTAATTTATTATAAATACAATTTTATAATTAAAATTTTGTATCAACGTGTAATGTTTTCGTATCGCTACCTAGACCAGTGAGTGGCCACATTATTCATTTTCTTGTTGTAATTAGCTGATTATGTATGTATCTATCTACCTTATTTTATCGTGTGGAAATCCTCATGGATGTCCACCACCCTAGGGTGGGTGGAGGGGTCTGTCAGACTTTTCCTGACTAAAAACCACACGGTGTCCTGCTGCTAACTTATTCTAAGGTATTTTGTATTTATGTAATAAATATATTAAATTAATATTGTTTCGATAATTTTCTTGCTTCTTCACATATTACCCAAACGGTAATTAAGAAGGTTCTGCTGTTTGTCGTAGGTACTAACTACCTACATACCGTAAAATGCTGTAACTTTGCCTGGATTTTGACGTTTTTTGTTCGTATCTCTGAACCTATTTACTATTACGGCTTCTAAAGACTTGCAGATGGAAAACAGGCCTTATGCCTTGCCAGGTAGAACCCAAATCTATTTAAATCATGCCGTCATTCAGAATTACAAGCACTCAAAGTCGTAGGCAAAGTTGTAGGTAAAAGACACAACTTTGCCTAGAAGGATATCTCAATAAATATATTGTTGATCTTTTTAGTATTTTTTTTCCGTGTACATAAGACACTGTGCTTGTCCCCAGCAGTTAGATTATTGCCATGACGGTAATATATATTTTTTTACAGCTAATAGGCAATGTTGTAGCAGGTACCAGAAACTTTTCATACAAAAATGTCGTTGACTCTAGGGTTGTCCCAAAAAAATACGGATTATTTTCTTAAACTTTTATTCACTTTGTAAAAAAATAAAACAAATTGCTACTTAGGAGTAAAAATCACAAATGTATTGCTTTTTAGCAATGCTGGCTTTTACGATGTGGGCTTCTTCCTCAGTTGTCAACTCTGTAAGTCGACCAAATGGTTTGCTATGCATGTTTTTTGATTTATTAAAAATGGTCTGACGCGGGATCCCAAATTTCTTTTCCGCTTCTTATGACGAAATGATTTTTTTTCGCACGAGATCTGCAGCAACTTCTGATATTTCTACAGAGTAATCGGCATAACTGCGAGCTCCTGGTTTTCTCCTGCTTCGTTGTGTATTATTCGGCATTATTGCATATAACTGCAACAAAGTTAAGACTTACTTAAATACAATATCATGCCTGTAATCACTGAAGGGTCAGCATAGATACACCTCTGCCTCACCCTTAGAGGCGATTGAAAACATAACTGTCGAAATAAAAATAAGAATGTTCTATTGACATAAAAAAAATGTAACATTTTCAATTGAAGCTCTAACTCCTAGGTAATACCTGTGTCTCACCCGATTTCGGAACATTAACAATGTATGCAATAAAATTAAAATATCGTAAAACGAAGGGAATTTAGTGCATGCAAGCTCTTGAGTCTCGATATAACCGGGTTCCAAGCTGTGAAAATTTCATGCAAATATGACATTTATATAGTAAAAATATAGGTACCTATCAATATTAAAATCCGCCTAGTGACAACCCTAGACCCAGGCAAAGTTGTGTCACTCAAGTTTCCAAAACAGTGCACAACATTGCCTACTAAGTTATTTTAATGAAATCGTGTCCTTTTAATAAAAATATCAAGCAATATGGAAAGTAGATAGTATGTTCTTACCCTGGGATGTTATAGCTGCACGAAAACACCTTTTCTTTAGCTAAAACTTCAAAAGTTACATGACACTAAAATTTTTCACCTACGCGCACCGGTGTTTGTCGGCCAACTGACAGAGTAACAATGAAGCTACCATTACAAAAAATGAAAAATCTGTTGCCCTAATAATGTAAAATCACTACCAAATGGTAGAAAATAAGAAAAAACTAAGCAAACGCGAAATATCGTAGTTTAAACGAAATAGGCAAACTTGGGCTTAGTTGGCAAAGTTGCAGCGTTTTACGGTACTCTAAAGGTTGTCTGCAAGAGTCGACCTTATGTTGTGAAGGCTGGCAGAAAAATTACTATGGTTGCGTTCGAACATTCAAGCGAATTTTGAATGGGCTTTCAAATTATTTCTAGTAGGATTTGTTGGTTCGAAAAACAGTGAGAGTAGGTACAGGCGTGTTGATGTAATCACATTCGCTTGAATAAACGTAATAATTGTAACGTTATATCATTTTATAACCCCCACACTATACTCATCATCATGTGTGTCGTGCACTCGTGCTTGCTTTGCTTTATCAGCTCCAATTTTAGAGCTCGCTTCGCTTACTCCTGCATTCTCTACAGCCATGACAGTGACAGCTTAACCTATCCGAGTCAGGATGCTCAAACTAGCTTGCTCTCTCTTGCAATCTCTTAGTAAAATGACGATGAAAACCTACTTGTTCCTTTCCAGAATGCCCCAATTTTCAGAAATTCAGCATGCTTATAATTCTATTCCTTTAATTTTTAATGAAACAATACTTACTGTCTTTTCGAGCTTTGCCACAGACGCGTAAAACGGGCCCCCAAACATTTTTGATGCAGCCGGTCGATTCTGTAAAAATCTCACCGTGAAAACTTAGGTGAAATGAGTTTGTTTTTGCTAGGAATTGACACTATTGACAGCTTACTCCACGCTCACTTCACCTAAGTTTTCATGGCGACATTTTTACAGAATAACACCGCAGGGCCCCTTTATTAGGTAAGTACCAACTAGCTACGCCAGTGGCTAGTACAAATGCAACATTTTTTGTTGTCACGAACCTAGGTAATTAGAATTAAGTAAGGTTTACTGTGGCAATAACGTTAGTGGCTGTATTCCGTTGGATGATGATCATTTCTACCTAACGCAGTGGCATTTTTATATAGCAGCAGCGAAAGGGATGGCGGGCGATAAAATGGCGTCTAATCAATATGTTGCCAATATAAAAATACCGCTGCGTTTGGTAGAAATTATCATCATCATATCGCAATTGCCCCAGTAAACTCTACCAAAAAAAATGTAGGTAAGAATTTATTCTAAAGTGTTCTACAGTAATTACCTACCTATACTTAGTTATATTTGGTGACTTTCCAGGTAGACATGACAAGGTAATCAGAACACCAAACCATTGCTAAACGAGGGAGTAAACAACCAACACATGCACGAACCGACAGCAAACGAAGTAATCAAGCAAGAAAGCAATTCTTGTGCCGAGTGCACATCCTTGGTAATGTTCGACGTTTGATTCGGAGCGATCTGAGACACAGAGCAGCTTCAACAGACAGAGGCTGTTACTGTACCATATAAATAAAGTATAAATTCAAAGTATTTATTTCAAATAAAATAATTACAGGCACTTTTGAATTGTCAAGGGTTTCGGTCAGTCAGGAAGATGAAGCTAGTTGCCCATTCCAAAGCGTAATAGGTGCCTACCTTTGAGTATTAAACCAACCGGAGACGCCACGAGTACTTATATCTATGCAAATAAGTCTGTCACTATCATCGCGGGGGACGAGGGAACGCAATAATACACTAATGCAATTCGATCGCGTTGTTACGCAAGCACACAAAACAAAAAACAAACACAAGCATAAACTATACGCACACATGTATATAACCGCTATGACCGGCGGTCTCGTACCTTTGGCAGCGAGGATCGCCTGACAATGGCGCCTCCAGTTGGTTTAATACTCAAAGGTGCGGAGAAGAACGGGAAATACTCCACGGGCACTTTTTTAAATCAAAATAATAATTCATATTTGGTCACTCAAAAATCAACTTAGAATACATTCTGCAGGTGGTTTTTTCTCTATAGAAACGTTCTCGCCTGTTTAGGTACTTTCTGGTTAATGACCATAAAACAATGATTTTTTACAGAATAATAAATATTAACTACTTGTATGTCCCTGTTTTCCTTTTTGATGATACATTATTTTTACAAGCACATTCAAATAATGCCGATTTAAACCGCTGTCAACTGAGGCCTAGTGTACAAATTTGACCACTGTTAATAATGATAAAAGAAAAACTTAGGGACACCGTATATATCCTTTTTATTCAGTTTATGACATACCTTCATAAACTGAATAAAAAGGATATATACTCTGTGGCCTAATACTGGTGGAGGAAATAGGCGAAAGCCAAACCTCAAATTATGACTTTTTACTTAGGCTTTTTCAAAAGTCTCTCCGACCGCATTTCGTCTTATGTGGCTAGTGAATGTAAACTATCTAACATTATGAACACTGCTAAAGTAGAATAGTAGGATCTAAACGACACTACTCTGTGCATTCTTCCTCATTATTAGCGCAAAGAGTTGTTTTATTCCGACGGCACGGCGAGTTAGCGCACAATTTCCCATTTACGTCGCCTCATCATCGTTTGCTTCACAACATTTAACCCTAACACACTCGAATAAAGCTTATTTTACTTGTACAAACATTGCTACGGAAAATCATCTCGTCAGTCTGTAGTAATATGTATTATAGAACGGTCAAATAAGGTTGAAATTCGTGTGAAGAGGCAGCAAAGGCTCTTTAAATGTCCGATTGCTCTGAATTAAGGAAATAAGCAGTTTTAATTGCTGAACGATTATTTGAGAGCGATTTCGTGTTTGTCGTGCTGTCGTGACGCGAAATTAATCATGAGTCTGTGCCAGTACCTAAGGGTGATCTTGTTTGAACGACTATTGATTTAGTCGTCCTTTAAATTAGATGCTTATTTTGTGACGATTTAATGCACTTGAAGTTATAATCTCAAATTTTTTCCTTCATTGCAATCGAATCGAAATCGAAAAATACGAAATGAAAGTAATAAATAATATTCAATCATTATCCAAAAATAAATTGCATTACCTACCTATGTAATTATGTATAAAATGTAATGTAATGTAATTGTGTATGTAATTATGTAGTGGGGCTAACTAATAACAACCGTACTGGTCGATTGATTAAGTTTTAAGCCGCGGTTGGTCCGTGGCCGGGTGACCATCTTTACATATCAGCCGTTGGTCCCGGCTATCATTACTGGATCTTTGACAGTCGTGACGGGTAGTCTGAAAATCTGACAACCAGTCTTACCAAGGGGTATCGTATGGGCACGCCGCGATAGCGGCGATAAGACCCCTCTTTGAGGAGTGGCTAGAGAGGCGCCACGGCGGCGCCCTCACCTACCGCCTGACGCAGGTCCTCACCGGACACGGAAGTTTCGGGAGGTTCTTGCATATCATCAGGCGGGAGGAAACGCCCGGGTGTCACCATTGCCAGGATCGCCCAGAGGACACGGTGGAGCACAAGGTGGAGGTCTGCCCCGCTTGGGCGGAGCACCGCCGTGTCCTCGTAGAGGCGATCGGCAGCGACGGCGACCTCTCGCGTCCGGCTCTGGTGCAAGCCATGGTCCGGGGCGAGAGGGAGTGGGAGGCAGTCACCTCCTTCTGCGAAGCAGTCATGCTAGCGAAGGAGGTGGCGGGACGGTTCAGGGAGAGAGCTTCCCGTCTCAGCCGCCGCGGGGGACACCCCCGGCGTCGGGAGCCGCGTGACGACTCCCGGCCACCGTAGGCGCGGGCCTGCGGGCGGAGAGTAATGGGTAGCTCACCGTCCGATCAGGACCAGGCCCGTGCCGGACGGCGCGTACGTGTTCCACGCGCGCCTCAAAGAGATGTCAGCATCGGGGAGGGGCCCCTTAGGGCCGAAGCGGTAACCCTTTCGGACAATCCCGCTGACCCGTCAGCGGGATTGTCCGAAAGGGTTACCGCTGGCCCGGAACATAAAGGGCCAAGGAAGGAACACGGATGGGTTTTAGTCAGTAAGAGTCTGACACTCCCTTCCGCTCCACCCAGAGCGGGAGGAGTCATTTGATGATTTCCCATCCGCAAAAAAAAAAAAAGGGGTATCGTATTACTTACTTAGTAATTGAGTTGTGGAGGTCAGATTGGCAGTCGCTGGATGTCGTCGTTTCAGCCGAAAGACGTCCACTGCTGGACATAGGCCTCCCCCAATTTTGGGGGGGGTTTGCCATAATCGCCACGCTTGGCAGGCGGGTTGGCGATCGCAGTATGGTATGATGGTGGAATAAATAGAGAACGCTGCTGCCCATTCTCCGGCAAGACCCTTAGTCGCCTTTTACGACACCCACGGGAAGTAAGGGGTGGTGCAATTCTTTAAGTCCGGCACCACACAGACAGTCGCTGGATGTAAAATACTGGTATTTAGCTGCATCTGGTTAGTCTGGAAGCTGACCCCAATATAGTTGGGAAAAGGCTAGGCAGATGATGATGAGGCCGACTATGGGTCTATGGGTGGTGGGTGGTGGGTTTATTTGATAAGTAGTTCCAAAATACTTCTAAGCATTTGTTTCGTCAGTGTTTTCATTTATTGTCGTGTTGTCGTCTCCACATTGCAGATGTGCGGTGCTATTCTGTAAAAAATTCACCGTGAAAACTTAGGTGAAGTAAGCGTGGAGTGAGCTGTCAATAGTGTCAATTCCTAGCAAAAACAAACTCACTTCACCTAAGTTTTCACGGTGAGATTTTTACAGAATCGACCGGCTGTATATTGACAGTCTCGATGTTATATTGTCTGCCTATCTCTATTATACCTACAATCGATAGTCAACATAACCAAGACTTGCTTGTGCCTACTAATCTTCACGCGCGGAGTAATTATCAGGAGCTTTCATTTATTTATTTTATTATTTATGTGCAGACTAGCTGCGCCCCGTGGTTTCATCCGCATAAGTTCCCGTGGATCGGGATAAAAACTAAATTTTATATGTTAATCCAGACTGTCAGCTACCTCCATACTAAATTTCATCAAAATTGGTCCAGCCGTTTGAGCGTGAAGAAGTAACAAACATATAAACACACTATGAAACCCACACACACACCCCCTCACTCACACACTCACTAACTGTAGCCTTTATAATATTAGTGTGACGACAGCACATCAACCTACTACAATCTGTCAAAATTTGTTTAATAGATTTTCAACTATATATCTAGCCTCCTCTACACGTCGTCAGATTCATCAGCAGATGGCCATATACGAATGCCTCCGCCGACGTGTAGACGGGGTAATTTGGGTATTTGACGTCGGCAGAGGCTAAATACCTACCACAGGCAAATTACCCCGTCTACACGTAAGCGGAGGCATTCGCAGATGGCCATCTGCTGATGAATCTGACGACGTGTAGAGGAGGCTTAATGCTTATGGTTCAAAGTTGATTAGGAAAATTTAACAGTTTCAGATAGTTTGATGTGCTGGCATCTGTATCTACACACAGTAAAATACATAGGGACATGACTTACTTATAATTTGAGTACAAAGTCAGTTAAACAACATTCATTGCGCCATTTAAGTTAGTGAGCAGACAAATTTTTCGGTTTAGTCGCATCCCGACCTTCAATCTCGGTACCCTATCATTAATTATTGTTAGGTACAGTCAATAAGAAATGGATACACAGTATCAGTCGTCGTTTCAGCTGATAGACGTCCACTGCTGGACATAGGCCTCCCCCAATTTTGGGAAGGTTTGCCATAATCGCCACGCTTGGCAGGCGGGTTGGTGATCGCAGTATAGGTAGTATGAAGGTGGAATACATAGAGAACGCTGCTGCCCATTCTCCGGTACGACCCTTAGTCGCCTTTTACGACACCCACGGGAAGTAAGGGTTGGTGCTATTCTTTAAGCCCGGCACCACACAGACCAGTATCAGTATAGTATAGTGAGTAAATCGCCTCGATTAATTATTATATCAAAATATATTTATCAAAAGTTACTGTTTATAAAATAAGTTTAATTTTAAAAGACTAGTGTATAGTGGACAAAGTAAAAGATATTTTATTAGACTTGCACAGGCTTTTGAATCACCCTAATTAGAGGCTTCATTATTTCGGCAGTAGGTAGGTACTTAACTTGGCTTTTCAAACATATGAAGCAATGGATTAGCAATATCCTTAAACATGATTCAGATTGTGATTAATAGTGTGTCTGTGTGGTGCCGGACTTAAAGAATACCAGCACCCCTAACTTCCCGTGGGTGTCGTAAAAGGCGACTAAGGATCATACCGGAGAATGGGCAGCAGCGTTCTCTATGTATTCCACCATCATACCATACTGCGATCGCCAACCCGGCTGCCAAGCGTGGCGATTATGGCAAACCCTCTCAAAATTGGGGGAGGCCTATGTCCAGCAGTGGACGTCTATCGGCTGAAACGACGAACGACGAGTGTGTCAAGGGTCTATTCTGTAAAAATCTCACCGTGAAAACTTATGTGAAGTGAGCTTGAAGTGAGCTGTCATTCCACCTGATGCACTTTTGACAGCTCACTTCCCCTAAGTTTTCACGGTAAGAGTTTTACAGAGCTGTCATTCCACCTGATGCACTTTTGACAGCTCACTTCCCCTAAGTTTTCACGGTAAGAGTTTTACAGAGCTGTCATTCCACCTGATGCACTTTTGACAGCTCACTTCCCCTAAGTTTTCACGGTAAGAGTTTTACAGAGCTGTCATTCCACCTGATGCACTTTTGACAGCTCACTTCCCCTAAGTTTTCACGGTAAGAGTTTTACAGAGCTGTCATTCCACCTGATGCACTTTTGACAGCTCACTTCCCCTAAGTTTTCACGGTAAGAGTTTTACAGAGCTGTCATTCCACCTGATGCACTTTTGACAGCTCACTTCCCCTAAGTTTTCACGGTAAGAGTTTTACAGAGCTGTCATTCCACCTGATGCACTTTTGACAGCTCACTTCCCCTAAGTTTTCACGGTAAGAGTTTTACGGAATCAGTAAGTAACACTGCAGAAATCTTAGTTCGTACCTACGTATGCAACGTTTCGGCAATATATTTGCGAGATTATGCCAAAGCTGCATAGGATTTCTTCGCTCTTGAAGATTACAAACAAACAAACAGATCACCATCAACAAACACGCACACTTCACCTAAGTTTCCATATTGAGATTTTTACAGAATAAGCAGCACTGGAGAACTTAGTTCATCATGCAACATTTAGACAATATCCTTGCGATAATAAGCCAAAGCTGCGAAGGATTTGTACTTGAAGATTACAAACAAACAAACAGATCACCATCAACAAACCCACACATTTCACCTAAATTTTCACATTGAGATTTTTACAGAATAAGTAGCACTGCAGAACTTAGTTCATCATGCAACATTTCGACAATATCCTTGCGATAATAAGCCAAAGCTGCAAAGGATCTGTACTTGAAGATTACAAACAAACAAACAGGGGGCCTAAAAAGGCCACTTTGGCAGAATCATAAAAGGATAACATTATGAATAATAACGGACAGTTCACTCTTAAGTTAATCGTATCAAATCCCATTGGTGAATGATTTTGCAGTTTTTTTTTGTCTGTGCGAGGAAACCAATTAATCCAATCCAAATCCAACCCCAAACTCTTTGATTATACCTACGTAATGCAGCGACAAAAAGAAAAACACGGACTGTCTTCGCCATATTATGATTCATAACTTTATCCTTTTACGATTCTGGCAAAGTGGCTTTTTAGGCACCCAGATCACCAACTAATAATCACATTTCACCTAAGTTTTTACATTGAGATTTTTACAGAATAAGATGCAGAAATCATAGTTCGTAGCTTATGTATGTAACATTTCGAGAATATCCCTGCGATAGCCAAAGCTGCAAAGGATTTGTACTAGAAGCTGATTACAAACAAGCAAACAGATCACCATCAACAAACACTCACCTAAGATTTCACATTGAGATTTTTACAGAATAAGTAGCACTGCAGAACTTATAAGTTCATACGTCAAACCTACATATATGCAACATTTCGACAATGTCATTGCGATAATAATCCAAAGCTGCAAAGGATTTGTACTTGAAGATTACAAACAACCAAACAGATCAGCATCAACAAACACTCGCCGAAAGCATTATTTTGACACAAAAAATATTAATTTTAACACCCGACACACGTTTACAAACTATCAAATAAGTAATAATATAATAATACAAGATTTGCGCAAAATACTCCAAAACACACGCAAAAAACATTTTGTGTCACAACTAACGCCTCCATACAAAAGCACTGAAAACCAGAATAAATATACAGTTATGAAAACGAAATTCTAAAGGGATAACTTCAAAATGTTCCATTTTCAAACGCAAATTGTAAGTTTGTAATTTGTACGGCGGTTTGCGCAAATGGATTTGTTTTTGCGGATTAGGAATAGTAACAAAAATATTATATGCGGTTGCGGATGTCTTATTATTTTTGTAATATGGCTGAAAATACAAAAATTTTGTGTGTATTGGCTGATTCATACAATAGTGTGAAGTGTGTTATACAACATTTTGAGCAGATCATGCGCATGTATGAAATACAAGGAAACGGATATGTTTCACAAAGAGGTTTTGGATCAAACCGCATTATAAGCCAGTAACAATGCGCACAAAAATGAAAGGAATAGTGCTGGTTATCAGTTTTAACGTTTGGTCTTTGAAGTGGAACCTGTCAGGAAGATTTTTAATAACATAATCCATACTAATATTATAAATTCGAAAGTAACTCTGTCTGAATGTTACCTTTTCACGCCTAAACCACTGAACATATTTCGATAAAATTTGGCAGAGAGATAGATTGCATCCCGGGGAAGGATATTGAATAGTTTTCATCCCGATATTCCCATGGGATCGACACTTATGCGGGTGAAAACGCGGGGTGCTGTTAGTATTATAAATACGAAAGTTTGTCTGTCTGTCTGTTACCTCTTCTCGCTTAAACCGCTAAACCGATTTAGATGAAATCTGGTATAGAGATAGTTTGAGTCCCGGAAAAGGACTTAAGATACATTTTATCCCGATATTCCTTCGGGATTGAAACTTATGCGGGTAAAACCGCGGGGTGCAGCTAGTCTAATCAGGCAGCCCGGAGTCTGGATTTGCACGGTTGATAGCCAGCTATTACACCGGACTTATTAAAAGTACATCCACATTTCGCGAGTTAAGTATGTACAGAGGCCAGCACATCAAGCTACCACAATCTGACAAATTTCTTTAATAGATTTTAAACTTTATCCCTAAAGCATAATAAGCTTCAAAGTTGACTGGGAAAATTTGAGGGTTTGTGGGTCTACTTAGGTGCATCTCTGCTTAGCAGTTCGGATAATACAGGGGTGATGTTATGTAAATAAAATGAATAGCAATATCCCATCTCATCACTGAAACCCAACGTCTTGGAACGATTTCCCGTGACAATTTATAACCTACCTATACATTTTAGTTATAAGATAATTTCTGGTCGGTAAATAGCTGCAGCAGCTAATTGTGAGTGAAATGGAAGGGAACTGCCGCCGAAGACGAGTGGAAATGGAAAATATAACGCGATTAACGATACTCATTCATTGTGACGATGTGTGGTACAAGTTATGAGGGTACTGCGGACTGAAAGTATTAGTTATTCTCACCGCGACATCGTCCTCGTGAAATGTGTTGTTTTATCATAAATATATCCTACTAGCTTCCGCCCGCGGCTTCGCCCGCGAAGTATATCGATAAAAACTATCCTATGTCCGTCCCCGGGATGCAATCTATCTCTCTACTAAATTTTATCGAAATCCGTTCAGTGGTTTAGGCGTGAAAAAGTAACACACAGACAGACAGAGTTTTTTTTTTGCTAGCCTGTGCTGTCTCACTGCTGGCAAAAGGCCTCCCCCAAATCCTTCCACGAACTCTTTTTTCGCGTCACCTCGAACCAGCCCTCGCAGTACGCGTCCAGGTCATCTCGCAGAGACAGAGTTACTTTCGAATTTATAATATTAGTATGGATGACACTCAGTAATACTGTAGCTTCCCATTAGAGAAAGAATTTTAGGTTTTTTTTTTCAGTAGTTTAAAGCTGATTTTAGAATTCCGTAGCCAAATGGAAAAACTGAATCCTTATAATCTCGTTATTACCGTCGGTCCGTGTGTTTGTCCGTCAGGAAGTCAAACAGCCATTTTCTTCGAAGACTATTGGCATTATTTCAATGAAAATTTAAATTAAGGTGTACCTATTCTGTGCACCGCTAAGCAATGGTGTAGTGAATATACTAAAAAAACTTTTTTACAAAAAAAAAAAAAACAACTGACTTCCAAAAAACACTACAAAGTGAAAAATAACTTTAATTTCGGAAGTCGGTGGCAAAAAACTAAATTACAGATCCATAGACATATGATACCTATGTTATGATGAATGGTCACCTAGTAAGAACCAGGAGAACTGGAGCTGATTGAGAAGTCACCATCAGCTCCACTTCAAAATACGCATTGTAACGAGCATAAATGCTTAGTAACCACATTAAAGTACCTAATCGAATCTAGTTCCGATGGCCATCAGTAGTCTTCATCATCAGTTCCATTTCACCAAATGGTGCTTTCCGAGAGCAAAATTAAATGCACGAGTTACTATAAAAAATACTCAAATCGCTATTGGTGTGCCTATAAAATTTGAGGGTTTCCTTCGATTTCCATTGGATTCCCTTATCAGATTCCGACTTGGTGACAATGGGACCAGTTTAAGACCATACCCTTTCAAACGAAAAAACAATTTTTGGAAGCGGTCCAGCCATCTTCGAGTAACCGGGGAACATACATAAAAAAAGGTTCCGATGAATTGAGAACCTCCTCCTTTTTGAAGTCGGTTAAAAAGTAAATAGGGTTGGCTCTTCTCACACAAGTAACAGAGAGATAAAAAAAAATCAATGCACATAAGCCTGTGGTTTTAAATCAGTTTTTTGTTTTGTTTTGTCTTGTTGAGACATCGATATTCATCACGTCTGTTAAGTTTACACAAAAAAAGTGATTTTTTGAACTGATATTCAACATCAACTAAAACATCATCATCATCTACCTAACCTTTTCCCAACTATGTTGGGGTCAGCTTCCAGTCTAACCGGATGCAGCTGAATACCAGTATTATACATCGAGCGACTGCCTATCTGACCTCCACAACCCAGTTACTGGGTAATACGATACCCCACAACAACAACATACACCAACACAACACAACACACCCAACACACACAAACACCAACACATCAACACATACACAACATGATACATCAACACAACACCAAAAAAAAACCAACTGCTGCTGTTGTTTTGTTTTAGTTGATACATCAACTAAAACAAAACAACAAAAAAAAACCTACTGCAAAAAAAACGTCAAACATATTTTTAATATATTTTATCATGTCTAGATATCGATAGCTACCGATCACGTCTCCGGGGTTTCGCTAACTAATTTATTCTGACCCTGCATATATTTTCAGCAAATAGCTTCCCTACGTTCTAACAGTATGCATTTGTTCATTCTTATTATCATTTTACCCAAACTAATAGAATTTTGTCTGTGTGGTGCCGGACTTAAAGAATTGCACCACCCCTTACTTCCCGTGGGTGTCGTAAAAGGCGACTAAGGGTCTTACCGGAGAATGGGCAGTAGCGTTCTCTATGCATTCCACCACCATACTATACTGCGATCGCCAACCCGCCTGCCAAGCGTGGCGATTATGGCAAACCCCCCCCAAGAATGACAAGCACAAAAATCACTAGGCCCCTAGTACCCGGCGGCCCGCCTACCCTTGATTACGGTAGCGGCCAAGGCCACGGTGAGGCAAGGGGTGCTAAGAATCCCCGGAAGAGATCCGGCTACCACAATCAGCAGTGGACGTCTATCGGCTGAAACGACGACGACGAATAGAATTTTGAAATCGATGAAACCGATGATACCACGACGTTACAATGTTAAAGCATTTTTATGATTGAATTATTTTAACGATTGAATTATTTTAAGTAACTAAATAATAACAGACGGGTGAGTAGTGGTGGCCAAGTGGTAACTGCCGCGACTTACGAGTTGTAGGTCGTAGGTTCGAACCCAGACAGGCGCTTTACTTTGTGTAAATTATTTCATCACCAATGCTCTCAAAACGGTGAAGCAAAACATCGTGAGGAAACCGGCATGTCCTAGAATAAAAAATTCGAAGACATGTGACCTCCACCAACCAGCACTGGGCCCGCGTGGTGGATTACGGCCCACTCCCTCTCACCGAGAGGAGGCTCGTGTCCCAGAAGTGGGAACATTATAGGCTGATTATGAAGAACAGACGCACGACTCGATCGAAAGTTAAGCTACGCTTGCCGAGGTCGGTCCGTAAATGGGTGACCATTCATCCTAACATATCGAGACACTGTGCCTCGGAAAGGACGTTAAGCCGTTGGTTGTGGCTGTAATTCGTAGATCTTTGACAGTCGTTACGGGCAGTTAGAAGCCTGAAATTCTGACAACCAGTCTTACCAAAGGGTTTCATGATACCCTGTTACCTATATGGGCTGTGTAGGTCAAATAGGCAGTCGCTTTTTATGAAATACAGGCATCCAGCTAATTTTAGCCATACATCCAGTTATTTTTTTGTCTGTGCTAAAATACCAATCAATCCAATCAAAATCCAATCCCAATCTCTTTGATTGTACCTACGTAGCCGCGTAGTGCAGCGAAAAAAAGAAAAACACGGACTGTCTTCGCCATATTACAATTCATAATGTTATCCTTTTATGATGCTGCCAAAGTGACCTTTTTAGGCCACCAGTTCTTTTAACTTGCACCACAACCCAATTGCATAGGAGTGAATGCATTTTCTTTACAATTTCCGCGTAAATTAGCGCGTCCCATTTTACTTATGTTTAATATTCTATTACCTACGGAAGTTATTTAGACTGTTTCGAAGGGTACCTAGCTAGAATGTACTTGCAGTAAAATTCACAAAGCGTACAGCGCAAGATCATGTATTAGAGAGTTTAGTGCACGATATTTAGTGGGTACTGCCTGCCCAGTCACTAGAGATTAAACTGGAAACTGTCGAGTTACTGCACCTGTCTAATCAGCAAAACTGACGAATCAGTGAAACTGACTAATCAACGAAACTGGCGAATTAAATAAACTGATGACGACTGAGGGAAACTGACCGGTGATACGCGGACTCTTAGTAACAACCTGCCCACGCAGCCAGTCTTGCCAAGCACTATGGGTTACTGGGATGTGGTCAAGTTGTAGCCTATTTTTTATTTGCAGTAAGAGAACGTGCTTAGTACGGAGTACGGACACGTTAAAACATATCATTTTGGTAATGGTATTGTATGTATAAGTTATGTAGTATTAGTGGTTGATAAGGCAATCATACTACCCCCATACTTCCCGTGGGTGTCGTAAAAGGCGACTAAGGGAGACCGGAGAATGGGCAGCAGCGTTCTCTATGCATCATCATACTATACTGCGATCGCCAACCCGCCTGCCAGGCGTGGCGATTATGGCACCCCCCCCCCCCCCAAATTGGGGAGGCTTATGTCCAGCAGTGGACGTCTTTCGGCTGAAATGATGATGATGATGAAGGCAATCATATCACTTGGTTTTAGTAGGTTTTTTATATTTTATTTATCCTTTTGATAGATTCTTATTTTGTAAATGTGAGGACTTTGTAGGCTTTCTAGACTTTAGATCTGTAGACAATTATTTATTTCATCAAGTCCCTGGTATTTATTGATGAGCCTACGCTGTCCTCCCGTACCTACTGTTATTTGAAAACATTGTAAAAGCCAATTATTTTTAAAAAGAATAGCCGTGGAGTGGCCAAAGAAAATGTAGAGTCATCAACCACGACCACTCCGTCAAGAGTGAACGACTAAAGTGGGAAGAACCGTGGAGTTTCTTGCCGGCTCTTCTCCATATGAAACGACCAATTGGAACTGTGCACCTAGCGTCTGACGTTTCATAAGTGCCCATGTAAGCTTATGTGATCGAATCAGGAATGAGGAGACCCGCAGGTGAACCAAAGTAACCGACATAGCCCGAGGAATTGCCAAACTTAAGTGGCAGTGGGCAGGGCACATTGCTTGCAGAACAGATGGCCGATGGGGCCGAAAGGTTCTGGAGTGGCGACCGCGTACCGGAAGACGTAGCGTTGGAAGGCCTCCCTCCCACAAGGTGGATAGACGACCTTGTGAAGGCTGCAGGAACCCGTTGGATGCAAGAAGCACAGGACCGGTCAAAGTGGAGGTGCTTGGGGGAGGCCTATGTCCAGCAGTGGACGTCTTTCGGCTGAAATGATGATGATGATGAGGCTTTTGTGAAATAAAATATTTTGATTTTGATTTAGTGGGTAGTCAGATAAAAAAAATGTTATCTACAGTAATTTGGCAACCACCCAGCAATAAAAAAAAAGCGATTTCATAAGGATCTTCACAAAAACTCTCCCCACAATATTAGAATTGACCCGAAAACCATATTTCCGAGACCTCCCGCTGTAGTCGCTCACAGTATCAGCGATAAACCGTTAAATATGTTCAGTGAATGAACTAATATGCTCGTGAATGAACGATTATGATCCGTGAATGAGCGGATTATATCAGAGGTGCATTATAGCTAATGTTGTATTTATTATTATGAGAATGTTCACGGAATGGTGAGTGCTAATGGGTCCGATGTCATTATTGCATGAGAATAATCGTAAGGCAATTCTGTATTTAATACAATACAGGGTGATATAACCAACTTAATACAGTACTAGAAATGCATAATAGAGTGGAGTAATATAGTGTACTAGCTTCAGCCCACGACTTCGTCATCGTGAAATTTCACCCTCCCTTCATTCACCTTCATAGGGGTGGAATTTCGAAAATCCTTTCTTAGTGGATACCTACACTTCACAAAGAACACACCCTCCAAATTTCATGTCTCAAGGACCAGCGGTTTAGGCTCTAAAAAATTTTCTCTACTCAATTTTTAGACCTTTGTATCCCTATGCGTATGAAGTTTCATTAAACTCGGTTCATTTGAAAGTTTGTATGAAATGCCGTACGGCGTAAACGCTCTTAACACTGACAACGTTTAATTGTACTTATTGTTGTTTGTTGTAGTTAGATGCTACGGAATTTCAAATTTTAAATTTAAAAAAAAAAAAATCAAAATTACCACTCATTCATTGAAAGTTTTGCGTTGTTATGCATAACAAAATCGAGCACCATGTACCGACTTACACTCTCGGGCTCAAAATGACAATAGAGCCCATTATGAGTACGCATCAGAGCGTGTAATTGCCGAAACGCTGCGGTCCGCCGCACTGTGTGAAAGGGGCTTAAGGATTAGCTAACATTAACAACACCTTTTGGTTAGGAAGGATAATTGTCTGTTGCTTGAGATTTAAAGAGTAAGTAGGTTGTAGCTTAATTTAATCTTAATAATGATGTGTGTCATTAGATGTAAAGTCAGCAAAAGAGATAAGTACGCAGGATCGTCGGATATAGTTGAAGTTTAGTAAGAAACCGATGGATGTTCTCGAATAAAATTTGATTTTATTAATAGTGTAGCCTGTGTGGTGCCGGACTTAAAGAATACCACCACCCCTTACTTCCCGTGGGTGTCGTAAAAGGCGACTAAGGATCGTACCGGAGAATGGGCAGCAGCGTTCTCTATGTATTCCACCACCATACCATACTGCGATCGCCAACCCGCCTGCCAAGCGTGGCGATTATGGCAAACCCTCCCAAAATTGGGGGAGGCCTGTGTCCAGCAGTGGACGTCTATCGGCTGAAACGACGAATAGTGTAGCGGTATCTACAACGCCTCATGCGAACAACGCGTCATACTGACGTCACTCAAAATCCTGCATCTCGCAAGCAGAGTTTACCGCGCAATTAGCATAGATACAACGCCCCGATAGGAATCATCGGGCAGTTGCCCGCCAGACACAACACCCGTCTGGTCGGAGGATCCTCCCTTTTCTATAGAGTATGAGTGAACTTTACGGCCTAAGGCTCCACTGCCTTAGTAAAAGGGTCCCGTTACCCTTTGGGTACAGAACCCTAAAAAGTTCCAATACTTTTTATATAAAATAGAAAATTGGCTAGGCTTAATAAATATAACTCATCAAATGACACTTTACAACGAAAAAAGAGTAACTAAGTGAAGCGAACCAATTTAAAAGAAATCACGGATTACCGTGTAAATGGAAAATTCTATATATTTTCATAACGTAACTAAATTATTTGGGAGTCCGATAAATAAGAGGGAAACTCAGTAACTGCTCTTTAAACGGTTCTCAACAAAACAAATTATAAAGAGCGAAAAGAGTTTTTGAAGAAAAAAATTATTTTACCCTTAAAATACTTAGATTGATGCCGAGGGCAGCTTAGTAGGAGTTTTTTTTTTTTACGACGACATTAATCCTATTCTCATAATAGGTAAATGGAGTTCCGTGGACTCCGGACCTGTGTTGGCCGAAGCGAGGAAAACCTGTTCAGGTGGGATTCATTGACCACTCCGTTCTGGACTGTATATGTGGTGCTGTTCCTCAAATGATGGGACACTTTATATCATGTCCTGTCAGCTGCACGTTACAGGAACTGGTGGACGCTGGTGTTGGCGCCGAAGTCTGGGCCGAGTCCATTTAGATTGCCATCGAAATGCTATGAAGAAGAAGTAGGTATTTAGTCTGTTCACGAAATCACGAAAGAAGAACTAGAAGTCTAATAATAAAAAGCTAAAAAGTCATTTATTCATTTGTCTAACAGAGGTACAATCTTCATCTGCCTAGCCTTTTCTTAACTATGTTGGGGTCGACTTCCAGTGTAACAGGATGCAGCTGAATACCAGTATTTTACATGGAGCGACTGCCTATCTGACCTCCACAATCCAATTACTAGGTAATACGATACCCCTTGGTAAGACTGGTTGTCAGACTTTTGGGCTTCTGACGACCCGTAACGACTGTCTAAGATCCTCAAATGACAGCCGGGACCAACGGCTTAACGTGCCTTCCGAGGCACGGAGAGGTCTTGATATTTAAAGATGGTCACCCATCCACGGACCAATCGCGCCAACAGTAGCTTAACCTGATTAATCGACCCGTGCGGATGTTATTACTTAGCCATAAGCCTCTCTAACATATGTACAATAATCCATACTAATATTATAAACTAGCTTCCGCCCGCGACTCCGTCCGCGCGGATGTCGGTCTTCGCGTGGATGGTTTATTTCTCCATTTTGAGTAACTCTGACAATGACATCTTATAAATATCTATTGGACCCAAATACGGCTAAGCCTATAATAATTAAGGAGATCCCTCTATTGAGCTACTGCTGTTGAGCACGCGTTCTGTAGTAAGTATTTTTTTCATAGTAATTCCGACCTTGATAAGTAGCATGTAGCAGTAAATTACTGACAGTGACGAAAAGTTTGCAATAATAAAAAAGTGATCGTGACAATGCGACAGAAAGTTAATTGAGAGCTTCAGCATACACAACATTGTTAGTGAGCTCGTCCGGAATATGAACATGAAGATTTCTTGGACTGCTCACACGGGAAAGAGCTACGTAAAGTTGCCCGTGTGAAAAACAACTCGCGGTAAGATCTACGCCAGCAACTCCTAGGGTCTGACCTTGAGCCTTATTTATTGTCATGGTGTAACACAAAGCTACAGAAAACTGTATTCTCTTAAATTGAAATGGAAAATTATCCACTGCGGGTAATGCAACGTGTGTTCGCGGTTCTACAGAACAACGTCTATGAATAAAACTGAAAAATAAGATTTTTTTTTTCTACGTATTTTTCCAGGATAAAAAGTATCCAATTTTATGCCCAGGATAATAAGGTATAATTATACCAAGTTTCATCGAAATCGAACCGTTAGTTTTCACGTGATACCTGCATATACAGACAGACAGACAGACAGACAGACAAAAATGTTTTTAATCACATATTTGGGTTTGGTATCGATCCAGCAACACCCCCCGCTATTTATTTTTTCAATATTTTCAATGTACAGAATTGACCCTTCTACAGATTTATTATATGTATAGATTCTAAAGTAACTTTGTCTGTATGTTACCTTTTCACGCCTAAGCCACTGAACGGATTTCGATAAAATTTAGCTAAAAGATAGATGGCATCCCGGGGAAGGACATAGCATAGTTTTTATACCGATATTCCCACGGGATCGACACTTGTGTGGGTTCTTGGTAAAACATTAACAACCTCTTCAGAAGTCATTGTACTCATCATTATGAACATATAACTTTTACTATGGGACCAAACCTGAAATCGCGAAAAAAACCTGCTGTTCCCTACATTTTGACGAGTTATACGAACATAAATACGAACGAAAATAAATCTTCGGTCCATCCAGCAGATACACTGTCTCCACTCCAGGACTCGTCTACTCACCGGCCATAGGCCCTTCAACAAACACGACCAGCCCACTGTCACCTTAATCTTGCTTACTCTGTAAGCTATGTCGGTAATTCCGGTTCTTTACCGGATAACATTTCTGATCACTAGAGAATTTGGGCTAATAGAAAATACCTAGTAACTGGAAAATGCCTTTTATGGTATTGTTCGATAATCCCATCAAATACAGTGGGTCAGTTAATAAGCAAGTGTCGATGTAAACGGTCCTCAATTGAATTTGGTCGCGTAATAACAGAGAAATGATCACTTGATACGTCCGCGTCTCCCGAGAAATACTTTAATGTTTAAACAGACTGTAGTGATGTACTTTGCTGGCGGCATGTCGATACTTTTATTTGAGTCCGGACTTAGTTCCTCTCTACGTTGTGGAACTATGATAACATCTGTGATGCTTGTTGTAGGTAGGAGGAGCACTGGCATACATTAATAGTGTGTTGTTACATCTATATGTATATATATACAGGTTGGAAACTTTCAGCGGGGCAGTAAGGGGAAGTACCTTATCCGTTGCAGCTACACGAAAATGGTCTTAGGAGACTATCCATAATTTTTTATGGAATTTTGATCTCCATTCACAGATTTTCAAAAAAAAATTACAGCTAGCAAGAAAATAGCCATTTTACACAAAAACATTTTTTGATGCCAATCGATCCTGTTTCTAATACTGATCAAAAACTTATATGGGACTAACGATCATTGGAGTACTCAAAAAGTCACAAATGCAAAAAACTTTTCCCGTACATTTTGTAAAGAATTTGTGTACTTCCCCTTACTGCCCCGCTGAAAGTTTACACCCTGTATCTAAAACTAGCAGCGACCCGCGGTTTCACCCCCGTAAGTTGCGGTCCCGTGGGTATATCGGGATATAAACTATTCGCTCTTTATTAATAACTAGCTTCTGTCCGCGACTTCATCCGCGTGAAATTTCCCTCCCCCATTCACTCTCTTAGGGGTGGAATTTCGAAAAACCCTTTCTTAGTGGATACCTACTCTTCACAAAGAACACGCCCTCCAAATTTTATGTCTCTAGAACCAGCGGCTTAGGCTGTAAGTTGATATATCAGTCAGGACTTTGAATCCATACTAATATTATAAATTCTAAAGTAACTCTGTCTGTCTATATGTTACCTTTTCACGCCTAAACCACGGAACGGATTTCGATAAAATTTGGCAGAGAGATAGATTGCATCCCGGGAAAGGACATAGGATAGTTTTAATCGTCATACCTCGCGGGCGAAGCCGCGGGCGCAAGCTAGTTTGAGTATTTAAAGTAGTAGTAAATCTGTAATTTTTTTTTAAAGAGTAGGTACCCGTGGAGTTTTTTGCAGGCTCTTCTCCATAGGAAGCGAACGGTTGGAACCGTGCATTTAGTTTCTGACGTTTTATAAGTGCCCATTGTGATGTATCCTTACTAATAATATTATAAATTCGAAAGTAAGTCTGTCTGTATGTGTGTTACCTTTTCACGCCTAAACCACTGAACGGATTTCGATAAAATTTGGCAGAAGGATAGATTGCATCCCGGGGAAGGACATAGGATAGTTTTTATCGACGTACCTCGCGGGCCAAGCCGCGGGCGGAAGCTAGTATGAAATAAATAAATTATTTTGAATTGAATTGTAGATTAAACTTACAAAGAAACATTCATAGTTTATTTTATAGTTATAGTAGATTGTTATACTAGGGGCTAAAATTACCCATTACGAGGTAGTTTTCAGCTCCGCGTGTTACACTCTACTTTTCACTACGATCGCGAGAAAATACAATAATCCAATACAATATAGTATAATAAATAGTTTATTTTATTAATAATTAAATGTACAGACGCCAGCACTTCAAGCTACTACAATCTGTCAAATTTATTTAATAGATTTTCAACTTTATTACAATTATTAAAGCATAAGGTTCAAAGTTGATTGGGAAAATTTGACAGTTACGGGTAGCTTGATGTGCTGGCGTCTGTACAATTCTGGATATTTTTAACGAGATGTTTTTTCCCGGCAACTTAATGTCAGTCCTCTGTGAAGATGAATGTTGAGTTGTCTGTGGGGTAAACGTGGGAGATACAGATAGTTCCAGGTTTCAGGGTATCGTTCGAATATTCTGAAGAATTAGCTGAGTTGACTTATCCCTTAATTTCGATATCGTGGGCTAGTTTGGAGAATATTGATGCGTTCCGTGATACGCTGGGTGTTTTCTTTACCTTACTCTTTCATTTGCAAATAAATTACGGCCACCAATTCAATTTTAGAAACATTCTACAGATTTTATTTTTTTGCCGCAACGTTTTGCACGCATTCTACCGATCGCCGCTTTTAGTTCCATTTTCAAAAATAAAATGTTTTTCTTTTTTTATAAAACAGTAATAAGACTAGCGTTTATTTATGATTATTCTACTTATGATTAAAGACTTTTTCGTTTTTGTAGGCTCGTTGGTAACAAACAAAAATAAAAAAAATAAAAACTTTTACTCTAGAGAAAGATATGCTATTTTTTCCTCGCTCTGGTACGCTACAATGACGGTCTTTTTGAGCAAGAGGAGTGAAAAAAATATTGAATGTCGATAGCTATTATGTGCCTCGATTGTCCCAACACTAAAAGGGCGGGGGCGAGAGCGCGAAATTGGAGGAAAACTTTCGTAAGGGGAAATGAAATGGGATTGATAAAAATTGGAACCAAGCCGCCTGCGCAGGGACGTACTCGGCCAATAAAAGTAATTGTTTTTGTTTTAAATGTGCTACGGTTGTCGTCTTAATCTATGGCAGATCGTTATTAGCTTCCTATTGACTTAATTGAAAACAGTCATCATCTACCTAGCCTTTTCCCAACTATGTTGGGGTTGGCTTCCAGTCTAACCGGATGCAGCTGAATACCAGTATTTTCCATGGAGCGACTGCCTATCTGACCTCCACAACCCAGTTACTGGGTAATACGATACCCCTTGGTAAGACTAATTGTCAGACTTTCGGGCTTCTGACTTCCCGTAACGACTGTCAAAGATCCTCGAATGATAGCCGGGACCAACGGCTTAACGTGCTTTCCGAGGCACGGAGGGGTCACGGTATGTAAAGATGGTCAACCATCCACAGACCAACCGCGGCAAGCGCAGCTTAACCTGATCGATCGACCTGTGCGGCTGTTATTATTTAGCCAGTGGCCCCACTTAATTGAAAACAGTAATAAATACTAAATTACTACGAATCTGTACCCTGAGGGGTAGAATCCGGAATTAAGTGATCCGGGAGAGAACCAAAGTTGTCGACATAGCTCACAGAATAAGTAAGCTGAAGTGGCAATGGGGCGGCCATATTAGCCGTAGAAACCGTTGGGGTAGACGTGTTTTTGAGTGGAGACTGCGAATCGGTAAACGTAGGAACGCCCTCAGGCTTTGTGGAGCTATAGAGATATGAGGAACAGGGTGTAAAGTTCACTCATACTCTATAGAAAAGGGAGGATCCTCCGACCAGACGGGTGATGTGTCTCGCGGGCAACTGCCCGATGTTTCATGCCGGGCCGTTGTGTCTATGCTAGTTGCGCGGTAAACTCTGCTTGCGAGATGCAGGATTGCGTGACCTCAGTATGACGCGTTGTTCGCATATGGCGTTGTAGATACCGCTACAGAGCGACGAGATACGTAGGTACCTACCAGCCACGGTAGCAGCAGCACGAGTGGCCCAGGATCGAGCTAAATGGCGTGCAATTGAAGATGCCTATGTCCAGCAGAGGACTACTGTAGGCTGATGATGACGAACCCATTAATTTTAATCTAGATTCATTACTCTTAAATAATCAGCTGCATCTGGCAGCTGCATCTGGTAGCTTGGACCCTGTTCCCGATACCGGTGGGCTACTATTTTTTATATTTAAGTAATATTTAAAAATATAATTTATATGTTTATAATGAAATAAAGGAATTTATTGTAAATGTTTTGTGTAAACAATTGTTGGCTAACCTAAATTAATTAATTAGCTGATACACAAAATGTTGTAACACCAATCACGGCTGATTTACACCTATGGACTCTGCGTCAAGCCTGGATCGAATAGACATTATCATTACCCATTTCATTCTTTGTGTTTTTCCTAAATCGTCGTTTCAGCCGATAGACGTCCACTGCTGGACATAGGCCTCCCCCAATTTTGGGAGGGTTTGCCATAATCGCCACGCTTGGCAAGCGGGTTGGCGAACGCAGTATGGTTTGGTGGTGGAATACATAGAGAACGCTGCTGCCCATTCTCCGGTACGATCCTTAGTCGCCTTTTACGACACCCACGGGAAGTAAGGGGTGGTGGTATTCTTTAAGTCCGGCACCACACAGACCAAACCAGACCAGACCAGACCAGTTTTCCTAAATAAACTATCAATATTAGCCTCAATATCACCAATTCCCGAAAACCGAATGCGGCCCTGTCTTTTCCGAGGGCTCGAAATTCACTTAGCTTCGTTTGTCGAAGCTTTTCGCCTCTTGAAACTTTTCAATAGCCCGGAATCGAATTCAGGCACCTCCCTGTTCCCCGCCCGCCCCTCCCGCTCCCCCTGTGCTCTGAGCACCTGGCAGTGGAGTCTATGTATGTTCACAATATATCTAAAATTGAGCGCCTGAAAACATGCGTCGTTGGTTATACGAATTTTCAGAAGGTAATGATTCTATTAGGAAAAATTTTGTTGGGTTTTTCAGTGTGATGTGTGTTTCAGATGGTCACAATCTTAGAAACATAAATATTATTAGCAGCGCCCCTGCGGTTTCACCCGCGTAAGTTTCGATCCCGTAGGAATATCAGGATAAAAAGTATCCGAAGTGTTAATCCATTAAGTGATCTATCTATGTGGCAATTTTCATCCATATCTGTTCAACGGTTTACACGTGATTGAGTAACAAACATCCAAACATCTTCACCAACTTTCACATTTACTTATAATATTAGAAGGATTAACTAGTTAATGTTGCCCTCTCACTGAGAGGAGTCCCGTGTCCCAGTCCCAGCAGTGGGAACGTTATATGCTGATTATATCAGTATATATTAATGTTGACGAGAAAATCAATCTGCCTAGCCTATTCCCAACTACGTTGGGGTCAGTTTCCAGTCTAACCAGATGCAGCTGAATGAGTACCAGTATTTTACATGGAGCGACTGCTATCTGACATCAACAACGCTGTTACTGGGTAACATGATACACCTTGGTAAGACTGGTTGTCAGACTATTTGGCTTCTGACTGCCTGTAACGACTGTCAAAGAACTATGACAGAAGGAGTAAGAATGTCATCTCCAATCTAGGCATAAGAAAGAATTTAGGCGTAAGAATGTCCTACCTATTATCTCTAATCTAGGCGTCAGAATGAATTTAGGCGTAAGAATGTCCTCCCTGTTATCTCTAATCTAGGCGTAAGAATGAATCTAGGCGTAAGAATGTTCTATCTATTATCTCTAATCTAGGCGTAAGAATGTCCCATCTGTTATCTCTAATCTAGGCGTTAGAATGTCCTATCTGTTATCTCTAATCTAGGTGTAAGAATGTCCTATCTATTATCTCTAATCTAGACATAAGAATGTCCTATCTGTTAGCTCTAATCTAGGCGTAAGAATGTCCTATCTGTTATCTCTAATCTAGGCGTAAGAATGTCCTATCTGTTATCTCTAATCTAGGCGTAAGAATGTCCTATCTGTTATCTCTAATCTAGGCGTAATAGTGATTCTAGGCGTAAGAATGCCCTACCTATTATCTCTAAGGTAGGCGTAAGAATGAATCTAGGCGTAAGAATGCCCTACATATAATAATTTACTATTTGTTACATCTGCATCAGTACACGTGCATCGTGTATCGCGTCACAGTGCCCTGCTCCAAATAGACCTTTCGTCTAGTAGGACCAACTTTTTTTCAAACGAAAGTCCTGCTACAAAAACATTATCACAAACATCAATAAAAGCATCAATACAATGTGCTACTTCAAACGCATAATCCTTGCAAATGGTCATTTCATGACTAACTTTTTCCACCATTCGTTCCATTGTGCATCACACTTACACACAGTAATACGAGCTGTTTGAAATCTTTGACAAAACCGATCTGTGCTCATTGTAGTTTAACATCTCAGCCGCACAGTGGTCACTACTCGATATCCCTGGAAAAAAAGGTTCTTCGAAATTTTGCGGCATTATTAGGAGTATTAGGTTTTTGTTGGACATATAAAAGGATTTCGTCTACGTTATTAGATCGGCTACGGTCAAGGGTTTGTTCGGAGGCGTTCGCGGTAAGCTTTTTATTTTCGAGTGCGTTATGGATTAAAACCATGTTTGCTTTATGCTTGGTTGTAGATTTATAAACAAATCACATTAAAAGGAGAAAAAAAATAATTGTATGTTTTGTATATAGGTTGTTACGTTGTTGTTATTTGTTGTTCTTACTGGGTTGTGGAGGTCAGATAGGTAGTCGCTCCATGTAAAATACTGGTATTCAGCTGCATCCGGTTAGACTGGAGCCGACCCCAACATAGTTGGGAAAAGGCTAGGCAGATGATATAGATTGTTACGCATTCACGCTAAAACGGCTTAACAGATTTGGCACATGGATAGTCCATGACCTGGATAAGCACATATGATACTTTTTATCCCGATATTCCTAAGGGATCATTTTTTCATTCTGCAAGTCGTTCCACGTTTTTTTGTATGGAACTTTAAACTTTATCAACGTTTGGTACAGTTAGCAAGACAAGATGTACAGGGTGTTTCGTGCATGGTTTGCCAAATGGAATTGGCCAAAAGGAGAGGTCATTTGCTATCTCTTAAGAGCGTTTACGCCGTACGGCATTTCAAACAAACTTTCAAGCCCTTATTTTTTTAAATGAATGAATCGATTTTAATGAAACTTCATACGTATAAGCAGGATACAAAGTTCTAAAAAGTTAGTAGAGAACATTTTCGAAATGTCTTATTTAAAAAAAGATATCTGGAAATCTCTGTTTCTATGGAAAATTTAAAATCGGTCTAATTTGGCTGTATTACTATTTTTCTTCGAAAATGTTCTCTACTAATTTTTTAGACTTTTGTATCCTGCTTATGGGTATGAAGTTTCATTAAAATTTGTTCATTCATTACGAAAAATAAGGGCTTGAAAATTTGTATGAAATGCCGTACGGCGTAAACGCTCTTAAGGCCCAGTAACTCATTCCTTGTTACACCGGTTTTTTTATTATGACTTTTTAATTTTTATTTAGAAAAATACAAGAACTCTGCATTTAAGCTTAATTTTTTTTTAAAGTTATGAGTATAGCCTTCAAATTTTATTTTAATTCTTATGTTTACTCTTGTATGGTTCTATGATATTCAAAATTACTTGATAATAACATCTAGTTCCTTTTTAATAACTCAAAAAGTTTCTGAAAAAAGCAAAAATACACTTAACACTCAATTTTAAATTGCTGTAAAAAAAAAAACTAAAAGCGACCGGGTTCTTCGAATTCTTTAAAAAAGTTCTCTAGTTTGTCCCCTTTCCAACGGTGTGCAATATACAAAAAAAAAACTTTTAATAACTTCAGTATCTAATCGAGACACATCAGGCTGATATTCGATATTACGGTAAGAACACTAGTTTTCACATAAATAACATTCTTTAAGTAGGTGGATAGTGTTATCTCCCTCTTACGCAGTCTCTTATCTCTTTCTAGGGTTCTAACTTTCCTCGAACTTGAAATAAAAAATAAACTTTTGTTTAATAAGTACCTAATTATAAATTTTGTTCAAATTGTCCTCCACTATTGCGTACACACGCGCGACATCTTTGTCTTATCTCGACTGTAGTGGTGTGTAAACGTATTTCTGCTTTGGTTTTTTTTAATTAGGTACTTATTAAATAAAAGTTTATTTCAAGTTCGAGGAAAGTTAGATCCCTAGAAAGAGAAGTTATCAAAAGTTTTTTTTTTTTTGGTATATTGCACACCGTTGGAAAGGGGACAAACTAGAGAACTTTTCCCTTTTTTTTTCTATTCTTTTTTTTTTTTTATAAGGCTATTTGTTTTTTATACAGCAATTTAAAGTTGAGTGTTAAGTGTATTTTTCCTGTTTTCAAAAACTTTGTGAGTTATTAAAAAGGAACTAAATGTTATTAGCAAGTAATTTTGAATTTTATAGAACCATACAAAAGTAAAAAATGAAATTTTTTTTTACAGTTAAGCTTAAATACAGAGTTCTTGTATTTTTCTAAATAAAAATTAAAAAGTCATAATAAAAAACCAGTGTAACAAGGAATGAGTTACTGGACCTTAAGAGATAGCAAATGACCTCTCCTTTCGGCCAATTCCATTTGGCAAACGATGCATCAAACACCACACAATACTAAAAACAACTGTTTTTCTCCCCTCGTGTCCATTGTTAGTTGATTAAGTCTTAGCATGTAACTCCTATACAACCTGTGTGTATATCTTTGGATCAATAAACTTATTGTTATTATTATTAAATGGCATGCAATTGGAGAGACATAAATATGTCCAGCAGTGAACTGCTGCTGGCTGATAATGATGATGATGACGTGGTTACATTAGCTTAGTGGCGTTAGAAATAAAGAAAGGAAATACGTTAATTTGATTTAAAAATCGTTACTTTATTCATTGTATGTTTAATTGTGGTAAGATTTGTCGCGTAATTACTAGTTAGACATCCGTTTCCATTGACACAATGACCGATTGTGCCACAAATATCAAAGTTTGATCTCAAACAGATTGTGTTTCACAAAGATGGCCGACCTGTGTAACGTTACCTCCATAGTTTTTTCCTGATTTTTAATTCATCGCGGATTTAATAGAAACACTATCCAACAGAAATAACACTTATTGCAAAAAAAAAATGAAAAGTGACAAATAAGTTTGTATTCCTATTTTTTTAAATTTATTTATTCAGCCTTAATATTGAAAATCAAGTTTATGCTTGGTTTTATTGTATTGTATTGAAGAAAATTTGAAGCCTTTATAATTTATTGTTTAAGACATAATTTTCTGATTAAAGGGACTACCTACATTAGGTACCTAAAGCGCGGTCACTGTCGGACTGCATAGAAAAGAAAGGGAAGCGCGATGACACAACGCTTGTAATTTATTACAAAATAAGAAGCAATTATCTATTTACAAAAAACTTCTTTCGACTACAAAATTAAAAACACTAGTGCTTTAGTATGTTGCTTGTAGAATAATCTGACAAAAAATCAGAATTACTGTAGGTAGGTATGTATATTAGTATGGTTTTTATTGTGAAAAGAAAGTTTGCAGAAGTATCTTCATGATTTTGTTCTTTCGTATCAAATTAGTTGTATAATGTTTTCAACACACTATCTACCTAGCATATATTATATCCTGAAGAATATCATATATTTTTATGATTTAGTTTACTGTATAATCGACTACAGTAACAAAATCAGAAATTTTAGTATACAATATTTTAGTAATATTTAAGTTTCACCCCCATAAGTTCCGATCCCTTGGGAATATCGGGATAAAAAGTATCCTATGTGCTAATCCAGCGCACGGACTACCCATGTGCCAAATCTGTTAAGCCGTTTTAGCACGAAAGCGTAAAGCGCAATACACACTGAGCCCGCCGGGCCGCCGACCTGTGTCGGCAACTTTTTGTCGTCGGGCTAGTCGGCGGCTTCACTTCGTGCAAGTCAGAAAATTTTGTCGGCGGCATGTCGGCGGATCGAGATGAGAAATTTATTTGTTCGTCACTACGGGTCGAGCTTTGCCGGGCAACTGAGCGCAGGCGTACGCAAGCCGACAACATGTCGGCGGGCAACACGCGCGGGTGCATGTTGCCGATATGATTCTTTTCATATAGGCCGCCGGGTTGTGTCGGCGGGCTGTGTCGGCGGCCCGGCGGGCTCAGTGTGTGCGCTTCACAAACAAACATACAAAAACTTTTCTTTTTTGTCTTTTTAATATGAGTTTGGATTTGTATATAAATCTACAACCAGCATACAATAAAGCAAAGATACTTTTAATCCATAACGCACTCGAAAATAAGGAGCTTACCGCGAACGCTTCCGAACAAACCCGTCACCGTAGCCGATCTAATTTAATATAGGTACACGTTTTAGTAAGACTGGTTGTCAGACTTTCGGGCTTCTGACAACCAGTAACGACCCCTCAAAAATTCTTGTAAAAAGAATAACAATAACCGCCTCAAAGTATCCAGTTAAAAAGAATTTGTTTTCGCATTCATCTCCCTTCATAAACGAAAATTTGCGCCAATTAAAAATAGAAAAATACAATTTATTTCTCTCTAGCACCATATTGGGTGAACGCCTCAAACAAATGTCACTCTTCACATGCAGAGCAAGCTTAAAAAAACAAACAATCACGCAACAACGATCCTTAACACACGGCAATAAAGCTTTTTTAATAGCATAGTTAAATCTGCAACAAGTATTTTTTACACTATTTTCTGTTTTATTGTATTACAAGGTTTATTCGTCGCTAACGAGTCAGCAGGGAGTCTGTGCGAGCGAGAGGTCCGATGGAGAAAGAGAGCTAGCGATATGTAATATGATTTGTTTTGTTGCATTGTGGTTTCGGTCCGTTCACGATTGTCAAAGTTTTTGTCCCTCTTCTTTTGGCTTCGAAACCACTGTGCATTGACAACTGCGTTCGTTTATTTGTGGTTTGCAAAGTTTTATAAATATTTTTGTAACATTTTAATGTTTGTGTATTGAAATGGGATATAATCTTTAGATTAAGGATACCCATAATAAATGTTAGAAAAGGTAGAGAGATAAAAGTTTAAACAACTTATTTTAAGAGACTGTTTTGCACTGCGGTCTAATAAAAATATATAAATATATTGTTAAAAAAAGAAAACAATCATTATTTCGGATCTAAGCCGCATCCATTTATTTATTAGCGACTACATAATACACATTAGTTACATATAAGAATTTTAACTAAGTATTATTAGATATATTATATTTTTATTGGATACTGTATATTTGTATTGTTTTGGATTATATTTGTACTCAAGTTATAATTATGTCATATCCCTATGTATTTTCCTGCGTGTACATAAATTATAAAATAAATATATGTATAATTCTAAATAAAATAGATAATAATAGTTTACTTTAATGATTACTTAATATAATTAAAATTAATTATTTCAACTAAATATTAATAGATATATTATATATGTATTGGAAACTGTATATTTGTATTGTTTTGGATTATATTTTTACTCAAATTATAATTATGTCATATCCCTATGTATTTTACTGTGTGTAGTACATAAATTATAAAATAAATATATAATTCTAAATAAAATAGATACCTAATAACAGTTTACTTTAATGATTACATAATTATTATAATTGAAATTAATTATTTTCTTTCACACATAATATAGCAATCAGTAAAATTACTTATCTGACAACCTATAGGTATAGTATATACCCTTTTGACTTCAGTCGGTCAAAATCAGATAATTCAAACTTAACAGTTCCAGAACCGCTGACGTCATTACACAGGGTAAATGCCACAATTGTTATCCCTACACATTTAAGAGTATTATTTGGGAAGTGATTAGAGCTAATAGCTATTATGTAGTATTGTTGTGTTATTTGTTGTTTTGCAAATTGTTATGTTTGCAACTATATTTTTTATACTGGTGAAATAGTAAATGATGTTTTTGTAAGTCTGTCACGTTCGTAAATTTAATGGTCTTCATCAAAATGTCAAACGAATTATTTTTCTAGTTTGAAAGTAAAGAAAAGAAAGAAAAATAGGTTTCATTTGTCACAGAAACAAATGCATACAAAAATAAGTTAACTCAAGTATTTATTTGCCAAAAATGTAAACAAATATGAGTTTGTTGGATTATTCCAAAGACTACAATATAATGCGGTGTGATTATTCTTTCTGATATAATTTTAATGTTAGAATATCGTTTGTTGGCTAATGGCATCTGTCACATTTACGAATTATATAAATAGTATCAATGTGAAAGTACCTAATTTGACTGAATATTGTGTTTACAAAAAATAAAGTCTTAAGTTGCAAAAATCACATAAATGCTATGACTATAAATTATTAAGTAATATTTAATAACACTTGTAGTATATCATACATTTAATATTGCTATTTTAATATAGTAGGCTGTTTCAAATGATTGGCACAATACTGTCAGTTGATGTTATAATATTTTTAAAGACTTGTAAGAATTACGAATCAACTCTTATTAAATTGCTTAATCACATTATAATGTTTTACTCTATATAAGATTTGTTTATCATTACCTGTGTTGGAAGATATTAATCCATAATCTATGATGATCTGTGATTGGTTCAAAATGGCGGTAAGATGTTTGACGTAAAAGACGTTGGTAGGATATAAAAAGGATAGTAATGACTTTATCAGGGCAGTTGTGGTCCGGTAGATGTTCAGTTAATTAGTAGATACCTATTAGGTAGTGCCGTTATTATGTGGAATATAAGATCGGCCAGATGTCATGTAAGTTAATATTATTATCTTGATTATTGCTGACAACTATGTTGTTCTGTATTGTTGTAATATGGCCAATATTGCTAATGTGTTAAGGTGTTTATTGGAATATTCCTAGCTATTGTTACTATGTTGCTATTATTCTGAGTTCCTTGGACCATTGTCCAAGAGATAGAATTAATTGTTATTAAAATAACGATAATGTATGACAATGTAATAAATTTGTTGATTGTTGTTTCCAAGGAGTTTCTTGTCCTTCTTCTCCTTGATGACCTAGATTTGGAACGGACGACTAGCTTTCTGATGAATTACTGACAAGACTAAATTGAATTAAATGTCTAGCCTTGTCTTTCTGTGCTTTATTTCATAAAATCCTTTCCCTAAATACATACCATATTCAAGGGCACTTTACACACATTAAATAACTAGTAACCATTCTCATATTCAAAGCTTTACATTTGGGTAATATAATATATATATACCTACACTTATAGATATAATGGATTAATATCTTCCAACACAGGTAATGATAAACAAATCTTATATAGAGAAACCGTTTTAAAACATTATAATGTGATTAAGCAATTTAATAAGAGTTGATTCGTAATTCTTACAAGTCTTTAAAAATATTATAACATCAACTGACAGTATTGTGCCAATCATTTGAAACAGCCTACTATATTAAAATAGCAATATTAAATGTATGATATACTACAAGTGTTATTAAATATTACTTAATAATTTATAGTCATAGCATTTATGTGATTTTTGCAACTCAAATTAGGTACTTTCACATTGATACTATTTATATAATTCGTAAATGTGACAGATGCCATTAGCCAACAAACGATATTCTAACATTAAAATTATATCAGAAAGAATAATCACACCGCATTATATTGTAGTCTTTGGAATAATCCAACAAGTTCATGGAATAATAACTTTAATTCCTACACAATAAAGGTTGAGTTTACGCTAGAACTTCAAACATTTTTATAACTATTTCAATAGTACCTACTAGTCACTCTGAAATCAACTTAATTACCATTATAAAATAAAGTTGATACTTGTTTAACTTCAAATAACATCAATTTGAAACATCAATTTGAATTGACTTTAGATACAGACGCCAGCCAGCACATCAAGCTACTACGATCTGTCAAATTTCTTTAAGTAATAGATTTTCAACTTTATCGCTAAAGCATAGGGTTCAAAGTTGATTGAAAAAATTTGACAGTTTCGGGTAGCTTGATGTGCTGGCGTCTATACTTACCTCATAAAGAATAAGAAAAAAAAAATGTTTACAAGCACACAGCAAATAGTCGGGAGCTGCTCGTCGTGACTACGACAAGAAGGCTTCCAGTCACAATAATTGAAGCTATGAGGAACCCACAGTACAACGCTGATTTTCAGTAGTCACCCGAATCTGTCAAGTTGCGTGTTTGTCGAGCTGCGTCTTTGACGTGGTGTAAATCTGACGAGATGCGTTTCTGTCAACATGCGTTTTCTGGCGAAATGCGTATTTGACCACTTGCGTTTCTGACGACATGCTAGTAATCCAAAATGACGTATGGAAACAAGGTTAGCACCATATTTGCGTAATACACTTTTAATCACAATCAGAGAGTTTTGAAGAATATTGCTCCGTCGTTTCATAGGTTTGAGAAATACGTCTGCTCAACAACCGAAAACTGACGCAATGAACATGGGTAAACGAAGGCTGCGCTGACGTTCATACTCGGGGTCACCAGTATAGAGGTATAAGGAACAGGGTGTAAAGTTCACTCATACTCTATAGAAAGGGGAGGATCCTCCGACCAGGCAGGTGTTGTGTCTGGCGGGCAACTGCCCGATGATTCTTGTCGGGCCGTTGTATCTAGTGCGCGGTAAACTCTGCTTGCGAGGTGCAGGATTTCGCGTGACGTCATTTTATACCTGTCATTTTATGTATGTAACGCAATTACCCTTCTTGTTTTAAGATTAAGTTTGTCTGTTTCACTGTATTCTTTCGAAATATAAAGCAGAAATGACGTTGCACAATTTTATAGGTGGCTTCAACAATTACAAAAACCATCGCCAGCTGTCGCACTCTCGCAAAAAACTAACAATATCTTCTAAATAGGCTCTTATTAGGCCGTTATCACACGATCGGATTGTTAAGACTCGAGCAATTTGCCGCGAACAATCGTTTAGGGATCGGATCGTGAGTTAATCGTTGTGATAACATCTTTACCATTCGTCTTTGTGTTTGTAATGCAATAACGAACATATCATCAGGGGGCTGTTAGGACTACTACGGGAAATGTTTGGTGACTATGTAATGGGAATTAGGAGTGATCTTGCTCTACGTGGGCGTATGTGAATAAATATAGCCAAACTAGCAGGACCCCGCGGTTTCACCCGCATAAGTGTCGGTCACGTGGGAATACCGGGATAAAAACTATCCTATATCCTTCCCCGGGATACAATCTATCTCTCTGCCCAATTTTATCGGAATCCGTTTAGTGGTTTAGGCGTGAAAAGGTAACATATAGACAGACAAAGTTACTTTCGAATTTATAATATTAGTAAGGATATACAAAGTGGAGACGACAATACGAGAATAAATGAAAACATTGGTAATACATAATTTCTGTTCAAACTTGTTTCAAATTAATATAGGTAAGTTAATAAGAAACAAATATCAACTTTATTTCAATGGTAATTGAGTTTATTACAGAGGGACTAGCACTATCGAAAAAGTTATAAAAAATGTTTGAAATTGAATGAATGTTTGAAAAAAGTCATAAAAATGTTGTAAACTGAACTTTATTGTGTGGGATTTAAAGTTTTTTTTCCATAAACTCATATTTGTCTCGTCGTTTCAGCCGATAGACGTCCACTGCCGGACATAGGCCTCCCCCAATTTTGGGGGGGGTTTGCCATAATCGCCACGCTTGGCAGGCGGGTTGGCGATCGCAGTATGGTATGATGGTGGAATAAATAGAGAACGCTGCTGCCCATTCTCCGGTAAGACCCTTAGTTGCCTTTTACGACACCCACGGGTAGTAAGCGGTGGTGCAATTCTTTAAGTCCGGCACCACACAGACAACATTATTGTCTACATTTTTAGTAAATAAATTGCGAATGCAGATTACTTAGCTTATTTTTTGTATGGACTTGTTTCTGTGACAAATGAAACCTATTTTTCTTTCTTTTCCGTACTTTCAAAACTAGAAACATAATTCGTTTGACATTTTGATGAATACCATTTACGAACGTGCCAGACTTACAAAAATATTATTTACTAAATCACCAGTAAAAAAAAAAAAAATATAGTTGCAAACATAACAATTTGCAAAACAACAAATAACACAACAATTTATACTACATAATAGCTATTAGCTCTAATCACTTCCCAAATAATACTCTTAAATGTGATTTAAAGAAGAAGAATAAGATTATGAGTATGGAACCTCAGACACAGTAGATAAATATAATGTTTCCCTATAATTTGGGGATATTTGTGCTAGTAGGAACTAGTATAATATTGTACGAGTAAGATATTGTTGAGTATGGTATTGGTATTAATTGGAAACCCAAAATATTCAATACATAAAAAAGAAAATAGGAATATAACTCGAAGTAACAAATCATATTTATATGTATGTATTAATTCGAATGGGGAAATTTTAAATCGTATTATTGCAACCCCCGCACCTTATGTCACTACTTTCGTTCGTTGAGGTTTTTTGTTCCAAGTAATCTAAAATTTAATATTATAGAAACGATATTATTTCAAGTACCTACTTACAAGTGAAAAGTGATTCCGTGAGACTTTTTATGTGATTTGCTGTTGTTTTTGCAACTTTTCACTGCACAGGAAGGCATAATTATATTTTTTTAATCTATGTTAACTTGACGACGACTCGTGACGTACTAAGAGCGATGAGCATGGTTTTAGTGTAGGTGTGTGCGTGAGCGTGTATGTTCACTTGCAGGAGCACGGTTTTATGGCTTCACTTTTGATGTTCGCGGCGCGCCGCCTTTCTTTTTTTGTTGGTCTGAGTTTGGAACTATCAAAGAATTACTCTTAAAACAGTGATTTTTTTTTCATACAAACTAAATAGTAGTGATGGACCGACTTTGGGTTTTACCAATCTTTGACTAGCTATAGTGACGAAACTATTGGATATATTTGGTTGAATTTTTGTATACAGACTGGGAACGTCATTAAATACACCAAGTTTAATTTATTGTCGTATTGTCGCCTCCATCTTGTACAAATTTATAGTATAGTACGTGGGACGTACGTAGCTCTCAATGTGGAGGGAAATTTTGAAATTGGAACGTACTACCTATTTTTACTTACAAATAATCATAAATTTTCAAAATAGATTATAACTGGCCAGTCTCTCATACATAAAAACTTTTTTTCGCAATACTTTCTGAGTAGCCTGAAATACCAGATACTTAGTAATGAATTGACCTTATTTAGTTTCGAAAAACGGAACTCTCAAGTAGCTAAGCAAATTGCTACTTATGGCGATAACGTTAAGCAAGAAGCTAAAAATAAAAAAAATCTTAATAGTTTTAGTTTATCGTGCGCTGAATTCTTGGTCTGTATTGTAGGTATAAAATCGGTCCGGTCTGATCCCCTGAACCCCCCCTCGAACACCTCGATCCCTTCCTGGATCGTCTTCTGTTTTAATCTTTGTCTTATCCACATTATGTAAGTTTACTCTTTATCTGGTGCCGATTCCCTTGTTCACAAACTAAACTAAATTTAAATTCAGTGCATCTTTTTCTTTCTATTTCATTAAGAAAAGGGCAGAAGATAAATTTTCTTTTAGTTTTGTCAAATTAATCGGCGCCTGACACTACTCCATACAAGTTTAGACGTGATTAACCTTTTCACCGCCACGCCATATCGGTATTCCTATGCCCTGTACGCCAAGCCCGAAAATCTTAATTTCAAGGTGTATCAATAAAATACATAAAAGTAATGATTTAATAGGTTTATTTTGTATTTTTCTGCGACCTGTTTTTTGTCGAGTATAGCCGTCGTTGGCGCACAGGGCACGCTTGCTCATGTCGGCTATAGCCGACATTGGCGTTCAAAAGGAAACTTGCCTACTAAAATGACGGATTTTCTTTTTCTTTTTTTTTTAACGCTTCCCTAGTCGCTGGATAGATGGCGCTAAACTTGGTAAGTTACTGCAAGGAACGGAACGTCACATAATTTTTTTATTAATTCACTTGGATGTAATTTTGAGATCGTAAAACGAAAGCAAACGAAACTGTCACTCAACGAGCGTATATGACGTGACGCAATGTTTTTTTTCCCAAGCGTTTTGACTTTGGCATCTAGTAACGTAGTCAGTTCAACGCCATCTTCAGGGTTCTTGGAAACTATGTTTTTTTTTTTTAATACTCAAAAGAAAAACCTCTCATTACGTCAATTTACTTCAGGCGCTGATTAGTTTGACAGGACTAAACTAAGATTTATCTTGAAATAGTAAGAACAAGATGCACTGAACTTAAATTTAGTTTAGTTTGTGAACAACAGAATCGGCGCCATTTTGTTTCGTTGTTATCCAACTACACTTAGATTACCATCTCTTAAACGAATTTAATGGATCACTGCTTGACTCACGCAGTTCTCAATAATACCCTCTCATCACCTAACTGATACGATACAGGGTGTGTGCCTTCAGTTAATTTAAATTTAAAATCTAATTCCCCTTCAAAGTTTCATATTATAGAGTTGATTTGAACAGTTTGCTAGCCCCGGGATATGATCCCGGTAACAGCGTCAAAGCTAGCCCCGCCCCGGCCGGGGTCGAACCCGGGACCGACCGCTCACCACCCGCTGGCGACATCCCGTCTCTAATATTGTTACTTTAAAGTTTTATTTACAATGGTTCTGTATGCAATTCACTATGAGAAATAACTAACTTGATTCTCGACAGGAAAATCTGAAATGATGCATATAGTTATCCTTTTATGATTCTCCCAAAGTGGCCTTTTTAGGCCTCGACCTATTCTTTTGTTTTAATCTCTGTTTTATCCACTAAGTATAAACTTTCTCATTCCGGTCTCATCCCCTTTTTCGATGGATGGATGGAGGATGCGCCCACCTATAGTCTCTACCACTATTTCTGATCTTACTTTACTGTCTTCTGTCAACTGTTGTTTAGTCCAGCCGGTCAATTCTGTAAAAAATTCTCCATGAAAACTTAGGAAAATTGTGTTCGAAATGAACTGTCATCCTAACAAGCGCTAGGGAATCTTAGGATTGAATGCTAAAAAAAGTTACTTCACCTAAGTTTTCACAGCGAAATTTTTACAGAATAGCACTTCCACATTCATAACCCGGAACCCTAATAAAAAGGGAGCACACAAAAGAATACAAAATAGAGATTGTCACGCGGTGTCCCGCAGAGAAAACGACACGTTTGTTCGTAATAACATGTTCAGTGTTCGACTCGGTGCAACATGTCGCGGGGTCGCCCCACTTACTGTAAATATCTCGAAACAATCACATTTTGCAATTATTACAGTAATGACAGCCACAGAGATTATTTTTTTACTTTTTGTATTAAACTGGCTGGCGGATTGACATCCTGCTTCCTAGAACTCGATCACAGCGCCACCTACCAGGGGGCCTAAAAAGGCCACTTTGGCAGAATCATAAAAGGATAACATTATGAATCATAATATTATGGCGATGACAGTCCGTGTTTTTCTTTTTTTCGTTGCACTACGTAGGTATAATCAAATAGATTGGGATTGGATTGATTGGTATTTAAAAAAAAAAATACTGAAAAATGCTTCATCAATGGGATTTGATACGATTAACTTAACAGTTAACTGTCCATTAAGATTCATAATTTTATCCTTATTATGATTCTGCCAAAGTGGCCTTTTCAGTCCCCAGGTCCAATTATGAATCTAAACCATCCACTGACCAACTCAAACACACACAAAAATGTAATTAAAATCGGTTCAGCCGTTTAGGAGGAGTTCAGTGACATACACACGTTCAGAAGAATTATACAGGGTGAATTTTTCAAGTGGGCGTGGTTGGCCAAATCCGAAACTAAGAGGAATAGCGAAAAGTACTCAAAGGAGTCTTGGGCTCGATTTTGATGAAAACTTAAACTGCATCATTGGTTTTTTCAAAAATCAATATTTTTAGCCAGGAGTCGAACCCGTTGATTTGAAAAAAAAACACACTCTCGCTAATAAGGATCGAATTCTGGGAAGTAATGACATACATTTTTCGTTATTTATGGAACTTTTTTGCAACATCTCATGCTTCTACACTCAGTACTTAAGGTTTTACATGGTCTGTCATTGAATAAATTAATTAAAAATGTATAATAAGTAGAAAATTATTATTTACTAAGATATTATATTTTAACTTAAAATTTTGACTTGTTTATTATGTTAGGAAATATCATTTTGTAAGTTATAAATTTGAACTTAATTAATATTGATTATTCTGAATTTCATTGTTGGTATGTATTATTTATTATCATTTAATTTAGTCTTTAGTCATTATTATTATTTTTTTTTTTTTAATTAATTACCTACTATTGTTTTTATATTTGGAATTGTGATTTAGGTACCTCTTGAATCTAGTTGACATTATTGATAGTTTAAAATTGTATTACTAACACTATTTGCATACCCATGTAATGGTAAAACATGGAGAACTTTATTATAAGGAAAAATATCTATGTATCTCTTACCCATGTTTGCAAATAAATAAATGATTATGATATGATTATGACTATTTTTTATTTATTTACTATATTATTAATATTATATTTACTCACGTTGTGCCATCACTCAAACGTTATTGTTTTCGCGGCGTAGCGGCGGGGTGAGCGCACCCGTTGTTGGATCGCACGCACGATCATTCGATTACTTCGACGAAAAAACACGGGTCCTGCGTATTGGACAGTGGTGGGCAAGGAGACTGTTCTTAATAGTTCTTTAGGTTTGTGAAAAAAAATTTTTTTGCAGTAAACACATTAATATTATAAAGGCGAAAGTTTGTGTGTATGTTTATATGTTCGTTACTTCTTCACGCTCAAACGGCTGGACCAATTTTGATAAAATTTTGTATGGCGGTAGCTGACACCCTGTATTAACATATAGGCTACTTTTTATCACGATATTCCCACGGGATCGACATTTACGCGGGTAAAACCGCGGGGCGCAGCTAGTGAAGTTATAATTATTGTACTTATACATTTAAGAAGTAGTGAAGTGAAAACTGTTTGTGATTTTTTTTTTGCAAATTGTCTCTAATATCGGCCTGCGGGGTATAATTCGTCGTCGTCGTTTCAGCCGATAGACGTCCACTGCTGGACATAGGCCTCCCCCAATTTTGGGAGGGTTTGCCATAATCGCCACGCTTGGCAGGCGGGTTGGCGATCGCAGTATGGTATGATGGTGGAATACATAGAGAACGCTGCTGCCTATTCTCCGGTACGACTCTTAGTCGCCTTTTACGACACCCACGGGAAGTAAGGGGTGGTGCTATTCTTTAAGTCCGGCACCACACAGACGGGGGGGTATAACAACAATAGCAATGCGTTTCATTTTGACAGTTCAGCAACATTCATTGCGTTTTTTACGTTGTTGAGCAGACAAATTTTTCTATCATATGAAGCAATGGATTAGCAATATGATCCAGATTGAGATTGATAGTGTGTTACTTAATTAGAGTGCTGATTTCACAAGAGAATCTATCTTCTCTTAGACGTCGGTATGTCACTGCAGGGATTCAGCAGAATATCAGCGTTCATTTGCATGACACATGCTGAGCTGGACTCCCATTTGGTGAAACTTTGAGAACCACACCGCACTTTTTAACTTTTACTATGGGACCAAACCTGAAGTCGCGAAAAAAAAATCAGCTATTCCCCTACATTTATGTTCGTATAACTCGTCAAAATGTAGGAACAGCTGATTTTTTTTCGCGATTTCAGGTTTGGTCCCATAGTAAAAGTTGTTTATATGCGTACAATGACCTCTTAAGAGGTTGTTAATGTTTTACCAATAACCCTGTATATTGGTATATGACAGGGACATATTTACAAATTAAAAGTGAAACCACTCAGTGAAAACCACTGAATAGAATTGATATTCAGTGGTTTTCGGCAACGTTGTCTGTAAAACAATCGACCTTCTCCACAGCTTTTCATAGTCAACGCTAAGTGATGTAAAACGGCAAAAATTGCTCGCCAAATCACTGGCGTTTTTTAATAATTGTTTTATGCTCTAACAAATGAGTTTGAAATTGGATCGGGCTCGGAGCGCTTACAAAAATGGATGCTTAATACGATTAGAGTGAGCGGGACACCGATAGAGCGAGCGAAAGGGATAGAGGATGCCCGTAGTGTTTGAGAGCTTTTTGTTCTCTTTGATAACATTTTGTTATTTAGATGCATTATTCGGTTTTGTTAGTTGTTACGATTCAATTTGGAATTCATTTTAAAGACCCCAAATCATTCTGTGACAAATTGCCGTATTATTTGGTTACTTGGTATTTTCTTTATTTAAATATCTCTTGGATCAGAATTTTAGATTAGATTCAAGATACAATTTATTTTTGTTTCGTAATTGTTGAAATACCTTGGAGTGGTATTTTTTCATAAATTATATTTTAGTTAGTAGATAAGCTAGCAAATTGTTCGCCGCTAAAAATTGCCGTGCATCTAAATACCCAAAATTTGTTTATTAACTATTTTTCTGCAGGATGCGAGAAGAAATTTGTCGGCTGAAATGATAATTATGATGATGATTTTTCAGATGTCAGACACAGTTCTGTCAGTTAGCATAATGCATACAAAGATGAGCTGATGATGATGGTTTTGTGACGGTGCAAAGGAAGAAACGCCGACAAAGAACCAACAAGAACCGCTGCGGCACAGCTCCTATCAAGCCCGACATCCCTGTTTGAGCCGCCCAGCCGAATACTCCCGTATATATTTCCCGCCTACACTATACCACTAAGGCCGAGGACATCGTGGAGTACGTGTGCCAAAGGACCAAGTACAGGCCGAGAGTGTTCGCACCACGAACTTCAAGGCGTTCGTGGTGCGAGTTCCTACATGCTACCTGGGGCCCAAGTCTGCTATTTTTATAAATTCGTCATTCCAACACGATCCCACCACCATCCCATTGTCATTATGCTAAAAGTTCGTAATCTGCTAAATTCATAACGGTTGATCATTGGTCGGTCAATGGCACTGATATTATACGATTCCTACTCGTAACGAATTAAAAGCAATGACTGCACAATGACGTTCTAAGTAATGGTAGGTCACTGATCAAAGGAACTGTCAAAATTTTAGCAGATTACCGCATCAGTGCGCATAAGTCAGAAATTCATTTTTCATTAGGTAGGTACTGTACGAGATTACCATTCTTTGCCATTTCTTTCAATGGAGTGTCAGTGGTTGACCATTGGAAAGTCATAATGACGCCATTATATTAGTAGATTACCAAACTTGTCAAAATCAACAATTATGAAATCAATAATAGACCATTCTGACACTATAGTAATAGCAGACTTGAGGCCCTGCACCTCAACATGGCAGAGGACTTTGGCCGCCGTGTAATGTTCCGTCGCTTCCGCGGACAAACGCACAAAGACAGTGCTCGAGTGAAGTGTTTTACTAACATAGGTTTAAGTTTATACACTAACACACATTGTATATATATGTTAGCCTGTAAGGTATTTATCTATGGGCCAAAGTAGCCTGAAAATAAAGGTTTTATTATTATTATTAAAGTATTTTCCAGTCCCGAGCACTGAGCACATAAAACCATAGAAAACTGCAAGGTAAATTAAATTGACAAAAAAAAACATTACAATTTATAACAATTTCGTTCAAAGCAACAAATACGTAGGTAGATAATGAGATAAAAGTGATTTCTTAGAAACAAATTGTGAAGGTGCTAAATAACGCTATTGCCTCCTGACTGTCGAGTCTCAAGGCGTCGGTAATTACCGCCCGCTGGACGCCAGAGTGCTCCGAGAGGTGGACCCGAGGGGGGGTGGGGGTGTGGGGAGGGGAGGCCCACGAAGATTATATTGTTCCAACTTAATAGGCTTTTTATTGTTTTATATTGTGCTGGAACAACACGGCGGGCTACTCGTTGGGTAACAACTGTATTTGGGTGTATTTAGATGTGGTTCGGACTATTGTATGGTGATAGGAAACGACAACTTGGAACCGTGCACCTAGCTTCTGACGTTCCATAAGTAAGGTAAGTGAAATAAAATAATTTGAATTTGACTTGTCGTGAGTAGGATTTAGTAAGCTCCTGTCAAGATTAATATTTATAAATCCAAAAAATTTTGCTTATCTCACAACACAAGATTATTATTAATATTTTTAATTTTACATATCTCGGGACCATGGGGTCCCAGGCCTTTGGAAGGCGTACGAGGGGTCGTAGCCCCTTAGGATTTTTTTATAAAATGCGGCACCAACCGAAGATTATCCCTGTATGCACTAAGCAAGTGCACCCAAGGACAACCCCCGGTTGGTGTAATTGCAGGATATGGAAAAATAAAAAGTTGCACTATGGGTTTGGGTGGCTATGGAAGAACTATGACTCTATTAGAGATTTATGTAGAGATTTATGTAAGCTGAATTGTTTGGATTTTTTGAAAGTAACATTGGTATCAAGAGATTTTATTCTAATGACGCGGCAGTAATTAAATTGTAGCAATCATCATCTTTTTAGCTGAAAGTCGTCCACGCCAGGCATAGGCCTCCATCAAGCACCGCCACTTCGACCAGTTCTGTGCTTTCCGCCTCCAGCTCCTGCGGCCTTCACGAGGTCATCGGTCCACCCCATGGGAGGCTTTCCAATAGTAGAGACGATGGATGGTGAAAGATGATATGGCTACCGATATGATGACTAATAGAGAAGTATGGAACAAAAAGACACTAAATAAATTGGGATAAGTACAGGAGAATCATGAGCTACTAACTGATTTTCTTCAAACGCTGCGGCTGTAAATATAGCAATGTATCGATGATGCTATTGAAGTATATTATGTCAGGCCGTGGTAGCTATGCTAGTTGCGCGGTAAACTCTGCTTGCGAGATGCAGGATTTTGTGTGACGTCAGTATGACGCGTTGTTCACATGTGGCGTTGTAGATACCGCTTCACTATAATAATTCAGGATACCATTATAAAAATCAAATCAATCTGCCTAGCCTTTTCACAATTATGTCGAGGTCAACTTCCAGACTAACCAGATGTAGTTGATAGCAGTACTTTACCTGGTGCGACTGCCTATCTGACCTCTTTAACTCAGTTGCTGGGTAACACTATACTTGATAAGACTGCATGCCACATTTTTAGGCTTCTGACTATACCCTTAACGACTGTCAATGACCCCAGAGTTTCATGAATACCTAAAGATAAATTAGATCAACCTTTTTTCAGATTATCTAAAGTATGTAAGTACATACATCTTTTATGGGGTATTGTGTTAAATGCTACAACAAAATACCATGTGACATATTGCAATTAAAAGAAAGGAAATTTAAAACTCAAATTAGAGGATTATATCCAAGAAAAGAATGCTTGGAAACATGCTGGTACTGCTCCATAGGACAATCTAGTCTAGACAAAATCAAACTGGTTCCTAATTTAAATTTATCTTTTTTTTAAAATATGACATTGATTTTTACAATCTGTGACTACAATAACTCACACACTTGTTAAAATTCTAGGAAAATCATCTACTTTTACAATATTTGTAAATATGTGAGCACCATGTATCTATCACATAATTGATTTACCTGTCATTGCTTTATTTTTTAATTCTTTTTACCTTTTGTGGTAGACTAGTTTTATTGTAGGTGCATCGTCTTCACATATACGAGTATAATATTATGTAACCAGACCTTGTAAAACATTTTAAAAGAGTAACGGTGAAGTTTCTTGCCCATTCTTCTACATACGAAAACTACCTTTTGAATGGGCGACTAGAATCAATTCTATTTATTTGTAATTTTTGACGTTCAAAAGTGCCTTTAATGTGCCTATTTGAAAGAAGTGATTTAACTTTGACCCCAATGAAGCGAATGCCGAACTGGCATCAAGCCTCAAGCTCCTTAACTCTGCAATTGTCTACAAATTAGTCTGTGCTTTTATAAGATTAGAGCGAGATGTTCGTTCTTCGTTATAAACGAGATTATTTCACGTTTCGCCCGCTCTGTTTACACTTAATTTATCTCCGTGAAATCATTTTGATTGAACGCCAACTGCTTAACGATGGGGCCTCTTAATCATGTTCTAATTATGGCAGTCACATTTTAATTTAGGACTTCATTTACGTAATTTTTAGCTGATTACTTATAAGAAAAGTGAGTTGATCTTTGACAGTCGTTACGGGTAGTTAGAAGCCCGAAAGTCTGACAACCAGTCTTACTAAGGGGCGTATTACCAAGTTTCTGGGTGGAGGTTAAACAGGCAGTCACTCTATGTAAAATAATATTATTCAGCTGCATCCGCTTAGGGTCATAGCACACCTATTAACTCGGAAAGGGATTGTAACCGTATCGCCTTTCGCCTCGCCGTCAAACAGGCGTCAACCTAACGTAAGAACGTAACCAAAGCGGATCAGAAGCTCTGATACGTTGACTCGGCTATGGCTAGGCGACGCCGCGTTTACAGCTCGCCGACCGCTGGTTGATGGTGCTGCAGGCAGGCCGCGAGAGGGGTGAGAGGGGCAAGGGTGGACGAAGAGACGAAGGACGCGGGGACGACGAGCCGTAAGCGCGGGAACTGCAAGTTGACCACGCACCGCACCACGGTTCGTGAGCTTCTCCCGAGGCAAGGCGATTACGTTACGATTCTGATTAATGTGCGTTGCAGTAGGGAGTTTCGTACAAAGAATACTGAATGGCTCAAGTTGATACGGTGACGATCCCTTTCCGAGTTGATGCGTGTGCTATGACCTTTAGACTGGAAGCCGACTCCAACATAGTTGGGAAAAGGCTAAGCCGATGATGATCTTTGAAAAAAAAAAACTGATGGGAGTTAATTATTATCAAGTGCTGATATTTGCGAGTTTATATTTGTGATTTGATGTTAAAAAGATGTGTTTAACCCGTCAACGGCGAAGCCAAAAGGAAGGCTTATATTTTTAGCAGTGTATTTATGTGTGTTTTTATTTACGTATGGTCCACCGTTAGCGCCTAAACTACTCTATATCGACATGGATGTCTTGTTACTGAGAGTAATTTATTCGAATTAGGCTTAGAATCAAATCTTTTCGAACGTCAAAATTTCTTAAGACAGTCCCCCATATTTTTTACTGTTGACTATAAGATCTATTAATTACCATTAGTTTCAAATTTAGGCAATATGTTTTAAAAAATTGGGCCAATTAGTTGCATTTTCGTTTAATAACCTAAATACGATCATTGATCTTCCAACTGTACCCTCTCAGTAAAGCGCCGACCCGTCTAATGTTGATGTATACACGTGTATCAAATACCCTGTCTACAATAGACTCTTAAACCCGCAAACCAAAAGGTTTATTTCATTCATAATCCTTTTTCAAAATACAAATAACATTATTCGGAATATTTGAGGCTACATAGCCACAAGTATTCCAAATAGTTTCTAACAAAAATGATCCAAAATACCACAATAACGCGTAAATACTTTTATACTATTCAAACGAGATTAGTCACTATAGTCGAGGTAGATAGCAAACATGAATGAGACGATTCTGCGAGTTTCATCATTATTATGGCAATTCTTCATACAGATATTCCACGAAATGTTGGTAAATTGCTCACTTGACATATAGCAGTGAGGTTCGTAATAATACAAATCAAAGAAGGTAAAGATGAGGCTCAAAAGTTTTTTCAAACTATTAAGTGACACTTATCGCATCACTTAGTTTTAAGATATTATTATAGCACTCAGTCACCTAAACCCAGTAGCGGCCCTAAGGCGGTGCGAGCGGTGCGACGGCACTGGGCACCGTCATGTGGGGGCGCTGAAATCAACCGAAATGCGACCACCAGGCGCCAGTCAAACGATGATAGTAACTTACTATAAAACTTACTTTAGAGTCTGTCTTTGGTGTCTGACTTAAAGAATAGCACCACCACATACTTCCCGTGGGTGTCGTAAAAGGCGACTAAGGGAGACCGGAGAATGGGCAGCAGCGTTCTCTATGCATTACACCACCATCGCGATCGCGAACCCGCCTGCCAAGCGTGGCGATTAGGGCAACCCCCCCCCAAAATTGGAGGAGGCCTTTCCTGGGCACTCCACTCCTTCCCTCTTTCGCGAGTCCGCGCGTCCTCCTTCCAGTTTTGACGGAACCTATCCAGCTCGTCCCGCCATCTCCTATGTGGTCTACCGCGATCACGCTTCACTGTCTCAGGGCACAGTTCTGTGCTATTTGGACCCACAAATCCAAAATTTGTCGCATACGGCAGACATGCCCAGTCCCATTGAAGTTAGTATTAATATTATAAACCTTTATACCAGACCACAGTGGAATCCATACAGTAGTGTTAGTAAAGAAAACTTTAAACTAATGTTACTACTACCGCTCAAAGGGTTGGTGCTGATTGCTGAACTATTGACGCAAATGGTTTTTTTTTTTAAATAAAATAAAAAAAAAAACGCCGAAAATTCATTAGGTACAGACGCCAGCACATCTAGCTACTACAATGATCTGTCAAATTTCTTTAATAAATTTTCAACTTTATCGCTAAATTATAAGGTTCAAAGTTGATTGGGAAAATTTGACAGTTTCGGGTAGCTTGATGTGCTGGAGTTTGTACTACAACTGCAAATTATAGTTATCTCTAAGCCACACTGAAATACTTAAGTAATTGTTACCAATTTATTAACATTTATTTTTAATAACAAAAACTGTAACTACTGAGTACTGTATCGACATTAAAAGCATCAACCAAACACGTGTAACAGCGAAATAGTCGACAATCAGTCTTTTTGTACGCAGCGTAATTGACGGCACGCCGACAACTGGGCGCTTCACCCTGAGTGCTGTTTGATTCGATTGTGTAACCATTATTGTTTTATTACCTTTGATTTATCATCGATTTCTTCGTTATTGTTATGCTTGTTATATAAATTACTTTGGTGTATTTTTTTTTCTTAATATTTAAAAAGTTCATATATACAGAAGGGTTTTTTCTCAAAATAAGGGAAAAAACAATGTTGTGCTGAATGCTTACGATCTGAATCTGATTTTTAACCGACTTCAAAAAAGGAGGAGGTTCTCAATTCGACGGTATGTTCTTTTTTTTTTTTTTTTTTGTGTGTTTGTTACCTGATTACTCCGCCAATTCTGAACCGATTTTCAAAATTCTTTTTTTGTTTGAAAGGGTATACTCTCGAGGTGATCCCATTATCATCAAGTTGGAATCTGATGAGAGGATCCCATGGAAATCGAGGGAAACCCTCAAATTTTATAGGCAAAGCTACAACGATTTGGGTATTTTTTTAAATAACTTGAGCATTTGCTCTCGGAAATCGTCATTTAGTAAAGTGGAGCTGATGAAGAAGACCACAGATGGCCATTGGAACTACTCAATGACAAATATTTCACGGGTTGCGATTCGATTACTTCAATATTTTATGCTCGTCACAATGCGTATGGTGAGTGGTTGTTGAGGAGTTCTCCTGGTTCTTACCAGGAGAACTCCTCAACAATTAACAACCCAACATCGGGAAAAGCAATATTTTGTAACAAGTGATGAGCAGTTGACATTAGACTATTGTAAACTAGATAAATTACAAACGGACCCACTACTTACTAAAAAGTGAAAAATAAAAACTTTTTACAAAAAAAAAACAACCGACTTCCAAAAATAATACTAAAAATTGAAAAATAACTTTAATTTCGGAAGTCGGTGTTAATAAACGAAAATACGGAACCAAAGACACCGACTTCCGAAATTAAAGTTATTTTTCAATTTTTAGTATTATTTTTGGAAGTCGGTTGTTTTTTTTTGTAAAAAGTTTTTTCTCTTGACTGTACTTACCTGTCAAAAAGAATAACCTAAAGTAAGATAAAGTGGATAAGGCAGAGATTAAAACGGAAGACGAACTAGCAGGGGATCGTGGAGGGGGTGGGGGGGTAGTTCAGGGGACCAGACCGGAATAAATCATTTCTGTGTATACTGGCAAGTCTTTTAATTAAAATTATTGTACTATCTGACATTATGCCAGATAGTAGGTCGTCGTCGTCGTTTCAGCCGATAGACGTCCACTGCTGGACATAGGCCTCCCCCAATTTTGGGAGGGTTTGCCATAATCGCCACGCTTGGCAGGCGGGTTGGCGATCGCAGTATGGTATGATGGTGGAATACATAGAGAACGCTGCTGCCCATTCTCCGGTACGATCCTTAGTCGCCTTTTACGACACCCACGGGAAGTAAGGGGTGGTGGTATTCTTTAAGTCCGGCACCACACAGACTACAGATAGTAGGTGTCACTGTCAAATACAATTGTCTGCCACCGCCTCTGTCTGAACAACGCATTAAAAGATCTATTAAAACAAATGAATTCGATGATTACATTTAAATATAATTTGTTTGTTATGAGTTAAAATAATATGTAAGTAAATAACAACTAATACCTAATTAATAAATAAAAAAATATATTCTAACTTATCTAAAACTATAGATACATAAACTATAATGTCGACTGGTAATGTAATGTACTTATATTAGAATAGAATAGAATAGTATAGTCTTTATTATGTACACCATATAAATTAAAGACATATAAATCTAGAAACTGTACAAAGGGTGACACAATGGGCGGTCTTATCGCTAAAAGCGATCTTTTAAAGACAACCTTTGGATGGATTAAAAAGGGAAAGGACAGACAAATACTGTAGGTAGTCTGTGGTGTACCATTTACATACATAAATATATATTATACTAATATATTATATTACCAGTCGACATTAATTTTTGGACGCTACTAGGTACCCAAGAGACTGGCGGCATTACCACAAGTTGCATGGCAATGATTAGCTTATGGCCAAGGTAAAAGCCAGCCCTTGGGTCACGGGAAGTGTCAACCAGTCATGTTTAATTTTTACCACCTCTTTACCTATTTCTATGCTCTGTTTTTTTTCTTGTCTGTTTATACAGGGCTATTGGTAAAACATTAACAACCTCTTAAGAGGTCATTGTACTCATCATTATGAACAACTTTCACTATGGTACCAAACCAGAAATCGCGAAAAAAAAATCGGCTGTTCACTACATTTATGTTCGTATAACTCGTCAAAAATAGGGAACAGCTGTTTTTTTTGCGATTTCTGGTTGTTAATGTTTTACCATTAATCCTGAATACGTGTGTACATAAATGCTAAAATAGTGGTAATATTAGTGTGTTAGTGGTAATGGTGATAGTGGTATGGTTTTTTTATCGTTAAATATGTATAGGTTTCTGTTTTTTTTTTTGTATATTTATGCTTTTTAAGGTTTCGTGCCCAAAGGGTAAACATGGGACCCTATTACTAAGACTCCACTGTCCGTCTGTCAGTCTGTCTGTCACCAGGCTGTATCTCATGAACCGTGATAGCTAGACAGTTAAAATTTTCATAGATTATAAATTTAGGTTGCCGCTATAACAACAAATAACAAAAATAAAATAAAGTTAAAATTTAAAGGGATATAAAATAAACGTTTTTTCGGCGTTTTATGCCTTGTGGTACGGAACCCTTCGTGTGCGAGTCCGACTCGCACTTGGCCGGTTTTTTGTTTCTATGAGTGCGTTTCGTTAAGTTTGTGCGAGTCCCAATAAATACATTTTCTTCTTTTTTTTTCTTTATAATGGCACACAACTGCCGTATAAATGCACACGTCTATTAAGACATCCGCGCAAAAAACGTACACACAAATGCTAGCAACTTATCAACTCCTTAACTATCAATTTACACGTCACTTACGCACAAAGTAGCCAAATGATAATAATTTGTACAAAAAAACTACGAGTTTATACGTAAATATATCGATGGCGATTCTAAAAGCACTCTAAATACCATTCCAAACTTTTTTCACTCGAAACAACCCAAAAATTAACATCAGTAATAAGCCCGTATTAAGATATGACCAGTTTGTTGAGACCCGTCACCCTTCTTTTGTGAACGAATTGGTTGAATGAAAAAAGAATGGGGGAACATAACGAGGGGTCTCACTAAGGCGGTCATCAATTTTTCAATTCTATTTTTGAACGGGCAGGTATTAATTTGAGTGAATGTTATTACGATCTGCGGTGATGGATTGGATGAGTAAGCGAATATTTGCTTTTGGAGCGTTTTAGGCTAATGTTGGTCCAAATGTTTGGAATAAGTATCAGGTTTAATTGACTTGGATGTTGGCAGGTAGGTAGTTAGTTTTTACTTATATTTTGACATCCGAATAACATAGTACGACGGTTAGTGAAAAGTGTAAAGAATCACGAAATGATGAGTGTAGTTGTCCTGAATCAGATCAGCTAAAAATGTGAAAAATGAGATAGGACTTTTAGTCATATGAGCGATGATATTAGAAGCTGAAAAAAAAAATTGCTAAGTCATCGCTGACAACCAATTATTCGCGGTCATAAGTGAGAGTGTTCAGTATCTTAAATCTCAAATATTGCTTGCAATTTTTTATCACTTTCGTAAAATGCAAAAAGTTTGAAGTGGCAGCACGAGCCCATTCTTGGGCATCGCAAAAAGTAATCTATTTGTATTGATCTGTGGACTGTAAGGACCAACAATAAATCTTTAGTAAAAATAATATTGCCTTTAACGATCATATTATTTTATTGTATCAAATTATTATGTCATCTAAGATTACTTTTTACCGACTTCACAAAAAGGAGGAGGTACTATGTTCGGATGTTTGTATGTTTTTTTTTTTTTTTTGTATGTTTGTTCATCGAATACTCCGCCAATTTTCGACGGATTTTCAAAATTCTTTTTTTGTTCGAAAGTAGATAGTCCTGAGGTGGTCCCATTGTCACCAAGTTAGGATCTGATGATGGGATCTTAGAGAAATCGAGGGCAACCCTCAAATTTTATAGGCTCACTTATTGTTTTTCGCATATTTTATTAATTATCATGTGTATTTGCGTATAGTTGTCACCATCTCAGGTAGCTGGGCTGATGATTGAAGGTACAGCTCCTTAACAGTAAGAAGTTACTCGAACAGGCAAGGACTATTTTAGTAAATTGTTTTGATGGTTGATAGGGCATTTGCCACATTTGGTCTTATGATCATCAAGTTATGACCTGATGCTGCAGTCAGGATAGTCTGCTGAGTACCTAACTCCTCGACAACTAACAGCAGATATATCGTGCTTAGGCTTATTGAAAAGGGCTCGATGTGTGGATAAACGTAGTGTTAATGAGGAACACCGAAGTACATAGAGACCTGATGCTGAAGCCAGGAGCATCAGAAAAAGTACAAAACTTGAAATTACAGCACCATAGTCGTGTTTAGGCTCATTTTAAACAGGACTAAATTTTAAGTTCAATGCAATGTTGACATAAATCTGGCCTGATGCTGCAGCCAGGATTATCAGCATCTAGTCTAAAAACTAATAAATACTTCTTAAAGTGAAATACTTTTGCGAGATTTTCTTCTGTATCCTAACAAAGGTTGCCGGTAGTGGCTGGATGAGAGAAGGGGAGGACCGTGAACGTTGGCGCAAACTTAGGGAGGTCTACGTCCAGCAGTGAACTGCAATAGGCTGATGATGATTTATAAAAGCCTCAATCATTGCATTTCACGCAATGCCTTTTCGTCATGTGGTCTATTTAGCAATTTGGTAGGTTCCAAGTCGTATAATACAATGCCATCCAGCGTCTTTACACGACTAAGCGTAACATAAACTTGGCCCTTAGCAAAATTTTTCTTGCCTAAGTCTATTATTAAAGTAACTTGAGCATTTGCTCTCTGAAATTATGATTTGGTAAAGTGGAGCTGATGATGAAGACCACAAATGGCCATCGGAACTACTCAATGACAAATATTTCACGGGTTGCGATTCCATTACTTTAATATAGCTGCTAAGCAATTTATGCTCATTACAATGCGTATGGTGAAATGGAGCTGATGGCGACTTCTCAGTCAGCTCCAGTTCTCCTGGTTCTTAATAGGAGAACTCCTCAACAATTAACGTCCCTGCATCGGGAAAAGCAATATTCTGTAAAAGGTGATAAGCAGTACACAGTAGGCTATTATAACTTATATAAATTACAAACTGCCCCGCTAAAAATTGAAAAATAAAAACTTTTTTACAAAAAAAAACAACCGACTGTGTTTTTGGAAGTCGGTTGTTTTTTTTTGTAAAAAAGTTTTTTTCAATATACTTATATATTTTTTTAAATCTATTATAATGTTAACATCTTTACTTTATGGCTATTTTTAGGGTTCAGTAACCCAAAGGGTAAAAACGGGACCCTATTACTAAGACTTCGCTGTCTGTCCGTCTGTCCGTCTGTCCGTCTGTCCGTCTGTCTGTCTGTCTGTCACCAGGCTGTATCTCAAGAACCGCGATAGCTAGACAGTTGAAATTTTCACACATGATGAGTAAAAATATGATGCGCGATAGGGCTAGGGCGTACCCCACAGGCGACGCGCAGGGGCAGCACCCGGCTCCTGTGGGAAGAGGACTAGGGTTGTTGCACCACCCCGGGCGGGGGCAACTTAAGAAGCGAGCCCGGGAAGTGAGATTGAGGTTTGCAAGTTGGAATGTTGGGACGATGACTGGGAGAGCAAGAGAGTTAGCGGAAGTATTAAAAAAAAGACGAATAAATGTGGCGTGTTTGCAAGAAACAAAATGGAAAGGAACTAAAGCGAGAGAAATCGGTGAAGGATACAAGTTTTTCTACTGTGGAAGTGACGGAAAAAGAAATGGTAACTTGGCTTGGCTTGGTCTAATATATATGTAATCTGTATTCACGATTTATTTGGCAAAAATGTAAACAAATATAACTTTAAACCCTATATAATAAAGTTCATTTTACGCTACAACTTCAAACATTTTAATAACTTTTTCAATAGTGCTAGTCACTCTGAAATCAACTAAATTACCATAAAATAAAGTTGATATTTGTTTCACTGGAAATAATATTAATTTGCAACATAAGTTTGAATAGACTTGACGCCAGCACATCAAGCTACTACAATCTGTCAAATTTCTTTAACAGATTTTCAGAAAACCACTTTATCGATAAAGCACAAGGTTCAAAGTGGATGGGGAAAATTTGCCAGATTCGGGTAGCTTGATGTGCTGGCATTTGTACAAACAGACAGAAATGTAATGAAGCAGGGGGCCTCAAGTCTGCTATTACAATAGTGTCAGAATGGTCTATCACTGATTTCATAATTGTTGATTTTGACAAGTTTGGTAATCTACTAATATAATGGCGTCATTATGACTTTCCAATGGTCAACCACTGACACTCCTTTGAAAGAAATGGCATAGAATGGTAATCTCGTACATAAAGAAAAATGAATTACTGACTTACGCGGTAATCTGCAAAAATTATGACAGTTCCTTTGATCAGTAACCTACCATTAGAACGTCGTTGTGCAGTCATTGCTTTTAATTCGTTACTAGTATCGTATAATTTCTGTGCCATTGACCGACCAATGATCAACCATTATGAATTTAGCAGATTACTCACTTTTAGCAAAATCACAATGGGATGGTGGTGGGATCGTGTTGGAATGACGAATTTATAAAAATAGCAGACTAGGGCCCCAGGTGGGCTGACAAATGTGTGCACCTTGTAGTATGCAAGCGTCAGTGTAACTGGAGCAGTAACTGAGTTATGTGAGTTGATAGTGTCCAGCCGAACACTATTGCAGCGGTCAGTTAGTTACTTGTTCCGCGTCTTGTGATTGCATGGCGAGGTAACACAGAGTAGTGAACGGTGCAGATGCTGCAAGAAGACAGATTCTCCAGAGGTTTGGAAATCCATACTAATATTATAAATTCGAAAGTAACTCTGTCTGTCTGTATGTTACATTTTCACGCCTTAACCACTGAACGGGTTTCGATAAGATTTGGCAGAGAGATAGATTGCGTCCCGGGGAAAGATATAGGATAGTTTTTATCAACATACCTTGTGGGCGAAGCCGCGGGCGGAAGCTAGTCCTTTATATATCTATAAAATCTGTGCTACATAGTACATACACACACTCATAAACTCGCAACTTCATGCCATAGGGGTAGGCAGAAACTACAGAACGTCACCTTACATCTCCTTTTGCTTCGTTTATTTTCAGAAGAAGAACTAGCAGGGGATCGAGGGGGGGGGGGTTCAGGAGATCAAACCGGAATATATATCTATCTATCTATACCTACATATATCTGGTGATCTATGTCTGGACTTTAAAAGAGACTTAGATCTCTGAGTTTGTTTCGGCCTTCTCAGAGTAGGCAGATAGGAAACGCCGACCTCATCTAGTTTAAAAAAAACATGATTGGCGTGTAAAAGTGTTTGTGCAAACCTACTTACAAAAATAAAATCATTTATCATACACGCACGCCGGTTGCGAGTACTACGCGCCTGACCTTTCTGAAGTGTATCACCAATAACGTCAGTATATGTTCTTCAAGGGCGTCCCCTTTTTTTTTTTCGGATGGGAAATCATCAAATGACTCCTTCCGCTCTGGGTGGAGCAGAAGGGAGTGTCAGACTCTTAGTGACTAAAACCCAACAGTGTTCCTTCCTTAGCCCTTTATGTTCGGTAACCCTTTCGGACAACACCGCTGACCCGACAATCCCGCTGACCCGAGGGCGTCCCCCTGCCGACGTTTCCACTCACATCTGCCTTTTGATGTCGATTTGTCCTGTTTGTTTTGTCCTGCAGCCTCTATCCTTGCAGCTACTCTATGCGCGTGTCCAAGCGACCACGTAACAGCGCGGTAACTCGATTGCCAGCTGAGATGAGCCGCTGTGTCTTGTGTCTGATGTAGCGAGCACCTGATTGGACCATTGTATACTACGGTTGTACCATTTCATTACTGAGAGGCGGTGACAGGTTATTTGAATTGAAATCCTCACAGAGATCCGTTCTTATTTGAGTTGTTGTTGTGGTTCCTGAGCAGATATTTGTCTTATCTCTCTTAGATAGTGCAGGACTAAATTTAAGATTTTTTAGAACGAAGTTCTTTTGCGGAGCTTGCGGTAGGAGTGAACTGGGAGAAATCGTCACGTAACGAAAAAGCGTTATGCCGCTCCATTCGACTTTTTATGACTTTTTCATGGTTTCGAGGGTGCTGAAGTCGATAGTGAGCTCAAAATGAAAATCCAAGATGGCGGCTGCGAAAAATTTCAGATTTTTCTTCACGGGTGTCGTATTTATGGTTTTTGATGGTGCTGAAGCCGATAGTGAGGTCGAAATGAAAATCCAAGATGGCAGTTGCGAATATTTTCACATTTTCGCAGCCGCCATCTTGGATTTTCATTTTGAACTTCGTTCCTGCCGGGGGTCCCCCAAACCCACATTCACGTTTTTTTATATATATTTTTTGTTGTCGTTCACGAAGTTACAATATAAACAGTAATTGGTTTTGAAGCTGTAAAAATATTTTGAAAGTATGAATGATCTCATCATACAACAAGCCTTGTTCGAACAGTGCACCCGTCGCCAAAAACAACAAACTTCCATACAAACTTATATCCCCCATCTCTCTACTACTTTACTCAACTTTCCCTTTAACTTTACTCAACTCTTTGGGGATTTTTTTCAAAAATTCTTTCTCATTCACAAAAGGAACTCTTGTGCAAAATTCCATGCTTCTAGAGCCAGCGTCTTAGGCTGTGCGTAGTCTATCAGCGAATGAATGAATGAATTTAAGATTTTGATTAAATAGATTCTTCAATTCTAAAATCACAAATTGCCTCCAACCTCATAAAAGCCTCTCATCACATCATAACGTCACCCCTTTAAAAGAGAACCGAGTTAAATTTAGAGGTTATTATAAAACATTTCAGTGTAACTGGTGAACCCTTTGAACAGTCTAAGTGGTAATTAGGTAGCGGTAATGAGAACGGCAACAATCACGTCTGAACAAGTTGCCCGTAATGAAATGGATTTGTTCTGAGGACAGCGAATAGATAAAGGATAATTCGGGAGATCAAAGCGTGACAAACACAGGTGTTGTAGGGCGACCAAGACTCGGGGTCGGATAAAAATTTCGGAAAATATAATTCATTTATTAATTTTAAATAATTATTCATTTATTTTTTTGACATTCATTAGACAATAATTAATACCGATAAAATTCAACTAAACTCAATTCAAAGCATTTATTTCAATTAAAACAATTACAGGCACTTTTGAATTGTCAAGGGGTCGGTCAGTCAGAAAGATGAAGCTAGTTGCCCATTCCAAAGCGTTCAAATTTATAGAAAATTCACAAATACTCAATAAAAAATTAAAATAACACTCAATATTCAAATGAAATTAAAATTATAATACACATACCTATATAAACTCATGCCTTATTCCCATGGGGTTAGGCATAGACTAAAGTCACTTCCTAAGATCCTTCTAAATACTTCTTTTACCTCGTTTACTAATCATCATCATCATCAGCCTATAGCAGTCTGCTGCTGGACATAGGCCCCTCCTATTGCACGCCATTCAACTTGATTTTCGGTAACTCTCATCCAGCTGCTACCAGCCATCCTGCGAAGATGGATGCGTTTACTATTACTACTCATATAACATTTAAATTTTTAAGCTGACCTTTTTTTATTAGGTTATAACCTACACTGCCAGAAAAGTACTTCTGCCAACCATACAAGGAATTTATTTAAGTTTAGTCAAGTATATATTTTCGAATGCCTGTCGACGGATAGGTACCATTCTCACAATATCATTGCAGCGCAGCGTTGTCTTTATGTTTTCAGTTTTCGCTTTTAAATTTTCAAAAATCAAGAAGATCTTTAATTCATAGTCGTGTCTAGTCTAGTAAAGTTTAAAAAAAACCTTTTACATGTCAAAAATAACGAATGTTTTTATAAAACTAGACAAGTTCGTTATTTCTTTCTCCGTCTACTCTGAGAAGAAAACCGAAACAAACTCAGAGGTCACAGTCTCTTTTAAAGCCAAATATAATCTTGGTCAGGCCATTTGAGGATCATGCAGATTAATCTCTGAGATAGTTTTTTGAGGAGGTATTACACGAATTGATAGAATAAGAAATGAGTACATAAGAGGAAGTTGGATAGTGGTACCGGTAACTGAAAAGTTGTGTGGAAATCGGCTGTCATGGTATGGGCATGTGTTACGGAGAAATGTGGAAAATGTCGTGAGGAGAGTTTTGAGTATGGATGTTGATGACTATAAGAGTAGGGGAAGACCAAAGAAACGATGGATGGAATGTGTGAATGATGATATTGTTAGAAAGGGGATGACTACCGAGATGACGACTAATAGAGAAGTATGGAAGAAAAAGACATGTTGCGCCGACCACAAATAAATTGGGATAAGGACAGGAGAATGATGATAGTCTTTTGTGAAATGAACCACATAGATTTAAGTGAACCTGTGGTAGTTGTCCTGTCACTAGAAGCATAGTCGTCAATTCGTCATATCCGGACTATCCTTGCTACGGCCGGCCACCGTGTAGACCCCCTTACCGCCCGCTGCGTCCACCATTAATAGATCACGAGCAGCTCGCTATATTAATTAACTCAAGGGTACCTCTGTGGCTATGTCCCTCAGCCGGACACTGGACACTCCCGGCAACTGGACACTGGCAGCTTGTGGGATTGTTGTTTTAAACAATTTCAATTTTTGATTGATTCAAATTGGTAAGCTTTTGTTTTAAATTTTGCAGCTGATATTTTAGGAAGGATCGCGTACCGTCTCTCGTAATAACTTTTAGTAATTTCCCATAGATTACTAAAAGTTATTACTTAATTTGCGTAACATTTTGACAAGTCGACAACATTCATTGCGTTATTTACGTTGTCGAGCAGACGAATTTTCCGAACATATGAAGTAATGGAGTAAGAATTTCCTTCAAAATCCTTCGGATTGTGGAAGAAAGTGTATCACGCAATGGGGTTACCGGTCTGTGCGATACTCTTCCAGTTGTATTGTTTTAGTTAAATTAGAATTAGCTAGAAATAACCTAACGCTTTGTGACGGCAGATAACAAACTAGAGAAGATTATAATATTAAAGGTATAATAAATGTTATAGAGGTTAGTATTTGTATTGGATTAAACGGTTTAACTTCTGTGGTAACTTTAAATAAACTAAGTCGCCTTTGTTCTTAATAATAGGGGGACTAAATATAATGGCAAACAATTTTGAACCTAAAATATTACTAGACTATTATCTTTCAATTAGTACTTGTTATTTATATCAACAGCGTTACCACAGTTAAACTTGGTTAAAATAATGCTACTGTGAAATTGGACAACCGAGAAGGAGTAGTAATAAAGAAGTTTTTAAGCACGATTCCACCAGAGATAGATATAATTATAAAAAATATAAAATAAAGTCGCTTTTTTTTCATATAATTATGTTTGACCGCGTTGTTTTTCTAAATTATATAGATGCACCTATTTATATATTATATGATACGGTTTTTGCCATAATTTTGAGAAATTATTCTGGAAGCTTTATGTGTTAATTACATTAATATTAAACTTACATTAAATAAAGAAATCTCTATGTTGTGTCAAGAATTAAAAACTGTAAATCAGGAGTGGGTGGCAGTTTCCAATATAATCACACTAATATTATAAAGGCGAAAGTTTGTGAGTATGTGTGTGCGTTTATATATTATGTTTGTTACTTCTTTATACCTACTCAAACAGCTAGACCAATTTGGATAAAGTTTTGTTTGGAGGTAGCTGGCACCCTGGAATACAGGCTACTTTTTATCCCGATATTCCCATGTGATCGACACTTATACGGGTGAAACCGCGGGGCGTAGCTAGTTATATTACAATTAATGAATTCTTTTATTGGACACCTCTGATAGGTTACAAAAAGAATGTGATACCAGACTCCAGAGCTAGGTTAGAGTACCTGTATTTCAGAAGCCAGTGACTTCTTCCTATTATAATTTAATGTCAGGCATATCTACTTTAAATATGACGGAATGCCCGGGTCCTCCACATCCACGCTAGCCCTTTAATCCAGAATTATCGGAGACCGCAACGCGGGCACAGAGGGATGCGGAGGGTAGAAGGAGGGGGGAGCTCAAAACCAATCAATGTTGGTTAATTGGCGCTTTAATGCTGGCTCATTCAACAATTACAGAGGTCGCTGTCAGCAGCCAGGTGGCGTAGGGGTGCACCGTTATCGATAAATAAAATGACTAAAAGAAGAAAGAAACATTTTTGCCGATACTTACATGAAGGGCTTGTGGCTAAGTAATATCAGCCGCAAGGGTCGATCGATCAGGTTAAGCTGCGCTTGCCGCGGTTGGTCGGTGGATGGGTGACCATCTTCACATACCAAGACTCCTCCTCGGAAAGCACGTTAAGCCGTTGGTAGCGGCTGTCTTCCTAGATCTTTGACAGTCATTACGGGTCGTCAGAAGCCCGAAAGTCTGACAACCAGTCTTATCGAGGGGTATCGTATTACACAGTAACTGGGTTGTGGAGGTCAGATAGGCAGTCGCTTCATGTAAAATACTGGAATTCAGCTGCTACCGGTTAGACTGGAAGTCGACTCTAATAGTTGAGAAAAGGCTAGGCAGATGATGACTTTGTCCGACTCAGGAATCGGACACAGGACCTCATGCACAGCAGTAGCGCTTACGACCACTAGACATCATATTATCTTCTGAACTCAAACTGGAAATCACCTACGTTGAAACTTAAGTTTAAAAACCGTATGCCCCCTAACCCTATGATCTAATTACACACATCGGCATAACCCATCACTGTAAACAAATTGTTACATGGTAGTACTAGATTAGCGTGTCCCGGACCCGTACCCCCTCCTTCGCCCCCTCCCGCCCCCTCTCGCCCCCCCTCCCACACTTATCCCAATCAATCTCCAGCGCAAACTCGCTTAATTTAAGCATCAATCCAGCATTTACGATCGTTATTATATTTAGGCTCGTTATTGAGCTTTGAGTGAGTAATTTCATGTCTGTTACTTATCCTTGGAGAGTTTTAATTGCTTTTTGGATCGCTTAGCAACTTCTACAAACTGTATGGTATGCAAGTGCCATTCGGGGACTGAATACAATAACGATTAATTGTTCCACCGAACTGCTCGTTAAAAAATGTTGTTTAAGTGCGATTAGTGGAAGTGCTCAGGTACGGTTCGTCTAAGGACGGTTCAAATCAGTGCTCTGAGTGGAATACCTCATAATTAGGCTAGGTTTCGGTCCCGGCTGTCATTCGTGGATCTTTGACAGTCGTTACAGGTCGTCATAAGTCCGAAAGTCTGGCAACCTGTCTTAAGAAGGGGTATCGTATTACCCAGTAACTAGGTTGTGGAGGTCAGATACCCAGTCGCTCCATGTAAAATACTGGTTTTCAGTTGCATCTGGTTAGTTTGGAGGCCGAGCCCAACATAGTTGGGAAAAGGCTAGCCAGATGAAAATAATTCGGCTAGGTGCCGATAGGAAATCCTATCGGGCACATCAATCAACTCAGCCTATTGCAGCCCATTGCTGGACATAGGCCTCTCCCAGGCTGCGCCACAGCACCCTGTCCTCCGCCTTCCTCATCCCAGTCCTACCCAGCTATCTTCTTTAGGTCATCCGTCCATCTAGCGGGGGGGCGTCCTACAATGCGTTTGCCGATACGCGGTCTCCACTCCAGGCCCTCAAGTCTGCTATTACAATAGTGTCAGAATGGTCTATCATTGATTTCATAATTGTAGATTTTGACAAGTTTGGTAATCTACTAATATAATGGCGTCATTGTGACTTTCCAATGGTCAACCACTGACACTCCATTGAAAGAAATGGCATAGAATGGTAATCTCGTACACAATGAAAAATTAATTAGGTACTGACTTATGCTAAAATTTTGACAGTTCCTTTGATCAGTGACCTACCATTAGAACGTCATTGTGCAGTCATTGCTTTTAATTCGTTACGAGTATCGTATAATTTCTGTGCCATTGACCGACCAATGATCAACCAAGAATTTAGCAGATTAAGAACTTTTAGCAAAATGACAATGGGATGGTGGTGGGATCGTGTTGGAATGACGAATTTATAAAAATAGCAGACTTGGGCTCCAGGACGTCTGCTCCACCGGCCATCGGTCCTTCGACAGACATGGCCAGCCCACTGTCACTTCACTTCTTCATCGGGCACATGGCTTGTATTAAATAAAATCAGAATAGTAAGCATAGTTTAATCAGCTTATAATGTTCCCATTGCTGGGACAAGGTAAAATAGGAAAAAAAAAAAAAACGACGGGTTGCTCTCCGGGATTGCCGGCAGAAGTGAAAACTTGAATATTAACGTTGTGCATTTTTGATATTTTGGAATCTTACGAATTTTCGATCAGGTCACGTGTCCTGACGCGAGTTTAACATTTTTTACCCATTACAAAAAAAGTGTACAACGCCGCTAAAGAAGTTTTCACTTCAAAAATTAAATCCCCGACGCTAATGTCGTAAAAAATATGAAAATAATTAGGTACTACAATATTTTGATCTTGATGCATGAGACTTTTTGGTACGACTTTGGGTCAATCTCCTTTAATTTTTTTATTTTATTTTAACGTGTTGAAAGATGACAGATGTCAACAGTGCCGTCTTTCACATCTGTCTGTCTGCCTGTCTGTGCATGTCTGTGCCTGCCTGTGCCTGCCTGTGCCTGCCTGTGCCTGTCTGTGCCTGTCTGTGCCTGTCTGATCCTGCCTGTGCCTGTCTGTGCCTGTCTGTGCCTGTCTGTGTCGGTCTGTCTGTCTGTAATTTGATCCTGTGTACTTGTTTTCAATTTTTGATATTTTGGAATCTTACGAATTTTCACGTGTCAATTTACGAATCTTACAATCAGGGTCACGTGTCCTGACACGAGTTTAACATTTTTTACCCATTACAAAAAAGTGTACAACGCCGCTAAAGAAGTTTTCACTTCAATAATTATTAACTGGCCTTTGCTACTAACTACTACTTACTCATCAAATAATTTTGTATCAATTTAGATTTGAAGAAATGTTATTCGATTTTGTTATTGACTGTATCTACGATCGATAAAAAACTTGAAAGTCAAGTATAGATAGATGTGTTGGTTTAGTGGAGCATGTCACTTGTCACGCAACGTCAAACTCAAACCATTTATTTCAATTACCATTTACAGGCACTTTTGAATTGTCAAGAAGTCGGTCGGTCAGAAAATATGAAGCTAGATGCGAAGTTGCCCATTCCAAAGCGTAGGTACCAAAAACGGGCAAGAAACTCCACGGACACTCTTTTAAATATATTTTTACAAAAACGTTGCTTTTTAAAGTATTCTATTGGTAGCATTCCTTATAAATTGATTCAAGTCTTGGATGGTCTAGAAAAAACATGGTACTACCTAAATTGAAGACAGATTTTTGCAATTCTTGCGAAGACTTACCGGAGCGATTGTGTTTGACAGACCGTGACTAACTGTCTTGTCCTTGTCTCGTTCAACGTCGTTTCCTCTGTGTTGTGAACTTATGATGCATAGATACAGGTGTTATTTGAGTCGATTTTCGTCTAACAGACACCGGACTTGCTCCACTTGCATTCATCAAGAGCGACAAGTCTGCTGATCTATTCTGTAAAAGTCTCAACGTGAAAACTTAGGTGAAGTGAGCTGTCAATAGTGTCAATCTCTGGAATGACGGCTCACTTGAAGCTTTCTTTATCAAGAAAGAAAAGAAAGAAAATATGTTTATCTAAGCTTTCACAATAGAGATTTTCACAGAATTAATCGGTATTGTTTCAGCAGAAGATTTAAATCGTTGGATTCGCCATACCGCGTCTAATAATGATCACGTTTCTGTTTCATTGACCTTTGCATACTATTATCTCGCTCCCTCATACTGAAAACCGTATCCATCGTTCCACGCGGGATGTGTGAGCTCACTCTTCTCAGCGTGTCTTTTTTGCGCGACCTAAGTAACGTCAAGTAAGTAAGGGCACATCTAACTATTAAGTCTTTGGTTTCAGCCGGTTTTCGTCTATCAGTCTCCAGACGTGCTCCACTGGATGAAGGCACATGAAGAACGTCAGAATAGGATATTGCGTCACAAGTGTTGTACATTCAAATTGTTTCTGTAACTCTAACGTGATAAGGCTGACAGTAAATTGTAAAGAATCTTCTTATTGAAGAAGCTTCATATTGCTTCATGCCCTTAAAAGTTTCTAATGACTGTTTACTAAGTTGCTTAACAGAAAATTTATTTTCAAAGCTTTTGTTTTGACAAATTACTAGAATATCAACATATCATGGGTACCTAATTATGAGTTCTTCCGTTCTGATCCCCTGAACCTCCTCTCCACCCCCCCCCCCCCACCTCGATCCCCTGCTTGTTCGTCTTCTGTTTTAATCTTTGTCTTATCCACTATAAACTTTCTCATACCGGTTTGATCCGCTTTTTCTTTTGTTTTTGATCCTGAAGACGTCCACAGCTGGACATTAGCCTCACCAAACATCGCCAGATCGATCGGTTCTGAGCTTCGCACATCCAGCGGATTCCTGCGGCTTTCACAAGGCCGTCGTCTCCATCTGGCCTTCTAACGCTACGTGCTCCAGTACGCGGTCGCCACTCCAGAACCTTTCGGCCCCATCGGCCATCTGTTCTGCGAGCAATGCATCCATCCCTCTGACACTTAAGTTGGCAAGTCTTCGGGCTATGTCGGTTACCTTGGTTCTCTATCTCCTGTAATTATCTAATTGAAAGAAAGAAAGTAAGAAAGAGATTAATTGCGACTCGTACAGGAGGATCACAAACTAAACTAAACACAGTAAAATAAAAAGGCTCCGCAGCTAAATCCAAGCTATATAAAAAAAAGTAACAAAATTTTTTACAAAAAAAAAAACAACCGACTTCCAAAAAAAAACACTACAAATTGAAAAATAACTTTAATTTCGGAAGTCGGTGTCTTTGGTTCCGCATTTTCGTTTAATGACACCGACTTCCGAAATTAAGTTATTTTTCAATTTGTAGTGTTTTGTTTTGGAAGTCGGTTGTTTTTTTTTTGTAAAAAGTTTTTATTTTTCAGTTTTTAGTGGGTCCGTATGTAATTTATCTAAGTTACAATAGCCTAATGTCAACTGCTCATCACTTGTTACAAAATATTGCTTTTCCCGATGTTGGGACGTTAATTGTTGAGGAGTTCTCCTGGTAAGAACCAGGAGAACTCCTCAACAACCACTCACCATACGCATTGTGACGAGCATAAATTGCTTAGCAACCATAATATTAAAGTAATCGAATCGCAACGCGTGAAATATTTGTCATTGAGTAGTTCCTATGGCCATCTGTGGTCTTCTTCATCAGTTCCACTTTACCAAATGATGATTTCCGAGAGCAAATGCTCAAGTTATTTTAAAGAATACCCAAATCGTTATAGCTTTGCCTATAAAATTTGAGGGGTTCCCTCGATTTCCATGAGATCCTCTCATTAGATTCCAACTTGATAATAATGGGACCACCTCGAGAGTATACCCTTTCAAACAAAAAAAGAATTTTGAAAATCGGTCCACAATTGGCGGAGTAATCGCGTAACAAACACACAAAAAAAAAAAAAAAAACATACCGTCGAATTGAGAACCTCCTCCTTTTTTGAAGTCGGTAAAAGGCTCCTATCTCAGCATGATGCTGCGATATTTAAAAAATAAATGTCACAGCGCTGGTATTCTGATAGGGCCCGTAATAATATTAATTAATTAGTAATTTTATCTAATTATTTATTTATAGACAACCAGGTAACATGCAACTGGTCATAGGTATTTTGCACGGCAATATAATTTCAATCTAGATCAAAATCAAATCATTAAACAAATTGATTGATACCGGGAACTTGATTAGGCCAATCCATTAGGCAATATTGCCAGCACAAAAATTGAAAGTCTATGACTTAATGGTTAGTTGCAGTGTGACTACGTTAAGAATGCTTTTAAACCGTAAAAACACGGAAGGTGCAATTAAAAGTCATTCAATAGCAGCAGTGGCGTGCATTCAATCAAGTGAAGAGTTTACTCATTGTGAGCGCGTTAAATATTCAGCTCCAATCACTATAATGTATTGGTGCACTGTGGGCCACATGCACAGTTACGGTGGAAAAAGATTGCTTTGATTATTTATTTATTTATTTAAACTTTTCGCACAAAAAGGTACAAAGGCGGACTTAATGCCTTTGGCATTCTCTACCAGTCAACCAAGGGTGGTGAAGAGATTGGATGGCAGATTGAATTGATTCTTCGCTAAGATTATTTTATTATTTATGTCACATGTCGCAGCCAAATGCTTACATTACAGTTACATACACAGAGTAAAATAGTATAAGTAATGAGCACAATGGAACTGCTTATTTCATAAGAAATTATATATAGGTAGGTAATTTGAGAGTGAAATATTTAGCTAGGGTACCCTGGCCAAACAGGGTAGGTTAGGATGGAACTATGATCAACCGGATTGGTCGCAGTAACGTAGGATGGAACTGGAGCGTCTCGAGCGGCCTGCGAGCGCAACCTTCAAGTTGGTTGTAGTTTCCTGGCTATTTAGTATTTTTAAGACCCAATAATAGGAATTGTTTGAGGATCACAAAATAAGATTTTTCAATAATATTTTTACGAGCCCAAAATGGAAGTTATTAGGTGTTCGTTTGAATACATGCCTTTTATTGATGTGATTAATATATTTCATTTTTTGTCAAAAAGCATAAGGTAAAGCATAACGTAATAAACATCAGTGTGGCCCTGGCTCTTGTACCTAGGTACTAGGAGGTCCTGTATCACAAGAGCCAGACTTTAATTATTATTATTTATGAATTTATATATCTCGGAACCTTGCGGTCCCTGTCCTTTGGAAGGCGTACGAGGGGCCGAAGCCAACTCGCAGAGGCCCCTTGGGAAATTTAATGAAATGCGGCACCAACCGACGATTATCCCTGTATGAGCTATGCAAGTGCACCCAAGGATAACCCCCGGTTGGTGTAGGACTATTGCAGGATAGGGAAATATAAAAAGTTGGACTATGGGTTTGGGTGGCTAAAGTGGACTGGTTACCAAGAACTATGGAATAACTATGACGCCTGCCTGATCAATGTTTTATATATACACGGATAAAATGGCAGGGCGTGACTTGCACACTCAATAATGGGCCCCCGGAAACGGTCGCTAGCACATAGTGACGTAGCAACAAGGGGGCAACATGTCCTGAGGTGCTTAGGAGGAGTGGAGAGGTATTCCACGGCTATCAGGACAATCCCGGAAGTACGGTCAAGATCCCTACCAGCATCTTACTGGAATACTTCAATCCTCTGAGCACGTTTGCTCTTGCGAATCTCCACTCAAGCCGGCCAATAAAAGCAAGAATGAGGTGGGAGCTCTGTTCCTCGTCATTGTTCACTCCAGCCGGCCAATAAAGGCAAGCCAGAGGTGAGGAACAAGACTTCTCCCTGAAGATAGGGTCCGTGGGGTCGCTACTGCCCAACAGCTCGCCACATGCTGCCCTGCGGATATTATTATTATGAGCCTGTTATGTCCCACTGCAGGGCAAAGGCCTCCCTTCCATCTTTCCATTTTTTCCTGTCTCTTGCTATATCTGGCCAATCCTTTAGATAGGCGTCCAATTCGTCACGCCATCTTTTTTTGGGCCTACCGCGTCGCCAATTCCTGTTATTCGGAATCCAGTCAGTGGCTACTTTTGCCCAATTCTAAAAACTCAAGGACATGTGCATCCTTCCCAGCCTCACCTACGGAGTGCAAACGTGGTCGTTACCGAAACGCCAAAAGTCCGCACTCGGGGTCTGCCAGCAAGCAATGGAACGAAGTATTCTTGGAGTCAAAGTCACAGACCGCATTCGGAACAGTATACTTCGTTCCAAAACATAAATTGCAGACGTGGGCAATACAGCCGCCAAACTAAAGTGGAATTGGGCAGGCCACATCTGCCGCATGTCGCAAAAGACTTTAATTGTCTTAATTAAAAATATTTGCTAAGTAGTAAGTACCCTAAAGTGGCCTTGCTTTTTTGACTGTCTGCACACAAACTTAAACAAATTACTTATAATTAAACAAAGTTTAATTGCTAAAATAATTCGTCTCTGTTCTTGGTATTTAACATCTAATCTATACAGGGTTACTTTTCAAAGACCATCCAAATTTTTACATGGTGGTGTTCTCCCTATGAATAAAAACAACTTTCACTATGGGACCAACTCTGAAATCACGGAAAATAATCAGCTGTTTCATACAAAACTTCAATACCCACTTGACCAAAATGTATGAAACAGCAGAAATTTTTTTCTGAAGATATAAAGAGAAAAGATTTGATTTTGCGTATGTTTGTTTGTAATGGATAAACTCAGAAAACACTTAACGGATTTAAAAAAATATTTTATTTAGGTATATAAATCTACATTATTAGCTAGTAACATGGGCTGTATTTTTTTAGTATATTGCGAAATTAGTAATTTATAAATTATAAGCAACGGCCCGCGCTTTCTCCCACATAAGTTTCGATTCCGTGGGAATATCCGGATAAAAAGTATCCTATGTGTTAATCAGGGTTGTAAATTATCTGTGTGACAAATTTAATCCAAATCCGTTGAGTAGTTTTTGCGTGAAAGAGTAACAAACATCCATCCATCCTCACAAACTTTCGTGTTTATAATATTACTAGCTGCGCCCCGCGCTTTCACCCTCATAAGTTTCGATCCCGTAAGAATATCGGGATACAAATTATCCCGTGTGTTAATCCAGGTATTGGTCTATGTATGTGTCAATTTTCATCCAAATCTGTTCAACAGTTTACGCGTGGTTGAGTGACAAACATGCAAACATCTTCACAAACTTTCACATTTATAATATTAGTAGCATAAATTACCTATTAGTACCTAGGATAGGACTAGCTTCTTTCTGCTCGCGACTACTACGTTAGCGTGGAAGCCAACTATACCATATAGGTAATACTCTTTACCACTCGCCAATAGCTGCCTATTGGCGAGTGGTAGTGTAGAGAGTGGTAGAGATAGCTTTCTATAAGTAAAATATTTTTTGAAGTCTTATGGGAAGTTTCGGAGATTACTTAGGTACCTACCTCTAAAGGTGCTGCCACTGCTGTTTAAAGATGTTTACTAACATTAACTAACATGAAAACCTTTCTGATTTCTGAAAACCTTTTTTTATTAAATGTATTACATCACAATGTTAGAAAATGTTAGTAAACATTTTTAAACAGCAGTGTGGCAGCACCTCTCCATCCAAACTTACAAACTTAACGTCTAATATTATTTTATTAGTGTAGATTTGTTATTTGATAGAAGAAAGTACTATACTCGACTTGGCGTGGGCACTGCCGCGCCCCCAGATTACATAGTATTAGCCAATTGAAATAAGCACTACTTTTTTTTTTATGCCTAATGGCTCAAAAATAAAAATAAAACTTTTTGTCTAGGTACTACATCAACAAACGATCGCATTAAATTTATAAACTAACAATAATAGCGCCGATTCTGTTGTTCACAAACTAAACTAAATTTAAGTTCAGTGCATCTTTTTCTTTCTATTTCATTAAGAAAAGGAAAGAAGATAAATTTTAGTTTAGTCCTGTCAAATTTATGAGCGCCTGACGTAAATACTAAAATTAGGTCATAATTTTAGTAGGCAAGTTTTTAATCACGTCTAAACTTGTATGGAGTAGTGTCAAGCGCTGATTAATTTGACAGGACTAAACTAAAAATTAACTTCTGTCCTTTTCTTAACGAAAAAGAAAGAAAAAGATGCACTGAACTTAAATTTAGTTTAGTTTGTGAACAAGGGAATCGACACCAATGACGGAAGTTTTTATCAAAATAAGAACATAATGGAGTTATCTCTATCAGAAAGCCGGTAGCTTGTTATTCCAAAAGTTAACCCTGTAACTGCAGCCCGCGAACAATCACTGAACGCGCCGGACAAAAGAAACGCATCGACAATACAAGACGCGCCAAGAAAAAAACAAAATCCAACACACGATTGGTCGATCGACGTGTGACGTCAACACGCGCCCCGCCCCCTAACAACCGTCGCTACACCTGAGATGAGAGCGAGCGAGATCTTTGTAAGTGTGAAGAAGACAAAATTATATTGACGGTTCCCGTGCCGGCGCTTTAACGCCACATGTGCCAAAATCTGCGCAATTTATTTTCAGTTTTAACGCCTCATGATAAGGTTATGTTTCCTGTTGTAACTTGTGCTTATAAGTCTCATTGCATTCATTGCTCTGGTCAGTTGGAAAAGCTGTTATTGTTTGGTTACGGGTTAACCGATTTGGTTAAATTTGTGTGTTAACAGGCAGATGTCCGGCGGTGCTCTCGCTCCCTCGCCCCGCGCTCCGCTGAGACAGGTAGCGTCTGATTGGCCCCGTATTGATTAGTGTGATTAATTAGAATTGAGTTCATTAGCATTTGCGTAATTGGAAGTTTGGACTCACTACTAAACCGTGCGCTTAGTTTGTTTTTTGCTGCTTTGTTTGATGGCGGGTAATGTATGCAAACACGTTTACGTTGAGTAGTTATGTATTATATTTATATAGCTTAATTTGATTGGTGAAAGTTGTGCTTTAAGATGAGCTTTCAATGCTTATCTGGTCACGTATAATTGAATCTTTATGGCGCAAGAAGATTTTTTTTAAATAAATCCAACTTCACAGTTATCATTTGAAATAGCAAAAAATCTGTAAATTTAAAATGAATCTCATCAACTTATGACTTCTTCAAAAACATGCAAGGAAGCAACAAGCGGGTAACTACCCACGAGCGCGTCGAGAACCCTCAAAGAAATCGCTAACAAACTCCGGGCAACACTCTTAACACCTAGCACAATCGACCCAATCAAACAGAAAAAAAAACTATTCAACCATCACCAACTCTCAATACCGTTCAAAGAAACTCCGAGGGGAAAATGCTAATACGCCGCTTCTTGCTTCTTACCAAACAAAATCACTTCGCGACCCCAAATTTCGCACTTTCAATGGGCAATTTCGCTCGCCCCCCTTCCAATAGGCCCCGCCTCTTTCTTCCCCGCCGACGCCAGTAGTAGTTTCGGAGCGCCAGTGACGTACGCGTATCGCTGCGAGATGGACGCGCCCGACGACCGATACTACGGCAACCAGACGCCGGACCGCTCCGACACGAACAGCCCGCGCTCACAAATGAGCAGTCCGAATTCCAACTCTTCAATAAACGTGACGGATCAATCCATATCGCTGTCCCAACACCAACAGAACTTAGAGACACTTAACAGAATGGGAATGTTTTTTCACGCGCAACAAATGCATCTGAACCAGAGTTTTGATGCGGTGAAATCTAGGTTAGGCTTAACACAAGTGCCCACGAGTGTTAACCCAGGCCCAAGGCACACGATAGACGCTATATTAGGACTGAATGGCCAGAGGCAAGTTACTAGAGTGCAGAGTGAGTTTGAGCAAAGAAGAGAAGAGAGGGAGTGTGAGACTGTGCCGGTGTCGCCAGGAGCCGTAGAAAGCGCTGGTAGGTGGACTTTATATGATAAATGATTTTATTTGTGTACCTAAGTAGGTTTCACACGTCAATCGTATTTGAAAAACTAGATGAGGTCGGCGTTTGCTATCTGACTACTCTGAGAAGAAAGCCCGAAACAAACTCAGAGGTTACAGGTCCAGACATAATCTTGGTATTTATGGCTTAGTCGCAAAATGTCTCTTTCTCTTAATGTCACTTTCGCAAAATATCTCTTTCTCATAATGTCACTTTCGCAAAATGTTGATTTCGTCATAGGTACGAGTAGGTATATTTACTTAGTTTCAAAGACTCAAAACTCAAACCATTTATTTCAATTAAACCATTACAGGCACTTTTGAATTGTCAGGAAGTCGGTCAGTCAGAAAATATGAAGCTAGTTGCCCATTCCAAAGCGTAGGTACTAAGGTATGGAGTTTCTTGCCCGTTCTTCTCCATAGGTACCTATGGAGAAGAACGGGCAAGAAACTCCATGGACACTCTTTTAAATTATATTTTTACAAAAATATTAGTTACATCATTAATGTTGAATTTACAATTATATGTGAGAACGATGTAAAAAAATACGTACGTTTTAAGAGCGTCCAGAGTACAGCAAATAGTAAGAAAAAAACAATTCAAAAATAAAATAATTAAAAATAAGCCGAGGCAGCTGAGTGATGACCAGCCCCAACTGACGGCGCCCGTTCACGGACTTGACGCATAGATCAGCACCATTCAGCTCAACCATTTTGAAGGGAGCTAAATGATCCAACACACACGCCACCGCCAGCGAAACGTTTGTGTGAGCATGACATACTATCAGCCGCCAGGGCACATTCAAGTCAATGAAAGACATACCCGGTAAATGGTAAATAAGTTATAGTACATACATAGAACTCACATCTGTGCTATGCAATTATACAATACAAAGGAAATTGAGTCTATACAATGCAAAGATAGTCTTACAATCTTCAGCAGCTCCAACAGTATTTTCAAGTGTTAATCAATTAGTTGTGGTTGTGGAGCAGGACCAGCATTGAGCCAGGCATTTTTATCTGCGATGTAATCCCCTAACTTATAATATGCCTGACTGCATAGTGTGCGTTTTATACAAGACTTGAATTTTGTCTCATTCAGTTGAAGAATGTGGGGAGGTATTTTATTATAACATTTTAAACAGTACCCCATAAAAGATGAGTCTACTTTAGCCAGTCTGAAACCTGGTTGAACTAATAGGTCCCTATTTCTAGTACTATAATTATGTCTTTCACCTCTTTTACTAAGCTCTTTTGTTTAGTTGTTGACGGACGAGCTTTTATTCATTCAACCGTAAGTAATCATCAAATTGATATTACCAGTAAAAAAAATATCAAGAAAGCGTGTTAAAGGGCATTTTTTCGAACCACCTATTTAGTTATCACAATATTGACATCAAGAAAAATGATAATATTATATCTTCATCATCTGCCTAGCCTTTTCCCAACTATCTTGGGGTTGGCTTCCAATCTAACCGGATGCAGCTGAAGACTAGTATTTTACATGGAGCAACTGGCTATCTGACCTCCTCAACCCAGTTAATGGGTAATACGATACCCCTTGGTAAGACTGGTTGTCAGGTTTTCGGGCTCCTGACTTCCTGTAAGGACTCAAAGACTACGAATGACAGAATCATAATTTATATGGTGTAGGTACTATATCTATTCTTTTATCTTCTACTGTATTGACTTCCATATAAAATGCGAGATAAGCACCAAATCTAGGTAAGTACTTATTTATAAACGGATTAAAAATAAACAAATAGGTAATTTTAATATTCATGACAAAAATATTGGGCAAATATTTAAATATATATTACATAAATATTGGGCAAAAATTTCAACGCAACATACTTACAACGAAACCGCACTATGTATTTGTACTAACAATGCATTGCCCATTGCGAATAGGCGTTGCATTATAAGCGCCGCCCGTGCGAAATTATCCCGCCCGCCGACCGCGCGCCGCCGACGGGTTAAGTTTTGTCTTCACTTTGCCCAGGAAATAAGAAACTTTCTCATGAAAGACTTCATGAGAAAGTTTCTTTTTATTTTGTAGTACACAAGGTATTTTGAGTTTACATAATATTATTAAAATAATTTTGTTATTTTTTCTGGTGACAATAATAAAAAGTCAGAATTGTGTGAAAAAGGGAGAGGTAGACCTTTGCCCTTTGGAAAAATATACCTATATACACAAGTTAGATAGAATTTTTAATTTTATTTATTTTTTATAATTTTATTTTATTTTGTTGAAAAGTTTAGAAGAATATTTTGTTAACTACAAGACCTGAAGCGCGGTCACCGTCGGACTGTATAAAGCGCGATGACACAACGCTGGTAATTTATTGCAAAATATGAAGCAATTATTTAATTACTAAAAATCTATTGTTTGAACAGTGCACTAAAAATCTATTGTTTGAACAGTGCAGTTCGAGCAGTGGTGGCCAAGTGGTAACGGCCGCGACTTACGAGTTAAAGGTCGTAGGTTCAAACCCAGACAGGAGCTTTAGGGGAGGTAAGCCTAAAACGGGTAGCCCGCCTAAAACGGGTATGCTTTTTAAATTGCGCACCGTTATTGCTAATTAGAATGTGTGCGTGCAGTGCGCGAACCCTGCCGCTCGCCAATCACAGGGAGTCGGCGCGCTTCTCTGGCGGACACGAGTTCACGGTAAGATAAGAAAGAAGTTTTTTGCTATTTCCACTAAAAAAAATTGAGTTACATTACTTTTGAATACTCGAAAATGGTTTACAATATGTTCTTACTAGTTTTGTGTTATTATTTTGCAATAAATAGACGTTTTATTTGTGTAATAGGTTGGCGTTTATTATTTAGGTTTTAAGGATATGAGTCGATTGAAAAAAATACATGCTTGTGGGCAAAAAGGGTAGGGGTAAAGCGGGTGCCCGTTTTGCCCATACCCGATTTGCCTTGTATAATTTCATTGACTGCTTATTAGTTCTTTTATTTTTGCAGATGGTTAATAAATGCAAAAGAAATACTGCAAATGCATCGTGGGATGAGGGAGTTATGAAGCTTGCGATAGAAGAAGCTCTCAAAACTTCCGTCAATGGTGCAGCAAAAAAATATTGCATCAACTTTTCGACTTTACAGATACATGTAAAGAAAGGATGTCAAAAAAAATCTAGGAAGATTCACAACAGTTTTTACAGCAGCTCAAGAATTAGAGCTAGTTGAGTATCTATTTCATATGGATTATCTGTTTACGTTGCCAACTCATTACGTTGTCTACAAAGTGCCGTAACCATTCCAAGAATACTGGTCCATTGATCCTACCATTATCACTGCAAGTAGCTGATGATCCTGGTGGAGCTCCATCTGAGTTATGATTGTTAAGAAACAGTTTTAGTCATTCATTGACGTTGACCTAATGTAATTCAGCCCCTACCCGCTTTGCCCAAAAGCCCTACCTGCTTTAGGCCCCCCCTACGGGCAAAACGGGTAATTCGAATGGTAAAGATTTTTGTTATTTTTTTATTCTTAATGTACAAAACTACTAAATATGTCATTTATTTTATAGTCCTTGATAACTAAACATTTCAAAATGTACAAATAAATGTTCAATTTGTATCTATAAACTGTTTTTATTTATCATCAACCTTAGCTTACCCGTTTTGGGCTACTCTCCCCTACCTAAACTAAACAGCATTAAATACTCCTGCAGACAGGCGCGACGCGACGGTGAGACGCGTTTCTGGTAGAACAATTGGTTCAAGGAAGTTTTCATAGAAATTAATTGTTCTAATAAAGTCGCCCTTAAAGTTGCACAACACGTCACCCTCATAGCTACAGATATTACAGCATGTCGGTGACGCGAAATCATAATATTTTCCCCTGCCAAAAATTTCTCAACGTGCCTCAAGAAGTTTTCACTTCAAAAATGTAGGTACCTACGCGTCCACTTGAGAACCTCCTCTTTTTTTTTGATTCTGGCTTTCTCAATAGGTTGACTTTGTCAATAGTTGTCAGTGTCTTGCCGGCTCTTCTCCACAGGAAACGACCAATTGAAACCTAGCTTCTACCCACTATGTTGTGGCATCACGTATTGTACCTACATTTAAATTTTGTGAACGCATCTTAAGAATACGTGGCGTCGTCGCCTGTATGTTTTAGATAAGTATTTATAAGTTAGTCAGGAACGCACCCTTGTCAAGTGACAACACAAATCTACGATCCGGGGCGCTACCCATAGTGTTCCATAAGTAGCGTTACGTCCCTCTCTTACTTCCCAACCGTCACGGGACACGGACTAGATTTTGTCATTAGTTTCAGTGTCCCTACTAGTTTTAATTAGTTATATGTGCTAAATAGTGTATCTAACTGTAAACTATACGTGTGTGGCAATTACAATATTATTAACTACAAGTTGGAGTTTCACTTTCCAATCTTCGATCACGACTTCACCTCCAACATGCGTAAGAGGAGACAGGTAGAATACCTTCCACATATGTCTCCAAAATGTGAAATAGAATATTTTGAATATCTTGAAAAAATTTCTAAATTTTCTGTTTAAAACCACTAAAACAATTACTTTTCCGTATTCTTTAGCATATTAATCTCAAGAAATTGTTGAGGCTGTGTAGGGTTATAGAATTCCTAAATTAATCATGGATACTTTACTTATCTACTGCGTAGGACTCGTTTGAGGGGCTTACAGGAACTAAACACAAAAAACGCAAGTTTTAGATACAGTAAAACTATACGATCGACTACAGTAAACAAAATCAGAAAAATATATGAAATTCTTCAGGATAGCATATGCTAGGTAGAGTAGTAAAAAGTAGTGTGTTGAAAACATAATACAATTAATTTGGTAGGTACGACAGAAAAAAATCATGAAGATACCTCTAAAAACTTTCTTTTTACAATAAAACCATACTAATATACAAACAATAATTCTGATTTTTTGTCAGATTATTCTACAAGCAACATACCTACTAAAATACTAGTGTTTTATTTTTTTAGTTCAAACAATATCATCATCATCATAATCAGCCTATAATGTTGCCACTGCTGGGACACAGGCCTCCTCTCAGTGAGAGGGAGTGGGCCGTAATCCACCACGCGGGCCCAGTGCGGATTGGCAGATGTCACATGTCTTCGAATTTTTGGTTCTAGGACATGCCGGTTTCCTCACAATGTTTTCCTTCACCGTTTTGAGAGCAGTGGTGATGAAATAATTTACACAAAGTAGGGGAGAGTAGCCCAAAACGGGTAAGCTAAGGTTGATGATAAATAAAAACAGTTTATAGATACAAATTGAACATTTATTTGTACATTTTGAAATGTTTAGTTATCAAGGACTATAAAATAAATGACATATTTAGTAGTTTTGTACATTAAGAATAAAAAAATAACAAAAATCTTTACCATTCGAATTACCCGTTTTGCCCGTAGGGGGGGCCTAAAGCAGGTAGGGCTTTTGGGCAAAGCGGGTAGGGGCTGAATTACATTAGGTCAACGTCAATGAATGACTAAAACTGTTTCTTAACAATCATAACTCAGATGGAGCTCCACCAGGATCATCAGCTACTTGCAGTGATAATGGTAGGATCAATGGACCAGTATTCTTGGAATGGTTACGGCACTTTGTAGACAACGTAATGAGTTGGCAACGTAAACAGATAATCCATATGAAATAGATACTCAACTAGCTCTAATTCTTGAGCTGCTGTAAAAACTGTTGTGAATCTTCCTAGATTTTTTTTGACATCCTTTCTTTACATGTATCTGTAAAGTCGAAAAGTTGATGCAATATTTTTTTGCTGCACCATTGACGGAAGTTTTGAGAGCTTCTTCTATCGCAAGCTTCATAACTCCCTCATCCCACGATGCATTTGCAGTATTTCTTTTGCATTTATTAACCATCTGCAAAAATAAAAGAACTAATAAGCAGTCAATGAAATTATACAAGGCAAATCGGGTATGGGCAAAACGGGCACCCGCTTTACCCCTACCCTTTTTGCCCACAAGCATGTATTTTTTTCAATCGACTCATATCCTTAAAACCTAAATAATAAACGCCAACCTATTACACAAATAAAACGTCTATTTATTGCAAAATAATAACACAAAACTAGTAAGAACATATTGTAAACCATTTTCGAGTATTCAAAAGTAATGTAACTCAATTTTTTTTAGTGGAAATAGCAAAAAACTTCTTTCTTATCTTACCGTGAACTCGTGTCCGCCAGAGAAGCGCGCCGACTCCCTGTGATTGGCGAGCGGCAGGGTTCGCGCACTGCACGCACACATTCTAATTAGCAATAACGGTGCGCAATTTAAAAAGCATACCCGTTTTAGGCGGGCTACCCGTTTTAGGCTTACCTCCCCTATATCTTCATAAATAGCCCGAAGAATTGCCAAATTTAAGTGGCAGTGGGCAGGGCACATTGCTCGCAGAACAGATGGCCGATGGGGCCGAAAGGTTCTGGAGTGGCGACCGCGTACCGGAAGACGTAGCGTTGGAAGGCCTCCCACAAGGTGGTCCGACGACCTTGTGAAGGCCGGAGGAACCCGTTGGATGCGAGAGGCACAAAACCGGATGAAGTGGAGGTACTTTGTGGGAGGCCTATGTCCAGCAGTGGATGTCTTTCGGCTGAAATGATGATGTCTTCATAATGAAATTCATGCTAATGTTAATAAGTAATTTTAATTTTCAAATTAAGTAGATATAAAATAATTTTCGATACTGCAATTTATTCAGAAATTCAAAAAAATCGCTTTTAAGTTTTCATTTCTATCGGCAGTCACTATGACAGCCTATTTTTTTTTCTATCGAAGATTCCAGAGCGTCAAAAATTTTATTCGGCGAATTAGCCTTTGGGCACTGTGGCTGACCATAGCCGGCTCTAGCACAATACATATTGTATGCCCGGGCACACATGTCACGGTAAATACACCCAACAGCCTACATTCGGTACACGGCGAAAGTAAATACCGTGGCTAGCCTCGTGTACTTTTAAAACTTTAATTAACTACATACCAAATTGTAGATACTTACCTATGTTAGGGCTGATTTTACCAAAGTCAGATATCTTTTATTCGTGGAATAAAATTGACGTCTGACAGTTCTATTATGGAAAAACTGTCAAAAATTCAAAATTTATTCTCAAGATTTAAAGGCTCCTTCAAACAGACGCGACACGCGATAAAATCGCGCGGGACACAAAGGCACCGCAAGTCGAGCAACGAGCGGTGTCTTTGCGTCGCCCGCGATTTTATCGCGTGTCGCGCTTGTTTGTAGGAGCCTTAAGTCGTATTCTAGGTATAAAAGTTTGGTAGAATGCGCCCTTAGTAGGTATTGTTTGTTATCGTGTTAGTTTCGCATAAAAATGTTTTTATCATTTTATGGAAGTTGTGACTGGTTATCTAAGGCATATTGTATTTAACAGAACCTTTACTGATTTTGCGCCTTATTCTGTGAACCTCAAATAATTTCCATTTTGCGCTCTTAAAAATATTATTGTACTTACCTACACTCTAATTATAATGTTTGCGCCTCTTTTTGTGAACCCCAAATAATTACTACTTTAGGGACCTTTTTTTTTTTTTTTTTTAGGGTGGGAAATCATCAAATGACCCCTCCCGCTCTGGGCGGAGCGGAAGGGAGTGTCAGACTCTTACTGACTAAAACCCACCCGTGTTCCTTCAGTTGCCTGTGCCAGGGGCCACGGTATCTCTTTCGAACAACCCGCGACCCTGGCGGGCATCGGCCCTAGCGGACCCCGTCAGTTGGTGCTGACATCTCCTTGAGGCGCGCGTGGAACACAACGCGCCGTCGACCCGGGCCTGGTCCTTACCGGACGGCGAGCTGCCCATTGCTCGCCGTCCGACTACTTTAGGGACCTAAAATACTAAATGGCTGACTGATAACTGCTACCAACTTGGGTATACCACTCGCCGGCTGCTGCCGCGGCAGCGTTTGGTCAATGTGACTTAGCTTTTAAATACCTATCGCGACCAACAAGGCATCTGTGAGAAAAGGCCAGAAGTCAAAAATAAGCTGAAAAAGTGTCATGTATTTATATATATTTATTTGTGCTTATATTAATATGTAATTAGGTATATAATTAGTGTCTGTGTGGTGTCGGAATTAAAGAATAGCACCACCCCATACTTCCCGTAGGTGTCGTAAAAGGCGACTAAGGAACCGGAGAATGGGCAGCAGCGTTCTCTATGCATTCCACCACCATACTATACTGCGATCGCCAACCCGCCTGCCAAGCGTGGCGATTTTGGCAAGCACTTTGGGGGAGGCCTAAGTCCAGCAGTGGACGTCTTTCGGCTGAAATGATGAATGATGATATAATTATTATATTCATAGTTTTAATAGGTTTATGCGTATCTTTATATTTAAAATATTTATTCCTTAAATTTTCATGATTGCACCTACCACTGTTTGTCTCTGCATCACCCAAAGGTTGACTGGTAGAAAATGCCTATGGCATTAAGTCCGCCTCTGTACATTTATGTGCTTGAAGTAGGTATTAAATAAATAAATAAATGTGCATCATTAGAAGGTCAAAAAGTACAGTAGAACAAGTTGCGTATTTTATATAAATAGGTGCAGTAGACACGATACGGAGGAATTTTTCGACTCCATATTTAGTTTAGTTAGGTTAGCAAAGTTTCTATTTTTGCCAGTCGATAACATATAAAACGATATCGCAGATAGAACAATGCAAACATACAGATATTGCAGATGTTGTTGTAGGCATAAACATAATAGGTACACACACACCCACAATAATGTTTATGTAAGTAACGGTTAAAATACCTGAGTAATTTGAGGAAAAAAAATCACTGACTGACAACTCACATTCTAAACCACTGGGACTAGAAGCATGAAATTTGGGGTATTCCTCGAAACCCACCAACTTTGAAACGCACCTAAAGTATTCATCGAAAAAAAAAATTAATGAAAATAAAAATAAAATATTTCTATTCCTCGAAATGTATCAACGATGAATCATAGAGAAGAGCGTGAAGGATTCGTAATAAATAATATTAGACGTGTCATTTGGTGCGTTTCAAAGTTGGTGCGTTTCGAGGAATACCCCTTTTTTTTTTTTTTTTTTTTTTTTTGCGGATGGGAAATCATCAAATGACTCCTCCCGCTCTGGGTGGAGCGGAAGGGAGTGTCAGACTCTTACTGACTAAAACCCACCCGTGTTCCTTCCTTAGCCCTTTATGTTCCGGGCCAGCGGTAACCCTTTCGGACAATCCCTCTGACCCGGCAGGCTTCGGCCCTAAGGGTCCCCTCCTCGATGCTGACATCTCTTTGAGGCGCGCGTGGAACACGTACGCGCCGTCCGGCACGGGCCTGGTCCTGATCGGGCGGTGAGCTACCCATTACTCTCCGCCCGCAGGCCCGCGCCTACGGTGGCCGGGAGTCGTCACGCGGCTCCCGACGCCCGGAGCGTCTCCCGCGGCGGCTGGGACGGGAGGCTCTCTCCCTGAGCCGTCCCGCCACCTCCTTCGCTAGCATGACTGCTTCGCAGAAGGAGGTGACTGCCTCCCACTCACTCTCGCCCCGGACCATGGCTTGCACCAGGGCCGGACGCGAGAGGTCGCCGTCGCTGCCAATCGCCTCTACGAGGACAGAGGAAAACCCCTGAAGTTTGCACAAGAGTTTCTTGTTTAAAAATAATATTAAACGTAGGTAGGAAAATAGAAAATTTCCCATCTAAGACGGTTAAATAGGGGGGTACAAGTTTGCATGGGAGTTCGTAATTTTTGAAGTTTGAAATGGATAGTTTAGAAAATAGAAATAGTTTATTTCTCACCAGCATTGGCAACAGGTATTACATATTAAAAGTACTTAATACTAGGTAAGTATACTAATGTCCTATACATTATACAATAATAATCTCACAGCATTTGTGGTGATAAAAAGAGGTTTACTTAAGGTATTGACTCTATCTTCTGAACTAGGCGAGTCCTGTATCTGAGAAGATAGCACTCAGTTGACAATTTCGTTATTTTATAACCTAAAAATATTGTGTGTTACAGTTTTAATTTATTAATCACACTAATATTGATGAATTACCTGGCGCTATCGACAAATTAAATAAGGACTTGATAGCCATAAAAACCTGGTCTGATAGATTTGGCTTAGCTGTAAACCCTACGAAGTGTCAGGCGATCATCATTGGCAGTTCTCGTAGTATTAGCAAGGTAGATAGTACAACCTTGCCGCCAGTTCTATTCAATGGTACGATCGTTCCTTTTGGTACTGACGTGAAGGACTTAGGCTTGCACATTGATTGTACTCTAAACTGGCGGACTCAAGTTGCTAGGGTGAGTCAGAAGGTTACTGGAACGCTGCGGGCTCTGTACCGTTTGAAAAATCTATTACCATCAAGTACGAAGACAATGCTTTTACAGTCCCTTATTTTCTCTATCATCGATTATGGTGATGTGTGCTACTATGACCTGAATGCAGATCTCCTCAACAAACTTGACAGCCTTCTCAATAATTGCATTCGATTCGTTTTCAATCTGCGTAAATATGATCATGTCTCTGCGCATCGGTCGCTTCCAAAGTGGTTACCCATACGCCAGCGCAGAGAGCTTAGGCGCTGACCACCTTGTTCTCATTTCTTGATTCTCCATCTTCCCCTAGTTATCTAGCCCCCCATTTTCAGTACATTTGCGCCAACCACAATAGAAATCTACGTTCATCACACAATCGTCTTCTCCTATGTCCCACTCACCGCACAGACTTCATTCACTCTTCCTTCTTCGTTCAGTCTATCTCTCTGTGGAATGCGCTCCCCCAGGAAATCAGGATGGCAACCAACCGATTATCTTTTAAAGTTAAGGCTCGCGAGCACATTCGCAAGAAGCTGGCAGTATCATCACAACGGTAATATTTTCTCATTGTTTGTCTTATTTCTTTTTAGTAAGTATATTCATGTATTTATGTATATTTATTTGTTCTTATATTTATATGTAATTAGGTATATATTATATTCATAGTTTTAATAGGTATATGCGTATTTTTATATTTAAAATATTTATTCCTCAATGTTCTTGATTGCACTTACCACTTTTTGTCTCTGCATCACCCAAAGGTTGACTGGTAGAAAATGCCTATGGCATTAAGTCCGCCTCTGTACATTTATGTGCTTGAAGTATTAAATAAAATAAATAAATAAATATTGTAAAGGCGAAACTTTGTGAGTGTGTGTGTGTTTATATGTTTGTTACTTTTTCACGCTCAAACCGCTAGACCAATTTTGATAAAATTTTGTACGGAGGTAGCTGACACCCTAGATTAACATATAGGCTACTTTTTATCCCGATATTCCCACGGGATCGACATTTACGCGGGTGAAACCGCGGGGCGCAGCTAGTAAATAATAATAATAAAGAATGTAAGTAGTGAATAAAAGTGTGTGTGTGAGGAGGTGTGTGTATGTGTGTGGGGGGGTGTGTGTGTGTGTATGTGTTTAATTCATTAACATGTTTGTGAAGACAAAATATATTCGGTATTTAGGTACCTACCTACCTAGTCTAATTGTAATAACAATTTCTTCACTGAGATCTTAGCATCACGTTTGCTTAAATTTGGTACTTACTTAAACTTCTGTTTTTAAGTAAGAGTTATTGTATGCATATAGGTATGTCTAACCATAACTTGTTTAGAATAATTGAGCCTCTTTCTAACTTTTGGCCTTTTCTCTTATTCGGTCGCAATAACTAAATACTATAATACTATAATGCTACCCCGACCAAACGGTTAAGGTTAGGTTGGAACTTTTCCACCCCAGAAAAAAAAAAAGGTTGGAACTTTAGCCAACAACGCGCGCCCCGTACTGTGGGGTAATTGCGTAACACACTATCAGTAGCATTAGCTTTCATTTTGACAGTAAAACAATATTCATTGCGTTTTTTACTTTGGTGAGCTGACAAATTTTTTGAACAAATGAAGCAGTGGATTAGCAATATCCTTCAAGATGATATGATTCAGATTGCGATGGATAGTGTGTTACGCAATGAAGGTGCTGGTCGCAGGTACTTGGCTATTTAGTATTTTTAGGACCCAAAAAATAATAACTATTTGAGCTTCACTAAAAGAGACGCGAGCGCTAAAGAGCGCGCTATGGAGCGAACTATGCTGGGAGTCTCTTTGAAGGATAAAATCAGGAATGAAATTATCCGGAAAAGAACCGGAGTTACCGACATAGCTTGCAGAGTAAGCAAACTGAAGTGGCTGGCCATGTCTGTCGAAGGATCGATGGCCGGTGGAGCAGACGAGTCCTGGAGTAGAGGCCGCGTATCGGCAAACGTAGTGTGGGACGACCTAAAGAAGGTGGCTGAGGTAGACTGGGTGCGGAAGGCGGAGGACAGGGTGCTGTGGCGCAGTCTGGGAGAGGCCTAGATGTCCAGCAGTGGACTGCGATAGGCTGAGTTGAAAAGAGACGCATTCATTATATTCAAAATGCCTACATGCCAAATTAAACTAGATCAAATCTTGCAAATGTCTTAATAGCCAAGTAAGGAACTCATTGCAAAATAAACACACTTTTAATTACAAATCGAATGGCTACTGTTTAATACTACGATTAAAACATAATGGACCGCGTGGAGATTCTCGCTACTGATTGAGTTTTGTGAATTGTTGTGTTTTAGACATGGGTTCTGTAGATTAATAGTCATTTTCTAGAGAAATAATAACAATAATAACTCATAATCACAGGAATGCTAACCTTATTTGTTATTTTGAAACCGCTTTACAAAATTTTTAAAACCAGCAGCCAGCAAGTTACCAGCACCAGTATTTTATAATTCTGGTGGATTCTGGTCTTTTAGTTGAATCATTGTGAAATAATAATAGTCCTCTAGCATCGCTATTCACAACCACCCGATGCGCTTCTGTACCGTATCGGACATCAATCAATGTTATCGTAGGACTCTTAACGCTGTTAACAAGTACAAAACCCGAAAATTTAGTCAGTTTAAATCAATTAAACAACCGCTTTTCTTCCGACAGTTGTTTGCTGTCGGGGTTAAGGCAAATCAGGTTATCGAAATGTGTCATTTTCGATACGACAGCCACATAGATAGATAGGATGGTTGTGAATGGCTATGCTGACCGAATTTCGGCATTGGCAGTCAATTTAGCGGAGACTAACCATCTACGTGGAAGATATTATAGTGCACAAGTGTGAGCGCAGACAGGTGCAACAATACTAATAATAGTATATCTACTAATACTAATATAATATGTGGTTCACTACAACCATGAGGTCAACGGGCCAGTTAAAATCATTGTGAAGTACCAATCGCACAGCAATCTTCTAAAGAATGTTATGTAAGTTTAAAAACTCTTAAGGCAAAAGCACCGTAATCATCACCTTCCTGTCCTCATATTACTTGGGGTCGGCACAAAATGTTTTCTTCTTCCATTCTCCCCTGTCAACCGTCACGCTATCATTCACTGCCCTCTCTTTCATATCATTCCTTAAACAATCCATCCATATTTTCTTTGGCCTTCCTCTCCCTCGATCAGCAAAAGCACCGCAATATCGTTGAGAAAGAGAAGAGGGTTCAAATCCAAAAAGCATGATGACATTCAAAACACGCACGCAGAAAACAAAGGCTTCGTCCCCGCAGTTGGCTCCTGAAATACAGGTCATCATCATCATCATTTCAGCCGAAAGACGTCCACTGCTGGACATGGGCCTCCCCCAAGCACCTTCACTTCGACCGGTTTTGTGCTTCTCGCATGCAACGGGTTCCTGCGGCCTTCACAAGGTCGTCGGACCACCTTGTGGGAGGCCTTCCAACGCTACGTTTTCCGGTACGCGGTCGCCACTCCAGAACCTTTCGGTCCCATCCGCCATTTGTTCTGCGAGCAATGTCACAATGCCCTGCCCACTGCCACTTAAGTTTGGCAACTCTTCGGGCTATGTCGGTTACCTTGGATCTCCTGCGGATCTCCACATTCCTGATACAGGTACTCTTACCTAGTTCTGGAGCCAGGGTTTCACATTTTTTTCTATTAGGTACCTGTGTTTGCCAACAAAGAATTTATTATTCTAGTTCCACCAACAGAACTCCAAACGCGCCAATCAACAGTTACGGTGCAAACAAAAAATATAGGTACCTAACAGCCACCACAATCACATTAATAACAGCTCTCAATGTAACACAAGTTTCACAAGCGGATGCGAGAGCGCAACTTATCGTATCGATCGCCTAATGCGCTGAACGCTGACCGCCAGTTTGTACAAACACGCATGTCTCAACTCCGAATGATCACCGAAGTGGCTCAGCGTTGACATGCCGTATCCGGTGCATTAGTGAAAGATTACTGTTTCATTAGAGCATTAATGTAATTAGGGTTACGAATTATCTTCAATTCTTTTGGCTTATCCAGCTCGATTTGCCTTTAATTTGTCTTGATCAAAAGTTATTCTTCTTTTTCTTCACGTAACTAGCTCGGCAATTTTTAAATTTTAACATAATCAGCCTAGTGTTCCCTCTGCTGGGACTCAGGTCTTTTCTAGGCGAGAGGGAGTGGGCAGTGGGCCACCCGGGCCCAGTTCGGGTTGGTAGATGTCACATGTCTTCATATTTTTAGTTATAGGACATACCGGTTTCCTCACGATGTTTTCCTTCTCCGTTTTGAGAGCAGTGGTGAAGAAATAATTTAGACAAAGTAAAGCGCCTGTCTGGGTTCGTACTCACGACCTAGAACTCGTAAGTCGCTGACGTTACTTGGCCACCTCAGCTCTCCGTTTCAAATCTTGTTGGCCCAAAACTTCGCCACTACCATGGCGTCGTCGGTGGCAGCGCGAAGTCACTTTCACTGCATGTTTTGGAACACAGAGGGTAGGATAGGAGGTGGAGCATAGTTTGCGACATAGCTCCACATCCACAACCATCAAAAGTTATTGAGAACAAGCCGTGTGCCCGATGGCTTTTCCATTTACCATCTGGAAAAATAATAGAAAACCTGCGTGATCGAATCAGAAATGAAGAAATCCGCAGGAGAACCAAGGTAACCGACATAGCTTGAAGAATTGCAAAATTTATGAGGCAGTTGGCAGGGCACATTGCAGGGCCGAAAGATTCTGGAGTGGCGACCACGTACTGGAATACGTAGCGTTGGAAGGCTTCCCACAAGGTGGACCGACGACCTTGTGAAGGCCGCAGGAACTCGTTGGATGCGAGATGCACAAAACCGGTCGAAGTGGAGGTGCTTGGGGGAGGCCTATGTCCAGCAGTGGAGGTCTTTCGACTGAAATGTTAGTGTTGATGATGTTGATTTAGTAGTATCGAATATTGATTTCAATGAATCCCAGAATTCAGGTCCTATTTTTCATACGAGATTGGGTCTTATGGGACAAATCTAACTTAGAAAGATGTATTAATGATTCTAATGATTATAATTCTCTAAATATGTACCTGTTATTGTCGCGAATCATATTTTGATCAAGAAACAACCTGACACTGACCTGCAAATTACAAAAAACGTAAGAAAGTTTGAATTTGGCGGTCTACCACTACCCATTCTCCTTAATGTGCCATCAGAACCAGGCAGGTGCAATAAACAAGTACCGCGTGTTATTAAATGTTATAATGAAGCTATGTAAGATAGCCTGAGTTTGTGTTTGTATCAGTGAAACTAGTTCCAATACTGAGGAAGACTTTATCGATCTCAGATCTTTGCTTCTCTCCTAATGGACTGCGTGCATCTTGCAAGGATGTTCAATTTCGTGATGTTTTCTTGTTTATGTGTTTCTTATATTTTGTTCCGAACCACTGGGACAATTCTTGTCGGGAAAAGTGTGGGGTTTTTCCATCTGGAATTTCTCAGTGGCAGCTCGGAGTCTGGAATTATGCCCGGTTTATGGCAATAGGCTCGCCACCTGTTATATGGGATTTAAACACAACTGGTGATTAAACATATTTAAAAAATTATATTTATTTTTTCGTGCTATTTTTGCCAACGACACGCTAAGATGATGAGGATAGGTGCACCTCTGTCGGATCTTCGGTTAATACAGGCGAGATATTATTATGTTGATTAAAAGATAATTTCAAATTCTCATTCTGCCATAATTACATTTTCCTCTCAATTTAAAACCGTTCGGAATAACAACACGCTATACAAGCGCCCAGCGCTTGCGCCGGTCGGTAGCAGCTCACTAATGCACCTTGTAACGTGAGTGTGACGCACCAGATCGTATCTGCGTATTAAACACTTTGTTAAGCGAAGCTGTTTGCTTTTATTTTACTCGACTGTAAGTGTTAGGGTCCATACATACTAGTGCAGCGCCGAAGCGAAGCGAAGAATCAATCTACAAGTCCCCCCCCTTCTGAGCAAAGGCCTCCCCCAAATCCTTTTCCAGGGCCATCTCGATCTAACCCTTGTGGTACGCGTCTAGTCATCGTCTCGTCATCGTCGTCATCGTCGTCTCTTCCTGGGCCGGCTTCGACGGTGCCATCAAATCCTTAACCTCACACTGTTTCGAAAAAATAACATAGCAAATTAACCCTTATGTCTAACGCGTGCGCACGAATCAGCGCTGATCGCTCACAGACCTGCGTAATCCTTAACATAAGCATAATCAGGCCATAATGTTTCCACTTCTGGGACACAGGCCTGCTCCCAGTGAGTCAGAGTGGGCCGTAATCTACCACGCGTGCCCAGTGCGATTTGGTAGATGTCACATGTCTTTGAATTTTGGTTCTAGGACATAGCAGTTTCCTCACGATGTTTTCCTTCGCCGTTTTGAGAGCAACACGGATGAAATAATGTACACAAAGTAAAGCACCTGTCTGGGGTTCGAACCTACGACCTACAATTTGTAAGTCACAGCTGTTTCCACTGAAACTTCCGCAGAATACGCGTGAATCCACGTACTTTGTTTATCTCTTTACAAATCTGTGCATTACATTGTAGAGATAAGGGTATATATTTGCTATGTTTTCATTTAGATAGGCGCTTCGCGCGCTTCGGCTCTGCGCTCGTATGAATCGACCCTTACGCTCCGTTTGGGATACAACACAAATAATACTGTCTTTACGTTGTAGACTAAAGTTTGTAGGCCGTCTCGTTCAGACAAGTGAAAAGAAATGTTAAAATGAACGAAACATTATGTTTAATTCGTTGATTGATCGCGTGTTATTTTGAATGATTGAGAGTTTTAAAACGTTATACGTAAGGCCTTACCCGGTTGTTTAAGTGGACTTCACAAAAGGCTTTTGTAGCCGAAAATACGAATTTAAAACTATAACTTTAATACGATCAATCACAATTGCAATCGATCTTTGATTAAATATACTAGTTCGAGATTGATTGCAAAACTCCTTTTGGATTGCCAAAAGGTGTTTCAGAGTATGAGAATTCTGAAAAATTTAAACCTTTGGACAATTTGCGTAAGAAGATATAGTAATAGAAACAGAAAATTGTGTATTACCCAGGTAATACATAAGCAGGAACACAGGTTAAACAGACATTAAAATGTCTTGCGCAAGGATACATTTTTCGAGTACCTATTGATCATTTGATTTTCAGAGAAGGGACTAGAGAGTACCTATTGATCATTTGATTTTCAGAGAAGGGACTAGATAGTACCTATTGGTCATTTGATTTTCAGAGAAGGGACTAGAGAGTACCTATTAATTATTTCATTTTCAGAGAAGGGACTAGAGAGGTGATTAAGAGTGTGGTGGTGCAGAATTGTACGTATGATATGGCAAATGAGTAACCATAAAAATCAATTCACGACTCATAGAGTAATTAGTTAATGCCATCGCCAAAACTCACGCACAATAATTCAACAAACTTTAGCGTCGCCGCCACCGAACAACGCCTTTGCACCAGCCCGTAAGGTCAAACAATAATTCAATAGAAAAAATGTTTTGATACAAATAAAATCCGTTGCTCGAAATAAAAGCTAACGAGGTCACGAATACTTGGCTACTATAATTTGTGTGAAATTATTAATTAGCTAATCGAGTTAGTGCGTTATCGGCGCGATCAATGGCGTGCGTGTGCACCACAGTACAATTATGAGGACTCAAAACTTGCCTTGTGGGACTCCTTAAACTTTGTGGTAATCGCTTGATTTTATGGTTGAATAAAAATCCCATACTGCCGGTTTGTTAGAAGCGAGTACTTAGAGCTAGCACCCAAACACGAGTTGTTTATTTGACAGAGTTTTCACAGGTGGGGCTAATGATCAGCTATTAAATGTAGGTATTTCTGTTACTGCCACGGGATCTACAATCTTTTGTACATACGTTTCTTGAGCGAGAAAATAGTCGATAGATCGCTTCCTTGCGGCGGTGGAATAGATGCCTGATGATGAAATCGTTTCTAATGTAAAAGATGTAAGCTTTTGCAAAGCGGTTCTAATTACATTCCTCGTTACAAAAAATCGTGAGGAAAGTTTGGAGTATGAATTTGGATAGCTATAAGAGTAGGGGAAGGCAAAGAAACGACGGATGGACTGTGTGAAAGATGATATGGTTAGAAAGGAAGTGACTACTAATATGACGACTAATAGAGAAGTATAGAAGAAAAATATTATGTTGGGCCAACCCCAAATAAGTTCCGATAAGGGCAATATGGTTCTTGACCAAACCATGTCCCATATGTTGGAGTGTCCAAAATGTCCATACATTTGCACTTCTGAGGAGCTAAAAAACACCTATGTTGCCGTGATTGGCGTGGCCACCTAATAGGCCCAAGTCCCAACGCATGTAACATAATACAATATTTTTTCTTTTACCATCGACTCAAATAGCAGAAGAAGATAATGATGGTTCTAATTACAAACCTCAACCTTAATTACTGAGATATAGAATGCACATCGATACCAAACATCAATAAACGCGAGCGATGCCTAGGAGCCATTAATAGTGATCGAATGATCGTTTAGCGTTGCGGTCAGCACCGCAGGGGGACATAATCGAATATTGGCTCGTAATAGCGATTGCAAATCGATTGTGAGCCGCACAATCGAGTTCCCGTAATCGAGCGGTTGTGATGAAGCTTTCATTGGTCCGTAACTAAGCTCGTTTCGTTGTATCTGTGTGAGTTTATATATTGGATTGTATTCATCTGTTTTGTGTATGCTTTTGAAATTGTCGGACACACATTTGTAATTAACATCGTAGCATCCTCAATATGTCTGCTGTTTAGAGTTTGGGTAATTAACGGTTATTGTTGTTATATGATTGCATTCATCATTTTTTCGTTCATTGTAAACTTGCTTATGGATTCGTCAGACACCCTTTTACCTACTTTATAGAATTTCAAAGACTTTCTTGACTTGTGTCATAAGTATCTTCTATGTATTAACATCCTCAACATGTTTGTTGTTTAATTTACGAATATTGTTATGTCATGTATGATTCATCATGGCCGACAATGCTCTTCGTTCATTGTAAGCTTGCTTATGGATATAGGTAGTGGTTTCGTCAGACACCCTATTTACCTTCTTCAAAGAATTTCAAATACTTTCTTAATGTCTTATGTAACAACTTCCTCAACATGTTTGTTGTTTAGAAAATTAACGATTGTTGTTAGGTATATCATATTATATGTATAATTGCATTCATAATAGGCGACAAAGTTATTTCGTCCATTTAAAGTTTGCTTCTGGATTTGAGCTATTGGCTTGGTCAACTAATTGAATGTCGTAATTTGTGGATTTCCAGTAGATGACATATACTTACGACCATAATTAACGCTACACTTAAAATTCATAAATCAATTAAATTTAAAAGCAACAATCAAAGGCACACAATCAAAATTATGATTAACATTTCACTTAAGATCAGAACTTGTCTGTCAAGCCGATACGAAGGCGATGCAAAAACAAAATCAACTTAAATAATATCAATTAACGAACGAGATGAGGAAATGTCGGTGCAAGTTACTTAAGTAAGCCCCTAATTGAGTTAGCAAGAAACCGGCATGTCCTAGAACCAAAAATTCGAAGACATGTGACATCTACCAACCCGCACTGGGCTCGCGTGGTAGACTATAGCCCACTCCCTCTCACAGAGAGGAGGCCTGAGCTGTGGGAACATTACCTATAGGTTGATTATGATAAGGTTCATGAAAATCTCAGACCAACAAAAAAAGATAGACAGCGCGCCACGAACATTAAAACTGAAGCCACCTTTTTATCTATGTGTGTATCGAAGGCTTGCCATTTGTTAAATGTTTTCCCTATAATTTGGGGATATTTGTGCGAGTGGGAACTTGTATAATATTGTACGAGTAAGATATTGTTGAGTATGGTATTGGTATTAATTGGAAACCCAAAATATTCAATACATAAAAATGAAAATAGGAATATAACTCGAAGTAACACATCATATTTATATGTATGTATTAATCGAATGGGGAAAATTTAAATCGTATTATGGCAACCCCCGCACCTTATGTCACTCCTTTCGTTCGTTGAGGTTTTTTGTTCCAAGTAATCTAAAATTTAATATTAAAGAAACGATATTATTTCAAGTACTTACAAGTGAAAAGTGATTCCGTGAGACTTTTTATGTGATTTGCTGTTGTTTTTGCAACTTTTCACTGCACAGGAAGGCATAATTATATTTTTTTAATCTATGTTAACTTGACGACGACTCGTGACGTACTAAGAGCGATGAGCATGGTTTTAGTGTTGGTGTGTGCGTGAGCGTGTATGTTTACTTGTAGGAGCACGGTTTTATGGCTTCACTTTTGATGTTCGCGGCGCGCCGTCTTTCTTTTTTTGTTGGTCTGAGATGAAAATTATGCTTGCTTAGGTAACTCCTATTCGCATTACATCTATAGACTATGTTTAATTCATGTAGATAAAAAGAGGTTCCACACCTACTTGCAAAAATTTATAAAAGAACATTTTGATACTATGTAGAACTGATTTGTAGTTTTGGCGATGAAACACGTTCCATAACTTATAAAATCAATGTTTGCTGACAAATGATTTTCTGAGTATACAAGGTGATTTTATTCGATAACTAAAGCTTTTGCCCGCGGCTTCGCTCGCGTTAAGTATTATTAAAAAAAAACTAATAAATTTACATCCTCCATCATCCCCTATTTTAACCCCATGGGGGTTGAATTTATCAAAATCCTTTCTTAGGGGATGCCTACGTCATAGTAGCTATATGCATGCAAAATCTCAGCCCGATCGGTTTAAAATTGACAACGTTTCATACAAACTTTCATCCCCTATTTTATCCCCTTGGGGGTAGAATTTATCAAAATCCTTTCTTAGGGGATGCCTACGTCATAGTAGCTATATGCATGCAAAGTCTCAGCCCGATCGGTTTAAAATTGGCAAAGTTTCATACAAACTTTCATCCCCTATTTTATCCCCTTGGGGGTAGAATTTATCAAAATCCTTTCTTAGCGGATGCTTACGTCATAACATCTACCTGCATGCCAAATTTCAGCCCGATCCCTCCAGTGGTTTGGGCTGTGCGTTAGGTGACTGACTGACATAGATCACTATGTCAGTCAGTCACCTTTGAGTTTTATATATTTAGATTCAATATTCTTAGAAACGAGACTTTCGAACAATTAGAGAATTAACTGATTGAATTTGATTTCTTTTCCAAACTTAAGCCTTCCATAAATAATTCAATAATGAATCCATTTTGAAAAAATCATTAATGCCGAGAAGAGCTTTAATATAAATACGAACACGGCAAATCTGACACATGATTAGGGTTACCATATTAAAAAAAAAACAACGAGACAAGCCATTATAGACGATAATGCTCGCGAGTGTTGCCAGATTATCGATAATTATTACAAAAAGGAAAAAAATACGGTTCCAGATCGTATCATGATAAGTGTAAAATGTCTTAATGCGTTGCCCACAATATTTTTATTTGTTTTGTATGCCGCTTGTAATCTGCTTCAGTAATCTAAATGTGACACAACGCTCTCTTTCGTTTGACGTTAAAGCCGGTGCGAGTGAGGGAGATAGCAGAATGTTGTGACTTTTGATCGCTCAATCTACAGCGACGTGCAGGGATGTTTTGTATGTCTTGTACACTCTTGATTTCTTAATCGTTTTTTCAACTGACAGATGACGTATCGAATATTTATGGCGCTATCCTTTTTATAAAATGGGCCCAAGGAATACAGTAGTCCAATCAATCTGCCTAGAGTTTTCCCAACTATGTTGGGGTCGGCTCCCAGTGTAACCGGATGCAGCTGTAGTATTTTACATGGAGCGGCTGCCTATCTAACCTCCACAACCCAGTTACTGGGTAGCACGACTCTTGGTATAACTGATTGTCAGATTTACGGGCTTCTTACTGCCCGTAACGGCTGCCAAAGATTTACGAATGACAGCCGGGACCAAAGAGTTAACGTGCTTTTCGAGGCACAGAGGTCTTGGTATGAAATGGATGGTCACCCATCTACGACCCAGCTTAGCTTAACCCTTCGATCGACCCATGAGGCTGTTATCATTTTGCCACGAGCCCCTCAAATACAGTGAAAAAAAAATATATATAAACTTATATATTGAACAAATACATTTCTGACACCATTACTAACTAGTTACATTTTGAAAGAATCAAAATTTTCATTGATATGAAACTCAATGCATGCATTAAATACCCACCCAGTGGGCCACTCAATCACTCACCGCGGACAAAATAATGGAAGTGATAAATGCAGAGTTTCCGCAAACAATTACCCCTCGAGTTTCCCTCGGTGGAACATGATTTTCACCACGTTTTAAGCTGTATGAATATTTTAGCAAGTTTCGAATGCGATAACAAAATTACTTTGGTGGAAGTGCTGCTACATCGATACACTTTTTTTTATGTAGGTACCTTTAAGGGACGTTATTGGTTTATGACCCTAAAATTAAATGTCGCTTCATCATCAGCCTACAACAGTCCACTACTGAACATAGGCCTCTCCTATTGCACGCAATTCAACTCGATTTTCAGTAACTCTCATCCAGCTGCTACCAGCGACCCTTTGAAGATCGTCGCTCCACCTAGCCCTGAGAGCGTCCTACCTTACGTTTGCCGATTCGCGGTCTCCACTCAAGAAAAGTCTACGGCTAATATGACTGGCCTATTACCACTTCAGCTTGCTTATTGTGTGAGCTATGTCAATAATAATTGCTACTGTCTACTACAAAGTTTATTTTTACTTTAACGTCAATGTGACAGTTAGATAGTTTTAAATAAACCTTTGTGAAGCTTTTAATGTAATTGGCAGATTGCCGTTATTTTAATCACACTAATATTATAAAGGCGAAAGGCAAAAGTGTGTGTGTTTCAGCGGGATTGTCCGAAAGGGTTACCGCTGGCCCGGAACATAAAGGGCTAAGGAAGGAACACAGGTGAGTTTTAGTCAGTAAGAGTCTGACACTCCCTTCCGCTCCACCCAGAGCGGGAGGAATCATTTGATGATTTCCCATACGAAAAAAAAAAAAAAACTGTGTGTGTTTATATGTTTGTTACTTCTTCACGCTCAAACGGTTGGACCAATTTTGATAAAATTTTGTATGGAGGTAGCTGACACCCTGGATTAACATAAAGGCTACATTTTATTCCGATATTTTCACGGGATCGACGTCTTATGCGGGTGAAACCGCGGGGCGCAGCTAAAGAAAAATAAATAATAATTAAACCCATCTAGCAATACAACGATAATGTTTCCAAGTCAGATATAATTGGCGTGTAACTGTGTGAGGAAGGCCTTGGTTTGCAGATCAGGCGATACGCGATGATATATGATACAAGTTGCGTTCAGATTTACTGTCGAGGGAGGATTGCTTTTAGCCCACTGTGCGATGGTATAGCTTTCAGGCTGTTGGTAAAATTGGAGATTACATTTTAAATGTTTGTTTAGTATTTGATTTGCTTCATTGCTGAGTCTATGCAAAGGCATGTATTTAATCAAATCTTATAGGATGAGTGAAGTTTTGCGGCATAAAAAACAATATAATCGTTCACTAAATCTAATACACAAAAAATATTTAGGAGTTGAACACTGAGACAGTGAAAAAATCGTGTCGCTTGCGAGCGTGATGCGGGCCGGATAGTCTAGAGCGCAGGCGCGTGGATGCGCGTGTTCATGTTACATGTCTACTCTTTCTTCAACCTCTTTTTTAGGAGTCTCAATTATTAGAATAATTATTATTTTTATTATGGTTCTGCAACATTTCCTTCTTGCAGCATAATATCCACTACTGGCAGAATAAAGCGTTAAATTTTCACTCTACAACTATTAATTTTGACCAGCCAGTTTGCCTTCAGCGCACTGTGCGTGGTATATTTGAATATAATTGCATTATCGGCAAGACACGGCTCAACATTTGCATACGCAAGCTCAAATTGTTTCGTTTGATTTATGCGCTGTTTCCCTGTTGGTTTGCTGCGTAATTGCGGCGCCGACTGTACGTAGGACTGAATGCGATATGTATGAGGTTGAGCTGTGTTTGTTTAGATAACACGTAAAGGAATAATTATTATCTATTAATAGTGCGAAGAGAAATTTGAAGTGTACACATATGGCATATGGCCATAAATGTTGTGTGTGTCCAAATGAACTGCTGAAATACATACTTTAGAAAAAATAGTCTTCGACTGCCAAACTATGTACTCGCATGTGCGCGTTATTGAGACCTAAAATTATTCCAAAATTCGAATTCCTAAGTGGTATCGATCCCGATAAGTAACTGATCTTAGGTTTCATTGGATCCCTAAAAACGGGTAATGCTGCCTGGATATTACTATTTAAAGTATTTATACAAAAGTTAAAATTATCTTTTGAGCGTCAGTTTATAGATATTACCTCTTTTCTAGATGCTACCATTCAAATATGAAAGGCATATATTTAATAGGTAACACATCAAATAATTCCCATTTTGCTTTCCTAAATATATGATTGAAAACTATAATATACTTAATGATTGCACCTCTTTTTGTGAACCTCGCCTATTTTGGGGTTCTCATCGTCTGCCTAGCCTTTTCCCAACTATGTTGGGGTCGGCTTCCAGTCTAACCGGATGCAGCTGAATATCAGTATTTTACATGGAGCGATTGCCTATCTGACCTTCACAACCAGTTACTGGGTAATACGATACCCCTTGGTAAGACTGGTTGTCAGACTTTCGGGCTTCTGACGACCCGTAACGACCGTCAAAGATCCACGAATGACAGCAGGGACCAACAGCTTAACGTGCTTTCCGAGGCACGGAGGGGTCACGGTATGTAAAGATGGTCACCCATCCACAGACCAGCCGCAGCAAACATAGTTTAACCTGATCGATCGACCTGTGCGGCTGTTATTATTTAGCCACGGGCTTATTTTGGGGTTCTAGAAATACTAAATAGTAAAGTAACTGCGACCAACTCGGATGTAGCAGTCGCCGGTCACTATCCATTCACCTTAAGTTACTGTGAGAAAAAGTCAGAAAGTTTAAAGAAAAGAAAACGGCCAAGTGCGTGTCGGGCCACGCACAGTGTAGGGTTCCGTAGTAGCCCGTTATCACAATGTAGTACGATTCTGTTGTTCTTTATTCTGAATAGGAAAATAAAAAAAAATAAAAAATGTGCTTGTCTTTACCCGTTATAAACAAGTAACTACTTCATCTTAGTCACTTTAAAGGATTTTGTATTTGGTACAAAATTATCCAACACTCAAGTTTAACGACTATTACTGCTAAACTAATGAAGTTATCTTAACCGCTATAGTTTTCCTTTAAAGTTCATGAAATGCACTATCATCGTGAATTTTTCCAGATTTTTCAAGCCAGCAGTTTAGGTTTTAGAGGGGGGAGACGCCCTACTGGAACAAAAATTTGCACTTTAAAGTTTAATATTTCGTGAATGGAGCATTAAATCTAAAAATAATTTTAGCAACCCCAAAGTCATTTTAGAAGACCTATTCAACGATACCCCACACGATGAAGTAGACGACGAAAAAAATATTCATCCCCACTTCACATATAGGGGAGCTACCCTAAAAAAAAATATATTCTAAAATTTTATTTTACCGCTTTGTTGGCGTAATTGATATACGCACTTCTACGAAATTACAGCTTTCTAGTACTAACGGTCTCTTAGAAAAACCTCGGACAAACAGAAAGACAGACAGAGACAGACGGACATGACGAAACTATAAGGGTTCTTTGTAGGAACTACGGAACCCTAAAAAAAGCTTTATTTAAAAAAATCACATCCTCTAGAGCAAAAATAAGATCAATAAGTATTTAGAGGTGATCCTCTAACGGATGTTAACTGATCTTAACAAGTTCCCAATCGAACATACAATTATACAAAACATTTAACATCCCAACCTTGTCCAACAATTACTCTTCACTAACCCCTCACCCACACATTCCAGGCGAAGGTTCCTGCAACAGCAACGACGGGTACAGCCAGCGAACGCCAACAGACGACAAGTCTCCCCCGGGCAGTGACGACGAGTCAGCACGACCAGGCTCTGCAGCAGACAACAAAAAGAAGCATCGGCGAAACAGAACCACCTTCACCACCTACCAGCTGCATGAGCTGGAGAGGGCCTTCGAGAAGAGCCATTACCCTGACGTGTACTCCAGGGAAGAGCTGGCGATGAAAGTGAACCTCCCTGAAGTTAGGGTGCAGGTTAGTTGATAAACTATAGCATTTGTTTATGTTAAGGTCATCTTTCTGATTTATTCCGGTCTGATCCCCTGAACTCCCCCTCCACCCCCTCCTCGATCCCCAGCTAGTTCGTCTTCTATTTTTATCTCTGTCTTATTCACTTTATAAAGGTTACTCTTTTTGATCATGACATCAATTATCGTGTCATTAAACTAATAAATAATAACCTAGATTCTGCGGACGACTTCGTCTGCGTTTACCTGGATAAAAAGTATCTTAAGTGTTAATCCTGATCCAATGCCACCTGTGTGCGAAATTTCACCTAAACTCGTTCAACAGTTTTTGCTTGGCGTTTCGGCTTGTCAAACGATGTGGTAAGCGGTGATAAACGACCAAAAGTAGATATAATAGAATAGAATACTCTTTATTATGTACACCATACAGATAGATCCCCATACTCGTTAAACATCTTAGCAGATTTTTAAACGATCACCCAAACAAGCTAAATGAAATTTTCTCTTATATTAAGTGAAATAAGTACACTTTGCAAACACTGAGTGAAGGGCCCTAAGGGAAGGGTAAAGGGCAATAATGAACCCAAGGGGCTTATGCCACTCAATCCCCTTTAGCTTTGCAGGCCGAACATATGTCAGCCGTATTGATGCCCTACCAACTATCAAGACCCTCCCTTCTTCTCCTAAACGCACAAAAACGAATGCATTACAGAATTTTCGAGATCTTATTAAACTGGTCGTTTCTTAATTGCTTTCTTATGCCACTGCAAAACATTTATGTTTACGGTATTATAGCCCTTATAAAACTTGGAATACAGTCTCTGAATTCGCATTCATAAGTTTGTTGAACGGCTATTTGCCTAATAATGCGGTTGTGAACTAATCTGACACTTGGTTTTCAATATAGGATAAGCTGATTTTAATAGTGTGTAATAAAAATGTCATGTCCTTTGTTAACTGCAATAATTTCTGCTTGTTCATTTGTGGAAGTGTATGCAGTTTTTGCATTAAGGTGGACAAGATTGTTGTGTCAACTTTTAATCCTGAGCACAAAGACTACATAATATAACATAGTTGCATTCAGCTGGCTACCTGCCAATCATTTGTGACAAAATGCAAAAGTATGGGCAGATGGCTTTAGATAAATATGGTAACATCATATCTGATATTCCTATGAGGAATATGTCTGGTCTGACCTACTGCTACTCAACTTAAGTGCAGTAGGCAGGGCATATTGTTCGCAGGACTGATGACCGATGAGGTCTAAAGGTTCTGGACTGGCGACAGCGTAGCGGAAGACTTAGCGTTAAGGCGTCCCACAAGGTGGTCTGATGACCTGGTGAAGGCCGTAGGAATTCGTTGGATTCGAGAAGCACAGAACCGGTCGAAGTGGCGATGCTTGATGTCCAACAGTGGACGTTTTTGGGTTGAAATGATAATGATGATGACCATCACGATCAGAACAAATACCTACTAATTCTCCTTTAGTGTAGCATATTATAATACCAGCCTATTATTGTCCTACTGCAGGGCAAAGGCCTCTTCTTATATAGAGAAGACATGAGCATTGACTTCGTGCGCGTGAAATTTATTGTTTCACATAAAATATATCCTACTAGCTGACCCGACAGACGTTGTCCTGTTTTTGATTCGAAAGACACGTGGCGCCATCTATTATCATAATAACGTTATTGTTGTTTTCCTCGGGAACAGCACTTTTTTTCGTGATGAAAGGTACCCGTACCCCGACAACGTATATGCAAAAATTCAGGATGATCGGTTCAGTGGTTTAGGCGTGAAAAGGTAACAAACAAACAAACAAACTTACTTTCGCATCTATAATATTAGTTAGGATGACACTTGGCAGTACTGTCCCTTTAGTGAAATACTTAATTTTCGAAATCAGATCAATAGTTCCGAAGACCCCCTACAGTATCGATAAGTCCAGGCCTCTTCACGATGTTTTCCTTCATTGGTGTCAGTTATGTCCTAGACTAGCAACGCTCCGCGGTTTCACCCGCATACATCTCGATCCCGTGGGAATATCGTGAAAGTATCCTGTGTTAATCCTTGTTATAAACTGTATGTGTGCCAAATTTAATCCAAATCCGTTTAGTAGATTTAGCGTGGAGAAGTAACAAACATACAAACACTCACAAACTTCCGCCTTTATAATATTAGTGTGATAAACTCAGAAAGTACATAAGAACAGAATAAGTCACATTGGTACTTAAATCCACAAGCTCAATGTAGCAGATTCCATCTTCAAAAAATATAAAACTTCACTTCAAAATTCTAAAATCGAATTCTAGCTTGTTTCAGTAAATTCGCGTAATCGTGTAGTGTCGTTAGGGCACGTCTGCTACGGAAGCGGCCGGTAATTCGCTTAAACTAGCGCCCAGACACCGACACCCCACTACGCTCTACACTCTTACATACTCACATATCTGTACAGCCGTTAGATTCTGTAAAAATTTCACCGTGAAAACTTGCGTGGAGTGAGCTGTCAGTGTCATCCCACTGGTGCTAGAGATTGACCAAGCATACCTACATTTACAATCATAATCGAGATTTTAATAATATTTTTATGCTAATTCTATTGATCATTTTATATAATTTCAAAGCTAGTATTTTAGTTGTCAAAACATTACTATTTTGTGGGCTTTAAAATAAAATAGCAAAAAAAAAAAAAAAAAAAACATTGAGATTCTGACTAAGCTTCTGAGCTTAGTCAGAATCTCAATGTTGTTTGATGATCACGCCACACGGACAACGTGGGATTAAATTCTATGGTCCGTCACAGGATAAAAAATATTATTAAAATCTCGATTATGATTGTGAATGTATGCGTGGTCAATCCCTAGTATCAGGGGCCCTAGTCTGCTATTTTTATAAATTCGTCATTCCAACACGATCCCACCACCATCCCATTGTCATTTTGCTAAAAGTTCGTAATCTGCTAAATTCATAGTGGTTGATCATTGGTCGGTCAATGGCACAGAAATTATACGATACTCGTAACGAATTAAAAGCAATAGCTGCACAATGACGTTCTAATGGTAGGTCACTGATCAAAGGAACTGTCAAAATTTTAGCAGATTCCCGCTTAAGTCAGTAATTAATTTTTCATTATGTACGAGATTACCATTCTATGCCATTCCTTTCAACGGAGTGTCAGTGGTTGACCATTGGAAAGTCATAATGACGCCATTAAATTAGTAGGTTACCAAACTTGTCAAAATCAACAATTATGAAATCAATTATAGACCATTCTGACACTATTGTAAATAGCAGACTTGAGGCCCTGGTGGAATGACACTGACAGCTCACTCCACGCTCACTTCACTAAGTTTTCACGGTGAGATGGTTACAGAGTCGCACTGCAGTTCACCGATCGCCTAATACTCTTTTGCCTGGTGTTATTAAGATCAGCTTTTGCCAGGATAATGCATACTATTGTATAGAATCGAGTATTTCTAACTTAAGAGTAAACAGCTCGAACTCACTGGTGGTCATGGTCAAAAAGCACGGTGTCTTACCTGGCTTTGTGTCCGACAGCGCTAGTATCAGTGATGAGCAGTTACACGCTAGTCTACACGAACAACGTCTAGTTCTCACGCGCAGAAAGACCGTCCCAAACTGATATGCGCGTAAAAAATTCGAAAAGTGCTTCTGAAAATCGAGTTTTATGAAAAAACCACTGCATAAATCAATTACAAAATAAAGTTTATTAAACTCTTTGATAACTAAGCTTTGTCGGTACGGACTTGGTTTTGAAGATTTTAGAGTTCTTTTATTACTTATTTACACCCAAAGTTACGTTAAAAATAGCAAGAAAAATGAATATTTGTTGGCTCATAACTTTTTAATGGCATGTAATGTTTCCGTATAGACAAAATTAATTATAAGTCAAAAAAATCATGTTTAACTTTGCATGCACAATGTCAAACAGTGGAGTATAATACTCTCCCGAAATTTGTATGGAAAAATATCGACTAGTGGCTCCTTAAAAGTCAGCTGTGCTGCTGGGGAGTCTGTTGCGCCACTTCTTGTTCTCAGCCAAAGCGCTAGGAAGTGGTGAAGGGCGGCGTTTTGGGGGACTGTCTTATGTAATTTAAACTTCAAATAGTGCTGACTCTCAGCCAAGTTTGAATAGATTACTTTTGATTTTGGATGTTTTAAAAGGGGCAAAGTTTAGCTACGATTATCATTGATGCCTATACGATGGTGGTTTGTACATTGAGATTGTTCCGAACCGGAGCACGTAACACACGTACATTTTCTTAAAATGTCAATTCAGTTCCTTAAATCATGCGATTCTTCTTCGGTTACTTACAAGCTGGATAAACAGTCACTCAGAATATCAATTTAGCCTAGTAATAGGGAAATAGAGGTCTTATCACATACAGAACAAAACCTCAATATATTATAGACTAGACCTTTTAAGTTAGAGTTCCAAGAATGAAATCTTATTTCCTTTCGTTTAAGAATTGAAATACATTCGTACTTAGTTCATGACGTAGTTTTTATCGATTATCTTCTTCTGTACTGCAAAATAAATTTTCTTGTTATTATAGTTTTGAAATTCGTCGGTTGTGGACACTCATCGTTCTCCTGCCGTTATCCCAATTTACTTGGGGTCAGCGTAACATGTCTTTTTTTCTTCCATACTTCTCTATTAGTCGTCATCTCGGGAGTCATCCCCTTTTTAGTCACACAAACACACATCTCACACACGTACACAAACAAACACACATTTCATCTTTCACACCGTCCATCCATTGGTTGTGGACACTACACTATCAGCCTATAGCAGTCCACTGCTGGACATAGGCCTCTCCTATTGCACGCCATTCACCTCGATTTTCGGCAACTCTCATCCAGCTGCTATCAGCCATCCTGCGAAGATCGTCGCTCCACCTAGCCTGAGGGCGTCCTACCTTACGTTTACCGATTCGCGGTCTTCACTGAAGAACACGTCTAGCCCCAACTTTCATCGGTCCTACGGCTTATATGGCCCGCCCACTGCCAATTCAGCTTGCGTGGACAGTAGAATAAATTAAAATAGACTTCTTAATTTTAATCAAAACCTTAGCAGTTATTGATACTGAACTAAATAACAGTTTCCCAAGAAAAATATCACTAAATAAACCATGAAACAAACATGATTACAACAAAGGTAATCCTTCTATTTAACTGCCAACCGACCAACAGCGAAGGATGTTCTGAACGAAAGGGTTCCTAATTGAAACGTCACGGAGGACGCGTCGGTAATTACTGTGTTTTGACAAACACTCCGTGTTCTACAGTGTTAGAAAGATATACAAAAGCATTTGTATCTTTTCGTTTGGACAAGGAACCATTAAAACATATTTTTTCTCGTTTTGCACCGGTTGACGTCATCACGTCAACGCCGGCTGTCGCTGAAAACCCAGCGCTGGGGCTCTGACTCGGATAGAGTCACAGCAACTTAAAGATAGCCGTTTTGTGTGGATGTGACGCATATTTTAGTGTTGTTATTTGTTATTTGGAGTTATTCCGGTCTGATCCCTGAACCCCCCCACCTCCACCCTCGATCCCCTGCTTGTTCGTCTTCTGTTTTAATGTCTGTCTTATCCACTATAAACTTTCTCATTCCGGTTTGATCCGCTTTTTCTGTTCGTGTTTTCGTCATGTTTTACTACATATAAACGTATTTTCTTTCTAATTTGGAGTGGATTTAATAAACTATGAGAGGAAATGTCATATTGTTTTTTTTTGAAGTCACAATCCAATTGAAGAAGAAGTGCTTTGGTACTTATTACAGCTCCATGAAGTTTTCTGAAAACAGAAGACATTGTGAAGAAACCAATTTTGGTTCCCGGACAAAGCATGTCCTGGAACCAAAATTGGAAGGCATGTGGAAATTGCAACCAAAATTAGCGTTTCTTGCCCATTATTCTCCATAGGTGCCTACTACGCTTTGGAATGAGCCACAAGCTGCATATTTCTGACTGACAAACTCCTTGAGAGTTTGAAAGTGCCTGTAAATGGTTTAATTGAAATAAATGCTGTAAGTTTGAGTTTGTGAAATCCAAGAATCCACATTGGGCTCGCCTAGTGGATTTTACTCCTACTTTTTTACTTGACACACTTTGAATGGAGGTGTCATGAGTTAGAGCAGTAGGAACGTTGTAGCTTGATTAATACTTCAAAGGTGAACCATCCATAACAACGTCAATACAGGGTTACTTTTCAAAGACCATCCAAATTTTTACATGGAAAAAAAATCAGCTGTTTCATACATTTTGGTCAAGTAGGTACCTATTGAAGTACAAAACTTCAATAGGTACCTACTTGATGAAACAGCAGATTTTTTTTTCGTGATTTCAGAGTTGATCCCATAGTGAAAGTAGTTTACATTCATGGGTAGAACACCATGTAAAAATTTGGATGATCTTTGAAAAGTAACCCTGTAACATATAATTATTTGAACAAACACAATAGAAACCATCTAACCCTTACAATTTCCGTTACGACACCAGTACACGCATTGCCAAACGTGCAGAACCCATTAAAGTAACTCCTAACAATTGCGACCTTATCATAATCTTATCAGATCTCCCATACAAATTGATTCTAAGCTTTATAAAGTCAGTCACACATAAACACTTCTATTTTGTCACGCACCAATTAATACAGACCCCTTAAAACGAACAACTAATTTCAACATAGGGTTCTGTTTTCACTGGCAGTTTTCAATTGACCTATCGAAGTTTCTGACAAACATACGCTGGTCTCTCTTAGAGTTGAAGTGGTTAAGAATGGGGGTTCTCTTGTTAATGGGCGGGTTACAATAGAGGAGTGTATTAAGCGTCAAATAGACAACAATGAGAAAGCGATGGTAATCGAATTTTCTGCGTCGCGTTGATCGCGGTAGGGTGACTACGATTTTGTGGACTAATATGTTATAATATATGTATGTTGAGGTTGATATAGAATTTTAAGTTTCTTAGAACCGTATAAGCTTTGGAATAGGCAAGTAGCTTCGTCTTTCTGACCAACCGACTCCTTGACAATTCAAAAGTGCCTGTAATTGGTTTAATTGAAATGATTGCTTTGAGTTTGTCTTTAAGGAAAATATAAATTGTTCGCCATTTCACGAAGATTTTCTTTCGTTTTCCGTACCTAAATACTTGAAATGAGGATACACGTTTTTGTCTGAGGTCTTGTGTACAGGTAGTTAAAAATACACACATAAGTACTTTCAATCAACCAAAACTTGGCAATCAAAGAAGAAGAAGTGGCTTAACAAACTCCCCAGCAACACAGCTGTCTGTTAAATTAGAAGAACTTGATTCTATACAATAGTATACAAACTAATTAACATTCCAAACAGCAAACATTAAATTAAATAATTTGCCATAATGATGATTTATTTTCTGTAAGTAGGTTTGTACAAACACTTTCAATTTTTTTTTAAACTAGATGAGGTCGGCTTTTCCTATCTGACTATTCTGAGAAGAAAGGCCGAAACAAACTCAGAGGTCACAGTCTCTTTTAAAGTCCAGAAAAAATATTGATCAGATCATGTGAAGACATGTAGATTGGTGTATGAAAAGGTATTTTGAAGGTAATCAGGTAGCACACTCCAATATACCAACAAAAATATTGAAAACTATAGGTACGCAAGCAGAAATTAAAACGTAAACAAAAACAAAAAATAAGTTTATTAACGCATAAACCCTAATATATAAAGGTCATACAATACACATAGGAACATTAACTTTGGGAAACAAAGGTTGCATAAATAGTGAAAACCCTGCCTCCTAAACTAGGGGGCACCTTGTGACTTAGGAGTCACTATTCTACTGTAACTTCGTGTACAAAAATCCTTTATTTAATACTTACCTAACCAATAAAAGCCTCCACTCCTCCATGCATAAAGGGCAATTCTAGATTATGTTCAAATAGCTTTAACAATGCCATGTAACACGTAATTTCAGTTTATTGCATCGGTACCCCATACTTCCCGTGGGTGTCGTAAAAGGCGACTAAGGGAGATCGGAGAATGGGCAGCAGCGTTCTCTATGCATTACACCATCATACCATACTGCGATCGCCAACCCGACTGCCAAGCGTGGCGATTATGGCAAACCCCCCCCCCAAAATTGGGGGAGGCCTATGTCCAGCAGTGGACGTCTTTCGGCTGAAATGATGATGATGATGATGACAATACATCGGTATTTCGTGCCCATAATTTTTCACAGTTTTCGCGGCGCATTTCCCAATGTGCAGTCATTAGGTGCTCACCCCAAACATCTCAATAGCTTGTCACTTATCGCTGTCACGCTCCGCTTACGACAAAATGTGCTAATAAACGTTTTTGTACCAAACGCCCCGGTTGTGATACCCTCTGCGAAGCTTCCCACACGAGTATGCACTTTATATCGAAAGTATTAGAGTGCTATTTTCAGTGGTAATCAGATTTTTTGTGTAAGGGGTCTTGGAAAATGAGTTTTAAAATGTTTGTTTAGTGTGCAATATTGTTTTGTGCGAATTTGTAAGTGTCTTTTATGTAAAATAGTTCTCACTTACTTCCATTAGGCTCTTTGCTTTGAATTTTTATGGTGATTAACGCGAGGTCCCCCTTCTTTTAACTTCAGTACGTTACAACAATTTATAGTTGATCACAGTGTACCTATTGCTTACTATTGTAACGCGATAACGGCACAAACACATATATTTTTCCTTGAACGTTCGATATTAATCTTAACTTTTATCCTTGTAACTAATCAATCAAATAATTTATTCATCAAATAACAATAATTAATAATTTAAGGACTGATTTTTTCATCGCCAGATAATTTTTATTCGTGGAATAAAATTGACGTCTGACAGATTTTGTATGGAAGAACTGTCAAAAATTCAAAATTATTCCTCGAATCAAGTTATCAGATGATTGAAAAATCAGCCCTTAATCCAATAATTACTTGTATTCTACAAACTTAAGTTTGGCAATTCTTCGGGTTATGTCGGTTACCTTCGTTCTCCTGCGGATCTCCTCATTTTTGATTCGATCATGCAGGGAAACTCCGGCAGGCCGGGCACATTGCTCGCAGAACAGATGGCTGATGGGGCCGAAAGGTTCAGGAGTGGCGACCGCGTGCGGAAGACATAGCGTTGGAAGGCCTCCCACAAGGTGGACTGACGACCTTATGAAGGCTGCAAGAACCCGTTGGATGCGAGAAGCACAGAACCGGTCGAAGTGGAGGCCTAGGGGGAGGAGGATGGTGGACGTCTTTCGGCTGAAATGATGATGATGATTCAACATTAAGGCACTGCCCTATTTATTTTTTTACTAGCCTTTATAGCCCCACTGCTGGGCAAAGACCTTCCTACGGTCTTTCCACCTCTCTCTCTGTTCAGAGCTGCCAAGGACCAATCTTTATTAAAGAAGTCCAGCTCATCTCCGTTTAGGTGTTTAGTACTTGCAACTGGCATGCGTATATGACCAGATTTATGAACGTAAATGAGGCAAAAGGATTATGTAAGGATCGTATAGCATGTGCGTTCTGTAGTTTCAGCCTGGGAAGAAGGCGTGAGTATAACATGTAGTATCAAGATCAACCCACAAAATATGACACTCACACCTATCCATAACAAAAATCACTTTAACTAAAAGAAAATTAAAACGGTAATAGACTGAGCTGTTTAATTGCGGCCAGCTGTAAGGGAAACCCGTTATTTTCCAGCTCTGAAGCAATAATTACCGTTTCGTTTACCAGAAGAAAGGGTTCGCGGATAGCCATTAATAGTTTTTGCTTTTTGTTTCGTCATGTCGTTAGAGCTGTGTGGCGTCTAGCTTCCGACCCTAACTGTAATTACTTTTGTAGATTCACTAAGTGATTCGTGACGCGACACTTACATTAATAACGGCTTGATGTGTACTTCATCGTCATCATCAGCCTTCTCTGATGTGTGCTTCATCGTCATCGTCAGCCTTATCTGATGTGTGCTTCATCGTCATCATCAGCCTTCTCTGACGTGTGCTGCATCGTCATCATCAGCCTTCTCTGACGTGTGCACCTTCGTCATCATCAGCCTTCTCTGACGTGTGCATCATCGTCATCATCAGCGTTCACTGATGTGTGCTTCATAGTCATAACCAGCCTTCTCTGACGTGTGCTTCATCGTCATCATCAGCCTTCTCTGATGTGTGCTTCATCGTGATCATCTACCTTCTCTGATGTGTGCTTCATCGTGACCATCAGCCTTCTTTGGTGTGTGCTTCATCGTCATCATCAGCCTTTTCTGATGTGTGCTTCATCGTCATCATCAGCTTATAGCAGTGTAGATATCCGTGAGTGCCCTACAGGACAAGTTTCTGGACAGGTCCACTCGATCCGTGTGTTTCTTACCTCAAAAGACCACACCAATCTATATGGTGTTGACATGTCTGGACTTTAAAAGAGACTGTGACCTATAAGTTTGGGCCTCTGTTCTCAAAGTTGGTAGATAGGAAACGACGTCCTCGTCTAGATTTTAAAATATAATTGAGGTTTAAAAGTGTTTGGATAAACCTACTTACAGAAATAAAATCATTATGCACGCCATTCAGCTCGATTCTCGGCAACCCTTATCCAGTTGCTACCCGCCACTCTGCGAAAATCTTCGCATCACGTAGTCTGAGGGCGTCCGACCTTACGTATCTTTATGCTTGAGTTACACGTTATAAAGTAGTTCTAGATTCAAGTCCCGAATGCTCCCTAAGTTGCGACTAGAACCTCATAAGGTCTTAGTAGATACGTGCGTAATTTCTGATTCAAAGTAAAAGTAAAGTCAAATTAATTTATTACAATTAGGCACATACATTATTTGACTTTACTTTGACTCAGTTCTATTTTTGTAAATGATGTTCAAATGTGCATTTTATTTCAAATATGCACATAAAATGCACAATTTTGAACGTCAAAATTTACAAAAATAGAATTGATTCTAGTTGTCCCTTCCAACAGCGTCCACCGTTGTTACTCTTTTAAAAAGTTTTACAATATTTTTGTATACATTAATTATATAAAATATTATGTGTGAAGACGATGCACCTACAATTAAATTACTATACCACAAAAGGTAAAAAGAATTAAAAATAAAGCAATGATGGGTAAATTAATTATGTAATACATACATGGCGCTCACTTATTAACAAATAATTTGGTTGATAATAATATACAAGTTCTACGTTTGTTAAAATTGCAACAAAGAGACAAAAAAAAGCAGTTCATTCATTAACATCATTTATTTTTTACACAAAAAACAATTACCAATTATTTTATTTCCATCACAAATTGGCTCAGACAGCCCCAATGATTGTTAAATAAACGCAATTTACACGGTCGTAATCGTGTAGCGATAATCCCGTGACCGATCCCGGGAAAGACCGCGAGACGCGGGATTATGGTTGCCCTATACAACTCGTGTAAACGTATGCAGCTGTGGCGTCGCGAGACTGCACATACATGCCTGTATTGTTCTATTTACATAGAAGTAGGCAGGTATATAGGAATCGTGTTACCCAGTAACTGGGTTGTGGACTCAGATAGGCAGTCGCTCTAAACAACGTTATTTTTAGTAGGTATATGCGAAACCTGAATATAGTTTGTTCAGGTAACTGAATCTATTCCAATAATTTTTACTCCATGTTATATTTTGTCCCAAAAATATTTAAAAAAGGTTAAAAGTTTGGCACCGTGCGACACTAACTAGGTTATCCAATCTCGGCGCCAAACGGTTAGGTACCTAGGTACTATTATTAATGAGCGCAAGACGGGCGCGGGTGAGCGTGTTTTTGTAAGGACAAACAGGTAACTTAACAAGCTTATAACTTTGTGATTTTTCATGATACAGGATTCAAATTTTGTAGTACATAGATTCTTTGCTTATAAATACTAGACACGTGTTTCGGGTTTTGCATATACTAAAAATAATGTTGTATAAAATACTGGTATTCAATTCCATCCGTTTAAACAAATCAAACAGCTTGGCCCAGTTGCTGTGTCGTGGTTGCTATATCTATACAACAACTGTCTGAAATCAGCTTCAATACCCCGTCTCTGGAGAAAATCAAAGGTCATAGCAATTCCGAAGCCGGACGGACGATCCAAAAAACTTTCGTCCAATATCTCTGCTCTGCCATACGTACAAATTGTTTGAGAGAATGCTGCTGAACCGACTAACAAGTGTTATTGACCCGAAGTTAATCCCGGAGCAAGCTGGTTTCAGACCCGTCTAGTCTTGCTGCAACCAGACCCTCAAACTTGTTCAACACATTGAGTATGGTTTCGAGATAGGAATGGTCACAGGCGCTGTTTTTGTGGATCTGTCAGCTGCCTATGATACAGTCAACCTCAAACGGTTGCTATGGAAGGTGGAGACATTGATAAGCGATCAGAACTTTGTCCGAATACTCCGAGAACTCCTCCACAATCGTCGGTTTCAGGTCCACCTTCTCTCGGAAAGAAGTCGTTGGAGAGCGCAGAAAAACGGCTTCCTCAAGGTAGTGTACTGGCACCGCTTCTTTTTAATATCTACACCAACGATCAACCATCCAGCCCTAATACGTCCCGCTTCCTGTATGCAGACGACCTTGCCCTCACGTCCCAAGCTACCACCTTTGAGGAGGTTGAGGCCCACTTGTCAGATGCTCTTGGTGACTTAGTCACATATTACTCCGCTAACTCACTCAAGCCCAATCCGAGCAAAACCCAGTCTTGCATATTTCCGAATTTTATTTACCGAAGTACTTTGCCCTCTACAGTCACGAGCACTAATATGTCAACACTTGGCAACTTTCAATTGCGATTTTTTCACGAAATAACGAATGCAACGTTGAAGTACGACACTTTATATAAACCTATTGGTTCGGAAATACTATGTTCTTAATAATATAAAATTTCATTCAAAAATAAAGGAGAAATTCGGCTTTGAATAAAGCCAAGTGTATACATACTTTTGCTCATGACTGCACGTGGTGATCAGCGGGCAGTTTAGAAGCACATGTGCCGCTGTCTCGTCATCCTCCATGCAGGCCCTGCACAGCGGACTGTCTGTTACTCCTATGCCGTAGAGGTGTTTATAAAATGACCCGTGGCCAGTTAAAGCTGCCGTAACTATACGCAGCTTTTGTTTAGTTAGACGGAGAACCTGTTTCGTGAGGCGGGCATCCAATGTGGCAAGTGCTTCCCTAGCCTGCCTGCAATCGCCTTGATCCGTCCAAAGTTTGTCGTGTTGGTCTCTGGTGCGTTTCCTTACCAGAGTGTGTAATCGGGCTCACGACCTCATCATCTGCCTAGCCTTTTCCCAACTATGTTGGGGTCGGCTTCCAGTCTAACCGGATGCAGCTGAATACCAGTATTTTACATGAAGCGACTGCTTATCTGACCTCCACAACCCAATTACTAGGTAATACGATACCCCTTAATAAGACTGATTGTCAGACTTTCGGGCTTCTGACGACCCGTAACGACCGTCAAAGATCCACGAATGACAGCCGGGACCAACGGCATAACGTGCTTTCCGAGGTACGGAGAGGTCTTGATATGTAAAGATGGTCACCCATCCACATACCCACCGCGGAAAGCGTAGCTTAACCTGATCAATCGACGCGTGCGGCCGTTATTACTTTGCCGCAAGCCTCTCACGCCCTGAGACTTAAAAATATCTGGCGGATTTTGGGTGTACTGTACTCAAACTCAAAGCATTTGTTTCAGTTAATCCATTAACAGGCACTTTTGAAATGTCAAGAAGTCGAGTCAGAAAATATGAAGCTAGTTGCCCATTCCAAAGCGTATTATAGGTACACCTTTGCTTAACCCTTCAGGGAATACAGGCGTAATGTTATGAGCAAAATAATTGATGACTAGTCTCTTCCCAAAAAGCCATATGAGCAAAATAATCGATGACTAGTCTCCTCCTAAAAAGCCAAAATAAACACGTTCGTATAAGCTCCACAATAATGAGTTAACAGTGTAGAGTGGTATTGGATTAGCACGGAGCGCCGTCGCCGATCGAGTTAGTGCGCAATTAATAACTATTATAACTTAATCCCACACGTTCCAGACACGTGAAGCTGTGAGCTTAGACGCGACTAGAAGAGGTGAGAATCAGTTGAACAAAACGAACTGGGAATTTTTGTTCTTTATTTTTAAACAAGATAATATTTATTTAGATAATATTTTATAACACCCATACTAATATTATAAATTCGAAAGTAACCCAACTGTCTGTCTGTCTGTATGTTACCTTTTCACGCCTAAAGCACTGAACGGATTTCGATAAAATTTGGCAGAGAGATAGATTGCATCCCGGGGAAGCACATACGACAGTTTTTATCTCGATATTCCCACGGGATCGACACTTATGCGGGTGAAAACGCGGGTAGAAGCTAGTACTATATACTTTTAGAGTTATCCATTTACAGAACAAGCCAACATAATATTTCTTTCTTAGAATGTGTCAACTGTTGTCATAAGATCAACAGCAGAAAGATGACAGCCGATACGAAGATTGTCCTTCTAACAAAGTCATTGTTAATGCGAGAGAAGGAATATACTTCGGGTGTTGCTTTTTAGTTCTATACGAATTCTCTGGTAGATACCACATCATCATCAACATCTGCTTAGCTTGTTCACAACCATGTTGGGGTCGGCTTTGTCTAATCGGATGCAGCAGAATACCAGTATTGTACATGGAGCGGCTGCCTATCTGACCTCCAAAACCCAGTTACTGGGTAATACGATACCCCTTGGTAAGACTGGTTGTCAGAATTTCGGGCTTCTGACTACCCGTAACGATTATCAAAGATCTAGTAATGACAGCTGGAACCAACGGCTTGATGTCTTTTCCGAGGCACGGAGGATGTATAATGTATATATATCTCGATGTATAATGGATGGTCACCCATCTACGAACCGACCTCGGCAAGCGTAGCTTAACCTTCAATCGAACCATGCGGCCGTTATTATTTAGCCACAAGCCCCAGCACACATATTTTCTGGCAGATGTCACAAAATTTTGGAAAAATCTTAGAATTTAATTTTACTCCTGCTTTCTTGTTTCAAATCCAAGGATCGTTTGGATCTATTCGTGGTCGTTCCGTGCTCTGTGCTCTTATGTAATTCAGTTATCGCGTCGACGCGGTGTTAACTTAACTTGAGCTCAACATGGACGAACACTCGATACATTTCTGACTATACGCTTAACGGAATTATTGTCCAAGATATATTTTGGCTGAGCTCAATAGTGTCTGTGAGTTGCCATGCCAATGTTGACATTATTCTGAACGTTGGCGTTGATAAGAACGGTTAGGAATATTATAGGTATCTATCTAATCATAGTTTTTAATGGTCAGCTTTATTTTCTTGCTCTTATCCTAAATTATTTGGAGTCGGTACAACTTGTCTTTTTCTTCCATACTTCTCCATTAGTCGGCATCATTTAGTTTTACAATGGTATTCTATGTATTTAAATCTATCTCATCATCATCATCATTTCAGCCGAAGGACGTCCACTGTTGGACCTAGGCCTCCCCGAAGCACCTCCACATCGACTGGTTCTATGCTTCTCGCAGTTCCTGCGGCCTTCACAAGGTCGTCGGACCACCTTGTGGAGGCCTTGAATCTACCTACGTGTTGGCAATTTTCGCTGTCCTTAGTCAGAGGCGTTCTTCAATCAGCTTGATGTTGATAAATCCGTAGGACTCAACTTAATTGCAACAATAAGATTCCTTCACCTAAATGCTGTTATTCGTGCATTTTTTCATGCAGCAGCATACCGTGTTGGAAAAAAAATTTATTCGTATCTAAGGACCATTCTAGAATTCAAACCAGACAAGTCTTTTTCAATATCTCGCAACTACAACCTCGGAAAGTATGGTTACCTCAAAGGTACGGCAGCAGGCTGTGGATGTGGAACTGTGGTGCATACTATGTCTCACCTCCTATCCTGTCCTCTGTGTACCAAAAAATGCAACCATAGTGACCTCTACGCTGCCACTGACGATGCGGTGGAAGCGGCGAAGTTTTGGGCTAACATTATACACTATCGTGCCATCGAAAGAATGAAGAATAATTCCTCACAGATTATGAAAGTCGATAGGTAAAACAAACTTTCCTCAGGTCGCTTATCTAACTTCATAAGCGAGTTTAAATGGATTCCTGAGTACAAGGAGCACATAAGTCGCGTGGGAGCGGCGGCGTGGCGGCAATTTGTTCAGCAGCACGGGAAATTGTGTTTATTGCGATCACATCATTTACTCCCGTTTATTTTCATTTGATCCCTTGCCTTGCCCTGCTCCTGCTCCGTTTGATTCCATAACGTCATTTGTACCGGTTTTTTTTTGGCTCTATTGTTATTGCAGCTTTCGATAGTAAATTTGTAGGAAAATTAGAAGTGATGCATACTAAGTCCTAAAACGCGACACTATTTTCAACCACTCCGTCCGCATAGCGATGTGCCTGGTGGCAATATTGCCACTGCCGGCAATATTCTCAATGTTGCCACTACCGGTAAAATACCAATATTGCCAGCAACATTGGCAATATTGCCAATGTTGCCAGTCAAATAATACCAATATATTTTATTATTACTGCAATTGTAATTATCTTTTAGTTATATTTGTGTAGGTAGTATATCGATCATAAAATATTTGAAAAACGCACACGCGTGTCGTACAAAAAGATTTTTCATTATTTCCATATTATATACTTATACCTATATATTATATGTATATGAAAAACAAGTAAATGTTTCGAATGTATGCCTTTTATATCGATCATAAAATATTTGAAATACGCACACGCGTGTCGTTCAAAAAGATATTTCGTTATTTACATCTGGGGGCACGGGAGTGCCCCCGCCAAGACCACCCAAGCGAAGCGCAAGGGCACTACCTACCTTTTCTCGAAGCACTTCGTCGTATTTTTGAACCCTCTTAACTTGGGTTTGGATTATACCAGATAAACAAAATTTTCGGAATACGATGCCAGTGGTTGACTTATTAAACCTATAAAGTTTCAATTGCATAGCTCTTATACTTTAGATTTTATTGATATCTAAAATAATCCGATTTCGTCACTGACTCACTGACTGATGATCATCAAAATTCTTAAGGTACTTCCTGAAGTCCTAGAAAGCTGAAATTTGGTATGTAAGCTAGTAATAGTACACAAACAACAAAAAAATATTAAAACTTGAAACTTTTACCACCCCAAAAAAAAAAAAATCCGTAAATTTTGATGCTAGAGGTCAGAAAATTTATATAGGGGGGTCCTTGTTATAAATAAACCCCAAAAAAAGAAAGAAAAAATGAACAACAGCAAAAATACTCGTATAAATATCATAAGCAACTTACAAAAAGAAATGAAATCCCAAAAAAAACATTTCATGTTAAATGTTGCCAAGACGAGACCATGTAGCTCGCACTGTCAAAAAGTAATCAGATCTCATGTAGAGCCAAGCTTCTAACTCTACACGCCCTAACTCTACAAGGCCTGACTTCGCAAACTCTACACCTTAGTCAAAATAATATGGCTTGGCCATTTCGCTACATTCACATGAGCGTAAGGTGGAAAACTCTCATACTGTTAATGGTTCTTGTAGTAACGAAACGGCCAAACCAGATATTTTGACTAAGGTGTAGAGTTTGCGAAGTCAGGCCTTGTAGAGTTAGGGCGTGTAGAGTTAGAAGCTTGGCTCTACATGAGATCTGATTACTTTTTGACAGTGCGAGCTACATGGTCTCGTCTTGGCAACATTTAACATGAAATGTTTTTGTGGGATATTATATACTTATACCTGTATATTATATATGAAAAAGAAGTACAACATTAAAAAAAAATGTTTCGAATTTATGCCTTTTTAACCGACTTCTAAAAAAGGAGGAGGTTCTCAATTCGGATGTTTGTATTTTTTTTTTTTTTTATGTTTGTTCGCGCATAACTCCGTCGCTTGCCAACCGATTTGAAAAATTCTTTTTTTGTTGGAAAGGGTATGCTTCCCAAATGGTCCCATGAAAATTTTATCGAAATCGGAGAAGAAATTTTTGAAAAATCAACAAAAACCTAAAAATTTATCTACATTAACGATATTTTCATATTTCATAAAGTCTCCGTCGTTTACGAACCGATTTGGAAAATACTTTTTTGAGCATTTGCTCTCGGAAATCATCATTTGGTAAAGTGGAGCTGATGATAAAGACCAGAGATGGCTATCGGAACTACTCAATGACAAATATTTCACGGGTTGCGGTTCGATTACTTTAATATGGTTGCTAAGCAATTTATACTCGTTACAATGCATATGGTGAAATGGAGCTGATGGTGAATTCTCAAACAGCTAAAGTTCTCCTGGCTCTTATTAGGGGAACTCCTCAACAATTAACGTCCCTGCATCGGGTAAAGCAATATTTTGTAAAAGGTGATGAGCAGTTGACATTAGGCTATTGTAACTTAGATAAATTACAAACTGACCCACTAAAAAGTGAAAAATAAAAACTTTTTTACAAAAAAAAAACAACCGACTTCCGAAAAACACTATAAAGTGAAAAATAACTTTAATTTCGGAAGTCGGTGGCAAAAAAACTAAAATACAAACCCAAAGACACCGACTTCCGAAATTAAAGTTATTTTTCACTTTATAGTGTTTTTCGGAAGTCGGTTGTTTTTTTTTTGTAAAAAAGTTTTTATATTCAATTCACAACGATTTTCAATCTCAATTTTAGTCACTAAGTACCTACCGTGTATGGCAATATGGGCAACATTGCCGGTAAAATACCGGGAATATTGCCAAAAATGCTGGCATTATTGGCAATTTTACCCAAAACAATATTTTATTGTACACAATGTAGATCATGGCCTTTAAATGCTAATTTTAGGTATTGTACATAGTTTCCATAGTTAATTTGACTTATAATTAAGCAATATTCCGAAATATTTCCACTCCCGGCAATATTGCCACCAATATTCCCACTGCGGGCAATATTGCCGGCAACGGCACAACTCTAGTCCGCACCGGTCTGTATTTTGAAGTAAATCTGTTTAGAAATATTTCTAGATCCAGATTTCAAAATACTACTCTTTTCATGAAAATCTATATCTAAGTGTACGTAATATTACAAAGAGGTAAAATTTGTGAGTTTATGTGCAGTGGGTAATCTTCTAATCGATTCCGAAAATTATTTCCATATAGAAAGCTACACTATTGCTGAGTGTCATAAGATGGCATAGTTTTATGTTAAATAAGAAACTTCACGCGAACGTCACACAGGTATATTTTTATTTGACTTCCATCACATTTTGGCGAGATAGGTACCCGTAAATAGTGTACGAACTAATTTTGATCAGGAAATGACTAATTCGCTTTCTTAAAAAGACTTTTCCATCACCATATGTATCTTTTTTTAAGGTCACGTCCGGCCAAAGTATTGAATCAAAAGTGTTCAGTTAATCACATAGACAGGTTATAATTACCAAGTGAAGTAATTATACCGACAGGTCTTACCGTTATGAATGATTGGCCTCTGACGAGACGAAAAAACTTCTAAAGACCTTATTAGTGAATTAATATTGGACGTGTATTATGGCCCCCTAATAAAATAGGCGAAACCAGTTCAATAGTTGACGAAGGTAATCATAAGTCTGTACTATTGTTCGATAATAATTTGATTAAAATTTGACGGCTCCATCCTGTTTAAAAACCTTTTAAATACCAGGAAACAACTAAATAAGGGTAATTCAATTACAGCTTCTACTATAGCAACCATTTCATCTTGAGCTGTGAGACGAACTTTAGATTTAACCTCGCTAGGTCAGGTTATATTGGGGGTTGCACAAAGAAGAAATATGAAAGAATAATGCATTGAATGGGTAATAGTAGGTTCCGTACGTATCATGTCGGTGTATATTACGCGAACGACCGGCGGAACTTCAAACTTGATATTTCCGTTCACTTCGCAAGCTTTTATTTGACGTCTGCCCTTGGATAAATAATAATACTCGATTTTATAAAAAACCAAATTCAAAAATTCATTGGCTAAATGCACTTTATATAGAAGCATACCTTAATAACATGGCTTAATGTTGAAAAAGAGGGACCTAAAAATATTATACTTACCTAATAAAAAAAAAAATAAAAAAAAATTGAGCCTCCATACATGTTTCTTTTGATAAGGCATAAACAAGAAGAATCTTAAGACTAATTATTGCAAGATTAAATTTTATGTCTTAAAACCGTTTCATTAGTAGAGTACCTAAATAAAATAGATTGTGAACACAGAACACTCAACAAACGTCTTCATGATCTCAATTATGTTAGTACAGAAAACACAAAAGATTGTCAAATATCGTAATTAACCTCTAACAAAGCGTGCATCTGCGTTGACGGCAACAATGCAAGTGTCTCATTTTCGCGCCATTAGCGTGCCGACGCCATTTTGTTGTCAACGACAATGGCGGCTTGCGCAAGCGCACAAGCGGATTATCCGTCCAATTTGCCAAACAATTCAATACAAATACTACTTTCATTTCAATTGAAAACTTTACAATTCGGCTTCGAGTGGCGGGCCGTTGAAAGATTCATCCGCCAACGTTTTATCGACTTCAGAAACTTCGATTATCGCTTCTATTCCTTCGGCTATAAAGTTTTGATCGCAGTTCTGTATAATTTTGCATTGCGCAAGTGATATTTGAGACCGTCACTGAGACTAGGGATTTCTTTTCAAACTCAGATGTATTAAGTTCTCGGGACCTTTGTAAGGGATCAGGATTATAGCATTGGCTAATTTCGTGTAAGATGTTCTTGAGACGGTACTTTTGACTTGGTTTACTGGGAATCTGTAAGCTGTAGGCGTTAAGAGTTTAATCTTCACTGATAATGAATGTTGTCACTTTATTTACATCGCCAAATTTCTACCCAGGATCTTTGTCAGCTTCAGCTTTGTCTACCTCTCATGCTTTTTGATGGTGTTGGTCGACGCGTGGCAGTAGTAGATTATTAATATCACATCAATATCTACCGGAGACCAAAGTAAATTACCCATAGGTATTTTTTATCATAATTCTGCTGCTCTTATACTTACCAATTTATTTGTGGTCAGTGCAACATGACTTTTTCTTCCATACTTCTTTCCCTAATAGTCGTCATCTCGGTAGTCCTCTCTCTAACAATATCTTCATTCACACTGTAGGTACATCTATTACATTAATTACCCATATCTTTATCTCCTTTAATGTCGACGAAAGAAAGCTCTAATTAGTTCATCCGATTAAGCACTCATTACTTTATCCTTAATATAAAGCGTGGCTAATAACAAATTCTCACCTAATAAAACATCTGAAAGCTGTACAACAGCGCGCCTGCGCCTCCACGCCGACTGAACGCCACAAATCATCTCTTAATTACATAATTACTTCAATTAAGACAAAGCTCAGGAATTAATTACAATTCGCCACTCAAGCGAGCCCATTAATGGAGCCTAATAAGAATAAGTCAACGAGGGATTCTGCAAACTTAACGTGCCCGCCGTCTCTTGGCTTAACGCAATTTGAAAAGTTGCTTATATAACACGCAACAAGCAAAAATCAACCTAAATGTACAACAATAAAGTCGTTTTTCGCCAACCAAAAAGAGCGGTGGTTATAACGTTTAGCGCGAATGGCCACAGCTGACAAATACTAAATTAACCTTTTAGCCAGACAAGCATGGCGGAGGTTCGCGTTAGTGCGGAATTTAATTAGGGATTTGAATATAACAGTTATGTTTGACGAATTGAAATGTTTCTTTTGAATTTCATAAAAGCTTTTGACTTTTTTAGCGATGGTGTCGACCGTTCGATGTGTCGATGTAAGGTCAATAACAAAGTATTCGATGAATTGTGATTCATCGAATACTTTGTTATTGACCTCTGTGTTAGGCTGGTAATGCTAACAGATTTTTTGCTTCACCTAAAGTTCGGTAAACTACTTGATTATTTGCTTGCGGAGTATTTTTTATAGATATGTTAGTACTTAGTTTTCTCATGTCTTTATTAAGGTGAATCGATAGTGGTAGACAGCGAAATTCAAATTATCTTAGGTTTTTTGCAATTTGCAGGTCAGTGTCAGGTTGTATCTTGATCAAAATATGATTCGCGAAAAAATTAGATGCGTGATTTAGAAATCTAACTTAGAAAGATGGATTAATTATTCTAATGATTATAATTCTGTAAATATGTACCTGTTATTGTCGCGAATCATATTTTGATCAAGATCCAACCTGACACTGACCTGCAAATTGCAAAAAACGTAAGAAAATTTGAATTTCGCGGTCTCAACTACCCATTCACCTTAAACTCAAACTCAAAGCATTTATTTCAATTAAACCATTTTACTTTTACTACTTTTACTTTTGAATTGTCAAAGGAGTCGGTCATTCAGGAAGATGAAGCTAGTTGCCTATTTCAAAGCGTAGTAGGTTCCTATGGAGAAGAACGGACAAGATACTCCATTGACACTCCTTTAAATTATATTGTTACAAAATATTAGTGTACTAAATCTAAACTAGTGCGGGAACAGAGTTCCTGGAAACACTTGGGGGAGGCCTTTGTGTGGACCCAATTAGCTAACAAATAAAAATTTTACTACGTTCTTGATGCCAAGACGAAAATGTGATTTGTATAAAGATAAGCGTTGTTCATAACCAAAAAAAAACTTCTGAATCAAGTGCAACAAAAGCCGTCTCCACACCACGTGGAGTTCGTCACAATGAATTAATTAACGCTGGCTCCGCGGCGCGTACGAATTTTCCGTTATGTACCGCCTACATAAACCTATAAATATTTCTATAGTGTTCTATTATGAGTGTTTAGAAGAGATATAGTAGCGGGGTGCTATTCGTAGCAGTAGATATGGATGGAGAAGTTTCTAAAAAACCTAATAATAATAAACCATTTATTTTCAGGTAACAAAGACCCATAGATACATACCTTAACCTAAGTATAGGTATATAACAATAAAGTAACAATTTTGTTAGCAATACACAATATACACAACATACATGTTGTCTGTCATTGTACGAGTATATTGACTTAAGTCAGTCGAATGCTTTCCAATCTTTTGAAATCGAATCGATGCTTGATGAAGTCTTCTGGTTCTTTCACTCCATTCAGAGGAGTTCATCCAACATTTAGGGTGTGTGGTGCTTCTTTAAAGATATATAGCCCATCTGCTAGAGTGTCCCAAATGCCACCTGCACCCTTGACGATCTGAACAACGCCTCTAAACGTGGCAACCTACTGAGCCCAAACAGTTTATGCAACATAGATGTCCTACCGTCGAAATAAAAGAAGAAGATTCAGATGAGTCGATTGGAAGTTTGTAGAAGATCAAAATATTTGGTCCTCATTGGCTTTCTTCTTCATCTACTGTACAGTGCCCTCCAAAAGTTAGTTGACATTTTTCCAGTTCAGCTGCAATGCCACATTATGATACCACAACGGAAACAAGGTTATAAAAAATATCAAGTAATCTCTTCTTACCATAGGTCCCATGTAGTTGAATTAGTCAATAAAAATGTTGCAGTTAAAATATTTGAAACTAGAATTTTTCATCACAATGTGGAATTAGGTACAGCTGAAGTGGAACAATGTGAACCAACTTTTGAAGGGCACTGCATTATTCGCCACATATTTAAAATTTTCTGTTTCATGCATAAAGACTGTTTCATGCATGAGATTGTGTGTGTGGTGCCGGACTTAAAGAATAGCACCACCCCATACTTCCCATGGGTATCGTAAAAGGCGACTAAGGATCGTACCGTAAAGTTATCTTTCTGAGAGAGTACAATGCGTAGAAATTACAAAAACTTGTCAAAATGAAAAAAAAAACCTATAGGTCGGACTATAAACAAAATAATTATGGCACGCCACAGGGAGGTATCGTATCCCCACTACTTTTTCTAGTTTACATCAACGACATTCCAGAGGCGATAGGCAAAGAGTGCATACTGTTCGCTGATGACACTACAATAATGATTAAGAGTGACAATGACAAAAATTTAGAAAATGAAATCGTCCAAGCTCTGGATAATGCAATCGACTGGTTAGAAAAAAATAACTTAAAAATAAATATGACTAAAACAAACATAATAAAATTTCAAACATACAACGCAAACATAAATAAACTAGACATTCTTTATAAAGATTCTCAATTGACCACTGTCGATAACTGTGTATTCTTAGGTATAACCGTCGATAAACATTGCAACTGGAAAACGCACATTGATAAAATTCTGACAAAAATAGATCGCTTTATATATGCCTTGAAAAGGATCAGACAAACAGTAAACTGTGATACTGCGTTGATGGCTTACCATGGTTATGTATCATCCGTACTTAGATACGGCATTGTAATATGGGGTAACTCAGTAGACCTTGACAGAGTCTTTAAAGCTCAAAAAAAATGTATCCGAGCAATTTGTGGTGCTCACTTTTTAGACAGCTGTAAGCCACTATTTCAAAAACTTCACATTCTACCTTTGCCATGTTTATATATATTTGAAATATGTATTTTTGTTAAGAGAAACTACAATTTATTTGAAAAGAGCACGGACAGGCCAAATAGCCGAACACGGCATAAAGATAGACTTCGGCTGCCACCAATAAAACTAAAATTATTTAAGAAAAATGTATACTGCATGTCGATTATTATTTACAATCACTTACCAAATAGTTTGCAAGAGTTACCGCTGACTATGTTTAAAAAAATACTTTTCAAACTATTGCTATTTAAAAGATATTATACCATTAAGGACTATTTAGATGACAAATCAATAGAAGCTGTAATTTGTAAGCTAGATTAATTGACATCGCTGATTATGAATACATTTGCACGCCATGTTATGGCAGGATATGCTGAAACAAATTCACTGTAACACCTTATTGTACCATATTCTAGCAAATAAATATTTTTGATTTGATTTGATTTGACCGGCCAGCAGCGTTCTCTATGCATTCCACCACCATACTATACTGCGATCGCCAACCCGCCTGCCAAGCGTGGCGATTATGGCAACCCCCCCCCCCCTTGGGGGATGCATAAAGAGATTGTAAATGCCTTGTCATATTAGTACTCTGGGATAAAAACTACGAGCGATAAGTGAGCCTCACAAAAGTCCAAAAATTAATTCCCAGTAATACCAGTCACTTGTGTAACCTTACACCGTTGCTTGTAAACAGTGTTGCGCCAGATTGGCCGTGGGGTGGGCGGCCACGCGACCGCCACGCACCCGCCACGCGACCGCCACCGCCACGCTAATGACAACAACGATACTCTATTATTTAACGTCACTCTTGTCAACTGTTAAAGAAGTTTCAGCATATGCCAAAAGGCAACTTTTGTTACCATCCAAGGGGCTGGATGTTTCGTTTTTTTTTTAGGTTAGGTTTTTATGAATCAAGTTCTTCTAACTGACAGCTGTGCCACTAGAGAGTTTGTTGCGCCACTTCTTCTTTCCAGCTAAAGCACTGGAGATGGAAGGTTGTGGTTCAGGGCGTCGTTTTGAGGGACTGTCGTGTCATTTTGACGTTCAAAAAATTCTGATTACCAGCCTAATTTTAATTTTAGGAGCTTTTTTGCCTCGTCGGTACGTGCTATATATCCTTGTAGAAGATCAGTTTTTTAATTGAACTCCATTATCTTTACTGTCGTCAGGTTCTGCTGTTGCAAACTGCTCAGTTAAAGCAAATAACATCGTAAACTGAACGGTTTCTTCAGATTTAGTATGTTAGGCTAATGGCATCTATTTTATTAATAAGTATCTGGTACTTGTTAACAGGCCTGCACTGTCCTCCCAAACAATTTAATTTGAAAACATTGTAAAAGCCAATTCTTTTTAAAAGAGTTACCGTGTTTTTTGCCGGCTCTTCTTCATAGGAAACAACCGATTGGAACTGCGCACCTAAAGTGTATTTCAAATAAACTTGCGATAAATGTCATTCAACCACCCTGTACCAAAAAGTCCAAATAACTTACGATAGATATCGTTCGTCATACAAAACTGTCGCTAACATTGCATCGGTTGAGTTTCATAATACCAAACACGGAGTAAGTCAATGTTTTGATCGTGTTACCGACACTGCCCATACATTTTTTTTGTATGGTTTGGAAGTATTGGGATACATTAGTAGAAGGAGGTAAACAAACTTTATCGCAAGTTTATTTGAAACTAGCTTCCGCCCGCGACTCCGTCCGCGCGGATGTCGGTCTTCGCGTGGATGGTTTATTTCTCCATTTTGAGTAACTCTGACAATGACATCTTATAAATATCTATTGGACCCAAATACGGCTAAGCCTATAATAATTAAGGATATCCCTATATTGAGCTACTGCTGTTGAGCTCGCGTTCTGTAGTAAGTATTTTTTTCATAGTAATTCCGACCTTGATAAGTAGCATGTAGCAGTAAATTACTGACAGTGACGAAAAGTTTGCAATAATAAAAAAGTGATCGTGACAATGCGACATAAAGTTAATTGAGAGCTTCAGCATACACAACATTGTTAGTGAGCTCGTCCGGAATATGAACATGAAGATTTCTTGGACTGCTCACACGGGAAAGAGCTACGTAAAGTTGCCCGTGTGAAAAACAACTCGCGGTAAGATCTACGCCAGCAACTCCTAGGGTCTGACCTTGAGCCTTATTTATTGTCATGGCGTAACACAAAGCTACAGGAAACTGTATTCTCTTAAATTGAAATGGAAAATTATCCACTGCGGGTAATGCAACGTGTGTTCGCGGTTCTACAGAACAACGTCTATGAATAAAACGGAAAAATAAGTTTTTTTTTTCTACGTATTTTTCCAGGATAAAAAGTATCCCATTTTATGCCCAGGATAATAAGGTATAATTATACCAAGTTTCATCGAAATCGAACCGTTAGTTTTCACGTGATGCCTGCATATACAGACAGACAGACAGACAGACAAAAATTTTTTTAATCACATATTTGGGTTTGGTATCGATCCAGCAACACCCCCGCTATTTATTTTTTCAATATTTTTAATGTACAGAATTGACCCTTCTACAGATTTATTATATGTATAGATGAACTTTAGCTTCTACTAAATAAATCAATGTTTTATTCACAGCCCTTACCTATTCTAAGGTTTACATCGTAGTGACTTAAAATAGGAGATTGGACATTGGATTACAATTTCATTGGCTACTGTAGCCAGGGATTATCTTTGACAAATAATGTATAAGTATCCCTGACTCTGAAATTAGGCATAGCCTGTAACTTCGGAGCCAGTGATACCTTCTTGGGGTCTTGTCTGCCGTTACAATGTTAAGCATTTTGGTCACTGACCTCTATAATACAAGTACTGTATTATAGAGGTCAGTGAGTTTGGTTAATAAAAAAAAACCACTTCTGATGTTTTATAAGTCTCCATGTAGGTTTTATGTGAAATAAAATATGTTCAATTTTTAATTTGCATTCATCTAGTTTTTATATACACGAGGGACAAGTAAAGCTAATATAAAAATAATTAACTCCATCAGAAACTGTTACACTCCTTTCCGTGGATCTCAAGGGTGAAATGAGCGAATTAGGGACATGTAATTGCAACCCCATTCATGGCATTGTGCCCCATTGTATTTGTTCGAGGGACTAATGGCTAGTTGTGAATGCGGTGAGAACAAACTGACACAATGGAAGCAATGCTTCAATGGAACCGTGCTGTTGTCGCGTTCCGCGATTTATATTACATTTTAATGGGAAACATTTAACTGATCCTCTAAAAAACTTATTGACCTTCTTATGATGGACACTTTTTAAAATTAATGAACGTCTAAAAACTTTTGTGATTACAATGATAAAAAAGCTTTTTTGTGCTTACAATGGTATTCAGCTGCATTCGGTTAGACTGGAAGCAGACCCCAACATGGTTGGGAAAAGGCTAGGAACATGAATGATAAAAAAAAATTACGAATTAAAATTATTATTATTACTTATCTATTTATTATTAAAATTAAATTATTAGATATAATTTACTTATAAAAAATTATTAAGCCTCTTATTATTATCTTTTTATCTACCAACCCGCGCTGGTCCCGCGTGGTAGATTACAGCCCACCACTCCTCGGAGAGAGGAGGCCTGTGTCCCAGCAAAAAGCAAGTGCAGCAGCAAGTGGCAAAATTATATTATTATTAAAATTATGCTCATACTAAGTCTCATTTTATCTTTCTGGCCTTTCCCACAGTGTAAGCCAAATTGGTCGCAGTAACTAAGCTAGGGCACCCCGCGTAAATGGGTTAAGTTAGAACTGTGGCGCATCCAAGTTGGTCGCAGTTACTTGGCCATTTAGTAGATTTAGGACCTCAAAATAGGAATTATTTGAGGTTCACAAAAAGAGGCGCAATCATTATATTAGAGTGTTTAGTAATATTTTTAGGAGCGCATAATGGGAATTATTAGAGGTTCGATTAAATACAGTCAATTTTATTTTGAAAGAGGAGGTTACAGAACTTAATGAAGTTACTATGAAGCGTTAGCAAATAGACGCTGCTTCTAAAAATTAACGCGTCAAACCAAAATGAATATTAATTTAAAAGAAACTCAAAGCATTTATTTCAAATAAACAAATTACAGCCACTCTTGAATTGTCAAGGGGTCGGTCAGTCAGAAAGGTGAAGCTAGTTGCCCATTCCAAAGCGTAGTAGGTTCCTATGGAGAAGAACGGGCAAGGAACTCCACGGACACTCATAAAAATGAAAATCCTACGGTTACAAAATATTGACTAAATTTTTAAATAAAACAGAACGTTATAAGCGTCTGTAATGAGAAAATAAAAACAAAACGATTGAAAAAGCGACAAGTTTTGAAATGAATTCCTGTTTCTGTATCGATTCGTTACCCGCGCAAACTGGGTTTCACTCGCACCAAATCAAACTACTGCAAAACAAACACAATAAAAGCGCGAACCAACAGAATAAAACTACGCAAACAAACTGACTGGCGTCCAATAAGCGCGCATACTGAACAATTAATTAATTTGCCTTTAACGATCATAAAGAAAGAAGCAATATAAAAATATATTGGTCGCCCAGTCCACATCACCGACAGTGCTGCCCAACATTAATTTACCTCTACAAAGTTGATTCGATTGCCTCTCGTTTATTTTTCACGACACACAATGTTACTAACGACTCAATTTTATTCGGTTTTGTAAGTAATTTGTTTTCGATTGATTTTGCCCTTTTTATCGAGCGACATTGTCGGGTATGAACAGTTGTATAAAATCGGTTGCGACGAATCAATTAATCAAGTTTGCCTTTAGAACGGAACTCTTTTATAATTTACTTAATACTGTAATTGCTTTCGAACGGCGCGGAATTTTATTAAAAAGCAATTTTGCGTCTGTGGTTGGATTTGATTTGCATATTGAATGAGTTGTTACAATAGATCTATAGTTCGTGACGTTTTCAATTAACAGCGTTCGAGTTTATTGGTTGTGTTGACGTTATTTCGACTTGTTAGCTTTGATTAATTATTTTTTATTCTTGTACCACGGATATTGGTTAATTTTTTTCGATAGGTATTTGAATCCATGCTTTACTAGTATGAGCTTGTCTTGGCGAGGGGCTCGTGGCTGAATAATAACAGCCATACGGGTCGATCGTTGCTTAATCTACGCTTGCCGTGGTGGGTTCCTGTATGGGTGACAGTCGTTGCGGGTAGTCAAAAACCCAAAATTCTGACAACCAGTATCGTGTTACCCAGTAACTCGGTTGTGGAGGCCAGATAGACAGCCGCTATATGTAAAATACTGGTATTCAGATGCATCCCGTTAGACTGGAAGCCGAATCCAACATAGTTGGGAAAAGGCTAGGCAAACAGGGTCATTTAAGTATTCTTACGATCTTTGACCAATTCGCAGTTATTTGACAAAAGCTTGTTATACCGTCACAAAATGTCGAGACATTTGATGAAATCAAAGTCCCTAAACTAATAGAAAACTCGATGTTTACTCAAAAACTAACAAGCCGTCATCAGTGTCCCAGCAAACATTGAGGCGCGTGCAGCAGTTAATAGTTCTCATATTATCGGCCACGCAATTACTAGCTCCGATCCTTTGTGCAAATAAATAAGTCGTTATTAAGTAGTCGGGCGCACTCCGTATAAACAGAGGGCGCCACCCTCGGCCCGCAAACGGAGCGTTTACCCTGCGTTTTAGAAGATGCGTTATGCAATAAACGCTGGAAGTTGTTTGTTCGGGACTTTATTGAATTTGTTCGGATATATTGAGCGGAGAGCGTTCGCGTGGGAGGGCGATTCTTTTAGACTTTGTAGGTGTTAAATCTATAAGTACCTACATATAAAATTCAAAGTTCAGACTGACTGACTGATATATCAACGCACAGCCTAAACCGCTGGTCCTAGAGACATTAAATTTGGAGTGTGTGTTCTTTGTGAAGAGTAGGTAGGCATCCACTAAGAAAGGGTTTTCTGAAATTCCACCCCTAAAAGGGTGAATGGGGGAAGTCGCGGGCAGAAGCTAGTCTAGATGTAAAATTTTGTGTTGTACTGGAAATAGATTCTTGTTAATTTCTTCTTATTATTTAGAGCAGTGGTAGGCATGTGGTAACGGCCGCGACTAACGAGTTGTAGGTCGTAGGTTCGAACCCAGACAGGCGCTTTACTTTGTGTAAATTATTTTATCACTACTGCTCTCAAAACGGTGAAGGAAAACATCGTAAGGACACTAGCATGTTCTAAGAGCTTGTACACAAAACTGCATCTGCATCAATTCGTGTTGCAGTTTTCTGCGTTGCGAATTCGCATCGCACCGATTCGCAGTTTTGTGTACAAGCCCAATAACCAAAAACTCGAAGACATGTTACTACTGTGCCACCATACATTATTATACATTTTAGCACTAAGTTTTACATACACTCCTCATTACATGACGTGGTATCCCAGCGTTTTCTCGGAAATGATCCGGAAAAACCTCACCCACTACATCGAATCGCACAAAAGAAGCGCTTATTTACGCCTTAATAGCTCTTAAATATCTCTCTAATGAATGAAATAAAAACTCGACCCGGCTCTTCCCGCAAAACCCCATCATAATTGCTACAAATCAAAACAAACCTTACTCCTCAGTGATAAAGCTTAAATTCCATTGTAGCAGGTCGGTTAAGCCTTTTAGGAGCGGCATTGAGCTAAATGATGTGAAGATAGAACGAAATCAAGAGATAAACGTTGTGTTACATTCGATTCTAAATCGTAATGCCACTGCGATAAAGTTGTAGGTCGTATCAGAGGGTGGTTTAGTCGGTCGCGCGAAATTGGACTTTATTGTTTGAGAATAAAGTCAATTATGTTTCGCCAGTCGGCGAGTTAAGGGTGAGTGTGGTTTTGTTTGCCGCGAGTTAATTTAGTTGTGGATTAACTCAGTTCGAGTGATTGATGTTTTTGGGTTCGCTTTTGATGCGTTTGCCGGAGTTTAGAGCTTTTGTGCGGAACCCGACGAGATGATTTTGTTGCGAGCTTGTTAGTTTGAACTGTTGCAAGTTTGTGGCCTAATGCTACTAGTCCTATTAAGTTGTGAATAGGAGGTAGGGCTAGAGTACCGAGTCCTTTCATACTTGAAATGATTGTAAGTAGTTTACAGTGGCGAAGACTCCATACAACTCGATTCCTACCGGCTTCCCTTTGAAAAATCGCACAGTCAGTATTCTATAGACAACGTAAATTATATAATCATATTAAAGATATTTACTCCGGCTTACCTCTTACAAAAATTGACCCTTCGCTTCTGGTAGTTTGTTAATTCAAAGTTAAAGACTGTTGAGTCTACACGCTTCAGTTTTGTAGTAGGTACCTACTAGCATTAGGTATCAGTTATGCTTAATTTTTTTTTTGGATCTCCATCAAAACATATACACAATACATCTTACTATCCTACTTATCCTTACATAGTATAAAACAAAGTCGGCAAAATGTCTGTACGCGCATAACTTCTGAATGACTGCACCGAATTGGATAATTCTTTTTTTTTTGTTCTGTTCTGTATTTTTAAGACAAGGTTTGTATGAAAGAAAATTTCGGAAATTCGAAAAAAAATTGCACGCCTGCGAATCTGGGGCAGCCGCTAGTACTTAACATTATAAACGCGAAAGTTTGTGAGGTTGGATGGATGGATGGATGGAAGTGTGTTACTCTTTACTGAACAGATTTGGATGAAAGTTGGCACACAGATAGTTTATAACTAGGACTAACACATAGGACTTTTTATCCCGGCAGTTCGTTCCCATGGGAATAGTTTCCGAATTCCACGCGGGCGAAGCCGCTGGCAAAAGCTAGTAACATGGGCATAATGGGCTATATTATCAGGTATTAAACACACATGACCTGAAGCCCGGTCACTGTCGGACTGCATAGAAAAGAAAGAGAAGCCCTGACACAACGCTGGTAATTATTAAAAAAATATGAAGCTATTATCGATTTACAAACCTATTGCTTGGACTAAAAAGTTAAAACACTAGTGCTTTATGTATGTTGCTTGTAGAATAATCTGACAAAAATCAGAATGATTGTATGTATATTAGTATGGTTTTATTTTTTAGAGGTACATTTAAGATTTTTTTTACGTATCAAATTAGTTATATATGTGTTTTCAACACACTGTCTGCCTAGCATTATATCCTGAAGAATACCTATCATAATATTTTTCTGATTTTGTTCAGGTACTGTAGTCGATTATATACCTACTTTTAGGCATTATAAAACTTGCTTTTTTTGAGTTTAGGTCCTGTGGTCCTCTTAAGTAGGTGTACTCCTTTAGTTATCGAAAACCACAGCATGCATAATAAAGTTAACAACTATGTTAGCAAAGTTAAAATATAAATAAAAGTTAAAATGTTTAAAAAGATTTTCATTTGTGAATCAGCGTCATTTACTTGTCGAAGAACAAATTATGAATTGTTATGGTTTAGTATATTTTACGGGAGCAGGTGTTTGCTCTGTGGTATCAGCCGAGACTTACCTACGAGTTGTAGATCGTATGTTCGAATCCAGATAGTTGCTTTACTTTGTGTAAATAATTTCATCACCACTGCTCTGAAAACGAGAAGGAAAACCATCGTGAGGAAACCGGCATGTCCTAGAACCAAAAACTTCGAAGACTTGCGACATCTTCCAACCCGCACTGGGCCCGCGTGGTGGATTACGGCCCGCCTTCTTTCACCTAGAGGAGGCCTGAGTCCCAGCAGTGGGACCATTATAGGCTGATTAGGTATATGTTACGGCATCTGGAGAAAATACTGCAAAAGTTTTCAACGTTTCTACAGCCTGTCTGTGTTACTGACTACAAAAGAAACTTCAGCACGTTTCCTGCTGTATTATTAGCCAGAGATTAAACTTCATAATTGGCTTCCTACGTAACCCTAAACAAATCGCAGAACAAAATACAATTTCAAGTTTACTAATAGGCCTTATTATATTAAAGGCCACTTCAGAACCAGACTTCCATCACAATAGGTCCCATCAAAGACACGCCATCATTATTTCCCCGCACGTCGCCTCGGCATGAACCCTCCCCTTAAGAACTTCCCTAGCCTCTGACAAACGTTATTATTAATTTTACCTCCAACCCTCGTAACTAAAGTTGAACTTTAACTTTCTAAGAATACAGTCCAATTTACGTCGTCAATTGTGTTTGAGATAAGCTCCTTTTCGTCGCACAAAGCGGGTTATTGGCTAACTTCTGGTCCACGGGCTGCATCTAAGATGGCGATGTGTTTTATCTCTTTCTCTCATACGTGTGGCGTATGTGCTGTCTCTGTTGTTTTCTTGCGTAACAGAAAGAAGGCGAAGTACTTTTTGTTCATGTTTATGTAGGGTGTTAGAGTGAGAGAGTACGCAAGAAGTCAATTGCGTTTGTAGTGTAAACTAAGAGATATCGGAGACAATCGATGCTGCTCGATACTTGCAACGCGTTTATGTAATTTGTTGAATAAACTTGATATAGAGAGTCCTCAAAGTTTCAATATGAATAATTTTCTTGTGAGATTTCTCAGATAGCTAAAACATAACTACCTACCTAATTCGTCCATTTTAAATGCATTGACATTTTATTCTGTTCTGGGGGCCTAAAAAGGCCACTTTTGAAAATCATAAAAGGATAACATTATGAATTATAATATGACGAAGATAGTCCGTGTTTTTCTTTTTTTTGCTGCACTACGTAGGCACAATCAAAGAGAATGGGATTGGATTTAGCACAGACAATAAAACTAACTGAAAAATGCTTCACCAATGGCATTTGATACGATTAACTTAACAGTTAACTATCCATTATGTTATCCTTTTATGATTCTGCCAAAGTGGCCTTTTAGGCCCCCCTGATCTATTCTGTTGCAGTATTCAGAAATTTTATTTTATTGGGTTTTGCCTCAATAAAAGTTTTTTTTTTTTTAACAAGTGCATTGCAACTGCTAAAAGGGTATAATAGGGTAATGGGGTAATCAAATTATTCATCGTCAAGCAACATGTAAACATGACAAGCTCAGCATCCTTCCAGTTTTTTTACTACAGGTATAAGTTTAGTGTCAGTTTAAAAGCCTCTACGGAATTTCAAACTGTGAGGACCGCGTAGCTCGCGTAGGCCCAGCGTAGTCTTGCACGGTTGCTACAAAGACTACACTACGCACCGAGCCACTGCGTGAGGATTTAGTGGTTGTAATGGCAATCATATCACTTGGATTTAGTAGGTTTTTATATTTTATTTATCCTTTTGATAGATTATTATTTTGTAAATGTGAGGACTTTGTAGGCCTTGTACACTTTAGATCTGTAGACCATTTTTAGGGTTCCGTACCCAAAGGGTAAAAACGGGACCCTATTACTAAGACTTCGCTGTCTGTCCGTCTGTCCGTCTGTCTGTCTGTCTGTCACCAGGCTGTATCTCAAGAACCGCGATAGCTAGACAGTTGAAATTTTCACACATGATGTATTTCTGTTGCCGCTATAACAACATGGGGGGCTCCCATACAACAAACGCGATTTTTTTGCCCTTTTTTGCTCGATATCAAAAATGGCAACAGGTAGGCACTTGAAATATTCTCAAAATACTCAGTTGTATTTTAACTTTAATAATAAAATTAAAATAAAATAAATATTAAAGGGGGGCTCCCATACAACAAACATGTTTTTTTCGGCGTTTTTGCCTTGTGGTACGGAACCCTTCGTGTGCGAGTCCGACTCGCACTTGGCCAGTTTTTATTTTATCAAGTACCTGGTCCGTGTTGACTTGCCTACGCTGTCCTCCCATACCTACTTAAAAGATTATAAAAGTCAATTATTTTTATAAAAAGAGTAACCGTTGAGTTTCTTGCCGGTGGCTCTTCTCCATAGGAAACGACCAATTGGAACCGTGCACCTAGCTTCTGACGTTTCATCAGTGCCCATGTAGGTTTATGTGAAATAAAATATTTTGATTTTAATCGTACTTTTTTGTTTCGCCTATTTATCACTCCGTATTCTTCAAACTAGTTATTTACATCCTAAGCTTCTTTCATCTTTTTAGGGTTCCGTAGTCAACTAGGAACCCTTATAGTTTCGCCATGTCCGTCTGTCCGTCCGTCTGTCTGTCTGTCCGTCCTCGCTTAATCTCTGTGACCGTTAGCAGTAGAAAGCTGAAATTTTGTAGGAGTACGTATATCAGTTACGCCAACAAAGTGGTAAAATAAAATTTTAGAAAATATTTTTTTTTTAGGGTAGCTCCCCTACATGTGAAGTGGGGATGAATATTTTTTTCATCATCTACCCCATCGTGTGGGGTATCGTTGAATAGGTCTTCTAAAATGGCTTAGGGGTTGCTAAAATTATTTTTCGATTTAATGCTCCATTTACGAAATATTAAAGATTAAAGTACAAATTTTTGTTCCAGTAGGGCGTCCCCCCCCCCCCTCTAAAAGCTAAACTGCTAGCTTGAAAAATCTGGAAAAATTCTCGATGAAAGTGCATTTCATGAACTTTGAAGGAAAAGTATAGCGCTTAAGATAACTTTATTAGTTTAGCAGTAATAGTCGTTGAACTTGGGTGTTGGATAATTTTGTACCAAATACAAAATCCTTAGCATTAATCCTTTAAAGTGACTAAGATGAAGTATGTAGTTGCTTGTTTATAATGGGTAAAGACTTGCATTGAAAACCAAAATATGTTTTTTTTTTTACCTATTCAGAATAAAGAACAACAGAATAGTACTACATTGTGATAACGGGCTACTACGGAACCCTACAATGTGCGTGGCCCGACACGCACTTGGCCGGTTTTTTTATCAATAAATAATTTCGATTTTAATACCTGCAATTGTAACTGCGATTGTAACACACTAACAGTAGAAATGGCTTTCATTTTGACAGTTCAACAACATTCATTGCATTATTCACGTTGTTGATCAGACTAATTTTTCGACTCTAAGAAGCAATGGTTTCGCAATATAATTCAAAATGATTCAGAATGAAATTGATAGTGTTTTAAGCAATTAAAGGTGCCGGAAGACTCTGAGGATGCACGAATATCTCGTCCTTACTGTATTAAGTTGCAACTTAAGCTACCTATGTAATGTATACTTATGTAACAAAGATGAACAAATATATACAGAATGTTAATCCCATTGAGCGGTCGGGCGCGCCGCTATTGGCTCGCTAACTAGACAATTCGATTAGCGCCGTGCCGCTCGCGCTTCGCACACACATTAACACCAACTTCAACAGCAACATCGCTCTGTATATATATATTTTATATATATAGGTCAGTACTAGCTTTTGCCCGTGGCTTGGCTCGTGTATATTGGTCAATTTACACAATATCAATTTATATAATATAGCAACCGAGACCCTCGATGGTACAAATATTCGACACGGGAGACTGTACGTCAAGTTTTCCATATTTCCATTTACCACGACCCTGTGGATTTTTTGCTATTCCTATCCGGAGGGTGCAATGCCGTCCTTTTGCTTTTGTTTGTACCAAGTCGATATTGACGGACTGCCGACGGGACACAATAAAAATATTTCTGCGATGAGACCTGTCTCGGCTGCGGACAAGGACTATCAAATTGAAAAGGAAGGAAAAAAATAGGGAAGTGAATATAAGTTTTTGTAGGCACAAAATATACAACAGCTAAAAAGTCTTACAAATATAAGAGACTGAATTTTAAGATTTTTTCAAAATGAATTGGTTCAACATGGCGAACATTATTTCAGATACTTATCCATTTCCGTATATATTATTTGTCTTAATAATAACCACCACAGTTGCAATATTATTGTCATTGTTACATTTACAGTTTCGTATCGCGAACTGATAGTAGGCTTTGGCGAAGTCCAAAGATTTATAAATGTTGATTTTGTAAAATAAGTGCGAGTTTATTGGAAAATCCACCATACTTCAGCAGATCGTTTGAAAGAAAGAAAGAATAAAGTTTATTTAGCCAGAGTTCATGAAACACAACATACAAATAAAAAAGTGTTTTTTTTTTTTTAAACAACAATGTGTACCTCACAGCTGCTCCAAAAAGGTATTCAGTTTGACCTTGCTGTTGGACTAATTCCCAGAAATATGAGCTCATGCTAAGTTGAACCCGGGAATTTCATCTTCGTAGAAAAATAACAGTACTATTAAAGTCACCAATTGGAAGGAAGAATGCTTCTTAGCATTCTCAATTTAACGGCAGTGTCTAAGAGAATTCTGTTAAAAGCCAGATTCTTTCCCGTTGAAGTAAAAAGTCTCGCATATTACGAGCGCAGTCCTGACAGGTATGTTCGCACACAAATAAGCGAAACGTATCTCGTTACCTCGCGGAAGTGTCAATGGCTCCCCCCCCTCTGACGTCACACCCCCTCACCTCCCCGCACGCTGCCTTACTTGCTCGCGTTTCCGATTCAATAAGGCGAAGAGCTTGAGGAGTCTTATTGACTCCTCAAAAATTGCAATTGAATTGAAGTTACAATTTTGTTTAGATTCACGACAATGATGAGCCAATATCGTCGACGAGATTCTATGGGGTGGTTTTTTCATCTCTTACCTTCATTACCTACTTTCTTTGATTCAATCCAGGGTAACGTGATTTCACTACCCTCTGTTGCATGATAAGGATAGAATAGAAAATTATGTACTCCATCTGAATTATACACATAGGTAAATGTAGAAATTCGATTTTCGATCCGATTGTGATATGAATGGTTTTGGGTTGAATCGGTTTCAACACCTACTCGAAATTCGGTTAGCTATAACGAGGAGAAAATTACTGAACAGGATAGCATTAGAATCTAGAATACCTATCCACGGAATTCGGCAGAGTACATAATGCAACTAACCATCCAGGGTAGCAGTGGTTGCCCAGTGGTAACGGCCTCAACTTAGTGTAAATCTCGAGTACTTTGTGTAAATCTTTTAATCGCCACTATTTCAAAACGGTGAAGAAAAACATAGTGAGGAAACCGGTATGTCCTAGAACCGAAATATCGATTACATGTCACTGTGACATCTACATTTCTACAACCCCCAAATGGGCCCGCGTGGTTACTCCCTCTCGAAAAGAGGAGGCCTGTGTAGCTGGAAGATTATAGGATAATTATGCAACCGTCCAGATATTTGATAAGTCATAAGAATTTCTTCCTTTTATCTCTTTCCACTGATCAAAACCAGTGTTACTGAGAAGTTCTTAAAGAAGTATTTTCCTCACTGAAGGTATTTCGTGTATATGTCGGTTGACAAAGACAGTCGTTGAGGCAGCTAGCAGTGCCATGTCGTGTTCGGTTGAAGCTCCACTGTGTGCCTCTCAAACATAATTTGGGTGATGTATTGCCGCGCAGGCATGCCGCACGATTCTCGCAAAGAATATTAGAATTGTATGGAGAGGTTAAAACCACGCTTTTAGTTCGGAATACACTTTTATGTTGAGTGTAAAACTTTGAAGGTTAGGATTAAGTTCTTTAAAATATTAACTTAAACTAATAACAATGGATTGTTTATGAGAGTCAAATCTTGAGACACCATTTTCTTTGCCAGCAAGGAAGTGTTGGTTAGTTTAGTATTAATCTAATAAAATTGAGAGCGGGGTGGCCCAGTGGTAACGGCCTCGACTTAGGTACGAGTTGTAGGTTCGTAGGTTCAAACCCAGGCAGGCACTTTCCTTTGTGTATATTATTTCATCACCACTGCTCTCAAAACGGTGAAGGAAACCGGCGTGTTCTAGAACCGAAAATTCGAAGACCACCAACCCGCACTGGGCCCGCGTGGTAGAATACAGTCCACTCCCTCTCGAAGACAGGAAGCCTGTGTCCCAGCAGTGGGAATTTTATAGGTTGATTATTGCTTATACTACCAAGATTTCCATAACGTAGGGGACCTAGTTCCTAATTTGAATTCTAAACACAGTGTTGCTAGCTGAGACACAGTAACACTCAGCGCTAGATTATTTGCGACGGCGCGCGTGTGTCGCGGGACCAATTAGCTGAACAATTCCGAGCACGAACTGTTTAACCGCTTTAATTTCACCCCAATAACACGTTAATTCGTCCGTACCCCCCGCCTCACCCGCCAACCCTTCGACGCCCGCGATAACATAGACGTAATAAAAATTAAATTTGTCCAACTGTGGAGCGACCTCAATGGTCACACGTAGGTCATGAAACCTTGTTTGTGAAGAAAATAATGGCAATAAAATTCTATTAAGTGCAGTTATTTCAGAGTGGCAATTCTTGGAATTTTAAGAACGTTCACAGTCTGATCTCAGTCTCAATCTGTCAAAAATACCTCTAGTTTCCCTACATTTTTTTACAAGTTTTTGACATACATTTGTCGCCGAGATGAGACTGCGAGTACATTTTAAATTATTAAAATTACGAGAATTGGGCTTCGTGTACAACGATACCATAGATACACGAAGTATAACAGCATGTTATTTCAATTACGAAAATAATCGCAAGCAAAGTCAATTTGTCACTCGATTAAAGTCAAAAGACGTCATACAAGCGCAGAGTAATGTAATTACGAGCAATCCAATGTAACAAACAGCAGGATCGGCTCTCGGCACAATCAAATAATATTTAAACGAAGTGTTTCCGACCAATCGCAGGGCGCGCTAGGCGCCCGAACGCGCAAATCTGACATCTGTCATATTTGAACCGCATTGTTAGTGTTGTGACGTTCGTTTTTTGAAACGCGACAGTTGGCGCTCCCGGCCTCTCGGTTATTTTGTTTTGTTGTTCTGACTGATTGAATCTGTCGCAACTAAGTAAAAACAACGCGTTCGAATATGCGTTGATTTTCTTGTTCATTATTTGATAGTGACAAGAATAGAGTACAATGAATGTGTTTTGGCATTTGTTTTATCGGGGTTCGCTCTAGGGTTGCCACCAATGACTTTTTGATTTAAGGATTACTAGCATCAAAATTACAGCTTTTAGATTTTTTATGGGAGACAAGCGGCATTGTTTAATAACCTTTCTTTATTTTTTAAATTTATATTTGCTGTTTGGAGAAACAGCTTTAAAAAGCTCATCAATTTGTAAAGCAAATGTGTGTAAAATTCTTTACAATTTACCTTAAAGTTACATTTTACTTGAAACTCCTCCTTCACAATATTAATATACAGGGTCCCATTAAAATAGATGGACAAATTTTAACACAGCGCTCAGTACGTCTAACTAAAGATATCCAAGCAAAAAAAAACACTGAATAAAGTGATTTTATTTTGACCTAAAATAATAAATTGCACACATTAGTGTATTTTCGTTAGCTAATTATTTGTCTTGTAAGTACCTTTCTAGGCGTTTTTTTTATATATATTTTTACCATCGTCCTTATTTTGGTGGTCTGAATGATTTCTAAAAGTTTGTCCATCTATTTTAATGGGACCTTATATAGTCGGTTTCGGCTAGACGCCCACGCTTTGTTTACCCTGTAAATTATTTAAAAAAGAAAAGGTTTCTATATTAGTAAAACCGGATAAACGGGGTAACCCGTAAAATACAGGGGATCTAGCAAGCGTAACTCGCTCCTTTTGTAAATAACTAACCACATTCAACTCCACACAATTTATGAATTTACCGCTATTAAACCGCAATCAATACAACGTTATAATGTATTAATGCATCTATAACTACAACATTATTTTTAGTAAGTATATGCTAAACCCGAAACACGTGTTTAGTATTTTTATGTAAAGAATCTATGTACAAAATTTCAAAACTGTATTATGAAAAATCACAAAGTTATAAACTTGATAAGTTAGCTGTTTGTCCGTACAAAAACATGCTCACCGGCGCCGCTCGCGCCGCGCTGTATTGCGCTCATTGAATAGTACCTAGGTATCTTAGCGTTCGGCGTGGATATTGGATACCTACATATTGTCGCTCGGTGTCCAACTTTTAACCTTTTTTTCAAATATTTTTGGGACAAATTACAACATGGGGTAAAAATGATTGGAATCGATTCAGTTACTTATTCTGAACAAACTATATTCAGGTTTCGTAGGTATATACAAAAAATAAAATTGTATGTGTGTGTGTCTATGTACATTCAACATAAACACAAAACGTTCGACTTAATTAATTACCAAACTTATATTACAAAATTCCAACAAACTTAAGTAATATTCAAAATTGATCGACTAACGAAACAAGCTTCGTTATAAATGGGCAATTTCGTTGTCGACTAATACAAAGCAAGTCTTAATTCAATTTCGCAGTGTAAAGTGTACCTACTTGTAACACGGAAGGAACAACTTTGAACAGAACAAGTCGACAGTCGTTTGTTTAATTTTTATTACGATGCACAGTGGGTGACATTCGGGCATTCGGCCCGCGTGGACAAAATGTCGCGTGTTTAACGAACACTTACTAACTAAGAATTTGACGTTTTATGACTTCTAATATAGTTCTCGATTCTGTTAATTAACGGAACAATGCCCATTCTGGTTTACAATCTGGGTTTACGAGGTTTTATTTCTAAATACTTATTTTTATTAGGGCTACAAGCGGTTGTTTTTTTGCCAAAAATAACACTGAGTGCGTTACTGGTATTCCTACCTATTTGGTGAGTTTCTGTGTGGAACACTATAGTTTGAGGTTTTTATGCCTTTACACACAGCAATTAACGTTTTAGAAAAGGGACATTGTTCATTTTAGGCTCATCCTTCTTAGGCGACATTCTTCGTTCATTGGTCAAACAAAATAACGTTCCTATTAAAAAAAACTACTTACTAGATCTCGTTCAAACCAATTTTCGGTGGAAGTTCACATGGTAATGTATGTCATATATTTTTTTTTAGTTTTATCGTTCTCTTATTTTAGAAGTTACAGAGGGGGGGGGGGGGGCACACATTTTACCATTTTGGAAGTGTCTCTCGCGCAAACTATTCAGTTTAGATAAAAATGATATTAGAAACCTCAATATCATTGAACCGCCAAAAATTGTTTTTTTTTTTTTTTCTTGTGTGAAAATCTTAATGCGGTTCACAGAATACATCTACTTACCAAGTTTCAACAGTATACTTCTTACAGTTTCGGAAAAAAGATTTTGATTGAAAGTGCAACGCGATTGGGATGCTGGTCTAGACAGATTCATCAGCAGATGACCATCTGCCAATGCCTCCGCCGACGTGTAGACGGGGTAATTTGCTAGTCTGTGGTAGGTATTTGACGTCGGCAGATGCTAATCTGCTGATGAATCTGACGATGTGTAGAGGAGGCTATACACCACGCCGGTTGCGAGTACTACGCACCTTAACCTTTTAGAAGAACACCAATGAGGTACAGACGCCAGCACATCAAGCTACCCGAAACTGTCAAATTTTCGCAATCAATATTGAACCTTATGCTTAAGGGATAAAGTTGAAAATCTATTAAAGAAATTTGACAGATCGTAGTAGCTTGATGTGCTGGCATCTGTACCTACCTACCTTTATACCACCTTTATGATTGCCAGTTCCACGACCACCCTTCTGATTACAGCTCTTACCGTGTAGATGAATGACAAAAACACGTCGTCAAACCTTTTTATTGTTCCAGCAGACGAATTGGTTATTGGAAACGAAACATATAGACATATTCGTCAACAGTGTCCATTAGAATCAATATTATAATAAAACGCCGTCAAGCACACTAGAGCCGGTACATCGGCTGCCGCTCGTGGCACGGACCGACACCATACTTCATACCTCGCTAAGGGTGGCCTGCACACGAGTTGTTAATCGAATAACTTTTATGGATATGTCTTATGTCTAGCACGACTTCGTGTGTAAGCTCGTTATGATAATTAGGTACAATTATTTCTGTTGTACCGAGATTGTTAATTGTATAATGACTTGGAGATTAGCATTTTACAGCGGTTTCATTTGTGTTAAATGAAGTATTAAACAAAACTTTGTAATCGTTGATATAATATCTGGGGGATATATAATAATAATAATAATTAATATAATATAATAATAATTATTATATATAATTATATTAATATATAATATTAATTTAATATCTTTTTTATTTAAGCTGCTTTGATAATCGCGAAGTATTTACTTAGTATCGAAAACATACGAACTATTTAATTAGGTATAATTAAAATATTCCTAATGAGGGGTTATTTATTTATAGGATCTCTAACAGAGACTACATATTATGCAAGTTTACAAGACAGGATTATAGGAAATGAAATGAAATTGTTAATTCTGTAAAAAGCATATTGGAATCACTTATTATGTGTAAAACATAATAAATCTGTCATAAATTCTAAGTAATCTCAACGTACAGATTCAACAAAATGCCAAATGAATTTGCGATAGAAAACAATACCGATGAACGAAAAAAAATTCTTCTTAGCACTATATGCAAATTAAATCAACAATAATTGGTTACCAATATACTAACGTTAATATCAGGAAGTTAGTAAGTAAACCAGTTCATAAACTGCGCAATGAACGCTGAAGTGACACCGGCAAGGGCGGGTGACGTAATCACACTCCTCACGACAAGTGGATAAGGCGTAGTGTCCATAATACTCGACTCGTTTTCTTTTTATTAAATCAAAATGGCGGATTTAAAAAACTTAAAATATTTTATTTTGTACCATGACCATGTGGGGTGTCAAAATAAAGGGCTTGAGGAAACGATTCCAAAAATATATCAATAAAATATATAGGTAGGTACAAAAATATATAATAATGTATAATATACTAAAAGTTTTAAAATGTATCAGTCTGCTTAAAAAGTAAGCTTGTTTTGAACTTTTTGAACCTCTCAATGTTTTTTTCTCTTACACTATAATATCAAAATATTTAGCATTACTGGGAGGTTTAGGGTCATTTATGAAAAGTTGGTTGAAGATCCTAGATAACCATCTCGGGAAGTTATAGATTACGCTTATTTTAGAAGAGTTTGACGATGCGTTATTTCTGTTGCCTTCTCAATATCTTGTCATGTTTCTGACGTTTCCAACTCATTTAAATTATGGTGAATGGATTGGGACCAGATTATAATTTTATCTTAATTCAGATTAGATTATTATGTCTGGACCCAACTAAATGAGATTTTTGTGTACACACTACTCGATACAGTTAAGAACAGACGCCGTAACGATTTCTGATATTTCACTGTTAAACAAATTTAATACTTGTGACAGGTAAGCCATCAAACGTTGCATGCCCGTAACCTGCTGTCTCCAACACTGAAATCGAAACGGTCACGCGAACCGCGCGTATTTTTACCGTTCAACCGACCCCAGCTGAATATATCATTTCACACTACAATTTGACACCACATTCATGCCATACATCTTGGCCGTGAATAATCTAAAGTAAACTTTATTTTTATTAGCGTAGAAGTAATATTGCGACGCCGCGACGGAGCCTCTAGGGTGGATGGCACAATGATGGTACACCATTTATGTGATTGAGTTCGTGTTTCATGCTTTGCTGTATTCAAAGTTAGTTTTGTTATGTCTACCTCCACAAACTGTTTAGTAGTGACGTGTTCCCTCTCTGATTTATTGTCAAACGCAAACCTTTTAGGGGTTTTGTTGCCGTGGATCGTAAAGTTTGATGCTCTAATAGGTGGCGCGTTAATACCGATAAACAAATTTCGTTACAGACCATAATTTTCACGGTAACTACTTTAACACTGTGTAAATTACGAAGAACTTGGGGAAATGTGCGTGATCATGGGACTTACAATTTTTGCCTAATTTAACTAGATGTTAACCACTGTGTGGAGAGTCACTTGCAAAATTATGTCAATTCTCGAGTTCTAGGATTAGACTTTCCGAACAACTCTGATCAACAGAAGACTTTTGCCAAATTTTTTTGCTAAATTAACAGAATGTCTAAAGACATTACAGACTTTAGTTATTCTGTTCATTTAGCATAATCAGCCTATAATATTCCCACTGCTGGGACACAGGCCTTCTCTCGGTGAGAGGGAGTGGGCCGTAATCCACCACGCAGGCCCAGTGCGAGTTGATAGGTGTCACATGTCTTCGATTTTTTTATTCTAGGGCTTACCGGTTTCCTCACGATTAAATTATATATTAATGTTAATGATAATAATGATAATTTTAAAATAGACCCAAAAGATTTAAAACATTTCTACTCTTCTTACAGGTATGGTTCCAAAACCGACGCGCGAAGTGGCGTCGTCAGGAGAAGATGGAGGCTGCCCGTCTTGGTCTGTCAGAGTACGGCTGCGGAGGAGGTGGCATACCACGGTTGGGAGGCCTGGGGCTACCGGTCGACCCCTGGCTGGCTCCACCACTCCTCACGGCATTACCAGGTGAATTAGGTTAAATGAAGGATTACCATTATATTGGTTGTGCAGACAGGAATACTCTAAGATCCCAGGATATTTTATATTCCTGGGTGGCACAGTGTTATTGGGATGTTCTATCTTTCAATAGCAGCCCAGAGATTTGTGCTCGATTGATGGCTGATAAATTAATGAAATTCCATGATCCCGGGATAATTCGTATTCCCGGGTCGGACAGGATTATTGGGTTTTCCATCTCGAATTTCTCAGTGGCAGCCTATTGCCATCAACCGGACATTAATCCAGACTGGATTAATGTCCGGTTGATGGTAATAGGCTCGCCACCTAGTACATGGGACTTGAACATAACCGGTGAAACGTGGATGTACTATTGGGTACACCTCAGCCTAACCTTTCAGAGAATACAGGCATTATGTGTAAATAAATATTTGCCAGCGTCAGTGTTTCCTTCCATAAGTAATCCGTCAGCCTTCAAAGCAAGAGTGAACAGGTATCTTCTGGATTAGTTCTTTCCATCGTATACCTCATTCGTCAAGCGAGATCGAGATCTAAAGCAGGCTCATTTCACAATTAAAAAAATTAAAATAAATGTTATATTTATATTCAAATTTCAAGATTACCAGTCATATAGACCCACATTATAGTAATTAACGAGCGGTTATAGCATACTAAAGAAAGTGCCCATGTTCCTCAGGTTTCCTGAGCCATCCCCCGTCTGGTTACCCGAGTTACCTGACGCCGCCGGCGCCGGCCAACAGTGGCGCCCCCCCGGACCCTCGCTCTTCCTCCATCGCGGCGCTGCGAATGAAGGCCAAGGAACACGTCGAGAGCCTCAATAAAGGACTGCAGATGGTCTAATATTCTAAGAAGTAATGTGTTTAAAGCTGTACAGGGTTATATTAAATTAATTAGTGAAACTCCGAAGACGTGATTGATGTCGATGTCTAAACACGAGAAAATAAAATGTAAAGATTTTGTGTTTTTTTCTTTTTGGGGTCCACGACCCTTGGTAGTGCAGTTACTTGAAGGAGTTTTATTAAGTAATTTTATTTAACCTTGTATTATACTATGGTTAAGTAAGTTGAAAAGAGTCAGACAGTCAGAGTGGTTTTAATTTAGATTTGATAGATTTGAACGAGTCCCATAACTAAAATAAGTCATCTCTAATCTAAGAGCTGGGATATGATTTCATTCGAGAATGATTGATTGATTTTGTGGTCAGATAAAAGTGGTTTTAATTTAGAGTTTAATAGATTTGAACGAGTCCCATAACTAAAATAAGTCATCTCTAATCTAAGAGCTGGGATATGATTTCATTCAAGGATGATTGATTGATTTTGTGGTCAGATAAAAAGTTGAATTCTAGACAGCTATATTAACAATGCATAATATATGTTGATTTTGATTTGAAATTACTTTCGACTTTTACTTTTATAATTGTACTTACCTAAATTACCATTAAATTCTTTAACATAACAAATTGAGCGTTACTTAAAACGGGTTGATTTTTATTAAAGGTTTTTACAGTTCCCACTACTGACCAGTAATTTCATATAAACCTTCGTCATCATCACATAAAGCCTTGATCAGACCTTCTGCTATCAATTCGGATTAGTATATTTAACTTGATGGTACACTAGCTGCAATATTACATCTTCGTGTGTATATTTCGATGATCTTCTTATTTTTGCTATCATTCTCTTCATTGACGTTAAGATGCTATTTAAATGATACACATAATTTATTTATTTCGATGTACTTATATCTAGTATTTATGATTTTACACTGCACATTTCATCTTTCATAATTTTCTTTAAAATATTAAAGTTCTAATGTGATTAGTGTATCGAAGCAATATGTAATTGTAAATATTCGTCGGTAAAATATATCTAATGCTATAAGTAATAATTATTGATTTTTTTTACTATTAGAAGGCTCTAATTATTCTAAACATTATCTTGCTTTCAGATTTAAATATTTTCTTTTGATTTTCTCTATTTGTGACTCTGTATAATCTCAATCTTCCTGTAAGCATGTCCACATTTTCATAATATATATATATGTATATTTCTTTCTCTTTTCGAGTTATTGTATTTAAACTAACTTACTTTAATATAAAATATGTGTGGAAAGTGTATGTAGTTAATCATAGATTTTGCTATGACGTTTTAAGTGATGTAAATATTGTACTTAAATTGTAAACTATTGATCTAGCGGTAAGTGATAAGTCTCAAATGTATCTTCTATCTTAACTATATATAATATTATAAATGCAAAAGTAACTTTGTTTGTTTGTTCGCTTTCACGCTAAAACGGCTGAATGGATTTGATAGAAATAACAATGAAATGCTCTTCGGTGGCAAGCGCATCACTTGAGAATGGCTGCACCGATTTGACTATTTTTTGTTCAAAGTCCGAATTAGGTTTTTGTGGAAAAATATTTGGAAAAGTTAGATAGCTTGGGAAAAATTGAAGTGTTTTTTCTATAAATTGATACTTTGACAGGACCATGTCTGTCGGGTCAGCTAGTTTACAATAAAATAAAACATGATACCACTTGATAATTTAATTTTGAGAGTTTGCCACAAGTTAACTGCATACATTATTTATGTGTGAAATAACTGTAATTCTCAGAAGTAAGCGTGTTTTATTTATGTAAAAAATATGAAAACTCTGACACTCTTATTTGTTGAAACTGTTAGTTGCGTAACCTTTGAAAAAAAAATATGGCACTCCTTAAATTGTGCAATTCCAATATTAATATTGTTCCAAAACAATCCAAAATGCAACGATAATTAAAAGTTCCAAATACAGGGTTATTTTAAATTGACTAGGTAAACTACGTAGACGCGATGTGTAGATATCTATATCTAAACACGATAGTATAAAAAACTGGCCGAGTGCGATCGCACACGAAGGATTTAGTACCACAAGGCAAAAACGCCGCAAAAAACACGTTTGTTGTATGGTATGGGAGCCCCCTTATATATATATTTTATTCCGTTTTAGTATTTGTTGTTATAGCGGCAACAGAAATACATCATCTGTGAAAATTTCAACTGTCATGAGATACAGCCTGTTGACAGACAGACAGACAGACGGACAGTGGAGTCTTAGTAATAGAGTCCCGTTTTTACCCTTTGGGTACGGAAACCTAAAAATGGTGGTCAACAACCGATGAAACTTTTCTTATGTTTTATTATGTTATATCACCCACTATGTCTGTGTGTGTGTTCAAAATAAACAAAAAAAAATTAACTGGTATTTCATGTAACTACAATAACTGCGAACCCATCGCGTTGGTAGAGTTTAGTTAGCCATTTTAAAATAACCCTGTATTTTGAACTCTCCAATATTAAAATTGTTCCAAATCAATGTTTTTTTCTTTTTTTACGTTTTTACGACTTTGCATGCCGTAAGGTAGAATGTAACGGAAACATTTAGTGATGTACCATCTTATACCTCTACCTACATTGTTGGCAAATAAATAAATCTGAATCCAAATTCAACGTTAATTTTAAAGATCCGTATATATTTTTTGGAATCAAAAGTATCGTGCTTAGATATGACAGGCCATGACTTAAAATTAAGTTAAGCTTTGTAAATAGATCTAGTTGTAAGGCCAGTGAATCTTAATTTGGAAAGTTAGAGAATTGTGTTATTAAATAAAGGGCTAAAAGACGTGATAATTATTAGCGTGTGTTAGAAATGAAGGGTTTTTTGTTACAAAGTACGGAAAGTTACGAGAATTTTTTTTAAAGCTTTACTTCATTACCGGAACCCCAATACCTTTGAAATGATTTGTGTGGCGCTGTGGGCGGAGGGTCAATTTAAATTAGTATCGATATCTTAAGGGGGAAGCGCTAAGGTCACCTGCGAAATTCAAATTTTCTTACGTTTTTTCAATTTGCTGGTCGGTATTAAGTGTAGGTACGTTGATTAAAATATGATTCGCGACCGTAACGAATAATTATGTATTTACAGAATTATAATCATCAGACTCAGTTAGGGTAATCCTAAAATGTCAAGATTTCATCAAATAGTCATTCAGTAGGAATACCTGGTCTTAGAGAGTTGTGTTGATGACTTTAATGATTATAATTCTGTTAACACATATTTGTTACGATCGCTCTGGCCCTTTCGCCTTAACACGATAAAACAAAACTAAAATATGATTTGATGGTTTTTTTTGGATCAACAAAAAATTATTATAATTTTAGTGAGTTTAGAACATCAGTTTTTTTTTTTTTGTAAACATCACTTACGCGATGGGAACCACTAAGTATCTAAATACGATGAAACAAAAAAAAAAAGCTGATTTTCTAAACTCATACTTAAAGTAACTACTCTACCAGCGGTCGTTGACCCTAATAAATCAACAAATCATATATTTTTTCGTTTTATCATGTTTGGATATTGATACCCATCACATCTGTGCAGTTTCGCTAGCTAATTTAATTTGACCCTCTACAGGGTTATTGGAAAAACACCAACAACCTCTTAAGTGGTCATTGTACTCATCATTATGAACAACTTTTACTATGGGAACAAACCCGAAATCGCGAAAAAAAATCAGCTGTTCCCTTAATTTATGTTCGTCTAACTCGTCAAAATGTAGGGAACCGCTGATTTTTTTTTTTCGTGATTTCAGGTATTGAAAGTCAGTTGAGTCAAAATCGCCTAATATGCTTATAGTTCATAGCAACATTCCGCACTTTAAGTACATACTAGAAAGGACTTCTTATTGTATATAGTTATGTAAGTGAATGTACTATTTATATGTTTGTATATACGTGAGTGGTAGATGTAGTTAAGAGATATATAACTATACATAACGAGAGATTAATAAATGTGTTCTTTCATCGACAGTGTTTTGTTTTCACATTCCCAATCATTCTCCATTCTTCTTCTTTAGCAAAAACATAAGCATATTCGACGAGAGGGAGTGGGTTATAATCTTCTACGCGCCCAGTGTGGATTGGTAGATGTCACATCTCAAGATGTTTTCCTTCGCCGTTTTGAGAGCAGTGGTGATGAAATTAAGAGCAGTGGTGGTTGAATTAAAAGATGTAGTGACAAAAAGTTGAAGTGTATGTGTTACCGGCCAAACCCGATTTTAGGATGAACTAGTTTCGCCTAGGCCAAACCAGTTCTCCCTACACGGATTGCATGGTTGCGGTCGGTCAATAAGCGACGTAGGATGCAAGAGCGAGCGAAGGGCATCCCGAGGTTAGGTTTGGTTAGGTTACTTTAAACCCTTTACACAGAAATAGGAGCCCCGCGAAGCGGTGCTCCGTCGACAAAGGATGCAAGAGCGAGCGAATGAGAATACTGGTTTTGCCTAGGCGAAACTAGTTCATCCTAAAATCGAGTTTGGCCGGTAACATATGCATATGGTTTCGGATGTTGAGAGGATAAATGAAAGATGACTAAGTTCTATAAGGACATAATTGTATATATATAAGTTCTATAAGGACATAATTGTAGTGGCCTTACTGGTGATGTTCTTCAAAAAGGTCACGTGCAAAGTACTCGCAGCTGGCGTGCGTATACGTCCATCAACGCGTGCGTGCGTGCGTAAAGTGCGCAAACGAAGCAAAAGGAGTATGTAAAAATCGTAGCAGGTGGCGTTCTGGAGTTTCTGCCTACCCTCATGGTAAGAAAGCGTGAGTTTATGTACCTAGTTCTTGAGAGAGTTGTGAACAATATTGCTGAAATACGTCATCGTCATGCAGAACGTTCTGTGACGATGTTATTCAAGGATGTTGCACATCCTTCCAATAATTAGGTACTTTTCGCACGAAATGGGCCTTAACTTTTTAATCACGATACCTAAATGGTGAGAATAATTTTTAACTATAGCTGCGGCCCGCGGTTTCACCCGCGTGAGTTTCGTTCCCGTGGGAATATCGGGATAAAAAGTCGCCTATACATATGTTAATCCAGGGTGTCAGCTACCTCCATACAAAATTTTACCAAAATTGGTCCAGCCGTTTGAGCGTGAAGAAGTAACAAACATATAAACATATAAACACACCCCCGCACACTCACAAACTTTCGCCTTTATAATATTAGTGTGATTAAGAGTAAACTAGTCGCAAGCTCGAAATCACTGGTGGTCATGGCCAAAAAGCACGCTGTCTCACCTAGCTTCGTGTCCGACAGAGCTACTATCAGTGATGAGCAGTTAGACGCTAGTCTACACTCACAACGTCTAGTTCTCAGGCACAGAAACACCGTTCCGAACTGATAGTTGCGTAAAAAAATCGAAAAGTGCTTTGGAAAATCGAGTTATAAGAAAAAAACTACTACATAAATCAATTACAACTAAAGTTTATGGAATTCTTCGATAACTGTGCTTTGTCGGTACGGGCTTGGTTTTGAAGATTCTACAGTTCTTTTGTAACTTATTTACACCCAAAGTTACGTTAAAAATAGCAAGAAAAACGAATCTTTGTTGGCTCATAACTTTTTGATGGCTTTTTATTTTTATTATTCTGTTTCCATACAGACAAAATAAATAATAAGTCAAAACGATAACATGTTTAAATTTGATGCACAATGTCAAACAGCGGAGTTAATACTCTCCCGAAATTTGTATAGAAAAATATCAACTAGTGACACCTTAATCCAATTAGTCGCCCTCCCTCCCCCACCCCCGCCCATCACCTACTTCTCTAATTACTTCCTAATAATGTGATAATGAACATGGCAGTCCAATTACTAGCACGACTGCTTCACACCTCTCTACAAGGTCAAATGGAATTAGCTAGCGAAACTCCGCGGAGATAATGTGTATGGATATCGACACACGATAAAACAAAGAAACAATAATTTGATGATATACAGTTTGGTAACCACATTGTAATAAATTATAACCACATACATAAAAATTATCCCTTTTCTGACGATATACAGGGTTATTGGTAAAACATTAACAACCTCTTAAGAGGTCATTGTACTCATCATTATTATGAACAATTTTTACTATAGAACCAAACCTCAAATCGCGAACAAAGAAATCTGCTGTTTCCTACATTCTGAAAGTGTAGGGAACAGCAATTTTTTTTTTTGTTTTTAGGGTTCCGTACCCAAAGGGTAAAAACGGGATCCTATTACTAAGACTTCGCTGTCTGTCCGTCTGTCTGTCACCAGGCTGTATCTCATGAACCGCGATAGCTAGACAGTTGAAATTTTCACAGATTATTATTTCTGTTGCCGTTATAACAACAAATACTAAAAACGGAACAAAATAAATATTTAAGGGGGCCTCCCAACGGGGGCAACAAACATGTTTTTTTCGGCGATTTTGCCTTGTGGTACGGAACCCTTCGTGTGCGAGTCCGACTCGCACTTGGCCAGTTTTTCTCCTTTTTTCTTCTAGTATGTGGTATAATTTATTGCATACCTACATGTGGTTTCTATACTGTATTTGTTTGAGGTCAACGACCGTAGTAAGTGTAGTTACGTGAAATATCAGTAAAAATATCTGTGTTTTTGTGTTAACTTCACAGACATGAGGGGTATGGATAACTAAACAAGATAAAAAATTAAAAAAAAAACAGATTTCCTCAAAAACTTCAAGTACCTAAACTACCAGGGCTTGTTGACCCAAAAAATAAAGCATTGTTCCGTACCTCAAAAGGAAAAACGGAACCCTTATAAGATCTCTTCGTTGTCCGTCTGTCGGTGCGTCAGTCAAGACCCTTTTTCTCAGGAACGCGAGGAATTATCAAGTTGAAATTAATAATACTCAGGGCTGCAATCCCTTGATGCAGTACAAAAACCAAACTTTTAAAGCAACGCAATCACTAGATACGGGCGTTTATGTTCCGAAATCAAACCTATAGGGTACTTCAAGTTGATCTAGAATCATGAAATTTGGCAAGAAGCAATGTCATGTAGTACCGTAATTACAAAAAAAAATCCTTTTTAAACTTTTTACATGCCTACAAATTGGTACCGAACCCTCAGTGCGCGAGTCCGACTCGCACTTGACCGGTTTAGATCCTTTATTAGTCACTGCAATCTTTACTCAATAAGCTGCAGTGTTTTCACTTTATCGTAGCACTGGACTACGTGCTGCTACGGGCGCTACGGCGTAGCTGCTACGCATATTCGGATAGGTGATCCATAAAGAATACAGGATCAAATGAAGTGAATAAGCGAAACTCCGCAGACGAGATAGGATTCAATATTATTACGTTTTTTTTATTTTTAAGTTGCGCAAGAGTGGAGTGTCCCAATACAGGCATTTAATTGCTTAAAAGGACACTTCTATCACTAGCCATGTAGTAAAAATTTTTTATTTGTATTTTGTATTTATACTAGCTTCTGCCCGCGACTTTGTCCGCGTGAAATTTCACCCTCCCCTCATTCACCCTCTTAGGGGTGGAATTTCGAAAAACCCTTTCTTAGTGGATATCTACTCTTCACAAAGAACACACTTTCTAAATTTCATGTCTCTAGGACCAGCGGCTTAGGCTGTGCGTTGATATAGTCAGTCAGTCAGGGCTTTGATTTTTATTTATATATGTCGGGGAAGGTATAGTGTGTCTCGTTATCATCAGGCATATTTTAAATAGTGCGGGCGTACTATGGGTAGTGCGGGCGTACTATGGGTAGTGCTGGTTATTGCGCAATAGAAAAACAGTTTGCAGTTCAAATCAGATTATAATTTCACGAACAGTTTAATTACACTAGCAAATCACACACTGTAGGTACACACTCAACGATACGGAACGCGCGACAGTTTCTGAGCACATGTTGTCCGTACGATGTCCAATGGTCAAGTCCGCCGCTGCACCTCGCTGCTGGCTCTCCTCGACCCCTCCACGGTCTCAGGCTAGACTCTGTCCAGCGCCGCCAGATGGCGCTGACGTTCCGAATAGTCAAACGGATGACGTATTCCCGACATATAGATAAACATGGTAAAACCAAAAAATATGGTTGCTTGTAATTCTATTTTTAGGTCAACGACCACCGATAGTGCGGTATTTGAAGTATGAGCTTAGGAAATCAGTTTTATTTAAATCATCATCATCATCATCATTTCATCCGAAAGACGTCCACTGCTGGACATAGGCCTCCCCCAAGTTGGGGGGGGGGTTTGCCATAATCGCCACGCTTGGCAGGCGGGTTGGCGATCGCAGTATAGTATGGTGGTGGAATGCATAGAGAACGCTGCTACCCATTCTCCGGTACGACCCTTAGCCTTTTACGACACCCACGGGAAGTATGTTATTCTTTAAGTCCGGCACCACACAGACAGACTATCTCACGTCTGCGGGGTTTCGCTAACTTATTTAATTTTGATTTCAATGATCAATGTTCGCGCCTTCTCTGCATAAGAAGACATCTTTGCCAATAATACTAGTCTTATCATTATTTATTGTAATTATTCATGGGGCAGTAAATTTTCCTCAATGGAACTTTAGGGGCTGATAATGAAATCAAAACACTTTAAAAGTCACAAATGTGAGGGTAATTTACGAAGGAAAGTCACAAATATAGGGGTTTGTGCCTAAAATGTAAATCAGAAGCAATTAGGCCGCAGTAGCACATAGTTGTGTGTTATGCGAGAGTTACCATGATTTAGATACGTCACTTGTCGTCGCCGCGGGATAGCGTTATAAGTAAGTAGACATAAATGAATGGTTCCGTGGCTAAATAATAACAGCCGCACAGGTCGATTGATCAGGTTAAGCTACGCTTGCCGCGGTGGGTCTGTGGATGGGTGACCATCTTTACATACCGAGACCCCTCCGTGCCTCGGAAAGGACGTTAAGCCGGTCCCGGCTGTCATTCGAGGATCATAGTCGGAAGCCCGAAAGTCGGACAACCAGTCTTACCAAGGGGTATCGTATTACCCAGTAAGTGGGTTGTGGAGGTCAGATAGGCAGTCGCTCCGTGTAAAATACGGGTATTCGGGTGCATCTGGTTAGACCTGAGCCTTAGTGGTTATTTTTTTATAACCACCCAGAAATAGGAGCCCCGCCAAGCAGGGCTCTGCCGAGCTATGTTGGAAGGTCATAATCAGTTACTAGGTATATCTACTCAGGTTACTAACTATGATAGAAATTACAAAAAAAAAAAAAAAATTGTATCATATTAGTCTAAATAGGTTTTATGTCTTTCGAGTGGTATATCAAATTATTTTATATTAATTGTCTGTTATGCTTATAGAAATTAGTTACTTTAAAATTATATCAATCGTTTATTATATTATCTGATCATTATTTCAAATAAAATTATAGGTTCAGTTCTATCTTGTAAATATTACAGGTTTTTGTAATTATATCATATATTACCGAATTATCTATCCTGCGTACCTACCTGATTCTTGACATCCTACTCTGTGATGCCGTCCCCTGTAAGTTACATCAGTCAAGTTATCTAACGCGTCATACTCGCCCGGCGACACTTGAATTTATCGCCGCCGTGACCCGACCACTCCGCTGAGCAGGCTGGTTAGCTTAGTGTTTAGTACCTTGTCATACATAATCTTAAATTCTACTTTAGGACTATTTTCTTTGAAATACAAGTCTTTTCCGAAGGAAATGTGGATATGATGACAACAATATCATCATTTGAGCTACCGACCCTTAGATAAAGAAAAGTATAGACGGCGGGTATATCCACTTCATTTCCACAAGAAAGGGATAAAGTATTGAGTTATTATAAGTAATAGAAAAGGATAAAGCTATACTATTTCCGTCTCTCAGTGCGTGCCAGTTTTTTCAAGGCAGCTACTCATGTAGCCTATGTTAGTTAAGTTAGTTTTTTGTCTCATGTGCGGCCACGCTACCCGATGCTCTATAGCTTTCTTACTCTAAGTACCGACCCCAACATGGTTGGGAAAAGGCTAGGCAGATGATAATAATAAGACAATGCAAAAGAATGACGATGATAATATTAATACAAAGACACACTATTCATTTGCAAGCCAGACCAGGGGGTCTAAAAAGGCCACTTTGGGAATTCATAAAAGGATAACATTATGAATCGTAATATGGCGAAGACAGTCCGTGTTTTTCTTTTTTCGCTGCACTACGTAGGTATAATCAAAGAGATTGGGATTGGATTTGGATCGGATTGATTGGTATTTTAGCACAGACAAAAAAAAATTACTGAAAAATGCTTCACCAATGGGATCACGATTAACTTAACGGTTAACTGTCCATTATGTTATCCTTTTATGATTCTATCAAAGTGGCCTTTTTAGGCCTCGAGGACTTGTTCACAAGCACAGCTGAATGAAAGACTTTTCGTGTAAATGACTAAGGACCAAATTAATGTTGAAACAGTTAATGAACTTAAAGCAAGGTTGTGCCGACATTAGTCACAATAAATCTGCGTCGGTTAGTTTAACTGAATCACAGAATTAACGAGCGCAGTCATTATAACGTTTGTAGACCCGGAGCCATGAAGAAAAATTGTTTGATCGTCTATATTTTACTTGAGTTTGAAAAAGTCGAACATTAATGAAATAGTATTAATAAAATTTATTTAAATATAATTATGTAGTTATAGTAGCCCGAAGAATTGCCAAACTTAAGTGGCAGTGGGCAGGGCACATTGCTCGTAGAACAGATGGCCGATGGGGCCGTAAGGTTCTGGAATGGCGACCACGTACCAGAAGACGTAGCGTTGAAAGGCCTCCCACAAGGTGGTCCGACGACCTTGTAAAGGCCGCAGGAACCCGTTGGATGCGAAAAGCACAGAACCAGTCGAAGTGGAGGTGCTTGGGGGAGGCCTATGTCCAGCAGTGCACGTCTTTCGGCTGAAATGATGATGATGATGTAGTTATCGTTTTTATCTTCAAATTAGTTTTATACAATATCGTTCTGTAAATCTGACTGGGATTCGTAGATCTTTGACAGTCGTCACTGGTCGTCAGAAGCCCGAAATTCTGACAACCAGCCTTACCCAGTCGCTCCATGTGAAATACTGGTATTCAGCTGCATCCGGCTAGACTGGAAACCGACCCCAACATAGTTGGGAAAAGGCTGATTTTTGAAGTGAAAACTTCTATAATCGCGTTGGGCATTTTTTGAGATGGGAAAAAACCATTGAACTCGCGACACTGTTACCGTAACCGACACCGCGCTACATTCGGATGTGTCCTCGGGATGTAGGCACCTACTTGTATATCCGATATGTCAGTGAGTGATGGCAAAATTTTCTGTTTGTGTTTTGTGTATAAGACGATTAAAAAAATACAACGAAGTTGTTCAAATTTTCACTTCTATCGGCACTCCCGGAGTGCCACTGTTTTTTTTATGGCTTCTTAACCACCTATAGTTGTTTCTCTTAAAATGTTTCGTGTGTGAATAAATAGATCTTATAATATTATTGCAACATTTCTGTAGAACCTGCTTTTTTGTGGTACACAGTGTAATATGGTAGGCAGAAGTCAAATCAAATGAAATATTTTTATTTGACAAAGAAACAGGTTCACAAATATTTTATTGTTCGAGAACAGCTGCATTGGTTAAAAAAAAACCTCCGACAGACGTCGGCGTTCCAACATTGATAATAATGAAACAATAAAAATATTATGTAGTTCAATTATTTATTTGTAAATCTAAAAATAACAAAATTAAATCCTAACTTAACTAAAACTATAAAGAAACTAAACAATAGCGTCGAAAAATTCATCCACATCGCTGTCGACTGGTAATGTACCCAAGAGACTGACGGCGTTACCACGTCGTATGGCGATGCTTAGCCTCTGCCCAAGGTAAAGCCAACCCTTGAGTCACGGGAAGTGTCAACCAGCCGTTTCGAAATTTCTTTAAAAAGACCATGAGTACTCGGATCTCACGGCCCGAGGGTAGTTCTAATAAAACCTAAAGTAAAAAAAATAGGTATTTAATATCAACTATTTAACTAATCCCCGAAACTTGTTATAACGAGTTATGTAATAATCAAACATGGCTAAGAAAGATGGTCAGCTGGCTACAAGAATCAAATATTCTTTGAACTACTTATTAGATTTTCTCTTAACTGTACTTACCTGTCAAAAGAGTAAATTTAGATAATGTGGATAAGACAAAGAGTAAAACAGAAGGCGAACTAGCAGGGGATCGAGGAGGGGGGAGGGGGGTTCAGGGGATCAGACCGAAATAATAAATAATAAATACATATACTAGATGTTAAGATAAATTCAAATTCGATGTATGTACATATGTATACCTATTGTAAAAGGGTATAATGAGGTTGGCATATCTATAAAGTAAATACCCCTATATAAAAAAATATTTAAAAAAAAAAATCAAATACGATCACGTTAAAAAGCAGGTCACTGGCTCTCAGTCTCCGCGCGTACGCGTAGGGCGGGCCGCAGTCATCGACAATTAGCCGCTGATACGAGCGAGCACGGGAGGCGCGCATTAGCGACACTACAGTACTTTCACAGTTGAGAGGGGCTCGTGGCTAAATAATAACAACCGCACGGGTTGACCGAAGGGTAAGCAACTTTTGCCGAGGTCAGTTTGTGGATGGGTGACCATCCGTTACATTCATCCATCCATTACGCACCCAGACCCTTCTGTAGATCTTTGACAGTCGTTGCGCAGTCAGAAGCTCAAATGTCTGACAACCAGTCTTACCACAAGGTTGTACCAGTAACTGGGTTGTGGACGTCAGATAGTCAGTCCGCTCTATTTAAAATGCTGGTATTCAGCTGCGTTCAGTTAGACTGGAAGTCGACCCCAACATAGTTGGGACTCTTCGGTCAACTGGACCCGGCCGCTTCTAGACCCGCGGCCACATGATTTTCTGTATTTTTATTTGTTAACTGGACCCACATTCAAACTTAAAAAAACATCTATTGTTTATTATTTATTTATTTATTTAAACTTTTCGCACATAAATGTACAAAGGCGGACTTAATGCCTTAGGCATTCTCTACCAGTCAACCAAGGGTGGTGAAGAGATTGGATGGCAGGTGCTTTGGTTGAGAGGAACAATGATAAAAATAAAAATAAACTATTGAAACTAGGTACACAAATACATAAATAGGTTATATACACATACATACTATTTACTATAATATATACTTATATATATACATACAAATTCAAGTGAGAGAGGTGTGTATTACATGGGGCTTAAATAAAACTGGCGTGATTTTATGTTACCTATGAACAAGAAAAAGTTCCCTTGTCTTCTACTTAACTACCTACTGGTTTGCGTTTGATATTTTCTACTATTGTAAAACTTAGTTGTCTATGGAATCTGTTAAGGGGTTCGTTTGTGATTGGGACTTCTAGTATGGGATGTTCGTGACTGGTGTGTACAGTTGCAGTGGATGAGTTCGCAGATGGCGGGTTTTCTGATGGGTTAGGAACCAAAGAACATAATTCGTCTATTGAGGTGTTAAGTAATAATAATGTTTAATGCATGCTAATTTATGATGATAAGGACAGGCGAATGATTATTGCAATGCTTGTAAAAGGCTGCTAAGTCATAAGTAGGTACTAATATAACATAACACCAACATTGTACACTTAGTCCGCAATAAACGTTTTGATTTTGACTTTACTTTTCATGATATTCAGCAGCAGAACACTCAAGATGTGTTTCAATCACTGATCAAAAAAATATGTAATTCTTAGCAAACGGTTTTTTGATCTCTGAACGCTCATATTTATCTAAGTACAGTCAGCAAAAGAGATACATATGCAGGATCGTCGGATATAGTTGCAGTTTAGTAAAAAACCGATGGATGTTCTCGAATAAAATTTTATTTTATTAATAGAGAACAAACAGCTCATTTATCAAATTAAATTTCAATCGACAACATCCATCGGTTTCTTACTAAACTTCAACTATATCCGACGATCCTGCAAACTTATCTCTTTTGTTGACTGTACGTACCTAAATTAAAGCTCTCGAGAGATGCTCTACTTAGGTGTAGCCTTGACACAAAAGCCTTTAGGTACTGACGCCAGTACATCAAGCTAGTCGAAACTGTAAAATTTTCCCAATAACTTTGAACCTTATGATTTAGCGATAAAGTTGGGAATCTATTAAAGAAGTTTGACAGATTGTAGTAGATTGATGTCCAGTCTGTACGATCAGTCTATTCTGTAATAATCTCACCATTAAGGGGCCAGTGAACTACGCATGCTAATGCGTAGTTCATACAAACGTAATACCAAAATAATTTGTAAATCAAACGTATTCTTAATGTAGTGTGTATTTATTCCGATTGGATTACAGAATATCTTGGTTCCCAAATATATATTTTGAAAGGACTCTAATATAAAGACGAGATACTGAGGAATTTCAAATTTCTACAGGAAACTTAATTTTCTCATAACTCGTCTTTAAATCAGTATCCATTCGATATTGGGGAACCTATATAGATATTCAATAATCCAATCGAAATAAATACACACTAAATTAAGAATATTTATATTTGCTTTACAAATTATTTTGGCATTACGTTTGTATGAACTACGCATGCTCCGCCGGCCCCTCATTCCACCTGAAGCAAGGAATTGACACTAATGACAGGTCACTTCATCTAAGTTTTTACGAAGAGATTTTGACAGTAGACCCGCAGATGTTTAGGTCCTCAGTGGCACATTTGGTTAAATTATAGCCTAAAATGGTACCTACCTAAAGTACTGTAGAGGTCTGCACTGGACCTCTACGGTTTCTACTTTATAATTAAAACACCGTAGACTTGAAATTCTTGTATTGATAAAAGGAACCTTGCAGCTTTACAGAAAATATATGAATTATTGACGTCTTATATCAAAAACACGATCTTAAGATATTTTACATATATTTGTTTGAATGTTGGAATGGAATAACCATACAATTATAACCAGCCTGTCATACTAAACGTAGTGCTACACATAAAGCCTCTACATCAGCTACGCCCACCCTTGAATAAAAGTATTGGCATAGCTCAAACACCAAACAAGACTTTTATTCATACCATTCGAACATTCAAACTCTTCCTACCTAATCCTATACAGAAAAATGACCTAACGTTGGAATTAGACAAGGTGAGACCATCTCCTGCAAGAGAAAGGTTAAAGTCAGGACGAACGAACCGCATATCTGACTCTTCGACAGGTATCAGGTAAATTTACAAGTGCCAATGTGCACTAAAACAAACCAACGTCGTCATGCCTGAACCTCGTCCCAACAAAACCAACGGAAAAGATGCGACTAGGCCTCCTAGGAAAACAATTGATGTGAAAGTTCACATCGGCCTAGATGAGGCTTAAAAAAAAAATTAAATGATCTTAACTTCAAACTCTTTTACCCCATCGGACGGTATGAGCCAGAGGGAGGGAAAAGTTTAAGAGGCCAGGGTTCATTTAAAAAGTCTAACACATGCCCATACTCCAGAGGGAAAATTCAAAATTCACTCCATCATCATCTAATAACAACTCAATGAAACATCAACAACAAAACTGTGGGTGCTCAAACATAAGCTGAACCAATTGTGTCAACTCAACACACTTTGCGAAGGCTATGCCCCGTAAGCAAAGTTGGTTTCAACTTAAGCTGAGTGTCTGTCACCCCCCCTGTAGGAGTGACCACAGTTTTCTAAACCATTACCCTCCCATAACTCGCATCATAACTATCTGGAGCATGTTCATTCTATCCCGGCCTATTCGAATTTGGAAAACATTGACGACGACGATATGTTCGCTCCCTCAGGCTTCTTGGAGTTGAGAGGCAAGGCACCTCACACTCCCGGCCGCTTAGAGGTGGAGGCATTGCACCTCACAGACCTCTGAGAGCTGTGAGGTATGGTACCTCACACTCCCGGCCGCGTCCGATATTCTCTTCCCAGCATATGAAACATACACACGAAAACATGTTAATAAAATGTAGCATATTAGTAACTAAAATAATGTCATAATAATGTTTACATCTAACTGACATATTATTATTTACAATGACATGACAAGTGTCAACCAAAAAAAATCAAAAGTTTAAGTCACAACAAGAAAAGTTTTTAATCAAATTAAAAATGTTTTATCTTTGTACTTCCATTTAATAAATTTATGCTCTAAAAAAGAAAACTTCGTTATAAAATGATAATTGATTTTAGCCGACTGCGTCAGAAGGAGGGTTATGTTTTTAGAAGATGTTTTTATAAATTTACAAATACTTGAAAAACATTTTGGAATAGAGTTTTTAGTTCTAGCTTTTTTGATAAAAGGGATTCTTTTCTTAATGCGTATTTTTCTTGCAAATGGGATTCTTTTCTTAATTCGTGCTTTTCTTATATCGATTGTTGCACATTGTGAAATACTATTATTATTATTAATGACAAAATCACTAATATTGAAGACTGCAACTCCATCTGTAGAAAAATTAAATGAGTCTAAAAGTTGCACAGAATTGTCTTTCACCTCTATGTCTTCATCTCCGACTGCATCCAACTTTAAATCACCTTCAACTAACCCCATTTCACTATCCACCTTACTATTGTCAACTGACAAAACGATGTTTTGTGCATTGTCCTTTGTAGTCGAAAAATCGAAATGGTCATCCTCCTTTATTTTGGAATTATTAAACGAAAAATTATTCTCAGTAAATTGATCAATAGCGATGTTATTTGTATTGATTTGTACATCGTGATCATGATGCTCTTCCTGCGGCTCTGAAACATAACTAGATATATCAATAACTGGAATGAACTGACCCGATTCGTTACTTTCTTCCTCGTGTTCATTCTCGAACACTTCCATCAGCTCCTTCTCATCCTCTGCATGGCTGCTCTCTTGGCTGCTGCGCTCGTCATCATCTTCTTCATCTCCATCAACTTCCACGCTGCTTTCTAGGCAGCTTTGCTCATCTTGTAGATGGTCATCTTCTTTTCCACTAAATAATAAAGAAGCATTATCATCTACATTTATAACCTCATCTTGTCCGCATTCTTCAGACGGATCTTTTAACATCTCCTCTTTCTGTGCCTTATAAAATGCTCTGTGACATCTGCACGGAAGCTCCTCTCGAAAGACATCGCACATATCATCAAAAGTAATACCTTCGTGATACTTAAAATTGTATAATGCTAGGGCTGCGCCCTGAAGGTAAACTCTCATTATCAGCGCCCAATCATTCTCACGCCAATTATTGTAGGCGGCAACTATCTTATACTGCCTAATAAATTCTTCTAGGCAACCGTTGTAGCCCGTGAAAAATTGAGCCATCTCTCACTCTCTTTACAATAAAAACAAATTCAACCACTTAGCTTTGATTCCTCTGGCGACGATTCTGCGCCCGTTCTATACTCACTTACACCGCTTTTACTGCTTGGCTTTGCGAGAGGTCTCGCTTTTTATATCATACGTGCGACTTGGCGCTTTTCATTAAAAATATGCTGAAACAGATTTCGTACAACTTGGGGCGCGTACTTCGTTTAGGCGCTTATTTAAATTAGGAGTTCGGGCCTCCACCAAATGTAGAGGTCTGCACTGGACCTCTACGGTTTCTACTTTATAATTAAAACACCGTAGACTTGAAATTCTTGTATTGATAAAAGGAACCTTGCAGCTTTACAGAAAATATATGAATTATTGACGTCTTATATCAAAAACACGATCTTAAGATATTTTACATATATTTGTTTGAATGTTGGAATGGAATAACCATACAATTATAACCAGCCTGTCATACTAAACGTAGTGCTACACATAAAGCCTCTACAGTACATACTTAAAAGGTTACGACGGTCATGATTCAGAACAAAAACGTTTTCAGGGTCACCTTAATTAATTACAGGTTACAGGCTACTAAGAAGGCATTAGCTTTAGATTTATTTAACTCACAATAATACGTAAAAACCTATTAAACAAATATTTACACAGAACTTTTGAGATACGATCAAGAAATATTTTTTCGACGACTTTAACTATAAAAGTGGTTTATTAGTCGATTCGCACGAATTTACTCGCACGAAACGGGCGAATCACCACTTTTAGATTATATTATTTTTTCTATAGGCGACTCGCACGAAATCAATTTACTTGTGGGCGAGTCGACAACTCCAGAAATATGTATTTAGGCAATTGGCACATTTTAATTTTTTTGCAATGAAGTTAAGAAAAAAGTACACGTTTTATACTTTTTAAATTCTAATAAATGTATTAAATAAGTATTAATTTATTTCTGGAGTTGTCGACTCTCCCACAAATAAATTAACTTCGTGCGAGTCACCTACAGAATAAAAAAAGTGACGATTCGCCCGTTTCAGGCAAGTAAATTCGTGCTAATCCACTAATACCTAGCCCATAAAAATGTTGGAAAACGGAACTGTAATTAATAATGGTGCTTAATACAATAAAGGCTGAGTCGACCGCGGCGTAGTCACGACACGACGTAATTATATACTACACTAATTGTTACCGAAGAAAGTGAATAATTAGAACAATAAAATTCGTATAAATACTACATATTTCATTTGATATGGGTGTAGTATTGGGGTGCTTAAGTTTTTTTTTTGGTAACGTTGGCCTTATCGTGGAGTTTAAGAGAATTTTATGGTGATAAGGGAACACTAATGGCCGAATCCAATAAACTATTGACAGATCGCTACTGATATAGATTATTGGGACGTTAAAACCAGAGATAGATAGGTTTTTCTACCTCCAGTATGCTAAAACTGGTGATTTATACCTAGGTAATTAGGTCTAATAAATTTCGAGAAATAGGTCAATCATCGAATCCGACTCGGCTGGGCAGCGTTCGGGAAGCTACGCAATATCTTCTCGTCCCACATACCGCAGTGTCTCAAGACGAAAGACTTTGACCAGTGCGTCTTGCCAGTGATGACTTACGGCACTGAAACGTGGTTGCTCACAATGGGCCTTGTAAGAAGGCTAAAAGTCACCCAAAGGGCAACGGAGAGGGCTATGCTTGGAGTTTCCCTGCGTGATAGAATCAGAATTGAGGAGATCCGCAGGAGAACCAGGGCAGGTAACCGACATAGCCCGAAGAATAGCCATTGCAAACTTAAGTGGCAGACGTAGCGTTGGAAAGCCTCCCTCAAGGTGGTCTGCCGACCTTGTGAAGGCCGCAGGATCCCGTTGGATGTGAGAAGCACAGAACCAGTCGAAGTGGAGGTGCTTGGGGGAGGCCTATGTCCAGCAGTGGACGTATTTCGGCTAAAATTAATTTATCATTTCAGCCGAAATGTTCGGCTCTAAAAGAGAACGGCCGGTCTATCCTGTAACACTCTCACAGTGAAAACTTAGGTGAAGTGAGGTTGAAGTGATGAAATGATTATTTAAAGGTAGGTGCACTTGGAGCATTCGCCTGTAATGTAACGTGTAAATGTAACGAGAATTACATCAGTGAGGGAGGAGAACCTAGCATTCGTCGTCGTCGTTTCAGCCGATAGACGTCCACTGCTGGACATAGGCCTCCCCCAATTTTGGGAGGGTTTGCCATAATCGCCACGCTTGGCAGGCGGGTTGGCGATCGCAGTATGGTATGATGGTGGAATACATAGAGAACGCTGCTGCCCATTCTCCGGAACGATCCTTAGTCGCCTTTTACGACACCCACTGGAAGTAAGGGGTGGTGCAATTCTTTAAGTCCGGCACCACACAGACCAACCTAGTGCGCAATCTGTAATTTTACAGATTCGAGCATAACATTGGTGATGGAAGAGCAGGGAATTAATATTGCTGCGCTCAATACAACGACCGCTTCGTCTGACATTGTGGAATCAACTCAAAGACTACAATATAATGCGGTGTAAAATCAATTAAATGCTCAAAATCGAATCGAACGTTACAGGCGAATTCTCGTCAGTCAGGGAGGCACTATTGTAAAGTAATGCTCAAAATCGAATCTGAAATGTTACATTACAGGCGAACGCTCCAGGTGAGGAGGGGGAGCACATTAATTAGAAATCCCGTAATGATGTAGCACTTGTAATGCAATTTTTTTTCCCCGCTAATTACCTGGAGATGAAAAAAAACTCGTTGTTTATAACCCGGTTTCATTCACTACTACGTAACTAATGGAAGTGGTACGATTTTTCACGACGGTAAGAATTTAGTGCTAATTGAAAGCGTGCAGCGCCATCTATTAGCGAGTGAACGAACAAAACAATCTTAATTGCAATTTCAAGCAATACAAATATATTATTAAGCTTTTAAAACGATATAAAAATGATAAAGACATTATTTTTAAGTGCTGTTTGTCTTAGTTTGGATATAAATTAACATAAATCTTCAAAAATTTTATAATATTCGCTCATTTTAGTACCGCTACTCGCCACTGAGGCGCTAGTAGTGTCTCTGATTTTTAATTACGCGCGCGCCTCAGGCAATGGCGGGCGTTGCGACAATTTGCAAGTCAAAGCCGCTGAAAAAACCCTAAAACACCCGACACACAGCCTTTTGGCACTCCGCGGGGAACAAGGAACAGAGATGAAATGGAATGTGTTGTAAACTTTTTAGGAAACATCAGTTTAAATTTGTTTCTAAATAAAATAACAATCTACATAACTGGTTTTTAAATCGTTATCTGTGTGATAATAGAGAAGTAAGAAAAAAAAACAGCGGCACTCCGAGAGTGCCAACAGAAGTGAAAGCAAAACACAAACAGAATACTTTGCCATCACTCACTGACATGTCGGATATACATTAAAACGAGTACCTACATCCCGAGGACAGCCGAACTCATCCGAAACAGGTAGGTATTTTTTTAATCGTCTTTTATAAGACTATTAAAAATATACCCGCTTCGGATGTGTTTTGTCTATACAAAACACGCGCGGTGTCGCTTATGGTAACAGTGGCGCGAGTTCAATGGTTTTTTTCCATCTCAAAAAATGCCCAACGCGCAAGAAGTTTTCACTTCAAAAAGAGACGTTGCGCTGACCCCAAATAAAATTGGGCTAACGGCATGAGAATGAATGATGAATTACAGAATAAAATAAAACGTAAACAGAAACATCACAAAACCCTCAAAAGGTTTGCGCGAACGTTGAGACACTTTTGTTGTGCAATCTAAGTACAAGTACAGACACATCAAGCTACCCGAAACTGTAAAATTTTACCAATCAACTTTGAACCTAATGATTTAGCGATAAAGTTGAAAATCTATTAAAGAAATTTGACAGATTGTAATAGCTTGATGTGCTGGCGTCTGTACAAATACATCTAGTAGTAGTTTTATTATCTTATCATGAGGGTTAACACATACATAAACATGGCGGCAGGCAGAAACTACGAAACGCCAACTGCTACGATCCTTAAACTTCCTCTACACGTTGACAGATTCATCAGCAGCTGGCCATCTGCGAATGCCTCCGCCGACGTGTAGACGGGGTAATGTGCTAGTCTGTGGTAGATATTTGACGTCGGCAGAGGCTAAATACTTACCACAGACTAGCAAATTACCCCGTCTAGACGTCGGCGGAGGCATTCGCAGAGGGCTTTACATACCTACCTACTCCTTCTGCTTCGTTTACGTTCATACATCTGTCTAAAGCCTCCTCTACACGTCGTCAGATTTATCAGCAGATAGCTATCCATCCCCATACCAAATTTTTATCAAATTGGTCCAGCCGTTTGACCGTGAAGAAGTAACAAACATATAAACACACACACACACCCCCACACTCCCACACTTACACGCTCACACTCTCACAAGCTTTCGCCTTTATAATATTAGTGTGACTATATTACCTAGTATGCCCTCTTCCGGCGAGGAAACACATCTAATAAGGGGTTACATGACCTAAACACAAGAAACGCAAATTTTAGAAACAGTAAAAGTATATTATCGACTACAGTAAACAAAATCAGAAAAATATATGATATTTTTCAGGATATATGCTAGGTAGATAGTGTGTTAAAAACATAATACAACTAATTTGATACGATAGAAAAAAATCATGAAAATACGTCTAAAAACTTTCTTTTTACAATAAAAACCATACTAATATACATACAATCATTCTGATTTTTTGCCAGAGTTTTCTACAAGCAACATACTAAAATACTAGTGTTTTAATTTTTTCGTCCACACAATAGATTGTTTGTAATTAAATAATTGCTTACTATTTTGCAATAAATTACCAGCGTTGTGTTACCGCGCTTCTGTGTCTTTTCTATGCAGTCCGACAGTGACCGCGCCTTAGGTCATGTAAGCCCCTTAATAAATACATCTCAAAAATCGAAATAATGAAGGAGAGGCGCGAGATGATTCTGCAGTCTACGGATGATGCGCTAAATTACCGGCAACTCAATAGACGGATTCATGTCCTTGAAGGAGGTGCTTGGGGGAGGCCTATGTCCAGCAGTGGACGTCTTTCAGCTGAAATGATGAATCGAAATAAAATTTAACGCAAGTCCACTCCATGACGCCCTGTTCCACGGCCGATCTCTCTCGGAGGTGAATTTCGTTAGCTCTCATTTGTTTTGTCGTAATTGCTGAAGATATGAGGGTTTATTGAGCACCCCTCGCGCCCCACCACCGCCCGCCCCGCCCCGACTGCTTATTGGATTGCTTTATTGGGCTCTTTATAGAGAGAAATTTATGTAACCGCTTCATTAAGGCGCTGCAAATGCAACTCCACGGAGTTTTTTTTCGGTGCAGTCTTGTATGTAATGTCCTTTGTGCTGAAGTGCTTTAGGTAATTATGTTGCCAGTTTAGTGAGAGAGCGCTGTTTTAATTTTCGTTTAGAGAGTTGTTTTATCGTTTAGGGTGTTTAATTTATTATAATAGAAGATGGGTTATGTAATAGATTAGTTGTAGAACCTATGCATGAGATGGATAAATCTTTGTGATAACTATTAGGAAGGTACCTACTGGAATACCAGCTAGAAGCAAGTTATGAAGTAATAGGCACGGTCTGACATGAATGCAACAAACAATGCCTAAATACCTACTAATTAAGGTTTTGTTTATAATTTTGTGATATCAATTTAAGCAATTTTTTCCCTTGAAGTCATGGAATTGTTGGTACCTAATCTAGAACTCTCGACAGCTTATTACTGTAAAGGCCTTGAAGAGCCCCTTAAAATAATTAAACGCCGATAGAACCTCTTTAAATTTATATTGATAAAATATCTTTACATATTCCCGACTATACCAACACTGATTTGTCTAAACAAAAATACTTTATCAAATATTTGACACTTGCTTGAGTGTTCGAATGGAACTTGGGCTAAATTATAGCCAGCCTGCACTATTTACGGTTAGGCTACATAGATAGCCTCTACAGTATTCTCATACATCATTTTTATGTATAATTTATCGTTTTAACATAATTTTATTATAACAAAGAGTTATAATTAAATATTTTAGTTAATTGGTTATCTATTAAGCTTGCAGGTGATTTAGATGTCAATTAAAGATCTCCTTTCCAAAACAAAAGACACTTAGGTAATTTTGGTTTTTAATTATATTTTTATTAAATTAAATTTCATGCCATCTTTTGGAGAGTAGCAGTACTACTATGTTCAGTTAAATGCGTGAGTGACTAATAGATGGCGTGGTAGATAACTCCCGTGGTTAAGTGGAGAATTTATATTTTATTTCGTAGGCTTTTTTAACAGCAACTACAATATTATTTCCATTAAATTACAAACAAATTAGCAATTTAGTCAAAATGATAAGTAATTTAATTATGAACGTACTTACCACCTTGGTTTAACAACATTTACTGCCATCTGTTGGTGACTGGCTGTAGCATCTTGCTCCTTTGATTGGCAAAATTATAATAGATGGGGCTGGCATTTATTTTCATTCAACTGTTTTATTTTGGCAAAACACAAAAGGAATCGGGTTCGATTCCTGGCTCAGGCAGAAGCTATTTCAATTAAACCCGAATTTATTTTGATTCATAATCCATAGTCTCTAAGTTAGCTGTGTCTTTGTTAATTATTTAAAAAAGATAACTGGAAATCTGTTTCTATGGAAAATTTAAAATCGGTCTAATTTGACTGTACTTAATACTATTTTTCGAAAATGTTCTCTATTAACTTTTTAGACCTTTGTATCCTGCTTATGTGTATGAAGTTTAATTAAAATCGGTTAATTCATTTCGAAAAATAAGGGCTTGAAAATTTGTATGAAATGCCGTACGGCGTAAACGTAATACTATTAGGTATTGTTATGATTTTCAGCTGGTATCAAATAACTAGTTCAAACTGACGCCCTTAGTAATTACTTATAGCAAAACCGTTACGTAGGTGAGCTTTATAGAGGGTTGGGCAAACAAATTAACTCAAAGTTTGCAGACAGTTTTCTCCTACAAGTTTTTTTTTGTAAGTACATAAATTACCCAAACAACGTTTTATGATTTGAACATAAACACAATAATCCATACCAATATTTTAAATTCGGAAGTAGAGAACTATGTATCACAAGTGACACTGTCATGTCATAATAAGTAGTATCTATCTGTCAAATTTCTTTAATAGATTTTCAAATTTATCGCTAAAGCATAAGGTTCAAAGTTGATTGGTAAAATTTTACAGTTTCGGGTGATGTGCTGGCGTCTGTACATTTCAAAGCAAAAATGGACTACTCACTTAAATCACAGGAGAGCGTGACTTATTGCGGGTTTCGGCCACAGACTGGATAAAAAGATATTATATGGATATATATCGTCGACCGTAGGTTCAATTGGTGTAAGGGACAAAATACCCAAAATGAGTTGAGTATACAGTTTTGTTCAGAATTTTTCGCTCTTTCGCATGGTGTATATGAAAAAATTCTAGCTTAAAAAAAATGTCCCTTACCCCACTGTTTTTTTGGATCCAAATTTCGAATCAGCCCCATAATAACAATGTATCTGAAAAACTATGCAATATAGCAATTTGAAATGGTGTAATTACCGTTGCCAATCCACTTCAAATAAGGTAAGGGTCTTCCCAATCAACGAATTACCATTACATGGTTTATTTTTGAAGAAATCATAATAAAACTGGCCTTACACTAATGTCTTTGTTATCTCAAAAAATAAATATCACCCATACTTTAAATGGATTGCACGAGTTTTGACATAGTTGTCCCTTACCCCAATTTGCATTGTCATATTTTAAGCAGTGTCAACGTTACACCTATTTGAATCGAATTATATTTAGGTTTAGTGTCCGTTACAACAATTTTCTCGTGAGAAGTAATGAATATTTATCCCTGTTACCTTTATTTACACACACTTCATAACACAAGATAGCTCGTACTTCCACTATTACCATCCTTTTCTATCTCTCAAAAGTCTTTCTGTGTGTGAAAGAGAGGATGATACCAATGCGAAAGCAGCGCGCGGGCATAAAAAAAAGTCGCTTTCATATCTTTACTGTGTTCAAGTTCACCTGTCGTTTGATCGGGATTGTGCACGGATTTTCACATAAAGAATGTGGTAAAATGGAAAAACAAAACCATTTAAACCAGTTGCTTCGACGAAGACAGAAGAATCATAATAATAAAAAACTATTCAATGTTACCTAATTATTCTCTAATCATCATTTCAGCTGACAGACGTCCACTGCTGGACATAGGCCTCCCCCAAGCACCTCAGCTTTGACCGGTTCTGTGCTTCTCGCATCCAACGGGTTCCTCGGGTCGTCTTTCCACCTTACCTACGCGGTCATCACTCCAGAACCTTTCGGCTTCATCGACCATCTGTTCTGCGAACAATGTGCCATGCCCACTGCCACTTAAGTTTGGCAATTCTTCGGGCTATGTCGGTTACCTTGGTTCTCCTGCGGATCTCCGCAGTGATTCGATCACGCAGGAAAACTCCAAGCATAGCCCTCTCCATTGCCATTTGGGTGACTTTTAGCCTTCTAATAAGGCCCATTGCAAGCGACCACGTTCATCACTGGCAACACGCACTGGTCAAAGACTTTCGTCTTGAGACACTGCGGTAGTGGGACGAGAAGATATTGTGTAGCTTCCAGAACTCTGCCCAGCCGAGTTGGATTCGACCATTGACCTCTTTCTCGAAGTTGGACCTATCTAAATGGACAGTTTGTCCTAGGTAAACATACTCGAGCACGACTTCGAGTGTAGCGTCTCCGATCTTTATGAGAGTGGGTGTTACATGGGCATTTGACATGACCTTCGTTTTTTCCATGTTCATTTTAAGACTCACTCTTTCGGAGGCTCTACCGAGATCATCGAGCATCGTACTGAGGTCCTCCATAGTCTCAGCCATGACTACAATATCGTCGACAAACCGAAGGTGAGTTATGTACTCGCCATTGATGTTAATGCCAGCCCCTTTCCAGTCCAGAACCTCGAAGACATCCAGTGCAGCGGTGAACAGTTTTGGAGAGATAACGTCTCCCTGCCTCACACCTCGCTGCAGAAGAATAGGTTTCGAGGTCTGATCCTGGAGTTGAACTGACATAGTTGCGTTTTCGTACAGACACTTCAGCACCTTGATGTACCGATAGTCGATCTGGCACCGTTGAAGAGCCTGCAGCACAGCCCATGTCTTGATCGAATCGTAGTCCAGAAACGCTAAGCAGTGAGACAGGTTAAACTCTTCGGTCTTCTGTATAACCTGTCGCAGCGTATGTATGTGGTCTACGGTGCTAAAGCCTTTACGGAATCCGGCTTGTTCGGGAGGCTGGAAGTCGTCAAACCCGCGCGAGACGGTTCGTGATGACTCTTGAAAACAGCTTGATGGGCCTATAATTCTTAAGAAGGGTATTGTCGCCCTTCTTAAAGAAAAGTATCACCACACCTCTGTTCCATGCCTGTGGTGTTTTGCCCTCGAGTCTGACGGAACCAAACAGCTTCTCAAGGGCCTTAAGGACGGGTTTTCCGCCAGCCTTCAGGAGCTCGGCCGTAATTCCGTCATCACCCGGCGCCTGGTTGTTTTTGACCTGCTTCAGAGCCATCCTAATCTCGTACAGGGGTCCGGGATGTCTTCGGCATAGTGTCGGGTCAATCTAGCTCTTAGATCGTTTGCCAGATTCGCGACCGCGTACCGGAAGACGTAGCGTTAGAAGGCCTCCCACAAGGTGGTCCGACGACCTTGTGAAGGCCGCAGGAACCCGTTGGATGTGAGAAGCACAGAAACGGTCGAAGTAGAGGTGCTTGGGGGAGGCCTATGTCCAGCAGTGGACGACTTTCGGCTGAAATGATGATGATGATGATAACTCTTGTGTTTGAATAAGAATTCAAAGTACCTATAGGTAAAATTGTTACCATTTTTTTTAACCCTATAAGCCTAATCTACGTCTGCGAGGCGCACACGAAACCGAATATCGTTTGTCCCTTTCTAACGGCTGAAGCTAGCGAGTCGTGCTCTTTGGCCAACTCAGTAGCCACCGGGAGCTAGCGAACGGTGCCCGTATCGTTAAGGTAAGTCCCGCCATTTTTGATTTATCGAAGTATTGCACGCCTGCGAGGCGTATGTTTAGGCTTTGCGTAACTTTTAACTAGGTTTGTGTGATTTTACTTTTGTTTGTTTTTCGTATATTATATGTCTATTTTCGACGTCGCGTTGTTTCAGATATTATAATGTCACGGTCTCGAAGATTAGACGGAGACGATATTTTAGCAATCCTAAACGAGGAAGATGATCCTTCTTTGGAAGATTCAGATTCCGAAGTTGAGGATGAACAGATTATCGACGACGTTCAAAGCGAAGATGAAAATAGTTATGTAACTGAGTATGTTTCGTCTTTAGAAGAACCTGCTTCCTCTGAAGAAACCGACACAGCCCCTGTTACAGAAGATGGTCGATCATCCGACGCTGCCAACATGGGGCGAATTTATCGTGTTCGAGGTAATACACTCCGAGGTAAGAATGGACATATTTGGTCGACTGTCAAAGCTCAAACATCTCACAGAACGCCAGCTATGAACATAGTTCGTACCTCTCGAGGTCCAGCTCGCATGTGCAGAAATGTTTTTGATCCTGTGCAAATATTTACACGCCTTGGATGGAAAAGAGACTAGAAGCTCCGACGTTGAGAAGATCTTTGCGAGAAAGTATAAACCAAATTCTCGTAAAACCTACAGATTTTAATAATGAAAATCAAGAAGAAGAAGAACCTCAGCCAAAAAAACGGAAATACTGCGCTTTTTGTTCCTATAAAAAAAAGAGAATGTCCAAATTGGTTTGTTATAAATGTAAAAAATCTGTGTGTGGCGAGCACAAGGTTGATATTTGTGTAGACTGCTCTAAGTCTGGTTAGTTTTAATGTGTGCTCTGACTGATTAGTTTTTAATGTTTGCTCTAAGACTAACTAATTAGCGTTAAAAAAAGAAAATTTTCTATGAAAAAAAAAAAATGTTTCTGTTGATTTTGAAGAAGTTGATTTTTTTGTTCCAATTTATTCACCTAATTTTATTTTTGTATTAAATAACTGTGATTGTAGTAATTATTCATAACAGTGTTGTTTTATTTTTAGCTTATATACCACATTTAAATTTCCACTACAAAATAACCCAAAATAAGGCTATTTTTAAATAAAAAATTTGAATTATATGTGTACGCCTCTGTGACGTATGTTAAGGCTTTGTGTACTTCTGAAATAGATTAGGCTTCTAGGGTTAATAATTTGATTATAATAAACATATTAAATGAAATAAAAATGTATTACAGCTAATAGAAATTGGCTAAATATTACAATGTACAAATATTGCATGTAAGCGACACACAAAAAAAACGCACGCACGGTTTTAATACATTTTCATGTCTGTTTCATGATTTTTTATAACGATTTCCAAATTTAAGATATCCGTACGTCAAAAGTGTGTGCTGCATTTTCTATCAAAAATCTCTTTACACTGTATTATTTTTCATTCATTTTTTCAACAAGACCTTTATTTTATCATTATAGGTTGGATCCAACGTAGAGATTAATTTAATGTAAGGGACAGTAAGGGACATTACTAACGTCACACAGGTAGATAGAGCACCAAAATACAAGATGATTTGTGAAATCAGATCCGAAAAAGGTTAATAACAAAAAAAGTTATGGGCGATTTAGTCCGAAAAAAAACTTTGTCGGCCTCTCCTGAAAAATCGTATTTTGTCCCTTACCTTGTCCCTTACCTAGATGTCTACGAGTCAATACTATCTAAATTCTTGACAAGTGTCTTGGTTAAGTCGTTGCGGGTAGTCAGAAGCCCGAAAGTCTGACAAGCAGTCTTACTAAGTGGTATCGTATTACCCAGTAACTGGGTTGTGGAAGTCAGATAGGCAGTCGCTCCATGTAAAATACTGGTATTCAGCTGCATCAGGATAGACTGGAAGCCGACCCCAACATAGTTGGGAAAAGGCTATGAAGATGATGATGATGATTTGTCTTGGTTAAAACCATATCGACTCTCAATATATCTTAAGGCTATTCCATTAGCACCATAATTGCGAAACACAATCATCACGCATCAATCGGCGGCAAAAAAAAAATCAGCTGTTCCCTACATTAATGTTCGTATAACTCGTCAAAATGTAGGGAACAGCTGATTTTTTTTCGCGCTTTCAGGTTTGGTCCCATAGTAAAAGTTGTTTATAATCATGAGTACAATGACCTCTTAAGAGGTTGTTAATGTTTTACCAATAACCCTGTAGTTTAGATAAATTATGGTGGTATGATTTTACAATTCGAAAACAAATGCAAAATAAAATGTTTCTCTAATAATTTCTCTAATAATCAATACCTGCCTAATTTCTGCCTAATTTACTGGGGGCCTAAAATGGCTGCTTTGGCAGAATCATAAAAAAATAACATTGACTCATAATATGGCGAAGACAGTCCGTGTTTATCATTTTATCGCTGCACTACCTAGGTATAATCAAAGAGATTGGGATTGGATTTGGATTGGATTGATTGGTATTTTAGCACGGACAAAAAAAAAACTGAAAAATCCTTCACCAATAGGATTTGATACGATTAACTTAACAGTTAACTGTCCATTTTGATTCATAATGTTATCCTTTTATGATTCTGCCAAAGCGGCCTTTTTAGGCTCTGTTTGGCTGCTTGGGTTTTAAGCCTCCATACCTACCGACCTTGTCTGTGTGGTGCCGGACTTAAAGAATAGCACCACCCCATACTTCCCGTGGGTGTCGTAAAAGGCGACTAAGGGGCGTACCGGAGAATGGGCAGCAGCGTTCTCTATGCATTCCACCACCATACCATACTGCGATCGCCAACCCGCCTGCCAAGCGTGGCGATTATGGCAAACCCCCCCTTTTGGGGGAGGCCTATGTGCAGCAGTGGACGTCTTTCGGCTGAAATGATGATGATGATGATGACCTACCGACCGTGTTCCCATTCCCAAAAGTCAATATTTGCATCTGATCCAATCAAATTTAATCTTTGAATTAAATTTACATACCTACGTACCAGCCAAACAACATTACTAAATCTCCTTTTGGGTTCCGCCACATTCGAGTAAAAAACTCATCGAATGATTAAGTAATATTATCATCACCATATTTGCTAGATAGATTAGTGACTTCAGAAAAAATAAACTAGCCAAGTGCGAGTCGGACTTGCACGGGGTACCACAAGGCAAAAAGGCCGAAACAAACATGTTTGGTTTAGGGGAGCCCCCTTAAATATTTATTTTATTCTGTTTTTAGTATTTGTTGTTATAGCGGCAACAGAAATACATCATCTGTGAAAATTTGAGCTGTCTATCTATCACAGTTCATGAGATACAGCCTGGTGACAGACAGGCAGAAAGAGGGACAGTGGAGTCTTAGTAATAGGGGCCCGTTTTTACCCTAAAAACACATTGACTATGTTCCCAAAAGTAGGTAGAGGTATATACAGGGTCAAATTAAATTAGCTAGCGAAACTTCAGACACGGTGGGTAGGGGACGATGGGGGAATTGCGGACGCGGGGTAAATACGGACTAACATATATCTACTCTTTCCCTGCCGCCCGCGTCCCGCCGCCGCGATCACGCGTTACGTTCCGCCATCTATAGTGCCCACCAAACATTCCCGACAAACGGCTGCGCACACGTTTCAAGGAAATTGAAATTTTAATTTTTTTGTGATTTTGATTTATATTTTGGTATTAACTATTTTGAGTGTTATTCAAAAAGAATAAGTGTCAGTAAAAAAGTCATATTTTCTGTCGATTGCGATGTTAATGACGAGTAAATAGTGCAACCGTTTGCCTTGATAAACTTTGTTAACCTAAAAATGTTATTGTTGTACTTTTTCTAACTCGTTTGGGTCAATTGCGGACAAATGGCCGCCTTACGCCTGGGGTAAATACGGACGTCCGTAATTACCCCATTATTTATAAAAAACCTATTATTTTTTTATATTACCCCATTTTTTGTAATTACCCCATTATCTATCAAAACCTGTAGCAATATTTCTATATTCCAGATGCCACCGGTGCATGTCCGAATTTACCCCAAGAGCTAAGGGTAATTACGGACATATATGTTTTTGTTTTTGATTAAAATTTAATAAATGTTGATTGATCTCATACAATAATTAATGTTGATTTGATAGGTAAACGACTATAGTTTAATAATTAATAAAGATAGACTGATTATTATTAATAGTTTGAGTTTTATTTGTGATTCTGCTTAAGCGTCCGCAATTCCCCCACCTTCCCCTATTGTTTAGATTTCGTCACCCAACAAGTTTGTGAAGTTTACACAAAAAAAAATAAACTTTTTTACAAAAAGCTTAGCAAATAGTGTACTAATTTGTGTGGAGTAAGTACAACTGAAAAGTGAAAAATATACATTTTTTACACAAAAAAAAACAACCGACTTCCAAAAAAGACACTACAAAGTGAAAAATAACTCTAATTTCGGAAGTTGGTGGCAAACAACGAAAATGCGAACCCAACTACACCAACTTCCTTACTTGCTATGTACAATTGTACATATCAGTGACAGGAGGTCATTCTAACATCATCAATATAAACTAAGTGCCAAAAGTACGTATTATTGAAGCTAACTCAAAAACTACCCAAACAAAGTTAATTACGGGACCACCCCTGAGGCATACCCTATCCATAAAAAAATAATTTTGAAGTCGATTTACAATTGCTGGAGCTATATCGCGTAACAAACATTTAAAAAAAAACAACACAGGCACATACAGTTGGATTAAGAACCTCCACCGTTTTTAAATCGGTTAAAAATATTTTTAAGCTGATATTTCAAGCGACTACACTATTTGCGGTCGATGACGGCTCAGAAAAAATCATCAAAAATATATTTTTTTTTTTGTTTATCAATTTTAAACACGCTTGCGGAGTTTCGCTAATTTAATTTAATTTGATCCTGTAGACTTATAGACACCCACATTGACCAGTAACACATTTAACATATCGAGGCAATTAAGAACTTTCTGCTAAAAATACGCCATAGAAATAAATCCCAACATTTAAGTAAACGTTTTAATTAAAATTTACAATCATTTATCTACCTCTTACGATCATAACACCCACAATATTGTTGCTTTCAATTCATTCGGCGCTGCCCGAGGCCGTTTGCCGAGCCGAGGCCGAGAGCTGAAAGCCGAAAGCCGGGCGGCTAATGCGGCGACCCCTAACGACAATTTAATAAAGAAAGCTAAAGCGCACCGCACAGTAATAACGTTTGTAAAAATATCCGCAGACACACGGTTAAGGGGAGGATCATGCGAGGTATTAACGTTTTTTTTTTGATATCCCATAACTCTAGGGGGTCATTTTATTCATCATTATGAACAACTTTTACTACGGGACCAAAACTGAAACCGCGAAAAAAAAAATCAGCTGTTCCCTACATTTATTTTCGTATAACTCGTAAAAATGTAGGGAATAACTGATTTTTTTTTTCACGATTTCAGGCTTGTTCCCATAGTAAAAGTTGTTCATAATGACGAGTACAATGACCTCTAGAGTTGTGGGATATAAAAAAAAAAAACGCGTTGTACATGTCTGCAACGTTATTTTTAGTATTACATGCGAAACCTGAATATAGTTTGTTCAGAATAAGTACCTAACTGAATCGATTCCAATTGTTTTTTTCCCATGTTATATTTTGTCCCAAAAATATCTAGGTACCTAGGTAGCTATTATCAATGAGCGCAAGACGGCGCGGCGCGAGCGGCGCGGGAGAACATGTTTTTGTACGGACAAACAGGTAACTCAACAAGCTTATAACTTTGTGATTTTTCATGATACAGTTTTGAAATTTTGTACATAGATTCTTTACATCAAAATACTAGACACGTGTTTCGGGTTTCGCGTATACTAAAAATAATTTTGTATAAAAATATGGACATTTTTAACACGCTTTTATTAGTTCGACCTGTATGTAACTAACTATGTAATGGAATCTAAGGTAACTAATTTAACCTTCTTCGAAGGGTCGTAGCGTATTTTTTTAATGGGATTGAATTTGGATTGGATTGATTGCTATTTTAGCACAGACAAAAAGGAGTTACTGAAAAATGCTTCACCAACGGGATTTGATATGATTAACTTAACAGTTAATTGTCCAATATGTTATCCTTTCATGATTCTGCCAAAGTGGCCTTTTTAGGCCCCCTGGTCTTACTCGTACGCCGATTGCGAGTACTGCGCATCAGCAGTGCTATTCTGTAAAAATCTTACCGTGATAACTTAGCTTAGGTGAAGTGCGTTTGAAGTGGGCTGTCATTCTACCGTATGCTTATAAGGATTCACACTTTTGACTCACTCACTTAAGGTCTCACGGTCATTTTTAGGGTTCCGTACAAAAACGGGAGGGACCCTATTACTAAGACTCCACTGTCTGTATCTCATGAACCGTGATAGCTATACAGTTGAAATTTTCACAGATGATGTATTTCTGTTGCCGCTATAACAACAAATAACAAAAAACAGAATAAAATAAATATTTCAGGCGGCTCCCATACAACAGACGTGTTTTTTTCGGCGATTTGCCTTGTCGTACGTAATCCTTCGTGTGTGAGTCCGACGGGCAATGGGCCAGTTTTTTACAGAATACTGGTGTATTCAGATCTTTCTAAAGAACAGCACCAATCAGGTCACTATATGTACTTCTAGGGCACCACATTCCGGGGTTTCCAAATTTGCCGGTCGATGCTGTAAAAATCTCACCGTGAAAACTTAGGTGAAGTAAGTTTGTTTTTGCTAGGAATTGACAACTATTGACAGCTCACTCCACGCTCACTTCACCTAAGTTTTCACGGTGAGACTTTTACAGAATAGCACCGCTGCCTTCTAAGTACCTTTTGTTTATCCCTTTCACATTCAAAGGTTAATGACGATGAAAGTTCAGTTCAGTAACAGGCTGTTTCTAGCAATAGACTACGGAAGACCCTTCAAAAATATGATTCAACACAAACCATAAATTAATTACCAGAAAAGCTCAACCCCTTAACAGCTCGGGGGTGCGGTTTCATAGAGTTTTATTTGCACGCCGCCTTAACCCGCGCGCGCTGCCAATATTAAATTCTGCAACCCCCCCGCGCCTCGCTGCCTCACTCCACCACCCCGCTATGTTCAAATTACATTATATGTTTGCTGAAGTTTGATTTCATTCGTAGGGGGATGACTTTTGTCATAAGATTTGTAAGTAAGTAACTAAGCTGTATAATTTCTTGCTTAGATGGTAGATATGGAATTATCGCCGTGTCAGTCAGCTGTCTAAATCTTCGGAGTACTTTAACGGTCGAATTACCTTGATCATTATGGTTGGCTGACGAGGTTGAGCTGCACGATTTCTGACAAATGCGTGCACTGACTGGACAGGTCCTCTCAATCTGTGTGGTTCTTTCCTCAAAAGACTATCTCAGATATCGATCTACATGGTCTTCATATAACCTGACCAAGATTATATCTGGACTTTAAAAGAGACTGTGACCTTTGAGTTTGTTTCAGCTTTTCTTCTCAGAGTAGTCAGATAGGAAACGCCGACCTCATCTAGTTTAAATAAAACCTTATTGACGTGTAATTGTGTTAAAACAAAAAAAAAAGTAGTGATCGCAGTTTGTTTTTCAGTGCCAGAGGGAGGGGGGGGGGTACAGGGGATCAGACCGGAACAACTCCGGGAAGGATTGAAGCACGTCAAGCCATTGATCCTGGCTGTCATTCGTGGATCTTTGGCAGTCGTTGCGGGTCGTCAGAAAGTCTGACAACCAGACGTACCAAGGGGTATCATTTTACCCAGTAACTGGGTTGTGGAGGTCAGATAAGCAGTTGCTTCATGTAAAATACTGGTATTCCGTTGCCTCCGGTTAGACTGGAAACCGACCCCAACATAGTTGGGAAAAGGCTGGGCAGATGATGAGTTTGTTTTTTAGTATCAGATATAATGAGAAGAACGCTGACATTGCTTTCCGACGCATTCCCTAAAACGGTTTCCTAGACTGCGGCAGCTGCCACATAGCGGCCGCTATTAACCGTCGAACGACGTCACTGAAACTTTATCTACGAAAGTAAGTTGGTGTGTTTCCCTAGAGAGCTTTTTTGACACCGTAAAGTCAAACCCCGGTGCCATCATTTTCATGACGTTATATGGTGGCTACCACTCTTCTAGGAAACCATATCCCCCCCTACCCGCTACCCGCCACACTCACTTTCACCCCTTAACGACACCTCCAGCTGTGTTTAAAAGAGACTGTTCCCTTCTACTGTAAAAATATTTGCTGTCAGTAAACCGAAAATCTATGCATACCCGACAGATGTTCTACAAAAATGTCTACTATTATTTTTGAGCTACCTCTATAACGGCTTCAATAGCAGCATGCTGGCGTGTTCTCGCTGGCTCCGAGCCAACAGACACCGACATCGTTGTCGTCAAAAAAATATCGTACATTACATTTTAAGAACTTTAACACAGATTCTAAAATATTTACTAAGTATGTTACTGAAATTGTTCTGTTTCTATGTTGAAGTTTTAAACACCAGCGAAATGGTGAAGGAAGTCATTGTCATCATCCTCACATGTGAATGAGGATGATCTCTATTAGTCGTCATCTCGGTAATCACCCCCTTTTCTAGCCATATTATCTTTCAGTCCATCCATAGTTTCTATGGTCTTCACATACTCTTTAAACCATTCACATTCATGCTCAAAAATTTTCTCACGACATTTTTTTTCCTTCGCATTACATACCATGACAATGTCCACTGATTTCCACACAATTTTTCAGTTTCATTGTAAGGGGAGAAAATCACTTTAGAGACCTCCGGGAACATTATAGCGATAAAGTTATGTAGTTATGTTGGACTCTTAAAGCTAGTATCTGGGGGCACGGTAGTGCCCCCGCCAAGACGAGCCAAGCGAAGCGCAAGGGCACTACCTACCTTTTCTCGAAGCACTTCGTCGTATTTTTGAACCCTCTTAACTTGGGTTTGGATTATACCAGATAAACAAAATTTTCGGGATATGATGTCAGTGGTTGAGTTATTAAACCTATAAAGTTTCAATTGTATAGCTTTTATACTTTACAATTTATTGATATCTAAAATACCCCGATTTCGTCACTGATTCACTGACTGATGATCATCAATAATCTTAAGGTTCTTCCTGAAGTCCTAGAAAGCTGAAATTTGGTATGTAAGCTAGTAATAGTACACAAACAACAAAAAAATCTTAAAACTTGAAACTTTTACCCCCCCAACCCCTTAAACTAAGGGAGGAAAGTTTGTTTGAGACTTCCGTAAATTTTGATGCTAGAGGTCTAAAAATTTATATAGGGGGTCCTTGTTATAAATAAACCCCAAAAAAAGAAAGAAAAAATTAACAACAGAAAAAATACTCATATAAATATCATAAGCAACTTACAAAAAGAAATGAAATCCCACAAAAACATTTCATGTTAAATGTTGCCAAGACGAGACCATGTAGCTCGCACTGTCAAAAAGTAATCAGATCTCATGTAGAGCCAAGCTTCTAACTCTACACGCCCTAACTCTACAAGGCCTAACTTCGCAAACTCTACACCTTAGCCAAAGTATATGGCTTGGCCATTTCGCTACATTCACATGAGCGTAAGGTGGAAAACTCTCATACTGTTAATGGTTCTTGTAGTAACGAAACGGCCAAGCCATATACTTTGACTAAGGTGTAGAGTTTGCGAAGTTAGGCCTTGTAGAGTTAGGGCGTGTAGAGTTAGAAGCTTGGCTCTACATGAGATCTGATTACTTTTTGACAGTGCGAGCTACATGGTCTCGTCTTGGCAACATTTAACATGAAATGTTTTTGTGGGATAGTATATAGAAGCTATGGTATGATACAATATCTACAACTTACCGCTTTTGTTAGCGATTTGTAGAAAAATTTCGACCAAAAAGGGAAAATAGTAAGTACCAAACTTACTACTTACTTGGAGGGCTGTTTGGGCGCACATGTCGATCGTTCAGGTTAAGCTACGCTTGCCGCGGTTGGTCTATGGATGGGTGAACATCTTTACATACAAAGACCCCTCCGTGCCTCTGAAAGCACGTGAAGCTTAGTTGGTCCCGGCTGTCATTCGTGAATCTTTGACAGTGGTTATGGGTAGTCTGAAGCCCGAATATCTGACAACCAGTCTTGCCAAGGGGTATCATATTACCCAGTAACTGGGTTGTGGAGGTCAAATAGGCAGTCGCTCCATGCAAAATACTGGTATTCAGCTGCATGCGGTTAGACTGGAAGCCGACCCCAACATAGTTGCTAAAAGGCTAGGCAGATAATGATGAGTAAGTGCCAAACTTAAAAACATACACTTAATTAAATATATTAGAAATTTTGATTGCTGCATACCTGAACTATGGTTCAAGTATGCAGCAATGGTTCAGACAGTCGAACCTCTGCACGAATGCCCTCAGGATGCCGCTGTAACTAACATGAACCCTGCGCACCAGGAATGAACACCGTTTTTGCGTAGTAGCATAAGAAACAGTCTACTTGCAACCCGGCGAACATCCCTGATGCGCAATGGAATCGGGACAGCCTCATCAGCATCCTGAACTCATTATTATTTATGTAATGTATAAATATCTAATTAAATATGTAAAAGTAATTTTTTTTTTTTCTTTTATGGATTCACCTAAAGGACAATGGAGTAGGCTATGCTTAGAGTTTCTTTAACCAAATCTAAAAATAACAGAATTAAATCTTATCTTAACTAAAACTATACAGAAACTAAAAGAAAGCGTCGAAAAATTCATCTGCATCGCTGTCGATTGGTAATGTACCTACCCAAGAGACTGGCGGCATTACCACGTTATATGGCGATGCTTAGCCTCTGGCCAAGGTAAAAGCCAGCCCTTGGGTCACGGGAAGTGTCAACCAGCCGTTTCGAAATTTCTTTAAAAAGACCATGAGCACTCCACGGCCCGAGGGTTTCAAACCCAAACGGCTCGAAGATATAATTTCCGATAAGGTTATTATATTTTCGCCGCTTGAGGTTTTCCGCAGCCGCAGCAGCAGCTCCAGCACAGCATGCCGAGCCAGGAAGATGGGATGGCGCAGGAGTATCAAGTAACAGCCTGAAACACAGAATAACCTAGCTAGTTCATGCACAAATCATGGGTGAACACGATATAGATTTAAGAAAAACTGTATTTAAAGTTAGTCTTCATATTTTATTTTTTTTGTTGAATAAAATGTATTATTATTATTGTTATTAAATGTTCAGCAGTTCTCGCAGCATAAGCATAACCTACAATGTTCTCACTGCTGAGACACAGGCCTCCTCTCTGCAAGAGGAAGTATAATTTACCACGCGAGAGTGCGGTTTGTAGATGTCACATGTCTTCGAATTTGTTGGTTCTAGGACATGGTTTCCTCACGATATTTTCCTTTACCGCTTTGAGAGCAGTGGTGATGAAATTATTTACACAAAGAAAAATTACCGCTGGGCCAGCAGAGCTTCTGTTCTCGCAGTAGATAAGATAACTTACTATGATTTCTTTGACAGTACAAAAGTGTCTGTAAACGGTTAATTAAAATAAATGCTTTGGGTTTGAGTTTATGGTAAATACTCAAGCAATTTACTAAAGTATCGTCGAGTCCCAATAATGGAAATCAAAATTACTAACATAATTTTCACTCTATAGAAAAACATCAATAGGATTTGGCCAATTTAGCCCAATCATTCCCAACAGATTCTCCAATATAACGCAAAGCGGGAAAGCCAATTACCAGATTCTTCAACGCGACAAATCAATAAAATGGCAACAGAGAGCACAAGCAACAAAAACGCGAACATCAAACGAATTCTATCGACCCGAGCTATTGTGTCGCTATGAAAAACTTCACAGTCGAATATCATCTAAAAGTTATTAAGTGCGAAATTAATAAAAAGCTGTCGCTCGCTCCGGTTCACCGGCTACGAAAGAGCAACATCACAGTTACGGGATAATAGCCCTTATTGAGCGCGCGTCAATTAAATTCGTCTATCCTTTGACAGATAGATTCCAACAATGGTCTCTTGTTCCGTCGCCTACTCCGTCCCCCACCCCAGTCCTCCCCTCCGCCCCCCGGACGTGCCGAGGCAGGTTAATAATGATTATTAATATAGTTTAGTAGTCGTTAGGTCTAAATGAGGCGGCCGCGACAACTTGTCTAATATCGTAGCGCGCAAATACTCGTGGTTGGCGATGAGCCGGGAGCATGGAACTGTAATGTAACGTTTGTACACCGATTTTTAGCTTTTAATGAGAAATGATTTGGGTAAGTAATGATTTGTGTTATGAGAAAAATTGTTTTGACGGATTATATTTTACAGAATCTGAAAATTAGAGCTCTCAATTCAGCTCTCCATGATGATTTTGCCTAAACATGCATCAGGAGAACGGTTATTGCTAAATAAATAACGAACTATCTTTACCAATCAATTGTTATTTATACCAACCAATGAATAGTATTCAATTTCAACGAGGAAATCATGCATTTACGCGCATTTTTGTAACAAACCATAGTGTTTAATTTATTAGAAATTTAAATAAGTATATCGGCGACCCGTTCCATCAGTAAAAGGTGTTGTAGCTGAAACGACCTTCGATGAACGGTGTTTTCGGCGTATAGTTCCATCGGCGATGGATTTATTCGCGGAACCAACCGTGGACTAAGAGTGATTTCGGGGAACCGTACCATCGGCGAAGAGGAGCTCGCTAAACCGTTCTGAGCTCCTTAAATATGTACCGAGGAACAGCTCCCGCGCTATGTAACAGAGCCACTCGCCAACACTCTGCCATCGACGGCAATCCGATTAGAATGTAGCAACTAATGAACTTTCATGTGTTTGTCACATTGTCAGAATATTTAGGAATTAAGAGACCAGTATAATTTGGTCTTTATTGAATTTCTATAGAGGGGCCCGTGGCTAAATAATAACAGCCGCACAGGTCGATCTATCAGGTTAACCTACGGTTGCCGCGGTTGGTTTGTGGATGAGGGACCATCTTTACATACCGTGACCCCTTCGTGCCTGGAAAAGCACGTTAAACCGTTGATCCCGGCTGTCATTCGTGGATCTTTGACAGTCGTTACGGGTAGTCAGAAGCCCGAAAGTCTGACAACCAGTTTTACCAAGGGTATCGTATTACCCAGTAACTGGGTTGTGGAGGTCAGATAGGCAGTCGCTCCATGTAAAATTCTGGTAGATTCATTCGGTTAGACTAGAAGCCGACTCCGAAATAGTTGGGAAGAGGTTAGGCGGATGATGTTAGTTTAGACTATAGTGGGTTTATCGTTCCAGGAACCCAACTGCGTAACACACTATTAACCACAATCTGAATTTATTATTCTGAAGAATATTGCTTAACCATCTATATTTATACAATTCAAAGTCCTGACTGACTGATATATCAACGCACAGCCTAAACCGCTGATCCTAGAGACATGAAATTTGGAGGGTGTGTTCTTTGTGATGAGTATGTATCGACTAAGAACCCAGTTGATTCATATCTTCGAAAAATGTATCTGCTTAAATGTTGTTGAACTGTTGAAATGAAAGCCAGAAAACAGAAAGTAAAGCGCCTGTCTGGGTTCAAACCTACGACCTACAACTCGTAAGTCATAGCCATTACCACTAGGCTATCGCTGCTCTCTATTGATAGAGGAATTGAAAAAAAAAAACTTTTCGTAAAACATTACAGAGATCATATTTTCGTCATTATTTCGCCGAGGCGGCCCGTCATGGAATGCAAAGTATTTTCGGATGCGATCACTTCAGTGTTTCATTGAGACATGTCCTTGTACTAAGCAGGGGATTATTTCGTAACATTTGTAGTGGAATAGCCAAAAAATTTGATAAATACTAGCAACAGGTGAAGAGTGGTATTGAAAACTCAAACTTCATTGTCAAAGAAGTCAGTCACTCAGAAAGATGAAGCTACTCGTAGTTGCCCGTTCCAAAACGTAGTAGGGTCCTATGGAGAAGAACAGGCATCTTCTCATCTTCTTCTTCGTTCCATCATAGACCTCATCCATCGCTTTCCGTCAGGCGAGATCGAGGTCAAGAGCAGGTCCGATCAACAGTAAAAAAGAGACTCTATTGACACTCTTTTAAATTATACTGTTGCAAAATAGTAGTTATGGGTATCGTTATAATGTTAAGGGAGAACGATCTATAAAGACGTGCACGTTAAGAGCGTTTACGCCAAACGGCATTTCATACAAACTTTCAAGCCCTAATTTTATGAAATGAATGAACCGATTTAATGAAACTTCATATGTATAAGCAGGATACAAAGGTCTAAAAAGTTAGTAGAAAACATTTTCAAAATGTCTTATTTAAAAAAAGATAACTGGAAATCTCTGTTTCTATGGAAAATTTAAAATCGGTATAATTTGGCTGTGACACTATTTTTTTTAAATATTTTCTACTAACTTTTTAGACCTTTGTATCCTGCTTATACATAAGAAGTTTCATTAAAATCGGTTCATTAATTTCGAAAAATAGATAAGGGCTTGAAAGTTTGTATGAAATGCCGTTCGGCGTAAACGCTCTTAAAAGCGGTTAGAGTAAAAGAAAATTGAAACTAATAAAAAAACTAAAATTAACGTTATTCAGGCGGTCATTTCAGTGATTAAAGTATAGTGTATTCAAAGTTTGAAACGTTGACAAACTGGAGCATGTTTAGTCTAAGTAAGTACAATAGATACCTTTTAAAATTGTTTGATTTACCAAAACATCCAAAACATTTCAAACATCATCAAATTTTGTTTACACTCATAATTATGTTAAATGGCCGTTGAGTTCATTCATACGTTAAAGGTGAGGAGGTGGTGGTTGTTACACATCGCTGAACTGATCACTCAAACGTACGAAAACTAATTAAGAGTCAAACGCTCAATAATCATTTAATCCTATCGATGAACATACTGATGAACCACAACAAGCAGACAATAAGGGTTATGTTGCAATGGCAAACGTTGTAAAAATATGTTGGCTATTGAATAGCAATGAAAGTGTTGGCAAGCAGATGGTATTTCACGACGATTCTCGTTGGGATGTGATGAATCTTTGCCATGCATCAATAAAAGGGGTTTTGTTTGATATGTTTGAGTCGTGAGATCACGAGTTAAGAATAGAGGACACACCTGTTCCCGTGGGTGTAGTGAAATGTTAGGAAGATGGTATAGATAACTATGTACTTAAATTATGATGTAGGTGGTCTTCATTGAAAGATTTAAAGAAGTGTTAAACTCAAAAGCTTACAAAATACTGGAACAACTGTTTATATACAAGGTGTTCGTTAACCTTTTGACAAGTCATGTATAGATGACAAACCAAAATGTGCCCAGCATGCCACGGTTCGACTACATGACAGACTTTGACGCCGAGGGCACGTTTATGATTTTTTGACGTTGGTTGTGGACATTGGTTGATATGGTTGGTTACGTCGGGAGCTTTGTAAATTGTATTCATTATCCTCAGACCAACAAAAAAAGAAAGACGGCGCGCCGCGAACATCAAAAGTGAAGCCATAAAACCGTGCTCCTGCAAGTAAACATACACGCTCACGCACACACCTACACTAAAACCATGCTCATCGCTCTTAGTACGTCACGAGTCGTCGTCAAGTCAACATAGATTAAAAAAATATAATTATGCCTTCCTGTGCAGTGAAAAGTTGCAAAAACAACAGCAAATCACATAAAAAGTCTCACGGAATCACTTTTCACTTGTAAGTACTTGAAATAATATCGTTTCTATAATATTAAATTTTAGATTACTTGGAACAAAAAACCTCAACGAACGAAAGTAGTGACATAAGGTGCGGGGGTTGCCATAATACGATTTAAATTTTCCCCATTCGATTAATACATACATATAAATATGATTTGTTACTTCGAGTTATATTCCTATTTTCTTTTTTATGTATTGAATATTTTTATGGTTTATATTTTTAATATGGTTTCCAATTAATACCAATACCATACTCAACAATATCTTACTCGTACAATATTATACTAGTTCCTACTCGCACAAATATCCCTAAATTATACGGAAATTATTTAACAAATGGCAAGCGTTCGATACACACATAGATAAAAAGGTGGCTTCAGTTTTAATGTTCGTGGCGCGCTGTCTATCTTTTTTTGTTGGTCTGAGTCATTATCAAATAAAATAGCATTGATTGACTTTCAATTTGAGAGTTTAGAGAAAAATATGTATTTTTGATGAATTTTGGGGCCTTTTCAGAAACACAAATCTTGGATTTTATCGAATCTCATGGATTTTAGTGGTGACCCCTTTAATTATTTCAGCATCCACTATCACGTCCTGGAAGAAATACATCGAATAGGTGTTCTTGTGTATCCTGGAAGAAATACATCGAATAGGTGTTCTTGTGTATAATGATTTCGAAGAAAAGAGCTCAGTTGCCAACCTCAAGTAGGTACACAGTCACAAGGCAAAACAAGTATTGAATTGAGGACATTGGCAGTAATAGAAAAGTATTTAAACTCTAATGACTAATATTTACAGAAAAGAATAACAGGAGTTCTCTTTATTGCCAATTAATATATATCAACTGAAGAAATTATTGGAAAGTCTTCAAATATTTGGCAACGTTCACCTTGTAAATTGTTAAGAAGGCGTAACTGAAATGAGTGACGGAATCTCGTTTATCAATTTATGTTTGTAATTCTTAAACTGTATGCCTAATGTTGATTTTGCCGTGGCTTTCACTCAATCAATCAACCCCAGCCTATCGCAGTTCACTGCTGGACAAAGGCCTCTCCCAGGCTGCGCCACAACACCCTGTCCTCCGCCTTCCGCATCCAGTCTGTAATGCTTAACGATAGCCGTTTTGCGTGGATGTGACGCATGTTTCCCCCAGCCCTTTCTTATTTTTTGTGTATTTATGTTATTTATTGCGTCTTGTTTACCGCAAATAAACGTATTTTCTTTCTTTCTTTCTGTCCCAGCCATCTTTTAAGGGGGCGTCCCACTCTACGCTTGCTAATAAGAGGTCTGTACTCCAGGAGTCGTTTGCTACCGCAGCTTTAACTGCGTAAAATTGCATTCACTAAATTATGTTGTCATGTTATTTACGATTTACCCGAATGAATGACGAATATTTCAAATAATTTAGAAACCTGAAAATGGCTAATCTGAAACTGAAAAAAATCTCAGATTACATACATACAACGTGGGAATGCTGCTAGCCTTTTGGGCACTTTTCCTGTAAGTTGACAACGATGCGGACGAATTTTTTGACTCCATGATTCTTTCGTTTTACATATACTTGTACATAATTATTATTTTAAAAATCTCGGGTCCCGGACCTTTGGAAGGCGTACGAGATTATTTTACATTGTGAGTTTTTAAATCTTAAGATAATTAAAAAAATGAACATTTACTTATTAAAAAAGATTACATTGTAACATTGCTACCGATGTATGTAAAAATAGTGATTCCGAACAGGAAATATAACCGACCTATTGTTTTATGGCTAGCTTTGTATTAATAGTTGGCCTAAAGCTCCTGTTGAGTCATAGACTCACTGGAGAATGGACACAAACGATAAATTAGTCATAACATGTTGATTTGTTTTGTAACCATGTCACTGTATAGTGGGCGAGGTGTCGGGCCTCGTCGCTACTCACTGGAGAATGGACACAAACGATAAATTAGTCATAACATGTTGATTTGTTTTGTAACCATGTCACTGTATAGTGGGCGAGGTGTAGGGCCTCGTCGCTACTCACTGGCGAATGGACACAAACGATAAATTTGTCATAACATGTTGATTTGTTTTGTAACCATGTCACTGTATAGTGGGCGAGGTGTAGGGCCTCGTCGCTACTCACTGGAGAATGAACACAAACGATAAATTAGTCATAACAAGTTGATTTGTTTTTTAACCATGTCACTGTATAGTGGGCGAGGTGTAGGGCCTTGTCGCTACTCACTGGAGAATGGACACTTACGATAAATTAGTCATAACATGTTGATTTGTTTTGTAACTATGTCACTGTATAGTGGGCGAGGTGTAGGGCCTCGTCGCTACTCACTGGAGAATGGACACAAACGATAAATTAGTCATAACATGTTGATTTGTTTTTTAACCATGTCACTGTATAGTGGGCGAGGTGTAGGGCCTTGTCGCTACTCACTGGAGAATGGACACTTACGATAAATTAGTCATAACATGTTGATTTGTTTTGTAACTATGTCACTGTATAGTGGGCGAGGTGTAGGGCCTCGTCGCTACTCACTGGAGAATGGACACAAACGATAAATTAGTCATAACATGTTGATTTGTTTTGTCACCATGTCACTGTATAGTGGGCGAGGCCTCGTCGCTAAATAATAACAGTCGCACGGGGCAGCTTATCGTAGTCCACTGCTGGACATAGGCCTCATCCAGGCCTTCGGTCCATTTAGATGGGGGGCGTCCCACGCTACGCTTGCCGATACGCGGTCTCCACTCCAAGACTTGCTTGCTCCACCGGCCATCGGTCCTTCGATAAACATGACTAGCCTACTGCCACTTCAGTTCGCACTGGTCGATCGCAGGTTAAGCTACGCTTGCCGCGGTCGGTTCGTGGATGGGTGACCATCCATCACATATCGAGACCTTTACGTGTCTCGGCTGTCATTTTTAGATCTTTGACAGTCGTTACGGATAGTCAGAAGACCAATAGTCTGATAACCAGCCTTACCAAGTGCCATCGTATAACCCAGTAACTGGGTTGTCGAGGTCTGATACAGTCGGTCCATGTGAAATACTGGCAATTAGCTGCTTCCGGTTAGACTGGAAGCTGACCCCAACATAGTTGAAAAAGGCAAGGAAAATTGATATCAGTAACAGGTGACAAACGTATAGACACTGCTATTGTTTTATGTGTAGCTTTATATTGATAGTTGGCCTCAAGCTCCGCTCTGAGTCATAAACACACCGGAGAGTGGAGACAAACGGTCATTAGTCCATAATGTTAGTGTTTTGATATGTTTTGAAACCATTCCACTTTATAGTTTGCGAGGCCTACTTCCACGCGCGCCTCAAAGAGATGTCAGCATCAACTGAAGGGGCCCATTAGGGCAGAAGCCTGCCGGGTCAGCGGGATTATCGGCAAGGGTTACCGCTGGCCCGGAACATAAAAAGCTAATGAAAGAACATGGGTGGGTTTTAGTCAGTAAGAGTCTGGCACTCCCTCCGCTCCGCCCAGAGCGGGAGGGGTCATTTGATGATTTCCCACCGAAAAACATCTATACATATAATAAATCTGTAGAAGGGTCAATTCTGTACATTGAAAATATTGAAAAAATAAATAGCGGGGGGTGTTGCTGGATCGATACCAAACCCAAATATGTGATTAAAAAAATTTTTGTCTGTCTGTCTGTCTGTCTGTCTGTCTGTCTGTATATGCAGGCATCACGTGAAAACTAACGGTTCGATTTCGATGAAACTTGGTATAATTATACCTTATTATCCTGGGCATAAAATAGGATACTTTTTATCCTGGAAAAATACGTAGAAAAAAAATTCTTATTTTTCGGTTTTATTCATAGTCGTTGTTCTGTAGAACCGCGAACACGTTGCATTACCCGTAGTGGATAATTTTCCATTTCAATTTAAGAGAATACAGTTTCCTGTACCTTTGTGTTACGCCATGACAATAAATAAGGCTCAAGGTCAGACCCTAGGAGTTGCTGGCGTAGATCTTACCGCGAGTTGTTTTTCACACGGGCAACTTTACGTAGCTCTTTCCCGTGTGAGCAGTCCAAGAAATCTTCATGTTCATATTCCGGACGAGCTCACTAACAATGTTGTGTATGCTGAAGCTCTCAATTAACTTTCTGTCGCATTGTCACGATCACTTTTTTATTATTGCAAACTTTTCGTCACTGTCAGTAATTTACTGCTACATGCTACTTATCAAGGTCGGAATTACTATGAAAAAAATACTTACCTACTACAGAACGTGAGCTCAACAGCAGTAGCTCAATAGAGGGATCTCCTTAATTATTATAGGCTTAGCCGTATTTGGGTCCAATAGATATTTATAAGATATCATTGTCAGAGTTAGTCAAAATGGAGAAATAAACCATCCACGCGAAGACCGACATCCGCGCGGACGGAGTCGCGGGCGGAAGCTAGTAATTAATAAAGGAGTACTTTTTTAGAGATTATCAATCAATCTCCTCAGCCTATCTCAGTCCACTGCTTTACATATGCCTCTCCCAGGGTGCGCCACAACACTCTGTCCTCCGCCATTCGCATCCAGTTCGTCCCACCACCTTTTAAGATCGTCGTCTGACTCATCTGCTACCGTAGCTTTAACTGCGTAAAATTGCATTCAATATAATGATCATCATCATCATCTGTCTAGCCTTTTCCCAACTATGTTGGGGTCGGCTTCCAGTCTAACCGGGTGCAGCTGAATACCAGTATTTTACATGGAGCGACTGCCTATCTGACCTCCACAACCCAGTTACTGGGTAATACGATACCCCTTGGTAAGACTGGTTGTCAGACTTTCGGGCTTCTGACTACCCGTAACGACTGTCAAAGATCCACAAATGACAGCCGGGACCAACGGCTTAACGTGCTTTCCGAGGCACGGAGGGGCACGGTATGTAAAGATGGTCACCCATCCACAGACCAACCGCGGCCAGCGTTGCTTAACCTGATCGATCGACCTGTGCGGCTGTTATTATTTAGCCACGGGCTCCTCAATATAATTCAATATAATGATATTATGTCATAATATTTGCGATTTTTCCAAATAAAATACTATTTTCAGTTTTTCAAAATTATTGCAATATTAGAAAACTGAAAATTTAAAATCTGAAACTTTAAAAAAATATCGGATCACACTGCTACCGATGTAAAAAAGTGAATCCGAACAGGAAAATATCTTCGACAGGTATACAGACCGTTCTATTGTTTTATGTATTGCTTTATCACAGTAATAATATTAAGGCGAAAGTTTGTAAGTGTGTGTATGTGTGGGTGTGTGTTTATATGTTTGTTACTTCTTTACGCTCAAACAGCTGGACCAATTTTGATAAAAGTTGGTATGGAGGTAGCTGACACCCTGGATTAACATAAGTATAGGCTACTTTTTATCCCGATATTCCCACGGGATCAAAACTTCTGCGGGTGATACCGCGTTGCACAACTAGTAATTAATATTTGGCCTAAAACTCCGCCCTGAGTCACAGGAGACAAAGTAACGGTGAATTAGCTCATAATGTTTGTGTTGATTTGTTCTGAAGCCACTGTTTAGTTGGCGAGGCGTACTTTTAATACCACTGCTGGCAAACTGTACTGATGCAGATGTCATTGTACACTGATAACAGAACTGAATCATCCGAGTATTCTGAGTGTGAAGTTTAGCGTAGGATTGCAGGCTTGTAGACGTGGAACTATAATAGCCTCCCCGACTGTGGCCAATCTCAATGGAGATTAGCCAGGTACGCAGGAGATATTATAGTGCACAAGTGTGTGCGCAAACACAGGCCCACTCTGTTCCTCATACTCTCACACTTATAGTCCGATGAGACGGCAATCCGACACGACCGGGGAGAGTTCAGGCGCAGGACCAACGGCTTTACGTGCTTTCCGAGGCAGGGGGGTATAAAACCGCCAACTTCAAAACTTCGGACTGTCACTAAGAAATTCCTAATGGAAAACCCATTATCACTTTGTCCGACCCGGGAATCGAACCCAGGACCCCACGCTCAGCAGTCGCGCTTGCAACCACGAGACAAATGGGGCAGTCAACAATCAGCGGAACTATAACATGCAAACAATAATAATGTACTGACACAAAAAAGTTGTTACATTTTCCATTGGAGAAAGCAATAGTGGAACTGTGGCACGGCTGCGACTCACGAGTTGTAGGTCATAGTTTCGAACCCAGACAGACGCTTTCATCATCCACAGTCCGACTTCATCCACTGCAGGGCATGGTCCTCTTCCCTTCTGCTAATCCCCACGTTCCTGTGCCAGCTTCATCCAAGTTTTGCCCGCAATGGCAACAAAGTCGTCAGCCCATTTCGCCGCCGGACGACCGACATCTAGTCTTCCAGTCCTTGAACGCCACTCTGTCACAGCCTTACTCCACTTGTCATCACTGCGCCTTGCCAGGTGTCCTGCCCAACGCCATTTGAGTTCCATAATACGATTTTAGATATCGAAGACAGGCGCTTTACTTTGTGTAAACTACTTCATCACCACTGCTCTCAAAATGGTGAAGGAAAACATCGTGTGGAAACCGGTATGTCCTAAAACCAAAATTGGAAGACATGTGGCTTCTAGCAACCCGCACTTGTTTCGTGGATTACGGCCCACTCCCTCTCACCGAGAGGAGCATGGCTGATTATGCTCGTGTCTGAGTTGTGTGTATGTGAATAAGTGTGTCTGGTGATTGGACTTTGTGTTATTTCTGAGAGTTTGTTTGCCTACATTACTTTGAACACATGGTAGCGATGGGTATCCTGAGAGATGACTCAGGTTTCACTGTGACACATGTGTACTGATGACAATAATGATAATCTATCGTGGCGATAGATGATAGTTAATGTGTTGTGATGATAGCTGATGATGGTATGTTGTGATGATAGCTGATGATAGTGTAATGTGATAATAGATGATGATAGTGTGTGTGATGATAGCTGATGATAATGTATTGTGATGTTAGATGATGATAGTGTGTTGTGATATCAGCTGATGGCAGTGTGTTATGATGATAAATTATGATAGTGTGTTGTGATGATAGATACTAATAGTAGACCACTGTCATCAGCTAACATCACAACTAACAACACTTATTGTCTTCCATCGTCACATCACATTTGCTATCTATCATCACAACAAACTATCATCAGCTATCATCAAAATATACTGCCACTGATGATGATTGTGTGTTGCGATGATAGCTGATAGCAGTGTATTGTGATGAATGGGAGTGTATTGGTATGATAGCTGATGGCAGTTGTTGTGATGAGGGCTGATGATAGATGAAGATAATGTGTTGTTATAATAGCTCTTGGCAGTATATTGTGATGACAGCAGATGATAGTGTGTTGTGATGATAGATGATGTAAGCAAGTGTAATGTAGTGGTAGCTGATGATAGTGTGATGATAGATAGTAGTAAGTATGTCGTGGTGATAGATGTTAGAAGCAAGTGTAGCTGATGATAGTGTGTAGTGATAATGTATAATGAAAGCAAGTGTGATGTGATGATAGATGCTAGTAAGTGGGTTGTGATGGTAGATGATGGAAGCAAGTGAGATATGATGCCAGATGGTAGTAAGTGTGTCGTGGTGATAGATGATAGTAAATATGTCGTGGTGATAGATGATAGTAAATGTGTCGTGGTGATAGATGATAGTAAGTGTGTCGTGGTGATAGATGATACTGTGTGTGTCGTGGTGATAGATGATGAAAGCAAGTGTAATATGATGATAGATGGTAGTAAGTGTGTCGTGGTGATAGATGACAGTAAATATGTCGTGGTGATAGATGATAGTAAATGTGTTGTGGTGATAGATGACAGTAAATATGTCGTGGTGATAGATGATACTGTGTGTGTCGTGGTGATAGATGATGAAAGCAAGTGTAATATGATGATAGATGGTAGTAAGTGTGTCGTGGTGATAGATGACAGTAAATATGTCGTGGTGATAGATCATAGTAAATGTGTCGTGGTGATAGATGATAGTATTAAATTCGTGGTGATAGATGATAGTAAATATGTCGTGGTGATAGATGATAGTAAATGTGTCGTGGTGATAGATGATAGTAAATGTGTCGTGGTGATAGATGATAGTATTAAATTCGTGGTGATAGATGATAGTAAATATGTCGTGGTGATAGATGATAGTAAATGTGTCGTGGTGATAGATGACAGTAAGTGTGTCGTGGTGATAGATGATGAAAACAAATGTAAAGTGATGATAGATGACAGTAAGCATGTCGTGTTGATGGATGATAAGTAAGTGTGTCGTGGTGATAGCTGATGATAGTAAGTGTAATGTAGTGGTAGCTTATGATAGTGTGTTGTGGTGATAGTGATGAAATCAAGTGTTATATGATAATAGATGATAGTAATTTTATCGTGGTGATAGAAGATGGAAGCGATGTGTTGTGAATGACGATGGTTTTGTATTATGGTTATGGATCACTATTACCAGATAGTGAGTGTATTGTGGTGGTAGCTGAAGATAGCTAGTGGGTTCGGGAGTAGGTATGTTGATAAGCTGAAGGCGTTGGAAGAGTTAATAGGTGATTACGACAGGTTACTAATATGCCACAGACTCGGTACATGATTGCTATTAGCAACAGTTAATATTGATAGTTTAGTGGTAAATGGTGGTGATTTTATGATAAAAAGCATGAGTGTGAGTTAAAAAAAAGCAAAACAACCACACGTACCTTAGGACCAAAATACTCCTCACCATGCGTTCAAGCTTGTAGGGGGGACACAAGCGTGCCGCGTTCACTGATGTCAAGCCCCCAAAATAGAATCGGATATTAAACACCGTTTGAGGATGATACACTAAGGTTATCTAACCTCTTGCTTCCTGAATACGTAATTGATTCTAATTCATCTGCCATTCAATCTGTTAAGTCACGAACTTCAATGAACAGTGTTACTCCACAAGTGTCACAATACAAATTCCTATTACCAAAAAAATCAAAAGCGGTAATATGATAACGATTTGGATCCTTGCCACATTCATGTGATTTTGAACGAGGACTATTATTAACCCGTTCCTAATCACACGATGGTAAACACGAGTTGTCGTCATATCGACGTATTGCGCCTAATATTCGTGGTACATGTAAACTGAACGCTCCGGGAGTCTGTTGTATTAATAGACATGCCGAACCGATGGCTTCTTTTACTCCAGCGGGCTCGCGCGGTATTTACGGAAACATGTGGTTTATGCTAATGTTTAGCTTATCGTAAGCTCCTAAGGACCAGTGTCGTATGGCATGTTAGGCAGCGCCGCCCCAAGATATTACGATAAAATTAGAAAATGGTTTTGGCCGCGGCAGTTGTCTTTACTATTTATGGTAGTGGACGCAGCGGTTAATTCTGACGCGTGTGGTAACCTCCGTTTCTATTTATAAGTTTGAACCCCGCTCTCTCCAGGAGAAGTGTACCTACTCTAGTGTGTGTACCCTATGCTTCCTTGTCTTTCCAAAGAATTTGTAAAGTTTCAAGTAGGTGGCGACTGATCGTCAGAATGTTGGCAGTGAATGTGACCCAGATATAGACAGGTGTGATCCACTGACTCACATAGCTGTCACATGAAACACTACACCGCAGGGGGAATGCGGGTGTGGGACTCCAAACAAAAACCAAAGTCAACGGTTGTATAAAAGAAATAATGTAATTAAAATAAATAAATTAACCGTTTATTTATTAATTACATTTGGCGTGAGATCCATAACGATCCCGTGTATATAATAAAAATAAAAAAAAGAAAATTAAATTTATATAAATTTTACAATAAATTACATTACAATAGATGGCGTTATCTTAGATGTTCAGTTCTGTCAGGTATCACTACGTACAACGTACAAATGCTAGAGTTCCTTGCGGAACGAGAGCACCACAATACACAGCACTAGGTTCACGCAGCAGCGGCGCCGAAGCTCCGCGCATGCGCGAGGGTCAGGTGCACGCTTAGAAGCACTTGCGGTGGACGATGCCGGGGCCGGACTCGTCGTACTCCTCCTTGGAGATCCACATCTGCTGGAAGGTGGACAGGGAAGCCAGGATGGATCCACCGATCCATACGGAGTACTTCCTTTCGGGGGGAGCGATGATCTTGATCTTGATGGTAGAGGGAGCCAGGGCGGTGATCTCCTTCTGCATCCTGTCGGCGATACCGGGGTACATGGTGGTACCACCGGACATGACGGTGTTGGCGTACAGGTCCTTACGGATGTCAACGTCGCACTTCATGATGGAGTTGTACACGGTCTCGTGGATACCGCAAGATTCCATACCCAAGAATGAGGGCTGGAAGAGGGCCTCAGGGCAACGGAACCTCTCGTTACCGATGGTGATGACCTGTCCGTCGGGAAGTTCGTAGGACTTCTCGAGGGAGGTGGAGGCGGCAGCGGTGGCCATCTCCTGCTCGAAGTCGAGGGCAACATAGCACAGCTTCTCCTTGATGTCACGCACGATTTCCCTCTCAGCGGTGGTGGTGAAAGAGTAACCCCTCTCGGTGAGGATCTTCATGAGGTAGTCGGTCAAGTCGCGGCCAGCCAAGTCCAGACGGAGGATGGCATGGGGCAGGGCGTAACCTTCGTAGATGGGGACGGTGTGAGAGACACCATCTCCGGAGTCCAGGACGATACCAGTGGTACGACCGGAGGCGTACAGCGAGAGTACGGCCTGGATGGCGACGTACATGGCGGGGGAGTTGAAGGTCTCAAACATGATCTGGGTCATCTTCTCCCTGTTGGCCTTGGGGTTGAGGGGGGCCTCAGTCAGCAGGACTGGGTGTTCCTCGGGGGCGACGCGCAGCTCGTTGTAGAAGGTGTGGTGCCAGATCTTCTCCATATCGTCCCAGTTGGTGATGATGCCGTGCTCGATGGGGTATTTCAGGGTGAGGATACCTCTCTTGCTCTGGGCCTCATCGCCTACGTAGGAGTCCTTCTGACCCATACCAACCATCACACCCTGATGACGTGGGCGACCGACGATGGACGGGAAGACGGCGCGGGGTGCGTCGTCTCCGGCGAAACCGGCCTTGCACATGCCGGAGCCATTGTCGACTACTAATGCAGCAACATCGTCGTCACACATTTTGGCGGTTGTGTTTGGTTTGGGACGCGGTGGATGTTGACTCTACGGCAGCGAGACTGCGAGTGCGTCGAACAGCGGTGGCGGAATCTTTTATAGGGGCAGCGCGCAGACGCCGCGCGCCATACAAGGCGAGCGCGCCGGCCCCTCGCGCGCACAGCCCCCGCCTTTCTTTACATATTTTACACAAATATACTAACTGTTACCCATCCTATCATCCCTTAGACACTTGTTAGGGTTAATGGGAGGGTTTTCAGTCAATACTTTAGTATAAAACGCCGCGCGCCGTAACAGGCGCGAGCGCCGGCCCGCCCGCCTTGTGCCATTTCAGGCGATGGGCGGACGCCGATTTAAAACGATGTATATTACTTTATTGCATTTTTGTATTGCATTTACTAATAAAACTGTTACTAGGGTTCCAATCTTCGTCCATTTTGTAATTTTTTTGGAATTATATTAAAATTTATGAGATTTCCATCAAATTATCCTACTTCTACATTTTCACAATGATAACAAACATGATATTTTTTTTTGGTACCTATAACACCTCTAATTACTTACTAGGTAACATCATTCGTCAATACAATCCATAGCAAAATAACTCTTAATACGTTTCGGAAAAGACGACAATAGCCTGAAATATTTTGACGACGAAAATGTTTGCAAATTGCGGAGTTACTAGGTCAATAGAGTTTAATGAGAAGCGGACGATGATTACGTTTAAAATGTGTTGATATAACACATCATTGCAATACGATTACTTAGATATTATAATAGCTATTGAATTCTTCAAGGAGGTATTTCAGTTAGTTTTAGAATCTTAAACAAGGAGAATAAAAAATAAAATTTGATGAGGTAACAGAATTATTGTGTTTCTAGCACATCTAAATGGACAAGGCTTATAAAACAATGAAATTAAATTAAATTGTTTTTTCTGAATAAGATATCGGAATTACTTTTACAGGTCACATCAAAAAATATAAGCTAGATGGAGTCGACAGGTGGTCCGACGGCCTTGTGAAGGCCCAGGAACCCGTTGGATGCGAGAAGCACAGAACCGGTCCAAGTGGAGGTGCTTGGCGGCCTATGTCCAGGAGTGGACGTGATGACGAGGAGATGGATTCGACATTTCCTGTCTGGCTAGAAATCTGAGAAGAAATAGTGAAAACTCAGGGTTCAAAGTAATTTTACTAGGTGCATAACTAATACGTTGTCGTTGTTAACTACCTACTAACATGCGGTCATCAATAAGTTTTTCGGTTTAAAACAAATCCCTCGATTCGTTGTCAAAATTTTACAGTAGCTAGGCTCCATATAAGCTGATAACTTTGTTCATGAAAATCATTTCAATTCAACGGGAAATCACACAATTCAATAAGAAGATTCAAATTAAGTTAAGTAATTAGAATAAATAGCATTCACAACTCGTACTCACAACAAATCGTACTCACTGTTTGCAGTAAGTACGATTTGTCCCTGTAAATAGAAAACGAAATGCTATTTATTCTAATTACTTAACTATTCATAATCACACATTAATCATCATCATCTGGCATGACATGATACAGTCTTATTATTACCTAGTCTGAAAAAATGTTACGATCCTCTGAACAAAATATTAAAATAATAAGGCAATCATAAGACTGTATTATGCCATGCCAAATGATGATTAATGTGTGATTTTAGTTGATTTTATTCCTTACAGTTAACAAAGTAGTTTAGTGGCTGTTTGTATACAGGGTTATTGGTAAAACATTAACAATCTCTTAACAGGTCATTGTACTCATCATTATGAACAACTTTTACTCTGGGACCAAACCTGAAATCGCGAAAAAAAATCAGCTGGTCCCTACATTTTGACGAGTTATACGAACTTAAATGTAGGGAACAGCTGATTTTTTTTTCGCGCGTATGTAGGATCGTCGTATATAGTTCAAGTTTAGTAAGAAACCGATGAATATTGTCGACTGAAATTTAATTTGATAAATATGAGCTGTTTGTTTTCTATTAATAGAATTAAATTTTATTCGAGAACATACATCGATTTCTTACTAAACTTCAACTATATCCGTCGATCCTGCATATTTATCTCTTTTGTTGACTGTACATAGTTATATTTTATTTGTAACAAATCGTGTAGTTAATCTGTGATTTCCAACCCGTATCCTTCCAGAAACAAATAGGAATACAAAAATAAAATGTTTGTGCTTTTATTCTAAGGTACTAACCCTAGTGGGGCAGAAAGCAACAAGATTTTAGAGTAGTGGAATCTGCTCCACCAAATAGTGGGGCAGATTCCACTGCAAAATTTTAGGCATTCCACTTTGCCCCACCACTGGGGCGGCTCAGTGGGGCAAAGTGGAATGATTTATTATGTGTACCTTTCACCGATTTCTTAGGAAACCGTACCTTTAGTAACGTAAACAGAATTCGTATTAAAAACTACAATCAATTTATCAGCATTAGATAGAAATATTGAAATTTCTTATTTTTTCGTGTCGACTGTACTTTGGTTGTTTATTTTTCTGTTTTTTGAGCCCAGTAGGTAGCTACGTTGATTGCTGCATCAGTGGCATTCTTTAGGTCTTCAAAGGTGCAAGCAAATGGGTACTTAGGACACTCCAGCAACTGAGACATGGTCTGATAAATATAGAATGCTTTTTATTAACTCTAACTATAATGAATTGTCATAGATCGTTATTCATGACAATGTTACTGGAAACTTTTCTCATCCAGTCAAGCTGCAAGGCACATTTGAATAATAGTCATCTTGACTATTATTCAAATGTGCTTTGCAGCTGTTGCAGTTCGCAAGTTCACAAGGATTATGCTCATAGATACACTATCCATTAATTTTATTAATTAATATAAAAGTTGACGATAAGACAATCCTTCTTTGCGTAAACACCTATAATGTTCCCACTGCTGGGATACAGGCCTCCTCTCTGTGATAGGGAGTGGGCCGTAATCCACCACGCGGGTCCAGTGCGGGTTGGTAGATGTCACATGTCTTCGAATTGTTGGTTCTATTACATGCCGGTTTCCATAAGATGTTTTCTTTTACCATTTTGAGAGCAGTGGTGATGAAATAATTTATATAAAGTAAAGCGCCTGTCTGGGTTCGAACCTACGACCTACAACTCGTAGGTCGCGGCCGTTACCACTGGGCAACTGCTCAGACAGGCCTGTCAAGTAAAACAGATTTATTTTTCTTTTTTATCCTGAAAAAAGAAAACATCAAAAATTATGTAAACAACCATTTTTTACTTCTTTAAAACACGTCCAATAACGCTTAGTATCCGTCCAAGAATTGCACAGTCTAATTCAATTAACGACAAATTCCAACAAGCAATGTTTCAACTAAGGAATTACCACTGAATACCATTGCCTCATGAATATTCTTACGTAGTTTGAATACTTCACGTAAATTGGCTTACCAAAACAAGGAGGTTAGGTATGTCTGCGTTAATTGATCACTTGATCAGCGAGTTTGTGGCTTACGAGTAGTGTTGCCAGGTGTCCCGATTTAGGCGGGACGTCCCGATTTTCAGGGGTCTGGGGACGCGTCTCGATTTGTACCTGATCGGGACCCTAAATGTCCCGATTAATCAAAAAATGAAAAAAAAAATCATAAAAAAGTATATTTACGCTACGTAATTTTTTTAACACGGAACGCCATCTATTGGCTTTGGATATATTCAAATATTGAGAAATTCGAAACTGTGCAAAAAGACTTAAAACCCCTTGTTTTTTTTTTGTTTGCTGTCCCGATCTGCAACCCTAAATCCCGATTTTTTTGACCTCATGTACCGATTTACAACAAATCGGACCTGGCAACACTACTTACGAGTAACATTTACAGGTGTGAATAGGACGGGTTTGGTGATAAATGGGCCTTGAAGTGGCGCTTATACCTAAATCCAGACTTGTGTGTCAGTGATTTGCGAATAAATATCTAATAATATATTTATTTTTTTACATCATACAAAAAGTTTATTGCAGTAACATGTACAACTTTTACAGTAAATCTTACATAGGGACCTCCTTTTAAGTAAAGATACACCTGTGCTAGGAGCAATAATCTTATTGAACATAACCTTGTTTGTCTATGCTTAATTTTAAATTTTTTGTGCCTATTTGATTGTAGTATAGTAGTTTTATTCTACATAGGTACATCGTCTTCACATATAATTATAATTAGGGGCTTACATGACCTAAAGCGCGGTCACTGTCAGACTGAATAGAAAAGAAAGAGAAGCGCGATGACACAACCCCGGTGATTTATTGCAAAATATGAAGCAATTATTTAATTACAAAAAATCTATTGTTTGGACCAAAAAATAAAAACACTAGTATTTTAGTATGTTGCTTGTAGAATAATCGGACAAAAAAACAGAATGATTGTATGTATATTAATTAGTATGGTTTTTATTGTAAAAATAAAGTTTTTAGAGGTATCTTCATGATTTTTTTCTATCGTATCAATTTATGTGTATTTTGTTTTCAACACACTATCTACCTAGCATATATCCTGAAGAATATCACATATTTTTCTGATTTTGTTTACTGTATATGCTTTTATTGTTTCTAAAACGCGTTTTTTGTGTTTAGGTCCTGTAAGCCCGACTCTGCTGCCGCTTTTCAAATCTCTGATATCTTCTAAGATATTCATTTTTGCACCACCCCATACTTCCCGTGGGTGTCGTAAAAGGCGACTAAGGGTCGTACCGGAGAATGGGCAGCAGCGTTCTCTATGCATTCCACCACCATACCATACTGCGATCGCCAACCCGCCTGCCAAGCGTGGCGATTATGGCAAACCCTTTTGGTGGAGCAGTGGACGTCTTTCGGCTGAAATGATGATGATGATGATGATTCATTTTAATGATATGCTGTAAAGGGCAATTTTGTCGTCGTATCGTATCTAATGTATTTAATTGGAAATAAATAACCCATATTTTTTTTGTAATATGTAAAAGATAAAATGGTTAGGTACTGTGGGTTATCCTTAGGAGATAAACATCCATCCATCCATCATCAGTCCATCGCGGACTTGTTCATCGATCTTTTTAAGATATACAATTCCGTAGTACATTAATTTGATATATCTCGTAAGGTTTAGCCTAGTTTTCTTACCTATCACACAAAAATATAGCATCATTAATTTTGTTTATCGAAATAAAACTTTGATAATGTCCAAACAACTTAAAATTGCATAAACAAATAACGAAATTAATAAACAAATTTTAATAAACGTTACACAAGGTAACCGGCTACTCGTAGCACCTCTACAGCCTGCTACGAAGGTTGTAGAGGCGCTACGCCGTAGCAATTGCGCCAAACGAGTTGACTGCGCTCTGATTGGTCGATCTGCGCTTACGACCTTTCTGCTCTGGGGAGGCAGTTGGGTCAAGAACTGCCTACACAAATTGATTCAATTACATCTGTACCTACAGGAAATTGTAAGGAGAGTTTCTATCTACAAGATTGTATGCGATTGTAGCGTTGTATGATATCGAAATGCGTTCCTTTCGAAGCATTTGTGATGCTTCTTGAAACTTTTATTATCAGGCTACTTTGGCCCATAGATAAATACCTTACAGACTAACATATATATTATAATAATACAGTGTGTGTTAGTGTATTAACTTAAAACTATGTTAGTAAAACTCACTGCACTGTCTTTGTGCGATCGTGTGGAACATGTCCGCGGAAGCGACGAAACATTACACCTTGCGGCCAAAAGTCCTCTGCCATGACGAGGTGCAGGTAGCATGTAGGTACTCGCACCACGAACGCCTTGAAGTTGACGTTGCGGCGCGATTCAAGCAACTGCACTCTCGGCCTGTACTTGGTCCTTGCGCACACTTAGTCCACGATGTCCTCGGCCTTAGTGGTACAGTGTAGGCGGGAAATATATACGGGAGTGTTCGCCTGGGCGGCTCGAACAGGGATGTCGGGCTTGATAGGAGCTGTGCCGCAGCGGTTCTTGTTGGTTCTTTGTCGGAGACAAGCGGAGGAATGGTGTACTAAGGCAACGATGGGGTTTAAAAGAAGGTATAATAACAAGCCTATGTTAAGATGGTTGGTCATGTTGAGAGGATGAATAAAGCAGACTAACAAAAGGTATTTTTAAGAGGAAATTTGAATGGTCTTTTCTCCATAGAAACGCTATCGCCTGTTTTCTTAAATATTAACTACTTGTATGTCCCTTTTATGTTTTCCTTTTTGATGATATATCACACTAATTTGTGGGGGTGTATTTATATGTTTATTGTTACTTCTTCACGCTCAAACGGTTTGACCAATTTTGATACAATTTTGTGTGAAGGTAGCTGACGCCCTGGATTAACATATAGGCTACTTTTTATCCCGATATTCCCACAGGATCGATATTTACGCGGGTGAAACCGCGGGGTGCAGCTAGTTATTTTTATAAGCATTAAAACCCTCAAAAATGCCAATTTAAACCGCTGTCAACAGAGGCCTAGTAAACAAATTTGACAACTGTTAATAAAAAAGTAAAACAGGGACACAGTATACATCCTTCTTATTCAGTTTATGAATTATCTTTTAAATTGGTCTAATATTCGAGGAGGAAATGGGCGAGAGCCAAACCTCGAATTATGACTTTTTAGTTAGGCTTTTTCAAAAGTCTCTCCGACCGCATTTCCTCTTAAAGGTATTGCAGATGTGAGTGGAAACGCCTGGAGGGGATGCCCTAGAATGACATAAAGTCATTCTATGAACATCATCAATAAGGTAGCTATACAGGGTTTTGGTAAAAAATTAACAACCTCTTAAGAGGTCATTGTACTCATCATTATGAACTACTTTTACTATGGGACCGAACCTAAAATCGCGAAAAAAAAAATCAGCTGTTCCCTGCTTTTATGTTCGTATAACTCTTCAAAATGTAGGGAATAGCTGATTTTTTTTCGTGATTTTAGGTTCGGTCCCATAGTAAAAGTTGTTCATAATGATGAGTACAATAACCTCTTAAAAGGTTGTTAATGTTGTACCAATAACCCTGTATAGGGATAGTAGCAGGTGGCTTTCTGTAGTTTCTGCCTAACCCCATGGGAAGAAGACGTGAGTATATGTGTTAGGTCTATTCGGTTATTTCAATTTAAACAAATATAAACTTTATTTCAATGGTAATTAAATTGATTTCAGAGTAACTAGCGTTATTTAAAAATGTTTGATGTTGCAGCGTAAACTGAACTTTATTGTGTAGGAATTAAAGTTATTTTTCCAATAATTCATATTTGTTTACATGTTTGGCAAGTAAATCGCGAAAGCAGATTAAGTACAGACGCCAGAACATCAAGCTACCCGAAACTGTAAAATTTTCCCAATCCAATTTGAACCTTATGCTTTAGCAATAAAGCTCAAAATCTATTAATGAAATCTGACAGATTGTAGTAGCTTATTGATGTGCTGGCGTCTGTACGTTCCATTTAAATGAACATCTCAGTAATACTTTCGCAGCGGTTAAAAGACCTTGATATTGTTAGTCTTGAAAACAGATGTTAGGTATTATAGTCGGAGAAATATTACATTTTTATTACGATCTGTTACTTTCTCTGAAAAGTCTTTCAGATTGCGGCATTTTATTACGATATCGACCTTCGAACTGTTTCGCAGACGTTGACGGAATTAGATTAAAACAATGCTTTATAAAATAAAAAGCGTCTGTAAATCTTCTACTACCTACTTAGGTACTTATAATATACAGAAAACGAGACAACACTGGTTGGGCAGTTAGAATTAACTACAAAATATCTTAGTGTCTAAACACAGTATGCCGAAGGTAGGCGACCGAAGTTCCGCGCCTGATTTTACGTTCCGACGTATTCGGCTGGTATGACACCATAAGTGCCGAACTTACCTACGCGGCAGAAATTCAGTTGCGCACAAGCGGGGCGCGGGCATCACTGCCTCCCGCTGCTTCCCGCCCCGGATCTTCTTCGGCAATCGAACCAACTTCGGTCGCGTATAATGTCTGCTCTACAGAATACGTTGCTGCCGAATTGCCGCTGAACTTACGCCCGACCGAAGTTCGGCTGTACGCTATAACGCAACGTAATTTCTGCATAATGTGTCGTCAGTAATTCAAATAGCATTGCAGGCGTAATCATGCCGAACTTCGGTCGATCAAGACACTAAGATATTTTGTGCAGATAACTTTGATCTCTAAGAGAAGAAAAAATGGGGCGTAGGTCACCATGTTTTCTTCTCTTAGAGATCAAAGTCATTTATTGAAACAAGACGTTAAATACGTTGAACGATAACGAATTTATGCTGCAACTGCTTGTCCATGCAAGATCAACTTACTAAAGAATTGAGCTGTGGCGCCACATAATATGCTGGTTGTCTGACTTTCGGGCTTCTGACTACCAGTAACTACTATCAAAGATTCACGAATGACAGCCGGGACCAACGGCTTAACGTGCTTTCTAAGGCACAGAGGGGTCACGGTATGTAAAGATGGTCATCCATCCACAGACCAGCGCGGCAAGCGTAGCTTAACCTGCCCGATCGACCTGTGCGGCTGTTATTATTTAGCCATGGGCCCCTCTGCTGTCCCAGCAAGATCAACTTACTAAAGCAGTGCACTGTAGTGCCACATAATTTGCTTCTTTCATGCTGTAGTTTGCCCAAGCTCATCTATGAAATCCAACCATAATTGACTAATTTAAATTAGGCTCAGAATCAGCACTTTTTGAACGTCAAAATTACCGCCCTTCACCACTTGTCCTAGTGTTTTAGCTGGGACGCAGAAGTGGCGCAACCAACTCCCCAGCAGCACAGCTGTCTGTTCAGTCAGAAGAAGTCGATCATGATCATTAATCTGTGTAATTTTATTGTCTGTTCGATGTGTGACATAATCTTCAAATCCATCACCATCACCTATGCCATTGTCAATTTTGCCAACAGTCTTACTGCTGCGTCTACAGCTAAATTAACTACATCATCAAGCATCTTCCTGCAAGGTGTAGCCTTTCTAGGTTCATTTGGAAGTCCCTGAACCATCTTCGGACCCAAGAGGGAAGATTTAACTCCAACTTGGTAAAGTGGGGCTACCTCGATGGAACGGCAGTAGGGTGTGTATGTTGAGTTTTATCGCAAACCATACTGCATCTCCTATCCTCACCGAATTGAAAATATCACTATGTATGTATTCCTCGAAAGGCAGGAGTGTAAACAGTAAATACCACATCATCATGCATCATTCTCCGGTCGTTATCCCAATTTATTTGGGGTCGGCGCAACATGTCTTTTTCTTCCATACTTCTCTATTAGTCGTCATCTCGGTAGTCACCCTTTGTATATCGTCAGAAAAGGCAAGACAAGGGATCATTCTCACTAGTTCCACCAGCAATTCATCATCATCATTTCAGCCGAAAGACGTCCACTGCTGGACATAGGCCTCCCCCAAAAGGGGGGGGTTTGCCATAATCGCCACGCTTGGCAGGCGGGTTGGCGATCGCAGTATGGTATAGTGGTGGAATGCATAGAGAACGCTGCTGCCCATTCTCCGGTACGCCCCTTAGTCGCCTTTTACGACACCCACGGGAAGTATGGGGTGGTGCTATTCTTTAAGTCCGGCACCACACAGACCGCAATTAGTTCCATGGAACTAGTGACTTTTTTTCTCAGTAGTTCCATGCACTTTGATAATGGAACAAATGAAACAAAACCAGGCCTATTGCCTTCAACCGGGCACAAGTCCAGACTCCGGGCTGTTAATGAGACATTCCATAGGAACCCAATAACACTGCCCGGGACCCCAAGATCAGCACTGACCAACGAAGCAGTCAAATCATCAACAGTAGTATCTGGAACCATTTCATCTATTGCACTTAAGAATTAGTTCAGCAAAAAGCTCGCCATTGTAACACTGACAACGAGTTCATTAGTCAAGTTTAATTGTACTACGACAACAAACAGAATATATTTGGATCACGGTAGTGAACTGTCACTATCACCATTCATTGATTCTCTCAATTGCATACCAATACCGCTACTGTCTCATCACTGATCGCTTCTAAACATCTGTTTGTATCGTCGAGTTTAGTTATCATTGAAGACTTTCTTACAGCGTTCATGATGACGTTGCATATTAAACCATCAATGTATATTGAACAATGAGATAAAGTAGTAGCGGTCAGAGTGAAGTGTTAAGGGTATGATGCAAGTGCATCGGGGTGCATTGGCCGCGTCTATTTTTGGTAACAGGTGCGAGGCGTGTAATCATTGCGCCGATGGTCGGCTCTATCTCTGAGCGAGTTTGAAATGGGACGCAAACCGTTTTCAGTGCGGCGCGGCGCCCGGCGGCGTCTAAAATAACTTAGTAAATCGCAAGTTACGGTAGTCTTGGAGATAACTGTTTTTCAGCGAGACAGCGAACCGACGGCGAATTTTTTATTGAGCGTGCTACGATGTACTTTTTTATTTGCCAACACATACTAAATAATCATCATCTGCCTAGCCTTTTCCCAACTATGTTGTCTATCTGACCTCCAAACACACAGACAGACTAAATACTTTTGAGCTCTTCAATTCTGAATCATGTCTTCCGGTATTCTACGAGTTGGTTATTTATACACCTTCATTACAAAACATGCGTTTAAGTCTGTTTAGCACTGCTGCCAATACCCTAAGTTTCACGGGCCCCCGACCAGAGAGGGCCATGAGCATAGGAGGAGCCTAACATAAGTTTATAAAGGCAAACTTTTTTTTTGAAAATGTGCAACAAAGGACATCATTCAGGTTTCGAACATTTTGTACCTTTTTTCCATTCTTTGTCTAATTTTTGGGCAGGACCTCATGCTCAGCAGTAGCGTTTGCAACCACTAGACCAACGAAGCAGTCAGGTGTTAAATTTTGTAGGGGAAAATATGAAATCTACGCGGAAGAAATCCCGGAAAAGTGCTACTATAAAAAAAAACTATATCGTTGGTTGAGCTTCTTTGGCCCCATCCATTGAATTTGCCACGGGTCCCAAACGGTATAATTACGCCACTGCCTCGCACAATCCATCCATCTTTTCCTGGGCCTTCGTCCGTCCATCAACATTCTTCAGCGACATATCACTGAGCTAATTATAACTGGCAGTCTCTAAACAATTTGTATCGCATCGTACTTTCACCGCGTCACGTAGGTGCACAGCTTTTCTATTTCTGTTCTGTATTACAAAAGATCAAGCGCTCGCTTATTAGGCGCGATTACAAATAGAAGGCAGGTATTTTTAGAAGTCCATTGTTTGACATTCATAAACATTTAACTGTTGCTTTTGATCACCTTCCTATAGTTCGTATGGTTGAGTAAGGAGTACTTACCTTGGAAGAAGGTCATTACTGTGATAATACTCTCAGAGTCCTCATAGAAGGTGATTGGATTGGTCATCGAAATATGTTGTTATTTGTTGAAAATTCAGCAACGAAACGCCAGGAGGCGACGCCCTAGAAGGACATATGTGTCGGTCAAGTGCGTAGTACTTGCAACCGGCTTACGTGTATGAACGTAAACGAAGCAAAAGGAGTATGGAAGGATCGTAGCAGGCGGTTTTCTACAGTTTCTGCCTAACTCCATTTTAATGCTTATGGTTATACACCATATGCGCATATGGTTATTGTTGGCGACTGGCTGTGGAGTGTTTTGTCATGTTTTTTAAATATACTATTTTGTTTTTATGTTGGTTGCTTTTGTCAGGTCTGATATAAAAGATGCCCATCCATAGATAATAATTACTCATCTCTCCACTAGTCCAATGCTTACTCTAGGATGCATATCCGGTAGGCTCTTAAATCCTTACCTATCCTACGGGCACGTCATCCCTACCATTACCGCGCCCCCCGGTCTACTCCTCGATATGCAATGGTCGCTGTAGCACCTTGAACATGAGGCTACAGGAGCTAGTGCGAATCTTGGGGTTCATTCGATTAATCGAGTCTGGTTTAACCACGCTGGGATCGATGCAATTTATTCATTCATTCATTCATGGTTGCTTTTGTCAAGTCTGAGCGGTGGTCAGGTTCCGTTTGTCTTAATATTTTAATAAATTTATAATATTGCATATATACCTGTTTCTATCATTTCATCTCTACAGTCCATTACCTAATCAAGTCCGCTAGTTATCAGTTATGGTTATGGTTATGGTTGATAGTGTGGTGGTGGAGGTGGTGGTGGTATGGTGGTATGGTGGTTGGTGATATGGTGGGATATATGAAAGCATTTCCATAACACCTGGGGTAAGGCTCTATGAAAGTAAACACAACGTGAGACACATAAAGTACCCAGACTTCAGTAATAAGTTATTAATATCCCCCAAAATACTTCTCAGTTCTCATCAATGAAAGCCATGCTGGAAATATTGTAAACACAGATGATCTGATACAAAAACTTTGTTTTGACATCAGCCCATTTATTCGCCGGCTTCATTGGCAACGCTCGCACGTAATACTACGGAGCCACAACGGTGGTTGTGAATCATCGCGTTCTCTCAATGTTATCACGTTAGCCGTATAAGGAGAGTACCTATGTTGGAGCCGCCCAACGCATTCTTGCACAATACGGTGGAGCACATGAGTATTTGGAGGAAGAATTGGAAGGACTCTTGATCTTTTTTACCGGTTAGAATTTTTTACAGGGTGTTCTACCCATGAATATGAACAACTTTCACTACCGGACCGACTCAGATATCACGAAAAAAAATCTGCAGTTTCATACATTTTGGTCAAGTAGGTATTTGTACGTTTGTATGAAACAGCAGATTTTTTTGACCGAATGCCTTAAAAAGGAACTTTGACGTCTGTAGTACAACGAGCTAACCTGCGGGCAAGCATATTGCTCCTCACAGACATGCGCTCCCTCTCTATGCCTACGTCATCCAAAACTATTCACAATCTTTAATGGTACACCGTTGAGTCTTATGGGCGGAACATGCGCGGCTGCTGCCTAGGTGCTTTAAATACAAGAAGCTCACTCTTCTTCGAATTGTATATTAGGCCATTCTCCTGCGCATAGGTCTCGCAAGTCGATAGCATCCTCTTCAACCCACCTATCGATGGACTGAGAAGTACCATATCGTCTGCATAGCTTATATTGTTGACACACGTTCCTTCAATGTGGCAGCCGACATATGAACCGCTCAGTCCCTCGATAAGCAGGTTGACATAAAGGTTAAATAGCAGAGGCGAGAGTAACCCCCCTGTCTGACTCCGATTTCCAGACTTATAAGTACACCTCTGCCTTAACCTTTGGGGATTCGAGTGCGATGTTATGATATTTTTAATTGATAAAATGTATATATTAAAAGAGTAACGATAGAGTTTCTAGACCATTCTTCTCTATACGAAAACTACATTTTGGAAGGGGCGACCAGCATCAATTCTATTTTATGAGTTTGACTTTATTCTGCGCATAAATCCCTTGGGTACAAAGCTCAAGTTCATGAATTACGGCTGCAACATTGTAACACCATAGTAAAATACAAGTATTGGAACGTTCAGGTCCGCTGCCCGATGAGTATCGACATCGTAATGTATGTATTTCAGACGCAGTAGGGAGGATTATAAATAGGAGCGCAAGTTCACTGCCGATCCGTACGCATTGTGGGGCCAGGGGGGCCGCGAGTGGAGAATGAATCGCTTTGTCTGCAACTGTAAATGGCATCCATATATAGGATCAAATTAAGTTAGCTAGCGAAACTCCGCAAACATGGTGAGTGTCGATATCAAAACTTGAGATGTATATTAAGTCAACCTGTCCAGTCAGTGCACGCGTTTGTGTGTAGGTATGCAGCTCAACTCAGAACTTAAGGAGCTCAACGATTCGACGAACAATACCAGAGAAAGAACATTTTGAGTAGGCCGCATTAATTACTCAAATTTACTACTACTCAAACCAGACCATGATTAAAACTAACTGAAAGAACAAAACAAAAAAACAATGACCCACATAGTCCTCACATTTACAATAATTAGAATAATATTATTCTTTACAAATATTGTAAATGAAACGGTAAATAGAAAAAAAAATTGTTAGCAAAAAAAAACAAGATTCACTGTGTAAATTTATTTCAGCGGCTCAATCAAATCGAAAAGTGTTTTTGTTTAGGAGGGGTCCGTGGCTAAATAATAACAACCGCACAGGTCGATTGATCAGGTTAAGCTACGCTTGCCGCGGTTGGTCTGTGGATGGGTGTCCAATGACCATCTTTACATACTGAGACCCCTCCGTGTCTCGGGAAGCACGTTATGCCGTTGGTCCCGGCTGTCATTCGTGGATCTTTGACAGTCGTTACGGGTAGTCAGAAGCCCGAAAGTCTGACAACCAGTCTTACCAAGGGGTATCGTATTACCCAGTAACTGGATTGTGGAGGTCAGATAGACAGTCGCACCATTTAAAATAATGGTATTCAGCTGCATCCGGTTAGACTGGAAGCCGACCCCAACATAGTTAGGAAAAGGCTAGGCAGATGATGATGATAGATATAGAAGGACCAAAATAATATCTAGGGCTGTATATTCATTTCTATCCCGCTATCGCTATTGTAGAGGCCACACGCGAGCGCCGGGGCCGGTCGCACATCGTCTGCACACTCCGTATCTATAGGCAAAAGCCAACGCGAAGAACATCTGTTGCTCACGACGTAGAACAAGTGTATTGTTAATGACTGGGCTCCTACTTCATTAAGACACTCATTAAATGATGTTGTCATGAGTGATTCGTGGCTAAATAATATCAGTCACATGGGTCGATTGGCGCGGTCGGTTCATAGACGGGTGGCCATCTTTACGGGTCCCGGCTGTCATTCGTAGATCTTTGACGGTCGTTCCGGGTAGACAGAAGCCCAAAAGTCCAACAAACAGTCTTACCGAGGGGTTTCGTATCACCCTGTAACTGGATTGTGAAGGTCAGATAGGTCAGTCGCTATATGAAATACTGGTTTTCAGCTGCATCCGGTTAAACTGGAAGATGACCCCAATGAAGGATGAAGGGAAAAGATTAAATTTTATCGTGAAATTCGCAAACGAATCGTAATTATGTTAGGTATGTTCCAGGAAGTACTTTTAAAGTGCTTACTACTCGTGAACTGTAAAATTCTAGGTTTCTTCAATAAAGGTCAAACAGGTGATGAATTATTTCAAATGTGAATTCTCTATATCTGGTTCGACATATGTTATTTTGGTAAACGAAGTATTAAATTAAGGATCCCTATCAGTTTCGCGGACAAAAACCAGAAAAATCAGTTTTTTTCAGCGCAAATTTCTCAATATCCTTAAGTTATCTAGTTTTTTTAATAATGCACAAGTATTTATCACCTATCTATCTAGTAAGTGTACGAAATTAAGATTTGATAACTACTATTATAATTAAGGTTTGAAAATCAGAAGATAATCTCTTGCGATTCGCAAAATATTTTTTTTAAATCCTCCATTCCTTCACTTGAATGTCTCTGAACCATCTTCGGACCCAAGAGGGAAGATTTAACTCCAACCTGGTAAAGTGGGGCTACCTCGACGGAACGGCAGTAAATGAAATGAAAAAATGTTTATTGGAATCAACAAGTTCACGTATTACATCAGTGGTGATTGGAGCCTCCTTTTAAGCGTATAAAGCCTGTATTAGGAGACTCCGCTCTTCCATGCATTAGTAGAACTTACATAAATACTTGTTTATTCTATTTGTATTTTACAATTTCTATACAAATAAAAAAAAATAACTAAAAACCTAAAACTATATAAATATTGGGTTACATTTAAAAGTTAAGCAAAGTGTGCGTGTAAAACTGAATTGTGTGTGTGCCAGGCAGTAGGGAGTGTATGTTGAATTGTGTCTCAAACCATACTGCATCCCCACCGAATTGAAAATATCACGTATGTAGGTATGTATTCCTCGAAGGGCAAAAGTGTATACCTACAGTATGAAAACCACATAGATGCAATAAATTATACCACAATACTCTTGTTACCACCATATCTTATGATAATTATACAAAAAAATTACGATATAGGTCGCGAAAACAAGTCAGCTGTTCCTTACATTTTGACGAGTTATGCGAACAGCTGATCTTTTTTCGTAACCGATTTCGTTTTTTTTTTTTTATTATTTATAGTGTTATAATTTTAGTAGGCAAGTTTTTAATCACGTCTAAACTTGTATGGAGTAGTGTCAGGCGTTGATTAATTTGACAGGACTAAACTAAAATTTATCTACTGTCCTTTTCTTAATGAAATAGAAAGAAAAAGCTGCACTGAACTTAAATTTAGTTTAGTTTGTGAACAACAGAATTTCGCACCATTGTTGTTGAATTGTTAAAAAGGTATTGCAATTGTTAGTCATCTGCCTAGCTTTTTCCTAACTATGTTGGGGTCGGCTTCCAGTCTAACCGGATGCAGCTTAATACCAATATTTTACATGGAGCGACTGCTCATGACCTCCACAACCCAGTTACTGGGTAATACGATACCCCTTGGTAAGACTTGACTGGTTGTCAGACTTTCTTGCTTCTGACTACCCGTAACGACTATTAAAGATCCACTAATGACAGCCGGGACCAACGGCTTAACGTGCTTTCCGAGGCAAGTAGGGGTCACGGTACGTAAAGATGGTCACCCATCCACAGACCAACCGCGGCAAGCGTCGCTTAACCTGACCAATCGAACTGTGCGTTACCCCGCTAGTTTCTTCACGATGTTTTCCTTCACCGAAGTCAGTAACCTATCTAATTTCCAAGACAAACATAGAAGGTACATATGAATTGATAAAGTCACATCGGTACTTGCCCGATTCGCAAAGACAATTAAAATTGTACCACCCTTTAAGAGCATGCGAATAAATTCGAAATATTATTAGACACAGTAGTAAGTATATTAAATCCGTTAATACTCGCATCGCTGATCCACGTAATTGTTTAAATGAAAACGTTCGCGTCATCCCCCTAATTGGCGTACAAATTGATTCGCAAAAAAGTTTAATCTACGATATTTGCCGGTCGAGTGCTCGCCGCACCCCATCCGACGATCTTTTTCACTGGAATTGCAAAACACTTATCAATCATACCGAATCCCTATACACTGAATTACCAACCCTATTTAGTGAGCTCCACAGATGATTTTTAAGGTATTCGCTTTGTCGGTTACGTCAGTTGGGTTTGGAGTGGGTTTCGGATGCATCCCGGCTATTGAAAGTTATTCGTTTTATCTGAACGCGTGTTATTCGATAGTTGCGAATCGTCGAGTGTATATTGTTTGTTATCGCCATCGCGGTGTAACACAATGACGTGAGACTGATGATGATGCCACGATAATGACTTTGAATATAATTAGCGGGACAAAAGGATGCTACACAAATTGGTTTGGTACGCCCTTTGTGAAGATTGGTTTCGATCTGGATAATAATGCACGCATACAAAAGCGTTGTCCGGAAGAGAAGTCCCCCAACAAAAATGATCCCGAAAAAAAAAACATCTTACCAGTCCCCGTGGTCCTTCGGTCTATTGATATGAATAATCAGCCATACTATTCTGTAGAAATCTTACAGGGAAAACTTAGGTGAAGTGAGCTGTCAATAGTGGCGCAGATTCTGTTGTTCACAAACTAAACTAAATTTAAGTTCAGGCATCTTTTTCTTTCTATTTCATTAATAAAAGGACAGAAGATAAATATTGTCAAATTAGTCAGCGCCTGACGTAAATTGACGTATTTTTAATAGCCAATTTTTTAATCTTTCTAAATTGTCTATGGAGTGTCTTAATTTGACAGGACTAAACTAATATTTATCTTCTGTCCTTTTCTTAATGAAATAGAAAGAAAAAGATGCATGAACTTAAATTTAGTTTAGTTTGTGAACAACAGAATCGGCGCCAGTGTCAATAGTTAGCCTCAGGTGGAATGAATGCTCAATTTAAGCTCACATCACCTAAGTTATCTTTTTAGCACCGTTTTTTAAATAGCACCGCAGATTTAGTAGTCATCTTTTAATTATCATTTCAGCTATAAGATGTCCACCTCTAAACAGGCCTCTCCCAAGCATCGCCACTTCGACAGATTCTGTGCTTGAATTGCCAAACTTAAGTGGAAGTGGGCTGGGCACATAGGTATTATTGCTTGCAGAACAGCTGTCTAATGGGACCGAAAGGTTCTGTATTGGGCACCACGTACCGAAAGACGTAGCGTTGGAAGGCCTTCCACGAGGTGACCCGATGACCTGGGGGCCTAAAAAGGCCACTTTGGCAGAATCATAAACGGATAACATTAAGAATCATAATATGGCGAAGACAGTCCGTGTTTTCCTTTTTTTCGCTGCACTGCGTAGGTATAATCAAAGAGATTGGGATTGGATTGATTGGTATTTTAGCACCGACAAAAAAAAAAATAACTGTAAATCCTTCACCAGTGGGATTTGATACGATTAACTTTAACTGTCCATTATGATTCATAATGTTATCCTTTTATGATTCTGCCAAATTGGCTTTTTTAAACGCCCTGGTCTTCAAGAATCCAATGGATGCAAGAAACATCTTTAAATACCAAATAAAAAATTCTGATTCAATAGGCAAAATGTCTTTTAATACAAGTAAATGAATAACAATTTATCTCTGTACTACAATATCGCGATAAAATATTTCATTTCTCAAAATATCTTCGCACGTCTTCATCTTCGTCGTATAACTTAAGTACCTTTTTAATACAAAAATGCGATGTGCTGTAGCAAAATTAATAAAATCTGATCTCTACAGAGAGGACAGATCAAATAAGTGAGCGTATTAAATCATAAGTCGAGTCACACGCACTGCGCCGCCACAGATTATTAACTCGGCTTATTATTTTGGCAGACACGACACCTTTTAAATGGGTGATGTCTGTCATCATTCTCCTCTCCTTATTCGATTTTTTTGGGGTCGGCGCGACATGTATTTTTCTTCCATACTTTTCTATGAGTCGTCATCTCGGTAGTCACCACTTTCTAACCATATCATCTTTCACACAGTCCGTCCATCGTATATGGATAATGTCTGCAGGTAGTCTCAATGTGTGATATTTTCTGGGTGATATCTGGGTAATGTCAAAGAACTTTGTAATAAAGGAATTTATTATTATTATTAACGACCTTCACTCGCAGGAAACTCAATTCTCTGTAGCAAATCATTTCAATGACTTTCATCAGTAACACAATCCAAAGAATTTACGGAGTTCATTACAATTTTGTTGGAAAACATTCTATTAGTCTAATTTCTACTTTAAAAATTCAAATAAGGCTGAGAGTCAGCTTGAAAGTCAAAATTACTTAAGGCGACTACATGACCAAAAGCTCGGTCCTTGTCGGACTGCATAGAAAAGAAAGAGAAGCGCGATGACACAACCCTGGTAATTTGTTTCAAAATATGAAGCAATTATCTATTTACAAAAATCTATTGTTTGGACTAAAAAATTAAAACACTAGTATTTTAGTATGTTGGTTGTAGAATAATCTGGCAAAAAATCATAATGATTGTATGCATAATTATTAGTATGGTTTTTATTGTAAAATTAAAGTTTTAGAGGTATCTTCATGATTTTTTTCTATCGTATCAAATTAGTTACATTATGTTTTCAATACACTATCGGTACTATAGTGTGTTAAAAACACACTGGATATATGCTGGTTATATATGTGGATATATGCTAGGCATAGCATATATCCTGAAGAATATCATATACTTTTCTGATTTTGTTTACTGTAGTCGATCATATACTTTTATTGTTTCTAAAACTTGCGTTTTTTGTCGTTAGGTCCTGTAAGTCCCTTAAGACAGTCCCCCAAAATTCTTTCCCTTCACCACTTCCTTGTGCTTTAGCTGGCAAAGAGAAGTGGTGCAACAAAATCTCCAGCAGCACACATGTCTGTTAAGTTAGAAGAACTTGAGTCTATACAACAGTATGCTAATAACTTTTCTGTGTTGTCATATCTGCTCTCGCTTGCTCTTTGACATCGGATGTATCCCACAAGGGGGCGTCACAAAGTGCACATCGCTGGTCGCGTGGCGCGCTGCAATCATAGTACTAATTGACGATTTGCTGCCCAGTACACTGCGGGACGGAGGAACGGGTACAGTGACGTATTATGGCCGTAGCGCTTTGATAGTTAGCTGTGTAACTGAAATATACTTACTACAACGCGGTCACATTAACTCGACGCATGTCTGGAATGCGAGGCCCAAATTCCTCAGCTCGCCCAGCAAGTGTTAGGCCTTTGTCTTTCTCTTTGTTACCGATACGCGCGTCGATAATTTGACTAGTTTTCTGTTGTTGTTTTAATTATATTTTTTATTAGGTATATTATCAAAAAACCAAAATGACGTCATCAACGCCAAGTGTCGAGTTAATGTGACCGCGTTGTAGGTATTAATAAATGTTTTCTTGCGGTTTTATGGGATCGGTAAGGAGGTGAAGAGGTCAAACATACCTACACTAATGTTTTACACTGAGAAGGTTTCCTTCGTCTTTAAGAAACACAAAATTGCGTTAATGTATTTTAAACACATACAAAAAATACCGAAATACAACAAATTATATACCTATGTCCGTTCCTGTTTGAATGTGGAGGTGCGTTTGTTCTGCAGTGTGGCCAAACTCTTTGATATATCTCGGGACCCGAAGATCTCGGACCTTTGCAAGGCGAAAGAGGGGCCAAAGCCAACTCACAGAGGCCTTTCAGACAATTTTATTAATAATGAAAATAATACTTTCTAATTTAATGACTGCAACTACATTCGCAGAAGCACTTTCAAATAACACACTAAACTCTCTTTTAAAATCATATACCAAAAGTACAATAAAAAATCGTACACAATATCTCTACTAACTGTCCAGTTTCCGTGTCCCGACGTGTTTCGTGCGCACACGTCATTAATCCCCTGCACGATGATCGTCGGACGGGGGCTGTGTACTTAATTTGTCCTTTATTATGTTGATTCTATCCCCGTATAATAAGCGGTCGTTCGCGCCTCGTTTGCTCAATTAATTGGCAATATTTCCTTTGGGAGTTCACTAACGTAGATTTACATGTGACAGATTTATCGTAACATGCTTATTGAGCTCGACGTGTCGTGTTTATTGAGCTCGACGTATTGTGTTTATTGAGTTTATCGAGGTGAATATTGAAGTTTATGAGGTTTATTTAGTCAAGGTGAACTGTCAAGTTTATGATACCTACGAGTAGCTGTTGGTCTGTTCTGTAAAAGTCATCATCGTCGTCATCTGCCTAGCCTTTTCCCAACTATGTTGGGGTCGGCTTCCAGTCTAACCGGATGCAGCTGAATACCAGTATTTCACATGGAGCGACTGCCTATCTGACCTCCACAACCCAGATACTGGGTAATGCGATACCCCTTGGTAAGACTGGTTGTCAGGTTCGGATAACGACTGTCCAAGATCCACGAATGACAGCCGGGACCGGCTTAACGTGCTTTCCGAGGCACGGAGGGGTCACGGTATGTAAAGATTATCACCCATCCACAGACCAACCGTGGCAAGCGTAGCTTAACCTGATCGATCGACCTATGCAGCTGTTATTTTTTAGCTGTTTTTTTTTCTGTAAAAGTCTTGCCGTCAAAATTTTGTTGAAGTGAGCTGTCATTCGACTTGATGCTAGGGATTGACATTAGGGATTGGACCAAACATGAAATCGCGAAAAAAAAAATCAGCTGTTCCCTACATTTTGACGAGTTGTACGAACATAAATGAGGGAACAGCTGATTTTTTTTTGTGATTTTAGGTTGTTCCCATAGTAAAAGTTGTTCATAATGATGAGTACAATGACCTCTTAAGAGGTTGTTAATGTTTTACAGATAACCCTGTTTATCGGGTGTAAAAAGACGCTAAGCGATGTCGAGAGTAACTTGTTCTTTCCGTCAATGATTTTTTTTTGTACTGGATCATACCTGGGAACCTTCTAGTTACGGTGATATTATTACCTAAAAGGTCAACCGACCAGCCGACCAACCAACCAACCAACCGACCAACCGTTTGTGATGGTTTTTTTAACGAAAACAAGTAGGTGTGCTACCAATTAAATCGTCACCGCACTATTTATACAGAAACCGTAATTATTTTCGAGCAAATTTATGTTCGTTAATAAATTTATTGCCAATTATTTCAAACGCGGATAAAAGGAACAACTGAATTAGGCGACAAATAATTTGGCAGCCAGTGTACGTTCCCACAGGTCGGTACAAATAGTGCAAATAACTGGCCAGTTAATGTTATTGTTGTCATTGTTCGAATAGGGAGCGGTGATTTAAAGTCTCTTGTTTAGGTCTCCCTTCTTATTTTTATAATGGTTTTAGTTCGGATCTGGTGCTCGTGGCTACAGCCGCACGGGTCGATCGGACGCGGTGGCCACCCATTACATGTCCTGACCCCATGATTTGGAGTCATTTGGTTCCGGCTGTCAGTCGGAGTAAAGTCGGTATAAAGAGTGTGATGTTAGCATAGATCAATTAATATAATTATCATGATTAGACTAGCTGCGCCCGTGGTTTCACCCGCGTAAGTGTCGATCCCGTGGGAATCTCGGGATAAAAGTAGTCTATATGTTAATCTAAGTTATCAGCTATCTCCATACAAAATTTTATCAAAATTGTTGAAGTAACAAACATATAAACACACACACACACACACACTCACAAACTTTCGCCTTTATAATAATATTATTAGTGTGATATAAGCTCTAATTGTTGTAAAATAAATTAGCATGTTACGGGTCGTCCTTAGAAGTCTGACAAACCAGTCTTACCAAAGCTCAGTCACTGGGTTGTCAGGTATGCAGCCGCTCCATGCAAAATACTGGTATTCATCACCTTCATCCGGTTAGACTGGAAGCTGACTCCTACATTGTTGGCTAAGCAGATTGATTGATTTAGTTCGAATCTGGTACAGTCCGGTATTGATAGAATTTCTAGTTTGAAATAACTCGGATTCAATAATTAATGTAACGTAACTCATTTGAGTAAAACTAACGTAAAAGAAGAACTATACGTAAATTTGTAAGTTATTTATTGTATTAAAAGACGATTTGTAAATCATACACAAGGACCAATCTCTCTTCCGTGCCTCGGAAAGCACGTTAAGCCGTTGGTCGCGGCTGTCATTCGTGGATCTTTGACAGTCGTTACGGGTAGTCAGAAGCCCGAAAATCTGACAACCAGTCTTACCAAGGGGTATCGTATTACCCAGTAAATGGGTTATTGCTATTGTTATAAGTAACTGGGTTATGGAGGTCAGATAGGCTGCATCCGGTTGGACTGGAAGCCGACCCCAACATATTTGGGAAAGGCTAGGTAGATGATGATGACACAAGGACCAATCTAACTCGGGGCTTAGAGAAGATAAGAGATTTAAGCATACTTATCCCTTTTATTTATTTTATTAGGTTTTACCAACAATTGTTTACACACATACACATAATACGACATTCTTAAAAGTAAAATAACAGTGCAATAGTTGCCCACCACAACCAAATGAGTACCTTACAACCACATAAGTACCTTACTTAGTAATAAGCGCTATATTTAATTACCAAATTAAAATTGATAAGTATTGGTAACATTAAAAAGTTGGTAACTTCGGTAAATAGGTACTTATCTACTTTAATTATATTTAAAGTAGATACCTATTAAAAATTTTAAAAATATAATTTAAAAGTGTCCATGGAGTTTCTTGCCTGTTCTTCTCCATAGGTACACTTTGGAATGGGCAACTAGCTTCATATTTTCTGGCTGACCGACTTCTTGACAAATTAAAAGTGCCTGTTAATGGTTTAATTGAAATAAATGCTTTGAGCTTTAATTTGAGTTTGAATTAAATATTTTTTTTCGAAACCCTGATTTAAAATTATAAAATTGGCAAAGGTAAAATTTCTAGCACCGTAAAATCCCCTGTACAATTTGCTGATGGTGTTAAATCTCCCACGTGTTCCAAGTGTTCCAACTCGTATTGAATATCACATAGTACAGTGCCGCTATATATAATGTGGTACGATACAAATTTTCCCACGCTCCCGAGTGGGCGGTGCTTCACTGACATACTGAGCTCGAAACGTTTTCATAAATATCTTGAACTGGTGCTAAATAACATAAACGTCTTTATTGTAATCCTCAAAGGGATACTTTTCCGTATAAAATTGTGATTATTATGTCACAATAAAACATCAGGAACTCATTTCTTTGCAGAGCAAACTATCTTCGCTGACAATGAGAGGTTTTTCTTTTGAGTATTAAAAAAAACAAAGTTTCCAAGAACTCTGTAGATGGCGTTGAACTGACTACGTTACTAGGTGCCAAAGCGAAAACGCTTGAAAAAAAAACATTGCATCTCGTCACTACGCTCGTTAACTGAAACTTTTGTTTGCTTTCGTTTTACGATCTCAAAATTACATCCACGTGAAATAATCTAAAAATGATGTGACGTTCCGTTCCTTGCAGTAACTTACCAAGTTCAGCGCCATCTATCCAGCGACTAGAGAAGAGCTAAAAAAAAAAGAAAAAGAAAATCCCTCATTGCGACCAGCACTTTGTAGTGTATATTTTTTTTTGTAATAAATAAAACCTCTTTTCTTGTTTTGGTCCTTCAGACCTTATTTCGGCCACGGCGGCCAATCTCAACGGAGACTAGCCTTCGGCGCGCGGCGCGGGAGATATTAAAGTGCATAAGTGTGCGCACAGACGCGGGTGCAGTCCCTCTTCCCTCACTCTCATCTCAAACCTGAGACTAGAGATGCCGATGCATTCCACCAGTTTCTATGACAAATATTTTACTGTTCAAGCAGTACGGTTATGGAATGACTTGCCCGTGTCGGTAAGGCGTGCTCAATATTAATTGTCCACTTTTAAAATTATGATAAACAAGCAATTTCTCTCTCCTTAAACATCATCATTATATTTTCCTGTTTCCTGTTTATTGTTATATGTATATATTTAATTAGATTAGTATAATATACTTTATGTATGTACCTATTTATTGTATTATGTAAATGGTACACCACAGACTACCTACAGTATTTGTCTGTCCTTCCCACAGATATAGATATACCTAGATAACGCAAGTAGTACCTATCACGAACTGTATGAAAACCAAGCGTGCCATTTTTTGACTACCTACTATGACGTCACAAGCTCGCGCTCTCGCTCACACTTACCCAGCCAGCAGTACAAAGGACTGAGCGCGAAAGGGGCGGCTTACGATTTGTAATCATAAGTTGGTGCAATTTTTGGCACGCGAAGTAGTTACTCTTGCGTTATCTAGGTATATCTATATCTGTGGTCCTTCCCCTTTTTAATCCATCCAAAGGTTGTCTTTAAAAGATCGCTTTTAGTGATAAGACCACCCATTGTGTCACCCTTTGTACAGTTTCTATACCTTATGTCTGTAATTAATATGGTGTACATAATAAAGAGTATTCTATTCTATTCTATTATATTCTCATAGTCCAATGGCCATCTCACATCTTCATGGTGAGAACATGAAGATGTGAGATGGCCATTAGACCTCCATAACCCAGTGACTGGGTATCACGATACCCCTAGGTAAGACTATAAGTCCGTGCGGAACTAGTTGGCCGCGCCTTAGGTGGGGACAGGGGTGAAGCGGCGGGGCCGCCTATTGTTCGCAACGCACGTACTGAGTAATGACTGTAGCGGTATCTACAACGCCACATGAGAACAACGCGTCATACTGACGTCACGCAAAATCCTGCATCTCGCAAGGATAGTTTACCGCGCAACTAAGTACCATAGATACAACGGCCCGACATGAATCATCGGGCAGTTGCCCGCCAGACACAACACCCGTCTGGCCGGAGGATCCTCCCTTTTCAATAGAGTATGAGTGAACTTCCGAAGTGATGTGAGAGGATACCTCTATATGACAAAGCGCCCCCGCCTCTCTGTCCCACCGCTCACACGCCTAAGGCGAACAACTAGTTCCGCGCGGACTAGTTGCCACACTTTTGAGCTTCTGACTACCCGTAACGACTGTCAAAGATCCACGAATGACAGCCGGGACCAATGGCTCAACGTGCTTTCCAAGCTATAGTGCTAGGATATTTGTAGGTAAGAGATATAGATATAGGAGGTAGGTAGTTGAGAGCAACGGTGGCCCAGTGGAATAGGACGCGACTTCCGAGTTGTAGGTCGTAGGTTCGTACCCAGTCAGGCACTTTACTTTGTGTAAATTATTTCATCACCAATGCTCTCAAAACTGTGAACGGTGACAGCAAAGAGAAATTGTTACACGTTGATCTCAAATTGTGTAACAACAATGAAAAGGAATGAGGAACTTTTAGTTGGAAACGATTTTTCACGAGAATTCAGGTATTTGAACACAGGTGAGAAAGTATTGACTCAAAGTTTTTAAATAGAAATGGAGGACACACTGATACCGGTGACAACACTCACACTCATCCAAATGGACGAAGTTTGGACATAGAGCGAAGTAGGCCAAATACTCCTTTAAAATATAATTCCGATAATTACAGTCGTACATAGCCATGCGTGTGGTTTTTGGATTGGTGGCCATCTTTACATACCGTGACCCGTCCGTGCCTCGGAAAGCATGTTAAGCCGTTGGTCCCGGCTGTCTTTCGTGGATCTTTGACAGTCGTTACGGGTAGTCAGAAGCCCGAAAGTCTGACAACCAGTCTTATCAAGGGGTATCGTATTACCCAGTAATTGTGTTGTGGAGGTCATATAGGCAGTCGCTCCATGTAAAATACTGGTATTCAGCTGCATCCGGTTAGACTGGAAGCCGACCCCAACATAGTTGGGAAAAGGCTCGGCAGATGATGATGATGATGATGAATTTTAATAATAAGCGGATTTAAAAGATTGAAGGTTCATTATAGCATGGTATCGTATTAATTCCATTGCTTCCTGCATAATCAGCCTGTAATGTTCCCACTGCTGGGACACAGGCCTCCTCTCTGTGAGAGGGAGTGGGCCGTAATCCACCATGCGGGCTCAGTGCGGGTTGGTAGATGTCACATGTCTTTAAATTTTTGATTCTAGGACACACTGAAAAAAATAATTTCTTACTACATCACATTCAGCAAAGCAAACTTCCTGCAAAGCGATTTCATTAACAGTTACTGACTATAAACAGTAAGAAGAAATGTTTGAAGACAAAACAGTAACTTTTAATAATTGAACATACTATTTTTTACTGAAAAATAAACAACAAATAAAGGAAAACCACAATTAATGTAATATAAATAAATTTCAATGGTTTGAATGCCTAAAACGAAATGCCTGAAATGAATAAAACAGTTACTTTTGTGATCTTTTAGCTACTTAAAACGTTAAAGTTTTCTGTCTTGATGGTAACATTTTGCCTCAAGCTTTAACTGTTTTCGGATCAGTAAAAAATACTGTTTTGAACGTTAGGCTCATATTGGAACTGTTTAAAGCAGTTCAGATTATTGTTTTTTTATTTCATTTTTATATACTGCTTATTTCTTTTCTTCGTGTGGTTTTTGGATTGGTGGCCATCTTTACATACCGTGACCCCTCCGTGCCTCGGAAAGCACGTTAAGCCGTTGGTCCCGGCTGTCATTTGTGGATCTTTGACAGTCGTTATGGGTAGTCAGAAGCCCGAAAGTCTGGCAACCAGTCTTACCAAGGGGTATCGTATTACCCAGTAACTGGGTTGTGGAGGTCAGATAGGCAGTCGCTCCATGTAAAATACTGGTATTCAGCTGCATCCGGTTAGACTGGAAGCCGACCCCAACATAGTTGGGAAAAGGCTAGGCAGATGATGATGATACTGCTTATTTCTTTCAGTGCATCTTTTGTTCACGATGTTTTCCTTCACCGTTATGAAAGAAGTGGTGATAAAATAATGAACACAAATAAAGTGCCTGCATAGGTTCGAACCCTCGACCAACAACTCGTAAACCGCGGCCGTTACCATTGAGCCACTGCTCCTGTTGTTGCTTCCTGCAATGCAACGCTACTCAATTTACATTCTCTTAATTAAACATCGGATTTGTAAAGACGAACAGAAATATGGGTTTTCTAGTGATACACCCCTATACTTTGCTTATTAATAACCACCTAGTTCAATTAAGCTTTTCATCAGAAGTAAAAACTTAGTCGCATTTGCCATTAAGGGTTTCATCAATCAACAATCAACTCAGCCTATCGCAGACCACTGCCGGACATAGGCCTCTCCCAGACTGCGCCACAGCAACCCGTCCTCCGCCTTCCGCATCCAGTCTACCCCAGCCACTTTCTTTAGGTCATCCGTTCATCTAGCTGGGGGCGCCACACTACGCTTGCCGATACGCGGTCTCCACTCCAGGACTCGTCTGCTCCACCGGCCATCGGTCCTTTGACAGACATGGCCAGCCCACTGCCCCTTCAGTTTGCTTACTCTGCAAGCTATGTCGATAACTCCGGTTCTGGACGAAGGGTTTCTTGATGAAACTGAATAACAGGAGGGGCTCGTAGCTAATTATGTAATTTCAGCCGCACTGGTCGATCCAAGGTTAGACTTGCCGCGGTCGGTTTGTGGATGGATGACCTCAAACTCAAACTCAAAGCATTTATTTCAATTAAACCTTGTACAGGCACTTTTGAATTGTCAAAACTAAATAGTCGATCAGTTAGTCAGAAAGTTGAAGCTATAGTTGCCCATTCCAAAACGTTGATCTCTATGGAGAAGAACGGGCAAGAAACTCGAAGGACACTCTTTTAGATCAAGATATTACAAAATCCTGGGTACATTATTCTTGTCGCTTCTATAAGTGAGAACAATGCAAAAAAAACACAAATGAAGATGAATCGTTACGGGTGCGCCTAAAAGTCTGACCAATCTTATTAAGGGGTCTTACCCACTAACTGGGTTGTGGAGGACAGATGAGAAATCGCTCCATGTAAAATACTGGTATTCAGCTGCATTCGGTTAGACTGGAAGCCGACCCCAACAAAGCTGGGAAAAGGCTAGGCAGATGACGATGACCTACTTACTTTGATTATTGAAAACCATTTCGTTCATTTAATTGCTTTACATCTGGAGTAAGAACTCCGCCGCATTTATCATCAATGGTTTCTTGCCGAAACGATTGCGACTACTATCTATTAACATGCTAATAATATGAGATGTTCACAAGTAGGTGTGAGCTGCGAGCAATAAAACGTTTTGCCAGCCAAGTCTCTAGATGTAGAATGTCACGATGGGGGGACGTCGACGTCGTAAAATTTTGACGACGCTGTGTCCTTATACTCCGCGGTTGCGCGATTATTGCTATAGGTAAACAATATTTTTTCTTGTATTTAGTTAGCATACTGATGAATGTTTCCTAGATGGCAAAATATGGCCTGACAAACAAATTGTGCGGTTGACTGCACGAATGAGAGGCAAACATCGTCGCTCGTATTATAAAAAGTCTTATTTTGTTGCCTTTCAAAATGGTTATATTTTGAGATCGAAATAACATAGAGGTACGATGGTTAGTGAAAAATGTAAAGAATCACGAATAGAGGAATGTAGTTGTCCTGGCTCAAATCAGCTACAAAATGAGAAAAATGAGATAGGACTTTTATTTATGCGAGTACATACAGGGTTACTTTTCAAAGACCATCAAAAATTTTACATGGTGTTCTTCTACCCATGAATATAAACAACTTTCACTATGGGACCAACTCTGAAATTACGAGAAAAAAAAACAACGGGTTGCACTCCGGGAGTGCCGGCAGAAGTGAAAACTTGAATATTAACGTTGTTTACTGTAACCTGTAACTGTTACCTGAAACTGTAACCTGTAACTCTAACCTGTAACTGTAACCTGTAACTATAACCTGTAACTGTAAACTGTAACTCTAACCTGTAACTGTAACCTGTAACTGTTACCTGTAACCTGTAACTGTAATCTGTAACTGTAACCTGTAACTGTAACTATAACCTGTTACTGTACCATGTAACCTGTAACCTGTTACTGTAACTGTAACCTGTAACTGTAACCTGTAACTGTAACCTGTATCCTGTAACCTGTAACTGTACCTGTAACTGTAACCTGTAAATGTAACCTGTAACTGTAACCTGTAACTGTAACCTGTAACTCTAACCTGTAACTGTAACCTGTAACTGTAACCTGTAACTGTAATCTGTAACTGTAACTGTAAACGTAACCTGTAACTGTAACTGTAACTGTAACCAGTAACCTGTAACTCTAACTGTAACCTTTACCCGTAACCGTAGTCGTAACCGTAACCGTAATTGTAACCGTAGCCGTAACCGTAACCGTAACTTTAACGGTAACTGTAACTGTCTGTGTCTGTCTGTCTGTAATTTGATCCTGTTTACTTGTTTTCAATTTTTGATATTTTGGAATCTAACGAATTTTTGATCAGGCTCACGTGTCATCTTACGATCAGGGTCACGGTGTCATCTTACGAATCTTACGATCAGGGTCACGTGTCCTGACGCCTGACATTTTTTACCCATTACAAAAAAAGTGTACAACGCCGCTAAAGAAGTTTTCACTTCAAAAATCAGCTGTTTCATACATTTTGGTCAAGTAGGTATTGAAGTTTTGTATGAAACAGCAGATTTTTTTTAACCCCGTATAATATGTCATTTGGTAACTTTTGAGCTGTCGCGAATGAAGACCGCTGAAAACCGTATTGCCCGCCATGGTGACAGACGTAATGAAAATGATGGCACTTTTTGAAGTGAAAAATTCTTTAGGCGCGGTGGACATTTTTTGAGATGGAAAAAAACCATTGAACTCGCGACACTGTTACCGTAACCGACACCGCGCCACATTCGGATGTGTTCGGCTGTCCTCGGGATGTACTCGGTTTTAATGTATATCCGATATGCCAGTGAGTGATGGCAAAGTATTCTGTTTGTGTTTTGTTTATAAGACGATTAAAAAATACACACGTAATTTTGTTTCAAGCTTACACTTCCGTCTGCACTCACGGAGTGCAACTGTTTTTTTTTTTGTTAGCCTATATTGTGTCCCAATGCTGGGCAAAGGCCTCCTCTTTTCCTTTCAAACCTGGGATGTCTTGTAGAATCTCTAATCATATTGGCCCTGCAAACGTTAAAAGGGTTTGATTTTACAATGTCAAAATTGTTCTCTTAGGAAACACAGCAACTTACTTTCATAAATAACATTTCAGTGACGTCATTGACGGTAACTTGCGCATGGTATGTGGCCGCAACCGCGGTCTTCGGTGGTCTTCGTTCGCGACAGCTCAAGAGTTACCAAATGAAATGTTGCGCATGCATTCGTACAATCAATCGCACGTTAGTAAAGTAACAACTTGAACCACGGTAACTATCCTGGTGCTGTCATGATCCAATTAAAGGGCTTACATGACCTAAAGCGCGGTCACTGTCGGACTGCATAGAAAAGAAGGAGAAGCGCGATGACACAACGCTGGTAATTTATTGCAAAAATGAAGCAATTATCTTTTTACAAAAAATCTATTTTTTGGACTAAAAATTAAAATGCTTTAGTATGTTGCTTGTAGAATAATCTGACAAAAAATCAAAATGATTGTATATTAGTATGTTTATTTTTGTAAAAAGAAAGTTTTTAGAGGTATCTTCATGATTTTTTCTATCGTATCAAATTAGTTGTATTATGATTTCAACATACTATCTACCTAGCATATATCCTGAAGAATATCATGTATTTTTCTGATTTTGTTTACTGTAGTTGATCTTATACTTTTATTGCTTCCAAAACTTTCGTTTTTTGCGTTTAGGTCCTTAATACCACGCGCTCGGGCCACCCGACCATGGTACCTACCAATTTGAGTCATCATCTGCCCAAAGTTTACCCAACTGTGTAGGGTTCGGCTTCCAGTCCAACCGGATGCAGCTGAATACCAGTATTATACATGGAGCGGCTGCCTATCTGACCTCCACAACCCAGTTACTTATAACAACAGCAACAACAATTTTATTGTAGATACGTCTCTAAACATTTGAACGACAAAAGTCGCACGAACAAGCCATGGTAACGCTCTATTAGGACAGCGCCTAAAACTACTGATATCAGACGCAATTACGAAGTATTGGCACTTGTTCACCGACAGAATAAAAATAATATTGTTATCCTTTTCTTATGATCAGTGAAAGAGAGAGTCGGCGATGGTTTAGAGCGTTCCAACTACATAGTTTACGTATTTTATTTGTGCGTGTCTAAAAAAGTAGCATTTCTCGAGGCTTCATCATGTTTGGAAAATCTTAGTTGTAATTAATCTACTGTTTTAAGTGTTCCCTACCCAAAGGGTAAAAACGGGACCCTATTACTAAGACTACAGTGTCCGTCTATCTGTCTGTAATCAGGCTGTATCTCATGAACCGTGATATCTAGACAGTTGAAATTTTCACAGATGATATTTTTCTGTTGTCGCTATAACATCAAATACTAAAAAACATACAACAAACGTGTTTTTTTCGGCGTTTTTGCCTTGTGGTGCGGAACCCTTCGTGTGCGAGTCCGACTCACACTTGGTCAGTTTTTTAGTCTTCAAGATTTCAATCAGAATGTGAACTGATAATGAAGGATTTTGCTTGCAATTATCTTTAACTGCTTATTATATTTAAACCCAAGTTCTCATCCTAATAATAATTAATAATTGACTGCACCAATTTTCAATATATATTATCTATACTAATATTTAATAATTTATTTCGAGCAACAAGACTCATAGTGTTAGTAACAATATGAGTAGTAATACACTCACATAGTAGGTACAAACTATGTTAGTAATACACTACAAAGACAAAAACACAAAAACAGATTGTGACATCACTGCTGCACGGTGACAGGCCCAGCCGAAACCTTGCAGCAATGGTTCACAAACGCACAATCAAGCCTGCTTGCTATCATAGATAGGATGCTGTTGGCGCTGCCCCGTACCCAACGTACAGTATGCTTCAATACTGCTTAGGCATGCTATGGTTGAAATTTCTGTGAACATGCTTCGCGCCGTCCCCGCGCCCGCGCCGCAGCAGGCCCGTATTTTCATCTGTGTGTGTACACTTGCTAACGTCAAACGAAACAAAACATATCGTCATCGCTTTTTCACACGCGCGGCGTAATTACGTATGACCTTGGTTGGTTAATACCACTGCTAAAATTCACAACTTCATAACAAGTACTGCTAGCGGATAACGTAGCGTATAGGATTAGTAAACACAGCATGCAGCAGGCCTGGTTTCGAATCTCGAGATGGAACTTTGATTTATCTTTTCAACAATAATCTTATCTTTTTTATTATTCGATAAATTAATACACGAGAATAATAATGTAATATTTGTTTTATTTGTATTATTATATTGTTATTGAAATATGCGGGGTAAAAATAAAATAAAAAATTAAGTGATTTCAAAAATTTTATTCGTTATAATTTGATAAATAAACTTTTAAAACAGTTTATTTTCTCATAAAGAACAATTTATTGAAGTAAAGCAGGTAATCAGTGAGCTACGACCATTAGACTTAAAATATTGTAACTATCTTAGTAATAAAATAATATTGTGCTTTAATTGCGGATATAGCTTAAGTATTCATTTTCAAAATTCATTTTGAAAAGAAGATTGAAACTATAAACCTCAAAATAATCCTTATTACGGATATGACACAATAAAATTTTAATATTACTAAAATCAATTTGTAATTTATAACTTAATACGTTGTATAACCCCCATTATTATCCATGCTATCAAGTAAACGCTGGCGTATGGATCCTGTAATGTTTAAACATATATCTTCATATTTCCTTTGCAATGCAACTTCATCTGGTAGGTAACTGGTTGGTTAAAACCACTTGTTTCTTATTCACTGACTATACTCTTCCTTATATCTTTTGACCCTCCGACTCACAGTAGGTAATTTCTCTAAAACAAAAAAGGAATATTGTAAGGCTACTAGCAAAATTACAAAATATTAAGTAGATACTTATTACTTTTTTAAACAAAATTATTTTGAAAATAGTTCAAATGTTACAAAATGATTATATTATAATTTATACATAATGCTATATTCATCATTCCAAAAGTAAATAAATAAACTCTTGGAAATATTATTTTTTTCTTCTATTTAGACCCTATGGTAAATATAAAACGTTTAATAAAATAACTACAAGGATCAGCAGTTAAACTTTAATTAGCTAAATGTTAGATAAAATAATTAAATCATAATACTCACAGTCAGTCCGGTTTCATCAATTATTTGTGATATAATATTAAGTCCACTTTTACGCTGCGCTTTAATATCCGCTTTCATCTCAAAGCTTACATTTCAAAATGAACTATTACACAGCTATTATAATAGATTAAACACACGTCACTAACCCACAATATCAAAAACCAACCAAGAACGAACAACATTCTATTAGACGCGGTGAATGAGCCGTAAGTTACCTGCATCTGTCTACCATACCTAATTTATTTATTTAGATTTCTGTGGGTATACTCATAAAGTTTTACGAATTATGTGAACAAGACGAATATGACACGGAATTATATTCAAAAGCGTGATTATTCGAGTAATATGCGGGTGTGTGTGTCAAATTACTCATTAAAAGAAGGTCGTAAGTCAAACTAAACGTTAAGCAATTAGTTTTAAAGTTGCCTATGGACTTTTGGCGTGGATAGTACCTTATAAAGATGTATTTGTGAGTTTATATCTTCAGTTTATATCTTCGGTAAGATACACGATTCCGAAAATTCTTTTGGTTTTTAGGTTTAACAAGAAATTTCACGCGGACGAAGTCACGAGCAGAAACTAGTAGATTTTACATAGACAAACATACCACTTAGTTTACAATTAGAATCCAATCAAAATTTATTTACATTTGAATTACATTACAATGGACACAATCCTTTGATCCTAAGCACAATAAATTTTAATGTCCAATCGATTAGCGTTCAGACGATTAATTTGAAGCCATTAAATACAACAACACAATGTAGCGACAAATCGCACTATGGCTGCCAAAATCGCAACACCTGTTAATCTGTTTGTCATTTGTTTGTAGTCTGTTTGGCCACTATATCTTGATACGTGGCGGGATGAGTCTTAACTAATTCAACAAAAAATTAATTATGCTTAGATGGTTTGGTCATGGCAGGGGCCTGTGGCTAAAAAATAACAGCCGCACAGGTCGATAGATCAGGTTAAGCTACGCTTGCCGCGGTTGGTCTGTGGATGGGTGACCATCTTTACATACCGTGACCCCTCCGTGCCTCGGAAAGCACGTTAAGCCGTTGGTCCCAGCTGTCATTCGTGGGTCTTTGACAGTCTTTACGGGCAGTCAGTAGCCCGAAAGTCTGACAACCAGTATTATCAAGGGGTATGGTATTACCCAATAATTGGGTTGTGGAGGTCACATATTCAGTCGCTCCATGTATAATACTGGTATTCAGCTACATTCGGTTAGACTGAAAGCCGACCACAACATAGTTGGGAAAAGGCTGGGCAGATGATGAGATGGTTTGGTCGTGGCTTGAGGATGAGTGAAAGGTGACTTTTAAAAGGTATTTACAAATCAGATGTGAGTGGGAACGCTGGTAGGGACGCCTCAGAAGGAGACACTTGTGACCATGTTGGTAATGATATTCTTCAGGTTCATTGTATTCGCAATCGGCGTACGTGTATGACCAGCGGGATAATTGAGTAACACACTAACAGTAGGAATGGCATTCATTTTGACAGTTCCACAACATTCATTGCGTAACAAGTGTAACAACGGAACATACGAAGCAATGGATTAGGAATGTCCTCGTGTTGCGCAATTAAGGTGTTGATGTATGAACGTAAACGAAGCAAAAGGAGTATGTAACGATCATAGCATGTCCTCGTGTTGCGTGTTGCGAATGTCCTCGTGTTGCGCAATTAAGGTGTTGATGTATGAACATAAACGAAGCAAAAGGAGTATGTAACGATCATAGCATGTCCTCGTGTTGCGTGAAGCGAATGTCCTCGTGCTGCGCAATTAAGGTGTTGACGAATGAACGTAAACGAAGCAAAAGGAGTATGTAACGATCATAGCATGTCCTCGTGTTGCGTGTTGCGAATGTCCTCGTGTTGCGCAATTAAGGTGTTGATGTATGAAAGTAAACGAAGCAAAAGGAGTATGTAACGATCATAGCAGGTGGCGTTCTGTGGTTTCTGCCTACCTGGAAAAAAGCGTGGGTTTATATGTGTGAATTAGGCTTAGAGTTGACGTAAGCCTTTGCAAGCAGCGCCACCATGAGGTTCCAAGATATACTGGCCAGCATTTCACAGTAATGCGACTGTGATCTTTACCCAGTGACAATTAGAGTCATAATGAGATATAGCAGTTATTAATTGTTTTTAGAGTGGTGAGACGTTAATGATCGGTAAAACAACAACTATTGAAGTGTACAAGTATTACTTTGTATTCTAATGTCATATAGGATGTAGTCTACTATGACATAGATCATAGCAACTATAAACATATTCATCATAATTATATTTAGATGCTATAATGAAAGGCAATTGCATGCAGCTGAGATGAGAATGCTAAGAGGGATGCGTCGAATGAATAAAACAATGAATAAGTAGGTAGATAAGAAGAAGTAGTAGAGGTGGAGGAAGAAGAGGAAGAGGAGAAGGAGGTGTAGTAGGGTGTAGGAGAAGTGGCACCGGTAACTGAAAAGTTGTGTGGAAATCGGTTGTCATGGTATGGTTGTGTTACGCAGGTATGAGGAAAAAAGTTTGAATGGCGATGGTTATAAGAGTAGGTGAAGACCGAAGAGACGATGGATGGACTGTGTGAATGATGATGTGGTAAGAAAGGAGATGACTGTCGAGATGGCGGCTAATAGAGAAGTATGGTAGAAAAAGACATGTGTCCCAAATAGGGATAAGGGCTGGAGAATGATGATGATTTAGTTGCTATGATTCTTGTTACTGGTGGGAGTATCAATTCTATAAAAATCTCAAGTGAATACTTAGATAAAGTGAGCATGAGGTCAACCATTCAACATAGCGCAATCGTTGGGAAGGTACTCGGCGACGAAGCGGGGCCGTCTTCTAGCTGCCATTGTGTGACGACTCTGACCCACCTGCCCCGTTAATGGCAGATTGGCTGGAGACAGCAACACATAGGGAAGAGTGGAAAGGTGTCGAGGAGACCATCGTCCAGCAGTGGGACCATACAGGTTCAAAAGAAAAATAAGAAGTAAGTAGGATTCTTAATTTAAAAGCATAGAATAGAGGCCCGTGGCTAAATAATAACAGCCGCACAGGTCGATCAATCAGGTTAAGCTACGCTTGCCGCGGTTGGTCTGTGGATGGGTGACCATCTTTACATACCTACCGAGACCCCTCCGTGCCTCGGAAAGCACGTTAAGCCGTTGGTCCCGGCTGTCATTCGTGGATCTTTGACAGTCGTTACGGGTAGTCAGAAACCCGAAAGTCTGACAACCAGTCTTACCAAGGGGTATCGTACTACCCAGTAACTGGGTTGTGGAGGTCAGATAGGCAGTCGCTCCATGTAAAATACTGGTATTCAGCTGCATCCGGTTAGACTGGAAGCCGACCCCAACATAGTTGGGAAAAGGCTAGGCAGATGACGATTTAAAAGCATAAAATAAAAAGACATAAAAAATGTTAAACCAGGTTTGCAGTACACACATTGTGTTCACACAAGAGTATATTGAGTGGCCATTCTTTTGCCAAGCTTTTAGCCTTTTAACCACGCTTGAAAATTCCTCTTGAACAAATTGAACTGTGTTAAAGGCAAACCCTTTGTCTTATTTCTACTCGAGTTTTCGAAGTCCATTGCTAGAACAAAATAAATCGTATAGCGGTCTAGAACACTTACGGGCCTTTGGGGTAACAGGTTCACGAGTTAAAGTGCAAGCATTACTCAATACAAACAGGATGAAGAGAAAGAAGAAGACAAAGACATGTGTCCCAAATAAATTGGGATTAGGGCTAGAGAATGATGATGATTTAGTTGCCATGATTCGTGTTACTGGTGGGAGTATAAATTCTATAAAAATCTCAAGTGAATACTTAGATAAAGTGAGCTTGAGGTGAACCATTCATTGTATTGGACGTATACATATCAGGGGGCCTAAAAGGCCACTTTGGATAATCATAAAAGGATAACATTATGAATCGTAATATGGCGAAGACAGTCCGTGTTTTTCTTTTTTTCGCTGCACTACGTAGGTATAATCAAAGAGATTGGGATTGGATTTGGATCGGATTGATTGGTATTTTAGCACAGCAATAAAAATAACTGAAAAATGCTTCACCAATGGGATTTGATACGATTAATTTAACGGTTAACTGTCCATTATGTTATCCTTTTATGATTCTGCTAAAGTGGCATTTTTAGGCCCACAGGATGTGATAAAAAATTTGCAATTTCCAATTTCTCCCTTTGCTAGTATTATCGACTGTTTCATGGGCACCTCTAAATATTTTTTTAACATTCGTACCTCGTTTGATAGCTGATTAAATGAAGATGTTTTCCTTCTAATTTGTACGGTTAGTGTCGAAGTAAAATTTTGAGATAAATGATGTCCAAATTCATATACATGACCTTATTCTTGTATCTTTTAACTGTTTGATGTTTTGGAACACAATTTGAGAATTTATAGAGAAGTGTTATTATTTATTGACGAATTTTGGGATAATTCCAGAAACACACAATTTAGGATTTTCTCGAATCCCATGGTATAGCATTTTTGCCTAGGCTATATTATGTAATTTAGAGGTAAATTATATTTAATGACGAATTTTGGGATATTTCCAGAAACACAATTTTGGATTTTCTTGAATCCCATGGTAGGTATACCATTTTTGCCTAGGCTATATGTTGCAATTTATTGCTTACGTGTTGCAAAGGGATCACACTGTCACGTCCTGAAAGGAATACGTCGATTTACATTTCACCCTGTATAAATGTGCTTCCAGTTTGTGTAGGTAATCTCAGAAATAAAAGCATTTCTAGGAGTGTTGCGCATTACGGACCTCATTCAGAGCCTTCGGTGGTACTTAGTAGACATACTTACCTTTAATGAAATTATGACAAATAAACCAATCAAAACTAATAGGTATTATAAAGATGTGAGTTTGTATGTAGAGATTTTTTTTTTTGGGTGGGAAATCATCAAATGACCCCTTCCGCTCTGGGTGGTGCGGAAGGGAGTGTCAGACTCTTACTGACTAAAACCCACCCGTGTTCCTTCCTTAGCCCTTTATGTTCCGGGCCAGCGGTAACCCTTTCGGACAATCCCGCTGACTAGGGGGTAATCTTCGAAACTGCTACACCGATTTCTTAAATTCTTTCACTAATGGGATTTGATACGAATAACTAAACAGTTAACTGTCCATTATGATTCATAATGTTATCCTTTTATGATTCTGCCGAAGTGGACTTTTTTTGCCACCTAATTTTTAGTAATGAACTCTCCTCACAAATCGCTCGAAACACGATCTCAATTCATACTCTTCGTAAAACCAGCCAGTACTGGCATTACCTACATGTGTATTAATAGTTTCCGTTTAATGAACAACTCCAAAACGTAAACACAAACTATCCGCGGTACGCACTCTCAAAATATTCTATTGACTAATGGCCGGTTCCTATATTTGAGAAACGATCCGTTTTAGTTACGAATAGTAGTTTTATATACGAGGCGTAAGCTAAAACCGTTCCTATAAAAAACGTCTCGTCGTGCAACTTACTGACGGCTTGCAACTAACGGATGGGAGGGTACCGGTAGGCGTATTGTATGGAGATGGGAGTCTATGGTGTTCCTATAAATATTTTAAACGTCCGTAGACTGTCAAGATAACTATTCGTAATGTCATTTGGTTACCGGCCAATTTCGGTCGGTTAGAGTAGAATTTCATAAGTATTTCAGTGTTTTCGCCTGGTTTTGGCTTTTAAATTTTGAAATGTCGAGTTCAGATAGTGATAGAGAAGTGTTTGATATTATATCAAACTCCAGTGAAACTGATTCAGACGAAGATAATAGGCGTGATAGAATAATAAAGAAAGAGTGGATTATTTAGCGTTGCTGGATCTGACGAATTTCAAGTAAGATTTCGACTCGATAAAGAATCTTCTTGACGCTTGGCGTTGATGACGTCATTTTGTTTTTTTTTGTAATATATCTAATAAAAAGTATAATTAAAACAACAACAGAAAACTAGCCAAATTATCGACGCGCGTAACGGTAATAAAGACAAAGACAAAGGCCTATCACTTGCTGGGCGAGCTAAGGAATGCGGGCCTTGCATTCCAGAGATGCGTCAAGTTAATGTGACCGCGTTGTATGTATAAGAGTTTCAGGATCCAGGTTAGTATCTTGGAGGCATTTGTAAGTATTGTACACCCTAAAAATGTATTGTTGTATTACACTTCATAGTTACAAAACTATTACTATTTAATATTTGGTTACAACAAACAGGTATCGTATTAACAGCGAGATATTAACTGTAAAATAAGAAAGATGCAGAAGAATTGGATAATTATATTTGTTTGACGGATGTCAAGTGTCAGGGCGCGCGCTAAACTGTTATAAAACTTATAACGTTCCGTTAGTATAGTTCAATTCAATTGTTTGGTAAGGAAAAAAAAAATATCACGCAGATGCCTGCGATGGTATAGTTAGTTACACATCTTATAAAACTTAAAGATTAATTTGTATGTAAATCTAACTTATTTTATCTTGAATTTTGTGTTATTTCAAATTTCGATTTTGCTTATAACAAAACGCACGTTTGTCTCACATCTGCCGCACATCTGTAAGTGAAGAGGGCTCGGTATTTCAATGACCAACGGACGTTCGTCAAAAGCAGGTAAAGAAAGTAAATTGTGGAACGGTATTTACGACTCGTAGTCGGTACTCGAAAAACGGATAGTAGTTCGTATACCACGACGATTCGTTAAGTATAGGAACCGGGCATTAAACGAACACGTGCCCACCAACCAATTTAGCTAGACAAAGACGGATATAATTCCAGATGTAACTGCCTATTAGTCAGAAAGAGATAGAACTGCTGCAGCGCGACACCATTTCAGGCGAAACGCGGAGCGTGTCGATTCTAAATATGGCTTAAGTTCTACAAACCCATGTAATGTAATTTAAACTTTAACGTGAAGAGATAAGGCGGGAATTGGTGTGTGGGGTTTTAGTCGAGTTATTTCTGGATTTACACAGCACCGTTGAACAAATTTCATTTCAACCGCCGAAAGTTTAAAGTGCAATATAAATATTGCAGCGGTGGAGGTAGGGGCCCGCTGTATTCACAATATTTAAGGCGGCTTCCGCGATGACGACACAGACAGCGCCAGCGACACAGTGTGTGTCATATCCTACGAGAACCATACACAGAAACCTTTACTGGAAAACGCACTTATGCCCATGAGATACAATTTATAATAACACGGCAGGTAAAAAGAAGATTTGGACGTGTCGTGTAAGCTGAAATAGCTTCTATGTGGTGTTGATAAGATTGTTTATAGTGTGTTGGGACAGGTGGAGGGAGATATTAATAGAATGTTGCAGAATGCGCGCGAGAACCGTCTTATTTGGTGAGAGAGTCTAAACGGGCTCGTGGTGACGTACAGGAGTAATCGGACATTTAAAATTAATTAACTATGGAATGTAGATGATTTTGAGAATGAATTATCTTTGGAATTTATTGTTACAGAGTGAGGGTATATTATCTAATTCACTTCGTGCGAGACGCCTATAGAAAAAATAATATTATTTAAAAATGACGATTCGCCCGTTTCGGATGAGTTAAATCGTGCGAATCGACTAATAGGCCAAAATGAGGGATGTTGTAAGCTAGAAGCGTTTGTCTTCCTCTCTGTATGGGTGTGTTTTGGACTGCTTTTACCGGGATGGTGAATAGCAGGTATAACTTTAACCGTTACAATGTCATCAGCTCAACTCTGGATTTTCTATAGACTTCTAGCAATACAATCTTATGAGATTTCCTATTGACAGAAATTACGAACTTCTCTACCAACTGTCATCCTTGATTAAACCCCCTTTTTTTTAGGGGTTAATTTTGCTGTCGCTTGGTTTACGGTTACTCAGAACTCAAACACAACTTCTTTTAAAGAGAAGTTTTGAAAAATGAAATCTACTTATCTTGCCTAGATAAGTATTTGTTGCCAAGTTTAATGTCTCAGAGCAGATTTTTATTAAATCGTTTAGAGCGTTCCAGATTATATTAATACAACTCCTCCCCTAAAAACTTGATTACCCCTTTCACCTAGTTTGGGGTTGATTTTCGAGAAATGCACGCACGTAAATATAAATTTTTGCCAAGTGCATTAATGCAATGAATTTCAAATTATATTGAACCGCGTTTAAATTCTTCCATACAAATTGACCGCATGCTGGATAGTTTTATAGTTTCCAACAATGTGCTACTTATAGTACCTAATCATTCTGGCCGTCGCCGCGTCGTGGACGATGGTTCTTAATTCTAATGCCGTAACCGCAAAAGCCATTTGATCCGATCAGATGGATTAAAACAAAATCTTCATGACCGGAACTGAGCATATTGTGTTATATTCTTAAGTGACTGAAACTCCTTTCAATACCTGGAATTATTAACCAGTGAATTATAAGCTATTTCTTTCGTCAACTAGCTTTGCTCAAGTCAAACTGCTTTTATATTTAGGTAAAAATAGCATAGCGTTCCCAACTTGGATGACAAAGTTCCGTGTACACAGTATGTATCAGAGGAGTGGGGGAAAAAAATAAAAGGATACAGACCAACAAACTGACCATTTTTCTCCATGGATTGCAACCGATGCCACCATCGTAATCGCGAAAAAATTATTAGCCGTCCCATATGTTTGGGTCGAGTAGGTCATGAAGTTATTAAAATGGTACAGTTGATAATTTTTTTGGGATTTCGATGTTAATCTCATGGAGAAAGGTGTTCAGTTTGACCTTACCCTTAAGTATGACCACACTTTTCTGATACAAGCGGTATACAAAATTCTACCCTTGCTGAAATACTTTGACAACCCCACAGTTAATATAACAGATCTAGTTTAAGAATGAGACTGTGGCATGACAGAGACGACGCTCTACAAAGCCAAACTTTTTCAAAAACTGGCTGTGGCATATTTAGGGCCGGTTATGGGAATTACCTCATGATTGTATTCCTTTCACAATCTGAACTATTGAAAGAAATTCCTAATCGATTGCTTCATATGTTCGAAAAATTTGTCTGCTCTACAACATAAATGAGAACCAAGGTAACCGACATAGCCCTGAGAATTGCCAAACTTAAGTGGCAGTGGGCAGGGCACATTGCTCGCAGAACAGATGGCCGATGGGGCCGAAAGGTTCTGAGTGGCGCCGCGTACCGGAAGACGTAGCGTTGGAAGGCCTCCCACAAGGTGGCCCGACAAACTTGTGAAGGCCACAAGAATCCGTTGGATGCGAGAAGCACAGAACCGGTCGAAGTGGAGGTGTTGGGCCTATGTCCAGCAGTGGACGTCCTTCGGCTGAAATGATGATGATGATGATGACAACATAAATAACGCAATTAATGTAGGAGTGTTACGCAATTACCCCGCTGAGTCCGAATATCGTTCCTAGAAAATTTGCGTTGATTTAACAGAAAGATTACCTAATTGTAAATTGGGGAACGGATAAAAAATAACGTTTAAATAGTATGCTGTTCCTCAGTTCGAATAAATAGTTACATTTTGAAACCTTTCAATATCTGCTAAAGCAGATTGTAGCACATCAACTGACCCTGCATGATTTGGGTAGGTTATGGCAGTGTTTCAATTAGCTTTTACTGAGTTGAATCCTCTCATTGAAATATTGTTGCGTTGTGGAATATTTCTGGAGGAATTTTATGCATAATGCACTACGAAACTTTTTATAACGTGTTTTCATACCAACAAATTCATTCCAAATGCAGTACACAATTTTCTCTATAAAAAAGCGATTACTTTATAACAGTTTAGTTACCACAAAGAAAGGTTATATATTTTTCATAATTTAATTTTCTAATCGACTCCTCTACTACACCGCGAGCCACTGAAAGTTTTCTCGCGACCACTAAATAAGGTGCGTACGCGTCTTACTACAGCGGCGCTGAAGCCAACACTACGACCAATCGAGCAAGACCTCTGACACCTCTAACATTTTCCCTGCACTCGTTCAAATATAGAACTGAGAGAGGGGGGCGGAGGATCTCGATTTTCTGGTCTGTCCGCAGCTGTGTTTGGTAACATGCGCGTGGGCAATCCCCACGTGTGTTGCGTGCTATTAACATGTGTGGGTAGGGTTTGTATGTGTGTGTATGTTTCAGTTGAACTGTTTTAGGTTAGTGTACTTTAATCTACGGTTAACTGATGGTTAAAGCTAACGATTTATCGTTTATTTAAATAAGTATCGTATTACCCAGTAGCTGAGTTGTGGAGGTCAGATAGGCAGTCGCTCCATGAAAACTCCTTTTTTTTTACAAATTGCTCAAGCAATTTACAATCAGTAAAAAAAAGGTTTTGCTTTGGAAAGCACGTGAAGGCGTTGGTCCCGGTTGTCATTCGTAGATCTTTGACAGTCGTTACAGGTCGTCAGAAGCCCGAAAGTCTGGCAACCAGTCTTACCAAGGGGCATCGTATTAGCCAGTAGTAACTAAGTTGTGGAGGTCAGATAGGCAGTCGCTCCATGTAAAATACAGGTATTCAGCTGCATACGGTTAGATTGGAAGCCGACCCCAACATAGTTGGGAAAAGGCTAGGCAGATTGATTATTTTTTTTGTTCAAGCAATTTACAATGAGCAATCTCAATTCTTAGAAGAAGAAAGTAAGTAATAAGAATCAAATACAGAACAGCTCAGATGAGACCTCTTATCGACACGACGATCGTCGATCTTATTAGACGACAAGCCGTGTGTGTTTCTATCCTCAAAATTGATGAAGTTCCATACAATTTTTATTGTCAAAAATCCTTTTTTAGTGGTCTCTTTCGTTGTATATGGAAGTCTTGTAAAAAGTTTCATGCTTGGACCCAGCAGTTTAGGCTGCCATAATTAGCGATTCTTATTTGAAATCGAAATTAATCGTCTTTTGTTTTTTTTTATTCGGTAATTAAGAGGAAATACGGTCGGAGAGATTTTCGAAAATCCTAAATAAAAAGTCTCAATTTGAGGTTTGGCTCCCGCCTATTTCCTCCTCCAATATTGGACCAAGTTAAAAGATATTTCATAAACCGAATAAGAAGGATATACAGGGTTATTGGTAAAACATTAACAACCTCTTAAGAGGTCATTGTACATTATGAACAAAATTTACTATGTGACCAAATCTGAAATCGCGAAACTAAAATCAGCTGTTCCCTACATTTATGTTCGTATAACTCGCAAAAATGTAGGGAACAGCTGAGTTTTTTTTTTCACGATTTCAGCTTTGGTCCCATAGCAAAAGTTGTTCATAATGATGAGTACAATGACCTCTTAAAAGGTTGTTAATGTTTTACCAATAACGCTGTATACTGTGTCCCTATGTTTTTTTTTGTTGATTTATAGTTGTCAAATTTGTACAGTAGGCCTCTGTTTTCAGCGGTTTAAATCGGCAATTTTGAGCAATTTTTGACTACACCTTACTATTGTCATAATTCTTAGAGGTTTTAAAATAAGAGTTTGTTTGTAAGTGACATAATCATTCACCTGCCTTTTCCTAACTATATTTGGGTCGCCTTCCAGTCTAATGCAGCTGAATGTATTACAGTACTTTACATGAAGCGACTACTTAATCTGATCTCCACAAGTCCACAACCCAGTTTGACAGTTCCAATTTAACGTTTATTCTATCATTATAGTAAACAGTTATAGGCCAAAATATCCAGTTGGATTCCCGGATATCGCTTATTTGATTATTTTGGTCAGTTGATCAACTTTTGATTTTCAATTCTACGATTCCATTGCAGATCTCAAACTGATTCTTAAGCTACCGTTAACGAATCGGTATAATCCACCGTTCTTTCCGTCATCCGCCAACTCCCGCGCATGTTTCAGAATTCATTAAATTCAGTATCGTTCCTACACTGGAGCTAAGCGCACGTCAGTTTTGTCAGTAATATTTTTGTTGTTTTTATAAAGATTTTGATGTCTACGTCGCATCAGTTCTAAATTAGATGACCACCGTACCCTGGACTGCGTTAGAAAACATTACACTGGATTATTTTGGGGACGTCCAAACGTTTACTGATTACAATCTCGTTTGTGTATTTCTGGTTGTGCTAGAAACTTGACCTGTAGATGTTGATTTGTAGCTAAAACTGTGCTGGTCCACGTGCTGTGTGGAAGGAACTTGATATTAGTTCCGACGAAATTGGATGGATTTTCGACGACTGTGACGCTACCGTATATCTGTTCTAAGTCGACGTTGATATTTAAAGGATGGATAGTGGGCTACTGACGTCGTAGTGTTGTTAAATATCTTCCCGGTGTAGTGGTCTGTGATCCACCACGCGGGCCCAGTGCGGGTTGGTAGATGTCACATCATGTCTTCGAATTGTTAGTTCTCGTAAGTCGCGGCCGGTACCACTGGACTTCACAGCAAGATGGATGTGAAAACCTCAATAGTCTGAATCTGCGACGATAGCGTGGTGTATGTTTTAGTAGTTCTTCATTTCATTGTCATCGCATTGACAACATTCAAAGAGTTTTTAACTTTCGTTTTCAAAATAGAATCGAAACGAGTCGAGCAAATCTTCGACCTATTTATCATCATCGTCATCATCCACAGTCTTACTTCACCCATTGGTGAGCATAGGCTGTAGTTATGTAGTTTTTCATTTCATTGTCATCACATCGTCAAAATTTATAGTTTTTTTAAATAACATCTTTCGTTTTCAAAATAGAATCAGTCATCATCCACAGCCCGAGTTCACCCACTGCTGAGCATATAAGACCTCTCTTTTCTTGCGCCCACATTCCTGTGCCAGCCTCATCCAAGTTCTCCTATGCTTATTTGTGACTCATGTCGCTCGTGTATCTCTATCTCTCAATAGCTCGCGTTGAATAGTCGTTAAATTCATTGCATGTTTGTATTATTTACGTTTCGTGATTGGCGTTTGTTGGTGTAACATTATTGGATGACTCAGCCATTGAAAATTATGTTGTGATGACTTCCCTTTTAGATGCAGACTTAGCAACAGCTTTTCTTTTAGATAAGACTGGATTAAATTCGTAATCATTTGTCTCACCTTTAAGTATCTCAGTTTATTTAGGGTCTGCTCAACATGTCTTTTTCTTCCATATGCACAGACGCCAGCACATCAAGCTACTACCTACAATCTGTCAAATTTTATCGCTAAAGTATAAGGTTCAAAGTTGATTAGGAAAATTTTACAGTTTCGGGTAGCTTGATGTGCTGGCGTCTGTACTTCTCTACTAGTCGTTATCTCGGTAGTCACTCCCTTTCTAGCCATATCATATGCATATGCATTTCATTTATGCGTCATGTTTGCCGTAAATAAATAAACATATTTTCTTTCATTCTTTCTTTTTTCTTTTCATCTTTCACACAGTCCATCCATCGTTTCTTTCCCTACTCGTATAGCCATCCACATTCATACTCAAAACTTTCCTCACGACATTTTCCTCTTTACTCCGCATTATACCATGACAATCGATTAACAATTATTTTGAGTACTAAATTCATACTGGGAAAATATTTGAGCCGTGGATAGTATCCGGATCATCCAGATTTTAGTGATTCGTTCTTTAGTCGTTTCTGTAGATCAGAGGGCGTAGACAAAGTGACTTTCCTCAGTGATGATGATGATGAAAAGTAAAAAATATTGATGGAATTATGCTACCAAAAAGCTTTAGGTCAATCCTGTTGAAACTCGTTGTAGAAATACGTAATGCTTTGAAAGCGATTACCACTTGTATAGGCCCTCAGATTGAATTTAATTGTTGGTTAGTTCCTGTCCTGTCAGTGTTATTATATAGAAGGAAGGGAGGAAGGGAGGGGGTATGCTGGTAGCAAGTCATTATTTCAGATAGTGCAACGTCATTTCGAGACAAATCTTGATTATCTTGTCAGCCGTGTCTGCCCATATCGTAGCACACCAGCAGTTTGCAATAACATTGCGGAACCAAAACAAAATGTATGACAGGGTAAGTATCGCGTTTCGCGTCGAAATAGCAGCGCAGCGGTGAGCGTCAGTGTACGGAATGTGTGATAAAGTGTCGAGGTGATAGACAAATGGTGTTAATGGGATCTTGGGAAAGATAGGTAAACTTAATATAAGCGAGTACCCGTCTGCTAAATTAATTAATCAATGAATTTGCCAAGTGTGCACAATAGTTTTAAGAACCAAACAAGTGGATTATTGTGAACATCTTGAAGTGAGCTGTCATTGGAATGACAGCTGTCAATGTTGTGAAAACTATTGACAGCTCACTTCACCTACGTTTTCACGCTGAGATTTTTAAGGAATAGATCGACTGATATCCGCCTTGTCTCATCATATCGCTAGTTTCATGATCTCGTATCATTTTGCGTCTATACTAGCGTTAGTCTAACACAGAGGTTTTAATAACTAAGCCTGTATTCAGTAGTGGATTACGAAGAAATGAATGAGCACCTACCGGTCTATTCTGTAAAAATCTCAGCGTGAAAACTTAGGTGAAGTGAGATGTCATCCTGATGCTAGGGATAGACACTATTGACAGCTCACTTCAAGCTCACCTAACCTCAGTTTTCCCTATGAGATTTATACAGAATACACCGGCAGAATTTGGAGTAATTAGTACTTTGTGGTGGTGTATTATCGATCCTATAACAACATTGGTACTCGTAGGTCGTTTGTCGCCTACTTTACATAAATGATCTTTTCTATCTCTAAAGCCTCTACACGTAGAAAGATTCATCAGCAGATGGCCATCTGCGAATCAAACATCTCGGCATTTTGGCGTCGGCATCTGCCGAAGTCAAATACTTACCACAGACTAGCAAATTACCCCGTCTACACGCCGGCGGAGGCATTCGCCGATGGCCATCTGCTGATGAATCTGTCGACGTGTAGAGGTGGCTATAATGTATCACAGGCGTGAACACAACAATATGTGGAACAATGTTTTCATGGATTCTGTCTGACAGTAGAAAGCTTAGTAATAGTTGGCAACCAGCCAGTACATCATTGTTTGTTATCATATCATTCTTATGATTTATCATACATAGTAACTATGATAATGTCCTGATGGTCCAGAGGAATGTCTCGCCTCTCATGCACGAGGTTGTGGTTGTGGGTTCCTCTGGTGGGATCTGGGCAATTAACCAATGTTACTTTTTCAATTCATATATACAGACGCCAGCACATCAAGCTACGCGAAACTGTAAAATTTTCCCAATCAACTTTGAACCTTATACTTCAGCGATAAAGTTGAAAATCTATTAAAGAAATGTGACAGATTGTAGTAGCTTGATGTGGTGGCATCTGTACTTTCTGAGATTATCTTGGACGTTATTGGCATCGGCGAAAAAAAAAACAGTGGCACTCCAGGAGTGCCGATGATGGTGGAATACATAGAGAACGCTGCTGCCCATTCTCCGGTACGACCCTTAGTCGCCTTTTACGACACCCACGGGAAGTAAGGGGTGGTGCTATTCTTTAAGTCCGGCACCACACAGACATTAGCGGCAGTACCTACTTAGAAACAAACCCCAGTTTTTTTATACATGCACGCTAATATTAACTTGTTTGAAAATAATAAGAAAACACTAGTAGATTTCCAATACAATTATAAACTACTCGCTGCGTCCCTCGGTTTCACCTGCATAAGTGTCGATCCCGTGGGCAATATTCCCACGGGATCGACACTCGATCGAATAAAAAGTAGCCTAAATATAATCCAGGGTGTCAGCTACCTCCATACCAAATTTTATCAAAATTGGTTCAGCCGTTTGAGCATGAAGAAGTAACAAACGTTTTTAACACACACACACACTCACAAACTTTCGCCCTCTTTAATATTAGTGTGATGTGATTTTCTTACTTAACTTTCTTTTTAGCGACTATGTAAGCAAAGTTTCGTCGACCACACCTACCTTTATAAGGCCGTGTTCCGACTCACAACAACGCGTTTCCGCCGCCCATTTACAGTAAATTAAACTCCGCTTAACGCTTTTCGGTGAATAGTAGGTAAACCTTTGCGACAATACGAAACTTAATAATAATGTCAACTGCCAATTGAGCATTCTTCACAATAGCTTCGAAAAAATCGCATAATGCGGTACGGTCGAGTAAACCAACACTAGTATCATTGTTACTGCAAGTTGTGGGTGATACCCCGACAATTTCTTCAGCGATTTGTCGCAGCACAGCGGGCGACATCGATATGCGTTTTTTTGTCGTTTGTCGGTCCGTGTGAATGCGGTTTCTGGGTTATTTGGGCGTACACTTGCGTGCAGTTTATGGACAAAGTAACAGCATTAAATTTTAAGGTTTGGGGATTGGTCTAAATATTTTGACATTGCTAAGCGTAAGCAGTAGGTATAAAGGGCTGCCATATCGCAGTACCAATTTAAATTCTGCCTGTTAAAACGTACCTATACTAATCCAGCTTACGAAGGATCTAAATAAATTAGGTATGTAAATAAAACTGGTTTTATTTGCGACCACTAGGTCACAATCACAAGTACTACTGCTGAGAATGAGCTCCTGGATTCAATTTTTGGGATGCACGAAGAAGCCTGCTCGTGTAGCGCAGTTTATTCCGCCAGTTACTCAACTGAACCGAGCGCTCGGCGCATCCTGAACAGTCACTCCCAGCACCTTATCTGACTGGCCAATTCTTCTCTTGCTAACGCCCGTCTGGTTAACCATCCCACCGGAGTCAGGCGTCAAGCAGCCTGCTGTGTTTCGTGGATGCGTGGGAGTTCCAGTGCCTTAGGCATTTTCTGGGCATGCTCGTTCCATCATAGATCTCATCTATCGCTTTCCATCAGGCGTGATCGAGGTCAAGATCAGGCCCATTCAGTAACAAAAAAAAATATTAAAAAAAGTTCCCAGGTCTGGTAAAGTGTTACCGAGTTTTTTCATCTGGGATTCCTCAGTAGCAGCCCGTAGATACAGGTATAAAGTATATAACAGTATTTTCACTGTTCAAAAATGTTGCAAAATTTAAGATGATAATAGCTAATTCCCGCCACGAAACTTTTTAAAAGTTTTTTTTTTATTTTCAACATGACTGTCTTCCGACTTGGATACTTCATACTGGCAAGCCATAAAAACGTTTCTTTGCGTTTTATAAATGACAACTAAGTATTTTAACTGGTTTTATTAAATTAACGATGGAAAACACGGAAGTGATGCAAATGAAATAAAATAACGACTTTAATCTGCGACGTTTTATTGTGCGTGTGGCTGTTGGGCCTGATTATCTTAGTCTTAGAAAAAAAATATACTATATGCACTAGAGCATAAAAAGCTACTTTATGTCGCCTACACACAATATAAAGACAAACTTTTAGAGCATGAGAAGTGAAAATAAAATTACTTGTTCAATGTAAAACCGAGGTCAAATAATTTTGGAAGCAAGTGTAACCGATATTTTTTGTAAGATTTACCAAATGTGTCTATCAACGATTTAATAATGTATTACAAACACATGAAGCGTGCTATCATGAACATCAGTACATTTATTACATTTTGAATGAATGAATGGAATGATTTGTTACATTGATATCTTATTGTTCAATGTAACTTCTTAGGAGCCTGCGTTGTTCGTTTAGGAGGAATTTCTTGGTCCTTTCCTATTAAAGTGGGTAATGAAATGAAATGATAATCATCATCTGCCTAGCCTTTTCCAAACTACGTTGGGGACGGCATTCAGTTTAACCGGATGCAACTGAATAGGTATTCTAATTATTTACTTAAGGCGAAAGCGCTAAGGTAACCTGCGAAATTCAAATTTTCTTAGGTTTTTTTGCAATTTGCTGGTCAGTATTAAGTTGTAAGTTGATTAAAATATGATTCGCGGCCGTAACAAATATGTATTTACAGAATTATAATCATTAAAGTCCACACAACTCTCTAAGACCAAGTAATCCCCAAGAATGACTATTTCATGAAATCTTGACATTTGGGTATTATACTAACTTAACAAGTTGTATTACTGATTGTAATGATTATAATTCTGTAAATACATATTTTTTGCGACCGCGAATCATATTTTAATCAACGTACAACTTAATACTTAGGGCTCCCACACATAAACACGATACGACGTCGCGTCGTACAACGATGCGGCATCGTTTCACGACACGACGTCGCGTCGTGGAAATCTACGACACGAACGTGCCGATGCACGATACTCCGTCGTGACGTTAGGCATTGTACTTCTTTATAAAGTGACTCCCGTTATTCATGTTTGAAAGAAATGGGTGGATCCAATATCTTCTAAGTATCTGTCTTTTCTTTCTTCGTCTTCTTATTAACAGCAGAAGCAGAATGCGTCTAGAGCGGTCCATTTTTCGGAATGAACTAAAACACCACCCCACTGTATCGACGGCATTGAGCCGTGTATCGTGCGTGGCACATTACGTTACGATGTCGTGTTTTTTTACGATGCTCATCGTAGATTTCCACGACGCGACGTCGTATCGTGAAACGACGCCGCATCGTTGTACGACGCGACGTCGTATCGTGTTTATGTGTGGGAGCCCTGACCAGCAAATTGCAAAAAACGTAAGAAAATTGAATTTCGCGGGCTACTTTAGCGCTTCCCCCTTAACGATCCAAGCTTATAATTGTATTTCTTTCAACACAAAACGACTACCATAATAATTATTATAACCCCACCACATTTCCACAACTCTATTATAATTATACCTCAAAATCTCATAAGTAACAATTTACACAAAAAAAAAAACACAACCCGTTTACACGACCCCTCAATATTGATATTTATTTACTTTGCCACAGCATTATTATATTCTTCATAACCGCACTAATGACGGCTGATGGGTTTACAAGCAGTTTTGTATGCGCGTACGCACTATTAGTGTCGGCGGGCGGTCCTTGTGCGCGAACAATGCGGACGGCAATTTGTGCTGAAGAGATCGTAAAGCTTGGGGTGACGTGCTGGATACGACATGTGCGGATATTGATTTTATGGGGCGGCTTATGGTGACTTCTTATGGTAGAAGCACGCTGAGATAAGAGCAGCAGGATAATTTTGTAACACACTCATCATCTGCCTAGCCTTTTCCCAACTATGTTGGGGTCGGCTTCCAGTATAACCGGATGCAACTGAATACCAGTATTTTACATGGAGCGACTGCTTATCTGACCTCCACAACTCAGTTACTGGGTAATACGATACCCCTTGGTAAGACTGGCTGTCAGACTTTCGGGCTGTCAAAGATCCACGAATGACAGCCGGGACCAACGGCTTAACGTGCTTTCCGAGGCACGGAGAGGTCTCGGTATCTAAAGATGGTCACCCATCCACAGACCAACCGCGACAAGCGTAGCTTAACCTCGTCGATCGACCTGTGCGTCTGTTATTATTTCGCCACGGGTCCCTCAATTTCGTAGCACACTATCACCAGCAATGGCTTCCATTTTGACAGTTCCACAACATTCATTGCGTTATTTACTTTGTTGAGCAGACAATTTTCTGGAACATATGAAGCAATGGATTATCAAAATATTTCAAAATTATTCAGATTGAGATTGATAGTGTGTTACGCAATTGGGGTGCAGTAGTGGTCGTAACCCTACCTAATATTATTAAAAAAAATGCGAAAGTTTTGTTTGTTTGTTTGTTACCTTTTCACGCCTAAACCACTGAACCGATCATCTTGAAATTTTGCATATACGTTGTCAGGTGTACAGAAACGGACATAGGGTACCTTTCATCCCGAAAAATGTGCTGTTCCCGAGGAAAACAGCAATAACGTTATTACGATAATAGATGGCGCCACGTGTTTTTCGAATCAAACACAGGACAACGTCTGTCGGGTCAGCTAGTTAGTTATAAGATTAAGGTTTTCTTCCCAGCAAGGCAGAAATGGGCAGTTAGGCAGACAAGTTCTTAAATGGAGGATACGAGTAGATCGACTGTCCTCATTCTCACAGATTGCTATTCCGTTCTAATTTTCCGTCATATTCCGTACGTCTACAGATTAATTATCATCAAATGGACTTATTCTCTAATTATTATTATCGTTAATATAATTTCTAATTCCTTGAAGACATCGTGAGGAAACCGGCATGACCTAGAACCAAAAATTCAAAGACATGTGACATCTACCAACCCGCACTGGGCCCGCGTGGTGGATTACAGCCCACTCCCTCTCACTGAGAGGAGGCCTGTGTCCCAACAGTGGGAAATTTATAGGCTGATTATGTACATTACGTACGTTACGTACGTAATTCCTAATGGCACGAGGCATTACTGATAATATCGTGGTTCACGAGACACTTGACAAAATCTGAGGATCATTATCTAGTTACCTATATTAGTAGCTGATGTAGACTCACAAATTATTGGATTTGTTGATCATTTTCTATTTTGTTAAATACCTGGTACTTATTCATATGCCATAGTATTCATAGGTCTAAAAAGTTAGTAGAGAACATTTTCGAAAAATAGTGTTACAGACAAATTAGACCGATTTTAAATTTTCCATAGAACAGAGATTTCAAGTTACCTTTTTGTTAATAACACATTTCGAAAATGTTCTTAAGTAACTTTTTAGATCTTTGTATCCTGCTTATACGTATGAAGTTTCATTAAAATAGGTTCATTCATTTCGAAAAATAAGGGCTTTAAAGTTTGTATGAAATACCGTACGGCGTAAACGCTCTTAAAATTACAGCTTAGTTTGGTGCTAAGTTGTCATTTTAGTATTAAGTACTTTGCCTAAATCGAAATAAAGTTCGAAATACAAATACTGGCTCAAAGGTTTAGACTAAAGTTACTTAAATTTAATTTTGTAATAAGACGGTTTATATAACTTTAATTTTACCTTGTGCGTGCCACCCTGCCGGTTCTAGTTAGTCGCATCTATTCACACGACATCCAAACTCTATGAACTTAAAGGAAATATTATTCCCGAAACTGTTGCATATTGTGGTAGTTTCCGGTCTCATACACGTTCATACAATGTCATACAGTCATTCACTCATTCAAGCATGGTAATGTGATACGCGCAGTCATTTCGTGAACATTGTGCGATAGTTGACAATGTATTGTGGAATGTAATTGATATTTCAGGTAAGCATATAAGTAAGAGAAATTTTTAAATATTTCATTTTTAAATTAAGTAATGATTAGCAACTCATCATCTGCCTAGCCTTTTCCCAACTATGTTGGGGTCGGCTGCCAGTCTAACTAGATGCAGCTGAGTACCAGTTTTAGCGACTGTTCAACCATAAATGGTTAACATTTAAACGTATCTTAAGCAACGGTTATAACGTATAAATGAAAGACTCAGTAGTTACAAGTTCAATATTTTGATAGTCATGCAACTATACTGCGGTAATGTCACTATTACAAATTTCACAAGTCACAATGACACATGTCACAATGACACATGTTACAATGTGAGAGGTCTAAGCATTGACATAGAAAAGTATGGACTGGAAATACCTACAAAAAAAAAGGGTGCATACCTACAACTCGTTTTGTCGCATAAAATGGCTGCCATTGCTAGGGTTGTGTCAATCAAGGAACATAGGTGTTACTATTATCGAGTATCGATACTATCTATGTTCTATGTTCTATGTTATGGGTTTGGTTTCCGCACTTAGTCCTGCAGTGGACCATTGTGCGTGGGCCATGGCGGCCGTCGGTGGTTATTCCAACCAGCCCACCTCCCTCCAGAAGCTGATCAAGTCTCCTGGTCTGTTTAGAACATCTGTGTACGATCTGGGTGTCCCGAGGGTTTCTGACCTTATCTGGGTGACGCCTGTGCACTCAAAGAGCACATGCGCAATGGTTTCATCAGCCTCCATGCAAGCCCTGCACAGGGGACTATCTGTTATGCCCAATGTGTGAAAGTGTTTATTTAGCGAGCAGTGTCCCGTGATGGTCCCCGTCACCAGGCGCAGTCCTTTCCTGTCCAGTCGTAAAAGACGCCTGGTTAGCTTGCCATCCAGTGACGGCATGGCTTCTTTGGACTGCCTGCAGCCTGGTGACGACGTCCACCAGCTTTCTGCTTGTGTGTGGGTGTGCTCCTGTAGCCACCTGCGCAGTTGGTTGAAGGGGATGGGCACGATAGGTTCCGGTCCACAAACTGACATGCTGGAAGCCCTTCTGGCCAGCTCGTCAGCTGCGTCGTTGCCTAGCGATCCACTGTGTCCTTTTATCCATTGTAGTGTCACTGAATTGCGGTTCGATACAGTTACCTGCTCAAGCACATTGTGACATTCTAGTATTAGGTTCGATGTGATGCATTTTTTATCTAAGGATTGGAGGACTGAGGCGCTGTCGGAGAGTATACGAACATGGGTGTTTGTAACTCTCCTGGCCGCTAAGGCATAAGCCGCCTGCATTATGCCCACGCACTCTGCCTGATAGACCGTGTTGAGCATTCCCAGCGGCTTGGATATTTTTATGTTGAGATCGTGTGAGAAGACTCCGACTCCAGTTCCGCAGTCGGTCTTTGAACCATCTGTGTAAATTCTCAGTTCTTTCGGTCCTGAGTGGTCGCACTGCTCCTCTTCGAGCACTATGTTATAATGCTTTTGAAAGCAGTATTGTTTCGGGGCTTTGTCGCAAGGTGATGCCATCATTGGCTGCCGTTTGATCGCATCTTCTTTTAAGCGTGTGTGTTTGACCCTAGAGTCTTTGCTCAGGGTCCCTGATTTGGAGAGCCTAAAGGCAGCCAGGGCCGCCTCCTCCCGCACTATAAGGTGTAGAGGCGGCAGTCCAAGCATAGCCTGTAGGGCAGCAGTGGGTGTAGTTCTCATGCAGCCAGTGATCGCCACACACGCAAACCGCTGCAGCTTTTCAAGGTCTTTTTGGGCTGTGCTCAGGTCTGTTCTGGGCCACCAGACTAGTGAGCCGTATGTAATTATCGGTCGGATGACTGTGGTGTATAGCCAGTGAGTGACCCTGGGGCTTATCCCCCAATTCTTGCCAAGCATTCGCTTGCACTGCCACAGGGATATACTGGCTTTCGTAGTAATGTAGCTGGTGTGTTTTGCCCAGTTCAGCTGTTTGTCCAGAAATATGCCCAGGTATTTGGTTTCAGTTGAAAGGCTTAGGGTTGTACCAAAGAAACGTGGTAGCTGTAGTGTCGTCAGTTTCCTCTTTTTTGTGAAGAGAACTAATTCGGTTTTCGTGGGGTTCACTGATAAATGGTGTTTACCACACCAGTTTTCTATTATTTTCAGTGCCTGGCGCATTAGATTGCACAGGGTGTTTTCGTGGGTGCCATTTATTATTACGGTTATGTCGTCGGCGTATCCTACGGTGTAGTAGCCTTTGTCGTTGAGTTCTTTTATTAGACTGTCTACGACCAGGTTCCATAGAAGCGGCGACAGGACGCCCCCTTGCGGGCAGCCCTTCGCCACTATGGCCCTTGTGGTGTCGTTTACGGTCACTTGTACTGCCCTCCGTTTGAGCATGTTGGTGATCCAGCCGCTCAGGGACGGGTCTATGTTGTGTCTCTCTAGGGCCGTGCTGATGCTGTTGAAGGTAGTTTTGTCAAAGGCGCCCTCGATATCAATGAAGGCTGCCAGTGCTGAGCATTTGTGGTCCACTGCGCATTCAATTTTGGATACCACGCTGTGTAGCGCAGATTCCGTTGATTTGCCTGTGGAGTACGCATGCTGTTGTTTGTGGAGTGGCTTTGCCCGAAGAGGTCCATCTCGGATGTGTCGATCACAGAGCCTCTCTAGGGTCTTTAGTAAAAAGGATGTGAGGCTTATGGGTCTGTACGCCTTGGGTTGTGTGTAGTCAGCTTTGCCCGGTTTTGGTATAAAGATGACTTTCACTTCGCGCCAGGCCAGGGGTATGTACCTGAGTGCTATGCAAGCCCGATAGATTTCTACCAGGCTTGGTGTGATGAGGTCAACACCCCATTGTAGTAGGGCTGGGAAAATGCCATCTAGTCCTGCGGACTTATATGGCTGGAAGGTGTTGATGGCCCACTTTACTCGGTCTTCTGTTACCAGACTGTGGGCGCTGGACCAGTCTTGTGCCGTTGGGGTCCAATCTGGCTCAGTATCCCAGGTCCTGTCCTCCAAGAGTTTGCAGTCCGGGAAGTGAGTCTCGAGTAGGACCTTGCTGGTTTCATGGTCTGTCAGTGTGTATGAGTTGTCGGGTTTCTTCAGCGCGCCAAGGGTTCGGTCCTGATCTGTTGATAAGATCTTCCTTACTCTTGCGGCTTCATTGTTGGTTTCGATGGATTCACAGAATTTCCGCCATGCTGTCCTTCTGGCAGTTCTGATTTGCTTTTTGTATGTGTATTGGGTCTCTTTGTATAGCTCCCAGTCTTCCGGGAGTCTGGTGTTTTTGGCTCTGTTAAATTGCTTCCGTAGTGTGTTTCTGAGTTTACTAAGTTCGGCGTTCCACCAGGGATTCCTCTCACTGTTGGTTCGTGGTGCCCTTAGTTTGCAGCATGCATGGTATGCTTCGGTTAGGTATTCTGACAGCTTTGTCACAGTGTATTCAAGTTGTGCAGGTTCTCTTATGGTTATTTGTGATAGGTGCCTAGCTAGTAGGGCGGCAAGGAGGCGCTTGAACCCGGGCACATCGGTGCGCCGTGGGTTTCGTCTCGATATGGGTTTCCTTATATTGGTAGTTAAAGTGAAGCGGATTCTTCTATGATCTGAGCAAGAAGGTTCGTCCGATACGTGCCAATTTGTTATAAGATTAGTCGCGTTTTCTGTAGCAAGTGTTAGATCAATGATCGTTTGTCCTCGGACTGTAACCCAAGTGGGTTCAGAGCCTCGGTTAACGATGTTAAGGTTAGTAGAGAATAAATAGGTGGATAGTACCTCTCCTCTGGAGTTTGATGCGTCGCTGCCCCAGAGCGGGTGATGAGCGTTCGAATCGGTGCAGATGATCAGGTCTAATTTGGTGCTCTCGCAGTGCTGTACCAGGTCGGCCATTTCTTTCGGCGGGCAGTCTGTGTCCTCGCCCGGCATGTACACCGAGGCCAGTACAACGTCTGGGAGTTCACCTTCGGTCTGGAGCCTGACAGCTGTCAGGTCTCTGGAACAGAATTGAGTGAGTAGCGTGGTAGGGATATCTTTGGGTATATAGGCGCAGGATCTGGGTTTGTCTGAGCTGTGTGTGTTGAGAATTAGCTTACCTCCGATGTTACTGAGACCGCATATCCTGTTGTTCCTGATCCACGGCTCTTGGATCAGTGCAATCGTTCGGGGGTTAACCTCCAGTGCCCTGCGTAAGCTAGCCGTAGCAGTTTGGCTATGTTGGAGGTTAGTTTGGATAATGTTGAGTGTTGAAGATGGTGATGAGGGGGGGGGGTTAGTCGGTGATGGATCCATCGGACAGAACCTCCGCCTCCTCTCTGTACTGGCCTTCGTGATGTTCACCCGGCGACGATGCTAATAATTGCTCGTTCCAGCCGGGAGATGCGGGTGGTATACTGGCTACGTCATCAGCCATCGCCGCGCGGGCCATGACCTCCTCTAGTTGGGCGATGTCTGTGTCGTCCGTCTGTGTCACTGTCGGTGTCGTCGTCGTCGTCGGGTCCGTCTTGTTGTCCGAGGGCTGGGTCGTGGGCCAGAAGCGCACGTATATCGAACCCAGCAGGTACGATATACGTCGCTCCCGCCCCATGACCTTTTCCACTTCCTCCGGTGGCACACCTAGGGTCAAATAAGCACCGTAGTTGTCACCACCGACGGTAGTTGCCCTGTATAAGGACCATCTGGCAATGTCATACCACCTGTTCTGTCGAATCAGTATGCTGTGGAGCTTCTGTATATCACCTCTATAGCGAGGGACGAAGAGGGAGGCTCTGACGCGGGTGGGCACGTCTGACTGCCTGAGCACTGTCAGTGTACGGTCGGTGTTGGGGATCTTAAGGAGGGGTACATTTTTGGTCAACCAGGTCAGGGCGTCGTCGTCCTCGCACCATATTTGTACTGTGCCCTCCGCTACCCGTGGGTATCCGCGGAAGGCAGGGAGTGGTGCTGTCGAGTCCGTGTCCATCATTAGGTTTTCCAGGCCTGCTTTAACAAGCTCGGCCTCGTCGTTTGTCAAGTCTCTGGAGGGGGGAGGGAAACAGATTGCTACGGCGAGCCGCGCAGGAATGTCCTTTGTGGCCCGCGCGTAGGTCCTCGGCTCCTCCTGGGCGGCGTGGACCCGTGCACGTTTGGCATCCCCCTGGAGCGTGCTCGGTGAAGCCGAGTCATCGGGACGCTCCCTCTTCGCCGGCCCTGTACCACTCGGTCCAGGTTGCTGGTCTGGGTGCACGGATCCACCTCGCTTACCTCTGTGGTGTCTGGGTCGGGAAACGTCGTGGGATGTGTCAGTGTTAGCGTGGTGGGGTCGGTTGGCGCCCCCGGCAGACTCTGTCGTGTGCAAGGGTTTTTCGCGCCGGGTTTCCCCTTCGCGGACTTGCCCCTGCACGCGCGGTTCCGCGTCCGGCTGCTTTTCGCGCTGGGTTGCCCCTTCGCGGACTTGCAGCTGGTCGCGTGGTCCCACGTTTGGCCGTTTTTCGCGCTGGGTTTCCCCTTCGCGGACTCGCGGCTGTTCTCTTTTTTCCGCGTCCGGCCCTTTTTCGCGCCTGGTTTCCCCGTCGCGGACTCGGGGCTGGTCGCGTACTACCTCTTCGGCGTCCGATCGCGCTTCGCGCTGGCTAATGCCTTCGCGGGTGCTGCGCTTTCGGTCGCCTACTTTCCTCCCCCGGGTGATTTTTCCGCGCTTCTTCAGCAGTCGTACTCTATCAGCCGGGAGAGTGGTAGGGTCGCCAGGTTCGTCATCCTTCCCCAGCACTTTCTGTCTGTGTCTGTCAATGTCTGGGTTGGTGATGCTATTCCGCACGATGCTCTGTTGCCAGAGGCTCGAGGGAGGCATACACGTCGTTGTGGGTATTGGCGCGTGAGTCGCAGCCGTGGTGGTGGTTGTTGGCGCGTTGGTCGCAGCCGTAGTTGAGTTAATGGGCGCGTGAGTCGCTGCCTGGGTAATGGGCGCTAAATCAGCAGCCGGCCGTGCTGAAGAGCACGGCAATGTTAAGCAGTTGGTTGCCCCCCCCAGAATACGTTGGGGGCTGACCGCCGTAGCGGTGTGGGATTCCCCGGCTTGGCCGGGACCCACCTGGGTAATTTCTTTTACCTGCTGCATTATTTTCATTTTTTAGGGGGTGGGCTTTTTTGGAATCGAGGTTACCCATCCTCTGGGACCGATGGGATGATGTAGGAATAGGAGGGAGGGTGTTTGGTGGTAGGGTGTAGGTTGCTGGGGGGTCACCCTAGGTCTGGGATTTGGCCTAGGGATTTTAGGGATTGACGGGATTTTATGGATATGGAGGGGTTGGGATGATCAGGATTATTTGGTACATAGGATAAGGTATGTGGGTTACCCTAAACCTGGGACTTGGTGTTCGGGCACTTCTCTTGTCCGGGATCTTTTCTAAGATGCTCCGGGTGCGAGATCGGCTGTTTGCAGTCGGTCCCGTAGCCGGAGTTGGGCTATCCGCAACCTGCCCACCCGCTCGGTTGCAGGAGAAGAAGTGCCCGGCAGTCTGGGTCGCTCCACCACGGATGTACGTATACATTCGCGTTGGTTCGGTCCAGCTAGCCCCGAGAGTATCGATACTAAATATGAGTCTTACTAGTTATCACGTTTGGATCATAATAACTTACTTAATTAAAGTCCGTTGTAATTAGGGTTGCCAACTATACTTTATAATAACGTATCTTACTTTATTTTCGATAAATATACTTTATAGTTTTGCATAAAACTATAGTGTGCGAAAATACTGTATTTCTAATCTTTTGTGATGGGTAAAACGAAAGACTCATGGTTAATTACTGAACTATTTATCGATATACATACAAGTCAAAAAAGAAAATCTTTTATTAAAGTTAGAATTTTCAGAGAAAAATATTATAGTTATGCTTAAGACAAACCAGTTGTGAAGACAAATGGCAATATAATAAGATACCTACTTATAAATGCATCTGATAGCGTAAGTACCAAATGTAAAAACAAAATATTTCTTATTTACTCTCTGTTACCGTCACTTCAGCTTTCACTGAGTTTTTTCGGTACCTAATGAATCTGCAGTGGCGAGAAGAGAGAAACAGATAGTCTATAAAAAAAAAACGGGTTACTTATGTAGAACAATACATAGGCATAAGAATTTCCCACTAGAATCTCACAGAACATTGTTTGCCAGGCGCCAGTATTATATCAACAGCATAAAAGTGTATAATTATTTAAATAAGGAAAACACATAATCCCCCTCACACACGCACACCCACTCACCATGCACGCACACGCACGCACGCGTACATACACACACACCTACCCCCCCCCCCACACACACAAACACACTTACTCCACAGTCACACATAATTGTAAATGAGAATAATATGTATAAATATGTCGTGGATAGATGACGCCACAGTATAGTGAACAGCGCCATCTAACCATTTGTTTGGTAAACGAAGAATCATGTGATCGGAAACGCAAGCGAGCCCTACCGCTTGGACACGATCGTCGGTGGAGGGGATGCCGCGAGGACTGGTGGAGAGACCGAGTGTTGCGACGCGACAGTCTACAGTGGACAGTCGTCGAGCTCGGACAGTCTCGGCAAACGCTCAATACCAACGCACGTGTTTGTTTCCGACGCACGTGTGCGTTTCGGTTGTTAATAGCTAGTTTATTAAAGTTACTGTAAATTCAAATAATCTTTTCGTTCGAGTACCCACTGCAGTGCCCACACTTATCTAAACTATGTCGGATCGTGAAGAAGACCCGATGTCTCGCATCTCGGCCACCCGGTGATGCGACATCAGAACTGGGATACACTCGAGCTGAAAAATTATGGAGAATTGAGCGTTGACGTCACGGTGCGATATTTCTTTGACTGGATTTCACCTGGATAAGGACATGGAGTGACTTTGAGAATCGAGCCAAGCAGCCTCGCAGCCGTCATTGAAACCCTTCGTGTGCTGCAAGTAAGAAACCAGGACATATCGCGGCCCTGCACGAGCAGTGGCAGCCAAGCTGATGGTAGACAACGTGCTGGAAGTAGTGAAGGGCGAGTGGATGACGTTTATCTGCCCTCAGGCACGTTACAAAATAAAGGTGAGCTGTATTGTTTTGTTTACCATTCTGGTGCTGAATGCTCGTTAGTAAAAGCGAGTTGTGCAGCCAAATTAAGTGGCCATCGAGTTAATACCGTTGTTGTATTGACGGGTATTGGTCAAACGCGTGTATTCAGCACAGAACAAATCATATGTAGCGTTGCGATTAGTGAGCAACAAATTGAGATTTTATTACATTTTTACCTGACATTTACTTGCAAAGTAATATTATGATAGAACAAAGGCAGCTATAACAACATTGGCGATTGAGTGTTAGTAGAAAATGAGCAGCAAAATCAGATACTAAGTTCAGATCATCAGAATTAGATCGGAAGTTCAGAGGTCCGCTTAAGTTAGTTGATGTTTTGGATGGTGGCCCCATACGTTAAAAGATTTAAATTCTAACCGTACTTACAAGTATGCTCACGGTCGCATACGAAAGATGCCTCTAAGTAGTGTTCCTAACGAGTTAAACGTAGAAGACGGTTAAGTCGCACTGTACACACTTGTCTGTAGTCGTAACTGCAACTCACTTGTGAGTTGTTCAAGGAGCGATGGGCAGCTGGTGGTGCAGCGGGGACCAGGATCTCAATGGAGACTATTGTTGTGTTGGTCTTGTAGTGACCTGGGAGTTGTGGACTCTATGTTAAGTGAAGTGTGTTGGTCGTATCACTTGAGGTGATGACGATATGGGTGGCATGAGTGTCACTAGCTGCTGCGACAGCAGGGCCATGAGCGTTGTATGTGATCTAAATTGATATAGTTCCTGACCTGTCCTTGTTATTACTAAGGCTTAGAGGAATCTTTTGTTGTCGATGATTGCTATCGTTTTTATAAAATTAAGTAATGCGTTTCGATAACAATGTGTAAACAGAATTGGTAAACAGAATTGGCCAAGTGGAACATGCACTGCTGTTGGTTTGTTTTTGTGGTTACAGGTTAACACACACGGACGTGTACAAGCAGAATGGTAGTGTCGGAGAACGCTGCACTCTGTGGATCTCCTGTATGAATAATCGCTGATCAAGGACGGTGTTTTCCGTGCAAGAAGCTTCGCGATTTCTGCCAAGGAGGCAGTGACAGCGAGTGAATGTCTGTACTATTAAGCCAGCTACAGATCTATTGTCTAACGAATCTGGTGAGTCGTTTTCATTTTGTTATGACTCGGGTACTGAGTGCTTCCCTTGTAAACAACAGCAAAAACAGTTACATTGAGAAGTAAAGCCCAGTCTAGTTTAAAATGCAATTTTTAAAGACGCTCACTATAGATTACGAATGATGCCAGTAGGTCATGTACCAGTCGGAGTAGATGGTGATCACAGTGGTGATGAGCAAGCCTAAGTAGTGGGAACCACACGAGTAGGGCTTTCTCTATCGGCCGTAGTAAAAAGTGTGTAGTCACAGGGTGATGCACACGGATCCATGCGCTGGATGTGTGAGAGCAATGCGATTGCTAGTCGGCCGGAGAGCCGTGGCGTTAGAGTGGTTTACTCGTGTGTGGGTTTCCAGGTGTCTAAGGCTTTTAGTGAAAAAGATTATTGTTGTAACGTGGATAACGATGGTACATGGCTCTGGTTGGTGTTTTTTTGGTCAGTAGGTTGACTTAGGTGCGTACTTACAAATACGCTCTATGACCGTGTTCGGAAGATGCCCGAGGGCCAAGTACCAATTGAGATTGTAGACGAAATGGATGATGAGCTGGCATCACTTTAGTGTGTGTACTCAGGTTCTCGGTTCATTGGGTCGGAGACCGTACCAGAGTATCGTGAGTACGTGGTATACGCGGTAGCTCTGGGTAGTATGGTCGGGTCTAGCATTGAAGCCAAGACCGTAGAGTCAAGGATGACTCTGCATTACTGCGGGAAGTGCGTATGTGACAAATATGTGGGACCGTGAATGGGATACCTGAGGTTTTGTTTTCTTTGACTAACGTAGTGTGGAATCGTTGTACTTGGTCTCGGTAATCTCGAAACTAGATAGTTCAAATTCTTAGATTACCTAATTTTTGATTTCTAATTTGAATGCTTATTGCAAATTGGTAAAACAGATTTTAAAGAGTCGAGTCCCTTTTAATGATCTCATCAGTCTTCATATGGGAGGTTGCGAAAAATGCCAGAAAATCAGAGTATTACTAACGAATTTAAGGAAAGCCAAGTAAAAGTCTGGTTGATGAAAGAGAGTAGAGATTAAGTCGAGTGATAGTGGTGAATCTTAGGTCGGGTCTTGTAGAGACCATTGAGTCCGTGGGACTCTGTTTGTTGGGCTTGATGAAAAGCCACAGGCCACGAATAAGATTCCTGCTTTGTGTTTTGTGATGCTCTAAGGATGTTTTACTGGCTTAGTTGATTGTTTACTTTGTGATCTTAAGATTTGGGAATCAAATAATGAGTAATGCTCTGAACTCTGCTATTTTTTTTAGTTTGTTCAAATTTTCATTGTGTTTTTTTGCCTGTACCATATTTGGTCAGGAGTGACCGAGCTATGTGATACTTTGCTTGTATGTTTGTTGACAGATTAACACACGAGAACGAGTGCAAGCAGGATGGCAGTTTCAGACTGCATCTGTTTTCGATGCGGCAACACCAGACATTTTGCTTCGAGGTGTCCACGAAACAATGATGGAGGCGCCATCGCCAGTAGGGCGAGGGGCTCAGGCGGTTTCGGGCCAGCGCCTGCAGCAGCGGCTAGTAGCGAGTGATAGATACGGTTCAAGTTTGCTATGTCAGCAATCCGAGCAGATGAATACTGGGTGAGTCACATCCATTTTATTACGATTCTGTCACTCTATCATCAAAGATTGTGTTGCGTCAAAGTGTATTGGCTTAGCTTAGTGACATCTGATGATGAGTTGACTGATATGAGATAGTAGACCACGTGACACAGGGTCTTAAAAAAATGCAATTACGATAACATTCGATTTGACTAAAGTAAAATTAGTCTCTAAGTTTGCTTTTAATGATTGTTTTAAAGGCGCTTGACTGAGCGAACCTAAGAATACTCTCATGATTTTGTGAGGAGGGTACCCGATCACCAAGTTACTCGAGAATTAGATGTCCTAGTTGAGGACAGTAATAGAGAAACCACCTCTGATTAAGAATGGCTTGTACACTCAAACTCAAAAACTTAAGACCGCACCTCATGAGTAACATGTGGCAATGGGTCTATAAGAAATCGTTGGTGCGATTTCTGTCTGTGTTGGTGCACAGAGCGCTTCATGTGTTGTAGCACATATTGCGCTAGATATCTAAAGAGTCGTTGGTGCGATTCTTTTCTGTGTTGGTGCACAGAGCCCCTCATGTGTTATAGCATGTGTGGCGGCAGATGTCTAAAGAGTCGTTGGTGCGATTCTTTTCTGTGTTGGTGCACAGAGCCCCTCATGTGTTGTAGCATATGTGGCGGCAGATGTCTAAAGAGTCGTTGGTGCGATTCTTTTCTGTGTTGGTGCACAGAGCCCCTCATGTGTTGTAGCATATGTGGTGGTGGATATGTAAAGAGTCGTTGGTGCGATTCTGACCTGTGTTGGTGCACAGTTTACAATAAAAGTTTCATGAGTTGAGTATACATTGCCTATGATATTTATTTCGGTAAATTCTAACTGATTTGTCACAACAATTGTGACGGTATAACTTGTTGATCGGTCGAGTCCTGTCTGTGTTGGTGCACAGAGCGCTTCATGTGTTGTAGCACATATTGCGTTAGATTTTTGAGAATCGTTGGTGCGATTCTTGTCTGTGTTGGTGCACAGACCGCTTCATGTTCTAGTATTCTTTTTCTGAGAATCAATGGGTCGATTCTAGTCTGTGTTGTGTAGGAAGCACATGTCGTGACTAGTCTCAACCGCACCTTATGTGCAGTAGCAAATGTGACAACTGATCTGGTAAGAATCATTGGTGTGATTCTGGACTGTGTTTTTGCACAGATTTTGGTAAATAGTAAGACTAGAGAAATTAAAGTAACAATGAGCTACAGTTACCTTAGTAATTAGGTATTGGCAGGATAGGCCGAGTTACCTTAGTTATTAGGTATTGGCAGGATAGCCGAGCTTGTTTACTCTGTGAGTATTTTTGGTCCGCAGGTACTACACCCGAGGACGGGTGCTAGTCAGGGATGGCCGTGTCGTGGATAGATGACGCCACAGTATAGTGAACAGCGCCATCTAACCATTTGTTTGGTAAACGAAGAATCATGTGATCGGAAACGCAAGCGAGCCCTACCGCTTGGACACGATCGTCGGTGGAGGGGATGCCGCGAGGACTGGTGGAGAGACCGAGTGTTGCGACGCGACAGTCTACAGTGGACAGTCGTCGAGCTCGGACAGTCTCGGCAAACGCTCAATACCAACGCACGTGTTTGTTTCCGACGCACGTGTGCGTTTCGGTTGTTAATAGCTAGTTTATTAAAGTTACTGTAAATTCAAATAATCTTTTCGTTCGAGTACCCACTGCAGTGCCCACACTTATCTAAACTATGTCGGATCGTGAAGAAGACCCGATGTCTCGCATCTCGGCCACCCGGTGATGCGACAAATATTTTATTTAAAGGTTTATTTTTAATTTTTATTTTTTTGTTTCTTTTTTTATCTTTTAAATATGTAAAGAAATACCTTTTCAAGTGCCAATGAGTTACAAATATTGGCTTGTAACTTTGCTGCGGAGGGACACTGATCTCTAAGATACAGGGTCACCCCTAGTTTGGAGATCAGGGTTTCAATGTATTGTGCTTAGCATAGCCACTCGGTTATATAATATTGCTTTAGAATGTACTCAGGCTTTTCTTCAATAAACATTTTTTATTTTATTATTTTTATGTATTAAAATCAGTACCAGGTACTTAACAAATTAGAAAACATTGTAAAAGCCAATTACTTTTAAAAGAAACAACCAATTGGAACCGTGCACCTAGCTTCTGACGTTTCCAAAGTAGCCATGTAGGTTTATGTGAAATAAAATATTTTAATTTCGGTGCTGTGAACCAAAGGCCGGACCTGGCAAGGTCACTCGGACCGAATAAGACACAGGATTATTTATGTTCACATCGCAGAATATACCGATGACATTTCAGCGGAGGAACTAGTTTACGGAAACTATTACGGCAACGGTACAACCCTATTCCATTTGACATATTATTGTAAACAAACGAATGAATTAACAAAATATACTAAAAAGGTCTGTTATACGGAAATGAACCCAAATATCAATACTTTAGCCATAAATTCATGATCGCGTTACAACTGTATCATCGAATGTGTATTATTAAATGTATTATTGCATGAAAACCGGCTATTAACCTATGCAAAGACATTAGGTTAGGTTGATTTTCATTCTTTCTTGCACCACACTTCACAATACAACACACAGACATGTTGAATTGTTATTTTCCAACATTTGCATGCAGTTTTAAAAGGTAAAATCCTTGTAATTTTCTCGCAAATCTCAATAATACAAAAAGTAAACAACCATTTGACAGCAAAACTACCACGAAACTTGTCGCAAAATATGGCTGCTACGGTACTTTACCTACAACTGTACTACGTCACGTCAAAATGTTGCCAAAATGAGCAACAACTTAAAATATTGTTGTCTCTTTTATAAAATACGATTATCTTATATTAGAAAGAACGAGACAAAACGATATTTCGTATTCTGAATCATATTTCACTCATATTTGTATAAGCAAATGTATGTATAGAATAACGCGGCCTCTCCATGTTTTTCCTATCTCAATGGGTCTAAAAGTAAAAGTTTTTAAGTGTTATAGTTTAGGTGCAACACTTTTTACGTGGACCCAAGGACCTTTTGACTCGTTGAAGTTCATACATCTGGGGGATAATTGCGTAACACACTATCAATAGCAATCGCTTTCATTTAGACAGTTCAACAACATTCATTGCGGTATTTACGTTGTTGAGCAGACAAATTTTTCAAACATAAGAGGAAATGCGGTCGGCGAGACTTTTTGAAAAAGCCTAAGTAAAAAGTCATAATTCGAAGTTATTGTATAAATTAAATCCTTTTTTATTCTGTTTATGAAATATCTTTTAAATTGGTCCAATATTGAAGAAGAAAATAGGCGAGAGCCAAACCTCGAATTTTGAGTTTTTAAGTACTTAGGCTTCTTTAAAAAGTCTCTTCGACCGCATTTCCCAGCAGCGGCCTTAGGGCGGTGCGAGGGGTGCGATGGCACCGGGCGCCGTCTCATGGGAGAGGCATTGAAATCGCCTGGTGGTCGCATATCGGTTGATTTCAGCGCCTCTTTAGTTGATTTTCGGTGGACTGTCCACCAGGCACCAGTCATTGATGATAGTAACTTACTATAATGTAAATGATGATAGTAACTTGGCTACCGTGGCCGAAAACGGTCGGAGAGGCTATTATACTTCATCATCAGCCCAGCTGTTCCCAACTATGTTGGGTCAGCTTCCAGTCTAATCGTAATACCATAATACGTCTAGTTAATTATTTAGGTCTCAGTTTTTCACTCTGCTGATACAAGCCAAAACGTCTCAAACATTCGACAAAACTATTTAACTACTGTATTAAAAGAAACTAAGCTAATAATCTCTGTAAAAAAACATACAAAAACACTTTCCAAAGACCCACAAACAAAGAACTTCACTTTCATTGCAAAAACAACATTCAAAAGTGTTATCCAAATTTTTTGAGGCTTACTGCAAACTATCTCACGGTAGCCAGTTACTAATTACTTCCTATAATCCTTTTTTGACCACCCACCTTCTCCCTGATCCTTTTAAACGAATATGAACCTTATTCGTGCGGCATAAGCTTGAGTGAAATTTGGGGTATCAGAAAACCGTTGGATGGCCGAACAAATTGTATGGACGTAAATATTTGTGTCAATTAGAAACGTTTCAGTGTTGCCAGAGTATTCAGGTGTGGCGGCAAGATCACTAGTGTTGTCAGTTGTAATAATTAAAATGTTTTGACGAAGAATCTGATGAATGGATTCAATATGTCGGTACATTTTGAAGGGAGAGTAAGTATATTATATTTTAAGGAAGGATTTCCGGTACGTTGTTGATTAGATTTCCGGTACGTTGTTGATTAGATTTCGAAATGGAAAGAGTTGCGGTTTGATGGAGTCTTTAAATTTTGTATGCGGTTGCAAACATTTTGTGGTTGGTTGAGTGGGTACAAAGGCAGGGTTGGGAGAAGGTAAACCTCTACGACCGCGACATCTATCTCTTTATTCATAAACATTGCCTAAAGTGATTACTTGATTAAAGTTGTCAAAAACTAATAGGCCCGTTTTGACATTTGAGAAAGAACCTAGAATGTAACTTGGAACGAAACTGAAAGAAACAATAAAATAATAATTAATTACATATAGTGTTTTAAAAAAATACATAATTTTTTTGGCGTGTTAATTAATATGATGGAATATATTGCGAGTATTCTTTTTACGTTTACTTTATAGTAGCATGTAATTTCTAATTATTACGACACGTCTCAAAAACAGTTACGTTCTCAGTCTTTTTTTTTTAAATACCAGTGTTGTAACCAATTAATCACTGAATTTCATCAGCTTCATTCGATTTTAATAGTAATTAAGTATTGTGTAGTGATCTTTACTGATAAGAATGAGCTTGGCGCTCAAAGCCGTAAATAAAATTTTGAATTGGCGACGCTGGTTTCTGTAGAATGGCTTGTCTCTGACCAAGCGGCACGGCTTTGCTTTTGTTCACTATCACGTTAACCTTGGCTCTTCTATTTTGGATATTTATTTAAAGATAGTGCTTTAGACTCGAAAAAAAGATTAATATCACTTTACAATACATAATCAAATCGATCAAATACTCATACAAACTTGAATCGATTTATCGTGAGTATCGAGTACCGAGTCGTATGGTTACTTCACTAGTTACGTCGCGATGACAAATGTCAAAACGGGCCTATTAGTTTTTGACAACTATAGCGACTGTTTAATATACATTTTTGACATTTGAACGTCACTTGACTTTAATAATCGCTTCTAAATAAACCCCCTTATATTATGGCCTATTATTAAAATCTCATATATACAAGGTGAAGATCCTAAATTAAACTGCGTTATCTAATGACGATCCCAGACTGCATACAAAAATTCAATCAAATATATCCACAAGCTTTGTCACTATTAATAGCTAGTCATAGATTTGCAAAACCCATAGTCGGCCTAACAATACTGTTTTTATTTAATCACTTTTGTTATTTCGGTGTTAGGATTCTCAAACTCAAACCATTTATTTTAATTAAACCATTAACAGATACTTTTGAATTGTCAAGAAGTCGGTCAGTCAGAAAGTATGAAGCTAGATTAATTTTGATAGTTCCAAAATACTCCTATGCTTTAGTATTGCCAATTGCCAGTGTTTTCATTTAATGTCGTATTGTCGTTTTCACATTCGTCTATCCCTTTCGCCGCAGACGGCGCGGAAAATCGCGGAATGATGTTTTCTTCACCGTTTTGAATTATACGTTGAGTGATAAGAAAGAGCACCAAGCTAGACAAACGTTTATTAACATTAACTTACATCTGAGTGGATTGCCAGTACAACTGACAACTATCAGTAGAACTGACAATCAGGAGCACTGACGTTTATATGTAAAGCTGATGGCTGTCAGTAAAACTGACAGACTGTGGGCTATTACTAAGCCCAGGTTACACGGGCGATTTTTATCTCACACTGGATTTTCTCTAGAGTCTCCCTGCGTGATCGAATCAGGAATGAGGAGATCCGCAGAAAAACCAAGGTAACCGACATAGCCCGAAGAATTGCCAAACTTAAGTGGCAGTGGGCAGGGCACATAGCTCGCAGAACAGATGGCCGATGGGGCCGAAAGGTTCTGGAGTGTACCGGAAGACGTAGCGTTGGAAAGCCCCCCACAAGGTGGTCCGACGACCTTGTAAAGGCCGCAGGAACCCGTTGGATGCGAGAAGCACAGAACTGGTCGAAGAGGAGGTGCTTGGGGGAGGCCTATGGCCAGCAGTGGACGTCTTTCGGCTGAAATTATGATGATGATGATTTTATTTTGAACTCTCGGTGTTGAGCCGAGCATTGAGAATCCAACGGACTGCATACCAGCGCGTCAAAAAAATACAACTCTCGGTGCTAAGCAATAGGTTGTCAGTCCAGTGTACGATAAGAAATCTCCCGTGGGTACCAGGGCTGTCTGGCGATTCTCAGTAGAACTCCCCGTCGCTGAGCTTCATCGCGTATAGGTACAGGGAGCGGAACTCGCAGAACTGGTTGGTGCACCAGCCCCCGTGTCCGTCGGTGCAGCGGCAGGAGTCGCACTCATCCATGTACTTCTCGCCCGGACTGCACTTGAAGAATGGGTTCTTTATCACTGAAAGATAAAATGATTTTATATCACAAAATTATTTTACGCCATAAAATTATTTTGTGTGATTATTGTGACACGTAATTATCATCGTTCACTTGCCATTGTCCTAATATACAGGATGTCAGGTTTAATGGATTACCTCTTAAGGGGTCACTCTACTCATCATTCAATCTGCAATCGCGGAAAATAAATCAGCTGTTCCCTACATTTATTTTCGTATAACTCGTCAAAATGTAGGGAACCGTTTTTTTTTGTGATTTGAGGTTTGGTTCCATAGTAAAAGTTGTTCATAATGATGAGTACAATGACCTCTTAAGAGGTTGTTAATGTTTTACCAATAAGCCTGTGTATAAGTTTGACGCAACACGTCTTTTTCTTCCTTACTTCTCTGTTAGTCGTCATTTCGGTAGTCACCCCCTTTCTAGCCAGATCATCTTTCACACACGGTCCATCCATCGTTTCTTTGATATTCCTTTACTCCTATAGACACTTGTCTTTAAATAGCGGTAGGTATCTTTGTTGTTGGCATGGACCCGGAAAATGAGTGTATTTTATCTCGACCCGCGATTATTTCCATAGATATTAAAAATCGTGTTGCTAATGACTTAAACCCACTACTTAATCCTCCGAGAGTTATTGAGAATCAAAAATGAATTCTGGAAACTTTGCAACGAAAAAAATTAATTGCAAACGAAAATACCAGGAATAATTTCAATGAGTCTCTCGAAAAATATTACAACAATAATCTGACTGACTGACCTATGCGGATTTCATCGGAATTATTATTTTTTGTTCGCATTGTTGAGAAGACAAAATAAGTAGGTAGGTAGGTACTTTATTCAGGTATTTCAATTAACATGAAGTCAGTAAATTAATTCAACTTTATCATTGATTGCGAGTATTTGTAATGTAATAAAACACAGATTCCTCGTTTCTATAGATATCATTCATCGATTTGGAGCTCATGGTCGGCGCCTGATGAAAAAACTTTAGCAAGACAACACAAATGTACAGTTTATGTTGGAAATTATCGCTGGAGTATTGTAGGAATTTTATTTTTGGGTTAATCAAATGTAGGTGTGTAATTCCACTGTTGGATGATGACCACCAATTCACGTGGTGACAATAGCGACATCGATCGTAGGGCAGTCCATTTTCCTCCAACATAAGTGAATACAATGCAGTGATTGTCGCCTTGCAGGACCCAGGACGAGCTGGTACAAATTCGTACCACTTGTGGTACACATGTGTACCAGCTCGTTAACTCTGCAGGTGTTGGGCATATTGTCAACTTTTGAGCATGGGGGTCCTGGATTCGATCCCCAGGTGGGGCTAAGTGTTATTGAGTTTTTCCATTAGAAATTTGTCAGTAACAGCCCGCAGTTTGAAAGTTAATAGTGTGATACCCCATCAGTACCTCGGAAGGTACAGTCACCAAAGGAGATAAGTAACCAGAGACGTCGGATATAGTTGAAGTTTAGTAAGAAACCACTGAATGTTTTCAAATGAAATTTAATTTGATAAATGAAGAGATTGTTTTCTATTAATTAAATTACATTTTATAGGAAAACGTCCACCGGTTTCTTACTAAACTTCAACTATATCTGACGACCCTGGTTACTCCTTTGGTGACCGCACATCAAGCCGTTGGTCCTGCCCGTGTTCTCCTCCAGTCGTGTCGGATTGCCGTCCCATAGGACTCTCATAGTCCTATGGGACGGCAATCCGACACGACTGACTGCACCTGTGTCTATGCATACACTTGTGCACTATAATATCTTACTGGGACTGTCTTACGTAATTTTGACGTTCAAAAAGTGCTGCTTCTCAGCCTATTTGTTTGATTAAATGACTTTTGATTTTGACTTTATCTTCCGCATTGACTAGTCTCCGCTGAGTTTGGTTGCCTCGGCCGAAATTCAGTCTGGAGGACCATTATCCTTTGTTCCTTAGATTTCTTACCAGTACATCGAAGGCATGGCGTGCTCCTCTCGCACAGGGCGGTGACCGTGGGCTCGCAGAAGACACACGACGGCATGGCGCGACAGGCACCGGTGTCCTGCGCCTCACACAGCAGACAGTTCTTGTTCTCAGGGACGATGGTCAGCGAAGTCTCCTCCTCCCAGTACTGGTGTGGCGGCTTCGGCTTCACGAATTGGGAAACTACATAGCTGTATAAAGAACAAGTGTGAATAGATCAGTCAAATTTAAAGATACGAAATATTTTACTTCACAGAAACCTACATGGGTACTTGAGAAACGTCAGAAGCTAGGTGCAGTTCCAATTGGTCGTTTCTTATAGAGAAGAGCCGGCAAGAAACTCCACGGTTGCTCTCGTAGCAGTTCGTGGCTAAATAATAACAGCCGCACGGGACGATCGAAGTACTGGTATTCAGCTGCATCCGATTAGACTGGAAGCCTACCCCAACATAGTTGGGGAAAGGCTAGGAAGATTGCGGCTTATATGTATAGATAAAACTCACGCCTGACTGCCAGGCCGGTAGATCGGGGGAGACTCCTCGCCGCCACCACCGACGGAGCTCAGCGAACCAGGGAGAGGCGCGCCCCTCTGTCGCCCCACACGAGGCTCTGAAAAAGGACACATGACCCAAATAAATCATACAACAAAACTTATGTTTAGAACGAAAGGTCCACGGTAGTTTGCGAAATTCAAATTTTCTTGTTTTTGCCATTTGCTGGTCGGTTTTTTAGGTTATGTGTTAATCAAAATATGATTCGCAAACCGTAACAAATATGTATTTACATAATAATAATCATTAAAATCATCAATATAACTTTTTAAGTTAGAATTGGCCTCAAATGTCATGATTTCATGAAATTGTCATGCAATGGGCTGATTTGAACTCCCAAATCATATTTTGATCAACATACCTACCACCTGATACTGACCTTCAAAAACGAAGTTTGCGCTGCCTTAGCACATTCCCATTTAAGGCGAAAGCGCCAGGGTAGCCAGCGAAATTTTTACGTTTTTTGCAATTATTTGCTGGGCAGTATTAAGTTGAACGTTGATTAAAATATGATTCGCGACCGCAACAATTATTTATTCACAGAATTATGTCAACACAACTCTCTAAGACCGGTAATCCAACTGAATGACTATTTCATGAAATCTTGACGTTTTAGGATTATACTAACTTAACAAGTTGTATTACCTACTGATTCTAATTCTGAAAATACATAATATGTGTTATGGCCGCGAATCATATTTTAATCAACGTAGAACTTAATACTGACCCGCAAATTGCAATAAACGTGAGAAAATTTGAATTTCGCGGGCTACCTTAGCGCTTCCGCCTTAAGACTGACGACTGCTAAGTCAACACAGCGAGCGGCACGAGTCGACGTGTCGGCGGCTGCCGCCATGTACGAAGGATTAATACTAACTGAAACCTTCCTTCGTGATTTTTTACTCACATGTTAAAACTATTTACTCGTACTCTCAAAAAAAAAGTAAGTAAGTTAAATTATAAATATACTTAAAATTCATCTAAATGTCACTGCATCATTATACCCATCAAATTCATTTAGTTTTTAGAAACGGTATTCTTGGTGTTTATAATTTGTTTACACATGATTTTAATATTTTGTTGTACCTATAATAATTGTGGTCCTAAAAAAGGAAACATTTTTTTGTCAAACTTATTCTTACCTTCACCATAACCCATGACAGACACCACCAAACAAGCCAAACACAGCAGACGCCGAACCATATTGCGGTCACAAAAAACAGTAGTTTTCTGTCCCAGTTTACGTACTGGTCCTTCGAGCCGGATCGGTTCAAAGGGCTAGTATGTGAGACTATGTGAACGCGGTGCCGGCTAATTGATCGTTACACGCCAATTATTTCGATTGGCTTAGTAGCGCCACATACAGGCTGTTGCTTTACAAGTCAATACTGGTTTATTATTCTAGTTTATAGCACCAGTTATGACTTTTGATGACATTTTCTTTTCTTTTTTTTTTTGACATTTTCATGATATTTTGAAGAAATGAGGAAAATGTCGAGGGAATTTTGAGCAGCTATAAGAGAAGGAGAAAACCAAAGAAACGATGGATGACTGTGAGTAAGAAATGATAATATAGAAAAGGGGTGACTTCCGAGATGAGATGACGACTAATAGATAAGTAGGTTTGGGAGAAAAAGACGTTAGCCGACCTTAAATTAATTGGGATAAAGGGAAGAGAATGATGACCCCTAAGATTTTTGGCCTTCATAGCCATATTAATTCGCAAAGGAGGACCGAACAAAATGGTCCCCATGAGCCATAACAATCACAGGTAAGAGAGCAATAATTACTATGGCGGTTCAAATCGCTGTGTGTAAAAAGATATGGCGATGTTTCGTAGGACGTACCTGGACGGTAGATAACGGAATACTTGAACATTTAATCACTTTCAGTGGTCTTCGTTTGAAGGTTTTTAAATGAATGCATTCAAATGATAATTCGATAACACCACCACCGGTACCATCGAGTTATGGACCTGGATGCTAAATTATCCCGGGTCTCTTGAATAGCTATTCGAGTAAGTTTTTTACAAGTTTAATACATTTTTGTTGATTCTCCTTTATTCCGCGACTCAAATAAATGCGAAGCATTAGAGAGTGCTTTACGAACGAATTTTTTTATTTGCCTCCTTTCTGCAACTATTTCTATTGTTATAGTCCTGCTGGTCCACAGAACCTACTTAATTTTATAGATTATGTACTTTTCAAAAACGTATTTATTTAATGCAGTAGAAACGAAAAAACATCAAAATATTTCAAAAAAAAAATCCCGTCATTCAAGTGTGAAACCCGAAAACATTGTAGCTTGCAAAAAAATAAATTAATTGAGTCATATTTTTTTAATAGATTTGTTTCCCCTATTGAAAATGGCTCTTTTATTTAAAGTAGTTTAATTATAATTAATAAAAACTAACTAATATAATATCTACTAGCTTCCGCCCGCGGCTTCGCTTGCGAGGTATGTCGATAAAAACTATCCTATGTCCTTCCGTAGGATGCAATCTATCTCTCTGCCAAATTTTATCGAAATCCGTTCAGTGGTTTAGGCGTGAAAAGGTAACAGACAGACAGAGTTACTTTCGAATTTATAATATTAGTTAGGATTTCTTTCTACGTGGGGATTACCCGACCGGGACCGTAGTCTTTTACAATTATTTTTCAATTAAACGCCACAATAATTCCACACACATGACGAGTTATTACAAATTACACACAAAACCTTTTCGCAAGCTGAAGTTCCTGTTGACTAAATAAAAAAACAAAATTGAAACAACTTCGCTTTAAGACACCCTGTACATCATTCGATGTATCTGTCCAATTAAGCGCTGTATACCTCTCGTTAACGTTGCAGATTAACTGCACTCTGGATTGCAGTTGAACCCCCTGTATTATGAGGGGCCGGTCGAACATGATTTAGAGGTATCATCTAGCTGCTAGCCTTTTCCCAACTATGTTCGGGTCGGCTTTCAGTCTAAACAGATGCAACTGAATACCAGTATTTTATATGGAGCAACTGCCTATCTGACCTCCATAACTCAGTTACTGGGTCACGTTACCCCTTGGTAAAGCTGGTTGTCTGACTTTCGGGCTTCTGACTACCCGTAACGACTGTCAAAGATCCACGAATGACAGCCAGGACCAACGGCTTAACATGCTTTCCGAGGCACGGAGGGGTCATAGTATGTAAAGATGGTCACCCATCCACAGACCAGCCGCGGCAAGCGTAGCTTAACCTGATCGATCGAGCTGTGCGGGTGTTATTATTTAGCCACGGGCCCCTCTCCTGTATAGGGTCAAATTAAATTAGCTAGCGAAACTCCGCGTCCGTGATGATTTTTTTTTTGTACCACGTGAAACCTCTACGAGTATATCTCCTTTACATCGTCATCCACACCCCGTTCTATGTTCTATGTTATGGGTTTCGTTTCCGCACTTAGTCCTTCAAATGGATCTTTGTGTGTGGGGAATGGCGGCCGTCTGTGGTTATTCCAACCAACCCACTTCCCTCCAGAAGCTGATTAAGTCTCCTGGTCTGTTGAGAATATCTGTGTAGGATCTGGGTGTCCCGAGGGTTTCTGATCTTATCTGGGTGACGCCTGTGCGCTCAAAGAGCACATGCGCAATGATTTCATCAGCCTCCCTGCAAGCCCTGCACAGGGGACTATCCGTTATGCCTATTGTGTGAAAGTGTTTATTTAGCGAGCAGTATCTCGTGATGGTCTCCGTCACCAGGCGCAGGCCTTTCCTGTCCACAACCCGATTTCACCCAATGTTAAGCTCTCTTTTCATGTGCCGATCCCCAAGCTCCTGTTCCAGCGTCATCCAGGTTCTCCTTTTAATTCCATTTAATTCAAGAACAGTGTTCATGATGAACATTCGTCTATGTAACTGTGAAAACAGTACTCATATTTCTCTCATACTTCAAACATTTTTATAACTTTTTAAATAGTTCTAGTCACTCTGATGATATCAACTTAATTACCACTGATATTTATCAACTTGATATTTTACTTGAAATAGGTAACATCACTTACCCTTACTTCCCGTGGGTGTCGTAAAAGGCGACTAAGGGTCTTACCGGAGAATGGGCAGCAGCGTTCTCTATTTATTCCACCATCATACCATACTGCGATCGCCAACCCGCCTGCCAAGCGTGGCGATTATGGCAAACCCCCCCCCCCAAAATTGGGGGAGGCCTATGTCCAGCAGTGGACGTCTATCGGCTGAAACGACGAGGTAACATCACTTGGAAACATACATTTGAATAGACATTAGTACTCACGACTATCTCATCACCACACAACTTCATTACATTATTATCTGAAAGCGATTGCTCAAAGGCTAATTTTCTATACACATTATAAACTGAAGGCCCATTCCGGTCTGTCTAATTTGACCGCGATGTTTTTCTAAACTACCCAACGAATTTTGATAGGTACGATTTTCAACATCATCTAGAGAATTTATTCTGTAAGGTTTATGTAGATACTTAATACATGAAATATTAAAATTTATAAGCTAAGGTTTAATAAAAAAGTCGCAAAAACCTTGCGAAGCAAGGGCTTGCCGCTAAAACCAAATAAAAAAAAAATCTACCTAAAATTTTCCCAGCTATGGGGTCGGCTTCCAGTCTAACCGGATGCAGCTGAATATCAGTATTTTACATGGAACGAGTGCCTATCTTTCCTCCACAACCCCACAGGTAAGACTGGTTGACTTTTGGGCTTCCAATTCCAATTTTTATAATAATGGCTCCATCGTTTTATCGATGATTCTGCCAATGTCAAGGTTGAAGGAAACAAGTACGGTTTAATTATAACTGGATCTGTTTGAGTAACCTGTAAGGACAACACAATAATTATATTTATTATGATAAATTGTTAATAACCAGACAACACAAATTAATTTTATTATGGGACAAACACAATGAACCACCACCATGGGTTGCTATGTTAGAGCTTGATATTATTTAATAATAGACATTTTTTAAGTGTTTTAATTAATGGAGAATCAACGAGTGTTAAGAGGAATGGGATATTAATGGGTCTGGGGAAACTTTTGGGCTTTTTGACTACCCGTAACGACTGTCAAAGTTCAACGAATGACAGCCGGGACGAACGGCTTTCCGAGACACGGAGTGGTCTTGATATGTAATGGATGGTAGGGCCCATCCACGAGTCGACCGCGACAAGCCTAGCTTAACGTTCGATCGATCCGTGCGGTTGTTATTATTTCCTTTATTTCATTCTCCATACTAATATATTATAAATTTGAAAATAACTTTGTCTGTCTGTCTTTATATTACCTTTTCACGCCTAAACTACTGAACGGATTTCGATAAAATTTGGCAGACAGATAGATTGCATCCCTGGGAAGGACATATTATAGTTTTTATCGACATACCTCGCAGGCGAAGCCGCGGGCGTAAGCTAGTATTTATACATGTAAATTATATTTTTAAATCTTAGGATATAAAAACATTTAAAAATATAATAATTAGTAGCCCACCGGTATCAGGAACAGGGTCCAAGCCACCGGCGTTTAGGGCTCCAGGGAGAGGAACCTCCTCACAATGCGGGCCGTGTCCAGAAGTACCGCTTTCTGAATCAAGCCCTTGATCCAGCTGACCAACGAGAGTCTCTTTAGATGTTGGTCGAGGCTCTTGGCTTCTCCCATTGGCTGTCACGACTATCGGCACAATGTATTTAAATATGACTAAAAATTATATATAAAATATTATTTATATGCACATTTATTATTGTTATTATTTAGCCAATATCCGCCCTAAAACAATAAACGCAATATTAAGGACCAATTACACTCATATCGCGTATGTTATCAGTCGAGTGTAATGAAGCTCATTTTCTGATAATTTGTGACGTCAGACAGGTGTAAATTTAATATAGTGATAAGGGCGTTATTACACTATCAATCATGGACGGGAACCGACAGCTGACGCCTATCTAATGTATATAAAATTGTCGTTAAATATAATATAATAATATATGTACAGTTTTTTTATGTTTATTAGTACAAAAGGTAATGGCGTTGATAAATTATCCTAAATGGAAATAACCTCATATTGAATATTGTTCGATAATCTGAGGGCATTCGTAGCCTGCTGTCACTCTTAGATGTTTAACAGTCGTTCGGGGTAGTCAGAAGCCCAAAAGTATGTCAAGGAGTCTTCCTCCCAGGGCCTCAAGTCTGCTATTACAATAGTATCAGAATGGTCCATCATTGATTTCATAATTGTTGATTTTGACAAGTTTGGTAATCTACTAATATAATGGCGTCATTATGACTTTCCAATGGTCAATCACTGACACTCCATTGAAAGAAGTGGCATAGAATGGTAATCTCGTTCACATAATGACAAATGAATGACTGACTTAGGCGTTAATCTGCTTAATTTTAGACATTTCCTTTGATGAGTGACCTACCATTAGAACGTCATTGTGCAGTCATTGCTTTTAATTCGTTACGAGTATCGTATATGTTCTGTGCCATTGACCGACCAATGATCGACCATTATGAATTTAGCAGATTACGAACTTTTAGCAAAATGACAGTGGGATCGTGTTGGAATGACGAATTTATAAAAATAGCAGACTTGGGCCCCAGGTATCGTGTTATCCAGTAACAGTGTTGTGGAGGTCAGATAGACTCTCCGCATCCGGTTAGACTGGAAGCCGACCCTAATATAGTTGGGAAAAAGCAGGCAGATTGATTGATCTGAGAGGTAATTCCCGTATTTAGATTTTTGGGCTTTTAAATACCCGTAACGACTGTCAAACATTTACGAATGACAGCCGACACCAACGGCTTACCGCTTAACATGCTTTCTGAAAACACGAAGGGGTCTCAATATGTAATGAATGGTTGAGCGGTATCTACTACGCCACATGCGAACAACGCGTCTTACTGACGTCACGCAATCCTGCATCTCGCAAGCATAGTTTACCGCGTAACTACCGACATGAATCATCGCGCAGGTGCCCGCCAGACACAACACCCGTCTGGTCGGAGCATCCTCCCTTTTCTATAGAGTATGAGTGAACCTTACACCCTGTTCCTCATACCTCTATATGGTCACCTGTCCACAAATCGACCGCGACAAGCGTAGCTTAACTTTCGATCGACCTGTGCGGGTGTTATTATTTACCCACGAGCCCCTCCTTTAGTATTACCATCACAAATAAAATGGTATCAAAACAAATATAAGCAGATACCGTGGTACAGTCCTCAGGTGTATAAACAGACAATCATCATCATTATCGGCCACGTGGCGAATCTCACGCGTCGAGTGCCCACGTGCTAAGCGATATCGATAATATTGTGTATCGATAATATTATACGAGTAGTATTATATCGATAGTGGACTCGATTAACTATATCTTGTTGTTCGTTAATCAATTGGAAGAGGACAGGACACACCTTTATTTAAGAAAATAGTCTTCGGTTGGCATCAAAAGAGGGGCCCGTGGCTAAATAATAACAGCCGCACAGGTCGATCGATCAGGTTAAGCTACGATTGCCGCGGTTGGTCTGTGGATGGGTGACCATCTTTACATACCGTGACCCCTCCCTGCCTCGGAAAGCACGTTAAGTTGTTGGTCCCGGCTGTCATTCGTGGAACTTTGACAGTCGTTACGGGTAGTCAGAAGCCCGAAACTCTGACAACCGGTAAGAACCAAGGGGTATCGTATTACCCAGTAACAGGGTTGTGGAGGTCAGATAGGCAGTCACTCCATGTAAAATACTGGTATTCAGCTGCATCCGGTTAGACTGGAAGCCGACCCCAACATAGTTGGGAAAAGGCAGGCTCTGATGAGTCTTTGGTTGGTAGCTTGACGAAATTTGCATTGCTTGAGCAAGAACCCTCGTCGTCATCATCTTCCTGCCCTCATCCCATGTTACTTGGGGTCGACCTATATTCATCACTCTTTAGTCGGCGTTTCCTCCCTCATCATCACACAGGTACCAAGCCAAACGATTTCCTTTCAACTTTTCTGACACTTTAAAACTTCTCCTTAAATACTAATTTCTTGCTTTATCAATTCTCTTCACTCCACACACCCATCTCAACATTCTCATCTCCGCCGCATGCAAACGTTTTTCATTCGTCTTCTTCGCAAAACAATATTGATTTACATCTAAATTCAAACCCAACATCGCATAATTAAACAACAACTTTTTTCAAAATTAACCCTTTAACAACCAATTCGAACCAATCACAGCGCCATTGACATTCAAATAAATTAACTATTTACAATACAATTGCATTGAAAACGAATTAATTGGTACACAATGGGGCCCTTTTCCCACGCCAAACTATTGGCACAACATCATCATTAACCCCGGTTCACATTAGCCGGTTAATTCGCGAACAGTCCGCCACAATGCGCCCGGTCAGACGTGCGTGCTCATATTTACACATATTAACGCCAATTCAGTGAATATTGACTTTCGTGAGAAGTCATTGTTGATTTAATTTATTGGTCCTTTGAGACGGAAGAAAATGTTTATATGGAATGTAGTTTAAAAGCAAGCCTCGTCATATGCGAAGGATTTTGAAGGAAATTCCTAAATCATTGCTTCATATGTTTGAAAAGTTTGTCTGCTCGACAACGGCAAAAACGCGATGAATATTGTCGAAATGTCAAAATTAAAGGCATTGTGTTAGTATGTTACGCAATCACCCCGCCGGAGATTTTTGAAGTGAAAACTTCTAAGCGCGTAGTTGGGCATTTTTTGAGATGGAAAAAAGCCACTGAAGTCGCGACACTGTTACCGTTAGCGACACCGCGCGTGTTTTGTTTATAAGTCGATTAAAAAAATACCCGCTTCTGATGTGTTCGGCGGTATGTCAGTGAGTGATGGCAAAGTATTCTCTTTGTGTTTGGTTTCACTTTTGTTGCCACTCCCGGAGTACCACTGGAGTACGCTTCACTCTATAAATTGAGGGTGTTTACTTAAATTGTGTGGGTATACTTTTTTATTTCACCTAAGCAGTCCATTGGATGAATCATCATTGCGTATGTATAATGATAAGACTCACGATCAATTGGTCCTTTACAAGATTTGTCACAATAAATTTGACTGTAACCACCTAATAAACCAAATATACCTTCGCATACCTCAACCCTCCCAAAATTGGGGGAGGCCTATGTCCAGCAGTGGACGTCTATCGGCTGAAACGACGACGACGACCTTCGCATACCTAGTCGCTCCCAACGTATTCGTGATAAATATACTCACAGTCTATTCGCGCCGAAGCGGTGCAGAACAATTCAGGAGAACGAGCACCTTTACGTCGACTAATGACAAGTTACAACGATAATTTTGCTGATATTGACATACGGTATTTGCATTGTCACTAACACAGTTTAAAAATAGTATTCATAAAAAAATCTTTCATTTATGTACCACATAGTTTTTTGTTGTTATATTCACACATTTAGTTTTGTTTGTCACGTGTTATTTCACCTAACCTAGTTAATCTATGATAGATAATAATTGTTTGCTAAGTTTGCTTGGATCTTACTCAAACTATTCTTACAGTTGCATTAATTTGTGGATAACGATGCTGGTTGCGTTATTACTTAAGTGTCTTATAAAATATCTCTACCTAAATATTAAGCATTGCGCAATTGTTTGTTATTCTGAAGAAATAAAAATAAAATGAAAATAAAATAAAGTCTCTCCATAAGCGAGGTTCATTTTTAAGAGAGGCATTTATGGGGTCCTCTTACTATATTTAACTTCAGGACATCATATTATGACCACCTGCCAAGCGTAATCCAGTGATTTTGAAGACCCGTGTTTACCAGTCAACTTAATAAAGGTACCTACTGGTTGAAATGAAAAGTAGAAGAATCACAGCTTTCACAGCCGTCATATAAAAATTCAATCAATCGTTAATCCACCGCTGAATACATAAAAGTATATTGAATATAATACTGCAATAATGAATATAAGGTGAGTTTGGCCGATCAGCCGCGGGCGTGGAACTAATATCGCCAGGGGAGGGGCAATTGACCCAATAATAATGTTCACCAACTGAGGCTTAGGGAGGACCGCACACTGGACGAGAAAAACGTCCTCTTCATTATGTCAACACAAAAAACGCAACTATTAGAAACAATATAAGTATATGATCGACTACAGTAAACAAAATCAGAAAAATATATGATATTCTTCAGGATATATGCTCGGTAGATAGTGTGTTGAAAACATCACCATCATCATTTCAGCCGAAAGACGTCCACTGCTGGACATAGGCCTCCCCCAAAAGGGGGGGTTTGCCATAATCACCACGCTTGGCAGGTGGGTTGGCGATCGCAGTATGGTATGGTGGTGGAATGCATAGAGAACGCTGCTGCCCATTCTCCGGTACGCCCCTTAGTCGCCTTTTACGACACCCACGGGAAGTATGGGGTGGTGCTATTCTTTAAGTCCGGCACCACACAGACAAAGTCCGGCACCACATAGACAGTTGAAAACATAATACAACTAATTTGATACGATAGAAAAAATTCATGAAGATACCTCTAAAAACTTTCTTTTTACAATAAAAACCATACTAATATACATACTTACAATCATTCTGATTTTTTGTCAGATTATTCTACAATCAACATACTAAAATATTAGTGTTTTAATTTTTTAGTCCAAACAATACATTTTTTGTAATTAAATAATTTCTTCATATTTGGCAATAAATTACCAGCGTTGTGTCATCGCGCTTCTCTTTCTTTTCTATGCAGTCCGACAGTGATCGCGCTTTAGGTCAATTGCGTAAAACACTATCAATCGCAATCTGAATCATTTTGAAGCATATTACTCATTCATTGCTTCATAATATTCACACACGCATTTGTCAATAATCGTGTAGCTCAACGCAGAACTTAGGAGCTCAACAACTCGACCGACAGATAATACTGCAGCGGTTTCTACAAACGCCACATGCGAACAACGCGTCATACTGACGCCACGCAAAATCCAAAGCAGAGCAAACAGAGTTCTCGCAAGCAGAGTTTACCACGCAACTAGCATAGATACAACGGCCCGACATGAATCATCGGGCAGTTGCCCGCCACACACAACACCCGTCTGGTCGGAGGATCCTCCCTTCTCTATACAGTATGAGTGAACTTTACACCCTGTTCCTCATACCTCTACAATACCAAAGAAAGGACATTTGGATAGAACGAAATATCGGAACTCAAGTTATGACGGCGTTTCCTAACCCCTGTGTCCGTCGCTCCGAAACCTAGGCCGGTGTAAAGAAGGGTACAAATCGCTGTATAAACTTAATATCGGCTAAATTGCCGGGCGCCGCGGGGGTGGGGCGAGGGTGACGCGCTCGCAGGGGAGGGGGGGGGACGGCAAACATCTAGCTTTTATTGCCATCATCGCGTATTGATTCCGGTCATAAGCCGCTGTTACAACGATAATTTCATCTTGGATCCGTGCTCCGTGGTTTGTTGAGCTTTTGAAAGAAGGCGTCTTGGATTCATAAGAATAATATCTTTTTTCAGAGCAAAATCCATTACATACATAAATCCATATTGTGGTTGTAAATACTTAAAAACTATGTCATTAAAAAATATGCACAGGGTTATTGGTTACCTACCAAACCTACCTACCTTTTTTTTAGCTACCAAAGGGTGATGGGAAGATGTAAGTCCAACCTGGTAAAGTGAGGCTACATTGACGGAACGGCAGTAGGGTGTGATTGTGGAACTATGTTGCAAACCATGCTCCACCTCCTATCCTGTCCTCTGTGTCCCAAAACATGCAGTCAATGTGGCCTCTGCGCTGCCACTGGCGACGCCGTGGAAGTGGCAAAGTTTTGGGCCAACAAGATATACATTCACTACGTCATTACGTCGCCGCCGGCTGTCGCTGAAAACCAGCGCTGGGGTTCTGTCTTGCATAGGGTCGCAGCATAATGCTGAGCGATAGCCGTTTTGCGTGGATGTGACGCATGTTTCCCCTAACTCTTTCTTATTTTTTTTGTGTTTAAGTTCTTTATTGCGTCGTTTACCGCAAATAAACGTATTTTCTTTCTTTCTTTCTGTACAAGTCAGTCGTGCCAGCGACACGAAGAAAAAGAAGACAGGCTGATTTGAGTCCCACACGATATTAGGCGACTTCATCATTGGGGCTGTCTGGGTCGATATTCAACCTCTCCTTTAAATAAGGATAATGAGATGACAATGATTTAGAGCACTGCTTGCTCAGTGGCAACGGCTGCGACTCACGAGTTGTAGGTCCGAACCCAGGCAGGCGCTTTCATCATTCAGCCGAAAGACGTCCACTGCTGGACATAGGCTTCTCGCATCCAACGGGTTCCTGCGCTGGGTACAGGCGCTTCTTTTCGTAAATTATTTCATCACCACTGGCTCTCAAAACGGTGAAGGAAAACATTGTGAGGAAACTTATAACCTGAAAAGTCCTAGAAAAAATTCGAAGACGTGTGACATCCACCAACACGCACTGGGCCCACGTAGTGGGCTATGGCCCAACAGTGGGAACATTAAAGGCTGATTCTAGCATACAGTTAGCTGGTTTCAAGTACTAACCTACCTAATTGTCTCCTTATTTCTCATCTTTCACGAAGTTTATTTGACATTCGCACCCAAAGAACACAAACTCAAAGACATTGAAATATTAAAACCCAAATAACGAACAGAAAATTCCCAACCCTTCACAGTAATTCTCTTCACCAAAATCCGAAAAATAATTACAGTACCCAAAATTTTGCTTAACCTCACCGAGAAACACTCGGAAATTCTGTGAACTCGCTTTAATAAAATTCTACAACATTATTGGCTGTGGGGTGGCATTCAAAATGTAATTAGTACGGGGACAAGGATTACCCGTGTGTTTGTGAGAGAGAATAAACGATATAAAACTAATAATGAGGCGACGAACGGGACTCAATTGCGAACTCGATAAAGGATCCCCGCAGACAGGCGCGAAGCGACGGAGCGTCGCAATTCTGGTAGAACAATTCACATGACGTTTTCATAGAAATTGTTGTACTAGAGTCGCGTGGCGCCTGTCTGTTGGAGTCTTAACTAAGAAGTACTTCGGTTGTTATTTTGGGTATCTACCTAACGACATTTAATTTGAATTCGTTACTCCTATTGAGCATTTAAGACGCTCACGCTTTTGAGCTGCGCCTGCAAGAGTATTTTAGTAATATACTTTTGAACCTTATTAAATAATAACAGCCGCACAGGTCGATCGATCAGGTTAAGCCGTTGGTCCCGGCTGCAGTCATTCGTGGATCTTTGACAGTCGTTACGGGTAGTCAGAAGCCCGAAAGTCTGACAATCAGTCTTACCAAGGGGTATCGTGTTACCCAGTAACTGTGTTGAGGAGGTCAGATAGGTAGACGCTCCATGTAAATACTGGTATTCAGCTGCATCCGGTTAGACTGGAAGCCGACCCCAACATAGTTGGGAAAAGGCTAGGCAGATGATTATGATGACTTTAGAACCATAAGACTTGACAGAAGTTTTTGTTAAAACCTTTTAGATTTAAGATGGGGTGTAGGTACCGGTATATCAGATGATGTGTCAGGTTTAAAAGAAGATGTAGTGACATAAATTGAAAAGCGTATGCTAGGATGGTTGGTCACGTTGAGAGGATGAATAAAAGGCGACAGACAAAAGGTATTCACAGGGCAGATGTGTGCGGAAACACCGAGAGGGGACGGCCTAGAAGGACATATAACCTTATTGCTGACGTTCTTCAGAAAGGTCAGGAGCTAGAACTCACAACCTCTTGAATAGTTTAAAAAAAACCGGGCAAGAGCGAGTCGGACTCGCGCACCGAGGGTTCCGTAACATCCGGGTTTATGGATAAGGTTTATGTTTATGAAATTAAATGTTTTTTTTTAATTTTTGAGTTGATTGAATGAATGGTAAATTGCGGTTTACGATTTATGACGTATTAAAAAAAAACTACTTACTAGATCTCGTTCAAACCAATTTTCAGTGGTAGTTTACATGGTAATGTACATCATATATTTTTTTTACATTTATCATTCTCTTATTTTAGAAGTTACAGGGGGGGGACACACATTTTACCACTTTGGAAGTGTCTCTCGCGCAAACTATTCAGTTTAGAAAAAAATGATATTAGAAACCTCAATATCATTTTTGAAGACCTACCCATAGATACCCCACACGTATGGGTTTGATGAAAAAAAAATTTTGAGTTTCGGTTCGAAGTATGGGGAACCCTAAAATTTATTGTTTTTTTTTCTATTTTTGTGTGAAAATCTTAATGCGGTTCACAGAATACATCTACTTACCAAGATTCAACAGTATAGTTCTTATAGTTTCGGAGAAAAGTGGCTGTGACATACGGACGGACAGACAGACAGACAGACAGACGGACAGACAGACAGACAGACAGACAGACAGACAGACAGACAGACAGACATGACGAATCTATAAGGGTTCCGTTTTTGCCATTTGGCTACGGAACCCTAAAAAGCTTTATTCAAATGAACAGCGTTACAGTACTTAGGATAGTAATGATTTATTCTAGTAATGATACTGTATTTTGAATTAATTATTGCTAAGTTAACAATAATCTTATATCTACTTATTTGCTACTTTGAGTGGAGGTGGAGTTGCTGACAAAGCAAATACTGTTGGGGTCGTCACACTTAACTCGAGCGTGTATGTCCAGCACCCTAGCTGATATTCTTCAGAAAGTTCAGGTGCTTAGAACTCACAGCCGCCGCGCGTGTATGTCCAGCACCCTAGCTGATGTTCTACAGAAAGGTCGGGTGCTTAGAACTCACAGCCGGCGCGCGTGTATGTCCAGCACCCTAGCAGATGTTCTACAGAAAGGTCCGGTGCGTAGAACTCACAACCGGCGCGCATGTACCTAAGTATGTCCAGTGGGTCTATTCTGGAAAATCTCACCGTAAAAACTTAGGTGAAGTGAGGTTGTTTTTGCTAGGAATTGACACTATTGACAGCTCACTCCACGCTCACTTCACCTAAGTTTTCACGGTGAGATTTTTAGACCGCGGCACCCTAATTGCGTAAGGTAAGGTAAGAATGACATTGGTAATCCATTGCTTCGTATGTTCGAAAAATGTGTCTGCTCATCAACGTATGTAACGCAATGAATGTTGTTGAACTGTCAAAACTCAAGGCTTTGCTACTGATGATAGTGTGTTACGCAATCAACCCGCTGTCCTTGTCCGGCAAAAGGGCCATTTAGATTAGTACAACAACAACAACTCAAACCTTTTTAACCGACTTCTTCAAAAGGAGGAGGTTTCTCAATTCGACCGTATATATGTTTTTTTTTTTTTTTTTTTTTTATGTGTGTTCGCGGATAACTTCGTCGTTTATGAACCGATTTTGATTATTCTTTTTTTGTTGGAATGGGGATATGCCAAGGGTGGTCCCATGATAAGGAAACCAGGATCTGATGATGGCATCCCAGTGAAATCGAGGGGAGCTTTCGAAAATCGTAGGAGCGACTAGTGCGTTTGTTAATTTTTTCATTAAGTATTTTAAAGCACTACAATTTGATCAAGGCCTGGAGTCGATCTGATGATGGAGCCGAAAGACAGTCGAGGGGACTCCTCAACGATTTACAGCAGTTACCTTGTGTTTGGGCTTGATTAATTTGTATTGATGTGAACTTTACACCTAGATGGGTTGCGACTGTCATTAGGGGTCTGATGATGAAGACGAAGGACAGTTAAGGGAACTCCTCAACAGATTACAGTAGCTACCTTGTGTATGTTCACCGATTACTCGAAGACGGCTAGACCGATTCCAAAAGTTCTTTTTTTATTTGAAAGGGTATACTCTCGAGGTGGTCCCATTATCATCAAGTTGGAATCTGATGAGAGGATTCCATGGAAATCGAGGGCAACCCTCAAATTTTATAGGCAAAGCTACAGCGATTTGGATATTTTTTAAAGTAACTTGAGCATTTGCTCTCGAAAATCATCACTTGGTAAAGTGGAGCTGATGATGAAGATCACAGATGGCCATCGGAACTACTCACTGACAAATATTTCACGGGTTGCGATTCGATTACTTTAATATGGTTGCTAAGCAATTTATGCTCGTCACAATGCGTATTGCGAGTGATTGTTGAGGATCTCCTGGTTCTTACCGGGAGAACTCCTCAACAATTAACGTCCCAGCATCGGGAAAAGCAATATTTTGTAAAAGGTGATGAACAGTTGGCATTAGGCTTTTGTAACTTAGATAAATTACAAACTGACCCACTAAAAAATGAAAAATAAAAACATTTTTACAAAAAAAAAACAACCGACTTCCAAAAAAAACACTACAAATTGAAAAATAACTTTAATTTCGGAAGTCGGTGTCAATAAACGAAAACGCGGAACCAAAGACACCGACTTCCGAAATTAAAGTTATTTTTCAATTTGTAGTGTTTTTTTTGGAAGTCGGTTGTTTTTTTTTTGTAAAAATGTTTTTATATTTCAATTAAACCACTTAGAGGCACTTTTAAATTGTCAAGAAGTCAGTCAGTCAGAAAATATGAAGCTAGTTGCCCATTCCAAAGCGTAGGTACCTATGGAGAAGAACGGGCAAGAAACTCCATGGACACTCTTTTAAATTATATTTTTACAAAAATATTAGCACAACATAACATCGATCCACATAATAACAATATATCGTCGCTCAACCAGCTACAAAATAACATGCTGATAACTGACGATCTTTTCTGTAAAAATCTTACCGTGAAAAATTAGGTGAAGTTCGAGCTGTCAAAAGTAGGTATCAATCCCTACATTGAAAAAAATAAAACCTGACAACACTACATTAAAGCGATTTCATAAAGACTTGACTACCTATAGACAGTAAGAAGAAATGTTTGTAAAACAGTAAAAGACAAAACAGGAACTTTTAATAATTGAACAGACTAACTACTGAAAAAAACAAAAAAGGAAAACCACTATTACCACATTAACAGTTAATTTTGTGACCTTTTAGCTACTTATGACGTTAAAGTTTACTGTCATGACGGTAACATTTTGCCTCAAGCTTTAGCTGTTTTCGGATCAGTAAAAAATACTGATTTGAACGTTAGGCTCGTACGGAACTGTTTAAAGCAGTTCAGATCAATGTTTTTTCATTTTTAGGGTTCCGTAGCCAAATGGCAAAAACGGAACCCTTATAGATTCGTCATGTCTGTCTGTCTGTCTGTCTGTCCGTCTGTCTGTCTGTCTGTCTGTCCGTCCGTATGTCACAGCCACTTTTCTCCGAAACTATAAGAACTATACTGTTGAAACTTCGTAAGTAGATGTATTCTGTAAACCACATTAAGATTTTTACACAAAAATAGAAAAAAAGCAATAAATTTTAGGGTTCCCCATACTTAGAACCGAAACTCAAAATTTTTTTTTTCATCAAACCCATACGTGTGGGGTATCTATGGATAGGTCTTCAAAAATGATATTGAGGTTTCTAATATAATTTTTTTCTAAACTGAATAGTTTGCGCGAGAGACACTTCCAAAGTGGTAAAATGTGTGTCCCCCCCCCTGTAACTTCTAGAATAAGAGAATGATAAAACTAAAAAAAATATATGATGTACATTACCATGTAAACTACCACCGAAAATCGGTTTGAACGAGATCTAGTAAGTAGTTTTTTATCGTAAAACACAATTTACCATTCATTCAATCAACTCAAAAATAAAAAAAACATTTAATTTCATAAACATAAACCTTATGCGTAAACCCGGATGTTACGGAACCCTCGGTGCGCGAGTCCGACTCGCTCTTGCCCGGTTTTTTTATTTACTGCTATTTCTCTCAGTGTAGCACAGCGGTGTTATTCTTTAAAAATCTCACCGTGAAAACTGAACAACGTGAACAACGTGAACATAGAGTGAGCTGTCAATAGTGTCAATTCCTAGCAAAAACAAACTCACTTCACCTAAGTTTTCACGGTGAGATTATTACAGAATCGACCGGCAGGTGAAATGACAGCTCACTTCACCAAAGTTTTCACGGCGAGAATTGATTATATAGACCGGCGGGATACTGGCTCTTAAATGTTTTTTAAGACAATCTTGTTCAACAAGCAACCGTAATTCCATCTATCATTACGATCGAAACACAGAGTTCTTTAAAAAGGTATTTATTATGTTCCGGTAAGTAATTAAAACAAGAGACAATGGAAGTGTGTCTGCGACAGGCTCAGCGGTGAAGGAGCATTGTTTTCGCAACCCGGGGAGCAGACACAGTGCAGCGCTATGGCAGTAGGTTAAAACGTGAACCAAAAAAAAAACTTCAACTTCCAAAAAAACATTACAATGTGACTAAAATGTTTTATTTCGGAAGCTATAGAAGAGAAACTTACACGGGTGAAACCACGGTCGCTGCTAGTATTTGATATTTGCTTCACTTTAAGCGCCAAGTTCATCAAAATAGATAATCATTACACCAACTGTGTAATGCACGTTTGCCCCAACTATTGTCACCTTATTATTCGTATAGTCATGTTAGAATTGTGTAAAAATTAAAATGTCACATGTGTACCTACATATACTAGAGTTATTTTTATTTTCCTAAGGGCTGATTTTTCCAACGCCAGATAATTTTATGAGAGGTATAATTTTGAATTTTTGACAGTTCTTCCATACAAAAACTGTCACACGTCAATTTTATTCCACGAATAAAAATTATCTGTCGATTGAAAAATCAGCCCTTCATAAAATATTATTTTTGGATGCTCTGTCTATCGCTTAACATTTTGCACTTGGCGTGCATTAATTGTAACAATTGTAGATCAATAAATGTATTTATTTACATAATCTATCCTAATATTAAAATAATAACAATAATATGTACATTTATATGAAAAAATAAGTAAAATAATCATAGGGCATCAAAAAAATTCGTCCGCATCGCTGTCAACAGGAACAGTGCCCTTTTGGGCTTTTTGCCTTTTGGGCTAGCAGCATTGCCACGTTGAATGGCAATGCTAATTCTTTGGCCAAGAAATAGGCCAGCCCTCTGGTCACGTGAAGAGTCGTTTAACCGCTTGGCGATATCTCGAAAAACCAAGTGGGCACTCGGACCCCATGGCCCTAGTGTTTCAACCCCAAAAGGCTCGAACATATAAATCCCAATCAGGTTGGAATATTTTCGCCGTTTGAGGCTTTCTGCACCTGCAGCAGCCGCCCCAGCACAGCCCACCGTGCTAGGAACATGTGATTTTATTGGTTTCTTTCCAGAAAAAATAAAGAAATAAATAAAACCTTATTGTAGATCTAAATAAAGACTAATAAATAAATACGACAATCAGCTTGTAACTCAACTTGATACTTCTGTTGTTTGTCCTCCTTTGGCGCGACTCCCGACATCTCGCAGAGCATTGTGTGTCAGTTGATATTGTCAATTACAACAGATGTTTCTGAATCCCTACCGTTAGCATCTACCATTCACTTTAAAATTATGACTCAGCTTCCAGATAATGATTTTTAATGGATTTTAGGTAAGTACTTGCTCTCCATAATGTTCTAAAAGTATGTAGAAACCGGGCAGACAATACCAAATCGCCCCTTAATTAAAATCCAACGCCAAAATCACTTCACAAAATCATCATCATCATCATCATCATCATTTCAGCCGATAGACGTCCACTGTTGGACATAGGCCTCCCCCAATTTTGGGGGGGGGTTGCCATAATCGCCACGCTTGGCGCCTCGGCTTGGCGATCGCAGTATGGTATGATGGTGGAATGAATAGAGAACGCTGCTGCCCATTCTCCGGTTAGACCCTTAGTCGCCTTTTACGACACCCACGGGAAGTAAGGGGTGGTGCAATTCTTTAAGTCCTGCACCACACAGACAAGTTCACAAAATATACTACTACAATTACAACGTTTGGAGAAAGACGAAAAATTGAAGTTATTACAAAGATTTAGATTTAAATTTAGGGCTAAATGAAACTAGTGAAACTACAACAATTGTCTGAATTTGTCTGCAACAATTTGCGCGCGCTAGTGCGATATCTGCCTCTTTAATATAATATCATTGACTGACAGACAAAGATGCAGTGATTTGACTTGACTGTCATGGAAACGTGAGCGTGAAACGTCATCAGTGAGCTTACTTTTCTCAATATAGACACTTTTTCGCGTAACTAAGTAGGTACGGAGGTAAGGTGAGGGCAAATCTAACGATTTGAATCTTTTAGTCATTTGTAATCAAGGGAATACTGTGCTCCTGACGACAGCAGTGTAGTACACGTAAGTAAAAGCAGTGGCTTATTTAAAGTCTGACAACCACAGACGAAATGGTGAATATCTACTGCCAATTATAAAGGCATTACACCAATCTTTGGAAAACCTGAGACTAGAGATGCCCATGTATTCCACCAGTTTCTACGACCAATCTTTTACAGTTCAAGCAGTAGGTACGGTTATGGAATAACTTACCCGTGTCGGTAAGACGTGCTCAATCTTTGTCCACTTTTAAAATTATGGTTAAAAAGCACTTCCTCTCCTTAAACATCATCATTATATCTTCTTTGCTCATGTTTCATGTTTATTATTGTATGTATATATTTATATATATTAGTATAATACACTTTATGTATGTAATTGGTACACCACAGACTACCTACAGTATTTGTCTGTCCTTTCCCTTTTCAATCCATCCAAAGGTTGTCTTTAAAAGATCGCTTTTAGCGATAAGACCGCCCATTGTGTCACCCTTTGTACAGTTTCTAGATTTATACATATGTCTGTAATTTATATGGTATACATAATAAAGAGTATTCTATTCTATCTTCTTACTCCGTCCATCATCACCAACATTCTCATACCTTAATCTTATTTGAGGTCGGCGCTAGATGTCTTCCATACTTTTCTATCAGTCTTCATTTTGGTCACCCCCTTTCTAGCCATATCATCTTTCACACAGTCCATCCATCGTTTCTTTTGTCTTCGCCTACTCATAGACTCTTTTACATTCACCCCCTTACTAATAAACGTATTATATCGCTCATTTGCTACAAGGTCGACATATCTCAATATTGATGATTTTTTAGTTATTAATAAAGTTGCGTTGAAAAAAATTGCGCCCCGTTTTGTGTAAAAACGTCATTTCTCTAAGCTCTAAGAGAGAGGGCAGATAAGTATTCACATTGTGAATATCAAATTAAAATTCAATTCAGAGCAATTTTTTCAACACAACTCCCCCACCCCCACATCCCCCCATGACAACCGATTTCCGCACAACTTTTAGGTCACCGGTTCCACTTTCAAATATCCACTTACGTATTTATTCCTTATTCTATCCATTCTGTAAGAATACGATACACTACTAATAGCCTAAAACAAGCTTACAAGAGCAACCTCAAAATGAAGGATCCTTAAGCTTTTTACGAGGAGACTTCGTTATTAATCCCCTGAGCACACGCTGTTGTTAACCAAGTCCATCACGAAGTTAACTGAGTTAGGAGCGGACGGTCGTGATACACCGACGAATATAACCGAGATCTTGTTGGAAATGATTTAGTTTCCGGTGAGGTTTATCTTTTATCAAAATGCATACTGGGTCCTTTTTTTTGCGGATGGGAAATCATCAAATGACTCCTCCTGCTCTGGGTGGAGCGGAAGGGAGTGTCAGACTCTTACTGACTAAAACCCACCCGTGTTCCTTCCTTAGCCCTTTATGCTCCGGGCCAGCGGTAACCCTTTCGGACAATCCCGCTGACCCGGCAGGCTTCGGCCCTAAGGGGGCCCCTCCTCGATGCTGACATCTCTTTGGGCGCGCGTGGAACACGTACGCGCCGTCCGGCACGGGCCTGGTCCTGATCGGACGGTGAGCTACACTACTACTACTGGGTCCCTGACTTAATCATTTGTATTTCGTAGGGCAGGTTTTGTGCTCGGTAATCATGGTGACATTTTACAGTCGGTTGGGTGCAAAATTGCACGACACTTTACTCACTCATGAACAGTCGATTCTGTAAGAATCTCACCGTCATAAACTTAGGTGAAGTAATCTTCACCTAAGTTTATGACGGTGAACTGTCAATAGTGTCAATCCCTAGCGTCAGGTGACAGCTCACTTCACCTAAGTTTTCATGGTGAGATTTTTAAAGAAATACTTACTATAGTCGACCGAGCCATAAAGCAGTATATTCAGTGATTATAAGAGTAAGTATTTACAAGGATGAAGGAGATCCTAATGAAGGAGATCTTATTTAACCAAAATCAATTTCGACACAGGCACAAGGAGCATTTAATCACAAAAAGCACCTCTCATACATAATGTTGAACGCTCGTAGGCACATTTGACTCGTGCAACTCCACCGAGCACCACTTAATTACAATTCTACCAAACTCATTTCACACAAAGTATCTTTGAAAGTGCGAAATAAATGTGTCAGATGTTCACCAATTACAGGCTCGTCGAAGACATTTGCGGAGTGGGCGTGATCCTCCCCCTTGCCCCCTCCCTCCTCCACGCCTGCGTCGTCGTGAACAATAAGTAACAGTTTAAAGAGATTAAGGGAGGGCTGAGCTACTCTAAGCAGATCGACGCAACGCCACGCCACGGCGACGGCTCCCGGCCGAGTTAAGAACTCCTTAACTATTGAATGACTGATGTAAGTAGGTGGGTGGTGTAATGCTGAATTTCATTATGAAGTTTGTAATGTTTTGGCTTCAAGTTTGAAGACAGGTTGAACAATTTTTTAAACTTTATTTTGACAAACCTTAATTACGATATACAAAGGGGTTGAAACACTAGAGCCGTGGCCCACCCACGGCTCTAGTGTTTCAACCCCTTTGTACTGAGTGCTCATCGAGTATTTCGTGACATCACCAAGCGGTTGGTCGACTTTTGACTCGACCAGAGGGATGGCATATTTTTAGCCCAAAGAATCAGCATTGCCATCCAACATGGCAAAGCTGCCAGCCTTTTGGGCACTTATTCCATTGACAGCCATGCGGACGATTTTTTGTTGCTCTTCCCTTTTTTTATTATTTAATACTTGTACTTAATGTATAAATTATTTTAGTGTGAGAGATCATTCCATTAAAGTCATTAGTAAGTAAAGTTCTTGCACCTACTTATTCGAGGTTCAAACAGAAATCTTTTTGACTTAGGTACAGGGGGCCTAAAATGGCCACTTTGGCAGAATCATAAAAGGATAACACTATGAATCCTAATATGGCGAAGACAGTCCGTGTTTTTTTTTTTTCGCTGCACTACGTAGGTATGACCAAAGAGATTGGGATTGGATTGATTGGTATTTTAGCACAGACAAAAAAAATAACTGAAAATTACTTCACCAATGAGATTTGATACGATTAACTTAACAGTTAACTGTCCATTAAGATTCATAATGTTATCCTTTTATGATTCTGCTAAAGTGACCTTTTTAGGCCCTCTGGTTACATGCTCTGTGTTAGGTACTACAACGAACATTTGCTGCCATGCGACCAATAACAAAGCTGTATCCAAACTAGGTAGGTCTAACTCCCAAAAACCCTAAAATTAAAAATTGTGTACCCACCAACCAGCCAAAATAGCTTTACTAGCTGTATACATCGACATATGTGGCCTGGCTTAATACGCTCCCCAGTAGACTCCCGAATTTTTACCAAATTAATCTGTCTTCAAACACTTGAGTTCTTTGTGGAACAATTGACGGAGAAGCTGATGTGCACGTCTCGCGTGCACCCTCGTGTGGGGGCTGAAGGAAAGAAAGTTTGAACAAAACGTTTTATGCTGGTTATGAACGATTTAGCAATCGGTAAATAGAGAGGTGGTGAAGTATTCTGACTAACCTTTTTCAAATCGTAAAATATGTGATTTGAGTTAGCGATCATTATTCGCGTAGCATTCAAAAGGTCTCTTTCGCCGCGAGTCAATCATTTATTATAGTTTTGAGTGTTTATATTTGAACAATCAATACACAAGTTGAACAGCAGTGCTATTCTGTAAAAATCTCACCGTGAAAACTTAGGTGAAGTGAGCGTGGAGTGAGCTGTCAATAGTGTCAATTCCTAGCAAAAACAAACTCACTTCACCTAAGTTTTCACGGTGTGATTTTTACATAATCGACCGGCTGTATCTATTTTATCGTTGAAATGGACCTTACCGTACATATACATACAACATAATAATATACATACCTACAAAGAAGGGCTTATGAAATCTTACCTTATTTACTAACTTGCAGAAAAGATAGTGCCTCATGATTAGCCATAAGACAAGAAATTCATTACCTACTACTATTCTGTAGAAATCTCACCGTGATAACCTATACTCCTTAAAATAAGTTTAGACATTTAAAATAAACCTTTTTTTTTACAGTCCGTTCAACCGATTTTAATTTCAATTGCGTTGCTGGCATGACAAATGGCAGCTGCAGTAAACAGTTGGTCTTGTAACCACTTTTTTGCTTTTAATGCCATCCTTAGGCCTTCGATAAAGAAGTCAAAATCGGTTTAACGAACTGTAAAAAAGGTTTATTTAAATGTCGAATCTTATTTCAAATAGAGTATAGGTGAAGCGAGCTTTAATTCTGTCAGCGGTGCTATTCTGTAAAAATCTCACCGTGAAAACTTAGGTGAAGTGAGCTGTCAGTAGTGTCAATTCCTAGCAAAAACAAACTCACTTCACCTAAGTTTTCACGGTGAGATTTTTCCAAAATCGACCGGCAGTAGTGCTATTCTGTAAAAATCTCACTGTGAAGATTTAGGTAAAGAGAGCTGTCAATAGTGTCAATCCCTGGAATGACAGTTCACACCGAAGCTCACTTCACCTGAATTTTCAAGGTAAGATTTTTACGGGATAAATCGGCTGATGACAGCACACTTCACCTAATCTTCATTCGCGATTTATTTGCCCAAAAATGCAAACAAATAATTATGGGTTTATGGAAAAATAACTTTAAACCCTACACAATAAAGTTCAGTTTACGCTACAACTTTAAAAAATTTTGTAACTTTTTCAATAGTGCTAGTCACTCTGAAATCAACTTAATTTGAATTAAAATAAAGTTGATATTTGTTTAACATGAAATAATATTAATTTGAAACATAAGTTTGAATAAACTTTAAGAAAGTTTTCATGGTGAGATTTTTACATGCGTTGTATACACACAATATCATCGCCTGTCGGTGATTTTGACGACCTTGCCCACACACTAATACGTATTTGACACTAATCAATTTTATTGCGATGCCATCGGAGAAATCTTGCAGCTCTCACCAACTTACTTGCCAAACTTTTTGGAAAGACACAAAAATAATGGCAACAAAATCTTAATATGTGTGCGAACAGTGATCAATCAACTAACGTACAAAAGAGTGTACTATCTCTATTACTGACACTGGATACAGTGTCAGTAATAGAGATACATTATTATAATAATTACCTATAATTATTAAAATAATATTATAATGATTATAATAATATAATTACAATATTATTTTATAATAATATTATTTAAAGAGTGTATACCTAGTATATCCAGTGTCAGTAATAGAGATACATAATTATAATTATAAAAATATTATTAAAATTAATATAATAATAAATATAGATATCCCTTTACGGTAAATGTTGATCTGACGCGACTTTACGCGAGTACTTTGTTGATCCAAAAATGCATGTTGATCCGGCGCCTTTTGTAGATCCAATATGCATTTCTGGTAACTAATGTGGCTCCGACCGGATCAACATCAACACTCACGGGACTGCTTACTGGCGTTCGCCAAAGTTGATCCAATATACAAATCCACCTTATTAATGTTGATCCGATTTAAATGAGCCAATCAGAGCACAGCAAACGATCGGATTGGCTGAAAGCAGCCGCGACGTTGCCGTTTCATATCTTTGGCCGTACAGGCCCACCCCTGGGTGCTTCACCGCCCGTGTGCAAAACTGACAATGCCGCCCCCTCTTTACCCTACTAGGGTACCTACTAGGCTTTTAGAGAGGAATTTGATGTTGGTTAAGTTGTTATGAAAGTGCATAAAAAGAAACGGCCATGTGCGTGTCGGACCACGCACAATGAAGGGTTATATTCATAACAGGGGAATCCCCTCTTAGAGATTACCTATCTAAGGGCCAATTTTTCAATAATTAGATAACTTTACCTGAAGAATAAATGTGACGTTTTGACAGATTGTCCAAACAAAAACTGTCACAATGAAAAACTTATTCGTCGGATAAAAGTTAACTGGCGATTGAAAAGCTGGCCCTAAGTGGTTTGAACCTGCAAACGTTTGCGTTAATGTTCCATATAGAACAATGTGTTCAATAAGGAGATTTCTATGTTTGCCGCCCCCTTGAAAGTGCCCTTGAAGCCCTTGTGCGGCTCCGCATTCGCCCTCCGGATGCAGAAGCCATGGAGGCGGAGCTGTACGAGGGGTACAGAGCGGCGAAGACCGCCCTCCAAGAGGCCATCCAGCGGGCCAAGGATGTGGCCCGGGAGGAGATGGTGGAGACTCTGAACAGAGATCCGTGGGGGCGCCCTTATAAAATGGTGCGGAATAAACGCCGCACCTGGGCCCCCCCGCTGACGCAGTCTCCGCCCCCAGCTGGTGGAGTAGATGGTGAGCGCTCTGTTCCCTTCACGGGGGGAGCACGCTCCCCCGCCCATGGCTCCGCCAATTGCGGTGCCCGAAGAGGACCACGCGGATGACGACGACATCCCTGCAGTGACCGGGGTAGAACTGAGAGCGGCGGTAGGAAGGCTGAAGGCCAAAAATACCGCCCCAGGACCCGATGGCTTGCCAGGTAAAGCCTGGGTCCTGGCCTCGAGGGCTCTCGGGCCTCGACTGGAGGCGTTCTTAAGCGCGTGTTTGGAGAGAGGCCAGTTTCCACTCCGTTGGAAGACAGGGAAGCTGGTCCACATTCGGAAGCCAGGGCGCCCTGCGGACTCTCCGTCCGCATACTAGCCCATCGTGCTGCTCGACGAGGTCGGCAAGCTCTTTGAGAGAGTGATTGCGGGCCGCCTCGTCGGGCACCTGGTGAGGACGGGGCCGGATCTTGCGGACAGCCAGTTTGGCTTCCGCAAGGGGCGCTCGACGGTAGACGCCATCATGCGCGTGAGAGCCCTTACGACGGGGGACGCGGTTTTCCGGGGTGGGGTCGTCGTGGCGGTGCCTAACCTGAGGGGGCCAAACGCCTCCTGCCGGAGGCTTTGTGCGCTCCATGGCCCTATACGGGGCCTCGGTGTGGGCGCGTTCACTGCGGCGGCGAGCCGCCCACTACCTGAACGCGCTCCAAAAGGTGGTAGCCGTAAGGCTTATCCGGGGCTACCGCACGATCTCGGACGAGGCGGTAAGCCTCCTTGCCGGACTGCCGCCATGGGATCTGGAGGCAATAGTCCTCGCGCGCCTGCATGAGTGGCGCGCGGAGACACTACGCCGGGGGGAAACTCCGCTTCCCCGGCAAATCGCTGCGGAGCGGATAATCTCCGGCGCGATCTCATGGCGGCATGGAAAGAGCGACTGTCGCAACCCAGCGCAGGGCACACCGCGACAGCGGCGATAAGACCCCTCTTTGAGAAGTGGCTAGAGAGGCGCCACGGCGCCCTCACCTACCGCCTGACGCAGGTCCTCACCGGACACGGAAGTTTTGGGATGTTCCTGCACATCATCAGGCGGAAAAAAACGCCCGGGTGTCACCATTGCCAGGATCGCCCAGAGGACACGGTGGAGCACACGGTGGAGGTCTGCCCCGCTTGGGCGGAGCACCGTCGTGTCCTCGTAGAGGCGATCGGCAGCGGCGGCGACCTCTCGCTTCCGGCCCTGGTGCAAGCCATGGTCCGGGGCGAGAGGGAGTGGGAGGCAGTCACCTCCTTCTGCGAAGCAGTTATGCTAGCGAAAGAGGTGGCGGGACGGCTCAGGGAGAGAGCCTCCCGTCCCAGCTGCCGCGGGAGGCGCTCCGGGCGTCGGGAGCCGCGTGACGACTCCCGGCCACCGTAGGCGCTGGCCTGCGGGTGGTCAGCATCGAGGAGGGGTCCCCTTAGGGCCGAAGCCTGCCGTGTCAGCGGGATTGTCCGAAAGAATAATAGACTTAGGCAAGAAAAATTTTGCTAAGGGCCAAGTTTATGTTACAGTTAGTCGTGGAAAGACGCTGGATGGCATTGTATTATGCGACTTGGAACCTACCGAATTGCTAAATAGACCACATGACGAAAAGGCTTTGCGTGAAATGCAACGATTGAGGCTTTTATAAATCATCATCAGCCTATTGCAGTTCACTGCTGGACGTAGACCTCCCCAAGTTTGCGCCAACGTTCACGGTCCTCCGCTTCTCTCATCCACTTTAAGAAGTATTTATTAGTTTTAGACTAGATGCTGATAATCCTCGCTGCTGCATCAGGCCAGACTTATGTCAACATTGCATTGAACTTAAAATTTAGTCCTGTTTAAAATGAGCCCAAACACGACTACGGTGCTGTAATTTCAAGGTTTGTACTTTTTCTGATGCTCCTGGCTTCAGCATCAGGTCTCTTTGTACTTCGGTGTTCCTCATTAACAGAACGTTTATCCACACATCGAGCCCTTTTCAATAAGCCTAAACACGATATATCTGCTGTTAGTTGTCGTGGAGTTAGGTACTCAGCAGACTATCCTGACTGCAGCATCAGGTCATAACTTGATGATCATAAGACCAAATGTGGCAAATGCCCTATCAAACACCAAACAATTTACTAAAACAGTCCTTGCCTGTTCGAGTAACTTCTTACTGTTAAGGAGTTGTACCTTCCATCATCAGCCCAGCTACCTGAGATGGTGACAACCATACGCAAATACACAAGATCCTTCATAAAATATGCGAAAAACAATAAGTGAGCTTATAAAATTTGAGGGTTGCCCTCGATTTCTCTAAGATCCCATCATCAGATCCTAACTTGGTGACAGTGGGACCACCTCAGAACTATCTACTTTCGAACAAAAAATAATTTTGAAAATCCGTCGAGAATTGGCGGATTGTTCGATGAACAAACATACAAAAAAAAAAACTCATCCGAACGTAGTACCTTCTCCTTCTTGTGAAGTCGGTAAAAATACGACGAAATAGTCTACTGGGTTCGTTGCCGCTTTGTGTTCGAGTACCTATTCGTCAATTTTGGCTCCGGATCAACTTAGTCCAAGTAAATGTCGCATATAAGTTAAATATACTCTGGATCTAAAAAATCATATTCAGTATGATTTTTTCGACCGTTGATGGATCAACAAATGTTGGTCAAATCGCTGACGAGTTTATTGAAAACCTGTAAGTGCAGATCCACCGACGTCACACGCGCATTAAGGACGGATCAAAGTATATCAGTTTTCGCGACGCGGAGCTGAGTAAACACGTAAAATAGGCGGATCAACAGTTGTTCTAACTTCTCACTGGACCAACATTTACCGTAAAAGGTTGATTATATATATATATATTTATATATATATATAATTATAATATTATTTTAATCATTATGTATCTGTTACTGATACTGGATATACTATACACTCTTTTGTAAGTTTCTTGAGCGCGAAAATAGTCGATAGCAAGTCGGTTCCTCTTCGGCTGTGGGAAAGGTGCCTTAGTGCTCATACAAACGAGCGACTAGCGTCAACGCAGAGGGAACTGCAGTGGCACTTGTCGACGGTTGAAGTTCCTTCTGCCGTTGATGCGTGTGCCTCGTGTGCATTGTATGCACAATTAGGAAGAGGAAAATTACTTAGGGTGACCACAAAAACACCATAAAAGTTATTATTTGCATTTATTAACACGACTACACTGACACATTATTGCAAACTGACTACTTCTAATCGTTCCAATAAATATTAATACATCGGTACATAACGCGTGTATGTGCGCACTACTATATGTAATTAAACGCTACCATTTACATTATATACACTGATCTGCGTCTGACAAGAGGCAGGGACATTCAAACAATTAATCTGCCTTGGCTTTTCCCAACTGTGTTGGGTTCAGCTTCCAGTCTAACCGGAGGCAGCTGAATACCAGTATTTTACATGAAGCGACTGCCTATATCTGACTGTATTTTATTCAAAACTTTGCCACTTCCACGGCATTGTCGGTGGCAGCGCAGAGGTCTCTTTGACTGCATGTTTTGGGACACAGAGGGCAGGATAGGAGGTGAAGCATGGTTTGCGCCATAGCTCCGCAATCACATCCTTCTGCCATTCCGTCAAGGTAGCCCCACTTTACCAGGTTGGGCTTACATCTTCCCACTTGTGTCCGGAGACGGTTCAGAGACTTCCAAGTGGGCCACGGAAGGTTACACCCTGCAGGGAGATTCTCCTTTGGTGGTAGGTAGTGAGTAGGAGGGGAAAGAGTATTCTGCCACAGTATGCAACGTTGCAAAACTTCACAGTTCACATCTATATGAAACAGACACAGTGTTTGACAGGAGTGAACCAAACACTTTTAGGAGTTATTATTGCTAGGAACTGAATAAGCAGTAAATGGAGTGCTCAGACAAATATTTCTGTTATGAATTTCATTAATCCAATTTCTCAGGTATACCTATGTATGCGATAGCATTGAATATTTGTGAATTAGCCAGGGATATTGGCTATCAGGACTATTACTTTGATTGCTTTTGAGTTTTTTTTTAATTTGATTATGAACCTGCCTGTATCGTTTCAAGCCATGGCAAACACTGTTGACAGCTTGGCTCTGCCTTTTGTCAGACGCTTATAAATACCTTATCAATATTTACATTTAAAACACATTTGATACCATTTTACTTAATGAAACTGATGTATTTATTAAATTACTCGGTGGGTTGAATCAGTCAAATAAACACGCTATAAAACAACTATACTAATAAAGAAACCCGTCCTTATAGATACGTAAAATTATGTATTAAATAATAGATACATGTCTGTCTATTTAGTATTTACAACAATTATTATTATTTCTAATCTACTTGACTACATGTTGAGATCTAAAGGAATGTAAAGAAAACGACAGTTTCGTATAATATAAGTATAACGTTGAACGTTAAGGCACACGTCTTAATAATAGCGAGGTCCTTTACACAATGGCATATGAGTATCAATAAAATATTCAAGTTTGATATGAGGCACAGACAAAAAAAATCTTAGCTAAAGTCACAAAACAGGGAATGTCATTATACTGTCATAGGACGTTCCATTTCGTTGTTCACTCGTATTCGAGTACTTTCAGTATAGAAAAAGTAACACGCTTTGGTATTCCATTTTGATAATACTCTGTGTTTGTGCCTCTTGTTCTAACTTATCAATAAACATAGTCCGGCCACCGGCCGTCAAGAGAATGCGCTCCAGCCTCCAAGGGGTCTACACTCTAACACCGTCAACGAAGATACGTGCCCCGTCCGAAAGTTGTCAAACAAATAATTTCGGACAGGCTAAAACACATCGGTATTATGGACCTACCAAATCGTGTTGTCATTCTTATGTCCATAAGTAATACGGAGTAGGAATTGCCGGGTATTTTGGCCGAAACTCCGGATTTTGTCAGTGTGACAATTTCTAATAGCTAATAAAGATCAAATTCACAAAATACGTATGCTTTTGTATGAACTGACAGGTGTCAAGAACGCATTCTCTCGTCGGCCGCACTATAATTTCTCAAATTAATATTAAAATGTGTCTCTTCAGGCTGGTTTCTGACGGGACAGTAAGTACTTGTTCACATAGGAACGCGCGGGTCCAGTGACGGGTGCGTGCGCAGTGGACTTGGTTCATCGCACCTGCGTTTTGTTCGTGAACACTTGCATACTATGCTGTGTGTTTGATATTTCATGACCGCGCCGTTCAAGCACTAAGAGAAGTCACTGAAACTGTTTTATTTGGCCCGACCCATTAGTCCCCTGCAGTCATCTTTAGTTAAATTGTAAGCCATTGCGTACAGGACCCATTGGAAATACATTGCTTTTCTAGCAAAACACGTGAAAAGTAACATGAAAGACAGTTAGTAGTTACAGGTTGATTGAAACTAAACAGGTTTGACTTTAAGCCCGTTAAACACATGTCTGTAAAGTCTGGAATACACATGCCTTTAACTTGCACAAAAGTATGCAAGCTGCTTGCATGCCATTATGATATTCACCAATCAGAAGTTGTTGTGGCACATGGCATACAAGCTATTGGCATACTTTTGTGCAAGTTACAGGCATGTGTATTCCGGGCTTAGCATGTAAGCATACTGGCGTGCAAGCTACTTGTATACTTTTGTGCAAGTCAGAGGTATGTGTACTGATAGCGCCATCCACGAAGACGCGGCCAGTTCTTCTTCCTGATCGCTTACAGTACAAGTGTGCAACATTCCGCTAGTGTTTTAGTTTTGTCGATACATCCACAGTAATTACTTATTAGTGGGTAATTAGTGTGTATCAAAAAACTAAAATACTAGCGGAATTAACTAGCGATAACCACTAGCGATTAGTAAGAAGAGTGAGGCGCGTCTTCGTCGATGGCACTCTCTATTTTACGGGCTTTATAAGCCCCGCAAGTTGATATTCCGATGGAACCTTGTCACAATAACAGCTGCGTGACGTCATTTTGACGTCATACACCGCACATACACGTAAGCGCTGAACGGTACTGACAGTTCGACTACGTCACTAAGATGGCCGCCAGTCGCAATATCAACGTGCGGGGCTTGTAGAAGATGTCCGTCGAAATGGAACGGAGACTTCATTCGATTTGCAGTTACAAAAGTTAGAGAGTGTCACCAAATTCCAAATCTTTGGTTTCCTGAGAAAGCGGTGAACGGTCATACAATGAGCCAAGGTTCGCTCGGGTGCGTTTTTTTCGCGCACGGGATTTTGAACTCACTGTTCAGCGCCGAGGATTGTAAAACCAACAGTGTGCTTTTTTGATGTGCTGGGATGCGCTCTGTTGGATTCTAACCGTTCGGCTCAACACCGAGAGTAGAAAATCGATTGCGCGATAAAATCCCGTCGCCATATTTTACGTGCGAACGTGGGCTTACCGGCTATCCGAATACAGAGCGTGTTTTGATACCGCGAAATTCAAATTTTCTTAGGTGATTTGCAATTTGCTGGCAAAATATTGGATTGTATTAAGTTGGACGTTGATTAAAATATGATTCGCGATCGTAAAAAATATGTCATCATCATCTGCCTAGCCTTTTCCCAACTATGTTGGGGTCGGCTTCCAGTCTAACCGGATGCAGCTGAATACCAGTATTTTACATGGAGCGACTGCCTATTTGACCTCAACAACCCAGTTACTGGGTAATACGATACCCCTTGGTAAGACTGGTTGTCAGACTTTCGGGCTTCTGACAACCCGTAACGACTGTCAAAGATCCACGAATGACAGCCGGGACCAACGGCTTAACGTGCTTTCCGAGGCACGGAGCGGTATCGGTATGTTAAGATGTTCACCCATCCACAGACCAACCGCGGCAAGCGTGGCTTAACCTGATTGATCGACCTGTGCGGCTGTTATTACTTAGCCACGGGCCCCTCAAAAAAAAATGTATTTACAGAATTATAATCATTAGAATCATTAATACAACTTGTTAGTATAATCCCAAAATGTCAAGATTTCATGAAATAGTCATTCAGTGGGATTACTTGGTCTTAGAGAGTTGTGTTAGTGACTTTAATGATTATAATTTTGTAAATACAAATTTTTAAAGGTCGCAAATCATATTTTAATCAACGTACAACTTAATATTGACCAGCAAATTGCAAAAAAAAATAAGAAAATTTGAATTTCGCGAGCTACCTTAGCGCTTCCCCCTTAATGTCAGATACTGGTGAAAATGACATATTTTTATGACGGCCATTACAATATGACGGAACCGCTTTCCTAGGTAACTCAAGCTACAGACCTTATCATTATCTAAGTACAATTTATTATAATGTGCAATATGCAATACCCCTTTACTAATAAACCTATTATATCAGATGAATAGTTACACACCGATTTCTCTGTTTCAGTCGTCAGTAATTTGACTTTCGAAAGAAGAAGACAATAAAGCGTTGTGTAACTATACAGACGCTATACAACGTTTATTAGTAAGGGGGTTACAATATTATTTTCGTATACCGAGATACACTTCACTGTAACGAAACTGTGCTGTCACTAATGTTACACGAACTCTGTTTGAATCACCTAATACTGCTGCGGAATGTTCAATGTCGGTGCGTTTGATGTATGTTGATAGGATCATTTCTCATAACTTAGCGTAGACATTACAATACTATGTATGTATTGGCATGTAGGTAATGCGGAGAAGCGCGGGAAGTTTTGAGTATGTGGATAACTATAAGGCTTATATCTCACTGGGACACCATGGTGGCGCAACTATGGTTGCCCTGCCAGCAAAATATATACAGCTTTATGGCGTCCAATCGGATGCGCAACCAACCATACATTTTTTGGCAGCGCGACCATGGTTGCGCCGCCATTGGTGTCCTAGTGAGGGCCCTTAGAGTACCATAGGATGGATGGATTGGGTGAAAGCTGATATGGCTAGAAAGGAGGTGACTACCGAGATGACGCCTAATAGAGAAGTATGAGAGAAAAAGACATGTCGCGCCGACCCCAAATAAATTGGTAAAGTGCAGAAGAATGGTGAACGTAGACATTAAAGACACGTGAGTCCATTGAGATTTTTATTTGGCTATCTGGGGGCCTAAAAAGGCCACTTTGGAGAATCATACAAGGATAACATTATGAATCATAATATGGCGAAGACAGTCCGTGTTTTTCTTTTTTTCGCTGCTTTACGAAGGTATCATCAAAGAGATTGGGATTGGATTTGGATTGGATTGATTGGTATTTTAGCAGAGACAAAAAAAAATTACTGAAAAATCCTTTACCAATGGGATTTGATACGATTAACTTAACAGTTAACTGTCCATTATGTTATCCTTTTATGACTTTGCCAAAGTGGCCTTTTTAGGCCCCCTGCTCTGTTGACTGGAAAAACGTCTGCCGGTCTGTTCAGGTGAAGGGAGCTTGAAGTGAACTGTCATCCCAGCTGACGCTAACAATTGACAGCTCACGTCAATCTCACGTGTGATCACGGTGAGATTTTCACAGAATAGCACTGCTGTAACAGTGTTTGAGGTGACACTCTAGACTTACAATCGCTGATTGTGTAAAACGTTTTGTCGGACGCCGATGGCTCAAGCTTAGTTGGGGCTAATTTCAATGACTACAGCATTAAAACCTCAAATATGCATTTTATATGACCGAAGCTTCCATCAAAGATCAAACATTAAATCCACCTTTATTTTGAAGTGAAAACTTTCTTTAGGGCGTTCGGCATTTTTTAAGATGGGAAAAAACCATTGAACTCGCGCCACTGTTACCGTAAGCGACACCGCGCGTGTTTTGTTTATAAGACGATTCAAAAAATACCCGCTTCGGATGTGTTCGGCTGTCCTCGGGATGTACTCGGTTTTAATGTATATCCGATATGTCAGTGAGTGATGGCAAAGTATTATGTTTGTGTTTTGTTTTCACTTTTGTCAGCATACCTGCAGGGTAATTGCGTAACACACTATTAGTAGCAATGGGTTTCATTTTGACAGTTCAACAACATTCATTGCGTTATTTGCGTTGTTGAGCAGACACATCTTTTGAACATATGAAGCAATGGATTAGAAATATGCTTCAAAATGATTCAAATTGATAGTAATAGTGTGTTACGCAATTAGGGTGCCGGAGTGCCACTGTTTTTTTTTCTATCAGGGCAAAGGGCCTCTTCTCCATACAGAGAAGGCACGAGCATTCTTCCTCACGCACGCTTCCTCAAGACGGGTTTGCCACTTCAGAAAGAATTTGCCAATCTACCTTCAAATATTTTTTTGAAGAAAATATTATGTCATCGAACTTTTAGCCTGCAACCTATCAACAAACACAAACACACTAACACAGCAACGCATTTAAGAATGTCCAGGTGCGTACACATAAGGGTCGAGCTCCCATTGGCTCGCTTCAGGTTACGTGTGGACCTTGTTGTTATGCTGCAGGACCACGCGGTCTTGGAGCAAGGCGTCGTGTGCGCGAAGACGCAGGGCCTCGGCACTGGCCAGGCGAGCCAGCGAGGGGGACGGCGAAGGGGGCGACGGGGGGGAAGAAGGTGACGGCTCCGGTTCAGGGGGCCGCAGCGCTGGTGGGGGAAGAGCGAGGACGTACCTGTTGGAGAGAATTCATGTTCAGTAAAGATTAGAAAAGAATAGAATACTCTTTATTATGTACACCATATTAATTAAAGACAAGTATAAAAACTGTACAAAGGGTGACACAATGGGCGGGCACCTAAACCAATTCGCCGATTCCTAAAGCCTCCTCTATACGTCGTCAGATGCATCAGCAGATGGCCGTAGCATCTGCCGACGTCAAATATCTACCCAGGCTAGCAAATTACCCCGTCTACACGTCGGCGGAGGCATTCGCAGATGGCCATCTGCTGATGCATCTGACGACGTGTAGAGGAGGCTTTAGATAAGATAAGATCATTTAAGTTTCCAAAACATGAATATACACACACATGGCATGCAAGATGTTACATCCCCTCCGACCCCCGCGATGTGTGACCCCTCTCGCCATCGACGCCTCAGTACACTACGGCCGAAATATCTTGGTAAGTCTGAATACTAAGAACTTTCGCGCATGTCATCTCACTCACACTCGCCTAATAACACCATTTGGTTCCTAAAAAATCTTGTTGTGCAGCCTTTTCTGCGCGAAGTTCAGACTTGCCAATATAAATCGGCCGCGCTGACGTCATCCGAACGAAGTCGCAAGTTTACTATTGTGGGTTTAGTTTTAGTTGTAGTAATCAGACTAATTGATATTGGGATTGACGTCTATAAGACTGACTTATCCTGTTATATGGTACTTAAAATAACTAGCGAAATATGGGTGTACACCTCTCCTCTGCCTTTAATCCTGAATGTTATGGTGTTTCTATGTTTAGGAGGCTCCAAATAGTCCGCCGGACCGAAATTCTTCCGTGGCGGCGAATCTCTGCGGAGACCAGCCATCGACACGGGATATATTGTAGTGGACACATGTGTGCGCATACAAAAGTGCTCATAAATACCTATGCAGCAGTGCTCGGAAGGCGGCAGCTGGCTCGGCGTCGTGCCACAGCGGCGCGGGGACGCCCAGCGCGCCCAGGCCGGCGCCGAGACCCAGCGCCCACCACTCGCCCCCCGGAGGGCCACCACCTCCCCATTCGCCTACCACTGAAACAATACAAATTGTTAACACTCATACTCAAGCCATAATCAGCCTACACTGTTCCCATTGCTGGGAACCAGGCCTCCTCTCTGTGAGGAGGATTGGGCCATAATCCACCACGCGGGCCCAGTGCGGGTTGGTGGATGTCACATATATCTTCGAATTTTTGTTTCTAGGACATGGCGGTTTCCTCACGATTGTTTTCATTTACCGTTTTGAGAGCAAGTAGCTGTCCTGTAATTCAGACCGGTATGACAGTTCACATGGGGCTCGTGGCCGCCGCACTGGTCGATCGAAGGTTAAGCTACGCTTGCCGCGGTCGGTTCATGGATGGGTGATCATCCATTACATATCCTCTCCGTGCCTTGGAAAGCACGTTTAGCCGTTGCTCTAGGCTGCCATTCGTAGATCTTTGACAGTCGTTACGGGTAGTCAGAAGCCCAAAAGACTGACAACCAGTCTTACCTAGGGGTATCGTGTTATCCAGTAACTGGGTTGTGGGGGTCGATGCGAAGTCGTTCATGTAAGATACTGGTATTTTGCTGCATCCGGATAGAATGGAAGCCGACCCCAACATAGCAGTTATTCTTCGTTTAAATAAAAAATCAATAACTGAACCCTAAAATGCGTAACACACTCAATCACAATGTCACCTTTTGAAGGATATTGCTAATCCATTGCTACATAATTATGTTCGAATGTGTCTGTTCAAGACCGTAAATAACGCAATGTATATTGTCTAACTGTCAAAATGAAAGCCATTCCTACTGTTAGTGAGTTACGCAATTACCCCGCTGTTAACTACTTTAAACGAGGATTTATCAAGAGTTGTAAATACATTATTATGTATTTACAACTGAGAATAAAAGGCAAAGAGGGCTTAAAAGCAAAATATGTAAACGAACCGGTTTTATTGATTTTCGGCAAAGCAGAACTATGTAGATAATTAACTTGAGAAAAGTATTGGGCACTTGTGTGCGGGATAAAGCTTTTCCAGCTAGCAGTAAACAAAGACATCCATCGTTCATCCACTATAGAAATCTGCCGCATAAGGCAAACCTGCCATATTTAAGGAACGACCATGACCACAAGTCTATTGTTGAAACATTATTTTTATTTTGTTAATTTTATATTTTGTGTTTCACGAACTGTGTCCAAATAAACTTTTTCTTTCTTTCTTTCTTTCTATGGGTATCTCAAAAGTGTGACATCATCATCATTCATCACCAGTCATAAATACATATTATGTATTTACAACAGTTGAGTTGAGTTGAGTTGTAAATAAATATTATTATTAATGTATTATTTTTATTATTATACATATTTACAACTCTTGATAAATCCTTGTTTAAAGTTTTTTTTTTATATTATTTGCCAGAACGCAATGTATGTTGTTCAACTGTCAAAATGAATGTCATACCTACTGTTCATGTGTTACATAATTACCCCTCTGTTAACTAAGTACGTTAAACGAGGAAATATAAAGAGTTGTAAATACCGTATGTAATGTCAATTTGATACCGAACGTTTGTTTGATACCAAGGACCCTCTTTTCACATAGTTGATAAATCCTCGTTTAAAGTTTAAAATATTATTTGTTTTAAATATTATTTGCCAGACCGCAATGTATGTTGTTGAACTGTCAAAATGAATGCCATACCTACTACCCGCTGTGAACTAAGTACGTTAAACGAGGAAATATAAAGAGTTGTAAATATTTACCAGAACTTATCAATTTGATACCGAATGTTTGTTTGATACCAAGGACCCTCTTTTCACTTTGCATAGTGAAAGCACCCTTTGACAAAATCACGAGTAGGTGCCTACAGTTAATAATAGATAAATAATTTGATGTTTGTTTAGTGTAATGTGGTTATGGGCAGGTGACAGCGCGCCGATATCGCCACAAAAAGCCCCTTGTATTCTCTACACCTGCCCCAGTTATTTTACAACTAAACTAAATTTATGTTATGAATGCAGAAGTGTGTCTGCCTGTCTGCTTAGATACTAATACTCCTCCAAATAATCACTCATTCCACGCATAAATGTGTAGAATCAAATATTTATATTCTCATTGTTAACCCAACTGATGAACACTTTGCTAAGGACTTCCCGGCTAGACGAAAGAAAAAAAAATAAGAATAAAAAAATATAAGAGTTCCAAAAACAGTGTTACAGTTATATACAGTGAAACCTGGTTAAGTGAGACATCAAGGGACCTGCAATGTCGTTTCACTTATAGAGGTATTCCACTTACCCAGTGTCTCAGATATACAGGTATAAATAAATATCTGTCTCATTTACAGAGGGTTCCATTAATAGAGGTGAGAATTTCTGTTATACAGGTGCGATCATTAAATAAAATAATTTGTGGGTAGAATAAGAATGAGTAAACAAACAATGTTATCTCAGTTACAGAGGTTTATGCATATCAAAATTTACTCGCTGTCTCAGTTATAGAGGTAACTATGATGATAAATCGAAAGAACAAATCCCAGATATAGAGGCTTACTCGTCCCACTAACAGAGGTAATTCAGTGCCAAAGTGTTGGGACCTCAGCATGAGTTCCAGTTATGGAGGTTTCTCACTTATCCAGGTCCCACTTAACCAAGTTTCACTGTATATGATTTGATTTTATTTGAGGTCGGCGCAACATGTCTTGTTCTTCCATTGTTCTCTATCAGTTGTCATCTCGGTAGTCACCCCTTTTGTAGCCATATCGACTATCACACAGTCCATACCTTTGTAGCGGTATCTACAACGCCACATGAGAACAACGCGTCATACTGACGTTACACAAAATCCTGCATCTCGCAAGCAGAGTTTACCGCGCAACTAGCAGAGATACAACGGCCTGACATGAATCTTCTGGCCCGCCAGACACAACACCCGTCTGGTCTCAAAAGTATATTTTCGGAAATAATCTTAGTACCTTCAAACGTTAACCACCGTCCTGCGGTTACCATAATTTCAGCCGAAAGACGTCCACTGCTGGACATAGGCCTCCCCCAAGCACCTCCACCTCGACCGTTCTGTGCCTCTTGCATCCAACGGGTTCCTGCGGCCTTCACGAGGTCGTCGGTCCACCTTGTGGGAGGCCTTCCAACGCTACGTCTTCCGGTACGCGGTGGCCACTCCAGAACCTTTCGGCCCCATCAGCCATCTGTTCTGCGAGCAATGTGCCCTGCCCACTGCCACTTAAGTTCGGCAATTCTTCGGGCTATGTCGGTTACCTTGGCGGTTACCGTAAAGGTATAAATATTATGAAGTAAGCGTTCCAATACAAATCACAAGCAATTATCAAGAACGTCGCGTGCCCGATAACGAGCCACGCACACACAAACAAGAACATACACGACACACACAAAAGGTTCTGATACTAACTGAAGAGCTAATACACAAGCGATTGCTTAGAATTCGAAACCGTGGAGTTTCTTGCCGGCTCTTCTCCATAGGAAACGTCCAATTGGAACCGTGCACCTAGCTTCTGACGTTTCATAAGTGCCCATGTGAAATAAAATATTTTGATTTTGATTCATACTAATCTGTACTTCTCTACTAATATTTTAAAGAGGTAAAGGGAACTACTGATCCGATTAATCGGAACTACTGATCCGATTCCTCTGAAATTCTGTCAATAATTGTAGCTTCAGTATTGCTGAGTGCACATATTTTAACCAAAAAGTGAGAGCATTCCTTTTGGTCAAACATAATTATTAATTACATGAAATCGAAATGAAATAAAAAAAAATATATTCTGTAAATAGGAAATCGGAATCATACTACACGTCATTTGAAACAAAAATTAACTACACACATACGTCGCGTACGCACGTACCTACAATCACACACAAAAGTGTTAACAGTCAATATATCAGCCGGTAAACGGATTGCCAGTAATTGTCGTTATCGGGGTATCGCGTAAACTGAGCGCGTCATTATACGCGCATTAGTATAATGACGCCCTAATATCGTTCTATCGAGCGATGTAAGTGAGTTTCCGTAACAATTACTTTTACTGTATTGTCGCTTTGAGGCAGTTTTGATTGTCGTTCAGAGTTTTGTATTACAAAATTTATAAAATAATTTTTTTTGTCTTAAAACCATGGTTTTTCGACAAAAAAAAATGTATAAATAAAAAATAAGGATAGACAGTTTAAGAATATGCCAAAACGGCCTGTTATTAATAGGGCACCTTCTCAATTTAAAATTAAAGTAGGTAGGTATGTCAGGATCTGTGGGGCCAAGTTCTGCGGAGCAGTGGTGCTGGTGGCCCAGTGGTAACGGACACGACTTACGAGTTGCAGGTCGTAGGCTCGAACCCAGAGAGGCGCTTTACTTTGTGTAAATTATTTCATCACGCTGCTCTCAAAACGGTGAAGGAAAACATCGTGGGAAAACCGGCATGTCCTATAACCAAAAATTCGAAGACATTGTGACATCCACCAACCCGCACTGGGCCCGCGTGGTGGATTACGGCCCACTCCCTCTCACTGAGAGGAGGTCTGTGTCCCAGCAGTAAAAACATTATAGGCTGATTATGAAGTTCTGCGGGGCAACTCTCAAAGTCTAGGTTTGAGAGTTGGTGTTGGTGTTGTTTGTTTGGTGTTGCCAAATCTATGCCATTATATCCCTATAGTCCCAATAATGTAATGGGTACTGCATCGTCGCCAGTCGTTGAGTTCCTTTGGTTCTGAGTTGAGCTACACGATAACTGACAAATGCTAGCACTGACCGGATAGGTCCACTCAGATCTGTGTCGTTCTTTCAGACACTAATCTACATGGTCCCACATGATCTGTCCAAGATTATGTCTGGACTTTAAAAGAGACTTTTAACCCTGAGTTTGTTCTGCCATTTCTTCTCATGGGTAGACAGATAGGAAATGTCGACTCTATATAGTTTTTTTTTTATTTCGACCACCTATTTGCAGAAAATTAGGCAGACTCGTTCTTTGGCCAAAGAACATGAATGTTGCCAGTATTCTGGACACGTTTCCGGATGACAGCGATGCGGACGAGTACTTAGTGACCAAAAAAACAAAATATATTTTTTTGTATTTTTTTGTATATTTAGTTAGTCATTTAATCTACAGAATAACAATTTCATTTCAATTCATCAAATCATTAAACAGCCAGTCTGAATTTAAAACAAATAATTAATTATATTTTGAATAAAGAATGCAACGCAACCACAATCACACTAATATTATAAAGGCCAAAGTTTGTGCGTGTGAGGGTGTATGTGTGGGGGGGTGTGTGTGTTTATTTGTTTGTTACTTCTTCACGGTCAAACGGCTTGACCTATTTTGATAAAATTTTGTATGGAGGTAGCTGACACCCTGGATTAACATACAGACTACTTTTTATTCCGATATTCCCACGGGATCGATATTTACGCGGGTGAAACCACGGGGCGCGGCCAGTGATTAATATAAATCAATACACGTAATGAGCAAACATGTGAAGTTTTAAAAGTAGCATTTTAAATCAGGGCGCGCGGTGCGTAGGGGTGACGAACAATTACGTCGCAATTGCTACTAATTGTCGGTGATTTCGGAGTGACTGACACCCGCTCGGCGAGCCCGCGATGTAATGCTTATTAGGGCTTACTACACATAATAAAACAGCGGACCCTTCTGCTTTGATTTATGATGTTCAGTGATGAAGCTACCGTCTGCTGTCAGTTGCTGTTCGTTCAATTGCCACTACAGATATTCAGTTTAATAATGAATTTAAAATGTTTTTATGTAGTATTATGCCTGTAAGTATTTCGATAGTTTTATGTACTTCAGACGCCAGCACATCAAGCTACCCGAAACTGTCAAATTTTCGCAATCAACTTTGAACCTTATAATTTAGCGATAAAGTTGAAAGTCTATTAGAGAAATTTGACAGATTGTAGTAGCTTGATGTGCTGGCCTCTGTACCTAATCAATCTCTTTTAGGGGCAATGTTGATGATCGATCCCTGAATTACAGCACTAAGGGCCCTGAAAGGTATCTGCGTAACAATAGCAATGGCTTTCATTTTGACAGTTGAACGAAATTCATTGCGTTATTTACGTTGTTGAGCGAATTTTTCGAACATTATGAAGCAATGATTTTATTTACGTTGAACGATTTGCCAACAGCCAATTGCAGCAGTTTACGCGTGCTTGTCAATTATATCATCACCAATGCTCTCAAAACGGTGAAGGAAAACATCGTGAGGAAACCGGCATGTCCTAGAACCAAAAATTAGAAGACATGTGACATCTACCAACCCGCACGGGGCCCGCGTGGTGGATTACGGCCCACTCCCTCTCACAGTGAGGAAGCCCGTGTCCCAGCAGTGGGAACATTATAGGCTGAATTTGTACGCGTGCTTGACAATTTGTCACATTATTTTTTCTATTATTTTAGTTCAAAAAACCGGCGCTAAGTATTATAAAATTTTAAATTCACAAAACTACAAAAAACCCTGTTAAACTATTTCAACTCCTAATAGGGCAATTACGAAAGTTCCCAAACGATCATCAATCCTAGTTTGTGTACAGATTGCTTGCTCACACGGCCGATAGCGATCGGTAAATGATCGGTAAACATCGGGTGCATTCGGTTCGTATTTCATTACCGCCCTGTGGCCGATAAACGGGCAACAATTACGTGAAATATATAACTTGTGAGTTTTTATGATGACTGTACCTTGTCATTATAGAGGGATACGTGTCGTTTGACAAGGAAAGTATTTTTCCAATGTAATTACCTAGATACGTGTTTGTTTTGGACTATTAATGTTGTTTTGGAAATAAGTAATAGGAAATACGGACCGTATTTACCCATTCCAAAACATCCGTATTATCCGTATACGGGTACGGTTTGGTTATGTTGAAAGGATGAGTGAAAGACGACTAACAAAGGTATTTATTTACAAGGCATTATGCGGGAAGTCGAAAGCCGCTCCTTTCGAAAATTTGTGTTGTTTGGAAATTAAGAATTGGCTATGCCTAGAATGAATCGTTTACTCGTTTAGACAAAATTTAACGACACGTAATTGATGCAATTTATGTATTCACATCATAAAATTTTTGACTGTTATTTTATAGATTACCTTCTCAATTCAAAATTAAAGTAAGTAGGTACTTATGTCAAAATAGCCCCCCAAGATCTGTGGGGTTAAAGGCTTTGAGAGTTGTCAACTCTAAAGTTTCTTTAGCATCTCACTCGGTGGCAACCTGTATTGTGTCATCTTAAAACTTCGACACTATATAGGATACTTTTGTAAGCCTGAGAATGCCAGGCCTGACCAGACGACATACACCCTAATTGCGTAGAAGAGTTTCAATCACAATCCGAATGATTTTGAAGGTAATTAATTACTAATCTATTGCTGCATTGGCGCCGATTCCCTTGTTCACAAACTAAACTAAATTTAAGTTCAGTGCATCTTTTTCTTTCTATTTCATTAAGAAAAGGACAGAAGATAAATATTAGTTTAGTCCAGTCAAATTATCTAAACTCCAAAGCAAGTTTAGAGGTGATTAAAAACATGGCTACTAAAAATACGTCAATTTACGTTAGGCGCTGTCTAATTTGACAGGACTAAACTAATATTTATCTTCTGTCCTTTTCTTAATGAAATAAGTAGAAAGAAAAAGATGTACTGAACTTTTTAGTTTAGTTTGTGAACAAGGGAATCGGCGCTATTGTGTTTCAAAAAGTCTTCTTTTCAACATAGTAAATAACGCGAACGCAATGAATATTGTTGACCGTCCTAATAAAAGGCATTGCAATTTTAAGTTAGGCAATTTTCCCACTGAGTGCATGCTGCAAGGAATATAAACAAAGGCACATAAATATTATAAGCTATATACAACGTCATCTTTAGTATATGCGAAACCTGAATAAAGTTTGTTCAGAATAAGTAACTGAATCGATTCCAATATTTATTACCCCTTGTTATATTTTGTCTAAAATATTATTTTAAAAAAGGTTAAAAGTTGGACACCGAGCGACACTAAGTAGGTTATCTATTCTCCGCGCAGAACGGTTGGGTACCTAGGTACTATTATTTATCAATGAGCGCAAGACGGCGCGGCCCGAGCGGCGCGGTTGAGCATTTTTTTTGTACGGACAAACAGGTAACTTAACAAGCTCATAACTTTGTGATTTTTCATGATACAGTTTTGAAATGTTGTACATAGATTCTTTACATAAAATTATTTTCATATATATATATTCACACGTGTTTCGGATTTCGGATATACCTACTTAAAATAATGTTGTATATGGGGGGATATAATATGGCGCAGAGTGTATTGCTTTCTTACCATGGTCGTGATGCATGAAGGGTGCATGATCTCTGCCGAGCGCCTTCTCCCGCTTGCGCCATTTGGCGCGTCTGTTCTGGAACCACACCTGCAAAAAAGTCCTCAGTTAGTCTCTAGCAATGATTTATTGATCCCCGATCCCCTGCTAGTTCGTCTTCTGTTTAAATCTCTGTCTTATCCACTTTATCCTTTATCAACTAATGTGGATAAGACAAAGATTATAACAGAAGACGATCCAGGAGGGGTTAGAGGTGGGGGGGTGGAGGGGGGGTTCAGGGGATGACCGGAATAACTCACTTTATCTAGGTTTATTCTTTTTGACAGGTAAGTACAGTCAAGAGAAAATAAAAGTTTCAGATTTGTCGTAAGTCGAAGCCGAAGCCTTAATTTTTATGACAGCCGTCCCTGGTGCCGTTACGTGACGGCCACCTCTGTCGTAGGAAACCCAAGCCGTGCTTGATGCTGAAATATTCTGGTTTAGGTCGTAGGGAAGTTTAGAGAACGGATGATTAAAACAGATCGGTTGACATGAAAAAGCCAATGACCAAAAATGGTGCATTTTTAGGGTTCCGTACCTCAAAAAGAAAAAACTGGCCAAGTGCGAGTCGGACTCGCACACGAAGGGTTCCGTACCACAAGGCAAAAACGCCGAAAAAAAACATGTTTGTTGTATGGGAGCCCCCCTTAAATATTTATTTTATTTTAATTTTATTATTTATTATTAAAGTTAAAATACAACTGAGTATTTTGTGAATATTTCAAGGGCCTACCTATTACCATTTTTGATATCGAGCAAAAAAGGGCAAAAAAATCGCGTTTGTTGTATGGGAGCCCCCCTTAAATATTTATTTTATTTTGTTTTTAGTATTTGTTGTTATAGCGGCAACAGAAATACATCATCTGTGAAAATTTCAACTGTCTAGCTATCGCGGTTCTTGAGATACAGCCTGGTGACAGACAGACGGACAGACGGACAGACGGACAGACGGACAGACGGACAGACAGCGAAGTCTTAGTAATAGGGTCCCGTTTATACCCTTTGGGTACGGAACCCTAAAAACGGAACCCTTATAGGATCACTTTATTTTCCGTTCGTTCGTCCGTCTATCAAGGCCCTTTATCTCGGGAACGCGTGGAGGTATCGAGTTGAAATTAAAACCATATACTCAGCTTTAGAGTCCCTTTAAGCTGTGAAAAAATCAAACATCTAAGTTAACGTAAAAAAAAGATACGGCCGTTTATGCCGCAAAAACGTATATTTCGACTCTCTCTTTCGATTCGCTTGAGAGTGTCGAAATCGAAATCGAAAATGTCGGTATCGAAATTCTAGGTCAACAGAAAGTATCCCGTTGACCTAGAATCATGAAATTTGGCAAGAAACGGAAACAACGGAGCACAAGTAAAGGAAATATACGAAAACCGTATATTTGTAGGTACATTAAAAAAAAAACCCGTGATAAACTATTTACATACCTATAAAGTACGGAACCCTCAGTGTGCGAGTCCGACTCGCACTTGACCAGTTTTTTGTTATTTTGTGTGAAAACTTATAATTGGCCAACACCATGTTAAAAACTTACTTAAACCACCCCATACTTCCCGTGGGTGTCGTAAAAGGCGATTAAGGGGCGTACCGGAGAATGGGCAGCAGCGTTCTCTATGCATTCCACCACCATACCATACTGCGATCGCCAACCCGCCTGCCAAGCGTGGCGATTATGGCAACCCCCCCCCCCCCTTTGGGGGAGGCCTATGTCCAGCAGTGGACGTCTTTCGGCTGAAATGATGATGTTAAAAACTTAGTAACTATTGTGTGTTAGCAGTAAGTTTTTCAAAAATAATAAAATACCTAAAATAATAATATAACGTTATTAATAGATGAAGAATAATATGACGAACAAAAGTTAATATGCGGTAACACAAACTTAACATCAGTCTGAACCGAGTTAAGTATACAGGGTTATTGGTAAAACATTAACAACCTCTTAAGAGGTCATTGTACTCATCATTATGAACAACTATGGGACCAAACCTGAAATCGCGAAAAAAAAATCAGCTGGTCCCTATATTTTGACGAGTTATACGAACATAAATGTAGGGAACATCTGATTTTTTTTCCATAGTTTTTTGGTGATTTTCCTTTATTGGGAAAGGATCTCGTTCATTAGGCGTCTAAAAACCGTTATAATGACGGTAATTAGCTATTCTTCTTCTTAAGGAGATAGTAAGCTTCAGGAATCAATGGCGTACAGTACAGCTCAGTCAGAAAGAGAAACTGCAGTCACTTAAGTCAAGTTCTGGCTATTGGACCTCTGGCTGCTTTTTCCTAGCCTTTTCTCAACTATGTTGGGGTCAGACCAACCTTGCCAACCAACCTTGCTTGCAACCTGTGGGGGCTTTTGACGACTATCCTGGATATTCACCTGCTACCTCTAACTTTCCCAGCAGCGTTCTCTATTTCAGCAGCGTTCTCTATTTATTCCACCATCATACCATACTGCGATCGCCAACCCGCCTGCCAAGCGTGGCTATTATGGCAAACCCCCCACAAAATTGGGTGAGGCCTATGTCCAGCAGAGGACATCTATCGGCTGAAATGACGACCTCTAACTTGGGATTACACTGAATGAATAGACTCCTCAGTCTATAATCAAAAGAGAGAAAACTTAAGTGAAGTGAGATGTAAATAGTGTCAATCCCTAGCATCAAGTGGAACGTCAGCTCACTTCACTTAAGAGCGTTTACGACGTACGGCATTTCATACATACTTTCAGGTCCTTGTTTTTCGAAATGAATGAACCGATTTTAATGAGACTTCATACGCATAAGCAGGTTATAAAGGTCTAAAAAGTTACATAAAAACATTTTCGTTTCAACAATTCAGCTACACTACAGCTCACAAGACCCAACAGCCGAAACAAAAATCAGAACTGGATTCTTTCCGCATAATGGTTCCAATCCGAGTTGTGGGCGATTTTAAATTTTTTTATTGTGTAATTGTTGGCAATTTGACGCCCTCCCCGCTTTCCTCACCCCCCACTCGTCCGCACCTCTCGACTACAATGGAACCGTAATGAAAAGCAATTACGCATACGTGGTTTCCATTCCTTCACATCCATGTAGCAGAATGTACCTTCTAGCATTGCTTTAAAGTCCACTTTTGAATGTAATGAAATGGAGAATAGAAACAAATTGAGCTAGTCGAGCCACATTGCGCTAATAAAAAGACATTGTAGAAGGAAAAATTGGTGTAATTTCATAATTTTCAAATGAGACCGTTTTGCTGAGTCGTTGCATTCTTACAATGGTAGTCGAGACGACAATTATGGCCGACTACACCTCGCCTTGAATATTGGGATCAACGGACTAGCTTATCAACCTAATGCTGCAACTATTATCATGATCCACTGATCACGGGCGTCCTGCCAACTTAAAATCTTCAAACAACCTACATACTTGTAAATAGGAAGCTAAACATAAACTGAAGGCTGTAGCGACAAATTTTCCTAAATCAATTTCTGCGAAGACTGATACTAGATTGCTGTTTTAGTAGTTGCTGGTCTTTCCATGGATTCGTCTTTAGTTTAAGTATCTACAAACAGTATTTTAAGTGCACACCTGTCCGAAATAAAACGATTTGATTGACTGATACGCTAAAAGACTTGAGATCTGAGTTCATTTTACATGTGTGCTTATCAAAAGCTTTTTGGCAATTGTTATCAGTTCTACCTTCACATTTACCGTGTTAACTGTATTACCTTCACGTGTAACGCAAATTTTCAAAAATCCTTTCTTTATTGCGCATTTTCATTATTTATGGAACTCTTGTTCAAAATGTCATGCTTCTAGAACCAGCAGTTTAGGCAGTTCTTTATCATTTTATAACTAAAGTATTCGTGTCATTTAGCAGTATCGATAGAATACGAAATGAGTTTAGTACTATGTATATAAGGAAGTTTGAAAGTGGCACCAGTGACTGAAAAGTTGCGTAGAAATCGGCTGTCATGGCGTGCGATGTGGAGAAAAATTATGAGTATGAATTGTGCATGTATGCATCTTGCAAGCAGAGTTTACCGCGCAACTAGCATATACACACCGGCCCGACATGAATCAACGGGCAGTTGCCGCCAGACACAACACCCGTCTGGTCGGACGATCCTCCCTTTTCTATCGAAGATGAGTGAACTTTACACCTTGTTCCTCATACCTCTATAGAAAGAAAGAAAATACATTTATTTAGCAAAGACTAAATATAAATACACAACATAGACCAGATATCAGATAAAAACAAAAATAAAAAAAGGTGAAAATAAAAATGAAAAGTCCGATGTAAGGAATTAGCAGGAATGTGTGCCTCACGGCTGCGCCAAAAAGACCCAGTTCAGCAAAAATGCCAGACAACTAGTGCCTGACGCTGGTTTTCAACTAGACCTGATGTGACGGATGTAAATCAGTTTTATACCGCAACGTGACGTGTGTATACATAGTGTCACATAAAAACAATATTGAGTATCATTGCATGATAGGCCGCATGATAGACCACCTTAATCAAATAAAGAAATTTTACGAAACGAGTCAGAACAAAAACCTGTTTTAATTTAAACGATGCCTGACTATATGACTATCGATGGTTATATGAATAGGAGAAGATCAATGAAACGATGGAAGGACTTTATGAAAGATGATATGGCTCTAGCCCACATGATATGTCCCATTGCACTGCAGGGCAAAGGACTTGTCTCATACTGAGAAGGAGCAAGCGTGGATCACCTCACTTGCTTATGACAAGTTAAAAATTTCAGACTAAGCCAAGGTTTCCTCTCGATGTTTTCCTTCACCGATGTGAGTTATGTCCAAGGCAAACTTCGAATGTAACATAATTATGAATTGAAAAAGTCACGTTGATGCTTGCCCGGAATTTATTTAGATAAAATAGGTTCTTCCATTCAAAGAGGGGCTTGTGGCTAAGTAATAATAGTCGCACGGGTCGATCGATCAGGTTAAGCTACGGTTGCCGCGGTCAGTCCGTGGATGGGTGACCATATTTACATACCAAGTCCCCTCCGTGCCTCGGAAAGTACTTTAAGCCGTTGGTCCCGGCTGTCATTCTTGAATCTTTGACAGTCGTTACGGGTCATCAGAAGCCTAAAAGTCTGACAACCAGTCTTACCGAGGGGTAGATCGTGTTACCCATTAACTGGGTTGTAGAGGTTAGATGGGCAGTCATTCTATGTAAAGTATTGGTACTCAGCTGCATCAGGTTAGACTGGAAGCGGACCCCAATATAGTTGGGAAAAGGCAAGGCAGATGGTGGTGAGGTTATTGGATTCAAATTCAGGTATGGCAAACAATTAAAGGAAAATAAGTACAGTCAGCTCGTGCTGCCCTTTGCTCTCGTGGCCAAGTAATTTAGCGAGATGATTTTTTTGAGTTCCCAAGCCAGCAGTGTAATTCATCAATTAAACATGGAATTAATTCGTTCGCCTCGTCAAGGACCACTCACAATGAATAGAACGCCTCGTGTCGATTACACAGAGCAATCACTAGACATTTTTATTGAGACCCACTCCATTCCATTCTAAATTTCAACTTAGAACTTCTAACAGCACACAGCAAGTCGAACCTTACAGCTGTTACATAAGGTTGATTCTAAAACGGTGAGGATGAATGTAAGTACTGCGTCCTTTGTCGGCGAACGGCATCTATGGAGTGGATTAAAAGCAATTTGCACTGCGTTGAGTGTGATTTAAGAACTGTGTGGCACCCCAATACTTAACTACCAATAGGGTTGGTACTAAACTTAACAACTGCAAATACGAATGCTCTTATAAAATGTCTTTGGTATTAAGTTCGTATGGTATTTAGAGGTTTGTGAATACTGGTTTACTGGGCCCGTGGCTAAATAATAATAGCCGCACAGGTCGATCGATAAGGTTAAGCTATGCTTGCTGCGGTTGGTCTGCGGATGGGTGACCATCTTTACATACCGTGACCCCTCCGTGCCTCGGAAAGCACGTTAAGCCGTTGGTCCCGGCTGTCATTCAGTCGTTACGGGTAGTCAGAAGCCCGAAAGTCTGACAACCAGTCTTACCAAGGGGTATCTAATTGTAGAGGTCAGGGAGGCAGTCGCTCCATGTAAAATACTGGTATTAAGCTGCATCCGATTAGACTGGAAACCGACCCCAACATAGTTGAGAAAAGGCTAGGCAGATGATGATGGCATTCGGTTAATTAAGTACCAAAATAACCTGACTGATCAGTGGGCTGGTCTTCCTGACCGAATAAAGTCCTTCTGACCGAATTTCAGCCATGGCTGTAGCGGAGACTAGCCTTCGACGTGGAGATATTATAGTGCACAAGTCATATCATAGTCCGATGGGACGCCAATCCAACACGACCGGAGACAGATCAAGCGCAGGACCAACGGCTTAAGAGCCTATACTACCTCAGCTAAAATTCACTCTTTATCTTTCTCGCACGATACTGCTCGCGGACTGTGTGAAAGCGCGACAGAGTGCAGTGCTGGGCGGAAGGCAGCGCCAATAGTTTAGGTATTTGCTTTTTACGGTGAAAATAAAGGTAATTCATAAAAACTAAATAACATAAGACCTGCTTTATAGTTAGTTCAGTTAGTATGAAAAGTTTCATGATCTAAATTGAAGAATTTTTTGAATACCAGCGGTTTATTGTTCGGTTTGGAGGTAACTTTGAATTTTTTTTCTATCGAGAATATTTTGTGGAATCGTGTTTTCGTCTAACATAATACTTAACATTAATCCTCAACTTTAGCATATATTTATTTCAAATTTAATGCTGCAGTATTTTCGACATAACGGAGAATCATGATAAGCCATTTGAGGTAGTATATGCTCTTAAAGGGCTTTCCTAGCCACGAAGGTATCGCACCTCCAACTTCCCAATATAAACTCAGACAGTACATGTGAATTCAAAAAGTCATATTGGTACTTGCCCAGATTTTAACGCACAACCCCGCGTGCATGAGAGGCGAGGTCTTTCAGATACTGACAAATTAAAGGATCATAATCCATCGCATCCACTGACACCTAAGTCATACGAAACTTCCCACTAATCCCTCAAGTGTGGTGTCTAATACTTGCTATTATATTCCCCTCTCCCCCCGCCCTCGCAGACCGCATGAAGTTCCTAATTGCCAAATTGCAGGCGCTCGCTTTAACTGCAGTTAAAGAGCACTCCGCGCCAAACCGCGCTTAATTTAACCATTGTTACTTGAGATTACGTGTAATTATGAAACAGTGAGATTTGATTAGGTACCTAGCTAATCGGTATTATATTGTTAATGAAGAGCTATAGCAAACACGAGATGGAGAAATGAGGAAAATGTCGTCAGGAAAGTTTTGACTATGAATATTGATATTTATTATGGATATGTCCGTGTGGTGCCGGACTTAAAGAATACCACCACCCCATACTTCTCGTGGGTGTCGTAAAAGGCGAATAAGGGGCGTACCGGAGAATGGGCAGCAGCGTTCTCTATGCATTCCACCACCATACCATACTGCGATCGCCAACCCGCCTGCCAAGCGTGGCGATTATGGCAAACCCCCCGTTTTAGGGGAGGCCTATGTCCAGCAGTGGACGTCTTTCGGCTGAAATGATGATGATGATGATGGATATTTACAGGGTTATTGGTAAAACATTAACTACCTCTTAAGAGGTCATTGTACTCATCATTATAAACGATTTTTACTATGAGACCAAACCTGAAATCGCGAAAAAAAATCAGCTGTTCCCTACATTTATGTTCATATAACTCGTCAAATGTAGGGAAAAGCGGATTTTTTTTCGCGATTTCTGTATAAGAGAAGGGAAATGCCAAAGAAACTATGGATAGACTGTGTGAAGGATAATATGCCTAGAAAGGGGGTGAATATTGATATGACGACGAATAGAGAAGTATGGAAGAACATATAGTTGCACTGACCTCAAATATATTAGGATAAGGATAAGAGAATAGCCTAATAAGCACAACCAGCCTATAATGTTCCCACTGCTGGGATACAGGCTTCCTCTCTTTGAGAGGGAGTGGGCCGTAATCTACCACGCGGTCCCAGTGCGGGTTGGTAGATGTCACATGTCTTTGAATGTTAGCTTCTAGGACATGTCGGTTTCCTCACGATGTTTTCCTTCACTGTTTTGAGAGCAGTGGTGATGAAATAATTCACACAAAGTAAAGCGCCTGTCAGGGTTCAAAACTACGACTTACAACTTGTAAGTCGCAGCCGTTACCACTCGGCCACCACTGGGATAAGAGAATGATGACAGCAAATAGACGAGCAGGCATCAATAAACATGATTGATATATCAAAGTTTTCAGATCTCTTTGCTGTTCAAAGAAGATAGGGCGAATCTGCCCTGAAGCACAATAGCGCATATAAGAAATATTCTTCTTGATGAGATCTTTCCATTGGTATGACTGTATCTTATGGCTATTGGCCTTCAGGGCAAAAACCCATACTTCAGTGTCCATTCTCCTTTATTTATTTACTAGCGACTGTCCAAGATCCACGAATGACAGCCGGGACCAACGGCTTAACGTGATTTCCGAGGCACGGAGGGGTCACGGTATGTAAAGATGGTCACCCATCCACAGACCAACCACGGCAAGCGTAGCTTAACCTGAGCGATCGACCTGTGCGGCTGTTATTATTTACCGCATACATTCCCTTATAATTTCCCAATTCCAAAATATTCTTCTCTCGATATGAGAATTGTGTGGTGGATATTTCTTAACATGGTTATCATCGTTATCTGGCTATAATCTTAATTTATTTAATTGTATTTATTATGTTCAGGTCAGTGCAACATGTCTTTTTCTTCCATACTTCTCTATTAGTCGTCATCTCGGTAGTCACCCCCTTTCTAACCAAATCATCTTACGCACAGCCCATCCACCATTTTTTTGTCTTCTCCTACTCTTATACCAACGATATATACATGTACAGGGTGTTTGGTGCATCGTTTGCCAAATGGAATTGGCCGAAAGAAGAGGTCATTTGCTATCTCTTAAGGCCCAGTAACTCATTCCTTGTTTCACTGGTTTTTTTAAAATGGTTTTTTTAATTTTTATTTGGAGAAATACAAGAACTCTGCATTTAAGCTTAATTTTTTTTTAAAGTTATGAGTATAGCCTTCAAATTTTATTTTAATTCTTATGTTTACTTTTGTATGGTTCTATGAAATTAAAAAATTACTTGCTAATAACATCTAGTTCCTTTTTAATAGCTCCCAAAGTTTTTGAAAAAAGGAAAAACACACTTAACACTCAACTTTAAATTGATGTAAAAAAAAAAACTAAAAGCGATTGGGATCTTCGAATTCTTTTAAAAGGTTCTCTAGTTTGTCCCCTTTCCAACGGTGTGCAATATATCAAAAAAAACTTTTGATAACTTCAGTAATTCGCTAAATGTGTAATCGAGACACATCAGGCTGATATTCAATATTACGGTAAGAACACTAGTTTTCACATAAATAACATACTTTAAGTAGGTGGATAGTGTTATCTCACTCTTACGCAGTCTTTTATCTCTTTTATCTCTTTTTATCTTTTATTCTTTTATCTCTTTTATTCTCTATCAAAGCAGAAATACGTTTACACACCACTACAGTCGAGATAAGACGAAGGTGTCGCGCGTGTGTACGCAATAGTGGAGGATAATTTGAACAAAATTTATAATTAGGTACTTATTAAATATAAGTTTATTTTTTATTTCAACTTCGAGGAAAGTTAAAACTCTACAAATAGATAAGAGACTGCATAAGAGTCAGATAACACTATCCACTTACTCAAAGAATGTTATTTATGTGAAAACTAGTGTTCTTACCGTAATGTCGAATATCAGCCTGATGTGTCTCGATTAAAAATTTAGCGAATTACTGAAGTTATTAAACTTTTTTTTTGTATATTGCACACCGTTGAAAGGGGACAAACTAGAAAATCTTTTAAAAGAATTCGAAGATCCCGATCGCTTTTAGTTTTTTTTTTACAGCAATTTAAAGTTGAGTGTTAAGTGTATATTTCCTTTTTTCAAAAACTTTGGGAGTTATTAAAAAGGAACTAGATGTTATTAGCAAGTAAATTCTTAATTGCATAGAACCATACAAGAGTAAACATAAGAATTAAAATAAAATTTGAAGGCTATACTCATAACTTTAAAAAAAATTAAGCTTAAATGCAGAGTTCTTGTATTTCTCCAAATAAAAATTAAAAAGTCATTTTAAAAAAACCAGTGAAACAAGGAATTCGTTACTGGGCCTTAAGAGATAGCAAATGACCTCTCCTTTCGGCCAATTCCATTTGGCAAACGATGCACCAAACACCCTGTATATTGTATATTTTATTTCTTGTTTGGATTGTTGTTTTTGTTTATATCTAATCGCATGCTGCACTGGTTGACGTCATCACGTCAACGCCGGCTGTCGCCGAAAACCAGCGCTGGGGCTCTGTCTTGTATAGGGTCTTAGCATTATGCTGAGCGATGGCCGTTATGCGTAGATGTAATGCATATTTTCTCCCAAATTGTTATTTTGTTTTATTTTTTGTTTGTGTTTTTATTTTTGTCCGTCATGTTTGCCGCAAATAAATGTACTTTCTTTCTTTCTTCTTTCTTACATAATGTTTACCGCCAAAACATCCAAAATTAATATTAAAAGGTAATATTTTAATGACACGTCTGCGACGTCGCGACCAGTGAATGGGTGTAACGAGCGACAAAGAGCCTCCTCTATAGGTGCTCGGATTAGGCGGCCCTCGACTGCGATGATGCCAAATTGTCTGCCCAGACAACCCTTGGCACACGGAATTTAGGAACAAAACAAGGAAAGGAATTATACAGGTTCTGACTGTAATTAAATCATTTGTTCCGTATTCTCGTGAAGATTGAGTTTGAATCTTTATGTTCTTCAAAAATGTTGCCCAACAGCCTAACATTCTGAACAAGAAAGTTGCTAAAATTACATAGATAGGAAAAGGTTATCTGCAAAACGGAACTTTACTTGCTTACAGGCTGGTAGAAAAATTACTCTGGTGGCATTTGAACACTCAAGCGAATTTACAATTAGTTTTAAAATTGGTCCTTCGAGCCGGATGGGAGTAGTGGTGGGCGTGGCCCAGAGGTAACGGCCCCGACTTACGAGTTGTAGGCCGTGAGTTTGAACCCATGCAGGCGCTTTACTTTGTGTAAACAGCTCTCAAGACAGTGAAGGAACACATCGTGAGGAAACCGGTATGCCCTAGGACCAAAAATTCGAAAACTTGCAACATCTACCAACCCGCACTGGGCCTTCGTGGTGGATTAAGGCCCACTCCCTCTCACAGAGTGGAGGCCTCTGCCCCAGCAGTGGGAACATCATAGGCTGATTATGATTTAAAATTGAAAATGCGGCGATTTTTTTCATAAAACAACAGGTATCTGATAGGAGTGTAATAATGAGCCAGGCCTCCTTAAATACACAGCGAAAATTCAGTTTTGCTTTTTAATTTTCTTAAGTAAGAAAGAAAAATGCGTTTATTGGCATAACAAAAAAAATACACCTCAAAACTGTAAAAAAACAAAGATGGTGGTGAGATTCGGGTACGAAAGTAATTGTAATAGATGTCGATAAGTTAATAGGTGGTACATTGCACCTTAGTGATTTAGCCCCTAATCATCAAAGGCCAATAGGCGCTCCGTATCTCATTTTAGATAAAGATCCCCATTACTACTAACAGTTGAGCAATATGTAGGTACGTATACTACCGCTACCATAGCAAAAAGCTAAGAGCAAATAAATACAAGAGAGAGAATCTTAGTCGAGGCGCGATAATAGCCAGCAATGGAGAAAACAATTACAACTGCAGCCTCCACTCGCTAAACAGAAAAGAACGGACGCCGTAAATGCACATTGGCTATTATTATCTTTTAACGGAACTTAATAATTTCATTCTTGTACAGAACGCGGCTGTCTGCAAGAGGCCTGATTACAATATCTGCGAAGGAGTCGCAGTAATGTGGCGCTGACGACGCTGCAAACATTAGCGCTCTCGCGACGAGAGCGTAATGACGCGCGAATTAGCGTGCATTGTACCGCGGACCGCGCGGCTGTGTCGCAGCGTGGACTTGCACTTAATGCGATTAACTGAGCTCTTATTTTGTGTAATTGTAGGTTGGTAATTACAGAAATATACTATCAGAAACGCCTTTGAAGCGTCATTAGGAAAAGTTACGGTTTCCCAGAAGGGCGCTGACCGCAGAGAAAAATATGAAAATTATGGCAACCAGGATTTGACTTTATGGTGTCAAAAAACGGTGTGTAGGAAAACACCAACTTACTTTTATAAATAACGTTTCAGTGGCGTCATTCGACGGTGAATTGCGGACGCTATGTTGCGTTCACCGCAGTCCTAGGAAACCCTAGCTTTAGTCAAATCAGTAACTAAATAGTAGATTGTTATACAAGGGTCGGAAGGAATCAATTCCCATACGAGGCATTTAGACGCCCGAGCGCAGCGAGGGCGGCTATAGTCCGAGTGGGAATTGATGACTTCACCCGCGTTAAACACTCTACTTTTCATTTCGAATTTAAGGAAAGTAAAAAATAGTAGTTTTTCTAAAATATTTATTGATAATAATTACATGAATAATAGGTACCTATTCATTAGTCTTTTTTAAATTTGAAGTATGGAACACACCACGTCACCGCCACATGAGTAGATTCTGTGTCACCACCGCAGGCCGTTCCGCTTACTAGGGCCCGTATTATTATAATTCTGTCTGCATTCTTACTTTTACCATTTTTCATAAATTACTTAGAAAAAACGATAATCTTGATAAAAATTACTAAAAATTGTGTTGCGACGTGACACTTTTTAGTGCTGACCCAACTTTCTTATTTCGATTCAAAACTTGCATACAGCCTAATCGATACTCGCAATAAAAAAAATGAAAAAAAAAATTGTAGAAACTCTTTAAACTAACAAAATGTATTGAAATGTAAAGTGTTTGCAGAATAACCAATCTATAGAATTAATTAATTATCATCATTCTCAAAAAAACTTCTGATAAGCCTACCTAAAAAATGTTTACTGGGAATTCTGTAGTAAACTATTAGAAAGTATTAAAAATAAAATCCACAATAAATAATTGTCCAATAAATTAAAATAATTTTAAACAGCGATACCTACCTACCTAGAGGTACCTATTGGCCTGTCTGTTATTGACATGAAATTTCATGTCAATAACAGACAGGCCAATAGGTACCTCATATAATTGAATTTATATTCGGAATGCGATCGCTGCCTCATATAATAATTATCATTTCAATCTCTTCTAATAAGAAGAGATTGAAATGATATTAGAAAAGCATAAATCATTATTATAAACAATGCTTATTGTATTTATTGCTTAAAATAATTTTATTTTATTTTTAAATATCGATTACATTCGTCATATTAATTACTCGAGACAATCGAAATTAAAATTGTTTGGAATAATGGCTTTCACACATCACTGCAATAAAAAAAAACAATAATGGTCGGCGATTTTGAACACAAATTGAGTAGTGGTAATGATTAATACGTATTATTGAACCTGTGTTTGAATATTACGTTATAACCTGGGCATTTTCGTGTTGTTTATAATATTATCAATAACATTTGTCACATTTTAAATCTTATCAAGATCTGTGTGTGTGAAATTTGTGAAAAGTAAAAATGTACGATTGGCGCGAAACTTCGACATTGGATATCAAAAAAAGTTCATTACCACTACTTATTTACCTTAAACTATGGATAAATTCGTCAAATAATTAAATGATGTATATTCACAGCCCCATTATGGTAAAGTCAGGATGTTCGAAATCCCCAATTTTTATGTTTTTTAGCCTCGACCACAACTGACATCAAAATGGTGTATATCGTACCTATGTATGTTGAATTTATTCAAGGTAAATTATTAACTTGTGCGCTAAATCTGAAAGATTTAATGGCGTTAACATATGAGCTTTTTATCCAACTCTCCTAATTAACGCACATTCATAAGATTTGATGGGTAGCATAATAAATATTTACATAATCAATTAAGGGTGTCGTATGTCTGACTAAGCTGACAACCTAACTAAATTTAGTTCTATTTTTAAGTTTCATTCCCGCCCTAGGGAGGGAAGCAATTACTATGAGAATTTCCCGCCCAAGGGTGGGAAGCAGCGTTTTCCACCCGCTATTCGGATCAAACAAACACTACTTTCCGAGTATGAGAGATGAAAAGAATGTTGCACAATGGAGCCGATTCTGTTGTTCACAAGCTAAACCAAATTTAAGTTCAGTGCAACTTTTTCGTGGAATAAAATTTACGTCTGACAGTTTTTTTAAGGAAGAACTGTCAAAAATTCAAAATTCTTCCTCCGATAAAGTTATCTGGCGTTGGAAAAATCAGCCCTAAGAAAAGGACAGAAAATAATTTTTTGTTTATTCCTGTCAAATTAATTAGCGCCAGACGTAAATTGACGTAATTTTAGTTTGCAAGTTTTTATTTACGTCTAAACTTGTATGGAGTAGAATCAGGCGCTGATTAATTTAACAGGACTAAACTAAAATTTATTTTCTGTCCTTTTCTTAATGAAATAGAAAGAAAAAGATGCACTGAACTTAAATTTAGTTTAGTTTGTGAAGAAGGGAATCGGCACCAATTAAAATCTTTATAATTCAAACAGATTGGAACCTTCATTCAAACTTAACTGAAATGTCAAACTTAGGGCGGTGTCATATGGTACCTATCAAGCATAGTTGCATGCTAGATAAGGAGCGGTTAGTGTGCAGCCGGCTTTAGCAGCTTTGGTGACGCGTTGCGGTGAGCGCGGGACCATCGACAATTTGCGCTCATTGTGCGCCGCGCGATGAGAATGGAACTAATTTTAATTACCCTCGCACCTCTACGGACAGCCCTTTGCAATTTGGCTAAACACGCGGCTAGATATTTCTATGGCTGTGTATTGTCGACATAAGCGTCAAAGTTCTTGTATGGTTCATCACACTTTGCCGAGTAATTATTTCACAAACTATAACTCACTCTTACTAGTTTTTTACCAAGGCGAGTAAGGCAAGGCAACTATGTTGATAGACAGGTTGCGATTGAGAGGCCCAGCGGTAACGTCCCCGACTTACGAGTGGGGTGGTGGTGGGGTGAGTGGATGGTGGGTTGACGTGGGTATCAAACCGGTGAAGGGAAACATCGTTATGAAACCGGCATGCCCTAGAATTAAAACTTCGAAGACATGTGACATCTACCAGCAAGCACTTATCAAAATCTAAATCCATTCCCTCTCACAGAGAGGAGGCCTGTGTCCCAGCAGTGGGAGTTTTATGGGCGGATTATGAACTATGTTGGGCTCTTCTTCCAGTCTAACCAGATACAGCTGAACACCAATATTTTTTTACATGGAGACAAAAGAAAAAGCGGATCAAACCGGAATGAGAAAGTTTATAGTGGATGATGGACCTTGTGAAAGCTGCAGGAACCCGTTGGATGCGAGAAGTACAGAACCAGTCGAAGTGGAGGTGTTTGGGGGAGGCCTATGTCCAGCAGTGGACGTCTTTCGGCTGAAATGATGATTCTCTGAAATGATAAATACCTGTTTTGCTAAAATTACAAAACCAAATAACATTAATAAGCAGCATTCATTTAGCCAATTTATTCATAGTTTGCGTTGAAACAAACATAATTATTTTCATATTAAAGCGAACAGAATTGCTCGTAATATTAATTTATCTTGATCAAAATTAATGATGTCATTAGTTAGTTAATTATTTGTTGAACATATACCTAATATTCACGTTAGAATATAACCACAGCAAATTAATTAACTCAGGTTAAAACGTTATAAATTAATGGTAAATGTACCAAATGTGTTTGATACCAAAATATATGTATATACACGGTGTTTGGATGCTGACTGCAAATTTTAAGGGAGTGATAGTTGACACCATTTCCAGCATTTTGAGCCATACATGTCTTAGACGAAGTATCTTTTTTTAACTGCAAACTTTTTGTCAAAAATAACATACAAAATAAAAAAAAACATACTTCCTTTAAGACATGTATGGCTCAAAACGCTCTAAATGGTGTCAACTATCACCCCCTTAAGGCTTTGTATTCAGCTTCCAAACACCCTATGTAATAATAATAATAATATCCCCGCCGCCGTATCTCTACGTTGACGCCGTGGTGGGGCTTGCGCGCTCCGACTCTAGGCCTATGCCGGAAGAGTTTACTTTGCTGGAACAGATCTAAGGTGAGGAGCCGGACCAAAAGAGATACAGAAATACGCAGGACAGCATGTGGCGAGCTGTTGGGCAGTAGCGACCCCACGGACCCTATCTTCAGGGAGAAGTCTTGTTCCTCACCTCTGGCTTGCCTTTATTGGCCGGCTGGAGTGAACAATGACGAGGAACAGAGCTCCCACCTCATTCTTGCCTTTATTGGCCGGCTTGAGTGGAGATTCGCAAGAGCAAACGTGCTCGGAGGAAGGAAGTATTCCAGTAAGATGCTGGTAGAGATCTTGACCGTACTTCCGGGATTGTCCTGATAGCCGTGGAATACCTCTCCACTTCTCATAAGCACTTCAGGACATGTTGCCCCCTTGTTGCTACGTCACTATGTGCTACCGACCGTTTCCGGGGGCCCATTATTGAGTGTGCAATTCCCCCCCTGCCATTTTATCCGTGTGTATATAAAACATTGATCAGGCTGGGGTCATAGTTATTCCATAGTTCATGGTAACCAGTCCACTTTAGCCACCCAAACTCATAGTCCAACTTTTTATATTTCCATATCCTGCAATAGTCCTACACCAACCGGGGGTTATCCTTAGGTGCACTTGCATAGCGCATACAGGGATAATCGTCGGTTGGTGCCGCATTTCATTAAAATTTCCTAAGGGGCCTCTGCGAGTTGGCTTCGGCCCCTCGTACAAGGCGTACGAGGGGCCGAAGCCAACTCGCAGAGGCCCCTTAGGAAATTTTAATGAAAGGACCGGGAACCCAAGGTTTTGAGATATATAAATTCAAATAATAATAATAATAAACCATTTATTTTCAGGTAACAAAGACCCATAGATACATACCTTAACCTAAGTATACATAATAATAATTATAGTAACAATTTTGTTAGTAAATAAAACCTAATAAATATGTTAGTAGGTACCATTTAGTTGCACTAAGTCTTTGTGCGTTCCGGTGGCACTTGTCCGCGAAAGCGGCGGAATATCACATCCTGCGGCCAAAAGGTTTCTTCCATCACCAGTTGCAGGTAGCATGTTGGTATACGCACCACAAACGCCTTAAAGTTGACGAATGACGAATGACGTTGTTATAATGAAGTACAGACTTGTATAATGTGTGTAAAATTTAATGGTGTAATGCTACAAGCTAAAATGGAACTGGGCTGGTCACATGTGTCGCATGCCGGAGCAGGTATGGGCTAAAGTAACCACACAATGGGTCCCAAACACCAGCAAACGACCACGCGGCAGGCCCAGAATGAGATGGCGGGACGAGCTCGACTCTTTCCACAAGGATTGGCGTATAACAGCACTGGATAGGGATAAGTGGAAGGAAGGAAGGGAAGCATTTACCCTGCAGTGGGACAGAAATGGCTGATAATAATTATAATAATGCTACCTTAACCGAGATCCAACAACAGAGTCGTAAAGACAGTTTTGAGTATGAATGTGGAAGGCTATAAGAGTAGGAGAATACCAAAGAAACGATGGATGGACTGTGTGAAAGATGGCCAGAAAGGGGGGTGACTACCGAGATGACGACTGATAAAGAAGTAGGGAAGAAAAGACATGTTGCGCTGACATGAAAAATAAATTAGGAGAAGTAATGCTATGCGTGAAAACTTAGGTGAAGTGAGCGTGGAGTGAGCTGTCAATAGTGTCAATTCCTAGCAAAAAGAAACTCACTTCACCTAAGTTTTCACGGTGAGATTTTTACAGAATCGACCGGATGGTGGAATGACAGTTCACTTTCAGCTCACTCACCCAAGTTATCACGGTGATCTTTTTACAGAATAGCAAGCGAATGGTGATAATGAACCACAGACAAGGCTGAAGGATAATTCATTTGAAGACGGTCTGACTCCCTTTGGGCATTCCGCCACCGAAGGGACACTGGTCACCAAGAAGTTGTTTGAATCCGTTGTCATGGAAGTGGCTTAATAATTTATCATAGTATAAAACAAAGTCGCTCCCGCTCCCTGTTAACTTAGATCTTTTAAACTCCACAACGGATTTTCATGCAGTTTTCAGCAATAGATAGAGTTATTAAAGAGGAAGGTTTATATGTATAATACATACATAATAAAGTATACTCCATTTGAAATAACATTTAAATAAACATTTTATACAGTCCGTTCAACCGATTATGAATTCTATTGCGTTGGTGACATGACATATGGCAGCCGGAGTAAACAGTTGGTTTCATGGAGATCAAAATTGCCCTTTACAGCATAAGATATCAGAGATTTAAAAAGCGGGGGCAGAGAGGCTGGTGGGGCCGTACGAAGTTCGCCGGGTCACTATGGTATTGGCTTGTAATGCGGAGGAGTGAGAAATATGTCGTGAGGGGGAGGTTTTGGCTATAAGAGTAAAGGAAGGTCAAGAAAACGATGGTTGGAGTGGGAGAAAGAGGACAAAATTTGGTGAATATGGAAATGACGGCGAATACTCGTCGGAAAAATGGACTTGCTTCTTTTTGTGAACCTCATATAATTCCTATATTGTGGTGCTGATAATACTAAATAGCCAAGTCATTGCGACCAACTTGGATGTAGCGCTTGGTCGGGGTGCCCTAGCTTAGTTAGGCGTAATACCAAGTAGATTTTGATGTCGTTCGCTTTACCTTTTTAGGGTTCCGTACCAAAATGGTAAAATGGAACCCTTATGGTGAGGCTCAGACTGTCTCTCCGTCTGTCACAGCTGATTATCTCAAGAACTACTAACTAATGCTATCAACTTGAAATTTGGAATAGTTTTAGATGACGTTTGCCCAACTATTTTGCAAATAAGAAAGAAATAAAAATATATGTATCTATATTTTTTGCAACACGGACTGAAAGGGGGTCTGAAAAATTCGAAGTCCCCATATGGGGTATCATATGAAAGAGCGCAGTTTGCACATTCTCAAACATTTTTTCTTTTTTTTAGACCGCATAGTTTTCGACTTTTTTAGAAAAATGCCTTATCTCCGAAGTTTGCAAAGTGAAAAATCTGAAATAATTGTATGTGATAGAAGTTTATCTAAAGATTACAGGAAAAATAAAACGAAGTCTCTAAATAGCACACTTTTAGAGAAATCACCAACAGAAGTTACATTAGTTCCACTATCGGTCAAGAGATGGCGCTAACATACAACCCCAATATTCTACAACGCAGTACACAGTGTTAAAATTCTCTGACGAAATATAGGCCTCACCGATGAAAATTTAAAAATATATGATGGTACGGTTTTTTTTTCGTCGTAAGTATATTTAAATGTTTGTGCTCACCTGCACCCTCGCCTCGCTCAAGTCCAGCCGCATGGCTAGTTCCTCGCGCGTGAACACGTCGGGGTACTGCGTCTTGTCGAAGGCCCTCTCCAGCTCGTGCAGCTGGTACGTGGTGAACGTGGTGCGGCTGCGACGCACCTGCTTGACAAACAGCGTACAGGTCGATGGGAGAACTTACACCACACAGTTTTAGGATGCCGAAAGAGTTTGGTAGGCAGTAAGTACTTAAGTTGAACACCACTGATAGTTGTAAGCCCTATTTTATTCGTTATAAAATTTTGATATTGGCATCCCTTTATATTCTGGAAACAGTAATGTTTGTTAGAGGTAATTTTATTTTACTTTCGTTTCAGCCGATAGACGTCCACTGCTGGACATAGGCCTCCCCCAATTTTGGGAGGGTTTGCCATAATCGCCACGCTTGGCAGGCGGGTTGGCGATCGCAGTATGGTATGATGGTGGAATACAAAGAGAACGCTGCTGCCCATTCTCCGGTACGACCCTTAGTCGCCTTTTACGACACCCACGGAAAGTAAGGGGTGGTGGTATTCTTTAAGTCCGGCACCACACAGACAAATTTTACTTTCGCGAATGGCAAATAAATTTCCAAGAAACAGGCGTGATCAAAGTCAGCTCTGTCTGCATAGGAGTAGGACGGCACATGCGCAAAAGTGTTTTTTGCATGGCTCCCATTATTTTTAATAAGTTAGGTACCCGAAAGTTGGAGGGAGCTAAATAATTTACATTTGTGAAATCAACTAATTGACAAAGTTTACTATAATATTAATGAATTTCTGACAGAAGAATTTATATTGACATAGATTTTGATGCATTATTATTTATTTTTCTAATATTGACGTTTATAATTTGTTTTGTGTTTACTAATTCTTTTTGACTTGAAATTAATAATTCAAAAATCATTATTATTCATAATATTTGCACGCCATACTAGGTGGCAAACATGTCTGATCCTTTCTTTTTTATGTTATCCTGCATGCATTTATATTCTTGTATGTGTAGTTGTGTACACATGGTTGAGCAAATAAATATATCTTATCTTATCTTAAACATACATACATAAGCTCATGCCATCTTCCCATCATAGGTGGCTACAGAACGCCATCAGCTACGACCCTTACATACTTACTCCTTCTGCATCGTTTACGTTCATACATTTCATCATACACGCTCGCTGGTTGCGAGTACCTACTTTGCACTTGACCTTCCTGAAGAATATCAGGCGTCCAAGGTCTCGGCGTTTCATACTTAACCATAACGGGTGTAAAACTACCCTTTTTTTTTGTTTCCGGGGTAGAAAATCCTCATGGATGTCCTCCACTCTGGGATGGGCGGAGGGGTCTGTCAGACTCTTACTGACTAAAACCACCCCGGTGTTCCATCTCACACCTACGCGGGGGGTCACGGAAAAAGAAAAAAAAGAGTGAAGTTGAAGTTAAAAGAGTGTCCATGGAGTTTCTTGCCCGTTCTTCTCCATAGAGATCTACGTTTTGGAATGGGCAACTAGCTTCAACTTTCGGACTAACTGACAGACTATTTAATTTTGACAATTCAAAAGTGCCTGTACAAGGTTTAATTGAAATAAATGCTTTGAGTTTGAGTTTTTTGCGGGAACGTACGATCCTTCCGCAACCCCCGACTGGTGTAAAACTACCCTGAACAAGCCGAGTCTTGTTCATCCCGTTATTATGATATTTTTTGGTACTGTACCATTCTGGTTACGGAGATATTGATGTTCTACCTATTTTTGACGTTTTTTTTTACGAAAACAAGTTTTAATGTTAATATTTTAAATACTCACTGTATCATTGCACGCATACATAAGCGCAATGTATTGCGAGCGTTACATTGTGCACTAACGTTAACAGCGAATTTTCACAGCAAAAATAAAATTCGTTTCCTAGAATTAATTTTGGACAGTTTCAGTTTTATGTACAGAATGTGTGGATAGACTTTGTAAAGCATATTTCTACGTCATGTATGTATTTGTATGTAGGTAAACAAAATTCGTGAAAAATTGTTTTTGGTATGAACAATTTTGGTATTTTATTGGAATATTTTTTACTAGCTGATCTTCGTACCGCCATAGAAATCAGTCAATCCGATCTCAAGATATCATCACAAAGCCGTTTCATACAAAATGTATGAGAAAATGAATTATCTTAATTTTTTTTTCGTGAATTTTCCCCTTGTTTTAATAGTTATTCTGGTATTCGGGGCGGAGAGAAATCCAATAAATCAATGATCATAAAAATCGGTCCAGCCGTTCTTGAGTTATAAATGGTGTAACTAACCCGACTTTGTTTCATTTATATAGATCCCACAAAAACATTTCATGTTAAATGTTGCCAAGACGAGACCATGTAGCTCGCACTGTCAAAAAGTAATCAGATCTCATGTAGAGCCAAGCTTCTAACTCTACACGCCCTAACTCTACAAGGCCTGACTTCGCAAACTCTACACCTTAGTCAAAATATCTGGTTTGGCCGTTTCGTTACTACAAGAACCATTAACAGTATGAGCGTTTTTTACCTTACGCTCATGTGAATGTAGCGAAATGGCCAAGCCATATTATTTTGACTAAGGTGTAGAGTTTGCGAAGTCAGGCCTTGTAGAGTTAGGGCGTGTAGAGTTAGAAGCTTGGCTCTACATGACATCTGATTACTTTTTGACAGTGCGAGCTACATGGTCTCGTCTTGGCAATATTTAACATGAAATGTTTTTGTGGGATTTCATTTCTTTTTGTAAGTTGCCTATGATATTTATACGAGTATTTTTGCTGTTGTTCATTTTTTCTTTCTTTTTTTTGGGTTTATTTATAGCAAGGACCCCCTATATAAATTTTCAGACCTCTAGCATCAAAATTTACGGATTTTTTTTTTTTGGGGGTAAAAGTTTCAAGTTTTAATATTTTTTTGTTGTTTGTGTACTATTACTAGCTTACATACCAAATTTCAGCTTTCTAGGACTTCAGGAAGTACCTTAAGAATTTTGATGATCATCAGTCAGTGAGTCAGTGACGAAATCGGGGTATTTTAGATATCAATAAAATCTAAAGTATAAGAGCTATGCAATTGAAACTTTATAGGTTTAATAAGTCAACCACTGGCATCATATTCCGAAAATTTTGTTTATCTGGTATAATCCAAACCCAAGTTAAGAGGGTTCAAAAATACGACGAAGTGCTTCGAGAAAAGGTAGGTAGTGCCCTTGCGCTTGGCTGGTCTTGGCGGGGGCACTCCCGTGCCCCCAGATTACTAGCTGCGCCCCGCGGTTTCATCCGCGTAAATGTTGATCTCGTGGGAATATCGGAATAAAAAGTAGCCTATATGTTAATCCGTAATGTCAGCTACCTCCATACAAAATTTTATAAAAATCGATCGAGCTGTTTGAGCGTGAAGAAGTAACAAACATATAAACATACCCCCCCCTCCCCCACACACACACACTCACAAACTTTCGCCTGTATAATATTAGTGTGATTTTGGTACAATTGGTTGCCGCAAATGACTGCTGTCATGAAAATGATGACAGCGGCAAAGATTTATTAAATCGAGTCGCGTTTCTGTTTAGTTTTGACACCTCCAACACACAAGGACACAGTGACTTGCCTTGATTGCCATGAAAACAACAACTCACTCTTCTCAATAGGTAGGGCACTTTTTCACGGTGAGGGCAAATCAAGCTATTTAAATCTTTGGGCAGCGGAGTTTGACTTTACGGTGTGAGAAACGCTCTCAAGGAAAGGACTCCAACTAAAGACGAACAAGCAGGGGATCTAGGAGGGGGGGTGGAGGGGGGGTTCGTTTCTAAGAAATTCCTAATGGAAAATCCAATAACTCTTTGCCAGACCCGGGAATTGAACCCAGAACGCTCAGCAGTCGCGCTTACGACCGCGAGACCAACGGGGTCAGCCGTCATTCACCGGCAGATAAATTGCGGACGCTATGTGGCAGTCACCGCTCTTATAGGAAACCGTAGCTTTGCAGCCACATCGCTTAGTGCTGTCAACATATTTCACACTCAAACTATATAAAAAAAAATCCCAAAAAGAATGACAGGTCAATCATAATGAACCCATCAATTCAGATCAAGTTACCTTGCGTGGTCTGCCAGCGTCTAGCGCCTCTAGGTGCTCTCCGTGCTCACTGTGCTCGCCGTGGCCGTGCTCGAGATCATTGTGCTCACTCAGCTCGTGCTCATGTTCGTGCTCGTGCTCGTGCTCGTGCTCGGAGTCTGAGTGTGCGACGCTCTCGCTTTTCAGTTCTATTCGATCTGTTGGGAGAAAACGAGTTATTTCATAGCTGTTTGATACTGCTCCCATCATGAACAGGGGTTAGCCTTATCTTAAAATTAAAACCTGGAGTCTTTAGAACTTAACAAAGTCAGCTCTGCCCAGGCAGATTATCACACTAATATTATTAAGGCGAAAGTTTGTGAGTGTGTGTGTGTTTATATGTTTGTTATTTCTTCACGCTCAAATGGCTGGACCAATTTTTTGTTTGGACCAAAGTTTCGATCCCATGGGAATATCGGGATAAAAAGTAGCCTATATGTTAATCCAGGGTGTCAGCTACCTCTACACCAAATAAGGCAAAATAAGGCATGTTTATTAAAAAAAAAAAATATAATTAACCAAAAAAAAAACTATAATAAAATTATAATCAATCTCAAAATTATTTAAGCACAACAAGACATCGTAACAAAATAACATCGGTTTTCGTACACCCGGAGTCACACGTACCTAATCAGTAGGGTCTGACATAATAAATTTCACCCAGCAAACACCCATTATAAAGGGTAGTTTTGGAATATTAAACATTACTTACTATATTTATTATTTACCTACCTTAATAAATATTTGTGCAAGGATACAAGTTTCTGAACTGAAGGAATGAGTTTTTTCATACAAAATATATTCAACCTTTACCTTTGTGATTTTTGAAAAATCGTTTATGCTTTTATAGTTTATTTTGACCCTTGTTATTTGTACCAATTTTTTATTTAATAGAGGCAATCTACTGATTACTTCTATATTGACGTGTATTTGGATTGTATTAAAGTTTTTTAAAGGAGTATTTAGTAAAATACTCCTTTAAAAAACATAATGAACATCCCTTATGATCACTTTCATTGGTTCATCGCATTGTATTCATATTGTGATGTTTCAATTCAATTGTATCAGAGCTCTTATAAAAATAGAATTAGTATAAATAAATATTGAATAAAGAGCGACGTTAAGTGCTTAACAATACACGTGTTTTGTTAAATCCTGCTTGTTTAACGAGGGTCACGCGCACAGACTAGGGAGTTCAAACTTTGTTCCTATAGCGTAAGGTGTATTTTTCAGTTGCTCGTGTTTAGCGAGTTGAAAGTGCACATAGGGCGATGAGGCTTATGTTGAACTGGTAGTGAACAGGAGTGACGGATTACCAGATCGATGTCATGTCACTCAATCGTGAAGCGGTGGGAACGAGAGATTAATGCAACTTTAAGTATTTTAACAGTTTGTTCGACTCGCGATGAACACACGGATTAAAACGAATTAGATTATTTGATTGTACACTGAAATAAATAAGCAGTAAATAAAAAATAAAAACATTAATCTGAACTGCTTTAAACAGTTCCATATGAGCCTACCGTTCAAAACTGTATTTTTTACTGATCCGAAAACAGTTAAAGCTTGAGGCAAAATGTTACTGTCATGACAGTTAACTTTAACGTTTTAAGTACTTAGCTAAAAGGTCACAAAATTAACTGTTTTATTAATTTGGTGATATCGTTCAAACCATTGAAAATTTACATTACAGTAATGGTGGTTTTCCTTTTTTATGTTGTTTTTTTTTTCAGTGAATAGTATGTTTAATCATTAAAAGTTACTGTTTTGTTGTTCAAAACATAGAGTATACACAGTATTTTTTACCAAACTTTTCTTGTTACTGTATAAGGTCAGTAAGTCTTAACGAAATCGTTATAATGTGCTGTAGTAAGAAATTATTTTTTTCAGTGTAAAAAAACATGTGCTCAATAATAGGCATGAGACTATTTAGAATATAATGGATTAGAACAGATATTTATTTTGCAAATAGGTATGGGTAATACATAATAGGTGCTAAAATACATTAGGTGCACAAATATTTTAGGTGCATCGTCTTCACATATATATTATATAATTAATGTACATGCATAATATTGTAAAACATTTTAAAAGAGTAACGGTGGAGTTTCTTGCCCATTCTTCTCCATACGAAATCTACCTTTTGGAATGGGCGACTAGAATCAATTCTATTTTAGTAATTTTTGACGTTCAAAAGTGCCTGTTAAGTGCCTATTTGAAATAAATGCTTTGACTTTGACTTTGACATTGAATAGCCATAATTATGTTACCATTCCCGGGTCCCGTAGCTAAATAATGACAGCCGCACAGGTCGTTCGATCAGGTTAAGCTACGCTTGCTGCGGTTGGTTGTGGATGGGTGACAATCTTTACATATCGTGACCCGTCCGTGCCTCGGAAAGCACGTTAAGCCGTTGGTCCCGGCTGTCATTCGTGGATCTTTGACAGTCGTGACGGGTCAGAACCCCGAAAGTCTGACAACCAGTCTTACCAAGGGGTATCGTATTACCCAGTAACTGAGTTGTGGAGGTCAGATAGGCTGTCGCTCCATGTAAAATACTGCTATTCAGCTGCATCCGGTTAGACTGAAAAGGCTAGGCAGATGATGATGATGAATTATGTCACCATTCGGTATGCAACATTTTATATTATTACTAGCTTTTGCTTGCGGCTTCGCTTGCGTTAATTTAGAATTTGACAATCAATTCGTTTTTAAAGACACGTAGCGTCATCTATTATCATAATAACGTTATTGTTGTTTTCCTCGGGAACAGCACTTTGTTCGGGATGAAAGGTACCCTTTTTTTTTTTCTTTTTTTTTTTGTGGATGGGAAATCATCAAATGACTCCTCCCGCTCTGGGTGGAGCGGAAGGGAGTGTCAGACTCTTACTGACTAAAACCCACCCGTGTTCCTTCCTTAGCCCTTTATATTCCGGGCCAGCGGTAACCCTTTCGGACAATCCCGCTGACCCGGCAGGCTTCGGCCCTAAGGGGCCCCTCCTCGATGCTGACATCTCTTTGAGGCGCGCGTGGAACACGTACGCGCCGTCCGGCACGGGCCTGGTCCTGATCGGGCGGTGAGCTACCCATTACTCTCCGCCCGCAGGCCCGCGCCTACGGTGGCCGGGAGTCGTCACGCGGCTCCCGACGCCCGGAGCGTCTCCCGCGGCGGCTGGGACGGGAGGCTCTCTCCCTGAGCCGTTCCGCCACCTCCTTCGCTAGCATGACTGCTTCGCAGAAGGAGGTGACTGCCTCCCACTCCCTCTCGCCCCGGACCATGGCTTGCACCAGGGCCGGACGCGAGAGGTCGCCGTCGCTGCCAATATGAAAGGTACCCTATGTTCGTTTCTGTACACCTGACAACGTATATGCAAAATTTCAAGATGATCAGTTCAGTGGGTTAGGCGTGAAAAGGTAACAAACAAACTTACTTTCGCATTTATAATATTAGTTAGGATTATCATTCACTTAGAATGTTAACCAAAAGCCAGGAGGGCCTAAAAAGGCCACTTTAGCAGAATCATAAAAGGATACCATTATGAATCATAATATGGCGAAGACAGTCCGTGTTTTTCTTTTTTTTTTTTGCTGCACTACGTAGGTATAATCAAAGAGATTGGGATTGGATTTGGATTGGATTGATTGGTATTTTAGCACAGACAAAAAAAAATACTAAAAAGCCCTTCACCAATGGGATTTGATACGATTAACTTAACAGTTAACTGTAATTATGATTCATAATGTCATCCTTTTTTTATTCTTCCCAAGTGGCCTTTTTAGGCCCCCAGATCCATCAAACCAGAGCAATTCAGGCAATTCTTTTTTCTGATAAAAACTCAATCACACAATAGTATAGTACGTTTTCGTTAAACTGTAGATATAGTGTTAAACTTTGAATATTTGGTTCTACAAAACCTTCGGCGAGCGAGTCTCACGCATTTGACATTTTGGGCATTTAAAATAATCTACATTAAAATTGTAAATTCATATATTCATTCATACACTGACAGACAGAACGCACAGCCTTAAACCGCGGGGTCTAAAAGCATGAAATTTTGCACAAGCATAACATAAGTGAGCACTAAGAAAGGAATTTTGAAAACTCATCCACTGAAGGGTTGTATAGTCAGTTAAATGGAGGTGATGTTACCATCGTTCAAGGCTTGTAAGTAATTTAAAAAAAAAAACTGAGTCCGTAGCTGTGTGCACACATAAGTTCAATACAATTTCTAATTTAAGAGCTGATTTTTCCATCGCCAGATAACTTTTGTTCTAGGAATAAAATTGACGTTTGACAGTTCTTGTATGAAATAACTGTCAAAATTTCAAAATTATTCCCCGAAAAAAATTATCAGACGATTGAAAAAACAGCCCTAAAAATATTTTTAGGGTAATTTGTTGGCTATGCGCTTTATTGGTACGGATTACGGATCTCGTAAGCAATTCTGACTGGCATTTGTTCGATGATGATCTTTGTTTTGGTTCCTATATCTTTATATGCCATTTTCACCAGAAAAGAAAGAAAAACAAAATAAAAATGAAGAAAAAAAGGAAGAAATTTAAAACTTAACTCCGACTAAAACGTAAACTTAAAAGGTATAAACAAGACATCAAAATGACATCGGTTTTTACGATGTAGGTACAAAATAACATCGGTTTTTGTAAAAGATGTTATTTCGTTACGTGTCAATATTTGCATGCGTGAATATTCATCGTAACTACGGAAATCTTTACTATACGGGGTCCGACAATCGCTTGGCCGGTTTTTAAAGATTATTTTACTATGTACCGATCAGTTAACAAGAGCAGCCGCTCGATTCTGTAAAAATCTCACCGTAAAAACTCAGGTGAAGCGAGTTTGTTTTTGCTAGGAATTGACGCTATTGACAGCTCATATCAAGCTCACTTCACCTAAGTTTTCACGGTGAGGTTTTGACAGAATAGCACCACTGAACCGACACAGCCGGACGATTCTGTAAAAATCTCACCGTGAAAACTCAGGTGAAGCGAGTTTGTTTTTGCTAGGAATTGAAACTATTGACAGCTCATATCACGCTCACTTCACCTAAGTTTTCACGGTGAGATTTTACAGAATAGCACCGCAGTTAGTAAGTTTATGACTGCGTAATGTAGGGTGCAGTTGATGAGCTTGAGCATGGCAAAAAACTAGCAGTTGTATGTCGGGAAAACCATTTGTTCGAAAAAAACTTAAGTGGATTGGTCACAACAATATTTAAAAAATTTAAAACTCAAAGCGTATAGGCAGGAGTAAGTTGTCAAGAAGTCGGACAGTTAGTCAGAAAGTTGAAGCAGTTGTTGCCCATTCCAAAACGTAGAAATCTATGACGAAGAACGGGCAAGCAACTCCAAAGGCAATCCTTTAAATGAGTTTACACTGCCGTCATAAAGAATAAGGGCACAACTTACATTTTTTCCAAAATTTAGTAAAAAAAACTGGCATAAGCGCCTTTTTTCCTGATTCCAAATATGTTTAGAACTCAATTTTGGAAAAAATGTTAGTTGTGCTCTTTTTCTTTATGACGGCATAAATCAAGATAGGTACTTATTCCAAATCCTAGGTAACATTACTCTTGTTGCTTTTTTAAGTGAGAAATTTATAGGCATTACAAAATATTTTCAGCATATTTTTGACAAAGAATAACGTGTTCCCTCACTGCGTTTATACGCGTTCGATATAATCCTGTCAAATTGGCCCTCCAGATTCTCAATATATCAATAAAATAGTATTGCTACATTTTATGAGTCTTATGACGTTGAAATACAGTCGACATTCGCTTGTCAGATCACTGATAAGCCGATACGAGTGCATCCTCTACATCGGCTTTGTTTATACTGTTTATTAAACTATGTATGAATATTTACATACAATCATCATCATCTGCCTAGCCTTTTCCCAACTATGTTGGGGTCGGCTTCCAGTCTAAGCGGATGCAGCTGAATACCAGTGTTTTACATGGAGCGACTGCCTATCTGACCTCCACAACCCAGTTACTGGGTAATACGATACCCCTTGGTAAGACTGGTTGTCAGACTTTCGGGCTTCTGACTACCCGTAACGACTGTCAAAGATCCACGAATGACAACCGGGACCAACGGCTTAACGTGCTTTCCGAGGCACGGAGGGGTCACGGTATATATATAAAGATGGTCACCCATCTACAGACCAACCGCGGCAAGCGTAGCTTAACCTGATCGATCGACCTGTGCGGCTGTTATTATTTTGCCACGGGTCCCTCCTGTCCTATCTACATATAATCAAATGACTACAAATATAAAATTTACAATCACGGTTAAATTCATTAAGTACAGTCACGAGCATAAGTATGTAGGTATACACTTGGCTTCATTCAAAGGCGATTTTCTCCTTTATTTTTGAATAAAATTTTATATTATTAGGAACATAGTATTTTCGAACCAATAGGTTTATGTAAAGTGTCGTATTTCAACGTTGCATTCGTTATTTCGTGAAAAAATCGCGATTTAAAGTTGCCAAGTGTTGACATATTAGTGCTCGTGACTGTACATATTTTTATGTTAGTACTAGCGACTAGCGACCCGCCCCTACTTTGCACTGTTTATAGGTGCGATTTTACGAAACATCGACATTTATTTATTTAAATGTCAGATGTGGTTGCGAGGTTCAATTTTTAGGTTTCCTACCAAAGATAAAACGGAACCTTTATAGGTGGGTACTTAAGATCACTTTTACCCGTTAAAGCCATGCTGACTGCAAATAAAAATTGTCAGAACCATGCTGACTGCAAATAAAAATTAAATTAAAATATAAAAAAAATCCGACTGCAAAACACCACTAAAACGTTCAAAACAAGATCAGCCGGTCAATTCTGTAAAAATCTCACCGTGAAAACTTAGGCGAAGTGAGTTTGTTTTTGCTAGGAATTGACACTACTGACAGCACACACTACTGACACACTCCACGCTCACTTCACCTAAGTTTTCACGGTGAGATTTTTACAGAATAGCACCGCAGTTTTAAATCAATCTTAGATTTGATGCCACCAACAGTCCGATTTTTAGTTATTTTCAAAAAAAAAAATTAAAAAAATAACATTTTAGTACCGTACCTATACGACTACACTTAATAGCGACCTTCATATTGGTTTTCTCAAAATCCACATAGCCAGTGTCATTCAGGGTATCAAGACGAAACTAATGCTAGGTACCTACCTATTAAAATACTTCAAGCCGACTTAATACAAACGTACACACAAAAACATTCCTTTACGTCTGGAGTCGGTGACTATTCTAAGTTTTAAAATAATTATCACGTAAAAAATTAAGTTGCATACCTACATTATAAATTGCTTAGACGTATTAGTCTTATAGAAAAAAATAGAAAAGAAAAAAGGGAAAAGAATTTCTGGAAGGATTTGGGGGCCTTTGCCCAGCAGTCGGACAGTATAGGCTAACAAGAAAAAAAAAAGTCTTGCAGGCTAGATTTGTAATTAATTATTAAGAACCTGGTTCTTTAGAAGGGGCTTACATGACCTAAAGTGCGGTCACTGTCGGACTGCATAGAAAAGAAAGAAAAGCGCGATGACACAACGCTGGTAATTTATTGCAAAACATGAATCAATTATTTAATTACAAAAAATCTATTGTTTGGACAAAAAAATTAAAACAGTAGTGTTTTAGTATGTTGCTTGTAGAATAATCTGACAAAAAATCAGAACGACTGTATGTATATTACTATGGTTTTTATTGTAAAAGAAAGTTTTTAGAGGTATCTTCATGATTTTTTTTCTATCGTATCAAATTAGTTGTATTATGTTTTCAACACACTATCGACTAGCATATATCCTGAAGAATATCACATATTTTTCTGATTTTGTTTACTGTAGTCGATCATATACTTTTATTGTTTCTAAAACTTGTGTTTTTTGCGTTTAGGTCCTGTAAGCCCCTTAATAAAGGATTTAAAAAAATCGTCTGGGACTTTCGGATAAAAACAATAACAAAAGTTCAAAACAAAAAATCACTTTCAGATCGGATGCCGTTGGAGGCATCAAATCTGACATTGAACTAAAATAACTGCCGCCAACTGCATCACATTACAACAACATTTTTAAAATAGGTATCCCTGGGGATACCTACTTTAAAAATGTTGTTGTAATGTGCCTGTAAAGGCATATCCCTGGGGATATGCCTTTACAGGCATTGCACGGGGAGGTTCCGGAATTGGTATTTTAAGAGGAACCGGGACCACCCCTATGTGCTGATGGTGATCACCGGTTTGGTTTTAGTGAGGTATAAATCCCACACTCCCCGACCGCCCTCCTGGTATAGCGCTCTGCCTGGCCACCACATATGATTTTCCTACCCTTGTCCCATGTTACTCGGTGTCGGCGCAACACGTTTTCTTCATCCATGCTCCTCTGTCAACCGCCCCGCTATCATTCACTCCCTTCTCTTTCATGTCATCCCGCAATTTTATCCATCTTTTCTTTGGTCCTCCTCGCCCTCTCCACCACTCAACATTTTATATTCATCACTTTTTTAGTCACATGCGTTTCCTCCCTCTTCACCGCCGCCACATGTAGCAACAATAATTACCAGGACACAATAGCATTATAGTTGTAATCCTCAAAAGGTCAGTCAAGTGTGATAATGACCGAACACAAAGCACGTTTTTGTGTTGGCTTTGTGAAAATCATAATATTTCGAGATGAATTCAATGTTGTTGTATAAGGGCGACTCATCGGGGGGCTGGTACACCGCCGCCGTCATAACCCCAAGCTCATATTTTGCTATTAATAAGTATACTTACTCGCTCGACATCGACAACGACAACGAGTATACAAACGACTGTAGATCCCGCGTAAGTAAAAGAGATACATCATCATCATCTGCCTAGCCTTATCCCAACTATGTTGGGGTCGGCTTCCAGTCTAACCGGATATTTTTATTTGTTTAGAAGCCCTAATAGATTGTCATATGTAAATATAATGCAGTTCCAATAATATTACATACATACGTGTCGAATTGGTAACCTCCTTTTTTTTGAAGTCGGTAAAATCATTCGCAATAGCAGGCCCAAAATACTGTTTAACAGCTTGGTTAGCAGTACTTTGGACTATTGCAGCTTCGTATGGAGGCCATTACACCATTCACTTCCACTTCTTCTTAGTGTGTCGATAGTAATATAAATGGACTCGGCCCAGAATTCGGCTACTTGTTTGACGCCATCAACAGCGTCGATCAGTTCTGTAACGTGCAGCTGACAGGACACGCAGGACACGATATTAAGGTGCCACTAGACGATATTTTTTCCATATAAATTTCGGGAAAGTATCTATTACTCCACTGTTTGTCATTTTGCATCCAAAGTTAAACATGATATCGTTTTGTCATAATCTGTACGGAAAAAGCAATTAAAAAGTTCTGAGCCAACAAGTTTTTCTCGCTATTTTTAACGTAACTTTTTGTGTAAATAAGTAATAAAAGATCTCCAAAACCAATTCCGTACCGACAAACCTCAGTTATCGAAGAGTTCAATAAACTTTATTTGTAATTGATTAATGCAATGGTGTTTTCATAAAACTGATTTTCCATAGCACTTTTCGATTTTTTTACGCGCCTATCAGTTCGGAATGGTGTTTCTGTAATAATAATAATAATAATAATAAGATTTATTTTCTCACCACAATATTATAAAAGTACTTATGTTACATGGTATCAGAGTCAGATAACACTTTAATATTGTGGGAGACTGGTGCCTAAACTAAGCTCTAGGCCTGTATTTCAGGACACCGGGTCTCCGCCCTTTTACAAAAAGATACATTTCATTTTTTTATGTACTTGTACACTGACAACCTTAAAGATAAAACATCAACATTATAAAAAGATTGGTGGCTCGAGTGGAAATTTTAAATTTTAAACTATACATGATTATAAACTAAGCTTTTGTTAATTAGGTTATTTGTGTGTGGAAGTGTGTGTGTGGGGGTGTGTGAGTGTGTGTGTGTGTGGAGTGGTGTTGGTCTGTGTGAGCGACATGTTGGTGTGTGAATGTGCTGGCGCTTTTATGGGCGTGCGTGACTGAGTGATAGTGTTATATTATATATATTATGTGACTTAAAGGCAACTTTAGGACTTGAGAATGATGATATAAGTAGGTTTGTATTTTGTAAGGTTATAGCTATATCTGATATTACACCATAGAGGTAAGTATGTTTTCAGTATCCTCATAATTTAGTTGTTCTAATAAGGCAGTAACCTTCTTTTTGCACATAGTTTTAGTGAGGTTAACTATAGGTGACATCCTGTTTATTTTGTTATATAGAAAACCACCTAGGTGGCAGAAAAACCGCTTTGAAAATTGTGTAGTAGATTGGTGCATTAGACGGCGGTCTACGGGGTTGTACCGTCTTTTGCGATGTGAGGCCGTGGGATGATAGGTAAGTAATGAGTGCTGTTTTAATACGATATTAAGGATAAAAAGTTGACGCACTGTCAAGACTTTAGCCTCCTTGTATAGGAGCTCTGTGGGATACCGGTATGGCAGGAACGAGGACACTTTTAAGATAGCTCTTTGAGCTCTCTCTAATTCAATCATTGTAGTTTTCGGAGCACCTCCCCAGACAGTGACACAATAGGTTAACAGTGACTGAGCAAGGGCAAAGTATACTGATTTCTTTAACTTGTCATCAGCTACTCGTCTCAAGGTTTTGAAAATATATATTAGCTTGCGTAACCTGGTTTTAAGTGTATCAATGTGTTCCTGGAATCTAAGAGTACTATCGATTATAACTCCCAGATACTTAACGTGTCTAGTGCCTCGAAGGTGAGTGCAGGTACACACAGTGTTATCGTGCGGTTCTGGACAATTGTGTGTTATTATTGTGTAGGGCGCTGAGGAGTTTGGGACGTTACCATTTGCTCTAAGAGAGAAGGTCATATAGTTGGTTTTCTCCACATTGAGTGTAAGAACATTACTGCGTAACCAATTTGACACTGTATTAAAGCCCGATTGCGCGTATGAAAAAACTTCGTCCCATGTATCAGCGCTAAAGAGGAGCGCCGTGTCATCTGCAAAAGTTATGATCTTACCCTTGGGGAGTGTGAGCATACCCAGGTCATTAATATATATAAGGAACAGCGTGGGACCTAACACGCTTCCTTGAGGGACGCCATATGAGACTGCTCGTTCGTCACTTATGTGTTCGTTTATTTTAACGCACTGGGTACGCTCACTCAAGTAGTTCTCAAAAAGTTTAAGTTGAACCCCTCTTATTCTCAAATTCTCCATTTTTTGGATGAGAATGGGCACAGAAACCGTGTCAAATGCCTTAGCAAGGTCTAAGAATATGCCTAGCACCTTTTCCCCCTTGTCCAGGTTGGTCACAACAAAGTTTGTCAAATCGTGTACTGCGTCGGACGTTGATTTGCCAGACCGAAAGCCGTATTGTGTTGGAGATAGAAGGTTATGTTTTTCGAGATAATCAACAAGCCTTTTGTTCATTATCCTCTCTAGAACTTTTGACAGGGCAGGCAAAACAGCTATGGGTCTATAATTGCTGACACGGCTTCTGGCCCCACTCTTGTAGATCGGGTGTATGATTGATCTTTTAAAGACTTTAGGGAATTTACCTGTTGAGAGAGCTAGGTTACAAATGTATGTAAGCGGGGGCACAATTGTGGCTTTATGTTTTTTAATAATACTACTTGATATTCTATCCCATCCCAGTGGACAATCGCTACGAAGGGACATTAATAATTTTTCAACCTCATCTTCGTCTGTTGGTAGCAAAACCATTGAGTGCAAGTTCTTATTATTAATGACTTTGATTGGTTCTGGTGGGCTTGTTATTTTTTCCGTGAGCTGTTTACCAATTTGAGCAAAGTAATCGCTAACTGAATTTACCGATGTTTTTGGGGTGGGTGACAGAGCTAGGAGATGTGATGGAGTTTCTTTCTTTTTAGTCCTGTTTGTCAAATTATTTATTGCAGCCCATAGTTGCTTGGGGTTTGTTCCTGCTTTGCTTATTTGATTCTTTTCGTATTCTTTTTTTATTTTCTTTAATAATTTGTTACAGAAGTTTCTGTATCTGGTAAAGGTTATTTTTAGATCATCATTATCTGGCGCTTTTTTAAATTTTTTATGCAAGTTGTCTCTGTGTCGAACACAGCGAAGAAGCCCTGGGGTTATCCATGGTTTCATAATTTTTTTACGGTTAGGTACTTTGGCAGTTTGTGAATTGGTCTCTATAACTCGCCCTATTAGATTAACCATAGTTTCTGCTGCTACATGAGGATCTCGATTGTTGTAGACTTCACTATAGTCTAGCTGGCCAAGGTCTATGTCTAACTGGTCGTGATTGACCCGGATTACCGTTTCTCTCATAGCCGTATTAGTGGTTTTCTTTGAGAGAAACAGCAAGACCGTGTCATGATCGGTCAGTGCAGAATAGGCAACAAGTGTAGAAGCAGGCCGCTGACTTTTTAAGGCAAAGTGATCAAGACATGCTTGTTGTCTAGTGGGCAGTGTATGGGCAGGCAGTAGACCATGTGATGCCAACAAGTTTAAGTAGTTATGCTTGTTTGGGTCACGGCATAGATCGTGGATATTAATGTTTATGTCTCCGCAAATTATTATATTATTGTAGCGTGCAATATTGGTTAAGGTATCATTTAATGAATTAAGAAAGTTAGTGATGTCTTTATAGCCTGGAGGTCGGTATATTGCTAGGAGTACTGTATTTTGTTCTACTTTTATTTGGAGACAGTTGGCATTTAGGAATGTGGGTTCTTCTACGAAGACCTTGAGTTCCTTCCTAGCATAAACAACAACACCCTCATTTTGTGTAAGATTGCTGATAGTACTAAACCGATCATAATTGTCCAAATCAGGTATGTTGTGTGTACCAGGAAGCCAGCACTCTGTTAATGCAATAATATCCCATTCAATTTTTGTTCTAGCTAGGATTGTGTAGAAACCTGAAATATTTTTAGTAATACTACGGATATTTTGATTTAGTATTTTGAGTGACAAGTTTGATTTAAAATTAGGCGGAACACAGTTGTCAAGGTCACAGGTCGCAGAGTCAGAGACAGAGACTGAATCGATGTTTTGTATGTTGTTCTGTAAGTTATCGAATTTTATCGTTATATTTTTCAATGTTCAATATTTTATTGTTACTTTTCGTTGCGTGTTGCAAAGTTAGTACAACTACGACGCAGATAATGGATCTATGGGGAGATGATTTATCTATTCTATTCTGTGCATGAGAACTAGATGTTGTGCGTGTAGACTAGGGTCTAACTGCTCATCACTGATACTAGCTCTGTCGGACACGAAGCCAGGTGAGACAGCGTGCTTTTTGGCCATGAGCACCAGTGAGTTCGAGCTCACGACTAGTTTACTCTTAAGTGTCCCATCGTTTGTGGAATAGCACCACATTTACACTCCAAGGCGGAGTCGTCTATGAATCTCCACCTGAACAGGTTTTCCTTGCTTCGGCCAACGCGGGCCCGGAGTCTGTTTAAAAACTTCCAGGTTACCCAAGGTAAATCATGTCCAGGTGAGAGATCTTCAGCGGGTGGAATGAATAGTTTGCGTATGGAAGCACTGTCTCGCCACAGCTTCAGTCTTTCTTATGATCGTTCGATTCACTTCCTCTGGAAAGATTTCAGATTCAGAAGGGTTCAAATGGCACTCGGTACATGTATGTTCTAGCAGAGTAAAGAAAAACGCATCTTACACAGATAAATTGACAGAATTTAGTATTAGCCTTGGGTAGTCGAAGTGAATTTTATTGTCGGATTGTTCATTCATATACAAAATTTTGAATAATATTATGGTAGACTGTCCTAAATGATTAATTACACGGTCAAAAATCAAAATATTTTATTTCACATAAACCTACATGGGCACTTATGAAACGTCAGAAATGATCGACAGATCTAAAGTCTACAAGGCCTACAAAGTCCTAACATTTACAAAATATTTAATAAAATAATCTCTCAAAAAGGCAAATAAAATAGAAAAAACTAATGATGTGATTGCCATTACAACCACTAACATCGATTTAACAAGGCGTCGCAGTATAGAGATGTCGTTGAAAGGTTTTCATCAAAGAAACAAAATTCGATGATACGGCTTTCGCACTCAAGTAGGAATTCCCTAATAAAGAGTTGAAATTAGAATTGTCTGTATAATATGTACCTAATGGCGAATAATAAAAAGATTATATCAAAGAAGTATGTAAAAAATAATTTAATAAAAACTGGTCAAGTACGAGTCGGACTCGCACACGAAGGGTTCCGTACCACAAGGCAAAAACGCCGAAAAAAACATGTTTGTTGTATGGGAGCCCCCCTTAAATATTTATTTTATTTTAATTTTATTATTTGTTGTTATAGCGGCAACAGAAATACATCATCTGTGAACATTTCAACTGTCTAGCTATCGCGGTTCTTGAGATACAGCCTGGTGACAGACAGACGGACAGACAGCGAAGTCTTAGTAATAGGGTCCCGTTTTTACCCTTTGGGTACGGAACCCTAAAAAACATCGTAATTCGGGAGCAGCCGGTCGATTCCGTAAAAATCTCACCGTGAAAACTTAGGTGAAGTGAGTTTGTTTTTGCTAGGAATTGACACCGACACAGCTCACTCCACGCTCACTTCACCTAAGTTTTCACGGTGAGATGGTTACAGAATCGCACTGCTGCTAATAGAAATTTACGTGTCTGCTAAATACCTCCGCATTTGTATCACCCCGTTCTATCCATCGCACTGATGAACCGTGTACGGAGCAAATTCCCCACTGCCAGGAATGTGTAGGCTCATGAACGAGTACTGTGATCTTTTAGATGTAGGTAGGTACTAAAGGACTCACTTGGTCGGTTCGGATCAAAACTTCTTAATCACTAATTTGTCTCGCAGGTTATAACAATTTTATGCTTATTTTCCCCTCTACTTTTTAGGAATTGTTAATATGAGACGGCTCTGTCTCTTTTTGTTTGTGAAAATAAAACAAACGGACAATTATGCAGAGTTATATTCGCATCCGTGATATTGTATCTAATCTGCGTTCGCGATTTATGTGCCAAAAATATAAACAAGTACGAATTAGTGGAAAAATAACTTTAATACCTACACAATAAAGTTCAATTTACGCTAATACAACTTCAAACATTTTTATAACTTTTCCAATAGATTTGATAGTCACTCTGAAATCATTTTAATTTTCATTGAAATTAAGTTGATATTTGTTTAACTTGAAATAGTGTGGGGGTGTGCAGCACTCCGCACTTTTATAATATAAGTAAGTATTCGTAATACTAAGGTAATAATAGTAAGTACCTAAGTATGGATTTGGCTGTTGAGCGGCAGTGTATCTCCTTGAAAATCTGCGAGCCATATTCATTATCATTCTTATCTTATCCCAATTTATTTCGGATCGGCGCAATAAGTATTTTCCTTATGTAAGTACAATCAACAAAAGAGATAAGTATGCAGGATTGTCGGATATAGTTGAAGTTTAGTAAGAAACCGATAGATGTTGTCGACTGAAATTTAATTTGATAAATGAGCTGTTTGTTTTCTATTAATAAATTAAATTAAATTTTATTCGAGAACATCCATCGGTTTCTTACTAAACTTCAGCTATATCCGACGATCCTGCGTACTTATCTCTTTTTTTGACTGTACATCCCAATATGTACTTCTCCATTTATTAGTCGTCCGTCATCTCGGTAGTCACCCCCTTTCTAACCACATCATCATTCACACATTCCATCCATCGTTTCCTTGGACTTCCCCTACTCTTTAAAAATCCGCGAGCCATATTTCTACTTGCAGCGCCCCACGGTTTCACCCGCTTAAGTTTCCCGTGGGAATATCGGGATAAAAAGTAACCTATGTCCTTTCCCGGGACTCAAACTATCTCTACACCAAATTTCATCTAAATCGGTTCAGCGGTTTAAGCGTGTAGAGGTAACAGACAGACACACTTTCGCATTTATAATATTAGTAGGATATGGATTAGTATGGATGTAATAGGGGCCGCGACTTACGAGTTGTAGGTCGGAGGTTCGAACCCAGACAGAGGCTTTACTTTGTGTAAATTATTTCATCACCACTGCTCTCAAAACGGTGAAGGAAAACATCGTGAGGAAACCGGCATGTCCTAGAATCAAAAATTCGAAGACATGTGACATTGTGACATCTGCCAACCCGCACTGGGCCCGCGTGGTAGATTACGGCCCACTCCCTCTCACCGAGAGGAGGCCGGTGTCCCAGCAGTGGGAAGTTGGGAACATTATAGGCTGATTATGTGGGGGCGAGCCTATGGCCATCAACCACCACAAATCCAGACTCCAGGCTGCTACAGAGAAATTCCTGGAAAAACCCAATAACACTCTGCTTGACCTGGGAATCGAACCTAGGATCTCATACTCAGCAGTAGCGTTTGCTACCACTACGCCAACGAGGCTGTAAAGCAAAAACTTTGGCTTTTACTGAACCCTCAGTAAGCGAATATGACCCTACGGGTAGTCAGTAGCCCGAAAGTCTGACAACTAGTCTTACCAAGGGGTATCGTATTACACAGTAACTGGGTTGTGGTTGTGGATAGGCAGTCGCTCCATATAAAATACTGGTATTCAGCTGCATCCGGTTAGACTGGAAGCCGACCCCAACGTAGTTGGGAAAAGGTTAGGCAGATGATGATGATTTGCTAAATTATGGTAAGCTGTCCTGGTGTCACATACCCGGTTGTCGGTCCGTGTGTCCGAGTATGTTATCTATCGTGTAGGCGGCACCGCGCCGACCAGCTTCTGACATAGCGACCACACAACACTGCACTTGTTATTCAAAACATTCAGTTTAATTCCCGCCCTTAAAAAAATTAGGGAAAAATAATTGAAACAATAAACTAATTAATTAAAGTATAAACACTAATTGTCCACTGTTTATCCACTTATTAATTCAAAATTTTGTTTAATTTCGGCTAACCGCGTAAAGAGTTAACCCGTGAAATGCGACCGCGGGTTGGTGACTCAAATTGCAAACTTTGACTGACGAATTTGTGGACAGTCCGTCCATCGCTTCCTCGACGCCCGTTTCTGGACGCAGCGCCACTAAAATAGTCTACCTCTTTCACACGCATTGAAATCAGGGAATAGCTGTCCCGCTCTTTAACTCCGCCTCGTCATTGCGATTGGTGGATGTAATGACTTAAGGGCGATGAATGGATTAGGTTTGCGAGTGTCACGCGGGGATTCAAGAAGTATGGTTCGTTCACTGATGATGTGCTGATAATCTACAATTACAATAATGTACTTTATAATAATTGTCGATTTTGTTTGAAAAGTACGTAAATAGAAACAATCGATTAATTTATTTTAGGTTAAGTATCCTTTTATGGTATGACTTCTAGATTTTTTGGACTTTTAATACTAAATGAACTGACACGCTATTAAAATTATTAACAAACTAAAATAAGTAACGTCGAAATATTTATAGGTTTTGTTACATTGAATACTAGCTTCAGCCCGCATCTTTGTCTGCGTAACTGTTCTTGTTTTAACATAAAAAATATATCCTATGACACTCGGTGATACTGTAGCTTATAATTACTGAAAGAATTATCGGAATCGGATCAGCAGTTCCGAATTTACCCAATATACATACAAACTAACAAAATTTACCTACTAGCTGACCGAACTTCGTACCACCGCAGGTTTTTTTTGTTATTTTTTCCCATGTTTTAATAATAAAGAACCCTCACAGGCGTCTCCAGAACACGGGTTACTTACAAAGTTTCATCACAATCTGACCAATGGTTTCGGAACGTATACAAACATAAAAATAATTTTCTTAATAAAAGATAAGAGTTACTTTCACTCTGGTATTTAAAGTTTGTGTTTATAATAAGAAGGTACCTATAAAATTTATTGAACAATGTTTTTCTCTCCATGAAGTCATTTTTAATTTAAGACAAAGTTCATGTAAAAATAAAACAACACAAACTCGTTTATGTTAAAGCATTAATAGCCACTTTAAAACAAATACTCTCGTATCACACTATAAAACGTTCCATACATTCGAGTAGGTATTGAAATTTTGTATGGGACAGATGGCTGATTTTTTTTTCTCGATTACAATGTCGGTTCCATGGAGAAATATGTTCAGTTTAATGGTATCAAAAAACCGAAATAGTTTTTTAAAGTGTGTCGTTCCACTCTCTGGCGGACCATCACAAGAGAGACTGAAGCTGTGGCGAGACAGTGAGTGCTACCTTACCCAAACCGTTCGTCCCACCCGCTGAAGATCTCCCAACTGGACATGAGTTACCTTGGGTAATCTGGAAGTCTTTAAACAGACTCCGGACCCAGGTAGGCCGAAGCAAGGAAAACCTGTTCAGGTGGAGATTCATAGACGACTCCGCCTTGGAGTGTAAATGTGGTGCTGTCCCACAAACGATGGGACACTTAATATCGTGTCCTGCGTGTCCTGTCAGCTGCACGTTACAGGAACTGATGGACGGTGATGAAGGCGCCAAACAAGTAGCCGAATTCTGGGCCGAGTACATTTAGATTGCTATCGACACGCTAAGAAGAAGATGGTATCAAACTACACCCTTAAATATGAACACACCCAAACACATTTTTGATATAAATGAAATATAAATGAAAGTGCCTTAAGGACCTTACAGGACCTAAACACAAAAAACGCAAGTTTTAGAAACAATAAAAGTATAACAATATGATCGACTACAGTAAACAAAATCAGAAAAATATATGATATTCCTCAGAAAGTTCAGGATATATGCTAGGTAGATAGTGTGTTGAAAACATAATAGGTACAACTAATTTTGATACGTAAGAAAAAAACATGAAGATACCTCTAAAAACTTTCTTTTTACATACTAATTAATATACATACAATCATTATGATTTTTTGTTAAATTATTATACTAAAGCACTAGTGTTTTAATTTTTTAGTCCAAACAATAGATTTTTTGTAAATAGATAGGTAATTGCTTCATATTTTGCAATAAATTACCAGCGTTGTGTCATCGCGCTTCTCTTTCTTTTCTATGCATTCCGACAAAGACGGCGCTTTAGGTCGAGTAGTCGCCTTAGGTATGAAATAATAAAGAGCCCTCCACAAAAGTTCTTTAGAAAACATTACTTAATCATCTTTAGCACTCAATCCAACAGGTACAGAGCCTAATACTCTTTAAGCCGCTTATGAAGTTGTACAAATCTTTTGACAATTGAAAGTCATCAGCTTTGAAAGGGTTAATAATCTTAACACAGTTTTACTTAAGTACTGAAGGACAAAGTGATAATCTGATAATAATCGTCCGAAGAAGCATTACCTACTTAAATACTTAATACAACCAGGTAGGTAGATTATATTATGTATACAAAACCTTGTAAAACATTTTATAAGAGTAACGGTGGAGTTTCTAGCCCATTCTTTGCCATACGAACACTACCTACCTTTTGGAATGGGCGACTAGAATCAATTCTATTTGTTGTAATTTTTGACGTTCAAAAGTGCCTTTAATGTGCCTATTTGAAATAAATGATTTGACTTTGACTTTAGTGCGATGGCGCCAGTCTATTGCGTTCATTACAAGAATGTTTAACATAATCAGTCCATATAAGTTGTTTCAAAATTAACCCAACAAACTTTAAGAGATGCTTTAGACCATCGAACTGAACAACTTTCACTACGGGACCAACTCTGAAATCACGAAAAAAAAATCAGCTCCAGTTTCATAATTTTTGGTCAAGGTGCAGATTTTTTTTTATTCCGGTCCGTATTATTTTTAACCCCCGACGCAAAAACGACGGGGTGTTATTATAAGTTTGACGTGTCTGTGTGTGTGTGTGTGTGGTGGGGGTGTGTGGGTGTGTGTGTGTGTCTGTCTGTGGCATCGTAGCTCCCGAACGGATGAACCGATTTTGATTTTGTTTTTTTTGTTTAAAAGGTGAATTAGTCGGGAGTGTTCTTAGCTATGTTTGATGAAAATCGGTCCAAGATGGCCGCCGCCACAAAATGGCGGATAACATATTTTTTCACAACTCCCTCAATATGGATATCAAATGAAAGGGCTTGAATAGTAGAATACTATAGGTACACTATGATAAATTGCAAATTCAAGATGGCCGCCACCACAAAGTGGCGAATTACATTTTTTTTCACTACTCCCTCAATATGGGTATCAAATGAAAGGGCTAGACTAGTAGAATAATGTAGGTACACTATATTGAAAGGGAATGAGGAATATTAAGTAATGAAATGAAAACTAAAAACTTAAAAAATATTTTTTGTTTGATCATTGCCCTAGTTAGATTGTTGAGGAAAGTAGAGTGATGACTGGTACGACCAAATAAAAGAAATGAAATACAAAAATTAAGGAGTCCCTACAAAAAGCATGAAATAAAAAATTCAATTAAAAATTTTAAAAACCCCCGACACAAAATAATAATAAAATTAAATGTAATTGGAAAAGGATAAATTCCAATTACATATAATTCTATTATTATTTTGTGTCGGGGGTTTTTTATAACTTATTTTTTTATACGAGTTAGCTTATCTTTTTTCATGCACGTGTTTCTATGACAAATAAACCTATTTTTCTTTCCTTTTTTTCTTTATAGATACGTAATAATAAGAGAAAAGGAGATTTATATGAAATTCAACTCTCAGTCATGTCTCGACAGTAACAGAGTAACGTTCAAAGCGCTGTGTAATGGGGACAAACAATGCCATTCTTGGTCGGGGAGTGGGATCACTCTGCGGCACTAATTTGGCAGGTTCCTTCCTTCCGGCACGAGAGGGCGCAGCTGCCACGTCGCCAGTGATTTAATTGTAGTGTTCCGTTCGCCCTGCACAGGATCATATCTATTATCTGGTAGTCGTAATTATGGATGAAAGGAACGCGTTTTATAATGGCGTAATTATTTTTGAACTTTGTTGTGGATCTGTGTAATGTCATCGGAGGGTGACTGCGTTGACTTGTGCACTGATATCATTGAGGGTCAGGTAGGTCAGGTTTAGGTATCTAACATATTATATGGAAGTTCGTCATTTATTCCGAAGGAAAATCACATCGCCATAAATTACGAACTTCCGTTCAAACTTTCATAATCGTTCCCTATAGTAATAAAACCCTTTTAGGCGATGAAGTTTCAAAAACCCTTCCTTAGTGCTCACTTTTGTTCGGGGTTTTGGATTTAAAATTTTTACCTTTCAAAAGAAAGAAAAAGTACGAATTATTGGTTTTGCAAAATCAAAACGCATATTACAAAAAAAAACATAAAATACGCTCACTCAAACAGAGCCAAAAGCCTCGTACTCAAAAATTAAAAGTTCAAAGTTTGACAGTTCGAAGTTCAAAAATGTCGAGCAACACATAGATTACGTAACTTGTTTGATGGCAGTCCACCGACGCCGTTAAATGATCCGGAACGAGCTCAAAGTGGCTCAGACGAACGTCAAATTTATTTCCGACTATTAGCGAATGTCTTTGAGAGCGTCTCTAATGGGAAGCCTATTATTTTATTTTCCGTTCGCGAAATTGCCTTAATTCACTACAAAGAATTTTGTGTTGAAGGGCGGGTAATTGTAGTATACCTACAGAGGAAGACGGGAACGCAGTGCTAATTAAGAATTCGAACTTGAAAAAGAACGGAACCTACGAAGTGAGTTGTTTGACTTTTGGACGGACGGAGGACGGACGAACAGATAGACATGACGAAATTATAATGTTTTTTTTTTTGCCATTTTGACTATGAAACCCTAAAAAAGAGCCAAGTTTGCCCGGTACAAAGGAAGAACAGGATTTTCGGTTTCGCCGATAAAACAATTGAGACCTACAGCTGCAGGGTTATTGGTAAAACAATAACAACCTCTTATGAGGTCACTGTACTCATCATTATGAACAACTTTTACTATGGGACCAAACCTGAAATCGGGAAAAAAAGTCAGCTGTTCCCTACATTTATGTTCGTATATAGCTCGTCAAAATGTAGGAAACATCGGTTTTTTTTTTTTCGCGATATCAGTTTTGGCCCCATAGTAAAAGTTGTTCATAATGATGTTGTTCTTAATGTTTTACCAATAACCCTATACCTACTCCATTTGAAATAAGATGAGATATTTAAATAACCCTATTTTACAGTCCGTTCAACCGATTTTGAATTTTATTGCGTTGGTGGCATGACATATGGCAGCTGCAGTAAACAGTTGGTATTTGTAACTATAGTTAACACGAGTGTAATAAAATTCACATTGACAGGTCAATGTATCGCATGTTTCCAGTTAATCAGGCCTTACCCAATTCTTCTTTTATATATGATGGTCTGGCAGTTTGAGTACTTTTTACTGCCTACCCAAATGACATTTCTTTGATATTAATTGTCCGTCGAGTCGTTGAGCTCCTTAAGTTCTGAGTTGAGCTACACGATTAAGGACAAATGCGTTCTCTAGCTGGACGGGTCCGCTGAAATCTCTGTGGTTCTTTCCTCAAAGACCATTTCCTAAACGAAGTAATCTAAGTGGTACTCACATAATATGATCTGACCTAGATTACTTTTTACAGCCTACCCAAATGATCTTTCTTTCAAACTCAAAGCGTTTATTTCAATTAAACTATTACCAGGCACTTTTGAATTGTCAAGAAGTCGGTCAGTCAGAAAATATGAAGCTAGTTGCCCATTCCAAAGCGTAGGTACCAAACAAAGTGTAGGTTTGGTATTGTCTGTCGTTTCTCGTCATTTTTCATCTTTAGTTATGAGTTGAGCTACACGATTAATGACAAATGCGTTCACTAGCTGGACGGGTCCACTCAAATCTCTGTGGTTTTTTCCTCCAAAACCATATCGGAAATGATGTAATCAAAGCTCGGTGGTACTCATATAATATGATCTGACTAAGATTACTTTTTACTGCCTACCCATATGACCTTTCTTTGGTAGGTATTGTCCGTCGAGTCGTTGAGCTCCTTAGGTTCTGAGTTGAGCTACACGACTAATGATAAACACGTTCACTAGCTGGACGGGTCCACTCAAATCTCTGAAGTTTTTTCCTCAAAAACCATTTCGAAACGATGTAATCCAAGAGGTACTCACATAATATGAACAGACCAAGATTACTTTTTACAGCCTAACCAAATGAACTTTCTTAGGTATTGTCCGCCAAGTCGTTGAGCTCCTTAAGTTCTGAGTTGAGCTACACGATTAATGATTAATGCGTTCTGTACCTGGATGGGTCCACTCAAATCGGTGTAGTTCTTTCCTCAAAAGACCATTTCGGAAACGAAGTAATCCAAGTGGTAGGTACTCACATAATATGATCTGACCAAGATTACTTTTTACTGCCTACCCAAATGACCTTTCTTTGGTATTGTCCGTCGAGTCGTTGAGCTCCTTAAAGTTCTTTAATGCGTTCACTAGCTCAAATCGGTGTGGTTCTTTCCTCAAAAGACCATTTCAGAAACGAAGTAATCTAAATGGTGCCCACATATGACCTGACCAAGATTAGGTCTGGCCTTTATAAGAGACTGTGACCCCTGAGTTCGTTTCGGTCTTTCTTCTTATATTATTCGTATAGGAAACATCGAAGTCATCTAGTTTTCAAAAATATAATTCATTTTTGAAGTGTAAAAGCGTTTCACACACAGATATATCTGTGGTTTCACAGATTTTGTACAAACCCAATTACCGAAATATAATCATTTATAAATGTTGTACGTCTTTTTATAAATCGCTGGTTACGAATCGAGTCTTAAATCGATCATAAACGCTTCGTATCGAGTGCGGTTTCAACTCGACGCGTCCCGACCGTTCATTGTGTGCCTAATGCAACATTAATGGACATTTTATACCGTTCATTGTTTAAATCTACGCCTAAGAGACTCATGCTTGAATGTTTTCCGCTAAGTGGTTTTGCATTATGCCTCCAATAGGTCTGCGGAACAGCGCCAACGACACACGAGTCAATCGCTTTCTCGAATCGAACTCACCGCGATATTGTGTACCTATGGTACTTATGGGTCGCAAAACAATGTAGCAAAGAAGGTTTACTTACTATGTACAGACGCCAGCACATCAAGCTACCCGAAACTGTCAAATTTTCTCAATCAACTTTGAACCTTTGCTTTAGCGATAAAGTTGAAAATCTATTAAAGAAAGCCAGATTGTAGTAGTTTGATGCTGCTTGCTACTGTTGTTGCTTGATGTGCTGGCGTCTATATATCATCATTCATCATTCTCCTGCCCTTGTCCCAATTTATTTAAGGAGGCCGCAACATGTCTTTTTCGTCCTTAGGTACTTGTTTACTTACTATAATGTACCAGTCACCAAAGGAGATAAGTAACCAGGGTAGTCGGATATATTTGAAGTTTAGTAAAAAACCGATAGATGTTTTTGAATAAAATAAATTAATAGTTTAAAAAACAAAAAACTATCATGGAATGCCAGTGCCTATCTTCCGGCTTCATCATCAGATCTTAAAACCTAATCGAGGTCAAAGTTCATTACAAGACTTTTCTAAGAAATCCAAAACAGCTATGATACAATTTTCCATCATGAAGTTCCAGTTCATATCTTCCGGCTCCATCATCGGAGCAGTTCGACAGTACCATATTATTGTATTGTCATCAGAACTACATACAGCTGCCAATTTTCATTACGCTACGACCCTTGGAAGATGGTTAAATTAGTTACCTTAGATTCCATTACATAGTTAGTTACATACAGATCGACCTAATAAAAGCGTGTTAATTAAGAGGAAACAAACATTTCATTTGTCAAGTTAAATTTCACTAAAGTTAAGTAAAAGTAGGTACACTTGTACAAAATCAACCTGCGGGGTAAATACCCCTAATACATTAACAGTAGCAATAGCTTTCATTTTGACAGTTCAACAACATTCATTGCACTAACTTTGTTAAGCAGACAATTTTTTCTAACATAATTATGAAGCAATGGATTAGCAAAATGATTCAGCGGTGTTATTCTGAAAAAATCTCACCGTGAAAACTTAGGTGAAGTGAGCGTGGAGTGAGCTATCAATAGTGTCAATTCCTAGCAAAAACAAACTCACTTCACCTAAGTTTTCACAGTGAGTTTTTTACAGAATCGACCGGTTGATTGTAACTATGGTGCTGATTATCACTTTTCAGAACTATGTTGGGGTCACCTTCAGTATAACTAGATGCGGCTGAATACCAATATTTTACATAGTGCGACTGCCTATCTGACCTCCACAACCCAATTACTAAATGGGGCAACACGATACCCCTTGGTAAGACTGGTTGTCAGACTTTTATTTGGGCTTCTGACTACCCGTAACGACTGTCAAAGATCTACGAATGACAGCCGGGGCCAACGGATTAACATGCTTCCTGAGGCACAGAGGGGTCTCGAAATGTAATGAATCACCCATCCACTACAACACGGCTGGGGGCGCATTTTACCAACCTTCTATACCGAGTATAACTTTTATCCTCAGAATAAATTTTGAATTATTGGCAGTTTTTCCATACTAGAACTGTCAGACGTTATTTTTATTCCACGTATAAAGACTTGACTTTGAAGTGACTTTGGTAAAATCAGCCCTAAGTGTACATAGTAGTACGGCGCGTACGTGTTCCACACGCGCCTCAAAGAGATATCAGCATCATCTGTAGGGCCGAAGCCTGCCGGGTCAGCGGGATTGTCCGAAAGGGTTACCGCTGGCCCGGAACATAAAGGGTTAAGGAAGGAACACAGGTGGGTTTTAGTCAGTAAGAGTCTGACACTCCCTTCCGCTTCACCTAGAGCGGGAGGGGGTCATTTGACCGACTGACCGTCTCACGTAGGGTACCTGGGTTATCGAAGTACTTTGCCCAGGCAGTACCGGGCAGTTTAGAAGCACCACATGGGTTGTAATAGGGGGCGAGTCTATTGCTATCAACTGGGCACGAATCGTGACTCCGAGCTGGCTGTTGACCAATTCCTGATCGAAAAACCCAATAAAAATACATAGATTAGTTCCTAGCTAATCTATCAACACTGTAACACTGTAATAGTGTCATACTACTGTAATACTGTACCAAAGTACTGTCGAATCATAGTACTGTAACAGAAACATACAGAAACATACACAATTGTTTGTCGCACTACCGTAGTGTCGAACTACTGTCGCACAATCGTTTGTCGCACTAGCGTGATGTCGAGCTTCAGTGTGTCGCACAAGCGTGCATTCGAACTATGGTGAGTCGCAGTACAGTTTTGTCGCACAAGTGTTATTCGCACATCCATTTGTCGAGTTTACGTAGTACACTCATGTGGGTATCCGTAGGTACAACTGGGCCTAGCCCTTCGAGTTTTATGTTACATTATGTTTTTTTTTCAATTGACCTTCTGATTTTGACAGATTTGCGACAGTTTCGTTGCACCTAATATTACTCGATAGCGTGGCGCGAGGCGAGTGGCGGCAGCTAATGGATCTGCCATTAACCACTCAATGCTAGTATACTCGCTTTACAGGGCTCGTCTTAAGAGTTGATTTTATAGAAACCTCTGGAACACGTAGGAGGTACTGTTTCGTAAATTGTGTCATCTGTCATCTCCTTCCTCGTCTTCGAGGAAGACATCATGAGGAATCCGGCATGTCCTAAAATATAGGTTCTTAACGTTGGCGATAACGACCCCTCGTGGGCGTTTGACTTTCAGGGAGGCAGAAACGTGTGCCTCCCTAGCACACGTTTAAAATATCATCGTGGCAATAGCTGTTTCAGATTCGTGATGGATGATTCGATGGTAAGTAAAAAAAATTGGAAGGCTCTAGAAAAAATAACTCTCAAAGTGCCGGTGGGAAAAATAAGGTTCTGAACCTGTGTCCTAGATTTCCTAGAACCAGAGATTCGAAGACATGTGACATCTACCAACCCGCACAGGGCCCGCGTGGTGGATTTCGGCCCGCTCCCTCTCTCTTATGAGGAGGCCTGTGTCCCAGCAGTGGGAGGCTGATTATTATGCTTCTTCATATTGATTATTCTATTATTTTAGATTTTTAAATCTCTTAAAAAAAGTAGGAAGAAACCTGTTTTTTACATTTCTATGGAAAAAATATTCTGCGAGTTTTTTTTTCGCATTTTTAGCCGACTTCTAAAAAGGAAGAGGTACTCAATTCGGATGTTTACTTTTTTTTTCTTCTTTCTTTTTTGGTTGTCATGTATGTTCTGCACCGATTTATCTGTGATTTACTTGGCTGATTTACGTAATTCTTTTTTCATTTGGTAGAGGAAACTCGCGGGTTGGTCCCATGTAGGTACCTAAATTCTATTGATTGAGTTATTGTGTGAGCCGCAATGATAAGTATTTAATACACGTTGTGTATGTTGATGACGGTAATACCAAACCTCATATCGCGAAAAAAAAATCAGCTGTTCCCTACATTTATGTTCGTATAACTCGTCAAATTGTAGGGAACAGCTGATTTTTATTCGCGATTTCAGGTTTGGTCCCATAGTAAAAGTTGTTCATAATAATGAGTACAATGACCTCTTAAGAGGTTGTTAATGTTTTACCAATAACCCTGTATAATGTCACCCCGCATAAAATTTGAAAATTTCTAGTTTCAAATTTGTAATTCGTAGTACTTATCAAAGAGTTATTCTATTTTATTTATAAATTGTTTTTTCGTTCATAGAAGTCTTAACGCTAAAACTTCAATTTATTACCTACTTAAATATTGTTATTAATTTATCTTTATTGGTAGGTATGTTACTATTTAACCAACTAACATAGGTACTTACTTTAGGTATCTATTCAATATTTGCATGCCCTCACTATATGGCGGAATGTGTGTTTTTAAGTAACATATTTTGTGCCTATCACATTTTAGGCAACTAAACGTTTTTGATTTGAGCACTCGCGCCACCGTGAGGATTACAAGGGAACTTATACAGTTACCGTATCTATTTTTACCCGCTAGATGGCGTTAATACCTACCTACGCGTACATTCATAAAACGGAGTTTAAATTAAAACGATTATAAACTTCCGAATCTTCTGTTATTTATAATAGGTAAGTAATTACTAACGTAATAACGTCAAATCCAGCAGGTACGTTTCATGTTAGTTCCATATTTCGCCACATTCAAATAGAGCCTTGGCAGGCTGTCTTTAGAATCTAGATGGATAGCAGATTTTTTTTTTTTATTGTTACACCTTTATAAACATAAGTTTTTATTAATCTGTGTATAGATTATCGTTAAAACATAATATTAACGGCCTTTTAACGGATTTCTGACGAAAAATTGAGTAGGTATAACGGCAGGGTCGCCATGGAATGTGCGTCGATAAGACGGACTCGTACCTAGCTCGAGAAATTCGTTGATGTAGGATATGACAAAAAGAAAAGAAATAAATAAATAATAACATTTATTTGGCAGCCGTTCGTGAAACACAAATACAAATCTATCTGTAAGTACCTATAGGTTTGTACTATAGTATAGTTTGACTATAGTAGTCTTTGGGTTTGTACAAACACTTTTACACGTCCATAAAAAAGTGAAATGTTTTAACAACAAGAGCTGGTCATAGCGCCTTTGACTGGTACTGCAACCGGATCTGCTGCTTCTCCGATAACAGGGAGACCATTACCCAGGTCCTTATGGGTGGCGTGGCGCTGTAATCTCCCCTGGGCAACTTTCTTCAGGGCACGACCAGTCGCTATTCATCTGCGTTGGATCTGGTAACAACAAGCAAGCGAGCCACCTTTTGTGGCATGTCGCGCCCCCTTTTGCCGACAGAAACCTTTCGCAAGCTGCACACTTTATCATAGTAGTACAGCCAGGAGCAGCTAGATGACGCACTCCTTTCTCACACCTCTTTGGTAACGCTAGATGGCGCCTGCTAGGCAATAAATGATTGATTTCCATACACATTCTGTGGTAATGTTATTAAAAGTTGTAAAAGTGACACCATTTGGAGGTACTGGTGACACCAAAAAACTGCCAAATAACTTCGACGACCACGTCTCCATTGCAACTGCTACTATCCCGTTGGTTTCGTCGTCGCAAGCGCGACTGCTGAGCGGTGGGGTCCTGGGATGGATTCCCAGATCGACCGGTGTTATTGGGTTTTTCCATTACTCATTTGTCAGTAAATCCCGTCCCTCGCGCGTAGGTACGTGTCGCCGTGTATCCTGCGCCTTATCTCTTCCCGCAAGTGTCGGATTGCCGTCCTATCGGACTATAAGAGTGAGGGAAGAGAGAGAGAGAGCACCTGTGTGTGCGCACACACTTGTGCACTATAATAATATCACCCGCGTCGTTAGTATCCGGTGGGATTGGCTGACATGGGCGAAATACATTCTGGAGGACTATGCTGCTACTGATGACTGCGCTAGTTGGATCGAGTCGGTGATACTGACAGACTCCACTGACGGAGCTCCATTGTTTTCTTGAGGCCTTCACTCTTCATCTCTTCATATCATTAGACCTACGACAAAAACAACACATGATAATTTATATTTCTCTTGCCCGTGGCCCCCCGCTTGGAGCTCGGAGATTATCCTATGGCAAAGAACTACCAGGAAGAAAGACCAATGCCTTAACCCAGATCACGATCTACCAGTGTGCCAAATTTCATCGCAATTCGCTCACACCACCAAGCAAACTGGGCCTGTGTGGGTTCGAACTTACGACCCACAATCCGTAAGTCGCGACCGTTACTACTGGGCCCCCTACTGGGAGCCAATTCTGTATGGTAATTATTATTCCCCGCGTAATATTACCCCAATTCTGTCCAGTTTGCTGTTGTTTGTTATTTGTTTGTCAAGCTTCCTGACCTGAGATTGGAACCCAGAACTCTAGATTCAGCTTGCGGCCACCAGACACTAAGTGACTTCAGTTTGTATGCAGTATTTTCTAATGAGCTGCTTTAGTGCTTTATAATCACAATCACACTAATATTATACCTTTTTTTTTTTGGATGGGAAATCATCAAATGACTCCTCCCGCTCTGGGTGGAGCGGAAGGGAGTGTCAGACTCTTACTGACTAAAACCCACCCGTGTTCCTTCCTTAGCCCTTTATGTTCCGGGGCAGCGGTAACCCTTTCGGACAATCCCGCTGGCCCGGCAGGCTTCGGCCCCAAAGGGGGCCCCTCCTCGATGCTGACATCTCTTTGAGGCGCGCGTGGAAGACGTACGCGCCTTCCGGCACGGTCTTGATCGGACGATGAGCTACCCGTTACTCTCCGCCTGCAGGCAATATTATACCTAAATGTGAAAGTTTGTGAGTATGTGTGTGGGGGTGTGTCTGTGTGTTTATATGTTTGTTACTTCTTCACGCTCAAACGGCTAAACCAATTTTGATAAAACTTTGTATGGAATTAGCTGACACCCTGGATTAACATATAGGCTACTTTATATCCCGATATTCTCACGGGATCGACATTTACGCGGGTGAAAAAATGGGGCGCAGTTACTAAGAAAATAAATGATAAACATACCGTAGATGTAAGTTCTGCAGACATAGGGAAGCGAGTTTGATGTCATGCAGTGTGTCGCAGGGGCAGCTAGTGACGAGTCCCCGTCGAGCTCACTTGACGGCGGGAACGCTGTGAATGTTCGGACAATCCAGTTAGTGCAATGCAGAGGCAGCATAGAAAGTTTAATTTCGATTGAAGCGCGTGCATTAAAGCTTAGCTTGTGGAAAGTGAACCTCGAAGCAAGACATGACATGACATTTTCAGTGTTCTTTTTTGTTTTTGTTCTTTCTTTGCGAAAGAAAAAAAAAAGCAAAATCTGAAATTCAAGAATTTCCGTTAAACCGGCCTAAGATTCGTCCTAAGTAAATGCATGATTGAGCACAAAAGTTTGTGAATGGTGACCTCGACCTGTTGATGTTGTTTCAATACGGTTTATTAAAAGGATGCAAATCTTAGCAGTTTTTGAACGAAATCTTACCATCGGAACTGAAGTGCGAAGAACGCTCATGGGAGATAACAACAGCAATACATGCATGCTTGTGCAATGTTTAATTTACTTTTGGACTCATATTTATGATTCTTCAAGTTAATAAGACATTATAAAGCGCCGAATACACTAGGAAAAATTTTGTCACGCAACATAACGCGCAACACTCAATATACGTGAAGCTGCAACGTTGCACAGTGTCCTGCAACATGCCCCGCAACATTGTACGTGACGCGGGGCATGTTGCTTGCTCCCGCCTCGAGAGCGAGCGCACGGGTCGCGGTGTAGTCGCGTACGCAACGTGCCTCTTAACTCTTCTTTCTCGTTGTAGTAAGAAATTCCGCATCCACCACCTTCTCTTTCTCGTACGTTTCAACACACTGTTTATAATTACTATGTACGCAGCACTAATAGCCACAACCTCCTTGGGTGACATTTCTATGAGCACTGACTAGTGTGGCCGGCAAAATGTTCCGCGACAATTGTCTCGGGACACTTCACGTAGTTGTTGAGGGACATGTTCCGCAACATGTTTCTTCATTTGCCCCCTAGTGTATTCCAGGCTTTAGACGGTATAGTTCGCGTCAAACTTTATGGCGGCTCTAAAGTGCGCTACTCGCTGCAGTACTCCACCCCTCGCCCCCGCTAACATATAAATTTGTTACTGCGCAGCGACTCGCCTCATGATCCAACCCGCCCTAAAGATTGAATCGAGCTGTAATTACCTATTGAAAGGCCCCACCCAAGTAACACATCAAAGCAGTATAACGGCCGACTTACAGCATTTCTGTATCGTTTTCGCATTTTGAGTTAGTTCTATGGTAACATTACAAACGTTTATACGGCTACTGTAATGCTTATTTGGGCACAATTTATACGGCTTTAGATCCTAAATGGGTTCACCATAGTTGTTTAATAGCATTACAGGCGCGTTACATTAGCATTATTATGGTCAAAGAAGTTACCAATCGCATTAAAGAAGAATTATTACGGTCAATCAAGTTGCCAATCGCATTACAGAAGCATTATACTAGCAATATTATTGATAATGAAGATGTTAATTGCATTACAAAAGCATTACACTAGCATTAGAATGTAGTAAAAGAATGATTGGAGCTATTTAAGTGTTCACAGTTAGAACTTAAATAAACCCTACATCATAGCAAAAACATCTCTAATACCACGGTACAAATGTTATAATACAATTAACGTTGTAATTTAACTACATTGTATCGCAACATAATATGGACGAAGACGGTCAAAACTGAGTGACACCATATTTGTTTGCATCAAAACAAAATGTATAATACTGGGTTAATTTTTGACTCTTTTGCTATTTCATGCCTTCAAATATTACTGCGCAATGTAGTTTACTGTAAATGTCTATATAAGTTACATTGAGAATTTTCACGCGCCTTCGATATTTTGTGGTTTTGATATAAAATGTTATTTATAGATATTGTGTGAAATAATCAAAACAATTGTGTATTCCTGTTTAGAACGAATTTTGCATAATTAACATAATATTATTGGTTGGGCAGTATTAAATTAAGTTATATCATTATTATTATAGGTCTATTGCTTTTATAAATAGGTCCGAATGATAATATTTTTTGGTTATAAAATATTTACAAAATGGTGTCGGTCTATAGCAGCCCGGTGAGCCTTTAAAAAGGCTAATTAATGCCGTCAGCAGTATAAATACTCACACGTGAACAATTATTAAGCCAGAGGCCAAAGAGAAGACTTTTGATGCACAGTGTAGTGCCATTGTCTATAAAGTAGTTTTATATGGGTTCACCGGTATACCAGTAGACTTGATGTATACTGAAATAGTGCCATGGGGATCCTTGAGTAAAACAATCACCTATTTATTACGATAGTTGTTTTCTTATTTTCAGTAATTTTTGTACCAACCATACAATGCCGTACAAAATAAAATATATCAGCTTGCCAAAGCTGAATTATTAATAATAGAACACAATTGAATGTATATACAGCTTTACGCATTACAATAACTCACTTTTATTTGATTAAAGAGCTGTTAGCTGTACAACAGAACTCAGTTGATCTTTAAAAATGCAAGCATTACATTGATTCACGTTTATGCTGTCCACCAGTACTAGGCTTTTACTTACCACTTTAAAGTGCTATTACACAACAAAGGGCACTAAAAACAGCTCAAAGCTTTATAACGGATTTACGGTGCATTATAATGGTACAAGTTTATGCTATTAAACAGCATTAGGCATTATCTTACTACTTAAAAATGCAATTATAGACCCTAGGGCACTAAAAACAGCTGAAAGATGTATAGCGGATTTACGTGGCATTATAATGGTTCTTGTTAATGCTATTAAACAGCATTAAGCATGTATTTACTACTTAATAATGCTACTACAGATCCAAATGCACTAAAAACAGCTGAAAGCTGTATAGCTGGATTGTGGTTTACTGCAATAAAACTAAAGGCTTTACAAAAGCATTTTGATAAGCCACTATCCAAACGTTATACAGTGTAAAGCATCATAATGGTTTTTAAATGCCAATATAAAGCGTCAAGATGCTCGGTGAACTTATATAAGAGTTTATACGGATCTTAAGTTGTACATAAGTTTACTATTCGTTTGTTATAATGCTTTCTGTGTTACTTGGGCAACTAACATTTTTTCAAAATTGAGTTATTTGGAATCAGAAAAAAAGGCATATGCCAGTTTTTGTTACTCAATTTTGAAAAAAAAATTTAGTGGTGCCCTTTTTTAGGGTTCCGTATAAAAACGGAACCCTATTACTAAGACTTCGCTGTCTGTCCGTCTGTCCGTCTGTCTGTCTGTCTGTCACCAGGCTGTATCTCAAGAACCGCGATAGCTAGACAGTTGAAATTTTCACAAATTATGTATTTCTGTTGCTGCTATAACAACAAATACTAAAAACAAAATAAAATTAATATTTAAGGGGGGCTCCCATACAACAAACGCGATTTTTTTGCCCTTTTTTGCTCGATATCAAAAATGGCAACAGGTAGGCACTTGAAATATTCAAGAAATACTCAGTTGTATTTTAACTTTAATAATAAATAATAATAATAAAATAAAATAAATATTTAAGGGCTGCTCCCATACAACAAACATGTTTTTTTCGGCGTTTTTGCCTTGTGGTACGGAACCCTTCGTGTGCGAGTCCGACTCGCACTTGGCCAGTTTTTTATCTTTATGACGGCAGAGTACCTCTCCTCTGGGGTTCGGTGCCTTGCTGCCCCAGAGCGATGGGCGTTCGAGTCGGTGGCTCGGTGCAGATGATCAGGTCTAAATTGGTGCGCTCGCAGTGCTGTACCAGGTCGGCCATTTCTTTCGGCGGGCAGTCTGTGTCCTCGCCGGCACGTATACCGAGGCCAGTACAACATCTGGGAATCCACCTTCAGTGTGGAGCCTGACAGCTGTCAGATCTCTGGAACAGAATTGAGTGATTAGCATGGTAGGGATATCTTTGGGTATATAGCCGCAGGGTCTGGTTTGTCTGAGCTGTGTGCGTTAAGGATTAGCTTACCTCTGATATTACTGAGACCGCATATTCTGTTGTTCCTAATCCACGGCTCTTGGATCAGTGCAATCGTTCGGGGGTTAACCCCCAGTGGCCTGCGTAAGCTAGCCGTGGCAGTTTGGCTATGTTGGAGGTTAGTTTGGATGATGTTGAGTGAAAACCTCCGCTGCCTCCTCTCTGTACTGGCCGTCGCGTCGTGCTCTTCACCCGGCGACGATGCTAATAATTGCTCGTTCCAGCCGGGAGATGCAGGTGGTATGCTGGCTACGTCATCAGCCATCGCCGTGCGGGCCATGACCTCCTCTAGTTGGGCGATGTCTGTGTCGTCCGTCTGTGTCACTGTCGGTGTCGTCGTCGGGTCCGTTTTGCTGTCCGAGGACTGGGTCGTGGGCCGGAAGCGAACGTATATCACCCAGCAGGTACGATATCCGTCGCTCCCGCCCCATGACCTTTGCACTTCCTCCGGTGGCACACCCAGGGTCAAGCGAGTCCCGTAGTTGTCACCACCGACGGTAGTTGCCCTGTATAATGACCACCTGGCTATGTCGTACCACGTATTCTGACGAATCAGAACGCTGTGGAGCCGCCAGTGTAAGGTCGGTGTTGGGAAGCTAAGGGGGGTACGTTCTTGGTTAACCAAGTCAGGGTGTAGTCGTCCTCGCACCATATTTGTACAGTGCCCTCCGCTACCCGTGGGTATCCGCGGAAGGCAGGGAGTGGTGCTGTCGAGTCCGTGTCCATGAGTGAGTTTCCAGGCCTACTTTGACCAGCTCGGCCTCGTCCTTTGTTAAGTCTCTGGGAAGGGAAGCAGTGCTACGGTGACCCGCGCAGGGATGTCCTTTGTGGCCCACGCGTAGGTCCTGAGTTCTCCCTGGACGGAGTGGACCCTTACACGTTTGGCGTCCCCCTGGAAGCGTACTCGATAAAGCCTAGTCGTCCAGACGCTCGCTCTTCGCCGGCCCTGTACCGCTCGGTCCAGGCTGCGTCATGGAGGTGCCTGGCAGGGTGGTGGCGTCTGAGTGCAGGGATCCACCTCGCCTTCCTCTGTGGTGTCTAGGTCGGGAATTGTCGTGGGATCCGTCTGTGTCAGTGTGGTGGGGTCGGCTGGCGCCCCCGGCAGACTCTGTCGTATGCAAGGGTTTTTCGCTCTGGGTTTCCCCTTCGCGGACTTGCCCCTGCACGCGTGGTTCCGCGTCCGGCTGCTTTTCGCGCTGGGTTGCCCCTTCGCGGACTTACAGCTGGTCGCGTTGTCCCACGTTTGGTCGCTTTTCGCGCTGGGTTTCCCCTTCGCGGACTTGCGGCTGTTCTCTTTTTCCGCGTCCAGCCCCTTTTCGCGCCTGGTTTCCCTGTCGCGGACTCGGGGCTGGTCGCGTACTACCTCTTCGGCGTCCGATCGCGCTTCGCGCTGGCTAGTGACTTCGCGGGTGCCGCGCTTTCGGTCGCCTACTTTCCTCCCCCGGGTGATTTTTCCGCGCTTCTTCAGCAGTCGTACTCTATCAACCGGGAGAGTGGTAGGGCCGCCAGGTTCGTCATCCTTCCCCATCACTTTGTGTCCATATCTTTCAATGTCTGGGTTGGTAATGCTGTTCCACACGATGCTCTGATGCCAGAGGCTCGAGGGAGGCATGCACTTCGTAGAGGGTATTGGCGCGTGGGTCGCAGCCATGGATTGGTAGGGTTATTGGCGCGTTGGTCGCAGCCGGAGTTGTATTTATGGGCGCGTAAGTCGCTGCCTGTGTAATGGGCGCTAAATCAGCAGCCGGCCGTGCTGAGGAGCACGGCAATACGTTGGGGGCTGACCGCCGTAGCGGTGTGGGATTCTCCGGCTTGGCCGGGACCCACCTGGGTAGGTTCGTGCCGTGAGTCGCAGCCGAAGTCGAGACAGTTGGCGCGTGAATTGCAGCAAGGGTTGTGGGAGCTAGGCCAGCAGCTGACCGTGCTGTAGAGCGCGGCACCCGTTGGCGTTGATAGTTGAGTTTTCGGCGCGTGCATCACAGCCGGGGTCAAGTCAGTTGGCGCGTGAGTCGCAGCCAGGGTTGAAGGTGCTAGATGAGCAGCCGACCGCACTGAAGAGCGCGGCACACCAGTTGGCAGTTGGGTGCGTCCCCACAGAGAACGATTGGGCTGACTGACGGAGCGGAATGAGATTCCCCAGGTTACTCTGGGCCTGGTAGTTGGGATCGACGGGATAAATGGATAGGAAGGAGAATGAGTTGGCTATGAGATAGGATCATGGGAAAAGGTTCTTGGGTTACCGTTATCCTGGGATTGGGAATCTCATTCCGCTCCGTCAGTCAGCCCAATCGTTCTCTGTAGGGGGCGCACCCAACTGCCAACTGGTGTGCCGCGCTCTTCAGTGCGGTCGGCTGCTCACCTAGCCCCTTCAACCCTGGCTGCGACTCACGCGCCAACTGACTTGACCCCGGCTGCAATTCACGCGCCAACTGTCTTGTATAAAGCTTGTAAGGTACTTACAGTTCGACAGATAATTATAATGAGCACAGTACTAAAACAACACGCAGCGCTTCCATACAGCACTGAATTTACAAAAAGGAGACCGAAAGATATACACACATCAAAAGTGTCTAGGGATCAAGCATTTTTATGCGGATTTCTTGAGATTGAGATGTGGCTTTGTAATAAATTTATGATTTTATAAATTTATATGGATCCTTTTTGGTGCATTTCATAATTTGAATCAGGAACTGTGAATCAAATTCGAGTAAAAGATGAAAATCAGCTGTCAATATTTTCCCTATAAAAACATACAACGCATTGAAGACATTATTAGTGCTACTGTTTCCCTACTACTGATTAAAACCAACGTTATTATGGAGCGGCGACGTCATTTAAGCAGGGAAGAAATGCTCAGAGCCGTGGGAATGATAGAAGCTGGTTCCCGGCAACGTACTGTGGCTTTAGCTCTGAATACAAGTTAGAGTGTTATCAGTCGACTTTGGACACGTTACCGAAGCACTGGTACCGTGGCTGAGCGCCATGGAGGACGGTATCGCTGCACCACACGGAGACAAGACCGATACATTCAAATCTTAACTCGAAGAGCTCCAACAATAACCGCCATGATGTTAGCCGTGAGGCTTCATCACTCTTCAGGGAACTTAATTAGCGACCAAACAGTCAGAAACCGCTTGCATGAAGTGAACCTTCATTCCCGAAGACCGCTACGGGTACCACCTATAGCAATGCACAATCGTAGGATTCGATATCAATGGGCTCTTGAACACAGAAATTGGGCAGAAGAACAATGGCGTTTCGTGTGCTTTTCTGATGAGTCTCGTTTTGGTATGAGACCGGATACAAGACGTATACGACACTGGAGAACCCCTGGACGCCAACAGCGATTAAAATCCTGCCAGGAAGTCCATCCTTATAGTGGTGGAACCATCATGGTATGGGCGGGTATTTGGATCGGCGGAAGAACTGAGTTGATTTGGATCAGAGGCAACCTCAACGCTCAAATTTATGCTGAGACGATTGTATCAGACGTCATCGTTCCTCTACAAGTGCAAATCGGTCCCTTATTTCAGTTAATGCATGATAATGCACGACCGCACACCGCAAGAGTTGTAAGACAGACTCTCGCCGCAGCTAACATCAATGTCCTGCCCTGGCCTGCTCAGTCGCCAGACTTGAACCCGATTGAGCATGCATGGGATATGCTACAGAGAAGAGCTCTGCCGAATATGGGAGGGTATCCAGTCGCAAGAAGACCTTTTTTTGTTGTTGCAACGAACATGGGCGGCCATTCCACAGCGTGATTTGGATGAACTCATTTTGAGTATGCCAAACCGATGTTCTTGTATTGTTAGTGTTCGCGGTAGAAACACGGATTATTAATTGTTTAAGTTACCCAATAAAATTTTAAAGAAAACTGTTATTTCAGTCTTTTTTTCGAACTTTTGTGTTAGTGGTTCAAATGTCAAAAATCCCTTTATTAGGAAAATGGCAAATTTCTTTATTAATGCAAAGGTGACTTGGTTTATCGTTACTGTGACAAACGAAAACACTTTATTTGATGAATCCTTAAAGAAAATTTTAATTAATATCAATCAGGAGAAAAGTTATTGCAAAAATATATGTTGATCCCTAGACACTTTTGATGTGTGTAGTTTGCCCTCAAAAAAGTACAAAACATGCTTTCACAGCCAAATTTTATATGTATACCTCGGACCGCTACGCTTTAATAGGCTTAATGATAAAGGAAATATCTAATCCCTAAATCATAGTAACCGCAAGAAAATCCTTATGGAGGGTGTTCAAACTATGTCCTATGAATACAGAGAAGTTATATTAATTTTATATACCTTTTTACATATGTACCAATAAGATAAATATTTTAAGTATGTGATTATTTAATCAATTAATGTTACCTCCAATCGGCTGAAACACAGGATTACCTAGTTCAGGCACAAATCATGGGTGAACTCGACATAGATTTAAGAAAAACTGTATAATTAACGTTAGTCTTTATATTTTTTAATAAATTATATTATTATTATATTATATATGTATATTCTAAGTACCGACTATATTAGTATATCTGTGATGAATTCTAATGACAAAGTTATTTTATTTAAGTAAGTATTAATTATTTTAACATTTATTTAGAAATTGTTAGTAAATTTTAGTGTGCTAATCAACAATTGTTGCTGACTGTACGAACAATTGAGTACCAACAGGATCCACGAACTAGGGGTTCGAGTCTAGTATTGAAAATATTTTTTCGAGGGATTCTTCCTCGTTGGGGTAGTTGATAGATTCGGAACTTTGATTGTAATTTGAGGTGCGAGGGGAAGGCGTATCTGGAATTGAAACATTGTAGCCACCAGTGTCGCTAGGCCTCGTAGTCGCAGTGAAACTGTGAATAGTAGAAGGTGGAGATGTGCCAGAAACATTAGGAGGTTGAATGTATACTTTCTGGACTAGACTGCGAGGGTTTGGTAATGCTGTTTGAATGGGAGGGCTTAAAGTTACCACTGATAAAACTTCTGGCTCTGTGCTAGATCTGATGGTTGAAGAATTACTAGGTCTGTTAATGGGGTCACTGTAATTTAAATTTGTGTGTGAAAATGCTCTTGGCGTTCGATATTGACTTGGCAGAGACTTTATAAGTGATTGAAATCTAAATTCGTTAGAAAACAATGGATGATTTGTGTGTGTAGATGGAATTTCATCGGATGTGGAAGACGTGTTGTTGTATTTTCCTAATTGCGCCTCAAATAAAGTGGTATTAATAATATGTTGCACCACAACTTTTGCGTGTTCAGACTGAAGTTTTCTTAGTTTAAATGCCACATTTTCACCAAAAACTGTGTATTCATCCCGTTCTGATTGTTTTACGTTTGTTTCTTGCATCATAGAATATCTCTTCTCAACCGTTCCCTGTTTGTTGTGTATTATTTTTCTTTGTTTCTTTGTTAGCACAGGTGATGTTGTAGGTTGCAATATCTACTACGCGTTTTCGAGTGTTTTCTATTTTTCCTGGAGAATCTATAAAATTGTCATCTTCATGTTGCTCGTTTAATTTATTTTCCTCGATTTCCTAAAATGAAAACAAAATAACATCAGTTAAGTAGGTACTTACTTGCTTTTTTTCAGATGCCGAAGAATTAACCGGTATGGAGATTAGTCGTGAAATGTTATCTACAATGATCGGGTGAACCTTCCCTAACTGCAGGGTGCGAAGGATGGGAAGCACATCACATTGCAAGTACCAATATCAAGTGGTTCTGAATACTTTAATTACAAAAAGTTTTTCAGTATTGTATGTACTATTTGCTGTAGTTGACGCCAATTATAACTTCAGGTATACAGGGTAGGTACATTGTACTTATCATTATGAACAACTTTTACTATGCCACCGCATTAAGATGTTCACACAAAAATAGAAAAAAAAACAATAAATTTTGTGGGTGAACATGCTTAGAACTGAAACTCAAAAAAAAAAATTTCTTCATACCCATAGTGTCCATAGTGGTCTCTATGGATAGGTCTTCAAAAATGATATTGAGGTTTCTAATATAACTTTTTTCTAAACTGAATAGTTTGCGCGAGAGACACTTCCAAAGTGGTAAAATGTATGTTAGAAGATACAGGGTGGCCTGTATCTTCTAAAATAAGAGAATGATAAAACTAAAAAAAATATATGATGTACATTACCATGTAAACTTCCACCGAAAATTGGTTTAAACGAGATCTAGTTAGTATTTTTTTTTAATATGTCATAAATCGTAAACCGCAATTTACCTTTCATTCAATCAACTCAAATATAAAAAAAAAAAAAACATTTAATTTCATAAACATAAACCTTATGTATAAATCTGGTTGTTAAGGAACCCTCGGTGCACGAGTCCGACTCGCTCTTGCCCAGTTTTTATTTTTTGTAATTCCTTTTTTTATCGGGGAGGCTTATGTCCAGCAGAGGATGCCTTTCGGCTAAAATTATGACTTTTTTTTATTTCCAGCTTTTTGGTTTACAAATGTGAAAGATTTCGCAGACGATTTAGTTCTTGGTACATGTTTTTTACGATTTGTCACTTCAAATTACTTTTAACCATATAAGTTGTATATATTTTTGTAATCACCTTTTAAAACCCTTTATTTTCATACTCCATTCGATAGGCTTTGTAAAAAAAAAATTTTTTTTGAAGACATAATATTATGGCGCCAAAAATCGGTCATTTTAATTTTTTTAAATTGTGATATACCCAGTGTCATTCTAGAACTAAGACGAATCTAACGGCACCTCTCAAGCTGAAATCGATCAAGCCGTTTAGGCTACAGAGCGTGCCAAAGAAATATACATACATACACTCGAAAAACATAACCCTCCTGGCGCAGTCGGGTAAAAAGGACCTTATTCTAAATAGACATACAAAGAAAACAAATTGCGCGTGCATACCATCTAATCAAAATTATTTTTATGTAAACTAAACGCGAGTTACTTACAAGTAGCGGCACGTAAGTTGGCAAGAGTTTTTGTAGTGCGGGAAGTTTGCGCACGCACAATTTCATACATTTTTATATGCGCGAACTTCCCCCACCACGAAAATCTCTTGCCAAGTTACGTGCCGGTAACGATACCTACCCTGCGCCAAACAAAAGAATGAAGTAATTCATCAAATCCCAAAATTGCTGCAATTTAACACGTTTATATGATAAAATACAACTTCAATTAGTCTAATAGGTATCTAACAATAGTATTTTAACTTTCAAACACTTAACAGTCAACAAAAAGAGATAAGTAGGTACGCAGGATCTTCGGATATAGTTGAAGTTTTTTAAGAAGCCGATGGATGTTGTAGACTGAAATTTAATTTGATAAATGAGCTGTTTGGTTTCTATTAACCCTTAGTCTGCCGGAACGTAGATCTACGCGAGAACCATTGGCTTTTTAATTGTGTCTGTAATTACGGCACACAAGCGGTTAATACCTAAGTACAATTAAATTTTATTTGAAAACAATTCATCGGTTTCTTATTAAACTTCAACTACCTATATCCGACGATCCTGCATACTTATTTCTTTTATTGACTGTATCTATACGCGGTCCTAACAAAACCTTTACAAAGATTTCATGACGTCCCTGTATATTTTCCACCCTACTATTGTCCCACTGCTGGGCAAAGGCCTCTTTTCATACAGAAAAGGTGCGAGCATTGATAACCACGCTTGCTCATTACATGTTGGCGTTTTCAGACATCGTCCTAATAGAACGCGATTGCGCGATCACCGCGCGAGTAGCGTTTTCGCACGATAGCAAAAACTGGATGTCTTAATAGAACGCGAATACGTGATCATCGCGCGAAGTTGCGACGCGAGCGACCGTGGAGTACCTAATTTGGCACTGGCACGGTCGGTACCAAAATCAGGACACCTATTCGAAGGTTAAAGTCTTATATCAAGTCGCCTCCGTACGAAGATGGGAGGGGTGGAGGGGGGTTGGGGGGGGGGGGCCTGTTTCACCCCCCCCACTCCTGCCCTGCCGGAGATGCGTAGTTTTTCTATTATTCCACTTTGAACAAAACCTTCTAACCTAACCAACACAAGTCTGTGTGCTCTGAGTAGGATCTGTCACTCATTAGGGTACGGGGAGGTAGTTACTTTCTGGCGCTTCGCCGGCCGCTGCCGCGGCACGCTCGCTGCGCTCGCTCGGCTCGCGCTAAGAGGTCACCGTTCTAACCTAACCTAACCTACACAACTCGCTTCGCTCACTCGGTTCGCGCTATCTAACTTAACCTAACCAACACAAGTCTGTGTGCTTTGGGTACGATCTGTCACTCATTAGGGTGCGGGGAGCTAATAATAATAGCAAAATATAAAATTCACGTAAACTCGAGAACAACGGAATGACAAAACGAACGCCAAAAGTATTTGTCAATGTAAACAAAGTGGCGGCTTACGTTTCTTTTCACGCATTTCGATAAACGCAGCATCGAAATCGCTACGAAATGTATCAAAATTACGTTCCTTGTTATGCATTTGTAAGTTTTTTAAATAATAATTAAAATATTTTGGCGCGTCTCCGGCAGCAAAAAATACATTTTATCGCTTAGTACGAACCCCCTAAACCCTCCCATATCTACATTTAACTCAGATTCAGGCGACTCGATATAAGACCCAACCCTATTCGAATTCAATGTTTGATAGCGCGTTCGTACGAACTAAGTTCGCGCGAATAGATCTTCAAACATTTGAGTCGCGCGACTGCGTCGTGCGATTGTCAGTTAGGACACCTATTCGAGTTCAATATATTCGATCGCGCGTTTGTACGAACTAAGTGCGCGCGAATAGATTTTCAAACATTTGAGTCGCACGACCGGTTCGTGCGAATGTCAGTTAGGACACCTATTCGAGCTCAATATGTTTGATCGGTGCGTTCGTACGAGTAAAATTCGCGCAAACCTACGATGATCGCTCATTCGCGTTCTATTATGACGATGCTTCAGACTTACCTACATTAACTATAACTTCAGGTTTCCTCACGGTGTTTTGCTTCACCGACGTCAGTAGGTAATGTCCAAGTTAAATATGGTTACGTTGCGAGCTGGCTCCTGCTCGTTTAGTACGAGTAAATCAACATTGCGTAGGTACTTAATTAGTTCTGTAATTAGATGAAATAATTATCTGTAGTTACTTGCTTGTCGTCAACTGCATGTGGTTAGACTGGAATACGACCCCAACATAGTTAGAAAAGAGCTAGGCAGATGATGACTTGTTTAACATTTCTTCTTTCATCTTTGTTCGTCATCGAAGCAAAAGAAGTTTGACTAATTATCAGCACAAAGGAAATTGCTCATTTCTCTACTGACCGCCGTTGCGCATCAAACAATTTTGTATGCTACCATAAATTGGATATAAAAGCGGGGTAATGTCGTAATTTCATAGGAAATTAAAATTATCCATTTATTTATTGGGGTTTTTGTTGTACTTTGATTTTATGCTCAGTTTTGAGGTTAGTTTTGTAACAAATCTTCCACCAAAAAAACAGTATTTTACAACAATATGATTTGATTCACATAAAACAACAGAAAATAGTTCCAATAAATCAATGAATGATCCCAATTAAATAATATTACAAAGGTAGGTCATGCTAAATGTAGGTTTTGATAGGAAATAGAAAATAGAAATGCTTGAATATAGGAATGCAATAGTTTCATTGGTCCATATTATCATCATATTCATAAAATAATATTACAAAGGTAGGTCATGCTAAATGTCGGTTTTGATAGGAAATAGAAAATAAAAATGCTTGAATATAGGAATGCAATAGTTTCATTGGTCCATATTATCATCATATTCATAAAATATGTCGTCTAAAAGCGGAGCCGGTGGCTCCACAGACCTAAATCGAGCCCAACTAAGATACCACAAAATGGTCATAATGAGAGCACATCATCCCATTGTCTGATTACCCACCAAACAATTGCAATAATAGCTATTAATATAACCTAGGTACTGAGTTACTTATTAATTAAAATGTAAGCGTAACCTTTCTGCTGACATGTCGTGACTTAATTCTTCCCCTTACTAAATACGTGTCCGTTCCCAGTACCAACGGCAAGTCAACCTCAATGTCGTTTGCTAGTTCAATTCCGCATATTTCGTTCCTACTCACATGCTCCCAATAATACGACTAACATCTAAAAATAAATATAATAGATATATCATATTCAGTAAAGAAATTGATCTTAGCATTAGTTTAATAGAAAATATACATATTGTATTAGTTTAATAGAAAATACACATATTGTCACAGACAGGCAAAAGTCACAAACAAAATCAAATCAAACTAAGAAAAGTATAACTGGTGGTTCTTAATTCTCATCTCATCATCTTCCTCTTAGCGTGTCGATAGCAATCTAAATGGACTCGGCCCAGAATTCAGCTACTTGTTTGCCGCCATCACCAGCGTCCTTCAGTTCCAGTAAAGTGCAGCAGACTGGACACGATATTAAGTGTCCCATCGTTTGTGGAACAGCACAACATTTACACTCCAAGGCGGTGTCGTCTATGAATCTTCACCTGAACAGGTTGTCCTTACTTCCCGAAGGTTACCCAAGGTAACTCATGTCCTGGTAGGAGCCCTTCAGCCGGTGGAACGAATGGTTTGGGTAAGGAAGCACTGTGTCGCCACAGCTTCAGTCTGTATTGTGATCGTTCGCAAGTGAGTGGTACAACACACTTCCCCACTTTTCTCATCATGATGCATTTAAATGTATATTTTGAACTTAGTTAAACAGCTTCTAGTATTAGCTGTAAACAACAAAATACAAATGTGCTGAAAGACTTCCATTATATCCGTTGCCTCTCCGACTTGATGACGGGGTAGACACAGCTCCCACAGCGTGACATTTTTAACGAAATCGTTGGTGATTTACTGCACTGAAAACACAGGCCGTAGTCGTAAAAACGTTCTACACAATCCACAACACAGAAACAGTACAATGGTCTCAATAAGAATTCTTGACCGTGCAGAAATCTGAAGACTCAACTGGACACGATGTTAACGCAATGATAAGTTATTTTTTAGCACAACAAACTCAACAACTATCAATTAACAAGTAATAACAATGTTCGCTGCGAACTGCTGGTCGGCAGGTCGACCGACATGAGATGCTTTGTTTGACAAATAATTATTGACAGTGAGTGACACTTTTGACACATTTGGCAGTTCACCTTTCACATTGCCCGTGACAGTGTTACCAACAGTTAATCTTAATCACCCTGACCATGTGATTTGTCAATAATAGAAATAGTTTTAATTAGTAAAGTAATGTAACTACACTAACAAGTATGGACAAATAATTAGTCTGAAATAAATGATTTAATTTAATATTATTTTAAAGATCTTAAAAATATATAATTATATTAAGTTAATTATGTTAATTAAAAAATAATAAGGAGGACAAATGATAAAAAATCACTTTTACACGTCAAACATATTTTTTTAAACTAGATGAGAAGGGCGTTTCCTATCTGACAACTCTGAGAAGAAAGGCCGAAACAAACTCAGAGTCACAATCTCTTTTAAAGCCCAGACATAATCTTGGTCAGATCATGTGCAGACCATGTGTAAAGGTGTCTGATGTGTTCTTTTGAGAAAAGAAACACACAGATTGAGTGGACCTGTCCAGCAGTGCTCCCATTTGTCAGTAAACGTGCAGCTCAACGCAGAACTTAAGGAGCTCAACGATTCGACGAACAACACCAAAGAAGGGACATTTGGGTAGGCCATATAAATTAGGTACTCCAACTGCCAGATCATGACTAAAACGGAATCAATGACGCAGGAAGAATGTCATAGTTGAAATTATTTTTAAAACTCAGCGTCTGTCTTTATACTAAGCGTTAAGACCGATTATGGGGAGGTTCTTAAAATTGGCAACACTGCTTTTACAAAAATACTCCATTTAAAAAAGTATGCAATAAAATCGAATTAATAACTAATTAAATACAAAATATTAACCTCACATACGATTTCAATCAACTGAACTCGGAAAAGATAAAAAAATATTTTATAATTTATAAGTATATTTTTATGGCCATACTCTATTGCTTTAAAGCGGTACTGGTTATGGGCAATTTCCTTTGGAATTTCTTTGAATAGTCACATATAATTCTAGAACACTATTAGCAATATCAAAGGAATTACCTACCTTAATCCTTCTATCAGGCTAATCTCCAGAACTACTGAAGCCATCACCAACATTTACGTGTAAAGATATTGACCAATATTAATATATTGCAATCACAGTAAGTTCCACTCAAACTGGGGACTCCAAAATCACAGTCCAAAATGCTGGTATGAAACTGTAGATTCCTTGAGCGACGTACGATTTATTACCCGAACTAATTAAGAATCATGCAATGTTTGTACAAGCCATGGTATCTCATGACCTACTGCAATTATACGTGTTAAACTTATGTTAATTTAATTTTTAGATATACCCTCAACTAGCTGAATATTTTCGGTTTGAAATCTTCCTCAAAATATAAGGATATGAGTACACTTCATAACGATACTAATGGAAAGTTACGATTAATTATCTAAATTTTGTTTTTCGCATTTTAATGAAAACAGTTCTTCATATTGTGATAGGAAACCACTCAGAAGTCGAACCGGGATATAAACCGCAGTTATATTGTACCTAACGAATATTTCCGCCCCGACCGACCCTTGCTCGAGCCACCCCGCGCTGCTGATCCTGTATCTTTAAATTCGTCCCTAAATAATTCCGATCCAGTCTGTCCCATGCTGCCCTGTCCCAGGGACGCCCTAAGCCGAGGTCCGTACCCAACAGGGGGTGCCTTTAGCGTGTAGTCGCTTAGTTTTTAAGTTTTAAGCCTTGGCTGGAGGCCTTAATTTATTGAGGCAATCACAGGCAAGTCCGGTTAATCAGACGACAACCTCCTAGGTCAAATTGGACCGATTTGGTTTTTTTTGTTTTACTTTGAACGAAATAATCCGAGATGGGATTCCCGGAAAATTTTCATAATTCGGGAAAAACAACGTCCGTTTTTGTATGGGATTTTTAGCCACGACAATGTCTGTCTGTTCGGGAGTATGCAATACAAATAACGAATAAGTCGAGATCATGAACAACTTGAATGAAATGTCATACTGTCAAGTGTGATATGTATGTTTTTATTTTCTACAGATTTTGTTTTGTTTTTGTTTTTAACCGACTTCAAAAAAGGAGGAGGTTTCTCAATTCGACCGTACATATGTTTTTTTTTTTTATGTGTGTTCGCGGATAACTTCGTCGTTTATGAACCGATTTTGATTATTCTTTTTTTGTTGGAAAGGAGATATGCCAAGGGTGGTCCCATGATAAGGAAACCAGGATCTGATGATGGCATCCCAGTGAAATCGAGGGGAACATTCGAAAATCGTAGGAGTGACCAGTGCGTTTGTTAACTTATTTATTAAGTATTTTAAAGCACTACAATTTAATGAAGGCCTGGAGTCGATCTGATGATGGAGCCGAAAGACAGTCGAGGGAACTCCTCAACGATTTACAGCAGTTACCTTGTGTTTGGGCTTGATTAATTTGTATTGATGTGAACTTTACACCAAGATGGGTTGTGACTGTTATTAGGGGTCTGATGATGAAGACGAAGGACAGTTAAGGGAACTCCTTAACAGTTTACAGTAGCTATGTTCACCGATTACTCGAAGACCGATTCCAAAAGTTATTTTTTTATTTGAAAAGGGAGACTCTTGAGGTGGTCCCATTATCACCAAGTTGGAATTTGATGAGAGGATCCCATGGAAATCGAGGGAAACCCTCAAATTTTATAGGCAAACCTGTAGCGATTTGGGTATTTTTTAAAGTAACTTGAGCATTTGCTCTCGTAAATCATCATTTGGTAAAGTGGAGCTGATGATGAAGACCACAGATGGCCATCGGAACTACTCAATGACAAATATTTCACGGGTTGCGATTCGATTACTTTAATATGGTTGCTAAGCAATTTATGCTCGTCACAATGCGTATGGTGAGTGATTATTGAGAAGTTCTCCTGGTTCTTACCGGGAGAACTCCTCAACAATTAACGTCCCAGCATCGGGAAAAGCAATATTTTTAAAAGGTGATGAACAGTTGGCAATAGGCTATTGTAACTTAGATAAATTACAAACTGACCCAGTAAAAAGTGAAAAATAAAAACTTTTTTACAAAAAAAAACAACCGACTTCCAAAAAACACTACAAAGTGAAAAATAACTTAAATTTCGGAAGTCGGTGTCGATAAACGAAAATGCAGAACCAAAGACACCGACTTCCGAAAAAGTTATTTTTCACTTTGTAGTGTTTTTTGGAAGTCGGTTGTTTTTTTTTTTGTAAACAAGTTTTTTTAGCAAAACAAATACAAAAATAAACATTCTGACGCAGTTACCCCTGAAACTGTTTGATATTCAGATTTAAAATTAGGTTCACGGCTCGACGAACGCTGGTGAGGATTTATGCTTACTTGAATATCAGTTTACAAATTTTTTTTTTTTGTGAAAAAATATATCACTATAAGAAAATAGAAGTCGATGGTCAGCTGGCAATAACAAAAATAAGCTCGAGTAAACTACGTAAAATGTATGTTTTAGTATGTATGCTGTGAGTCGGTTTCTTCTATGTAATTAAAGTACTTACTAAAATAAAATATCTATATAAAAACTTTATCGTTTATTTTATTGTACGAACCATATCATATTATTATAGTGAGTACATAAGCTAAATATACATGACTGTAGATAATTATTACCTCTAAATATTACAATAGTAGGACTCCCTTAATTAAGGGGAATGCCCTAAGGCAGCTTAGCGTAATCAGCTATACTGTTCCCACTGCTGGGATACAGGCCTTCTCTCTGTGAGAGGGAGTGGGCCATAATCCACCACGCGGGCCCAGTGCGGGTTGGTGGATAAGGTAGCTTGTAAAATACAAATGTACTTACGTTTTTGCAATTTGCAGGTCAGAGTCAGGTCGTCGTTGTATATTATCAAAATATTGATGATTTTGATTATGTAAATACATATTTTTACCGACGCAAATCATATTTTGACCAACATAAACTCAAACTCAAAAAAATTATTTCAATTAAACCATTTACAGGCACTTTTGAATTGTCAAGAAGTCGGTCAGTCAGAAAATATGAAGCTATTTGCCCATTTCAAAGCGTAGGTATAGGTACCTATGGAGAAGAACGGGGTAGAAACTCCATGGACACTCTTTTAAATTATATTTTTACAAAAATATTAGCTGTTAAGTACATCATTCATGTTGAATTTATAATTATATGTGAGAACGATGTAAAAAAAAGACGTACGCTTTAAAAGCGTCCAGAGCACAGATATAGATATACCTAGATAACACAAGAGTAACTACTTCGCGTGCCAAAAATTGCACCAACTTATGATTACAAATCGTAAGCCGCCCCTTTCGCGCTCAGTCCTTTGTACTGCTGGCTGGGTAAGTGTGAGCGCGAGCTTGTGACGTCATAGTAGGTAGTCAAAAATATGGCACGCTTGGTTTTCATACAGTTCGTGATACTTGCGTTATCTAGGTATATCTATATCTGTGGTCCAGAGTAACAATCCAAAAATAAAATAATTAAAAATAAGCCGAGGCAGCTAAGTGATGACCAGCCCCAACTAACGGCGCCATGATGCATACATCAGCACCATTTAGCTCAACCATTTTGAAGGGAGCTAAATGATCCAACACACACGCCACCGTCAGCGAGACGTTTGAGTGAGCATGACATACTATCAGCCGCCAGGGCACATTCAAGTCAATGAAAGACATATTATCCGGTAAATGGTACATAGGGTATAGTATTTACATATAACTCACATCTGTGCTATGCAATTATACAATACAAATGAAATTAAGTTTATACAATGCTAAGATAGTCTTACAATCTTCAGCAGCTCCAACAGTATTTTCAAGTGTTAATCAATTAGTAAGTTGTGGTTGTGCAGCAGGACCAGCATTGAGCCAGGCATTTTTATCAGCGATATAATCCCCTTACTTATAATATGCCTGAATGCATAGTATGCGTTTTATACAAGACTTGAATTTTGTCTCATTTAGTTGAAGAATGTGGGGAGGTATTTTATTATAACATTTTAAACAGTGACCCATGAAAGATCAGTCTTCTTTAGCCAGTCTAAAACCTGGTTGCACTAATAGGTCCCTATTTCTAGTACTATAATTATTTTAATTATAGCCCGTCCCCAAAGTAAAATATCGTAAGACATGATACTATGAAAGTAACTAAAATAGACTAGTCTCGCGGTATCTACATCAGTAAATTGACGGATTTTTCTGACAGCTTATGCTGCTGAACTTAGCCGTCCTGCAAGAGATGTTAAATGAGGACCCCATTGTCGCCTTGAGTCGAGCGTGATCCCTAGGAAAACAGTTTTAGCTACGAATTCTAGTTTCTCTTGATTCAATATTATCTCATAATCACTACCCTTGACATTTGTTAAAGAAAATCTTATGCACTTAGTTTTTTTTCCATTTAATACTAAATTATTAGCAGTGAACCAATTTTGGACCTGCAGTAGGGCGTTATTTACGTCGTCAAAATTTGTAGCTCGTCTATTTACCTTAAAAATTACGGAAGTGTCATCAGCAAATAACACCATTTGTGGTTGATTTTTTAATAAATGGAGTAGATCATTAACATACACTAAAAAGAGTAAAGGACCCAATATCGAGCCTTGTGGCACACCCATTTTTACTGTTAAACCATGTGAATTGACACCATTTATTTCAACTTGCTGTTGTCTACCATTTAAGTAAGAACTAACTAAACTGAGCGCAAGTTTTCCAGGTCCGTAATGCTCAAGTTTCAAAAGCAAGGTTTCATGATCGACGCAATCAAATGCCTTAGAGAGGTCGATGAGAGGGGAGGTAGATGTGTTTTAATAAGGTTACACCGGCGTCGGACGTACATACAACCTGACACTGATCAGAAGGCTAATTCCCGTGACTAAAAACGTTCAAAATCTAGTCGCAATCTCATCTTAGCTACAATCAATGTCAAAAACTTGTTCAAAATTTATGGAAATTAGAGTTATTTTTGACAGATTGAGATTGACGTCCGGCTGGGAACGTTCTTTAAATATACGAGAATTGCCCCTTTGTAAATTGAAAAAAAAACGTAAGAAAATTTGAATTTCGCAGGCTACCCTGGCGCTTCCCCCTTAAGTGGTGGTTGCATTTGTTCATAGCATTCGTTAGCGACGTGTTGCCGCAACACGCGCAGCCCGGCCGCCCTACATGTGCCCGCGTGCGCAGCCCGGCCGCCCTACGTGTCCCCCCGCACGCAGTACTCCCGCAGCGCCCGCAAGCCGGCCGCGCCGGCCACGCGCGCGCGCGCTGCGCACACGGCGCGGTTGACGTGCGCGTTGTGCAGCTCCGGCACCTGCGTCGAGCACGCGGCCGCGGGGTCGCCCGAGCCCGTCAGACTACCAAACCTGGGAATACAATATAATTATGTATGGAGCGCTTATGGGGCTCGTGGCATAGTTATAACAGCCGCAGAGGTCGAGGCTTACCGAGGTTGGGATGCTGTTGGCCCCGACTATTTAATTATACAGGGTTATTGGTAAAACATTAACAACCTCTTAAGAGGTCATTGTACTCATCATTATGAACAACTTTTACTATGGGACCAAACCTGAAATCGCGAAAAAAATATCAGCTGTTCCCTACATTTATGTTCGTATAACTCGTCAAAATGTAGGGAACGGATGATTTTTTTTTCGCGATTTCAGGTTTAGCAATAACCCTGTATAATTATAAATTCACAAGTAATGATGAAACTAATATTTTTGAATTATGTTTTAATTATTTTGAATTATATTTTACAAAAATATTATATTATTTTATTACTTATATATTTTTTTTTTTATTTTATAACATATAAATAAATAATATTTTGTGTGTTCCATGGAGTTTATTGCCCGTTCTTCTCCATAAGTACAATACGACCGACGTAACATGGCGGGCCTGAACATAGGCACTAAGAACTTTCGCGCATGTTCTCTCACTCGCACTCGCCTCATGTCACCATTTGGTTCCTAAAAAATCTTACTGCGCAGCCTTCTACGCAAAGTTCGGGCCCGCCAAGTTACGTCGGTCGTATTGTACCTACGCTTTGGAACTAGCTTCATATTTTCTGACTGACCGACTTCTTGACAGTTCAAAAGTGACTGTTAATGGTTTTATTGAAATAAATGCTTTGAGTTTGAGTTATTTGTAGACCTTCGACAGTTTTCACGGATAGTCAGAAGTCTAAGCGGTATAAGCTTGTCGGTGGCCACAAAATATGTGGAACTTTTGGTTACTTTGTGGATTTCAAGAGACTTAAATTGCATGTGTTATGTCTTCTCATCAATTTTGCTATATATTTTGTCCTGACAAATGTGCAGGCGATGAACCACTGTTAACAGTAACTAACATAAAAAGTTACTGACCAGTACTCGTTCCCGGGATGCGCGTTCCCGTCCCAGGGATACGTCATGACGAGCAGGTTGCCCTCGTCCTCGCCCATTAGCTTCGCCGATGGCTCGCGCCTCTGTATCTGGACTGTGATGCCGCCTGACGATAAATATTGACCATTGCTTAGTAAGTATAAAGATCCTAGTTTAATAGGTAGTACGGGCTGGTGTTCGTAACTCCACGTAAATGCGCGTATTTTGCGTACGGGTGGGAAAATCGATTATTCGATCCACCCCAGCTCCTCAAGGAAGGCCAGCAGCGCCTTGATGTTACTGACCGTCTTACGTAGGGTACCTGGGATCCTAGTTTATCTATATGATGTTACGGTAAGTGTGATTAATTGAAAAATATTAATAATTATCTATCATTATTAATAATTACCTCATGATTTACGCAAAAAATGTTTGCAGCCACCATCTTGGATTTTCATTTTCACCTCATGATTTACGCGCGGCAGTAGGCAGTTCTTAGACGGCCTACTCAGCTCCCGTACTATACGCACATTGTCATTGGTCTTTTACTCGTTCAAGTTAATACGACGAAATTAAAAATACGTACGTCTCACGTTTAAGACCATGACTTTCGACCTTCGCAATTTAACACCCTAAAGTGATGCCAACTCAAATAAACAACCGAGTATGAATGTTAAAATCGTAATTGGTAATTCGTTCGTAATTTGGCCGTGCGAAGAAAGGGATGGATATCAAGGTCGCTGATAGTGAGGTAAAAATGAAAATCCAAGATGGCGGCTGCAAAAAATTTAAATTTTTTCATCATGTGTGTCGTTTTCATGGTTTTTGAGGGTGCTGAAACCAATAGTGAGGTCAAAATGAAAATCCAAGATGGCGGCTGCGAACATTTTCAAATGTTTCGTTATTGGTGTCGTTTTCATGGTTTTCGAGGGTGCTGGAGTCGATCGTTAAGTCAAAATGAAAATCCAAGATGGCGGCTGTAATTTTTTTTTTCATCATGGGTATCGTTTTCATGGTTTTTGAAGGTGCTGAAGCCAATAGTGAGGTCAAAATGAAAATCCAAGATGGCGACTGCGAACATTTTAAAATTTTTCGTTATGGTTGTCGTTTTCATGGTTTTCGAGGTTGCTGGAGCCGAAAATAAAGTCAAAATAAAAATCCAAGATTGCGACTGTAAAACTTTTTTTTGTTAATACTTTTGTTTTATGTTACTGATTAGTGACCACGTCTGCCTGGACTAGATCCGGCCCATTGCCTGCCTACCTGTTCTGAAAACCAATGCACGCCACTGTGTCAGTGTCAGGTAAAATGATTGGCGACCGTAACAAATATGGCTTACAGACACACATACACACTTTCACATTTATAATTATATGGATAGTATGGAAGTATGGGAGGGGCCCGTGTCTAAATAATAACAGCCGCACAGATCGATAGATCAGGTTAAGCTACGCTTGCCGTGGTTGGTCTGTGGATGGATGGGTGATCATCTTTACTTGGATGGATGATCTTTACATACCGTGACACCTCTGTGCCTCGGAAAGCACGTTAAACCGTTGGTCCCGACTGTCATTCGTGGATCTTTGACAGTCTTACGGGTAGGGGTAGTCAGAAACCTGAAAGTCTGACAACCAGTCTTACCAAGGGGTATCGTTTTATCCAGTAACTGGGTTGTGGAGGTTAGATAGGCAGTCGCTTCATGTAAAATACTGGTATTCAGCTGCATCCGGTTAGACTGGAAGCCGGCCCCAACATAGTTGGGAAAAGGCTAGGCAGATGATGATGATGAGTAAAAGTGCGCAGTGCTGCACACCCCTACCCTATTTCAAGTTAATCAAATATTAACTTTATTTAAATGATAATTAAGTTGGTTTCAGAGTGACCAGCACTATTGAAAAAGTTATAAAAATGTTTGAAGTTGTAACGTAAACTGAACTTTATTGAGTAGGAATTAAAGTTATTTTTCCATTAATTCATATTTGTTGACTTTTTTGGCAAATAAATCGCGAACGCAGATTAATCATGTAACATATTGCATGCTACAGTTCGCGTCAAATAACTTTGTCGCTCTGAAGTAGGCAACAAATCACTGTGCAGTAGTTAATCGTAGGAATAAAGGCTCCCGCAGACAGGCGCGACCTGACAGTGCGACGCGACTCAGTAGAACAATTTCTATGAAAACTTCATGGACATTTTTCTGTCAGAACCGCATCGCACCGTCGCGTCGCGCCTGTCTGCAAGAGCCTTAAAACATCAGCGCGCATGCGCGGCTAGGGAAAAAGCCTAGCTTCAGAGCGGCAAAGTTATTTGACGCGAACTGTATGTGTGTATACTCATGTTTAAGGGCTGAGTTTTCCATCGCTAGATAACTTTTATTGGAGGAATAAAATTGACGTTTGACAGTTTTTGTATGAAATAACTGTCAAAATTTCAAAATTATTCCTCGAATAAAGTTATCAGATGATTGAAAAATCAGCCCTTAGACAAATAAATGTATTTTAAGACCTCACGTCTATTTGCGGAGAACAAAGTTCCTTCGTTCATTGAATATTTTAAAATTAGAAATATTGATTACCTTTGGGATGTCGTTTACTCTCGAAGAATATTTTGCGCACCGCTTCTGACCCCGTACCTGACGAGTTCGGGAACATAGCTGCGAACCAAACAAAAGCAGAAATGAGATTTAGGGCTGATTTTTCAATCATCTGATAACTTTATTCGAGGAATAATTTTGAAATTTTGACAGTTATTTCATACAAAATCTGTCAAACGTCAATTTTATTCCTTGAATAAACGTTATCTGGCGAAGGAAAACTCAGCCCTAAGTATATTATTTAACGGCACCTATGAAGTCTGTAAATACTTAAGGGGCTTACAGGACCTAAACACAAAAAACGCGAGTTTTAGAAACAATAAAAGTATATGATGGATTACAGTAAACAAAATCAGAAAAATATATGATATTCTTCAGGATATATGCTAGGTAGATAGTCTGTTGAAAACATAATACAACTAATTTGATACGATAGAAAAAAATCATGAAGATACCTCTAAAAACTTTCTTTTTACAATAAAAACCATAATAATATACATACAATCATTCTGATTTTTTGTCAGATTATTCTACAAGCAATAAACTAAAACACTAATGTTTTATTTTTTTTGTCCAAACAATAGATTTTTTGTAATTAAATAATTGCTTCATAGTTTGAAATAAATTACCAGCGTTGTGTCATCACGCTTCTCTTTCTTTTCTATGCAGTCCGACAGTGACCGCGCTTTAGGTCATGTAAGCCCCGTAATACAATACTCGATACAGGGTTATTTCAAATTAGCTAGCTAAACTCCGCAGGCGCGATGAGTATATCTAAACATGATCGAACAAATAATACATTTGATTGATGATTTTTTTTGTGGGGTCATCGACCGCGGTTACTGTAGTCTTTTTTTTTTTTTTTTGGTGAGCGGTGGAAATCTTCATGGACTTCCTCCATCGTGGGGGTGACAGAGGGGCATGCCGGACTCTTACCGGCTAGAACCACCGCGGTGTTCCACCTCTACCTACGGCCGGGGGTGCGGAATTCGCATAAGCATTCCCCGCTCCCTTACTGTAATCACTTGAAATATCACTTTAAAATATCTGTTTTTGAAGGGAAAAGTTCTTTGGGCGCGTTGGGCATTTTTTAAGATGGGAAAAAACCATTGAACTCGCGCCACTGTTACCGTAAGCGACACCGCGCGTGTTGTGATTTAAAAAATACCCGCTTCGGATGTGTTCGGCTATCCTCGGGATGTATATTCGATATGTCAGTGAGTGATGGCAAAGTATTCTGTTTGTGTTTTGTTTTCACTTTGTCGGCGCTCCCGGAGTGCCACTGTTTTTTTTTTTTGTGTAAACTTCACAGATGTGATGGATATCGATCGATATATAAACACGATTAAACAAAAGAAAATCGTTTTTCTCAACACATACTTCAAGTACTTAAAACAACACTAAAGCGGTCGTTGACCTCCCAAAAAAAACATCAAATTTTCTTATTTTGAATTGAGTTTTTAACTCGAGCTGTGGGCAGAAAACATCGGCTAAAGGTTTAGTTCTCACCTAGTACGGAGGCGCTGGGTGAGACGTAGGCGAAGTTGACCTTACTGACATGTTGCAACATGTCCTGGCGCAGTAACTGTTGCACGCGCTCTGCGATCGACAGCACGTACACGTCCACTTGATGGTTCGCGATCCTCCACACGCCCAGACCTGGGGGTTACCACAACATACCTAATATCAAATTTCCCCGTAAGGATGGGCAGAGGTCTAATATAATAACAATAATAAAACCTTTATTTTCAGGCTACTTTGGCCCATAGACAAATACCTTACAGACTAAAAAAACCGACAAACCGACCGACCGACCGACTACTATACCGAGCGAGCACAAATCCATCGGGGTAACTGCGTAAAGCCTCCTCTACACGTAGACAGATTCATCAGCAGATGGCCTTCTGCGAATGCCTCCGCCGACGTGTAGACGGGGTAATTTGCTAGTCTGTGGCCAACCACAGACTAGCATCTGCGGCCTACCACAGACTAGCATCTGCCGACGTCAAATACCTATATTTGACGTCGGCAGATGCTAAAGATGAAGATGAAGAAGATGGCCATCTGCTGATGAATCTGTCTACATGTAGAGGAGGCTTAACACACTAACAGTAACAATAGCTGTCATTTTGACAGTTCAACAACATTCATTGCGTTATTTACTTTGTTGAGGCGACAAATTTTTCGAACACATGACGCAATGGATTCGTAATATCCTTCAAAATTATTCAGATCGTGATTGAAAGTGTGTGACGCAATTAGGGTGCAGACTCTATGCTGCTTCTGAGAAATTTATAATGGAAAACCTAATAGTACAGACGCCAGCACAAGCTAACCGAAACTGTAAAATTTTCCCGATCAACTTTGAACCTTATGCTTTGGCGATAAAGTTGAATATCTATTAAAGAAATTTCACAGATTGTAGTAGCTTGATGTGCGCCCGTCTGTACTTTGCTCCAGGCAAAAAAAGCAAGGCAGTCCACGCCACGGTATACGGATTACCATTAGGTATTATGCACTAGATATTTAACAAAACGCCATAGCTGTTTTAGAAAGTCAAAATCGACATTTAATAAACAACCGCTGTCAAATTGAGAAAAAAAGTCCGCCATTTTGAATATTATTTATCTCATCATAATTCATTATCAGCCTATAATGTTCCCACTGCTGGGACACAGGCCTACTCTCTGTGAGAGGCAGTGGGCCGTAATCCACCACGCGGGCCCAGTGCGGGTTGGTAGAAGTCACATGTCTTCAAATTTTTGGCTCTTGGACATGCCGGTTTCCTCTGGATGTTTGTTTTGAGAGCAGTGGTGATGAAATTATTTACACAAAGTAAAGAGCATTTCTGGATTCGAACCTACGACCTACAACTCGTGAGTCGTGGCCGTTACCACTGGACCACCTTTATATGCCGTTTATTTATTGATTAAACTCACCAGCTCCGATAACATTAACATAGGCCATCTTTCCAGCGTCACGGCCGCGAGCGTCCGCCTCGATCAGTACGGTGTCCGTGAGAACACTGATGCGCTTATAGTACACCTCGTTGTCAAACACCTGAACCTTCAACAGCTCTACAAAGCGGTCAATGTATTTGCTCGCTGCGTCTTTGTTGCTGTCTATCGGCACGTCCGACACAAGCTTCTCGAATGTGTAACTGTGGACCTGGAGAATCAGATTAAAACATAATATCATAACAGTTAGCTGCTAGTGTGTCTAACGAAATAAAAAACGAGTGTGCTTATGACCACACGACTGAAGTGAAACTTAGATAAAAAAAATAAAAAAAAAATAAAACTTTTTAGATATACGGAACGTATTTGGCTATGAGAGGAAGAGAGAAAGAAAATGTGCGCGCGCACTGCTGTCTCTTGCTTATATCCCCCACTTAACTTCCGTTCGCCTTGCCCGATCACACTTTTCGTAACGCTTACGTCACGCGTTCGCCAGCTTACTCCCCAAGTCAAGCGTGCGTAAAGAAGTTTCACTTCAATAATAATGTATTCCCCGAAGGGTTAAGGATGATTTCCACCAAACGGCTCGCATCACATCTGATCGGAAAGGATACGAACGGATGCGGCGACAGCCGATCGCGTCCGGCATGACGTCAACGCACGTGATCGGCTCCGAACGTCGCTTGCGAACGTATATATCAGTTTCTGCGCCTAGTCAAATAGTTTCATTCCTACCGTGTTGACGTGTTCTAGTTTTTTAAAATGGTTAAAGTTGACGTAGTACTGTCGGCATTGCATTACATTAGAAGAAGAAGAAAATAATCATAAAACAGAAGAGGAAAAGAAACATTTGGACGACAGCCGAAAGGATTCGATCGGATACGACGACAGGCGAACGGAGCCGATCGCGCGTTGCAGCATACTTTCGGCTAGTAATATAGATTTTTTAAATACTGTGTACACGATGTACCCCTTACTTCCCGTGGGTGTCGTAAAAGGCGACTAAGGGTCTTACCGGAGAATGGGCAGCAGCGTTCTCTATTTATTCCACCATCATACCATACTGCGATCGCCAACCCGCCTGCCAAGCGTGGCGATTATGGCAAACCCCCCCCAAAATTGGGGGAGGCCTATGTCCAGCAGTGGACGTCTATCGGCTGAAACGACGACGACACGATGTTTGATCGTTTGAAGATTGTAAAATCCGTTCCGATCCGATGCGATGTACCATCGACACGAAAAGAAGAAGACGTGTTCACCATTTTCGTAGGGTGTGTGTACCTGGTAGAAGTCTGCCCACATCTGTCGCCACCTGTGCAGAGCGGTCGTGGGCGTCACCTCCTCGCCGTAGCCGTTCTGCGGCACGTTCTGTGCCTCGGTGATCAAGACGTCCTCGTAGTCCATGCGGAACCGTTGCTCGAACCGCGGACCTACCACGCCTGGGGCCAAATGAACCATGCTCATCACCTCCATTTCAGACACCAATCTACATGGTCTTCACATGAACTGACCAAGATTATATCTGGACTTAAAGTGACTGTGACCTCTTAGTTTGTTTCGGCTTTTCTACTCGGAGTAGTCAGATAGGAAAATATGACTTCATCTACATAGTTTTTAACCGACTTCAAAGAGGTGGAGGTTCTCAATTCGACTGTATATTGTTTTTTTTTTGTACTTATGTTTGTTACGCGATATCTCCGGCAATTGTAAATCGATTTGAAAAAAAAAAATGAGAGGAATGGAAAGAAAACTGGCCAAGTGCGAGTCTGACTCGCACACGAAGGGTTCCGAACCACAAGGCAAAAACGCCGAAAAAAACACGTTTGTTGTATGGGAGCCCGCCTTAAATATATATTTCATTCTGTTTTTGTAGCGACAACAGAAATACATCATCTGTGAAAATTTCAACTCTCTAGCTATCACGATTCATGAGATACAGCCTGGGTGACAGTCGGACAGAGGGAAAGTGGAGCCTTAGTAATAGGGTCCCATTTTTACCCTTTGGGTACGAAAATCAATAATGGGAGGCCTTTAGACACAACATAGTCTAACAAAAAAAAAGATATGGACGCCTAACACGTCTGCGGAGTTTCTCTAGCTAATTTAATTTGACCTTGTATATGAAGATGTTCATATTCGAATGATGCTTACTTTACTTGGCAAAGTAAAATCAGTACAAGATTTAATAACCAAAAAATAACACTTTAATTAAACAACACTAATAATAACTCAAACACACTAATTATAAAACACAATTGCACTACTGATCGCTCTAAGTCGCACTTGAAGATCGCTTCTATCTATTCGCTTGTATCGCTTATCCAACACTGACTGCTCGCGGCCCATGCCGGCCTTATACAATGCTTCAAATAGTTCTAGAACCTTCTACTGTAGAAACATCTATAATGTTCGAGGACATACCGACCCCGACTAACCAGATGTCGATAGTTCTAGAAAGTTTAAAGGTACTCATTGTGGCGTGCAACAGTACTTACCGATGATGACCGCGTGTGTTTCGATGTCCTGCTCGTCGACGGAACCGGAGTTGACTCTGTTTCCGTCATTGATGCACTCGGTGTGTCCGCTTACGAACACCAGCGCGGACAACTTCATCTCGTCGTAACTCAGACAGTTCTTCAGCAGTAAGGGGGGGCGTTGATTCTCTGTGCCCACACTCAACCATCCCCCTTGGCTGTAAGATAGAATACATCGTCTTCACATATAGGTACTTCACACTAATATTATAAAGGCTAAAGTTTGTGTGTGTGTATGAGGGTGTGGGGGTGTGTTTATATGTTTGTTACTTCTTCACGCATCAAACGGCTGGACCAATTTTGGAGGTAGCTGACACCCTGGATTAACATATACTTAGGCTACTTTTTATCCTGATATTCCCACGGGATCAAAACTTATGCGGGGGAAAACCCGGGGCGCAGCTAGTTATAGAATAAAATCACACTAATAATACAAAAGCAAACGTTTGTGTAAGGGTGTGCGTGTGTTTATATGTTTGTTACTTCTTCACGCTCAAACGGCTGCTCGTTAAAATGTAGGGAACCGCTGATTTCTTTTTCGCGATTTCAGGTTTGGTCCCATAGTAAAAGTTGTTCATAATGATGAGTACAATTATTAATGTTTTACCAATAACCCTTTATAGATTGCCATCGACACGCTAAGAAGAAGATTGTAGTAGGTATCTTGTTACTTACCCTTTTTTTCCAGACAGCAGCAAGTAGGAGTCTTCCTGCCCCATGAACGTGACGGCTCTCTTCTTGAGGATCCGGTCGATGAGCTGCGGCACGCCCATGTCCTTGTACAGCTCCTTCTCTATACTACTGCCGAACTCTCTGGAAAGTTCCAATACTTATAAAATTTTCGATTACAGCACCCTCAATAACTTTGTAATGATAGGTATTAATAATGACAATCAGATATCTAAGATTTGTATTGTCATCTATTTTTCGGCACCAGTACTCCCCAAAACAAAAAGATCCCATGAATTTACTTGCAGCTATATTCATCCATCCGTCATCCTTTATTTGTTAACCACAACAACAAAACACAAATCTGTCGTTTCTTAGACATTTCAGTGATTCTTAATGCACAGACCGACCACCCTTAAAACTTTATCCCGAGTTGCAATATGGCAGTTTGGTACTCAAACGCTACCCGATTCCCGGACATTAAGTTGGGGGTCAAAACTCAAACTCAAACTCAAACCATTTATTTCAATTAAACCATTTACAGGCACTTTTGAATTGTCAAGAAGTCGGTCAGTCAGAAAATATAAATATGAAGCTAGTTGCCCATTCCAAAGCGTAGGTACCTATGGAGAAGAACGGGCAAGAAACTCCATGGACACTCTTTTAAATTGTATTTTTACAAAAATATTCGTTACATCATTAATGTTGAATTTACAATTATATGTGAGAACGATGTAAAAAAATACGTACGCGTTAAGAGCGTCCAGAGTACAGCAAATAGTAAGAAGACAACAATCCAAAAATAAAATAATTAAAAATAAGCCTAGGCAGCTGAGTGATGACCAGCCCCAACTGACGGCGCCCGTTCACGAACATGACGCATGGATCAGCACCATTCAGCTCAACCATTTTGAAGGGAGCTAAATGATCCAATACACACGCCACCGTCAGCGAGACATTTGTGTGAGCATGACATACTATCAGCCGCCATGGCACATTCAAGTCAATGTAAGACATATTACCCGGTAAATGGTAAAGAAGGTATACTTACATAGAACTCACATCTGTGCTATGCAGTTATACAATGCAAAGGAAATTGAGTTTATACAATGCAAAGATAATCTTACAATCTTCAGCAGCTCCAACAGTATTTTCAAGTGTTAATCAATTAGTTGTGGTTGTGGAGCAGGACCAGCATTGAGCCAGGCATTTTTATCAGCGATGTAATCCCCTAACTTATAATATGCCTGACTGCATAGTGTGCGTTTTATACAAGACTTGAATTTTGTCTCATTCAGTTGAAGAATGTGGGGAGGTATTTTATTATAACACTTTAAACAGTACCCCATAAAAGATGAGTCTACTTTAGCCAGTCTGAAACCTGGTTGAACTAATAGGTCCCTATTCCTAGTACTATAATTATGTCTTTCACCTCTTTTACCAAAAAGATGTAAGTTTTTTCTTACATACATGATGTTTTCGTAGATATATTGACAAGGTACCGTCATGATGTTAATTTCCTTAAACAGTTCCCTTAGAGAATCACGCCTGCAGAGGTTATATATGGCTCTGATGGCTCTTTTCTGCAGAATAAAAATAGAATCAATGTCTGCAGCCCGTCCCCAAAGCAAAATACCGTAAGACATGATACTATGAAAGTAACTAAAATAGACCAGTCTCGCGGTATCTATATCAGTAAATTGGCGGATTTTTCTGACAGCATAAGCTGCTGAACTTAGCCGTCCTGCAAGAGATGTTAAATGAGGACCCCATTGTAGCCTTGAGTCGAGCGTGATCCCCAGGAAAACCGTTTCATCGACGAATTCTAGTTTCTCTTGATTCAATACTATCTCACAATCACTACTCTTTACATTTGGTAGAGAAAATCTTATGCACTTAGTTTTTTTCCCATTTAATACTAAATTATTAGCAGTGAACCAACTTTGGACCTGCAGTAAGGCGTTATTTACGTCGTCATAATTTGTAGCACGTCTATTTACCTTAAAAATTAAGGAAGTGTCATCAGCAAATAACACCATTTGTGGTTGATTTTTTAATAAATGGAGTAGATCATTAACATACACTAAAAAGAGGAAAGGACCCAATATCGAGCCTTGTGGCACACCCATTTTTACTGTTAAACCATGTGAATTGACACCATTTATTTGAACTTGCTGTTGTCTGTCATTTAAATAAGAACTAACTAAACTGAGCGCAAGTTTTCCAAGCCCATAATGCTCAAGTTTCAAAAGCAAGGTTTCGTGATCGACGCAATCAAATGCCTTAGAGAGGTCACAAAAGATTCCTATGGCGTCTTGGGCCTCTTCCCACGCGTTAAAAATGTGTTTTAATAAGGTTACACCGGCGTCGGTCGTACAACGTCCTTTGGTGAAACCATATTGTTGATCGTGAAGGATTTTATTCGTGTTAAAATGATTGAGCATCTGATTAAGCATTATCTTTTCAAACACCTTACTGAAAACCGGCAACACGGATACGGGTCTATAATTATTGGTGTCTTTAATGTCCCCAGATTTGAAAAGTGGTATTACCTTACTGAATTTCATTAAATCGGGGAAGACTCCTTGATCAACACACGAATTAAATACTAAGGCTAAATAAGGTGCAATAGTCTCAATTATGGAGGCACAGACTTTAATGGACATTCCCCAAAGATCTTCGGTCAATTTGATCTTAATTTGCTTAAAAGCTTTTATTACTGTTACGGGGTTAATATGTGTAAATTGAAATTCAACCGGGCAGGCTGGAACGTTTGCTCTTAATAAATCAATTGATACGTCGGATGAGGAATTTAAGGCTTCCGTCGTTTTTGATGGTATATTAGTAAAGAAATTTACAAACTCCTGAGCTACTTCTAAGTTAGAGCTTATGGCTCCACGTGAAGTCTCCAATGTGTAATCAGTGTTTCGTTTTTTATTTCTACTAGTTTCGTTATTTATAATTTTCCAAACTGTTTTTATTTTATTTTCAGCTGATTTGATTTTATTGCTAATGTACAGGGCTTTGGCTATTTTGCATGTATTTCTAAAAATTTTGGAATATGTAGCAACATACTTGCTGAAAGTTACAGTATTGATGTAAGGCTTAAGGCCATACAGCTCGAACAGTCTTTCCCTACTTATCCTAATACCTCTAGTTGCCCAGTCACTAAATATAAAATTAGGGCAAATGTTTTTTGTTTTCTTTTCAAAAGTTGTATTGAATTGAGTGTACACTACTGAAAAGAAATCCTCGTACAATTTATTTGCATCATCCCTATCATGGCCCAGATCATTTAACTTATTATTTAGGGTACTATTGAATCTATTTAGTTTACCAGTCGTTATTGGTCTAAATTGTATTTGCACTTTTTGCAAAGGTGTTTTAAACTTAAAAGATACCGTTTGTCCACTATGATCAGACGGCAGATAGTTGACGATGGCTTTATCTAAATAATCAATCAATCAATCAATCAATCAATCATTTATTTATTTGCAAACATGGGTATTGGTACAAAGATGTTCTTTTTTACATAGTAGGTATAATAGTCCTCCATATTTTACCGTCGCAAGGGCATGCAAATAATATAGTACCTATTCTCAAATAACAAAATCAAACAAAATAGAAAATTACAATACAAACTATGATTGAAAAAGTTATAAATGTCTTTAGTCAAATTAATGTCATATTAAGGTTTTAATAAAAAGTATTAAATAGTAATTACAGTTGTTAAAATAAATGTCGTTTAGATTAGATTACAATAAAAAAAAAAAAATATCTGAAAAATGTCGGACTGATTGCACCATCATAAATGTCAAATCAAATCATAAAAATTATAAATGTCAAAGTTACTTAAATGTTTACGCTAGTAAAAAATTATCACAATGATGTCAAAACAAAATAAAATAATAAGTATGTCAATTGGAAATATTGGAAATAGGTATGTCAAAAAAATATAAAATAATAATTATGTCAATTGGAAATAGATGTCAATCAGGTTATGTACATAGTAGCAGCTATAAAAATTACAAGATAAGTCAATTAGTCAGCGATTCATCATTAAGGAACTCGTCAATCGTGTAATAACTTTTTTCGATTAATATTTCGTTTAGCGCCCTTTTAAATTTTATTACAGTCATATTTTTTATTACATCAGGTACTTTATTATAAATGCGTGGGGCAATACCAAAAAAACTTTTCTTGACTAGCGCGGTTTTACATTTTACATGACATATCTTGTTTAAATACTGAGTCCGAATCGGATTAATTCTGACTTCCGACAGTTTTTTAAATAATTGTGGATTGTTTTTTACAAACAAAGCTGTTTCCAAAATATATAAGGAAGGAAAAGTTAAAATTTTTAAAGATTTGAAATAGGGAAGACAGCTATCTGTTGTTTTTAGACCCAACATTGACCGTATACATCTCTTTTGCATTCTAAATACTAGTTCCTTGTCGGTAGACTGCCCCCAGAAAATAATACCATACCGCAGAACAGAGGCAACTAGTCCATGGTAGGCTGTTAAAAGAGCCTGACTGTTGACTTTTTTTGAAAGTTGTAAGAGAGCATATGCAGATTTGCTAAGCTTTTTGCAAAGGACTTCAATATGAGGTTTCCAAGTGAGTTTGCTATCGATCACTATGCCTAAAAACTTAGCCTCACTTGCTTCCTCAATATTACAGCCATGGTAATCAATACGAACATTCGGGTATCCACTACGTTGATGAAAGTGCATTATTTTTGTCTTATTTAGGTTTATTACTAAATTATTATTATGTAACCAATTAATTATATTTTGTAAAGCAGTATTAATGTCTTGCTCGTAATCATTTTTATTTGTACATTTAATTACAGCTGTACTGTCATCCGCAAAAAGAACCATATTGTTTGTTGTTACTTTTGGGAGATCGTTGATGTATATCAGAAAAAGTGGCGGTCCAAGTACACTACCTTGAGGAACACCATACTTTGTATTTCTTGGTTCAGATACATATATTGTCTCTAACTTATTCTTTGGACAAATTCTAGAAACTTCTACGCATTGCAGTCTATCTTTCAAGTACGATTCTATCAACTTTAAAATGTTTCCTCTTACACCGTAACTATGTAGCTTGTGTAACAAAATTTTATGGTCCACATAATCAAAAGCCTTGGACATATCTGTATAAATTGCACATACTGGGTTTCTTTTATCTACAGATGACATGATGTTAGTTAATAGGTCAAAAAATGCCATATTAACTGTAGTATTCTTGCGGAATCCCTTTTGTTCTTTACAAAATAATTCATATTTTTCGAAATACGCGTAAAGAGAATTATAGATAACTTTCTCAATAATTTTTGAAAAAATTGGGATTTTAGCAATCGGTCTATAGTTTTTTAAATCTGTTTTGTCATCTTTTTTGTACAAGGGTTTTATTATAACTTTTTTTAGTCTTTCTGGAAATATGCCATCAGTAATACACAAGTTAATTATATGCACCAATGGCGGTGCTATTACCTCTTTAGTGAATTTTATGACTTTAGTAGAAATGCCATCGTATCCAACAGTATTTGTGTTTTTTAGAGTGGAAATTATTTTTATGATGTCATCAATTGTAACTGGTTGCATAAATAAGGAATTTAATGTCTGATTTTTAAAATTAATATTATTCATTGAGATGTCAGGTTTTATATTTTTTTCAATGTCATCGATAAAGTAATTGTTAAATTCATTTGCAATGTCTACGGGGTGTGTAAACAACAAATCATCTCTATTAATGGACATAATTGGCTCCTGTGGCAAACATAATTTGGTTTTATTTATTATTTGCCAGGTAGCTTTCGATTTATTCTGGGCAGTGTTTATGTAATGATTATTTTGTGCTTTCTGTGTTAGCTTAATAATTTTCCTGTAAAGTTTTGTATAGTTTTTAAGAATATTTTTATTTGTTGAGTCAGAATTTAATCTATATTCCCAAAGTAACTGCCTTTGTTTCTTACTACATATTTTAATTCCTCGAGATATCCATTTCGTTTCCTTGTTTGTTTTGATGGTTATAATTTTTTCCGGAAAACATAATCTGTATAAAAAAGAAAAATCGTCCATGAAATTGTCAAAAGCCTTGTTAGCGTCCATAGAATCAAAAACTTGTGTAAAAGATAGAGAGCTAAGATGCGTTTTAAAAGTTTTTAAATTATTCAAGCTTATGTCCTGTTTTTTAGTTTTCCAATACTGTAGTTTACAAGTTTTATTAATAGGTACTTTAAGTATTTGACACGTATGATCGGAAAGGACCAGATCTTTAACTTCAGCTTTGCAGTTTTTCCTATAGTTGTGCGCAAAATTGTCAATACAAGTTTGACTACTTAGCCTTGTAGGAGTATAAAGCGCTAGTTTTAGATTGTACTTCATAAGAAAATACTCGAATTCTAATGTCGTTTTGTTTCTTTTCAAAACATCAATATTAAAATCACCACATAGAACAATTTTTTTATTCGAGGATAAACAAACTTTAGTCAAAATATTATCTAATTTTTCATAAAATACTTCATAGTTTGGTCTGGGAATTCTATATATACAGATAATAATAATTTTAGAAGATACGATCTCTACAGCGCAACATTCAAAAATACCCGCAACCGATTGTTTTGCTATGTCCGATATTTCTTTAAATTGCAATCCTGCTCTAACAAATATACACACTCCTCCTCTCTTTGTATTTCTAGAAAAGAAAGCGGCTGGACAAAAATTTGGAATGTGCAATAAATCCTCATAACCCTCTTTTATGAAATGTTCTGTAACACAAATAACATCAATAATGGTTCCTTTGTCAGATAATTCCACTAGCTTTACAGTCAGATTATCCGATTTATTTATTAGGCCTGCTATGTTCTGATGTAGAATATTTAGGAATTTAAAGAAAAAACTGAGAATTAACTTGTGATTCTGAACAAAAACTATTTTTATTTTGTTGGAGGCAGTCAACTTCTGAGTGCGTAGTAGTCGGATTGCCCAGACTAAATATAAGATCTCGTAAATCTGATACAACAATCTCCAAACCACGATTATTCAAGGTACCATATTTTTTATTATAAGTTTCATACTCATATGGAAGATTAAGATTAGAGTCTAGCAGATACGCATAGTTACATGCATTTATATCTAAGTAAAGAAGGTTATTAAAAGTTTCTATGCGGCTGTTAAACATAATATTTGAATCTGTCATATATCTATAGGTTGGTAAACAAATAATAAAGTTTGTGTGATTTAGTGGCAACAATTTGTCTCTAACAAACATAACAAGCTCTAAGTAGTTTTCAGTTTTCCGAAAGTCTTCCTCGCCTATATAAATGACACAAAAGTCTGAGTGTGTAAAGTTTTGTACTTTACTTTCAATTTGTTCAAGTAATTGCCATAATCCACATGTAGGTTTGCGATAATGACAGATTTCAAAGTCACACAATTTTTTCCTTTCGGCAAGTGTATATAATCTATTAGAGGTTTCGCTGCTGATGAGGCATATTTTGTGCTTTGTTGAAGATTGTTCTAAAGTATTTTCGGCTTGCATATTTTCAGTTGTTTTAGATAATCTTACGTTGTGTTTGATTATATTTGTGGTTGTAGGGAACAAGTGGTGTGTTTCTATGGTCTGTGTTTGTTTTGTTTTTGTATTTTTTTTCCCAGTACAAGGGCTAGTTTGTACTCTCTGAATTTCTATTGTTTCATTTTTGTTTTTGCTTTGTGGGGTAGTTGTAATTAGTTTCTTTGATTTCGGAGTGTCGGTAGTATCATTCAGTATTTTTCCTAATGGGGACGTCATTGTATGTGTGCTCTTTGAAGCTGGCGTTGTAGTCATATTTTTTTTCGGTTTGCGTTTCTGTCCGGTTCGTGGTGTAACATTTTTGTTGTCTGATATATTTAAACTCTTGTATGTTTCTATAATTTTAAGATATTTTTGCAGATCTGATTTTAGGCGAAAGTTCTCTGAGTTGAGATTGTCAATTTCTTGATGCGCTATAAGTAAATCATCAGATAATTGTTTGACTTTATCGTTTAAATCAAGAACGGTTTGACTAATATTTAAAGATGTGTTGGGTAAGCTCATCATAGTCGTATCAAACAGTCCAGAATTATCTTTAGTCATGTCTGTTAGTGAACTGGATCGGTGAATTTTTCGGAAAGTAATGTTGTCACAATCATCCATTTTTTGTTTATGTGAAACGGAACGCAATCTCAAAGCACTGTCTCAAAACGCTGGTATTCAGATATAGTAAGTCAAGTTTCCGAACGAAGATAGTCTTGTCAAGTTAGTGAGCTTGATGATGATTGGTTGAATGAGTCGTAGATTCTTTGTTTACATAGAAAATTATCTGTCTTTAAATTCCCAACTGTTCAATTGAGATTTTATTTTGCTGTTTAGAGCTGCTATGCCGTGTGTCGTGTCTTATTGTTCGTGTGTTGTTTCGTGTAGTTTATAGCCAACCTGATTTTAAGGTGACGATGACGAAATTATCCTTATCACTGCAGAAATCACACTCACACTGACACCGCCTGATCCACGAATGTATGTTGTTTTAAATCAGAGATAACACTGTCACTGGTGTAACTACTCATTCAAATTGAATTTATGCAAGTTTTGGCAATTAATATCGAAAAAATCCACTAATTAGCAATTAATTAAAATTTAAATACTCAGAGAGATGTTTGACGTTTGCCGGTGTTGCCAGATTCAATCACAATCGCAAAAGACATTATCTATACAAGTAGCAGAAGTTGGAGTTATTCTAGTCGGTTCTGTAAAAACATTTGATAAATTGAACGATTTAAAAAGGCTTAATAATCTACTGCTATTAGAATTATTTTCCAAAATATTAATATTAAAATCACCACAAATAATTGCGGCTTTGTTAATGGATGCAAGTTTCGCTAAGACATCTTCCATTATTGACTCAAATACAGAAAAGTTCTGATAATTAGGAGGTCTGTAAACGCACACTACGACATGCTTATCTAGCTCAACACAGGACAGTTCGATGCAATGTTCAATTGATAAACCCACTATGTCATTTCGTTGCTTATATTTTAAACAATTTTTTATTAAGATTAGGGAACCTCCACGTAGCATAGATTTACGGTTAAAACAACTGCCCACACTATAGTTTTCAAAATTAATTAACATTTGGTAATCCTTTAACCAATGTTCAGTACAACAAACAATGTCAAACTTTGTTTTTTCTAAAAACATTTCAATTTCTAATAATTTGGAAGAAATGCCTTGAATATTTTGATGAAATAATGTCAAGGCATTCTGCTGATCTCCTTTTTGATATTTACTTATTTTAGAGCAAGAAGATACCTTGTTGTTGTTAGGTATAAGAATATTATTACTGGTACCTTCTGTTGTCTTACAAACTAGTTTAAATGATTATCCGGAGTTAATCCCAAGACTTCAATGTCATCACCAGGCAATGAGCTCATAGTGCGTGAGGGAAATGGAACCTCCTTCGTATAATTTGTATAAATATTTATAGCATTTGAGCTACATTCATTCAGGCAAACCACCTTATTATTAGTATTATTACTAACTGTTGTGGTGTTAATAATACAAGACTTCGACATAATACTTATGTCTGAGTTTATATAAAACGCTAATAGCCTTGCTATTATGTGTCTAAAGCTAACAGGCAGATACACAGTATCCCTAGTCGACTTTAAAGTTTCTACAAAACTGTTGGTGTCAAAATATACAAGCTTGTCACTGTAATGACTAACTAAAAAGTGCATATGCTTATTAAGCATATGAATATAATTGTTTTGTCTATTTGTTAATTTTTTAAAATATGGAAAAGCACACAATATTATTTTATTACAATTTAACTTTAACAACTCAGTTACACAGTCAGTTATTTCATATTTTTTTACCTTAGAACTGTTACCTACAAATACAGTAATGTTAGTTTTAGGATTAAATACATTTCCTGTTACTGATGCCATTATTTGTTTGTAGGTTGACCCTGGCATACAATTATTTTGAGTAGAGTAACTCAGGTTGTTACTAATTAATTTACCTAAACCTCTTCCTATACTATCCGAGAACATAACCGAATCATAACAATCATGACTACTGAAAGATGGACCAGTCTCAAGCTGTCCCAATTGAGAAAGATCTTGTACTATTTCAGATACATTCTGGTTAAGGATACACTCTTGAGGCAAACTCTCAGTCTGGGACGGGTCCTCCGTTACCTCAGGCTGGACAGCGACAGGGTGTGGAACTGTCTGACACGTGCACTGACACATAACTAACTCATTTGCTGCAAGAATGTGTTCTTTAATTTGGTTCTGGGAACCCACATATTTAATGTAAAGAGAACTAAGTCTGCCCTCAAGTTCCTGTATGTCAGACTGTAAGCGCTGTGTATCAATTTCATAGATTTTTTTGCTGTCTTCTAATTTAATTTGATAATTGGTTAATTTACTAATTAGATCAACACGTTCTTTCCTCAGTGAAATATTTTTGGAAAAGTGTTTTTGTTGTTTTCTAAATTGATTACATTTTTTAATTATTCTATTCATTCTTGCATATTTTTTCATTTTGTTATGACTTAATTTACAACTGTAATTCTGTTTTAACAAGGAATCTTCAGTAAGGTCAATAGTTGTTAATGAATGAGGGTTACAATTACTATTTAATAATTCATTATATAAGTGGTTCGTTTCTTTAACCTGATTACATTCTATTTCTTTTTCTAACTGAGTGATACGACTATTAGCATGAATTAATTCATCTTCTAGGTCCCTAACTCTACTTAAGGCCTCCTCATACAAATTACTACAGGTGTTGAAACCATCCGTGACTACCTTCAGTTGATCGCGTTCATCAACAACATTCTGATACTGTTGATGTAGGTCTACTAGCTCCCGTTTAAGGCTTGAGTTTTTGTCAACAATTTTCTTGATTTCCTCCTCACTTTCATCATTCTCCACCACCACCAAAGAGACATCAGGCTAAGATTAGTACAGCCCGTTCAGTTATTTTACCCTCTGACAGCAGTGACCTAACAGCAACCTTATTGTAACGAGAATAAAGATCACAATGATTTTATCAGACTTTTCAGTGACAGCAACCAATCAGCATCTTTATTAGACTAAGAATAAAGATCACTGTGATTGCAAATTGGACAGTAGTGAAAAATCAGAGATAAAATAACTATTAACGGAATGTAGGTAAATCAGCTGATAAATGTGGAAGTGGCGTGAAGTAGGTACAGACGCCAGCACATCAAGCTACTATAATCTGTCAGATTTCTTTAATGGATTTTCTACTTTATCGCTTAAGCATTAGGTTCAAAATTGATTGGGAAATTTTGACAGTATCGGGTAGCTTGATGAGCTGGCGTCTGTACACTGCTACAACAATTTTTCGCTCAAATGACGTCAACATGGAGGCGCTGTTGCAAACATTTGTGCAATATTGTTTTGTGAAATGTATTGAAACAACAAGATGGCGGCGGTAGTTCCGATTTTGGCCACGCGCCAAAAGATCTTCGTACAGCTATAGGTATCTACCAAATTACATAAATGCGTACTTACCTCTTGTATACAAGGAAGTGTGTCATGAGCAGTAACACTCGCTCGTGTAAGAGTGGGTACGTGGACAAGATGTTCTTCTTCAGCCTATCTATCGGACGACGTACTTTGAGCGTCTCCAACCTGCAATAACACATTTTTAGGTCTCGTCCAGGCTTATATATTTCCACTTAAAAACCCTTAAGTCTTTTGAACCAGTGACCGACAAATTCTGATATTTGGCGACTGATTGGCGACAAAATATGAAAAAAAAACAGATCTTAGCTAGGTGCCCTAATTTCTGAGATATAAATGTGGCCCTGCTGGGGAGACTCTCTCCAGATCGGCCATCTATAAACCCTTATATCGTTTGAAGCAGTGACCGACAAATTCTAATATTTGGCGACAAATTTCGACTAATTAGCGACAAATTTTTTGTGTTATCAAAATTAAAATCCCTGATGGTAGCCCTGCCAGAGCCAGTGACACAACAAGATATTATACAAGACCCAAAAGTCACCTTAAAGATGTGCGCCAATCTTTACAAATGGATCGACGAGCCATTTTGGAAAAATACGAGGCGACTAGTGGATAGGAGGGCCTACAGGCGTGGACTGCTTAGGGCATCAAGTATAGTCTTAATCCAGCACTGATAATCAGCCTATATTTTCAAATTCAAATTCAGATTATTATTGTGGTTACAGGTAAAATATGGTGTTATAGTTTATAAAATGAAGAACATCTATGACCCGCCTTTAGGCATACAATAATTAAGGAATTTTCCAACATTCATTTAGTAACAGTTAATATATTAGTAATCAATAATTTTAAAAAATGTCAATAATTTAATAGTAATTAATATATTAGTCATTCATATGTCAATATTTAAATAATAGGCAATAATTTAATAATACTTAATACAGAGATTACTAACAGCTATTCAACTAAAAAAAAAAAAACAATAATAATAATAGTGATATAATAAAATAACTGGCACTAATAATGAGGAATGAATTATTAAATTAAAATCTGTCATCTAGGTACTCAGTAACAGAGTAATATACCTTATTATATAATAGTTCTAATAAAGCTTTTTTGAAGTGAAGTATTTCATTTAATTCTTTGATTTCTATAGGAAGCTTATTATAGATTTTAGGTGCCATTCCAAGAAGACTTTTCGAAAATAATGCAGTTTTGTGTGGAATGGTACATATCTCTCTGTTGCGACGTTTAGATTTCAGTGTTTTAAATATATGAAAGTTGGATTTGACAAATACTGCTGTTTCAAAAATGTACATACAAGGAAATGTTAGAAGTTTAAACTTTTTAAAATATGGGAAACAGCTGTCAGTAGGTTTAAGTTTAAATACAGAACGCACACATCTCTTTTGAGATTTGAACACAGTTAACCTCTCTGTGGAATTTCCCCAAAATATAATTCCAAAACGTAATGTAGATGTGACATATGCTTTGTACGATATGAGAACTATAGACTCGATTGCCATTTTTGCAAGATTATAGAGTGCATATGAGTATTGGTGTAATTTTTTACAGACAATCTCTACGTGACATTTCCAGGTTAAGTGACTATCAAGCTGAAGGCCTAAAAATCTGGCATTGTTCGTTTCAGCTATTCTTTGACTAGCATGTGTTATATTTAAATTAGGGGTAACGGTTTTTTGGTTAAATGTCATAAACTTTGTTTTTTCTATGTTTATTTTTAATTCGTTCATTACTAGCCAATCTATTATGCAATGGATGGAGTTGTTTATATCATTTTGGTAAGTGTCGATCTGTTTGCATGGTATAATGAGTGTGCTATCATCGGCAAATAACACAGTTTGAGATTTTGTGCATTTTGGCAGATCATTGATATAAATGAGAAACAACAAAGGGCCAACGACACTTCCTTGTGGTATCCCACATGATGTACTTCTAGGTGATGACATATAAGTTACCTCTACTTTAGACTTAGAGCATATTCTTTTTAAAACAGTAATTTGCTTACGGTCACTGAGATAAGTTTTAAGTAGATTTAAAATATTTCCTCTAATGCCATATCGATCTAATTTACCCAATAATATTTAATGATTGACATGGTCAAACGCTTTGGACATATCCATGAGTACTGTCGCAATAGGATTTTTTTTTATCTACATTACTAACAATTACAGAAAATAGTTCATAAAATGCCTTATTAATATTTCTATTTTTCGGAAAACCATATTGTTGGTTTGCAAATAGATTATTTAACTCAAAAAAGGAGTATATTGATTTATAAATTATTTTTTCAAAAACTTTATATATTACTGGTATGAGAGCAATTGGACGGTAGTTTGAAACTGTATCTTCTTCACCTTTTTTGTGCAAAGGCTTAATTAAAGTAGTTTTTAACGCATTTGGAATATATAATGTTATCACTGCTGGGACACAGGCCTCTTCTCTTCAAGAGGGAGTGGGCTGTTATCTACCACACGGACCCAGTGCGGGTTGGTAGAAGTTACATGTCTTTGAAGTTTTGGGTCTAGAACATTTTTTTGTGTAGTCAGGATGTTTTTTTTTTGTTTTGAGAGCAGTGGTGATGAAATTATTTGCACAAAATAAAGTGCCTGTCTGGGTTCGAACCGTGACCCATAACTTGTAAGTCAGGGCCGTAACCACTGGGCCACCAGTCCACCACTGCTCTAGAAATAGTTCGTTTTAATATTGGCTAAATATTGTTTGTTCAATTCAATTTGTTTGTTTGTTTGTTTGTTTGTGAATCGTCTCCATAATCACGAATTCCATGGTTCCGACCAAAGTTACGGGCGATTCCAACTCTATATCAATTACGAACATTAGATAAGTTCGGGGCCCGAACTAAGAATAAAATATGTCAACACGATTTGACAGTTGTACCTACTCCCGATGTTTATTTGTCCGTTTGAAAAATTTAATTTGACACCTGTTTTGACGGATCAACTACATACATTCGGACTAGTCCGTATCTTCGTTGACGGACTTATGCTCGGTTCCTATAAACAAAAACTAATCGTTTTGCTTACCAATGGTAGCATTTTTCATTGCCAAGCTGTGCTCACAAATAAATTCGTAAGCTAGTTTTACCTGTGATAGCTTCTTCCGTATGGGAGGGTCTACTATTCAGGTCTTTGCTTTATTATTGGTAAAGATAAAAGAGTCTTAAGACCATTAAAGAGTAGACCTAAGTACAGTCACGAGCAATAATATGTCAACAGTTGGCAACTTTCAATTGCGATTTTTTCACGAAATGACGAATGCAACGTTAAAATACGACACTTTAAATAAACCTGTGGGTTCGAAAATACTATGTTTGTAATAATATAAAATTTAATTCAAAATTAAAGGAGAAAATCGCCTTTGTATAAAGCCAAGTGTATACATACTTATGCTCGTGACTGTACAAACCTCCTTAGATTCCACCTTAGTCCTTCCAGTTGTTATTGTTAATCAATGTTTACCTGTTGGTCTCAATAGGGAAGGGTATGGGAAAGGCCTTGCTCCGTGCGATGAGCTCGTCCACGTCGTCCGACACCTCTACTTCGGGCATGTCCGCACATTGTCGCAGCAGCTCGTTGGTCTCCTTGCTCATGCTTGGGAAGCACCAGTCTGGCTTGCACCTGAACACAACATACCATGCCTGTAAATATTTTTTAGGGTTCCAAAAGGTAAAAGAGAGTACCCAAAGGGTAAAAACGGTACCCTATGACTAAGACTCCACTGTCCCTCTGTCTGTCACCAGGCTGTATCTCATGAACCGTGATAGCTAGACAGTTGAAATTTTGACAGATCATGTATTTCTGTTGCCACTATAACAACAAATACTAAAAACAGAAAATAAATATTTTAAACGCTCGTTGTATGGGAGACAACGAGCGTTTTTTTTTTTCGGCGTTTTTGCCTTGCGGTCGGACTCGCGCTTGGCCAGTTTTTACTATTTGTAGGTATTTCCTGTAGGTGTCCCAATTTTTTTTTTTGTTTCCTCTTTTCTTCCTTTTGGTATGTAAAGAAGAAATAGATGCGAAAATCGATTCGGCAATAAACGACCTGGGGGCCTAAAAAGGCCACTTTGGGAGAATCATAAAAGGAATTCATTATGAATGATATTAAAAGTCGTAAAATGGTCACAATCTGACAATTCATAATATCGTTTGTGTACAATTCGTAACACGCAATTCATCTATTTGACAATTTTGTATGGAGATTCGTAAAATGGTCCACAAAATAGGAATTGCTTTATTGTCAAATAATGGAATCGTAAGAAGTTAGTCAAAAGCAACATTTCACAAATCGGATTGGAGGCTTTGTAAAGAAATAATGTTATAGTAGCAGATTTAGCCCTATTTGAAAACTTTCTGGAGCACGCGCGGGTTACGACGACCCTTCTAGATCGCCGACAAAATGCAGCTCTTTGGAAAATGGACATAGCGTTCGAAATGCCGGATCTCGAATTTGTTGGCATAGACAGGCTAAATAAGTGTGTGTCGCGACCTCATATATGAGCTGGAGCCGTACCTACATATGTACCCGCCGCGATGGCATAAGTACCTACTATCCCCAAGGCAAGTAAAAGCATTTGCCCCCGCTGTAAAGGGCCGTACTCAAGGGTCCGGACTTGGGATTATGTGGATGCCACACATTGTTTTGTGATAAAAGTAGGGTGTTTTTCAACACTTTTAACTAAGTAGTTCCAGATAGACACTCATCTATTATTATAGAGGTTCAGGTACTTACTCAGTACCCCCTCCGTGAAATGCATACAATCTTCTATTCACATTTTAGGTGTACAATAGGTACACCTCTGCCTAACCCTTCAGGGATATATATGTGTGATATTGTTATAGTATCATACTTTACTTCAATTGAATTAAGTAGTAATTTAGTTAAGTAGAGGACCCTTAGAAGAGTATACCATATTATACCTTTTACTAAAATAAAACAATAGTGATATGAAAAATATTTTATAAAATTATTAACAATTCTCATCTTAAATTATTAAAAAACTAATACAAACATAATAATTAATTAGGCTTTTTTTTCATTCATTTAGGTAAGCGACTCTGATTAGTGTCGATGCTAGCTGCGGAGGGGCACACTATGTCTCCTTTTTATGGAATCACCATCTACTTAAGACCCACTTGGAACAACTCTGCCAGGCTGAAAAGGAAAATTTGTGGTTTTTAGTAAGTCAAATAATCATTATCATCATCTGTGTAGCCTTTTCTCAACTATGTACTATGTTGGGTTTGCTTCCAGTCTAACCGGATGCAGCTGAATACCAGTATTTTACATGGAGCTACTGCCTGTCTGACCTCCACAACCCAGTTAGTTACTAGGTAATACAATACCCCTTGGTAAGACTGGTTGTCAGACTTTAGGGCTTCTGACTACCCCGTCATTGTTTAATTTGAGTACTATTATAATAATAAAATAATTATGTTTCAGGTGACGCAGGCTATGCCTTAAAAAGGGGCTCAACATTGAAGACACCACAAGTGGACACAGAGCCCGATACCTTTTACCCTTTATGCAAAGTTTTTGTGTTATTTAAATGTTAAAATATCGTACTTATGTTATACATTTTTATTTCTTTATAATTATAATATATGAATGAGTTAATTTTTTTATTGCATGTACAAAATATTCTACTATACTTTACCTCTATGGGATACCAATAAAAAATAGTCTTTCGACTGCACCAGCAAGCTGCACTATTAATTTACTATATCAGCTGTAGCATGTTGCATCTCCACCTCAGGTAAAACTCTCCGAGCTTCATCTAGTGCAGCCAGAGGGCGACCTAAAAAACGTAATAAAAATACCATATAATTATTATCAATAGTCATCATGTCTTAGTCGCAATATGAATAGCTGTAGGGTTAGAAAAATCCACTCACTGCGGTATCTTGCTTGCCGAGTTCGACGAGGCAGAGGCACTGTTGTAGCATCAGCAGGGCTAGGGTTTGGTGCTGACGCACGAGTCTGGACAAAACACGGGGCTGCAGTGATCTCGAAAAGGGGCTCAACACCGACAGCGCTTCCACTTTGACTGTAGAAAATCGAGCAGGTTGTTCCATTGTATCTCAGACACTAGCTGCACGTCTTTCCATTCCTACAAAAAATTACGTACATTTGAATACATTTGCACAGCATTTTATTTAAGTAATGATTTAAGTCAAACAATTATACACTTACTTTGTATTAAAAACGATCTTACTCGCACGAAATACTAGTTTTAAACTACACACATTATGATTTGATTCGGTTTGACGTTGAGGCGGAGAAACGAAGGGTGCGTTCCGAGTTGGGATGTAATCCATTTGAGCGGGCTTAAAAACTAAAGACTAACAAGTCGCTTTAAATCGTAGCGATGCGATTAAACTCACCTAAATCGTAAACAATTTAGAAATTAGTGCGGTCGGGACCTTCCAATCGCACTAAATCGGAATCTAACTGTTCTAACTTCAATTACAACTTTCGGTTTCCTACAAATAGTGTACTTAACGCTTAATTCGGAATGCGGCCTAAAAATACGTGTTGCCAGTTTATTGTTTCTAACTTCCCTTTTCAGGGCTTATCTGCGGACTTTTTAACAGTTATGAGTATATTATAACGTAATAACATTTAAACTGTAGAAATAAAAAATAAAAAACTAATTTGATCAATAAAAACTGTAAACGAAACTTTACCGATAAAATTACTGTCTTTATTTTTTTCATGCGGTAATCATCATCATCTGCCTAGCCTTTTCCCAACTATGTTGGGGTCGGCTTCCAGTCTAACCGGATTCAGCTGAATACCAGTATTTTACATGGAGCGACTGCCTATCTGACCTCCACAACCCAGTTACTGGGTAATACGATATCCCTTGGTAAGACTGGTTGTCAGACTTTCGGGCTTCTAACTACCCGTAACGACTGTCAAAGATCTACAAATGACAGCCGGGACCAACGGCTTAACGTGCTTTCCGAGGCACGGAGGGGTCACGGTATGTAAAGATGGTCACCCATCCACAGACCAACCGCGGCAAGCGTAGCTTAACCTGATCGATCGACCTGTGCGGCTGTTATTATTTAGCCACGGGCCCCTCATGCGGTAATATTTACACCAAATATTTGTTTGAAATTGAATTCTATAGGATTCGGCTATTATGTGTCACCATTTTACGAAAAATAGAGGAATTGCTACTGATCCACTGGGAATTCAGGAAATTACTCGTTTTTTGAGGAATTGCTTAAAGTGGCCTTTTTAGGCCCCCAGGTCGCTCTAAATCGTAGCGATGCGATTAAACTCACCTAAATCGTAAACAATTTAGAAATTAGTGAGGTCGGGACCTTCCAATCGCACTAAATCGGAATCTAACTGTTCTAACTTCAATTACATCTTTCGGTTTCCTACAAACAGTGTACTTAACGCTTAATTCGGAATGCGGCCTAAAAATACGCGTTGCCAGTTTATTGTTTCTAACTTCTCTTTTCAGGGCTATATTTTCTATGAGTATATTATAACGTAATAACATTTAAACTGTAGAAATAAAAATAAAAAAACTAATTTGATTAATAAAAACTGTACCTAAACGAAAATTTACCGATAAAATTACGGTCTTTATTTTTTTCATGCGGTAATATTTACACCAAATATGATTCTGTTTAAAATTGAATTCTATAGGATTCAGCTATTATGTGTCACCATTTTACGAAAAATAGAGGAATTGCTACTGATCTACTGGGAATTCAGGAAATTATTCGTTTTTTGAGGAATTGCTTAAAGTCGCCTTTTTAGGCCCCCTGAAATCCGGAATAATTAGCGTGGGGCACTGCGTAGAAATTATTTGCCCAAAGAAGAGTGGAAAAGCCTTTCGAAAAATAGTTTAATTTTTCCTTCGAAAAATATAGTTTAATTTTGCAAGTAAGAAAGAAGAATATTTCGTTTTATAAGTTTCATTTTCGTTTATTAAGTTTTAATGTTTTTGTTAAGTGAAAATATATATTATTATAAGTAATTAACATTGCGATTTTTCGTTTTAATTCAATTTTTTATTCATTATCTTAGCTATTGGTTGCAAACTAAGAAATGCTTTTCTCACATCGCAACTATGTAATTTTGCGAAGTTCTTATTCTTTCATTATATTTTCAGCCGCAATAATTCCGTATTTCTTGCTTTTTGACCCATTGTTTGTATGCAAATCCACAAAATAGATATCAACACGAAGGTTGCGAATAAGGAAAAAATATATTTTGGCGTAACTGGTTACGAATATTAATCATCAGGATGCCTGGTTGCGGTTAAGGAAAAAGCTTTCTTGATTCGCAACTAGTTGCGAACAAAGAATAAAAATTCTTAATTCGCAACTGGTTGCGAACCCCAGTTGCGAAAACGGCCGGAGGGGATGGTCAGCCATCGACGGACCAACCGCGGCAAGCGAAGCTTAACCTGATCGATCATATCGTGCGGCTGTTATCCCCCTCTATTAGTTGTATGCATTTGTGAGCTATGATTGCATACTAATTGTGGTATTAATAGATCGAGCAACTTTCAAACATGTTCGTTTACTCATAGCGGCAATTTTTTTTTTTGTACAATTTTAAGAAAGAGTACAGACTAATACACGTAAATGGTAGGTAACGAAATAGTAAACAACTGACAATTGCTAATTACAAGCTGTGTGTAAATATGTTACATTTTAAAACTGTTAAGGCGAAACCGTCAGGGCTCAGGGTAGTCTGGACAAGATTTTGTCTGGACTTTAAAAGAGACTGTGACCTCTGAGTTTGTTTCGGCCTTTCTTCTCAGAATAGTCAGATAGGAAACGCCGACCTCATTCATCTAGTTTAAAAAAATATATAATTGACGTGTAAAAGTGCTTGTACAAACCTACTTACAGAAAATAAATCATTTAGTCCGCGAAATTCAAATTTTCTTGCAATTTGCAGGTCTGTTTATGGTTGTATATTGATCTAAATATTATAGAATTGTAATCATTAAAATCATCAAATGTATATAATACTAGCTGCGCCACGCGGTTTTACCCGCGTAAATGTCGATCTCGTGGGAATATCGGGATAAAAAGTAGCCTATATGTTAATCCAGGGTGTCAGCTACCTCCATACAAAATTTTATCAAAATTGGTCCAGCCGTTTGAGCGTGAAGAAGTAACAAACATATAAAGACACACACGCACTCTCACATACTTTCGCCTTTATAATATTAATGTGATTATGTTGTATGATATTGTTGATTTTTTTGCCTTCATTTTTATTTATAAGTCAGATAAGGAACTGCTACTATAATCAAAACAAGATCACGGTAAAGTACCTTAATGACACATTTAATCAGCTGATACCTACGATGGGGTTTATTTATAATCTATGATTAAAGTTAAGTGACGTTCTAACGTTAAAATGTATGGTTAAACAGTCGCTAATCACTGTAAGTAGCCTTTAAGCAACGTTTGTGAACCAGGCTGCCCGCCCACGTCAGACTTTTTGTAGGACCGATAATCGGGCCAATTTAGTTAACTTCATTATTTCTGACCTACTTTTTGTAGGACTTGTGCGTTGCACTATTGCTATCAGTGTGTTCTATTTTTCTCCTACAAAAAATCGGTCACCGATTATCGGACGTGGGCGAGCGGGCTAAAGTGGATGTGTTTACTGTCTAAACTAATATAAAGAGAAAATATTTTATTTTTTGTATGTTTGATTGTTACGTTTTCACGCTAAAATGGCTGAACATATTTGGATGAAATTTGGCACACGGGTAGACCATGACTGCGATTAGGACATATGATTTTTATCACGATATTCCCACAGGATCGACACTTATGCGGGTGAAACCGCGTGGCACAGCTCGTTTACTTATACAGGGTTACTTTTCAAAGACCATCCAAATTTTTACATGGTGTTCTACCCATGAATATACCTAAACAACTTTCACTATGGGACCAACTCTGAAATCACGAAAAAAAAAAATCTGCTGTTTCATACATTTTGGTCAAGTAGGTATTGAAGTTTTGTATGAAACAGCTATTTTTTTTTCGTGATTTCAGTGTTGGTCCCATAGTGAAAGTTGTTTATATTCATGGGTAGAACACCATGTAAAATTTTTGGATGGTCTTTGAAAAGTAACCCTGTATAATAACAATTGCTTGCTGCACTGACAGTTTACATCAAGCCAACAACATAATATTCAACTAAAAAATTCATGCAAACAATAAGCAGAGACTGATTCACTGGTATACTTTTAGAACACTGACCTCTATAATACAAGTTGTATTGTAGAGGTCAGTGTTTTAGAGGCATCTTCACCGGGCTACACAACCTCTTTGCAATCGCTGACCTAGGATTTGCTAAAATGTCTTGAATTAGCCTAACAATTTTGTTGCATATTTCACAATGAGGTGATGCGACCTATCACATTTTGCCGATGGATAGTGCCCCGAACGCAGCCTAACTTAAGGGGGAAGCGCTAGGGTAGCCCGCGAAATTCAAATTTTCTTACGTTTTTTGCAATTTGCTGGTCAGTATTACGTTGTACGTTGATTAAAATATGATTCGCGACCGTAACAAATATGTATTTACAGAATTATAATCATTAGGATCAGTAATACAACTTGATAAGTTAGTATACCTAATTGTTAAATGTCAAGATTTCAGGAAATAGTCATTCAGTGGGATTACCTGGTCTTAGAGAGTTGTGTGACTTTAATGATTATAATTCTGTAAATACATATTTGTTCGGTCGCGAATTATATTTTAATCAACGTACGACTTAATACCGACTAGCAAATTGCAAAACATGTAAAAAAAATGAATTTCGCGGGCTACCCTGGCGCTATCGCCTTAGGGGCTTACAGGACCTCAACGCAAAAAACGCAAGTTTTAGAAACGATAAAAGTATTATGATCGAACACAGTATACAAAATCAGAAAAAATATATGATATTCTTCAGGATATATGCTAGCTAGATAGATAGTGTGTTGAAAACATAATACAACTTTGATACGATAGAAAAAAATCATGAAGATACCTCTAAAAACTTTCTTTTTACAATATAAACCATACTAATACACATACAATCATGGTGATTTTTTTGTCAGATTATTCTACAAGCAACATACTGTTACGAGCTTCGGGTTCGTGACAATAAAAACTGCCGATTTAATAACCAAAAATTTACACTTTAATAATCAACACTAATTACAAGTCAAACACACTAATTACAAAACACAATTGCACTACTGATCGCTTTAAGTCGCACTTGAATATCGCTTCGATGCTTTCACTTCGATCGCTTTATCCAAACTGTGTCGGTCGTGGCGCGTCTCGGCCTTATATAGCGCCAAAGAGAGTTCTAGAACCTTCCATTGTAGAAACATCTAGAATGTTCGAGTACATACAGGCCCCGATCGACCAGATGTCGATAGTTCGGGAATGTTCTAGAAAGTTCTCGCATCGAAATTTCTAGAAGGGTCGTGACTACTAGTTCCGCTACTCGATACTAGATGGCGCTAGTGGTAACTACTGTCACCATGTACCAGGCATTAATTGTGGCGCGCAACACTGCCCCCTCCTAAGACATGCTCGTCCCGAGCATTATCGGCCCCATAATAACGCGCCAGTCGATCCACGTGGACGATTTTAGGAGTACCTCTTGCACCTTTCTGTATCCGGTAGGTTACGTCATTGATCTTTGTCACAATCCGGTACGGTCCGTCCCATTTAGCTTGAAGCTTAGGAGATTTCCCTTTGCTGCGGACTGGATTGTGCAACCACACTAGTGAACCTTCGTCGAACCCTTTATTGTTCATTTTACGGTCATAACGGGTTTTCATCTTTTCAGACATTTGCTGGCCCGATTGTCTGACGTGCTCATAAATGTCATTCATTTTGTTCCGCAAGTCGTTCGCATACTCGGTTATACTGCGTGGGGCATCAGGTGGTATTCCGGTGATCAGGTCTGCAGGCAGCCGTAATTCTCTTCCAAAGTTTGCGAAAGCTGGTGTCACCGACGTACTTTCGTGAACAGCGCTTCGATATGACAACAAAAACGGTTGTATGTGCTTGTCCCAATCTCGTTGCCGATTTTCCACAACTTTGGCTAGGTACCTCTCCAGTGTCTGATTAAATCGTTCCACCATTCCATCCGATTGTGGGTGGTAAGAAGTTGTTCTCGTTTTATGAGTACCCATTACTCGGCAAGTTTCCTGAAATATTTGGGACTCAAAATTCCTTCCCTGATCGCTGTGAATCTCCAAGGGTACTCCAAAACGGCAGAAGACTTCATGGACTAATCTATCTGCAACTGTCGAAGCTTCTTGATTTGGAATGGCGAAGACTTCCGGCCACTTAGTGAAGTAATCCATCACAACCATGAAATACTTGTTACCACTTTCACTTTCCGGAAACGGCCCCGCAACGTCAAGGGCTATCCTCTCCCATGGTGCACCAACATTGTACAATTTCAATGCACCTCTACTACGAGTCTGAGGTCCCTTTACAGCTGCACAACTTGTACATTTGCGACACCAGTCCTCGACATCGTCCCGACAGTGGACCCAGTAAAACCGTTCTCGTATCTTCAGTAGAGTCCGTTTTACTCCCAGATGACCTCCTGAACAACCATTATGGTACAGCTGTAGAACATCCCGTACTTGAGCTTTAGGGACAACCATTTGCAAATGACAGCTGTCTCCCCGAGCGTTTTCCCATTTACGGCACAGGACTCCATCCTGAATCACCAAGCTGTTCCATTGAGCCCAATAGCTTTTTGTGTTCGAACTCATTGCTGAGACGTCGCTCCACCTGGGCTTAGGAGCTCTGGCCTTCATCCACTCCAGAATCGGCTTGATGTCCGAATCTTCCTGCTGTGCACGTTGTAGGCTTTCCTTCCACTCGTTGCTGAGGTCTGTCTTGAGCATCCTCACAGGTACGACTTCTTTACTTTCTTGCCTAGTACAATGCTTGCAGTTTTCTGGACAAGGTCTTCTTGACAATGCATCTGCGTTGCCATGAGATTTCCCGCTGCGATGTTCGACCTCGAAGTCGTATTCCTGCAGTAGTTCAATCCATCTTGCAACTTGTCCTTCTGGATTTTTGAACTGCAATAGCCATTTCAGTGCAGCATGGTCAGTTCGTAGGTGGAATTTTCGCCCCAGAAGATATTTGCTAAAGTGCTGCAATGACTTTACCACAGCAAGCAGTTCCCGTCTCGTAACACAATAGTTCCTTTCAGGTTTCGACAATGACTTGCTGAAGTATGCCACCACAACCTCTTGATCGCCGTTCCGCTGAGACAACACACCCCCAAGTCCTATGTCACTTGCGTCTGTGTCGACTATAAATTCCTTGCCCGCATCAGGGTACCCCAAAATAGGTGTTTTGCACAGACGGTCCTTTAGCTCCTGGAATGCGATGTCGCAACTTTCATCCCAGCAGAAATGTCGCTTCTCCTCCGTTAGCTTGTGCAGGGGTTTGGCTATATCTGCAAAGTTCTTGACAAATCGCCGATAATAGGAGCACAAACCCAGAAATGCTCTGACCTGCGTCTTGTCTTTTGGAATTGGCCAATCCTTGACAGCGGCGATTTTCTCTGGATCCGTGCGGATACCTTCTTCAGACACTACATATCCCAAAAAGCTAACTTGTCGTTTGAATAGTGAACACTTCTTCGGACTTAACTTGAGGTTGGCACTCTGGATCTTCATGAGTACGCGTTCCAGGTTTTGAAGATGTTCTTCAAACGTGCGGCCTACGATGATGATGTCATCCAAGTAGACCAGGCAGGCATCGCCAATTAGTCCGGTAAGTACAAGTTCCATCAACCTCTCAAATGTTGCCGGAGCATTGCACAATCCAAACGGCATAACTTTAAATTGCCACAGACCCTTTCCTGTCGAGAATGCAGTTTTTTCCTTGTCCTTAGGATCAATTTCAACTTGCCAGTAGCCACTTTTCAGGTCCAGCGTGCTAAACCACTTTACTCCAGTAAGCATGTCCAGCGTGTCATCAATTCTTGGCAAAGGATAGCTGTCCTTCTTTGTAACGTCATTCAGACGACGATAGTCAACACAAAACCGCATGCTGCCGTCCTTCTTTCTTACCAGCACTACAGGTGAACACCATGGACTAGATGAAGGTTCAATAACACCATCCTTCACCATTCCTTCAATCATGGTTTCCACTTCCTTTTCACGTGCTACCGGCAATCTCCTTGGCCGCTGACGGATAGGCAGTTCTTCTCCTGTGTTTATTTTGTGTTGAACTAAGCCAGTCTTCCCGATGTCAGCCTCGTTTGACGAGAAAACATCGGCGTACTTGAGTAACATCTTCTTCGCCTTGACCATTTCATTTTGGGACAAAGCGCTGCGGCAGTCTTCTAAAAGTGTGGTCACTTTCGTTTGTGCATCCTTGCTGAGGGTCCCAGTCGATAGATATTGGCATCGACGCAACCAATCCACTTCCTCGCAAGTACCAACTAGTGTGCCTTTTTCTATTATCTGACCCTGATCACAAAGGTTCAGCACACGTACCCCTGAGATGTCAGTGGCTCTGACCAAAGTCCGTGCCACTTTCCATGGAAGGTCATTGTCTACCCTTTCCACGAGTACACAACGATGAGTTTGCCCAGGATTCCGAGGAAGACTAACCGGCACAATCGTTTCCGATCTCGGAGGAAGAACAATCTTCTTAAGGCTGTACACATTCCCTGGTAACGCCCCTTCCACGAAAAGTTCCTCTTGTCCACATTTCAAAACACCTTGCTTGACGTCAATCTCGCAACAATTCTTCCTCATAAAGTCAAGGCCCAGGATGCAATCGTCCATTATATCAGCCACGATGACATTATGCAGGTAGATTCTGTTGCCTAGCTTCAATTCCATTTTCTTCTCTCCATGGACGGGAATGCGCTGACCGGTGGCTGTTACCAAATTAATGTGTTCCCGGTTGTATGCGGAGTCCCCAAGGGACCGACTTGTAAGTTGGGAACTGACAACCGTGCGAGAGGCTCCAGTGTCTATGGTCAGCTTACACGGCGTTCCGTTGACCTCGCCCTTGATGATTAGGCTGTTCCCGTCATGGGTTTGTGTGATCGAAACCCTTGGGGCTCTTTGAACATCAGCCAGCACCCGCCCCGCAGTCCTGGCTATTACTCGTTTCCCTGCAGCTGGTGCTGGGCGGTGCTGTTAGCCGCACTGCCCTCTGGAGATCGGCAATCTTCTTTTTCTGCAGTTCGCTTAGGGCAACTGGATCGAAGGTGGCCCCTTTCCCCACAGCCGTAGCACCTAGGGCTGTATCCTTTATTGCGGTCGCGAACTGTAGCCGCTGCGACCTCCCTGACGCGATGGGAACGATGATCCTGCCGCACAGCTTCCACCTCCAGAGCATGGGCCAAGGCGTCCTTAAGCGTCTCGTGGTGACCGAGCCTCACAGCAGCTCTGACCTCAAGGTCGCGAATGCCGTCGATGAATGCTTGTACCAGGTTCCCACCAATAAGTGCAGGTACGGACTGGTAAGCTTTACGAACCAGCTTCTCCACTTCAAGGGCCCACTGCTGCAGGTTTTCGTTACTGCGTTGCACGCGATCCTTGAGCTGCGCACGAAACACGTGTTCCAGATGAGCGTCGCCATACCGAGCCTCCAATGCCTCAAGGAGCTGCTCGTAAGTCACTTCCTTACCGAGAGCTTCCAGGACAGTTAAGGCCTGGTCGCGCAGGCCTAGGGTGAGAGCAGTCATGGCCTGGCTTTTATTCCACCCGTTCGCCTTCATGACAGCCTCAAACTGGATTTTGTAGGCCGACCAGGAAGAAGTTCCGTCGAACGGTGGCACTTTGAATCCACGTAGCGAAGGTGTTGTAGCTACGGGAGCTGCGATTCCATCCCCAAGTTTGAGGTAATCCAGCGTTTTCTTCACGTCAGCCATCACGCTTAGCTTCACGTCAGCCATCACGTTGTCAACCCGATTATTCACTTGGTCGATTCGGGTTTCAGCTTCCAACAGGCGGTTGTCATATTGAGCAACCTTATCCTTCATCTCCTTCATGTCTTTCCCGAAGGTAGCGTGAAGGTCCTTTATAAGGAGCATCTGTTCTTCCTGGCGGCGCGTCTGCTCCTCCTGTCGGCGGCCCTGTTCCTCTTTATCCCGCTGGAGCTGTTCCTCCAACCGACGAGCCTGTTCCTCCTGTCGGCGAGCCTGTTCCTCCTGTCGGCGAGCCTGTTCCTGCAGCATCATCATCAGAGCAGCAAAATCTGGCGCTGATGATGCTGGAGCAGCTGTGGACGGGCCGGCCTCCGCGGTCGGTAGCTGGCCTTCCGACCCCATTGGCGTTGTTCCACCGAATCGCCTATGGTCCGTCTCCTGCTGGCGTTGACTCCGGGTACGGATACCCTCCGTGTCGTCTTTGGGTAAAACCGGCATTTTAATCCCCTCTTCTGACACCAATTGTTACGAGCTTCGGGTTCGTGACAATAAAAACTGCCGATTTAATAACCAAAAATTTACACTTTAATAATCAACACTAATTACAAGTCAAACACACTAATTACAAAACACAATTGCACTACTGATCGCTTTAAGTCGCACTTGAATATCGCTTCGATGCTTTCACTTCGATCGCTTTATCCAAACTGTGTCGGTCGTGGCGCGTCTCGGCCTTATATAGCGCCAAAGAGAGTTCTAGAACCTTCCATTGTAGAAACATCTAGAATGTTCGAGTACATACAGGCCCCGATCGACCAGATGTCGATAGTTCGGGAATGTTCTAGAAAGTTCTCGCATCGAAATTTCTAGAAGGGTCGTGACTACTAGTTCCGCTACTCGATACTAGATGGCGCTAGTGGTAACTACTGTCACCATGTACCAGGCATTAATTGTGGCGCGCAACAATACTAAAACACTAGTGTTTTAATTTTTTTGTCCTAACATTAGATTTTTTGTAATTAAATAATTGCTTCATATTTTGCAATAAAATACCAGCGTTGTGTCATCGCGCTTCTCTTTCATTTATATGCAGTCCGACAGTGACCGCGCTTTAGGTCATGTAAGCCCCTTAACATAACTTCTACTTAAGGTGAATGCTCCAACCAGCCCGCGAAATTCAAATTTTCTTACGTTTTTTGCAATTTGCAGGCCAGTGCTAGGTTGTATGTTGATTAAAATATTATTCGCGGTTGTAAGACATATGTAGGTACAGAATTATAATCATGAAAATCATCAATAAAACGCTCTAAGTTCATAAAGCTGTTAGAATTACTTTTTCTGTTTTTTTTTTTGTTCTTACACCTTTATGAAGTTGGAGGGTTGTATTGGTGATTTTGATTATTATAATTCTGTAACTAGATACGTCTTACAGCCGCGAATAATATTTTAATCAACATACAACCTAGCACTGGCCTGCAAATTGCAAAAAAACGCAAGAAATTTTGAATTTCGCGGGCTGGTTGGAGCATTCCCCTTAACTGGTTTACTTACCAAGCAAAACTTTGAAAGTCCATTGTTGGTTGGTGGGCAGTAGTCTGTAAAGCAATGGTTATGTCAGTAACTAAGTTTTATTTCAGTTTTAGCTACATATTATTTTTAATTATCACCAAAAATATACTAGGAATTTATTTATACCGGTAGGTATCTGTCTCAAATGTTCAAGATTAAATATTTAAGTACTTAAGTACGTAAATTAAAATCAACAGAAGTTCGCACACAACAATGATACCTATTATTCACATAAGTGATGTGTGAAGTGATCGATGATTTTGATATGAGATTCTTACTCAAGAACGCAAACACTTCGCACGACTGTAAAAGTACTCTGTGCAGTGTTGCCAGTAGTGATTGAAGATTTAGAACGCTGGGATGTCTGAAATGGAACGAAATTAGCCGTGAAGGAACGCAAACGAAAAATATATATTAAAAAAAAACTATTTATTAATGAATAAATAGATTTTTTTTTGTTATTGATTCGTAAAGAAGAATCAATTTTTGTTGTATGTTATGTTAGTTAGGTATGTTAGTTTGTCAGTATCATGCAGGCGGCAAACGTCACATATTATTATTTTTGCAGATCATTAGAAGAAGAAGAAATACGTTTATTTGCGGCAAACATGACGCACAAAAATAAAGACACAAACACAAATTTATTTGTCTCTAAGTTGGATTCTGTACTCTGTGTTGAGATCTTAAGCTTAGAAGATTTTATTTCTTTATTTTGTTTTGTCTGGTGTAATTTTGGAAGTTTAGAGCAACCCGGACGGTTTTGATCGTCAGCACGAGTATTTGAGCCATCAGAATCACGTTTTCGTTTTTATTAAATACTTATCCATATTAATATCTGCAAGCCAACACACCAAAGATGTCATGCATTTATTACCCATTACCATTAAGTATCACATAAAATGGACATATTATTTAGAATATTAATATCTGCATTCCTTCTTTTAAGTGAAGAATAAATTCAATTCAGTTTTTTTTCAATTGAGTTTTTCTGTGCATAATGTATCAAATTATTCAAACATTTTTAAGTGTTTACTAACTTTTTGTGCTGATTTAGAAGCTAAGACTTCATTTAGGTATAACTTCTAAACTATGATTTAAATCTTTTATGTAATTAAATTAAACATCTCATAAGCAAATTGTGCTATTACAAAAACTAGCCAATATTTTAAATAAACCTTGAAATTTCCCCACTATTGGAAAAATCTTTTTAATCTGGTATCCCAGAGTAGACTATGGTCACTGTGGCCGCGTTCCGAATCGCGTTCACAATTAATGCTAAAAATGTTGTTTACGCTCTCCGATCGCGGCGCGGTCTTTAGTTTTGAGTCTTAGACAAAGAAAAGTATAGACGGCGGGTAGCTCCATTTCATTTCCACAAGAAAGGGATAAAGTATTGAGTTATTATAAGTACCTAACAGAAAAGGATACAGCTATACTATTTCCGTCTCTCACTGCGTGCCAGTTTTTTCAAGGCAGCTACTTATGTAGCCTATGTTACTTAAATTAGTTTTTTGTCTCATGTGTGGCCACGCTACCCGATGCTCTATAGGTTTCTTACTCTAAGTTTTGAGTACTCGGGCCAATGATATTAAACCACAGACCTCTAAGGTCAGTGTATTATACCGACCAAACGCCGACTGCGCAGTGGCGCCCTCATCGTTTTTTTGGTTATTTTTAATAATAGTGGCCACTATTTTCCGTTTTAGTGATTATAATAAAACTAAACTATGTAAAACTACCGTTTATGATAATATAAAGTAATATAAACGTAGGTATAATCTTGTGGAGCACAACTTAACGTGCTTATTTTCTGCATTTTAGGGCGCCACTAGGCGGTCGGCGTATTCTTAAAGAAATCATTGACTCGGACCAAGTTTGAGTACGAGCACTTTTTTTACGTTTAATACTGGCTCTAGGTTAGCTCGCTTATGTCAATCAATGCCGTCAATTCTGGCGGTAACCAATGAATATCACCAAATTTTGTAATGCATCATTATCTATGTTTTATAGATTTTGTTAGAAAATATTAACCAAGAACAAAATAAGAACGAATTATTTTTTTCTGAATGTTAGACGTTTACAAATTTGAATTTGGTTTATTCATCAAAATTGAAAGGCAAGAGTGAACCGTGTGATTCGGTTATTTCAACATAAGTCCAACCAAACGACGAGCATATGTCATAACATTGTCATAACATAAATGAAGTCTCAACTTGTTTTTTAAGCATAATAGGTACGTAGGCTAGCTAGGTACCTAGTTAGTAGGCTATTGAGATAGAAAAGTTATATTTTGCCCCGCGCGCCATCCAGTAGTTTGGGAAATGAAAACAGCAGCTTCTAACTTTACTTAGGTTACCATTCAGCACAGTAGAATTTAATGAAAACAAAGCAAATACCTTACTATTCAAGGGCGAAAACTGAACAAAAAAACACGAAACGATTCAATTCACAAATAAAGTTGGCTTCCCCGCCAGCCAAAGCACAGACGTAAAAATTGTAAAGTAATCAATCTTTGGGTTTTAAGTTTTCTTTGATCCACCCTTTCTGGTTAGGCAAAGGATTGTAAATACTTACAGCCTAGTCTTCAGTACACGAACTTAAGGAGAATGGGTAGTTGAAACCGCGAAATTCAAATTTTCTTACGTTTTTTGCAATTTGCAGGTCTGTGTCAGGTTGTATCACCATACCAAAAAGGAACGAAGAGAACGCACAAAAGATGGGAACGCAAAGGGAACGCATGACCGTAAAATAGAACGCAAAATGTTCCAAAAGGAACGATCTGGCAACGCTGACTCTGTGACTACAAGACCGGGGAATTTTTTGCACTATCTATAGGTACGTATAACTACTACCACAGATAATAACATACTACGTACTTATGAAAGCAGTAAGTACGATAATGTATTAGGTATTTAATTGGATTCTGCTAAATAAACCTACCGACGATATTGAAGCAGTAGCCATTATGTAATCAAGGCACAACAAGACATGAAACGCGTTTTTTGTGAGATAATAATTTGCGACCGACAAAAATCTGCGAAAGCGCGCCGAGCGTGTTTGACGACAGAAAATGCGCGACTCAAGAGTGACTGCTTTTTAAATATAAGGAAAACCGATTCCGCATAAAATAACCACACGCACACATACACATGCACGCACGCTTAATATACACACATATACCAACAGACTAAATAATAAATTCATAAACCTGTTTCGTTACATGTTACACTAATTTCAAGATATAAAAGAGCGGCGCCTCCTAGCCATAGTATAAAGAGGGGAAGTAGGCTATCTCCGGTCCAATCCGCGATATAATTGCCTACTGTCTCAGGGTTGTCACTTTTAGCTAAATTTTAATTCAGTGCCTATAAATTGGCAAGGGTCGGGAAGTTGTATTTTTACTTGTATTGTCTGGGTACAGTGAGGTCGGTTTTACCTAAACGATGATGAACCCTTTCACGATGAAAGAAAGAGCGACGGGCCAGCAGACTCGCGATGCCGGCGCGGGCGGTGATGAGCGAGATGAGATGACGAGTAAACGGTAGGTTACTGATAGTACTATAGTACTAATTACGATTTTATAACTGTAAGTAGGTACTTAGTTACTATACCTACAATACTGAGAAATCGGCATGACTAAACGTAAACAAAGCAATAGCGGCAAATCAATTGACAGATCAAAAGTACCTAATACATTCTAGTGGGAAAGTAGGCATACCTACTTCCTCTGTCTGATAGAAAACCAATACCGTAAAATGCTGTAACTTTGCCTGGATTTTGACGTTTTTTGTTCGTATCTCTGAACCTATTTACTATTACGGCTTCTAAAGACTTGCAGATGGAAAACAGACCTTATGCCTTGCCAGGTAGAGCCCAAATCTATTTAAATCATGCCGTCATTCAGAATTACAAGCACTCAAAGTCGTAGGCAAAGTTGTAGGTAAAAGACACAACTTTGCCTAGAAGGATATCTCAATAAATATATTGTTGATCTTTTTAGTATTTTTTTTCCGTGTACATGAGACACCGTGCTTGTCCCCAGCAGTTAGATTATTGCCATGACGCGAATATATATTTTTTTACAGCTAATAGGCAATGTTGTAGCAGGTACCAGAAACTTTTCATACAAAAATGTCGTTGACTCTAGGGTTGTCCCAAAAAAATACGGATTATTTTCTTAAACTTTTATTCACTTTGTAAAAAAATAAAACAAATTGCTACTTATGAGTAAAAATCACAAATATATTGCTTTTTAGCAATGCTGGCTTTTACGATGTGGGCTTCTTCCTCAGTTGTCAACTCTGTAGGTCGACCAAATGGTTTGCTATGCATGTTTTTTGATTTATTAAAAATGGTCTGACGCGGGATCCCAACTTCGTATGACGAAATGATTTTTTTTCGTACGAGATCTGCAGCAACTTCTGATATTTCTACAAAGTAATCGGCATAACTACGAGCTCCTGGTTTTCTCCTGCTTCGTTGTGTATTATTCGGCATTTTTGCATATAACTGCAACAAAGTTAAGACTTACTTAAAAACAAAATCATGCCTGTAATCACTGAAGGGTCAGGCAGAGATACGTACACCTCTGCCTCACCCTTACAGGCGATTGAAAACATAACTGTCGAAATAAAATAAGAATTTTCTAATGACATAAAAAAATGTAACATTTTCAATTGAAGCTCTAACTCCTAGGTGATACTTGTGTCTCACCCGATTTCGGAACATTAATAATGTATGCAATAAAATTAAAATATCGTAAAACGAAGGGAATTTAGTGCATGCAAGCTCTTGAGTCTCGATATAACCGGGTTCCAAGCTGTGAACATTTCATGCAAATATGACATTTATATAGTAAAAATTTATCAATATTAAAATCCGCCTAGTGACAACCCTAGACCCAGGCAAAGTTGTGTCACTCAAGTTTCCAAAACAGTGCACAACATTGCCTACTAAGTTATTTTAATGAAATCGTGTCCTTTTAATAAAAATATCAAGCAATATGGAAAGTAGATAGTATGTTCTTACCCTGGGATGTTATAGCTGCACGAAAACACCTTTTCTTTAGCTAAAACTTCAAAAGTTACACGACACTAAAAATTTTCACCTACGCGCACCGGTGTTTGTCGCACAACTGACAGAGTAACAATGAAGCTACCATTACAAAAAATGAAAAATCTGTTGCCCTAATAATGTAAAATCACTACCAAATGGTAGAAAATAAGAAAAAACTAAGCAAACGCGAAATATCGTAATTGAAACGAAATAGGCAAACTTGGGCTTAGTTGGCAAAGTTGCAGCGTTTTACGGTACCAAAAAAATAAGTAAGTAGGTATCTCATCATCAAGTAAAAATTATATGCTAGAATATTATTTATTAATTAATATTATTTCGTTTATTTATTTACATACCTTATTTATTACATTTTTAAATATTTAAATATAAAAAATAACTATAAAACAAAACATTTAAAAATATAAAAAATAGTGATCCGCCGGTGTCGGGAGCAGAGTCCAAGCTACCGGTGGTTAGGGCTCCAGAGATATATGTATATTATATTTATTATTACTTGCTTACCTTTCCTGTTCAATAGGTAATCTGAACAGAGACAACAACACACAACACGTTCTGCGATTATCACACATTTTCATTCATTTAGCGGTTCCGAAAAGCCGTGACGCGCGAACCTCGTGCGGTGTTAGCCCCGATCGGCGAACTGAGAAACAGGTCGAGATTTTGTTTAAGTGTGCGTGCGGCGACGCATAGATACTTTGGCGCACACATACCTACAAGCCGCGCGCGGTGCGTTTGTATGAAGATAACTTACTTCCCATCTTTATACTATGTCCTAGCACTCCTAGCATAGGCATTTATATGCATAGAAGGAGACGCCACCAACTTCTCTTTTTTCGCTATTTCATGTTTGGTCCCATCGTAAATGTTGTTCACAATGATGAGTACAATGACCTCGTAAGAGGTTGTAAATGTTTTACCATTATCCCTGTATAATGTACAACGTGTAATAATGAAATTTAAAACATTTTTGATTTGATTTAACTGCAGTGAAACTCAAAAGGTAAACAATATACATAGGTACTAATAAACAGGTATTATAATACCAAAAGACGTAGCGTTGGAAGGCCTCCCACAAGGTGGACCGACAATCTTATGAAGGTCGCAGGAATCCGCTGGATCGATGCGAGAGGCATAGAACCGGTCGGTCGAAGTGGCGATGCTTGGGGAAGGCCTATGTCCAGCAGTGGACGTCTTTCGGCTGAAATGATGATGATTAGATGAGGTACCTATTATAATTGCGAAAGTAACTCTCGTTTGTCTGTTAATACAAGTCTTATGCTTCGGCCAAGCCTGCGCGATCAAACATGCGAACAACTTCAAAATCTACTTGGTAGTGCCTAAGGTCACTCACGTCGCCAATGATGTTATAATTATAGTGCTGTGTGACATGGAACGTGCAATGAGGTTATATTTATGTATATCACCATATAACCTCATTGCACGTCGCTCAGTTTAGTTCTGTCATTATGTCCCACACCGCTTGGTCCCACATGACAGGTAGTATTGTGTGCAAAAGAAAATATTATTATAAATAACATAATTATGACTTGTTGCACAGTGTGATATTGCAAGCCTCGTATCTAGTGCATAAACGACAGGACTTAACTTACCGAGTATTATATAATTTAGCGAGTATAAGTGTAAAAAGGTGATTTAATTGAATAATTTTCTTAGATATGTCAAAGTATCTGACAGTTCCACCAGTGATGTATTCGTGGCCAATAGTTTGTTGTGTTTAATGTGAGTTCGCTCCGGCAGTATAAATACGTTCATAAGGTGAATGCACATCTGAGCCCGCCAAATTCAAATTTTCTTTGGTTTTTTGCAAATGGTAGCTGTTTAAACTTTGGATAGGGGATTGAATTTTTTTTATCGTTCCTGACATACCTACTGTCGCGCCATTTTTATGGATGCATGGCCGTTATTTTGAAAAAAAAAAGGCGGACAGGGTAGGTAGCACCTAAGAATTTTTCATAAGAAAATTGTGGATGGCAAATTGACTATTAATATGATTTTGATGATTATTGATTTTGTGTAGCGCCGAATACACTAGGGAACATTTTGTCCCGCAAAATGACGCGCAACACTCAATATACGTGACGCTGCAACGTTGCATAGTGTCCTGCAACAGGCCCCGCAACATTGTACGTGACGCGGGGCATGTTGCTTGCTTTCCGCCTCGAGAGCGAGCGCACGGGTTGACGGGTCCCGCGTCAGTGTCGCGCCATTTGTCACCGAGTGTAGTCGCGTACGCAACGTGCCTCTTAAACTCTTCTTTCTCGTTGTAGTAAGAAATTCCGCATCCACCACCTTCTCTTTCTCTTACGTTTCAACACACTGGATATCATTACTATGTACGCAGCACTATAGCCACAACCTCCTCAGGCGACATTTCTATTAGCACTGACTAGTGTGGCCGGCAAAATGTTCCGCGACAATTGTCTCGGGTCACTTCACGTAGTTGTTGAGGGACATGTTCCGCAACATGTTTCTCCATTTGCCCCCTAGGGTATTCCAGGCTTTAATATATCATCCCTACAGTCGCCAATCGCATTTTAATCAACATAAGACGTAAACCTGCAATTTGTAATAAACCAGAGAAATTTTGAATTCGGCGGCGGGCTCAGCAGCGCATTCACCTTAAACTACTAAAATAAAACCATATTTATATAAAACATGTATCATTTATTTCATTATATGAACCATCATAATAATTATTATAGTGAGTACATCCGTACATAAGCTTACAAAATATATAGATAACTGTATATAATAGAATTCGCTACAATTTTACATAATAACAAAAGTACATATTATAACAAATGTTTCTACATAATATATACATCTTATTGGCTGTAAAAAGACAGTGTATAATGTGTATATACCTACCTGCGACTCCTCAGAGCAGTGGAGGCCCAGCGATAACGGCCGCGACTTACGAGTTGCAGGCCGTAGGTTCGAACCCTGACAGGCGCATTACTTTGAAAAAAATGTTTCATCACCACTGCTCTCAAAACGGTGAAGGAAAACATCGTGAGGAAACCGGCATGTCTTAGAACCAAAAATTCGAAGACATGTAACATCAACCAACCCGCACTGGGCCCGCGTGGTGGATTACGGCCCACTCCCTCTCACAGAGAGGTGGCCTGTGTCCCAGCAGTGGGAACATTTTAGGCTGATTATGCTACATAACTACTTACGTGAACTAAGATACGAATGGATGAGGAAAATGTCGTGAGGAAAATTTTGAGTATTAATTTCGATGGCTCTAAGAGTAAAAGAAGGCCAAAGAAACGATGGGTGGACTGTGAGAAAGATATAGCTAGAAAGGGGGCGACTACCGAGATGACGAATGATAGAAGTATGGAAGCAAAAGACATGTTGCGCCAACCTCAAATAAATTGGGCTGGCCCTATCCCAATTTCTCATAAACGTCATAATGGCGGGATCAACTCTTGTAATTGAAAGATTCTACCACGCATATTTAGTACCCATTTAGTACTACACGGCATAAACGGAATTTATGCCGTAAATAAATAAAAATAAAAAAATAATGGCGAGACCAATGTTATCGTGAAATTCCGATTATGCCGTGTGAGGTACAAAAATTTCAGGACTGGTACAAAATAGCACTAAATGGGTACTAAATATGCGTGGCAGAATCTTTCGATTACAAGAGTTGGTCCCGCCGTTACGACACGTATAATTTCTCCCGCGAAAATGATGACATGAACTAAGGGTCGGCACAAATCTGACGGAAAATGCGTCGCGTATTATCGGTCGCGTAACTCAAGAACAGACAATCATAAATGCAAAAGTAAGTTTGTTTGTTTGTTACCTTTTCACGTCTAAACCACTGAACCGATCATCCTGAAATTTTGCATATACGTTGTCAGGTACCTTTATCCCGAAAATAAGTGCTGTTCCCGAGGAAAACAACAAACAGGACACAACGTCTGTCGCTTCGGCTAGTTAACTATAAGTCCAAGTTTCCTCACGATGTTTTATCTTAACCGATGTCGTTAATGTCCAAGATAAACTCAGAAAAGACGTATGAATTGAAAAAATCACTTTGTACTTGCCCGAATTTGAACCCATGAAACTTTTATATTTTCGATTACATTTACCGTAACGAGTATACTTATATAAAGGTAGGTATATACTATACTGAATAAACATATATACAACAAATACATAGACGCAGATTACATACTATAGTGATACTGTATGAAGTGCGAAAAGCTTTGGTTTCCTAGGAAAATGGTTTCGTTTTACTATAATGACCGTCAAAAAAAAACTGTAATTTTCACTAGTATTTGACATTAAGGTGTAAGGCCGGGTTGTTTCACGTCCACTTGATGCACGCGTATGCGTCAAAAATGGCGCTAACTATCGTCAAACCAAGAAAAGCGTTGTTTCAAACGTCGGTGCTCCATGGACCAATTCAAATTTGTCCAATTGGACTGTGGGGAAAATGACATGTTTCCATCGTCCAAAGCTGTTATTACTAAGCCCCTAGGTTGTCTGCTTACCTCCGAACAAAATTTTATTCAAATCGAAGTTACAATTACAAAATTGTGGCCTTGCCGTACGTCAAATAATAACGAGTACGTTATCATTATGATTTGACGTACGTATGTTACGTTAACCAACCGTTTGAAACAACTGGCCCTTAAAATGCTCTGTATTCTGGACAGCCGTCATTGTGTGACCGTTCGCTATTTTCGGAAAGCAAAGCTTAAGTCACCGTTTAGGAGCACAGTACTTTTTTCTCACGAAGCGACGCGCGCTTTACTTGTTGTAACCAAGGTTACAAACATGCTGTGAATGTGTGCGTTATGTGGAGACGCGTAGCGTCTCCACATAACACACACACTTCCAACTTCGCCAACGTCTCGGACGGTAACGAGAGCTCCTGCGCTTACACACACATTCACAGCGAGTTTCTAAACTTGGCTACCACAAGTAAAACGCGCGTCGCTTCGTGAGATAAAATACTGTACGTTGTGGTACGTACATACAAAGTGTCAATACAATGTGTAAACTGCGACCTAGATATATACATATAGTGATAAAGTAACAGCTACATATGCATTACAGCAGACTTTGGATATAAGTAGTACATATTCAAATAGTATCCGACCTAAGGCAGTCGGCAAAGTTCGGCTTCTTCCGGAAACTTTCGTACGAATCGAAAATTACAGTACAGATAACTGTATATCAGTGGTATTGACAGCGCCTATACTTACAGCGTGTATCAGAAATATGTGGTGAAAACCATCAAAAAATCTTTCTCCATGGGACCAACACCGTAATCGCTAAAAAAATAATCAGCTATACCATACATTTGGGTCGAGTAGGTATTGAAGTTTTGTATGGGATAGCGTCTGACCGCGTACCGGAAGACGTAGCCTTGGAAGGCCTCCCCCAAGGTGGACCGACGACCTTGTGAAGGCCGCAGGAACCCGTTGGATGCGAGAAGCACGAAACCGGTCGAAGTGGAGGTGCTTGGGGGAGGCTTATGTTAAGCAGTGGATGTCTTTCGGCTGGAATGATGATGATGGGATAGCTGATATTTTTTTCGCGATGAACATTATCATCGCCGTATCGTACATCAGTAATCTAGGGTCCCATGGATCCCGGATCACTGATGTACGGTTTACTGTAGTCCGTGACGTACTTTATCCGTTCGGAATATGAAGTGAACTAGCTCAAAATCTTAGATCGGAAACTAAATGAAACAAACTACAATTCACTAAAAAACGAGGGATGTCGTGGGACACCCGGTTGGAACGAAGTTCCTTTCGCATTTGCACACTTGGCGATGAGAGCTTGAAAAGAAAAAAGTTTAAGCAACATTTTGACCGGAAAAGCGTGTTAATAAAAGGGTCGTGCCCTTTTAGTAACACGCTTTTATTAGGTCGACCTGTATGTAACTAACTATGTAATGGAATCTAAGGTAACTAATTTAACCATCTTCCAAGGGTCGTAGCATAATGAAAATTGGCAGCTGTATGTAGTTCTGATGACAATACAATAATATGGTACTGTCGAACTGATCTGATGATGGAGCCGGAAGATATGAACTGGAACTTCATGATGGAAAATCGTATCAGAGTTGTTTTGGATTTCTTAGAAAAGTCTTGTAATGAACTTTGACTAGGTTTCATTAGGTTTGATTAGGTTTCAAGATCTGATGATGAAGCCGGAAGATAGGCACTGGCATTCTATGATAGAATATCGTATCATAGTCGTGTTTGCACGCGTGTTTTTCTAGTGTTTTTAAACTATTAATTTATTACGTAACAAACGTGACGTGACGGTCAAAATGTGAGAGAGCAGTGGTGGTCCAGTGGTAAAAGCCCCGACTTACAAGTTGTAGGTCGTGGGTTCGAACCCAGGCGGGCACTTTACTTTGTATAATTTATTTTATCAACCATCACTATTGCTCTCAAAAACGATGCAGGAAAACATCGTGCATCGTGAGAAATCATGAAAACGAAAAAAAAAAAAAAAAAAACTAACAGAAAAAAAAACATGTTAGGACCAAAAACTCGAAGACATGTGTCATCTACCAACCTGCACTGGGCCCGCTTGGCTGATTTATGGTCAAAATGTTACACTTTTTCGGTCTAGCTCTCACTCGCCAAGTGTGTAGATAGCATGCGATAAGGAACTTCGTACCAATAGTCATTCCTCTAAGTACAAATAAAACTAGGCACAACATTTCCAGTCTAATATTGTCTTACTTAACTCGTAAATATCTACATTCATATAGGATAACATACTTCATAATATATTATTATAGGTTTAAACAACAGAGCGAAACGAAAACACTGTCTCGAAATGAAGTAACTTTTATAAAACACGTTGTATAGTGCGCCCAGTGTATTTTGTTCAACTCACGACTCTAAATGACAAATGGAAGCCGGCCAAGATTATGTGGAACACTGTTTATAATGTAAAGATTTTACATTCCAGTACATACATATTCTACAAATAAATACGTGTAAATTCTAATAAAACTATATAAAACTAAAGTCAAACTATACATGATTATTGGTAAAACATTAACAACCTAACTCATCATTATGAACAACTTTTACTATGAAACCAAACCTGAAATCGTGAAAAAAAAATCAGCTGTTCCCTACATTTTAGGATTTTTTTTCGCGATTTGTCGCAAGTATATCCTATAGAAAAAAGGACGTTCAATTTGTCCAGGAAACTTTTCCAATGTTTTTCCCATAAAAACCTAATTCGGGCTATGACGAACATTTTTAAATACAAACTTGCCAAATCGGTCCAGCCGTTCTTAAGTGGTGCGCATGCCACGAACAGCATTTCATTTTTATTTATTTACATACATACGCAACCACTACAGTGTCCCAATGCGGTTATACAGGGTTATTGGTAAAACACTAACAACCTTGCAGGAATGTATTACTAACATCATAAACAACAACTTTTGTTCTATGACTTTTTACAAAACATAATAAATTTACCAAAAACAAACATTCAAGATTTCGCTGTATTTAAACCCCGCTCCCCTCCGCTGCATTTTGTACTAGAAGTACTTTTGTACGGAAGAATGATGCATTAATATAAGTCATAGAACAAAAGTTGTTGTTTATGTTACTAATATAGTCCCGACAGGTTGGTAATGTTTTACCAATAACCCTGTGTGTAGATAATAATATACATAGATAGACGTGTATCTAAAAGTTACTCCAATTCAATAATAAAATGCTTATAAGAAACACTTACGCTAAACTGGCTATTCTAATTTTCTGGCAAACAATTGACGCCTCATGTCTTAAACAACGTTATTTTTAGTATATCCGAAACCTGCACCCTAATTGCGTAACACACTATTACTATCAATTTGAATCATTTTGAAGCATATTTCTAATCCATTGCTCCATATGTTCAAAAGATGTGTCTGCTCAACAACGCAAATAACGCAATAAATGTTGTTGAACTGTCAAAATGAAACCCATTGCTACTGATAGTGTGTTACGCAATTACCCTGCTGAATGTAGTTTGTTCAGAATAAGTAACTGAATCGATTCCAATAATTTTTACCCCATGTTATATTTTGTCCCAAAAATATTTTAAAAACCAACGAGCGCGGAGATTGGATAACCTACTTAGTGTCGCTAAGTAGGTTATCCAATCTCCGCGCCAAACGCTTAGGTACCTAGGTGCTATTATCAATGAGCGCAAGACATGTGAGCATGTTTTTGTACGAAAAACAGGTAACTTATCAAGCTTATAACTTCGTGATTTTTCATGATACAGTTTTGAAATTACATAAAAATACTAGACACGTGTTTCGGGTTTCGCGTATACTAAAAATAATGTTGTATATTAATACTAGGGACTATTACGAATATCATAGAAAACGTGTTATAATTGACAAGGCAGCGTATCCACGACGAGTGACGATATAAATGCGAACGAATGTCCAGCTTTCACGAGGCCCACCATTTGTGTGAATATATTTTTAAATACTGGCGGAATTTATGAGTTAGTTAGACCCTTTAATTGATCAAATAAGAAAGAAAGAAAAAGTATTTCAGTATTGGGAGTCGCACAGGAAGACCACAAACTAACACCACCATATAAATATACAAAACAAAACCAACCAACCTGGTATACACCGTGTTTTTCACGTTATCCATAAGCTTTGCCAAACGCTTCTATAGCTTTTACAAATTAAATCTAACAAAGGAAGTAGTACTTAAAAAGGCTTCGTTACAAAGATATTTGTAATTTCATTTAGGGCTGATTTTTCAATGGACAGACAATTTTTATTAGTGGAATAAAATTGACATCTGACAGTTTTTGTATGCAAGAACTGTCAAAAATTCTAAATAATTCCTCCAATAAAGTTATCTGGAGTTGGGAAAATCAGCCCTTAATGAAATTAAATTGAGCTATAGGTACAGTAAGAAAGGGTCTTAACTTTGTTTTGACTAGTGTTAGCTTGCCAAATCTTAAGAATGAAAATACGTCATTGCCAATTAATTCGGATAAAGAGGCATGCATATCGGTTGATTTACGTCAAGGTACAAAAAATAAATAACAAGAATTCATTAATATGACCATAATGAAAAATGCTTATTTCCATGTTCAGAAGATCCGGTCGAAGTTTATGTATATCGTCCGGAACACGCTGTATACAAAAAAAAATAAAAAAAAAATCCCTGTACGACGCTCCTATTTCAGCATCATGCTGCGACATTTAAAAAGGAATGTAGCAGCGCTAATGTTCTGTTAGGGCCCGCAAATAAAGGACCTAGGATCACTGAATCAGTATTATTTACAGGAATTTCGGGTAAGTCTAAGCTTGTCTTCAGCGGGGAAGCGCCAAGGTAGCCCGCAAAATTAAAATTTTCTTACGTTTTTTGCAATTTACAGATCAGTGACTGTTATATGTTGAACAAAATATGATTCGCGACCGTAAGAGGTATGTATTTACAAAATTCATAATCATTAAAATCATCAATCAATCATTAAAAGTTCATATAACCCTATTGATTGATATTTCATGAAATAGTCGTCAATCATATTTTGTTCAAAATATGATTGGCGACCGTAACAGGTACGTATTTACAGAATTCATAATCAATTAAATCATCAATCAATCATTAAAAGTTCATATAACCCTATTGATTGATATTTCATGAACTCAAACTCAAAACTCAAACCATTTATTTCAATTAAACCATTTACAGGCACTTTTGAATTGTCAAGAAGTCGGTCAGTCAGAAAATATGAAGCTAGTTGCCCATTCCAAAGCGTAGGTACCTGAAATAGTCATCAATCATATTTTGTTCAACATGCAACATGACACTGACCTTGCAAAAGCAAATTGCAAAAGCTTAAAAAAAATAATTTCAAAAAGCGTAAGAAAATTTTAATTTTGCGGGCTTCTCTGACGCTTTCAGCATAAAGGCAGAAATGTTTACTAAATGCTACTAGCTATCTGGATGCGACATAAAATTTCATAAATATTAATTTTATTATTTTGGCTAAAACTTTAACAGCCGTAAAGCCTGTGTAGCACGGACGTAAAAATATAGCGCAATGGATTTTTAACTCTAGGGGTTGAGCCGAGCATTGAGAATCCAACAGAACGCATTTCAGCGCGTTAAAAAAAACAGTGTTGGATTTTCAACCCTCGGCGCTTAAAAATCCAGTTGGAAATCCAGTGCGCGAAAAAATCCCGCCGAAATATTTTTACGTCAGTGCGAACATCGTCTTTTCTTATAGGTATCCATTTATATACTATTAAACTACGGTGCCTGGATAGGCACTATCATATACATAGAGAATGAACTGAAAATTCCGTAGTCGGTTGTGCAGTGAAGACACACTGAAAAATAAATAAATAAAGTCATCCAGACCGAATTTCGGCCATGGAGACCAATCTCAGCGGAGACTAGCCATCGGCGAAGGAGATTATAGTGCAACGAGTGTGCGCACACACAGGTGCGCTCTCTCCTCTCACTCTCATAGTCCGACGGGAGGCAACCGACACTCGCGGGGTGAGATCAAGCGCAGTACTACACACACACATGTACGCGCGGCACGAGGGCATCACAACGATAACTTCCAAACTCTGGGCTGTTACAGAGAAATTCCCAATTAGTATTAAAACAAAAGGGTTGTCTCGCATCGTTCGACCAGTCCATCGCCTTCTTTTTCTTCACATAACAACAATAATTTTATTCGACTCGTACAAATATCAACTCCCTCGTACTAGATTTAGGGTTCAGATTTGTTTGCTTGGTTATTTTATGCAACTGTAAGCCAAAGGAGACAGGTTTTGGCCGCAAAGTCGCTTTGTCTCTTTCTAGAGAGTGGTCACTTTTGTGAGACTTACGCTCAGTTCATTCTCCATGTCTATGGACACTATCTACCAGATAAAGAAATAACAGAATTTGTACAAAAATTATCTGTCATTTGGAAGCTACCCAGAAGGGACACAAGTCGTAAAGCTTTGTACGGACTAAGCGTTCCAATAGACGCACACAGGAACGATGAGTCCGTACAAGGCTTTATAATGTGGCGAGGTTTTGGCAAAAAACTATATTTTTAGGAACTAAACTCAAGGTACGACATTTTCGCATTCAAAGATGCTATAAGCGGAGACCGCAACATGATTGATATTTGTTACAACACTAATTGCTTATAAAAACGCGTCGTGAATGTGGCCCCTGAAGTATGATGACGTAACCGAATACACCGTTGGATTTTCAACTTTCTGCGCTTCGCAGGGCATTGAAAATCCAGTGCGCTAAAAAAAATACGCTCTTCGTAAAAATACACCTGGGCTTAGAGGGACCAAACTCACGATGCAATATTTACACGGAAATGCGTGGGTGCACCCTGAGAACTCAACGATTCACACGGCGCTGTACTGTACTGATTTTACAGGAACAAGTTGGGACCACACGTCAACATCCCCCTGTAATTACAATAAAAAACAAACGCAATAAGAAACTGCCGTGTGATCCCAAATTTTGACTGAAATTGTTTATTCTGTAATCACTATTACATTGCATATAAAATAAATTAGTAAGCTACATGGAGTAGACATTTTCCATTCATCTGACTACCCCTGAGAAGAAATGACGAAACAAATTCAGGAGACAGACATTAAATATAAAAAATATATTGTAACAAAATGCTGGGGTCGTATTAAAAAGTATTGCCATCATGATTCATGGTCATGTATAGCTGCCTCTCTTTTATACTGGAATCATGATGGCATCAAACCGTCATAGTACGGCACCGGAGTAGCTTCCGGACTGGCCTTTTGAAGATAGTACCAGAACCACTCAAAAGACCATCTCAGATACTAATCTACGTGGTCCTCATTCGGCCTGAAGAAGATTATGTCTTTCTTCTCAGAGTAGTCGGATAGGAAACACCGAACTGACTGTTTGATATCGTACAGTCGGTTGGCTTGCTCCTGAAACGTGTAAAGCGTACGTGCGTCCCGCCGCCCTACGTGTCCCCGCGCACGCAGTACTCCCGCAGCGCCCGCAACCCGGCCGCGCCGGCCACGCGCGCACGCGCTGCGCACACGGCGCGGTTGACGTGCGCGTTGTGCAGCTCCGGCACCTGCGTCGAGCACGCCGCCGCGGGGTCGCCTGACGTCTTCAGACTACCGAGCCTGAAACCATTGCATGGTACCTTAGAAACGTTAAAAAAAACATGTGCGGTAGGAGATTTCCGTCAGGAACGAAATTCCTTACGCGATACTCGCATGCACACACGCTCGTATGTAAGAGAGACAGAGAGAGAGAAAGTATGAATGTAATACCCGTTTTTAATACAGAGCCATCTAATAAAGTTTTTAGAAGCTCTCATAAAATTGTTACCATCTTAGATTTTCATATTATTGACTTTTGCGCCCTCAAAACCCATGAAAACGACACCCCTAACAAAAAAATTTGCAGGCGCTTTTTGACTTTCGTTTTGATCTCATTATTGGCTTCAGTGCCTTCGAAAACCACTAAAACGACACCCATAATGAAATATTTTATCGTTTTCGCAGCCGCCATTTGCCTTTTTCTTTTCATTCCTTTTGCCTTTTTCTTTTCATTTGGATTTTCATTCCTTTCGTTTTCCCGATCACACGGCACGTATAATAAACAGTCTCGTCTCGCACGCGCCGGGCATCGCAAATATATCGAGTCCTATTTTGCACGTACACATACCGTACGAGCAGAATAAATACAATTGAGTAGGATATCTTCATGCATACGCACAGAACACGGTTTATACGTGAGCGCGCTCGTACGTATGCGTCGTCACACGCACACACTTACACAATTTATCGCTGCTAAAGGTGCCGACAAGACGGACGCGCTACGTAATACCGCCCGCACCCGCGCACGCTCCGCCGCTGCCCTGCTGCTGGTAAAAATTTGTACGTGTACCTACCTACCTCCTTTAACCTTTTAAGCGCTTGGCTAAATATCAATTGCCGTGCCCTTAGCACGCGGCTATAAATCTATAAAATAATCATCATCACCTGTCTAGCCTTTTCCCAACCATGTTGGGGTCGGCTTCCAGCCAAACCGGATGCAGGTGAATACCTAAATCGATAAAATAATACCTACAATAAATAAGGAGGAGCAATCTTTGAATAGAACGAAAAAATCATGCATGTTCTCTGTCGCAGAAATACGACACGAGCGGTAGGGGTACGGAACGGTACTTGCCCGTGGTCCCCCAGTCTAGTCCCCTTTGGGGTACCACGAGCAAATATTTTTGTCCGTGGAACCCCCTGAATAACAATCTTCATATTAAATATATTTTTATTGCCCGTGGTACCCCATCTCAAAAGTTTCAATTTGACATTAAAAAAAAAACATTTAAAAAACGAACTCTTGCTTGACAAATAAAGAAATAAGTGCAAATAAATTGTTTTCCCATTTCATATGAGATTTTTCAATAAAAAACAATGACGCCGTTGTGGGAAAGATCACTTGGCCGGTCTAAGTTGGTTTAGAAGCAATAATAATAAGACGTAGTCGACGGAGGCCCACTTCGTGGGGCCCCTATTTCTGTCTACAGGGTTAAAAGGAACCTAACCTAACCTAAGTCGGGGTGCCCCAAGTCCCAAGATCGCTGAGTTTTTGATGATAAAATTTTTATCATCAAAAATTTTTCTTTTCAGATCCACAATTTGATAAACGTTTGCCTAATTAAGCAAATAGATTGTATTTGCATTATCTGGCGACGAGCGGGGGTACCACGGGCCAAACAATTTGCCCATGGTACCACTTTGTCCCCCTTGGGGGTTCCACCGGCAAAAATATTTGTTCGTGGTACCCCAAGGGGGACTAGACTGGGGGATCACGGGCAAGTACCGGCACGGAAATATGTGTCGCATGCGGTTAAAAGGTTAACAATTTCATAATCATTTTTATTTGAATAAATACATGATTCAGTAAAACTACGTTTTAATTAATCATATTACGATCGTAATTTTTTAAATAACTAAGCAGATAACATGACGTAGGTAATAAAAAAAATGTAGTCGGCTCATGGTCTATGAAGAAAAAGTAATTTTAAAAAAACTTTGTATTAAAGATCCCTGATTCTTACCCTTCAGGGGCAAAATTGTTTTGTATAGAGATTGATTATGCATTTTTGACGATTGAATAAACTATAAGTGACAGCCCTGCGTGTCTGAAAATAATATAGCAAATCTCTTAATATACTGCGTACATACTTAGATTTGGTCATAGTCAAAACATGTTCGGGATGTTATATTCAACTAGCTTCTGCCCGCGACTTTATCCGCGTGAAATTTCACCCTCCCCCCATTCACCCTCTTAGAGGTGGAATTTCGAAAAACCTTTACTTAGTGGATACCTACTCTTCACAAAGAAAACACCCTCCAAATTTCATAACGCTAGGACCAGCGGTGCTGTGCGTAGGTATATAAGTCAAGACTTTTATTTTTATATAAAATAGATTTAAAGTTGGTATTTTTTAAATGTTATGCTGCTATATTTTTGGCATTTTCAATCTCAAATAGCAGCCAAGGGGGTTAATTACAGACTTTCGCCGTATAATAGTAATAAATGGTCAAGATATTATTCCCCATAAGAAAACAGTAGGTACTTATCTTTTCTGGCCGTACTTTCATTTTTGGGTACGTTATGAACTTATGAATGATGAGTCTAAGAAATACAAACTCATTTTTGCAGCCGATCAAATAATGATGAAACAAAAACTACCAGTCTCATACACCTAACAAAACAAATTGACATGTAAAGTGATTGCGGAATACACAATTTATATCATTAATACTTATCATCATTCCCAAACTTTTGCTAAGCCAACCTAAAAAATGTATACTGGGCATTCTGTAGCAAACTATCAGAAAGAATCAAAAATAAATAATTTGTACAATAAATAAAAATAATTTTAAACGGCGCGGCGGGCGCATTCCGAAGATAAATTCAAATATAGAAACAATTCGGCGCGAAATTCAATAAAGGACTATGGTCAAAGATCCTCAGGTATAGTGCCACAAACTTATCTGGCCCGGTGGCAAAAAGAGAAACTAACGACGCCATTTTGTAATGTCAATCTGCCTGCCATCCGTTGACATACCCGCCATTGGTTGTTTGCTCTGTGTGTTTATTTTTCGTTTAGTGGTTATAGCTAGTGAAAAATGCCGAAAGCTTTAAAAAGTGACGCGAGAAACGTTATATTAAAAGTCTTAGATTTTATGAAGGAAGAAAAGCGCCTTCAGACACCGATAATACCGTTCGAAAAATTGTATGAACGCGTAGCTGCCGCCGCCACAGGTTAGTGTTGTCAGCTTTTGAAAATAAATTCCACGAAAACACCATTTCGCATGTGCTAGTAGAATAGATGTATGATTTTTTAAATTTTTCGTTACTTTTGTTGTAGGTGTTGGGGAGCGATTTGTTAGAAAACTTGTGAAGGAAAAAGAACAGGCAGATGAAACTGGAACAAAAGTTTCCACGCCAGGAAAAAAAAGGAAAAGGACGAAAGGTAAAATTGAAGTGGATGATTTCGATCTTGGCGTCATAAGAAGAAAAATTCATGAATTTTACACTATGCGGAAAGAAATTCCCACAATACCAAACTTATTAAATGTGCTCCAAGAAGACATTGATTTTAAAGGGAGTCGAGAAACTCTTCGGAAAATACTCCACAAAATTGGATTTCGTTACAAGAAGACAAAATCGAACAGAAAAATTCTAATAGAACGAAATGATATTTCAGCATGGAGAGCCAATTATCTTCAAAAAATTAAAGACAATGAACGAGGTGAACAAAAACCAGTCATATTTTTGGATGAGACCTATATTCACGCATCTCATACAGCTGGGCGCTGCTGGCAGAGTGATGAAATTGACGGTGTGTTAAACCCAGTCTCCAAAGGAAATCGATCGATAATTGTTCATGCGGGAGGACAAGCAGGGTTTGTGGAGAATGCTTTATTAGTGTTCCAATCGAACACAAAAAGTGGCGATTATCACGACGAAATGAACAGTAAGAATTTTAAAAAATGGGTGACCGATAAACTTCTGCCTAATTTACATCAGCCAACACTGATTATATTGGATAACGCCCCATATCATAGCATTTGCATAAACAGAACTCCTAATGGAAGTCATAAAAAGGCTGAGATGCAGAAGTGGCTGACGGAAAATAATGTAGGATTTAACGAACAGTTTACAAAACCGCAACTCTACGAACTCATTAAAAGACATAAACCAAAACCTATATACGAAATAGACGAACTGTTGAAAAACAGTGGACATAGCGTGTTAAGATTACCGCCATACCATTGCGACCTAAATGCAATCGAAATGATTTGGAGCTCTATGAAACGAAACGTAGCTAATCAGAACATTAATAAAGCAAATTCTGAAATGCCTACTTTGATTGCAGAAGCCTTCAATAAGATAACAGTGCACGAATGGCAAAAGCACTGCAATCATGTAAAAAAAATTGAAAACGAGTATAGAAGTAGGGATGCATACTTAGACGAGCCTTTCATCATTAATTTGGCCAGTGACAGTGAAAGTGAAAGTAGTGACTCTGATGATGAAGTGACTGATGAATCAGGTGGCTCAGGAATACCTGGAGTATTCCCGTTAGAGAATACTCGCCAGACATTTTATGTAGATGATCATAATTATTGTGTTAAAATATAGATATTTTCGAGGAATATGCTTGTTTTTGTTTTTAGGTACCTAATTAACATTTTACCTACATTCTTTCAAATCGCCAGGTGTTACATAGGTAGTATGTGCATAATTTCATAGTTTTAACCATCTTCAAAATAGGAGGTTATCAATTTGACACGTATATATACCTACTTATGTAATATTATTGGAATTGCAATATATTTACATTTAATAGTGTATTACGGCTTCCAAACAAATATACAAATTTTTATAGGTATGTATGTATGTGTATGTTAGTCCACGCATTTCTCCGAAAGTATTAATCGGGTTGAAAAATCGGTTCAGTAGTTTTCAAGATTTGGACCAAAATGTTTTTGTCACATCGACTTGCTTTCGCACTTTATTGCAAAATTTATTTTTCCTGGCGACACCAAATGCGATATCAGCGACTCTCTTACCGGGCCAGATAAGTTTGTGGGACTGTACTCAGTTATTGACTCAGTTTCAATCACAGATAATATAATACTAGCGTACAGATACCCCATCCCATACAAAGAAACGTGACCGCCGTAACTACGTCATTTCTTCGGCCTATTCGGCTTATTTTCTAAAGTGGCTGAGTCCGGCTTGTTTCACTCACGTCGCCGCTAGATGGTGCTAGCAGCGTTGACTCGCTAGCTTGTGGGCCGCGAGCAGTTATTTTACACAAACACCAATAGATGGCGTTAAAACCATACTGTACTTTAGTACTACAAAACTAAAGTCACCCTGTGACCTTGAAGCTTACGTCGTCAGTCACTCGACTCGGCAATAATAAATTCACGTTCTTTCATGCATGCCTTGCGATAGCGCATGATTTCTTGAGCGTAGTAATGGTACAGCTAGATACATGTTTTCCGATGTCCGTTTCAACCGCGCGGCCACCTCATAATATTTTATGAAACTTTGCCAGGAATTAGTGCGAATTTGTTACTTTACACACCTCTTTTCGTGAATTTGTTACAAAAAAAACTAAGACGCTATGACAAAGAATAGTTGACCGCTAGAACCGCCACTTGCCGTAGTCATCGCTCGTGATTACACAGAAACTACATAATGCAGATAGACGAATGATGCATCAAAAGAAAGGTCTTAATTTGTTCAATTTGTTACAAAAATAAAAAACGTCAAAACGTAAATAAACAAAAAGTTATGCAATATTTAGTTTTCAGGTTACGAGTAGGTAGGTATATCACCATAAATATCAAATTAATAGAGGCTAATGTGTATGGACAATTTGTTACTAATTTGTTACGGCGAATAAACAGAAAAAAATACTAGAAAGTAGGTTCAATAATTTGTTAGAGTTGATTTTAGTTGGCCGCTCGGACGGCAATATGCCTAAAATACAATGGCGTTTATCTCGTTATTAAAAGTAGGTTTAAGCTTAGTTAGAGTACTAATCGACGGGTAACGTAACCTCGTTTGGATAAATATGGCGAATATAACTGCAGCATTCATATTTTGGAAGATATTTACAAAAAAACAGTAGTATGAAACCGTATGAGAGTAGGGTGACCATGAATTTTTACAATGAAGTGTGACTGAATAGGTAGTGATTATTGGAATGTTCGATATTCATATCTTATTTTTTTAGGGCGAGTGCTTATATAAATACTTACATTTTAAGTTAAGGCATCCTCTGGAATACTTTATAAAAGTAAAAGTCACAAATCGATTAAAAGTACTTTACAAAAAAATATAAAGACAGTACGTCAAACAATGTTTGAAACAATGTTTGACGTATATTGGTCCTATTAGACATCAAACAATTAAAAGTTGCCTGCCAAACTTGTCCTTTAACACAAGCCGGGTCGTCGTAAATGTTACTTAATTTCCAGTGTCCGAGGTGGGAAAGCCAATGTCAATCGTAATAACAGCAGAGTCAGAGTCCGTTTACGTGCCAAAAGTCGATCGAGAAAGAAAGCCGTGTCAATATCCGATTTATGTCCAGTTCACTATACATATACGTGGGGTACGAAAACTCAAACAAAGCGATGTGAAAAGACTTCGTCGTCATCGTGTCGTTGATTTCAAAATTGAAACTAGAGTAATAGAGTAAATATATGGTCCTTGAGTTGAACTTGAAAACAACAAAAATTTCTTTTTTTTATGTAATGTTTCTGACATGGCTTCAAGGCCTATAGGTACCTATGCCAAAAGTTAACACAGATATATTTTCTACACATCTAAATATATTTTGCTTTATATTAATAAATATTTAATTCTATCAAAATAGATATGGTAAATGGTAATGTGAGAAATATAGATATTGAGCTGTGTAGTAAAACTCAGAAAATGAAAACAACGCCATCTATATTGGAGGGAATAAACATTAAATGAGTGAGCAAACATTGATTTGTTAAAATCATGGAATTTGGAACTAGGAGCCCATTATTCCTTTTTTTGTGATAAGGGGATTTTTAAAAACAAGGACATACTTTTTCTATGGTCAAATTTAAACAGATACACAAACTTCAAAAACAAATCGATACATATAACGCCATCTATTGAGGCTTTTTTTGAACTATCTTTTCTTTCTTCGCAATGAGACCCCATGGTTTCAATATAATGTCCAAAAAACTATTAAAATTACATTAGAAAAGCAAAAACCAGTATTATAAACAATGCTTATTGTATATATGTATTGTCTAAAATAATTTTATTTCGATTTACGAGTAGGTATCGATTTCCGACATTCGACATACTTACCTATTAATAATTAATTAACCGAGTCAATCGAAATTAAAAAAAAATCGTTTAAGTACAATAATATAATTTAAAACTAACATGGAACAGTGGACTCCCTTGCATACTTTCTCTCACAGAACTCCAGACATATACGCATAATTTTAATCCATTCATCCGCAAACACATCACATTCAGGGTTGGCAACCAGAAGGGCATTCAGCACCTTTAGAGTACGACAGATTGTGGATTCGGCTCTGGCTACAGTTTTGGCTGGCAAATTGGGCAGATCGGCTCTGACGGGGTCCGATGTATTTGTCGGGCACAAATTAGTCGGCAGAAAAGACCATGGAGTTCCGGGCAGTCGATACGTCCCCGTAAGATCTTACAGGCTACAGTGAGTTGATCAAGACCTCTTCTCACCTCCAATGAGTTAAAGCCCAACGTCCCTAAAACATAATTGGTAGGGTACATGTACGGAAAGAAATGGTGTAATCTTTGGAAGACGCATCTAAGGAATGTTTTCTGTACCTTTTCCAGCATTAGTGTTTGGGTCGCGTTATAGGGGTGCCAAACACGGCACTGGACTCGAGTTTACTTCAAACCAGAGAGGCATACAACAGCCTAACAACATTTGGATTGCGAAAGTCACGAGCATTTCGCAAAAAAAATCCTAAACGCCTGAAAGATTCCTTCGCAAGGATAGAAACGTCATCCTTAAAAGTGAGACAGCGGAAGAGAGTCACTCCCCAATCCCTTATGTTGGTGACACGAGTAATTACGTTACCATCTAAACTATAGTGATAATGAATTGGCCGCAACCCTCTACCATATGTCATGACGTAGCACTTGCTTGTATTGAAAAATTGTTTGTTCGCAATGCTCCACTCATAGATAGCATCGATATCCTTTTGTAGGAGTTTGCAATCCTTGTCAGTTCGGATTTGTGCTGCTAGCTTAAGTCGTCTAGGTCGTCGGCATATAGCAGGCAAACTTAACATTATTTATGAGGTCATTGATCATGATCAGGAACAGAGGCGGCCCTAACACGGATCCCTGACTTACACCCGAGCGTGAGTTGTAAGGCTTGGACTCGAAGTAGCCATGTCTTACAAACTACTTGCGATCGTGCAGATAGTCCGAAAAGAAGTTAAGTAGACCAGACGAGAAACCGATGGCCCCCAGCTTAGACAAAAGCACATCGTTGTCAACTCTGTCGAATGCTTTCCGGAAATCGAAATACAGAGCGTCAACCTACCCACCGATGTCCAAGCCACGAGATAATGTAGTCTACGTGAATTAGTAAATTCGAATTTACGGAGCGACCCGGCCGAAAACCGTGTTGGGCATCGGATAATGACATATTTACGCGTTTGAAAATGAAACCGTGGAGTATATGCTCGAAAACCTTGGCAATGGTTGGCAGGATAGCGATAGGTCTGTGTTTCTCTACTAATGTTTTATCATTGGTTTTAGGGATGGGAGTGACTCGCGAAGTTTTCAATTGCTCAGGGTATCACCGGACTGGAGGGTTAGGTTAAATACACGACATAGATCCCTTCATCCCTTAAGGGCAAAGACTGGAATGTTGTCAGGGCCAATCGGGCTACAGGGTTTCGAGATTAGCAATCGCCTGAACTATATAATTATACTCAGCCTATTCCGATCACTGCTCATCACTGATACTAGCTTTGTCGGACACGAAGCCAGGTGAGACAGCGTCCTTTTTGACCATGACCACCAGTGAGTTCACGCTCGCGACTAGTTTATTTTTAATTAATGCACATTCATAAGATTTGATGGGTAGAATAGAATAGAATACTCTTTATTATGTACACCATATTAATTACAGACATAAGGTATAGAAACTGTACAAAGGGTGACACAAATGGGCGGTCTTATCGCTAAAAGCGATCTTTTAAAGACAACCTTTGGAATTTGGATGGATTTGAAAAGGGGAAGGACAGATAAATACTGCAGGTAGTCGGTAGTGGGTAGCATAACAAATATTGACATAATCAATGTAGGGTGTCGTATGTCGTAATTCTTGGGTCCAATGGGACCCAGTACCGAGCCGGCGGAGGTTTGTGTGTTCGGGTCCATTCGGGGGCGCTCCCGAACTATACGGTTAATGTGAATGTTTCATGTATAGTTCTATGTAATTTGTAGTGCCTAATATGGGGATAACTTCCTAAAATAAATGATTATTTAATTAAGGGCTGATTTTTCCAACGCCAGATAATTTTGTCCGAGGAATAATTTTGAATTTTGGACAGTTCTTCCATACAAAATCTGTCAGACGTCAATTTTATTCCACGAATAATAAATATCTTTCGATTGAAAAATCAGGCCTTAATACAATGAAAACAAAGTTGGATTTTCAACACTCGGCGCGAAAAAAAACGCCCGTGCGAATCTGGGCCAAGGTGATACTGACCAGTATTCGTTCCCGGGATGCGCATTCCCGTCCCAGGCATACGTCATGACGAGCAGCTTGCCCTCGTCCTCGCCCGTTAGCTTCGACGATGGCTCGCGTATCTTTATCTGCACGTTGATGCCGCCTGCACATACACAACATAACATAGTTATTAGCCCATTAGGTTTTCTGCTGTTACACCTCTCTCTCTTGTCTGTTCTCTGTGAGAGAGCCGCAGACACTATGATAATGCAAAAAAAAAAAAACAGTGGCACTTCGGGAGTGCCAACAGAAGTGAAAACAAAACACAAACAGAATACTTTGCCATCACTCACTGACATATCGGATATACATTAAAACCGAGTACAATGCGTTTCAAATAAGAATAGGATCGACTTAGCGCCATGTTGTGAGGTCATCATCATTCTCCTGCCCTTATCCCAATTTATTTGGGGTCGGCGCAACATGTATTTTTATATATTTACGAATATATTTACGAAAACATTTTTTTTTTCAATTCCGCTCGTGTCTGCATCATTGTTAAAGTAGTCATCGTCAAAAAATGACAACAATAACAAATTTAACAGGAAACCACCACGTAACATACAGAATTAACGAAAGAAACAGTAACACTCCACAAGCACTCAGTCTCACGAAGAAGCACACCAACAACCAAAAAGCATGTAACACCCAACAACGACAAGATGGCGGCTGGCATCTTCTTTACTTTCTGGTGAATTGTTGTCAACAATGGAAATAAGAAAGAAAGTAGCATAATTAAAAAACAAACTAATGATGACTAATTTTTTTATGTTTTGTTCACTTTGATTTATCTAAGACTTATCTAAACAAAAAAAAAAGTTATTGATACGCAAATAAGTTTTCTTTGCAAACCGTACTTTTCAATCAACTTTTGACAGATAGAGGTCATTGACGTTCCTATTCTTATTTGAATCGCATTGTACATCCTGAGGACAGCCGAACACATCCGAAGCGGGCATTTTTTTTATTAATCGTCTTTTAAACAAAACGCGCGGTGTCGCTTACGGTGACAGTGGCGCGAGTTCTATGGTTTTTCCCATCTCTAAAAATGCCCAACGCGCCTAAAGAAGTTTTCACTTCAAAAAAAATAACTGTTTTGAACCAAACGGGAAGAAGTAAATATATTAAGATGTTTTTTATAAGAAGACTTTTCTAGAGCCACCTCGATCCAACCCTTGCGGTACGCGCCTGGGTCGTCTCGCCACCTCTCCCCGGGCCCCGGCCGCGCCGTGCCTCAGGCAGCACGTGAGCCTGTAGCCTAGCGGTCACTGCGCAGTGTGCACGCCATTTCTTTTTATTTTTTTCATTTTGGCAAATCATCAAATGACCCCTCCCGTTCTGGGTGGAGCGGAAGGGAGTGTCAGACTCTTACTGACTAAAACGTTAGCCCTTTATGTTCCGGGCCAGCGGTAACCCTTTCGGACAATCCCGCTGCCCCGGCAGGCTTCGGCCCTAAGGGGCCCCTCCTCGATGCTGACATCTCTTTGAGGCGCGCGTGGAACACGTACGCGCCGTCCGGCACGGGCCTGGTCCTGATCGGACGGTGAGCTACCCATTACTCTCCGCCCGCAGGCCCGCGCCTACCGCGGCTCCCGACGCCCGGAGCCACCCGCGGCGGCTGGGACGGGAGGCTGTCCCTCAGCCATCCCGCCACCTCCTTAAGTTTTTGACATTGATTGTCGCTGAGATGAGATCGCTACTAGATTTTGAACTTTTTTATTAAATACGAGAATTGGCCTGCAGATCGACGGACTCACCTTTCGGATGTCGTTTATTCTCTAAAAACAGTTTGTATACTGCGTGTGCGCCCGAACCTGACGAATTTGGGAACATCGCTGAAAGTGTACAATTAAAATAATTAATATTTAGATGCACATCAGAAAAACAACAAACAAATACAGCACTGCATTATTCAAAGTACTGGGTTCAATACCCGAGCAAAGAGTCATTGCGTTTTTCAATAAGGAAATGAACAGCTGAGGAATGAAAAGATTCAAGTACCGTGGAAATGACAGTTTGAAAAGGTGACACGTCGTGCTCGCTAGAAAACTATGTCTTTAAAGTTGCTTAACATTTTTATCCTAACACTGTATGTATGACGCACCTTTCTTTTCCACTGAGGCTGAGACGAGCGGAGCGGAGAGATGTGCAGGAATCCACCAATCATATACAACATTATTTTTAGTATATGCGAAACCCAAAACATGTGTCTAGTATTTTTATGTATAGAATCTATGTACAAAATTTCAAAACTGTATCATGAAAAATCACAAAGTTAATTTACCTGTTTGTCCGTACAAAAACATGCTCACCCGCGCGCTCGGTCTTGCGCTCATTGATAATAGTACCTAGGTACCTAACCGTTCGGCGCGGGGATTGGATAACCTACTTAGTCTCGCTCGGTGTCCGTGTATATTTTTGGGACAAAATATAACATGGGGTATAAATGATTGGAATCGATTCAGTTACTTATTCTGAACAAACTATATTCAGGTTTCGCATAATTATACTAAAAATAACATTGTAGATTGAAATACACATCACGTCTCATGCGTCTCGTCTGTGATTGGTTCATTCCGGCACGTCTTTGCTCCGGCCCGCTCGTCTCCGCCTCAGTAGAAACGCGCTCTTAGACCAGCTACCTTATTGACTGGCTACTATTTTGTACAGCATCATGAATCATGAGTTTATTTGCTTTGTCGTGCCGACATTAGAGTACTCTCCTAAATACCAGAAGCTTTAGAAATAATTGTATGTGGGGTAACATGTTGTATGCCTTTTAGTTCGTGCTAAATAAATGTATTATCTTTCTCACCTAGTATGGTGTCACTGGGTGTGATGTAGGCGAAGTTGACGTCACTGACATGTTGCAACAAGTCCTTGCGCAGCAGATGTCGCACGCGCTCTGTGACCGACAGCACGTACACGTCGATTTGATGCTTCGAGATCTTCCACACGCCCAGGCCTGGAGCAACGGGCCAATTTTTTTTAAAGTTTTGGCGACACTGCAACTAAAACTTTGATCAGGGTATTTTCTTTATATCATTAAGGTATTTGGGCGCACAGATCTTAGTTTAGCGACAAAGACGCAAAAAAGTCACGCCAATGACGCAATTTTTATTGAGATGTTACGTATTGATTTTATGTAAGTACAGCGATGGAAACTGATTGTTCAGCAAACTGAATATCAACTTAAGTTTATTTTATTTTATTTTATTTTATTTATTAGGTCTACCAACAATTGTTTACACTAATTTACAAACAAAGATAACACATGCGCTTAAACTCTACACAGTGCAACAATTACTTAAAGGTAAACACCACATGGGCAAAAAAGAAAACAATAAAAAGTAATTTCGTAAGCTACATATTGCACAAGTAAACTAAGTTAGATATATGTCTATGTATAAATAACATAACTAAATGCAAAATATTAAAAGCATCGGTTCTTTAAAAAAAAAAAAAATTACATACATAGTCCAAAAACTTTTACTTTTTTAACAAATCTGATAAGCAGTTCAGAAACTTAGATTTTTGTTTATTGAGAGAATCAAAGTGAAAATCAACCATATCACTACAACCATTCAAAAGCCTACAGAACCTAGCACATGGAGAGTTAGATCCTAACACCGTTCTTCTCATTGGAGGACAAAGGGGAGTAATAGGTTTGCGCGGAATCCTCGACGGAGCACGAAAGTTAACGAGTGCGAGCAGTGGCGGCGAGTCGATATTTCCCTTCAAGATTTTACAAGCGAACATTGCGTCATTCAGACATCTTCTTTCTTCCAATGTGTGCATGTTGAAGTATTTCAATCTCTTTTGGTACGAACGCACTTTTTTTGTTATTCCCACAGAAAAGGCCAGATGCCAAACAAAGCGTTTTTGTACACGTTCTAGACGCAAACTATTTGTAGCGTAGTGTGGCCGCCACACCACACTACAATACTCTAATATGCTACGTACTAAACTCTGATAAAGTAATATTTTAGTTTTAATTTGTCGAAAACCCTTACATTGTCTTATGACAAATCCCATCATCCTGGATGCTCTTTTAGAAATGGAATCTAAGTGTGGTGTAAAGGTTAGTTTTTGATCAAACAGAACTCCGAGGTCACGAATAGTGTCTACTTCATTAAGTTTGTCCTCATTTATGTAATACACTGTCTTTATTGGATTATTTTTTCTTGTATATTTTACGTGGTAACATTTCTTTGAATTCAAGTACATTTCATTACTTTTACACCATTGAATAAGACTATTAAGGTCCATCTGCAAAAGTGAAGCGTCTATGTTAGATTCAACGATTCTAAGAAATTTCAAATCGTCCGCATACATAAAAATTTTAGAGTGCCGTAAACAATTGGGAATGTCGTTAATAAAATAGTTGAATAATATTGGACCTAGATGAGAGCCTTGTGGGACTCCAGATGAGATGTTATATACGTTAGATTGGTAACCGTTTACCACAACATAAAAAGATCTACCTCTCAAGTATGAAATCACCCATTCAAGCAAGCCACCAGTAATACCATATGCACGTAGCTTACAAGACAAGATTTTGTGGGAAACTTTATCAAAAGCCTTGCTGAAGTCAGTATAAATGACGTCAGCTTGGCGACCAGAGTCAACGGCTTCAATCAAAAGTTCCGTGAAAGGGACCAAATTAGAACTTGTGGATCGTGACCCAACAAAACCGTGCTGATGATCGCTAATGAATAATTTCAGATGGTTTTGGAAATACGGACAGAGCAGTGACTCAAACACTTTAGCGAACGTAGAAAGGATTGAGATAGGCCTATAGTTAGCTATGTCATCGTTGCTATCTGATTTATGTAAAGGCACCACCTTAGCCCTTTTCCATGTTTGAGGGAATACGCCAGAAGATAAGGATTTGCTGTATATAAGAATAAGAGGGCACACTAACTCCTCTGCACAAGACGTAATAAATATTGGCGGTATGCCATCAGGGCCAGCTCCTTTGTTTATATCTAAACTTTTAAGTTTTTTAAGTAATGTCTCACTGCTAATTGTTGGACTTGTTAAACATAAACTACTATCTTCGAAAGATTTTAATAATATATTAGTATCAAATTCCTTGCTCAATTCTTGTTCGGGGCTGTAAACAGACGAGAAGTTGGCAGCGAACATCTCACATATTATTGTACCATCAGATGTTGACATTGAGCCATTTGTCATGGTCATAGGGTAGGTACTAGACCCTCCTCTTTTATTTTTTACGTGCGTCCAAAATAACTTAGGGTTGTTTTTTAGTTTATTTTCAAGACCTTCAATGTAAACATTATAACACGAAGTGGCCAATTCATCGCAACGCTTACTAATTAATTTTAACTCAATCAAATCCATCGGGTTTTTATATTTATTGTAGCGCCTTCTAATATTATTCTTTAAATTTAACATTTTAATTAGTTTATAGTTAAACCACTGAGGATATTTACGTTTCTTAGGTACCCGTGAGGGAATAAACTGACGTATAGCATCGTTAAGCGTCTCGTAAAAAACATCCAACATCTCATTCACACTATCGCTACCCTCAAATAATTTAACCCAATCTACTTGTTTTAAAAATTTACGAACAATTTCATAATTCGCGGTACGAAAATTAAGTCTACTCCTGTCACTGTTGTAAGGCAGCCTGACATCCCTACTCAAGGAAACAACTATGTCAAGAGGTGGATGCTGTTTATCGACATTACTTATTGGACTAACACTTTTGCTTACGCTACACAAGGAATGTGTAGACAAAACTAAATCCAAAATGCGACCAGCGTCGTTTGGCACTAAATTCACTTGACTAAGTCTGTTAACATTAGTAAAATCAATTAATATTTCACTAGTACTGGGCAAACGTTTATTATCCGATTTTCCTACTAAATTCCAGTCAATGTTGCTCAGATTGAAGTCACCTACAATAAAAACACTTGAATCTGAACATTGTTCAAAAACAGCATTACAATTTTCCAAATAGTGCTCCAGAGAAGAACGGCGTATAGGAGGAGGCAGGTATACTGCGCAGAGAACCATTCGGCGAACAGTACATGATATCGGCAATTCAATACTTACCCATAAGTCCTCACAGTCACTTTCCCAATTCTTAATGCGTTTAGACTTGATTTGTTTATTAACGGCTATTAAAACACCACCCCCTTCTTTACCACTCTGAAAATGTGAGGTTTCTCTATCCCTTCTATATACCATGTACCTATCGTCGAACAGCTCGCCGCTCAGCACAGAGCCATTCAACCAAGTCTCAGACAGTATTATTATGTCATAATTGTTACAGGCAACATTACGAGATACAGTATGTGTCTTAGTTCTTAACCCTCGACTGTTCTGGTAATAAATATATTTGCAAATTATTGAATTAAAATTATTAAAACAAGTGCACGCAATAATAGTATTTATCAAGCAGGTACACATTATTTTAGCTTATTTAAAATGTCCAAGCTTCCAATAAGAATATGCTCGTCGCCGTCCGTCTTTCTGACAAATATCCTGCCGTTCCTCACCCACACGTACTTATATCCTTTCTCCTTCGCCTTAAGTCTTGTTGCAGCATGAAGAGCTTTGTATGCAGGCGATAAATGCTCGGCGACAAACACAGGAGATCTATTTCCAGCTATACCAAAATCTCCGGTATTAAGTTTTTCGTGGCTTTTATTTTTGTTATAATTAATTACAGAGGCCAACAGCTGATCGCGGATTCTCGGAGAGGCAAGCTGCACCACAATAGAACGAGGGCGAATATTACTCGTGTTAAGTTTAGCTATTCTTGTGCAGTGTGAAACATCGCGGTCTTGAACATCACAACCGACTACTGACCCCAACTGCTTGACAATGGTGTACAGGTTTTCCTGTTTATTTTCAGGTAAACACTGCAGCTCCAGGTTGTTGGCTCGTGTCTGCTGCTCCAAATAATTTAAACGCTGACCAAGATCCGCCAATGTGTTCCGCAGTTTAATATTATCGTCTTTTAATTCCTTGGTAGTACTCTTAAACTCGGTGTGCTCCAACCGAAACTCATCAAATTGACTCGTATGGAAATTCAGAGACACTCGAAATTCTTCAAGATCCGCACGAATCGGGGCCAACTCGCTATTGACAATGTTTATAATAGTAGTATTTATTTCCTTGAGCATATTAGCAAACTCTGTTTTAATAACTTCCTGCACAATTGAGCGCACCTCCTCGCCAGTAACAGCGGGAGCTGGCTCTGGAGGAGAGTTTAAGGCAGGCCTCTTGTTTCCTCTTGAAGCCGAGATGTTACGCTCCGGAGTACTGTCTTTTTTAGACGACATTGAGGACAGGTTAAGTTTATTTAATAGTATAGTAAAAAACAAAACAAAACGCCGGCGCCGTCGCTGTGTCGCACTAGCGAGCCCGCGAGAAGAAGGTCGTAAGTGATGCGTATATCGCGGCGCTTACGCGTACCGGGCCAACACTCAACGGTAACACTCACTGACGGTATCTGTTTTATTTTAAGTTTATGAGTTTTGATCTATATTGCCAATTAATAGCAGATTAACACTTTGGAACTGTTCACTCACTAATCACTATTGTACTAAGAACTGTGAAATAGTCTTTTCTCATGAAAACTTCTACCAACACTGCTTTTAAAACATAAATAACAATTAAAGATTGAGGAGCACAATATGACAACTTCTCACGCACGTAGGTGTTTCCAATCACAACTGTTATTCTTTATCATCATCTAATTTTTCTGCACTTGTCCCATGTTACGTGGGTCAGCGCAATACGTTTCTGCACTTGTCCCGTGTTACGTGGGTCAGTGCAATACGTTTCGACACTTGTCCCGTGTTACTTGGGTCAGTGCAATACGTTTCTGCACTTGTCCCGTGTTACGTGGGTCAGTGCAATACGTTTCTGCACAACTCCCGTGTTACGTGGGGTCAGTGCAATTGTTTTCTGCACTTGTCCCGTGTTACGTGGGTCAGTGCAATACGTTTCGACACTTGTCCCGTGTTACTTGGGTCAGTGCAATACGTTTCTGCACTTGTCCCGTGTTACGTGGGTCAGTGCAATACGTTTCTGCACAACTCCCGTGTTACGTGGGGTCAGTGCAATTGTTTTCTGCACTTGTCCCGTGTTACGTGGGTCAGTGCAATACGTTTCGACACTTGTCCCGTGTTACTTGGGTCAGTGCAATACGTTTCTGCACTTGTCCCGTGTTACGTGGGTCAGTGCAATACGTTTCTGCACAACTCCCGTGTTACGTGGGGTCAGTGCAATTGTTTTCTGCACTTGTCCCGTGTTACGTGGGTCAGTGCAACACGTTTCTGCACTTGTCCCGTGTTACGTGGGTCAGTGCAATACGTTTCTGCACAACTCCCGTGTTACGTGGGTCAGTGCAATACGTTTCTGCACAACTTCCGTGTTACGTGGGTCAGTGCAATACGTTTCTGCACTTGTCCCGTGTTACGTGAGTCAGTGCAATACGTTTCTGCACTTGTCCCGTGTTGGTGCAATACGTTTCTGCACTTGTCCCGTGTTACGTGGGTCAGTGCAATACGTTTCTGCCCTTGTCCCGTGTTACGTGGATCAGCGCAATACGTTTCTGCACTTGTACCGTGTTACGTGGTTCAGCGCAATACGTTTCTGCACTTGTCCCGTGTTACGTGGGTCAGTGCAATACGTTTCTGCCCTTGTCCCGTGTTACGTGGATCAGCGCAATACGTTTCTGCACTTGTACCGTGTTACGTGGTTCAGCGCAATACGTTTCTGCACTTGTCACGTGTTGCGTGGGTCAGCGCAATACGTTTCTACACTTGTCCCGTGTTGCGTGGGTCAGCGCAATACGTTTCTGCACTTGTCCCGTGTTACGTAGGTCAGTGCGATACATTTCCTTCTTCCATTCTCCCCTGTCAATAGTATTAAATAGCTATAACGCAGCCAAAAATAGTGTGTCAATCGGAAAGAAAGACAATACAATAACTCACCGGCTCCGATAACATTAACATAAGCCATCTTTTCAGCATCACGGGCGCGCGCGTCTGCCTCGATGAGCACGGTCTCCGTGAGAACACTGATGCGCTTGTAGTACACCTCGTTGTCGAAAACATGACCCGGTTTCGAAAGCTTCACGTAACGTTCAATGTATTTGCTCGCTGGGTCTTTGTTGCTGCCCATTGTGACATAGGAACTTAGCTCCTCGTAGGTATAGCTGTGAACCTGCACAAAGAAAATTATTTACTTATGATTACAATAAATACAATTAATATTTATGTACAGTCAGAGAATTGTAATGATGACGTATTTCCATGACTGAACGTTAATATTTGTGGCGGCATCTACATCACCACATGCGAACGACCCTTCACACTGACGTCACGCAAAATCCTGCATCGCGCAAGTAAAGTTTACCGCGCGACCAGCATATACATATACAACATTCCGACTTCAATCGTCGGGCAGTAACTATAGATCACTATAGACACAACGACTGTCTGATCGAAGGAGTGAACTTTACACCCTGTTCCACATACCTCTATATATTTATTTATGTATAGCCAGGGAAATGTATGTTCAGCAGATTTTTAATGTTGACCAATAAAGTCAGACCATAGTTAATTTTCTGTTTTCGGCCTTAATAATCGGTTAGGGCAATTTCTGTCGCGCGGGCGACAAACAATAATTGTTTCTGGGCTATTTTTTTTTAAGTGAAAACTTCTTATTGCGCGTTGGGCATTTTTTGAGATGGGAAAAAACTATTGAACTCGCGCCACTGTTACCGTAACCGACACCGCTTCGGATGTGTTCGGCTGTCCTCGGGATGTAATCGGTTTTAATATTATATCCGATATGTCAGTGAGTAAGCTCAAAGAATTCTGTTTGTGTTTTGTTTTCACTTCTGTCGGCGCTCCCGGAGTGCCACTGTTTTTTAGGGTTCTGTAGTTCCCTTATGGTTTCGTCAAGGCCGTCTGTCTGTCCGAAGTTTTGCTAAGAGACCTTTAGTACTAGAAAGCTGTAATTTTGTAGGAGTGCGTATATTAATTACGCTGACAAAGTGGCAAAATAAAAATTTTGATAATATTTTTTTAGGGTAGCAAAAAAATATTCATCCCTTACGCTGTCGTTTCAGCCGATAGACGTCCACTGCTGGACATAGGCCTCCCCCAATTTTGGGGGGGTTTGCCATAATCGCCACGCTTGGCAGGCGGGTTGGCGATCGCAGTATGGTATGATGGTTAAGATAACTTTATTAGTTTAGCAGTACTAGTCGTTGAACTTGGGTGTTGGATAATTTTTACCAAATACAAAATCCTTAGCATTAATCTTTTAAAGTGACTAAGATGAAGTAGTTGCTTGTTTATAACGGGTAAAGACTTGCATTGAAAAAGAAAATATGTTTTTTATATTTTTTTATATTCAGAATAAAGAACAACAAAATCGTACCCTACTACATTGTGATAACGGGCTACTACGGAACCCTACAATGTGCGTGGCCCGACACGCACTTTGTCGGTTTTTTCGAACCGACAAAAACTATTTTTTTAAACCGATTTAAGCAGACAGGTGAATTTTGTGAGGGGTTTTCATAAGAACACTATACCTGGTAGAATTCAGACCACATCTGCCGCCACATGTGTTTGGCGGACGTGTTGTTCCTCACGTACGTGTTCTTCAGCACGTTGAGGCAGGTCGTGGGCGTCACCTCCTCGCCGTAGCCGTTCTCCGGCACGTTCTGCTCGTCAGTGATCAGGATGTCCTCGTAGTCCATGCGGAACTTACGCTGGAAACGAGGACCTATCACGCCTACGACCAAAAGAGAGAAAGATATAAGTCAGGGATGATGATTGCTTAGCAAATTGACAAAGTACGTATATTCGAATCAAATTTGTCATTATTTGACAGTCGTATGATGTCTTCTGCTAAACAATTACTTTCCCTGACTGTATACATTGCAATAGTAATGGATTAAAATCCAAGTTTTTGAAATTTTTTATGGTCATGTTTTCTCGTCATTCCTAGAGCAGCCGTGAGTGACTTCGGCCGCCAATTTTGCAATGCCCAAAGTTTTGCGGTAGTGTTACATTAAATTGGTTGAAAAAGCGTTGTAGCGCCTTTGAATTAAACGCAGTAGGTAATTACTTAATGACCGTTTACTTGTAGTTTGAAAATGGTTACAAAACACCGAAAAAATGTGCGAGAAAGGAACGTGCGGCATGCATGGGGCACAAATTTGTACTAGAATGTTCCACTGATGTCGACTATACCACGAGCTCCATTCTCGCTCACACACTCTCACATACATAAAACAAACACACGCAGACAAATCGCACCGATTACAGCGTTGAAGAATTTGTCTTTGAATAAAAACATTTTTACAAAAAAAAACAACCGACTTCCAAAAAAAAACCACTACAAATTGAAAAATAACTTTAATTTCGGAAGTCGGTGTCTTTGGTTCCGCATTTTCGTTTATTGACACCGACTTCCGAAATTAAAGTTATTTTTCAATTTGTACCTAGTGTTTTTTTTTTGGAAGTCGGTTGTTTTTTTTTTGTAATAATGTTTTTATTTTTCACTTTTTATAGTGGGTCACTTTATAATTTATCTAAGTTACAATAGCCTAATGCCAACTGTTCATCACCTTTTACAAAATATTGCTTTTCCCGATCCTGGGACGTCAATTGTTGAGGAGTTCTCCCGGTAAGAACTAGGAGAACTCCTCAACAATCACTCATCATACGCATTGTGACGAGCATAAATTGCTTAGCAACCATATTAAAGTAATCGAATCGCAACCCGTGAAATAATTGTCATTGAGTTGTTCCGATGGCCATCTGTGGCCTTCATTATCAGCTCCACTTTACCAAATGATGATTTCCGAGAGCAAATGCTCAAGTTACTTTAAAAAATACCCAAATCGCTATAGTTTTGACTATAAAACTTGAGGGTTTCCCTCGATTTCCATGGGATCCTCTCATGAGATTCCAACTTGATGATAATGAGACCACCTCGAGAGTATACCCTTTCAAATAAAAAAAGAACTTTTGGAATCGGTCCAGCCGTCTTCGAGTAATCGGTGAACATACACAAGGCAGCTACTGTAAACTGTTGAGTAGTTCCCTTAACTGTCCTTCGTCTTCATCATCAGACCCTTAATGACAGTCACAACCTATCTAGGTGTAAAGTTCACATCAATACAAATTAATCAAGCCCAAACACAAGGTAACTGCTGTAAATCGTTGAGGAGTCCCCTCGACTGTCTTTCGGCTCCATCATCAGATCGACACCAGACCTTCATTAAATTGTAGTGCTTAAAAATACTTAATGAAAAAAAAAATAACAAACGCACTAGTCGCTCCTACGATTTTCGAATGTTCCCCTCGATTTCACTGGGATGCCATCAATCACTCATCATACGCAGATCCTGGTTTCCTTATCATGGGACCACCCTTGGCATATCTCCTTTCCAACAAAAAAAGAATAATCAAAATCGGTTCATAAACGACGAAGTTATCCGCGAACAAACATAAAAAAAAAAAATATACGGTCGAATTGAGAAACCTCCTCCTTTTTTTGAAGTCGGTTAAAAACCTCCTCCTTTTTTTGAAGTCAGTTAAAAAATGAACAAGACAACTAAGAAGAAACTGCTTTTATCGCTTTATCTCCCGTGGTTTCCATGACATGGCAACATAGCTTCGTCTCGTATAGCTCAGACACTCATCATCTGCCTAGCCTTTTCCCAACTATGTTGGGGTCGGCTTCCAGTCTAACCGGATGCAGCTGAATATCAGTATTTTACATGGAGCGACTGCCTATCTGAACTCCACAACCCAGTTACTGGGTAATACGATACCCCTTGGTAAGACTGGTTGTCAGACTTTCGGGCTTCTGACTACCCGTAACAACTGTCAAAGATCCACGAATGACAGCCGGGACCAACGGCTTAACGTGCTTTCCGAGGCACGGAGGGGTCTCGTTATGTAAAGATGGTCACCCAACCACAGACCAACCGCGGCAAGCGTAACTTAACCTGATCGATCGACCTGTGCGGCTGTTATTATTTAGCCACGATATAACTCACCAATTATAATAGCGTCCTTCTCAATGTTCTCCTCATTAACGACGCCCGAATTCTTCCTCTCTCCGTCGTTGATGCACTCGGTCTGGCCGCTCACGTACACCAGCGCGGACAGCTTCATCTCGTCGTAGCTCAGACAGTTCTCCAGCAGTAAGGGGGGCCGCTGGTTCACTGTGCCCACGCTTTCCCAGCCCTCCGTGCTGTAACATTGAGGGAAGAAAACAATATATGACGTGTTGACTTTGGTTTTCGAGTTTTTAATACATTTTGTACAGTCAGAAAACTTGGTTGTTAAGAGGGTGCCCTAAGGTAGCACGCGAAATTCAAATATTCTTACGTTATTTCGTCTTAACTTTTTTGGCATACTTCCTACTAATGTTATAAAGGCTTCTTGAAACAGGCGCGACACGCGATAAAATCGCGCGCGACACAAAGGCACCGCAAGTCGCGCAACGAGCGGTGCTTTTGTGTCGCGCGCGATTATATCGCGTGTCGCGCCAGTTTGAAGGAGCCTTACTTAACTCATCGAATGCCGTAATTAGAGACACAATAGAAATACAATTGCTTATGTCGAACTGTGTAACTTAAGACATTCAAAAGGTTAAACGCGAAAGTTTGTGAGGATGAATAGATGGATGGATGTTTGTCACTCTTTCACGCAAAAACTACTGAACGGATTTTGATGAAACTTTACAGTGATATAGCATAAACAACAGAATAACACATAGCATACTTTTTATCCCGATATTCCTGCGGGATCGACACATATGCGGGTGAAACTGCGGGGCACTGCTTTAGTACATAAATTATTCGTGTTATAGTTGTGTAATACTACTTTTCTATCTAAGGACAACTTAGGGCGCGTACACATAGCGATCCGTTGTACAGGTCCGTTACTTGATGGCGTATGTAGTTGTATGAGCGAGTTCACACACAATACAGTATTCCGGATCCAGTAAAAAAGAAAAACAGATCAGATAATATCCGTTAAAAAGGATCCTGTAAAAACGGACATTCCATGTGTACGCGCCCTCAAATTGATAGTGAATTTGCTTATCAATAAATTTCCCTGGCTGTAAATAAATCCTATCGAAATATTGATTCAACATTGATGAAACATAAAAAAAAATTCGTTGTGTGTACGATCTCCGTACTATCTCAACAATAATGTTGCAAATGCACATTATAACGGTATTCATTCAAATACAACGCATGCCAAACAATACAAGCTTACCTTTCAGATTAGAAGTATACCACCATTACCCTGCAAATACATTGACCAAAAAATGTCATTTGCACCCACTTTTTTATTTATCAATTGTCCTCAATAATTAAACAAAAGATGCAAATAGCATATATAGTACATCATCAATTGCATACGTCAACTGAAAGTCTTGCATAGTCGTTGCATATCATGAGCATGCGTTTTGTGACTTTTATCCACATAGACATAAGGTTTAAAATACAATGATTGACGCTTCTAAATGCTTCTAATACAAGGACGTGACTTTTATCCGCATAGACATAAGGTTTAAAACACTTACAATGATTGACCCTTGTAATGCAAAGACTATATTTTATGGATGTACGCATTTCGCTTCAACATATTTTATCCGTCAAGAGTTCCCCCATTCACAGCGATGCGATTTTGTTTTAGTTAATTGTGTCAATATTCTCTGGCTTTTATTGTCATTGACATAGGGTTTAGATTACAATGATTGACGCGCTCTATGGTAATGCAACGACCATATTTTGAGGATGTATGCATTTCGCTTCAACATATTTTATCCACCAAGGCACGCCACACAGAAAATTACTTTTTTTTTGGTTCAGTAGACAGTGTCATAAGTCAGTCTTCTCTGCTCACCTCGAGTCTTTGGTGCGCAACAACTGCAGTTTCTGGCCGCGCGACAGTCCTTTCCAGTTCACCAGAGATCTGTACAGAAGATAGGTACTACATGCTACTAAGGTACTAACACACATACTAGTGGTACAGTCGAGGCATGAAAAGGTAAGCACTTTTATCACGCACGCTCACCAAGCCAGCAGTAAACAGTGGTGCTATTCTGTAAAAATCACACCGTGAAAACTTAGGTCAAAAAAAAAAAAATGTGAGCTGTCAATCACTAGCGTCTGGTGGAATGACAGTTCACTTTACCTAAGTCATCACGGTGATCTTTTTACAGAAGAGCACCACTGTTTACTGGTGGCTGGGTGTGAGCACTGGCGCTAGGCCCCGGGAGTGGGGCGAGACGGGTGCCGCACGCGGCGGCGACCTTGAATCGATTTGATTTACCCATGACTAAATATTGCTAGTGACGTCATAGTAGGTAGTCAAAAAAATGGCTCGTTTGGTTTTCATACAGATCATGATACTTTCGTTATCTAGGTCTATCAATATCTGTGGTCATAATTAATTATTTACCAACTTCGCCAGAGTTTTCAATGAAATTAATATTTCTGAAAAGTGACGCCATGTCGATATGCGAAAAATTAAATGTATTTCAAGTTGCTTAACCTTTTCGTTCCGTCACTGTACTTTACATACTACTAGGTGAATAGTCAAGAAAATTAATTGTTTAGCAGATGGAAACACTATTTCAATTTGCCGTGTTATAGCCAGTTTATACGACCGTCAAAGAATGACAGTTGCAATTTTACTGAGAATTTAAGTTGATAATCAACTTGCTAAGCAATCATTTTCCCTGACTTTACGAGCACACTACTATAAACACAAAGTTGCCAATTATTATTATTTATTATAAGTTCACAACACAACATGCTAAATAACTTACAAACTCCCCACAAACTCGTAGTACTGGTTAATAGCGTCGTACTCGAGCAATAACAATAACATTCACTGCACGCGCCTTCAAAAGCCCGCACATGTGCTGCGCAGGCGGCTTTCCTTCCCCGGTTACACTAGCCTTAATAAACTCACCCTTCTACTCCGGAAAGCAGCATGTAGTTGTCTGCCTGCCCCATGAACGTGACGGCTCTCTTCTGGAGGATCCGGTCGATGAGCTGCGGCACCCCCATGTCCTTGTACAGCTCCTTCTCTATACTGCTACCGAACTCTCTGGAATGTTCCAGAATTATTAGCAGGGTGAATTTACATGTCAATATTTTGAGACCGTACATCGTAACTTAAGTTCGATTGTAAAAAGAAAGTGAGACAATGGCGCCGATTCTGTTGTTCATAATCTAAACTAAATTTAAGTTCAGTGCATCTTTTTCTTTCTATTTCATTAAGAAAAGGACAGGAGATAAATATTAGTTTAGTCCTGTCAAATTAAGATACTCCATAGACAACTTAGACGAGATTAAAAAATTGCCTATTAAAACTACGTCGATTTACGTCAGGCGCTGACTAATTTGACATGACTAAACTACTATTTATCTTCTGTCATTTTCTTAATGAAATAGAAAGAAAAAGATGCCTGAACTTAAATTTAGTTTAGTTTGTGAACAACAGAATCGGCGCCATTGGCTCAAAACTCTTACCTACGAGGAAACAGAAAAGTTACTGGGAAAGCTTTTCTAAAAAGTTTCTGCTTTTTCCAATGATATTCTAATAAACAGATATGTTATACACTTACAAAACAACAGAAAAAAGTGTTCCGCGCCGAGAGGCAGCACACATACACACTTTTCATTCATTTTACATTTCACTACAAGTAAAAAGGATAGAAAAAGGATAGCTTGATAAAACCAATAAGAAAAAAAGTGACAGCTAGATGTTGTCAATTGCGCGTGAATGTAAACAAACATTATTCGGGCTACCAATCACCGCACGTTGGCATCATAGACTAACAAATTAACTAGGCAGAAAGTACAAACCGCGTGTACAAAATTTGTAGTCGGGATTTGTGCCTATGCAACGAATAAACACTATTAAAAGGTAGGTAGGTGAAAAATAAAACACGTTTTAAAAAGAAAGAAATACAATTGTAAAAATAATCATACACCTTCGAAAAGATTTAATTTTAATCTCAATGGTAGGTTTATTTTAACACTATCTGTGACATACTATGGTAACGATAAGCTATTAATATTTTCTTTTCCTACATATTATGACATGTTTAATTTATAATTAAATATATCAAACAAAATTATAAAGAAAAGTTATTAAAAGGGAAACTAGAACTCTGCTGTAAAGATGACTTTACTGCCTAATATTCGCATCTGTACTTTTATTCTATGTCCGGAGTGCTCGCATCCTTGTCGTTCTTACGACAAAAAATGTATTTTCCATCTCTTTCTTTTTCCTAACCTCCAAATATCAGAATATTAGGAAAATAATTGAAATATATTAATAAATCGAAGTATAATGTGTACTTTCGTGTGGTATGAGATTCCTTGTGTTTTATTAACTTTGGTATCATAATTGGTACACTTTCTAAATACACAAAATGGCATTTTGGATGGTAATTACGTAGCTGCGCGCACCGTCTCACTCGTAGACGTGCGTGACACCATACGTGACACAGACTAAAGGCAACACGTCCCAATTAGGACGTTTTCTAGTCTTCACGATTTGCGCGCTCATACCATATCTGTTTACTAAAATATCATTGGCTTTTTCAAACAACTCTAACATACTACAAACGCATACATCACACACACACACGACACATTACATAAAACATACACACGACACATACACATGACACATACAGTCATACATTTACACTTTACACCACAAACCTAACCTAATCTACGCTAGAGAGAGGCTATACATTTTTATTTATCTTTTATATTTAATCTTTTCTATCGTTTGTTTCTTTGTTTTATAACTTTGTTTTCTTTTTTCAGGGTTCGAAAGGATAATTATCAATGATAATTATCATGATAATAACAAAAAATGCACTCGTGAAAGTGAACTGTATTCGAATGAACATTTATGCACTTGCGTGTATCGGAACGCCAATGGAAATAGAATCATCCTCGGACGAAGATATTCCTTTGGCTTTTCTTTATTCAATTTAATTTAATTATAATGTCGAATCTGACGGACACTGATTTTTACTCAATCTGCCTATAATTAATGGTACTTTGTGTTGGATATTAAATGAATATTATAATTTTTTTCTGTGAGAATTGCCCAAATTATAATGTATTTCTTATGAAACAATAGGTACATGAATTTCTAACACAGGTGATAATTATCCGATAATTATCGGATAATTATCAAAAAGCTTAATTATCTTGATAATTTCGAACCCTGCTTTTTGTACTCAATCGATAGCTACTTACCCAATGGAAGTCCATACTAGTTTTGTATAAATTGAGAAATGTATTAACAGAGAGAGTCCTGGCGTCCATAACACAAGTTTAGTCTTAGCTTGGGTGCCAGTGGAGTAATCAGTGATTTATATAAGAATATTGTCATAGAATTAACTTATTGCCGCAAATTGTAAAATTGGAAATAAGTTATTATTATAAACTTGAGATGATACAACAACAAGGTGGGGAAATCGCGGTCAGTCCGTACATGCCGGGACCCCTGCCTCGGAAAACACGTTATATCATTGGACCCGGCTGTCATTCGTAGATTTTTGGGGTTCCGTACCCAAAAGGGTAAAAACGGGATCCTATTACTAAGACTCCACTGTCCGTCTGTCCGCTAGACAGTTCAAATTTTCACAGATGATGTATTTCTGTTGCCGCTATAACAACAAATACTAAAAACAGAATAAAATAAATATTTAAGGCGGCTCCCATACAACAAACGTGTTTTATTCGGCGTTTTTGCCTTATGGTACAGAACCCTTCGTGTGCGAGTCAGAGTCGCACTTGGCCAGTTTTTTACAGTTACGGGTCGTCATAAGCCCGAAAGTCTGACAACAAGTCTTACCAGGAGGTATCGTTTTACCCAGTAACTGGGATGTGGAGGTCAGACAGGCAGTCGCTCCATGTAAAATACTGGTATTCAGTTGCATCCGGTTAAACTGGAAGCCGATCCCAGCATAGTTGGGAAAAGGCTAGACAGATGTTGAATTAAAAGGAGTTAAATACAGTTACTGTGTACCTCTTGTATATAAGGAAGTGTGTCATGAGCAGCAATACTCGCTCGTGTATGACCGGGTACGTGGACACTATGTTCTTCTTCAGTTTCTCTATCGGACGACGTACTTTCAGCTTCTCTATCCTGTAACAACACACATTTATTATATTGCGCAGTTTACGGTTGTATCCTCATACTATACACATACATCTATATAATTATATAAAAGAAAGTCGTGTTAGTTACACTATTTATAACTCAAGAACGGCTGAACCGATTTGGCTGAAAATTGGTGGGGAGGTAGCCTAGAACCAAGAGACGGGCATAGGATACTTTTTATCTTTTTCTTTTTTTTTACTTATAGGAGTAGGGTAGGAGTAGTGTAGGAGTAGGGTAGGAGTAGGTTAGGAGTAGGGTAGAAGTAGGGTAGGAGTAGGGTAGGTGTAGGGTAGGGTAAGACACCAAGGGTAAGGGGTAGGACACCAGAAATAATTTATTCAGCTAGTATATTATAAATTCGAAAGTAACTGTCTGTCTGTCTGTATGTTACCGTTTCACGCCAAATCCACTGAACAGATTTCGTTAAAATTTGGCAGAGAGATAGATTGCATCCCGGGGAAGGACATAGGATAGTTTTTATCCCGATATTCCCACGGGATCGACACTTGTGCGGCTGAAACCGCGGGCGCTGCTAGCAAATGTATGTTACTACCGTTTGACGTTGTTATTTGTCACCAGCAATGGTTGAACGTAATAAATAAGCACAGAACCTGAACCTGAAAAGAGAAGATGTGAATCGAACCGCGTAAAGTGGGGCTACCTCGAGGGAACAGCAGCAGGGTGCTGCTGGGGAGTTTGTTCCGCCACTTCTTCTCCCTAACAAAAGCACTAGGAAGTGGTGAAGGGCGGGCGTTTTAGGGGACCGTCTTTTGTAATTTTGACGTTCGAAAAGTGCTGATTCTCAGCCTACTTTTGATTTTGGATGTGAAGCTGTGCCGAAAAACTTGCACCCAAAGTGACCTCTGCACTGCCACCGATAGCGCCGTGGAATTGGTGAATTAGTGAAGTATTGGGCCAAAAAAGTTCAAGTAACTGTCCTGTGCCAGCGACACGAAGAAGAAGAAGCACAGATAAATAAATAAAGGTCATAGCACTCGGAAAGGGGTCGTCACCGTATCAACTCGAGCCATTCAGTATTCTTCGTATGAAACTGCCTACTGCAACGCACACTAATCGGAATCGTAACGTAATCGCCTCGCCTCGGGACAAGCTCATGAACCGCGGTGCGGTGCGTGGTCTACTTGCTGTTCCCGCGCTTACGTCTCTCCGCGGTATATACGCGGTATATACCTGTTGGTCTCAATAGGGAAGGGTATGGGGAAGGCCTTGCTCCGTGCGATGAGCTCGTCCACGTCGTCCGACACCTCTACTTCGGGCATGTCCGCACATTGTCGCAGCAGCTCGTTGGTCTCCTTGCTCATGCTTGGGAAGCACCAGTCTGGCTTGCACCTGAAAAAATAGCTCGGTTTTAAACACTGGTATTGCCAAAAACGTTGCTGGAATATATTGCTTTTTATGGGCTGTCCCTTCCCTACGCTTTAGGGCGCGTTTACACGAGCGCAAATTTTTTCCTCTCCCCAGAGGCTTTGGAACTAATACTGTTTGTCATAACAAACATATTCTTAATGATCAAGCACGCGTGTGCGGCGTTCAAGAGAAGAGGTGAAAGGCGACTGCACACCGCGTGCATAAAGAGATTCAAAACTTGCTCGAACATGATCAGCCTGCTTTGAAATTCGTGTCATGAACGCGCACTTATGATGATGATGAAATGGATGTCGGGCTGAAGAGTTCTACCGGGTACCAAAAGACGCAGCTTGGGTACTGGTAGACCCCCCAACAAGGTGAAACTACGACCTACTCCAGTGCAGATCACAGGAATTCGGAGAATGCGGGTAGTGTAAAGGCAGATCCACCCATACCTGCGCACGAACCGTGAACACTACGCGCCTCTCACGGGTTCGGAGCATGCGCGCGTACGCGAACGTCGTGAGCTCACATGCAGTTTGGCAGCATTGATTTGTATGAATTTTTTGTGCTTCATTGGCTAATTTAGTATGTAATTTAGTATGAGTTCGAGAACACGAAACCACGAATATGTGTACGTCGTTAATATTACACCTTGCACGCAAAACCCTCGCTGGCCGCTCGCCTAAGATGCACGCGAACAGCACTGATCTACCTCAAGACCCAATCGTCGAGACAATGCTTGGTCTCCCAAGCCAAGCATTGCTAGTCATGTCCAGTAGTGAAAAAAAAAAGAAAAAACATTAGGATTCGGGGAATGGTTGACGTATCCGTCAATGCATGAGTTTAAGGTGATAGCATATCTTATCATGACTCTACGTGAGGTACCTAAGTCCCAAGCCATATCATTAAGATAAGCATAATCAGCACAAGCTTCCTCTCTGGGCCTGGCCTGGTTAACATTAACACGATAACCCTTAGTAAAACTGGTTGTCAGACTTTTGGGCTTCTGTCTAGTTCTGAATACCAGTGGTCAACGGCTTGACGTGCTGGCCGAGGCGCGGAGGGCTCTCGATATGTAATGGATGGTTTCCCATCCACCACCGACCGCGGCAAGCGTATCTTAACCTTCGACCTCATGGAATCTCATGTAATGTTTGTTTCAAATGTTCATTTGCATTGTGGGCTGCAAAGTACCTGTTCTATTTAAGTCGGCAATTCTATTCAATTCAATTTTTATTCAGTAACAATTCAAATTGCTTTCACCACCATCACACCGTCTGCCTAGGCTTCTCCCAACTATGTTGGGGTCGGTTTCCGGTGTAACCGGATGAATACCAGTATTTTACATGGAGCGCCTGCCTATCTGACCTCCACAACCCAGTAACTGGGTAATACGATACCCCTTGGTAAAACTGGTTGTCAGACTTTCGGGCTTCTGACAACCCCGTAACGACTGTCAAAGATCCACGAATGACAGCCGGGACCAACGGTTTAACGTGCTTTCCGAGGCACGGAGGGGTCACGGTATGTAAAGATGGCCACCGATCAACCGCGGCAAGCGTAGCTTAACCTGATCGATCGACCTGTGCGGCTGTTATTATTTAGCCACGGGCCCCTCACCTGTTCTATTTAAGTATGATTCTAAACATACGTTAAAAACGGATGTAGCTGAATCGTATCTGACCATATTTATTGTTCATCCATTACACAATACAACTGCGTGGTTGAGCAAGCGTGGTACCCATAGATGATTCATAGAATGTTTTATAACTTTAAATGTTTTTTGTGGAGCAATAACATTCTTCATTCTGTGTCACAATACCGTTATAAACAAACTATAAGAGGTGTCGAGTCATTGCTAAGCAATAAATTATGTTAGTAGTGATTCATTAAGTTTCACTCAATAAGAAAAAACGCAAGTTTAATTCTTTGTAAGAAAATAAACAGTACTTTCATAGTAATGTATTTCTACCTGAATTTTGTAGGTACTGTGCTAATATAAAAGATGACATATAACACTCCTTCTTGTTGGCAGTTTGTCATGTAAAAGTTAAGTAGTCTGCATTAAACCCGGTAATAATTGAAGAAAAGAAAGAAAGAAAATACATTTATTTAGCCCAGACTAAAATACACAATACACCAGATAATAGTCATACATCAGATAAAAATAAAGATAAAATTAAAAAGTGCTAAGTCCGATGTAAGAAATTAGCAGGAAAGTGTGCCTCATGGCTGTGCAAAAAAGGCCCAGTTCTGCAAAAAATAATAATATGCCTTCAACCAGGATTGGTCCAGAGAGAATTTGAAAAGAGAAAGAGCGGCCTATCCCCTGCAGTGGGGCAACACAGGCTGAAAATAATAATAAATAGCTGACCTGACAAAAATTGCCGTGACCCAGAAAATACATAAATTTCATAGAAAAAAGGACTTCAAATTTTTCCCGAATTTTCTTATTTTCGGGGCAATATTTCCAATTTTTCTTTCCCTTAAGAGTGTTTACGACGTACGGCATTTCATACAAACTTTCAAGCCCTTGTTTTTCGAAATGAATGAACTGATTATAATGGAATTTCATACGCATAAGCAGGATACAAAGGTCAAAAAAAGCTCCTTAAGAACATTTTCGAAAAATAGTGTTACAGCCAAATTAGACTGAACAGAGATTTCCAGTTATATTTTTTTAAATAAAATGCTTTGAGAATGTCCTTAAGTAACTTTTTAGACCTTTGTATCCTGCTTATGCGTATGAAGTTTAAAATTGGTTCATTCATTTCGAAAAAGAAGGGCTCGAAAGTTTGTATGAAATGCAGTATAACGTAAATGCTCTTAAAACCTTACATGGCTGTTGACAAACATTTAATTTTTTTTAAATACCAAATTCTGTGAAGCGATGCGCTTACCAAAGGTCAGCATTTCATTTTTATTTGTACTTGTCCTAACTAATATTATAAATTCGAAACTAAGTTTGTTTGTTTGTTACGCATTCACACTAAAACGGCTGAACAGATTTGGTTGAAATTTGGGACATAGGTAGACCATGACCTAGAGAAGGACAAAGGTTATATTTTATAGGATATATTTTTCATCCTGAATCGCAGATGAAGTTGTGGGCAACAGTTCGTAGTGTAACGAGTCTTTTAAGCCTGTTACATGATAGCGCGTTCTTTGCTTTAATTTGTAGGCAACAGGGTGGTGTTGCCATGTAAAAATTCATTTTTTTGAATCGGAAGTCGTGTAGTGGTCACACTGATTTTTTCTTTTTTTGATGCTGTCAGTTGATTTTGACAGGGCACTTTCCGGCCGAACCTTTATATAAAATGGAGTGTTTTTAGAGCTCCTATTGAAATCTGGAAGTTGATACTTCCAAAGGACTACATCCAGTCCTAATTATGTGGTAGCTGATTTGCCCTTGTCAGCATCATAATGGGATTGGCCATATTTTGTAAAAGGTTGGTAAAATTCTTCGTGGTTTCAAACCTATTCACGTGTCGCGTGGTTATTTGGATGGCAGACGTTAATAGTTTCCGATATTTGTTTCAGGATCTTTTGAACCTTATATATTTTGGATTAATTCATCTACTGATGTAAAAACTTCCTTTGGAAAAGAAACGGTGAGTTAATTTGCATTTGGTCGTAAACATTCCGATCGGCATTTTTGTCGACGCTGTACATCAGCTAACAATTATTCATGTTTGATTTCAGCCGTGAGGCGTTTCTTATTTATTTTTACTTCAAGACTTAATTTTTAACGCTAGCCCCTACCGACATATATCATGGACCGCCTGACGTCCCCGCGAAGATCAAAATCACCAGGGTTTGCCCATTCGGTTTGTTAGTTTATTCGCCGGAATATGGTATGGTTTATAATACTTAACTTAAATTGACAAAAGTGCAATAATGACAGGACAGGAATTAATTTCTATTCCATCTTAGTTTTACACCAACTGTTAATATTAGAAAGGAATTTTCTTGTATATTGAGACCAGCAGCCTTCGGGTAATAAAATCGTTCAATAACTTTTGTGTCGATTTTTATTGATACTCCCCGCTTGAAGATTAAAAGTTTCCAGTTCCCGCAGGTTAGTCTATCCTTGGCATAGTTTGGTGTGTGCTCCTGGCGCCCGAATTTTCACTTCTACTTATTGTTTATTTATTTGGAGTACAACACACACATTTAATAATCACATTTATAATAACATACATTCACTCTCTTAAATAATATTTTTTATTATTACAATTGTCGCTAGATTATATTTTTTTAATATTACAATTGGCGCTCTGCGAACAGGGACTTGAAGTAGGTTTGTCTGGTACCTTATACTGTCATTATTGCACTATTAATTAATTAACTTATGAGTCTATTGTTTGCATTGGTTTGTTCTACATTGTTACTTTAATAACTTTGTGTTTATTTTGATTTTTGACTCATAAGTAGTACTTAACCTAATTTGGTGAATCTTTGTAAACAATGTTTGGTGTTTACAATTGATGCTTTTGTTTAATATCATGTTTTTTTCTTAGCAAAACCAACAGAAATGTTTAGCATAGACTGCGTTTTGTTGTTCTCAACAGTAAAGTTATTTTAAAAACTAAGTTTAACTTTTTAAGTAAATAATTTAATCTAATTGTTAAGTACAATACTGTGCATTTAATTTATCTAGATTTAAACTGCTTGTAAGTGATTATTGCACTTTTAAAACGATAAAATTAACATAGTAATTTTTTATGGGAATACCCACATTGACTTTTATAATTAACCTCAAACTTGAGAATTTATTTTCAAACATTTAACTTTTTGAAACTTAGTTTTTGCTTTTCGTTTGCTATTCGCCTTGCTGTTTGTTCATCATGGACAAGGGAGTTCAGTTTCCGCCGCTTCAGGATTCGGGTGATGTTGACGCCTGTACTGCTGTTGATGCTGACGTTGCTGAGAAAGTTCATGAGATGGTTAATGCCCCAGATGTTAACAATCCCTTTGACTCAAGAATTGCTCACTCTTCTTCGGCTTTTACAGCACAAGCATTGCCTTCATTTAATTCCTTGAATGCGCTTGTAAATGAAAATATTCGAAAGAACTTTCCTCCTTTCACTAAATTGCCTGACTTGAAGAAAAGTAAAATAGTTTATAGCGGTAAATCTTGTGTTCGGGAATTTATTACTCAGATAGAAGAATATTTTCTTTATAAAAATTTCAATGAAAATTTGCTTGTCGGTTCTTTTTCAGATTTGCTTGATGGCATAGCACTTAAATGGTTTAGATCTATACGAATTCGCATCTCTTCTTGGCATGCACTTAAGCTAGCGCTTTTAAAACGCTTTGATAAGCCTGACTTTGATTATTTCTTAGAGAATGAGCTCCGCACCAGAAAACAGAAATCGTCTGAGTCGCTTCCTGATTTCATCACTGAAATTTCTGATATGGCCAGTCGTCTTTCAGAACCTTTGTTTGAACAAACTTTAGTTAATGCCATAAAACACAATATGTTACCTATTTATACACCTTTTTTGTTTCTTAAGCAGATTGATTCAATTGAACAATTTCTAGAACTTGCAAAAGAACTGGAAGTTGTTGTAGACAGAAAACCCAACAAAGAGTCAGTTAAACCTTCAGTTAAAGTAAATGCAGTCTCTAATGATTTAACTTGTCTGAAATGTAAAAAACCTGGACACTCATATAAAAAGTGCAAGTCCATACCGGGTATTGTTTGTTTTAAGTGTCATAAGGCAGGGGTCACTTCTAAGACTTGTGACGTTTGTAATTCGGCTGTTAAAAACTCGCAAGAGTCAAAAAACTGATTCGGTTGCATCGAGCCCAGGTTTTTGATAAAACTTTGAGTACCTCGATGTGTAAAAAATCAATTAGAAGTCACAAGCCGGACGATGTTACTCGTGACAAAGATTTTTCAGGCTGGTTGGATTATTTAAAAACCTTTTTTAACATTTATCGCTCAGCTCCTATTCTTTTTACAAAACAAAGTGATGCTAGACCCTTTTTAGAATTTAAAGTTGGAAATAAAATTATTTCAGGTTTGTTGGACAGCGGTTCCACTAAATGTGTTTTAGGCTCAAATATTTATGAACAATTTTTGCAGTCAGGTTATAAAATTAGACCTACTTGTGGTTCTGCTTCTATAGCAGATGGGACCTCTCGGAGAATTATTGGTGCCATGGATTTGCCAGTAACTTGTGATAATATTACTAAGATAATAGAATTTTTAATTATTCCTTCTTTTGACCCACCAATCATTTTAGGTTTTGACTTTTGGATTAAATTTAACATAGCTAGAAACTTGTGGAAAAACATTACACTTGTTAAAGATAATCAAGATAATAAAATACAAGTTTGTTCTGTTACTCCTATTGCTGAACTTTCTCCTTCAGAGAAACAGAAATTAAATAGTACTATTGCTTTGTTCGAAGACATTTCTTATGAGAAAAGAGGTTTGGGACTCACTCATTTAGTTGAACATAGAATTAACGTTACTAGTGAACCTTTTAAACAAAGATATTGGCCTTTGAGTCCTGCTAAACAAAAAGAACTTTTTGATGAAGTAGAAGTTTTACTAAAAGAAGGCATTATCCAACCCTCTAAGTCTCCTTGGTGTTCACCTGTTTTGGCGGTAGAAAAGAAAGATGGAGGTACTAGATTGTGTTTAGATTCAAGACGATTAAATTCTGTTACTATTAAAGATTCTTATCCCCTTCCTTATACTTCTAGAATATTAGATAACCTTAGAGGTGCTAAGTATATTAGTACAATAGATCTTTCTAAAGCTTTTTTGCAAATTGCACTTGAGAAATCCTCCCGTGAGAAAACTGCTTTTGTGGTTCCTGGAAGAGGCCTGTACGAATTTGTTCGCATGCCATTCGGTCTCACAAATGCACCGGCTGAGTTGCAGAGACTGGTAGATAAACTTTTTGGTCCAGAGTATGATAATTCTGTATTTTGTTATTTAGACGATTTAATTTGTATAAGTTCTGACTTTAATAGCCATATTGAACAATTAAATAAAATTTATAATATATTAAGAGAGGCAGGACTAACTGTGAATTTAAAGAAATGTAACTTTTGCAAAGATAGACTTCGCTATCTTGGTTTTATTGTAGACAGTAATGGTTTGCATACTGATCCTTCTAAATTAGAGACAATAGACAATTTTCCTCGTCCAGAAACGGTAAAACAACTTCGAAGTTTCCTTGGTTTATGTTCCTATTATCGTAGATTCATTTGTAAATTTGCTGATATTGCTTCTCCTCTAACTAAAATGACTGCAGGTAGTAAAAATTCTAAAAAGTCACTTACTTGGAATGACGAAGCTGAAAATGCATTCCAAGAATTAAAACATTCATTAGTAACTTCACCCGTCTTGGAATGTCCCAATTTTGAAAAACCTTTCTTTTTACATTGCGACGCTAGTTCTGTGGGCATTGGTAGTGTTTTGAGTCAAGAGGATGAGAAGGGAGATCAACATCCCATTGCTTTTTATTCTAGCTCACTTAATAAATGTGAAAGAAATTACAGTACCACTGAACGTGAATTATTAGCTATTTTAGATTCCATAGAACATTTTAGACCTTATATTGAGGGAATGAAGTTTACAGTTGTCACTGACCACGCTTGTTTGAAATGGCTTTTAGGTCTCAGTAATCCTAGTGGACGTTTGGCTCGTTGGGCTGCTAGAATTTCTCAATTTACATTCGATATTATTCATAAAAAAGGTTCATTACATTTAGTTCCAGATGCTTTATCTCGCGTAGAAGTCGCTGCTATAAACGCTCAGGATAGTTTAGTCTTACCTGACGATGAAATTACTGACCCTTGGTATAGAAAAATATTTATCCAATGTCAAAAATCTCCTAGAAAGTATAAGAATTTTAGAGTTGAAAATAAAACTTTGTATAAATTTTGTAGAAATAAATATAATCCTCACAGTCTTTTAGACTGGAAAATTGTTATACCTAAAGAGCATATTTTAGATACTATTAGATCAAATCACGATGATGTAAATTCTGGACACTTGGGAATACATAAAACTTTAAATAAATTAAAACAACATTATTTTTGGAAGGGAATGTTTAATGATATTCAACAATACATTTTGTCTTGCGATACCTGTAAAGCTTATAAACATACTACATCTCCACCTTTTGGTATTATGATTAATCCTAAAAAGGTTGATCGTCCCATGCTTATGCTCTCAGTTGATATCATAGGAATTCTACCTAAAACTTATTCTGGTCATAGGTACATACTTTCGGTCGTAGACGTTTTTACTAAATATTGCTGGTTCTTTCCAATGATCAATGCTACCACTAGAGTAATTTGTAAACATTTTGAAAAAGAAATATTTCTCAAGTTTGGTTGTCCAAAAATAGTAGTTTGTGACAATGGAACTCAATTTACTTCAAAACATTTTGTAGATTTTTTGAAAGGTTTTAATATAACCAAAATATTTTATAATACTTTGTATACGCCTCAAAATAATCCTGTTGAGAGATATAATAAAACGGTCGAAACCTGCATATCGTGTTTTGTTAAAGATGATCATAGAACTTGGTCAAGTTTTTTGCCCAATGTTCAATTAGCTTTAAATAATAGTGTAAACCTTGCTACTGAGTTTACTCCTAACTTTCTGATGTTTGGTAGGGAGCTTATTCTTGATGCGTCATTACATCACTTTAGTAGTTCTGTTGATAACTTATCTCAACTAGAAATTTCAAATAGAAATGCTTATGCAGTTTCTCTTAATTCACTTAGTGATATTTTTGTTAAAGTTCAAGCTTACTTGTTAAAGGGGTATAAGCGTAATGCCGCTTATTATAATAAGGGTCGGAAAGTCATTTCTTTTGATGTGGGTGATGTGGTGTGGAGAAGAAGTTTTCTTCAATCTAATGCACAAGCATATTTTTCAGCTAAACTTGCACCTAAGTTTGTAAAATGTAAAATAACTGAAAAGGTTTCAGATAACGTTTATGTTTTGAAAGATTTAAATAAAGGTTCAGTGGGACGTTATCATGTTAAAGATATTATTAAATTTTAATTTGGTTTCCAAGTGTTAGTCTTGATTTTGATAATTTTGTTTGAAGGTCACTTTTGACAGTGTGATGTACGAGAGGATGGATGATAGGTTAATGGATGATAGGTTATCGGTGATTTGAAAGATGTATGTTAGGTAACTTCTTATAAATTTGTTGAATTTGAGACATTCTTAAAATAAAACTTAGGTCATTCTGGTTAATTTAATACTATTTTTTTTTTCACACCAAATGTTTTTCACATCGAAGGATCTTATTTTATGTTTTGTTTGTTTTTGTTGGATTGTCTAAGATCTTATTTTTCTTTTTTAAGGGTAACCTACCTGTTTATATTTTATTAAGATCTTATACAACCCTACAGTTCAGGTAATTTCTACCTTGAGGTTAAAAAACTGAAATTCAATTTCGAGTTTTTGTAATTTTTTTTCATAGTTTAAAATCATTCTATTTCCTCTTCGTCATAAATAGTAATCGATTTTTAAATCTATTTTGTGCTGTTCGTTGACAGAATTGTTTCTCATTTTTACTGGAGTTTCATTCTTTTTAATGATCGGATTTGACTTTGTTAGTAACGCGTTCATCCTGGACTTTACTTTTTAGGGTCATTCTGTAACCTTTGTTACAAAATGCCTTATTATTTTTTGGATCTTGGTGTAGTTTTTGACCTTGATTTCGACTCTTTTCCATTGTGTTGGACTTTGTTGTTCCAATCACGATGCGAGATTTTGTTTTGACTTTCGTCATCCTTTTTCCTTTGCGTTCGGAAGTTCGGTGGTGGTATGCCGGTCGCATTGTGAAACTTTGGCTTTCGCTTTTTTGTTATTGAGATTTCTCATTGGAGATCTCAATGTTTTTGGTGTTTGTCTGTGTTTGGGAGATTGGTAGTGTTGAGCCAGTCACAGCATTCACATTCTTTTACAGCTATTGTGCTCGGGAATTCGGTGGTGATGAGCCGATCACAATATGCTTTCCTTTGTCTCGTTGCAGGTTGTGCCTGTAACAGTATTTTAAATAAGGTCTTTCAGCTTTATTTAAAAACTTTTGTTCGGAGTTTCAAATTTTTTGGATTGTTGAATACGGAGTTAGTCAGTGGCAATAGAGCCTAACTGCACTCATAGAGATGGTTGTGTTGGAAGCGGTTGACATAGTAGTCAGTGGCGAGAGTGCCTAACTGCACTCAAAGTCGTACTGTTCCAAGTGGTTTGAAATTTTTAGTCAGTGGCGATGGTGCCTAACTGCACTATAAAAATTGTAGTTTGTTTTGGTAAATTGTCCGAATTTGTTTGAAATTTTTAGTCAGTGGCTATAGTGCCTAACTGCACTGTTTTGGAGTTTTGGAGCGCTAAGAGATTTCTCTCTTCGTTTCATTTAATGAGTTTTTATAACTTATAATTTTTTGTTTTTCACTATTTCGTTTTTGACTTTTTGTCATTTACATTTTTTTTTACTTTTATTAAATTCTTGAGATTTTGTCGTTTGATATTTTCAGAGTTGATTTGCACTTTGAATCTTATGATTCTTTTTCTTTTTTTGAATTAGAACATAAACCAGTCTTAACAGGTTTATTTGGTTGAAGATTTCTTTCTAATAAAAGAAAGTTCCTTTCTTTTATTTTCGGGAGGGGATGTAATGTAACGAGTCTTTTAAGCCTGTTACATGATAGCGCGTTCTTTGCTTTAATTTGTAGGCAACAGGGTGGTGTTGCCATGTAAAAATTCATTTTTTTGAATCGGAAGTCGTGTAGTGGTCACACTGATTTTTTCTTTTTTTGATGCTGTCAGTTGATTTTGACAGGGCACTTTCCGGCCGAACCTTTATATAAAATGGAGTGTTTTTAGAGCTCCTATTGAAATCTGGAAGTTGATACTTCCAAAGGACTACATCCAGTCCTAATTATGTGGTAGCTGATTTGCCCTTGTCAGCATCATAATGGGATTGGCCATATTTTGTAAAAGGTTGGTAAAATTCTTCGTGGTTTCAAACCTATTCACGTGTCGCGTGGTTATTTGGATGGCAGACGTTAATAGTTTCCGATATTTGTTTCAGGATCTTTTGAACCTTATATATTTTGGATTAATTCATCTACTGATGTAAAAACTTCCTTTGGAAAAGAAACGGTGAGTTAATTTGCATTTGGTCGTAAACATTCCGATCGGCATTTTTGTCGACGCTGTACATCAGCTAACAATTATTCATGTTTGATTTCAGCCGTGAGGCGTTTCTTATTTATTTTTACTTCAAGACTTAAATTTTTAACGCTAGCCCCTACCGACATATATCATGGACCACCTGACGTCCCCGCGAAGATCAAAATCACCAGGGTTTGCCCATTCGGTTTGTTAGTTTATTCGCCGGAATATGGTATGGTTTATAATACTTAACTTAAATTGACAAAAGTGCAATAATGACAGGACAGGAATTAATTTCTATTCCATCTTAGTTTTACACCAACTGTTAATATTAGAAAGGAATTTTCTTGTATATTGAGACCAGCAGCCTTCGGGTAATAAAATCGTTCAATAACTTTTGTGTCGCTTTTTATTGATACTCCCCGCTTGAAGATTAAAAGTTTCCAGTTCCCGCAGGTTAGTCTATCCTTGGCATAGTTTGGTGTGTGCTCCTGGCGCCCGAATTTTCACTTCTACTTATTGTTTATTTATTTGGAGTACAACACACACATTTAATAATCACATTTATAATAACATACATTCACTCTCTTAAATAATATTTTTTATTATTACAATTGTCGCTAGATTATATTTTTTTAATATTACAGTAGATAAGGAAAATGAACATCTTTAAACTGTAGTAAAATCTTAAAAGTTACAGGTAGTTCCGATTATGAGGATAACAACATAATCATGGTGCAATAAGTGCCGGGGGTGCTTGAGTCAATTAGTGGGTTTTCACATCGCCAAGTTGTAACTGTGATGAGAATAACAGCTATGTTTGCCTCATTAAGTTTAAATATCAAGAGAATTATATGTCATGGGAAACGTTCAAGTTAATTAGGAAAGACTTAAGATTTGGTTAATGCCTTAACAATTAAATAACTAAAATATTACTATGAATGGGAAAGTAAAACACCTGTTACTATTTTTGATGTTTAAATTTTTAAAGTAAGTACCGTACTTAGTCTATTTGATTGTTTCTGAAAATTGAGAGCTCTATGTTTTTACTTACCAAGCAAAACTTTGGAAGTTCTTTGCCAAGTCCATTATTGGTTGATGTTTGGTCTTCTGTTTTTTTTTCTGCAAAACAATATTTACATAATTATCTAAATTATATTCTGAAAAATTGTACCTAGTGAGAATATAACATTTCATTCTGTTGGAAAAAAAGTGTCGCAGTTTTCCGTGTATCGCACTAAATTGATCTATTATCTAAACATTAAAACTTACAGGAGGCATCTTATTTGATACACCAATAAGAATCTAATCAGAAACTGTAGTTTACTATTCAACTTTCAAGATTATTATTTATTTGCGATCCTCAGAAGTTAGTAGATGAGACAGATAGATACCACTTAATTAAGAAACAAAAACATTAACGGTATTTTTTTAGCAGATTCTTTGCTCAATTTTTAGGCAGACACTTCGCACTGCTTTTGCTTTCAGACTGATGAAAAGTAGTACTCACTACTACTCACAATTGTTTGACAGCAGCGATTAACGGCAACAGGATCGAACAAGTCCGAACTTGCTTTTTCGGTAAAACTATTACGGTACTATGTCTATGTGTTTCGCGAAATTACGGTGAATCACCAAAACCGACCCACACAGACATTCCAATTCCACGGACATTTGTTTAGACATTGACAGTTTTTGTTTTGACACTTTGAGTTTGACGGCTAGTCAGCTAACTAAATGCTAACTAAACGTTTTATAGCAGTAGCTTTAGTTAGGACGTTTGGTTATCCTTTGTCAAACAACGTTGCACAACGAACCGTCGGGCATCATGTGAGCAGCTCTTACGGTGCATGATGGTTCATAATGAATTAGCTCACAGTGAGAGAGAAGTCCATCTCCATCATCCAGAATAGACTTACATTTCTAATATTATTAAATGTTTTTAAATTGTTTTTATAATCTTAAAATTTTCATGATGCAGAAATAGAACGTATTACTAAAGAACGTTTACGAAGCTTGTTTGGACCGAAATAAAACTATCGATTTAGAAAGTATTTTATCGCTGTTACAAATAATACCCAAATATCAAGAATTTTAATTATACATTTTAACCGACTTCAAAAAGGAGGAGGTTTTCAATATGGATATTTAAATATATGTTCGCGCAAGGCATAACTCCCTCATTCTAAAGACGGATCTGCAAAATTATTTTTTTGCACAAAAGAGGTTATGCCGTAATGGTTCCATTTAAATTTTGTAAAAATCTGAATGCCAGAAATCCCACATTCTAAAGACGGATTTGCAAAATTCTTTTTTTGCTCGAAAGAGGTTAATGCCGAAATGGTTCCATTTAAATTTTGTATAAATCTGAATGCCAATTCCTGTAATTTAAAACGTTCAGAATCCCTTCTCCTCACGGCGACAAACAAATGTCAAAAACTTGTCAAAATGTAGGGAATTTTATGCAATTTTGACAGATTGAGACTGAAACAGACTGAGATCAGACTCTGATGATGAGTTTTAGAGACAGACCACGGAACTCTTCAATAAATGCCAGCAAATCAACCGCGATTGCTGATATCGGTTGAGTATGCATTGTTTACGCAATCATACAACATAGGTAACGTCATCGTCACGCCTGTACCATCTAAAGGGGTACGCAGATGTGTTCAGTGTACCACGTACACCCTCATTTCAGTCTGTCGAAGTTGTTATTGAGGTAGGTACCTCTAATCTTCCAATTATATTCGGGCATAACATTTTTGTTTCTGAAAAATATAAAAAGGAGGTTCTCATTTTGGTTTATATTTTTTTTTATGTATGTCGGGCATGACTTCGTCATGTACTAAGACTTTATAACGGATTCGCAAAATTCTCTCATTTTTAATGGATAAGGTATGCCTCAGGGGTGGTCCCATATAAATTTTATTAACTTGGCTTGGGTAGTTTTTGAGTTAGTATTAATAATATGATTTTTTCCACTGTTGATGATGTTTAATAGCTTCCTGTCACTAATATTTACATAGCAAGTAGTGGTATTGTGTGGGGTAGGTAGGGTAGGATAGGTTAGGATAAGTTAGAAAAAAAAAACTATTTTTACAAAAATTTTGGAAGCCGGTGTCAAAAAACATAAATGCTGACTGACACTGACTTCCGAAATTAAAGTTATTTGTCACTTTGTAGTGTTTTTTTTCGGAAGGCGGTTTTTTTTTTTGTAAAAAAGTTTTTTTTTACTTGCGAGAATTGTTAATGGTAGGCCTATTACTAAGACAGTGTTGTATTTTGTCAGAGTGCTGTGCTGAGTTACTTATGTCGGTACTCCATAGACCAATTATATCTTCGTAAACGCATCTTTAACGTCAGCTGTCAGCATCTATTTGACAGTTTCAGTTTTGTTTTGACATAAAATTTGGCGCGCCGCGCGACCAAACTCAACAACACTGCTAAAACTAGTTAATTAGTTATAACTTATACTTTTGCACACTGTAATAGTATTATTTGATTGAGAAACATGGGAGATGTGCAAAAAATGCGTGGAGAAATTACTGCATCATTCAAACTCAACGGATTTACATTACGAAAGGATGCAGGCTCATTTCTCGCTGAGCAGCTCTTACTGTTGCCTGCAAGTGATCGCTCCGTAATGCTTGAGAAGCTCTCCAGACATTTACTCCATCAGTGTATATCTCAGCCTATTTTAGAGAAAGGCCACATAGAAGTAGCATACAAAGAGTGCTCTACAGCCGGCCTTGAAGAGAACGAGACTGTTTTGAACGTAATAGACGCGTTTAGTGTACCAAAGCTGTGCTACAACCACGAGCTCAAAAAATTCGTGAAAGACGTGAATAACGTGAAATGTTTACTGCCCGACCCTAAATGGAAGTCTCGCTTCGTCATAGACAGGTACACAGTGATCTGGCAGAGAACTCTCAGAAACAAACTGTTCACTTTAGACTCAGTCCATTCTTCAGAAGCTGAGAAACGTTTTCAGTTGCGTCAAGTTGAGTTTTTACTAAGCTGTTCAAGTAGAGTTGATGATGTTGTGGTTTTAGGCTTGCTCACACAGGTTGTTGAGAGAAAGTACCATTTAGAGGACCCTACAGGCTCAATAGAACTAGACGTGTCAAATGTGAGGTACCATTCAGGCTTGTTTACAGAAGGCAGTTACGTACTTGCTGAAGGGTACTATGACGATAACACATTGTATGTCACTGGTCTTGTGCAACCACCAGTAGAGACTAGAGAAGCATCTGCACCTTATTTCGGTAACCTCAACACGTTTGGTGGAAAATCAAAGACTTCTTTGAAGAATTCAAAAGCGCTCTTAAAAATAGAGAATGAAAACAGAGATGGGGTTTTCGTGTTTGTATCTGACGTATGGCTTGATAGCCCAAAAGTCATGGATAATTTGAAGAAACTATTTGCAGGCTTCGAAGAGTTTCCACCCATAGCCATTGTACTTATTGGTGAATTTCTATCATGTCCATATACTTACAAGTTTCATATGCATCTCAAGAATGGCTTAAACAGTTTAGCAGACATGATTTGTCAGTTCAAGAAGCTACGTGAAAAGTGCAAGTTTATTTTCGTGCCTGGAAAGACGGATCCTGCTGCAGCAAATGTGTTACCAAGACCACCATTGCCTAACTACCTAACAGATACTATACAGAACAAACTTGGTGACAATGCAATATTCACGACAAATCCGTGCCGAATACAATACTGTACACAAGAAATTGTTGTTTTTAGACACGAATTGGTGATGAAATTATGTAGGAATACATTGCATTTTCCAGACAGTGGTGACATACCGGATCATTTAACGAAAACATTGCTGAGTCAGTGCTGTTTGACGCCTCTCTCTATAGGAGTACAACCTGTATTTTGGAAGCATGCTAGTGGGTTAAATCTGTATCCGTTACCGGATTTAGTAATTGTAGCAGATCATTTCCAGCCGTTTGTTAGGAATTATAAAGATTGTCAGGTCATAAATCCTGGTTCATTTCCTCGTACTGAGTTTACGTTTAACGTGTACATACCAGCCACGAGGACAGTTGAAGAATCACAGATACCAAATGGTGATGATATGTGACAAATGATTTAAACTTTAATAGAAATTGTATATCTGTTAAGATTTTAAGTTCAAATGATATTTATGTTATAGTATTTTTATTTGACAAAGCGACGCGTGCTTTACTTGTGGTAATCAAGTGTACACACACACATACTTCCGACTTTCCTATTATCTTGGACGGAATCGAGAGCTCCTTTATGTGTACACAGATTCACAGCTGTTTGTACACTTCGAAACCACAAATAAAGCGTGTGTCACTTCGTGAGACAAAAATACAGTATTTTTGTACAATTTGATGCTTTGATAGATTGCAAGATATAAACTGACAATAAATTAACTAATATTTCTGCCTTATAACGTATTTAATTTTGATTGGAATAGAAGACATAAGTACCTGATTATGATAAAATCTTGATAATGAACAATTTACTTTTAATTTAAACTTCTTTATCCTTGAATGAACTGTTTGTAGATTAAGTATAGGTCATCGGGTTGTTTGTAGGTTGTCAGACCAAAGAGTTGCCTACCCCGTTGGTCTCGTGGTTGCAAGTGCGTCTATTGAGCGTGGGGTCCTGGATTTGACTCCCAGGTCAGGCAAAAGTTTTGTTGGGTTTTCCATTAGGAATTTCTTAGTAACAGCCCGGAGTTTGGAAGTTGGCGGTCTAATACCCCCGTGCCTCGGAAAGCACGTAAAGCCGTTGGTCCTGCGCCTGATCTCTCTCCGGTCGTGACGGATTGCCGTCTCATCGGGCTACGAGAGTAAAGGAACCAAGAGTGCACCTGTGCTTATATAGGTATGCACACACTTATGCATTATAATATCTCCTGCGTACCTTGCTAATCTCCGTTGCGATTGGCAATTTGACCGTGACCGCAATCTGTCGTGAGTCTGTTATTTTTAGGTCAGGAAGGATGTCCACTGCTGGACATAGGCCTCCCCCAAGCACCTCCACTTCAACAAGTTTTGTGCTTCTCGCATCCAACGCAGCCTTCACAAGGTCGTCGGTCCATCGTCTGTGAGGCCTTCCAACGCTACATCTTTTCGTACGATTCGATTGCGCAGGGAAACGCCAAGCATAACCCTCTCCATTGCCCTTTTTTTTTTCGGATGGTCCTTCCTTAGCCCTTTATGTTCCGGGCCAGCGGTACCCCTTTTGGACAATCCCGCTGACCTCTCCATTGCCCTTTGGGTGACTTTTAGCCTTCTAATAAGGCCCATCGCCTGCACATCAAGCTACGACAATCTGTGAAATTTCTTTAATAGATTTTCAACTTTATCGCTAAAGCATTAGGTTCAAAGTTGATTGGGAAAATATGACAGTTACGGGTAGCTTGATGTGGTGGCGTCTACAAAATCTAACTTACCATAACTTGGCATTTTTTGCCCCGCCTCGAAAACATTCTAGATCCGGGGCTGATTCCTGCCTTATAAAACCTCTTGTGAGTAGGGAACAAATAAAACAAATTAATCTTATATTAATTAAAGTTTTAATTCTCCAGCTATATTTACATTATTTCCTTATAACAATATTGATTAAATTAATTAAATTATACAACAAACACTCAACAGTTTGTTCTTACAATAAGCTTGATCTTATGAACGGAGTAAAATCTTTGCACAGAAATACTTACCTACATTATTAATAAAATATTCAATAATCACACTTTACGTTTTAACTAAGTACATAGGTACCGATCTACATTTATTTTTGAAAACTTACTTTATTGCTTACTAAGTCTTTCACATTCATGAAGACAGGATATGGTTGGTCGAAAACGATAGTCGGTTTCCCCCAACCATATCTTCGATATTCCAGAATTTGTGCAAACACGTAGTTGACGCTGAGCAGACTATGGACAATTTGCCCGCGACGATAGAAAGTATGGAAATCTATGCAATAACGCACACGGAACACAAAGCTACCATATTTTAGTCGGATGAGCTCTCACGCGATCAAAATGTCCGCCGTCTGCTAAGGCCTTTATGTACAGACGCCAGCACATCAAGCTACCCGAAACTGTCAAATTTTCCCAATCAACCTTGAACCTAATGCTTTAGCGATAAAGTTGAAAATCTATTAAAGAAATTTGACAGATTGTAGTAGCTTGATGTGCTAGCGTCTGTACAATAATATTTAAAGTCACGTTCATTTAATTTTTTTCAGACAGGTAGGTAGGTAGATACAGTAAAAGTGTTAGAACTACATAATTTGGTAGTTCCATTCAGACGCCCATGATACTGTCGTAAGCTTGTGTGATGGGAGCCAGCGCGACGAGGCAGACCATGGCAATGGTGAACAGTAGCACGATTGGTGCGTATACGCCTAGGAGCAGCCGTCTGAAGCTTGAGAACTGTAAATAAAAGATCGAATTATTTATTTGAAATACCGTAGCTCTACTGTTTACAACGACAAAATTTACTAAAATATTTCGGTTCAACTTCAGTGCAAATCTAACGTTCAGACGTAGGTATATATGTAATTATGCACTGAATGCTCCTTTTGTAACTAAAATAAGTACCAACAACCTCGATCCTTCTATCCAACTCTTACTAACTCAAACTCAAAGCATTTATTTCATTAAATTGTACAGGTCAAAATTAAATACCTAGTCTGTCAATTAGAAAGTTGAAGCTAATTGCCCATTCCAAAACGTAGATCTCTATGGAGAAGAACGGGCAGAACTGCACCGTGTATCTAGGGAGGTCGTAACCCTCGCATTAGGTATCTAGGTATGCCACCACCACCGAACTGTTACCTAATATTGCTAGCTTTATAGGTAGGTACTTAGTGTCATTTTTGTCGCTCATAAGCTGTGTGACAATCATTTTACCGGGCTGCGCCATTTAAAAACTCGTTGTGCTCTAATTACGGCTTGGTAGATACTGCAGTTACCTGCCAAGACGTGAGCACGTGACTGACGTGATCACCCGGTCTATCTATTCCATAAAAATCTCACCGTGAAAAACATAACACAAGTCATCCACCAGATGCTTCCTCACTATTGACAGCTCCCTTCACCTAAGAATAGCGCCTTATCGAATAGCGCCGTCGACGCCAGAGTGTAGGTACAAAATGGCGTCGTCGGCGCTATTCGCAGCGAGTTCGCCGCGCGCTCGCAGCGAACTCGCGGTGAGCTCGCTGCGCACTGGACTCGCTTGCAAATCGCCAGTGTGATAAAGCCCTAAGTTTACACGCTGAGATTTTACAGAATAGATCAGCAGATAGGAGTATCTAAATTCCCAAAATTGTAACGCCATCCAATGGACGGCGAAATGAACTATCAAGTAAGCTGAGGCTCAAGTAGGTAACTCACCGGAGCGTCGGTGCTGCGGTCGATCTGCGTGGGTTGTCGTGTCTGCCCGAGCATGTCCTTCATGGGGAACGCGTTGATGCGGCCGTTGCTGATGCGGCCGTCCGACACGCACACCGTCAACTGTGGTTAACGAGAGATTTTGTTCAGTACAAGTATTATGAGACACGCCTGCACCTGACTACTATTACAGGTTACTTGCTTGATAGAATGCGCCTTCCATAGAACTATAGACAACTGAATACCGACCGCCGGGATTGTCCAGTATAGTCGCAAGCGCGACTTCTAAATGTGAAGTTTTGGATTCGATTCTCAGGTCAGGCAGTGTTATTTAGCTTTTCCATCAGGAATTCATCAGCAGTCTTGAGTTTAGATTGGGTCTGTGGCCCCTGAACTTAAGTGGGCGTAGGTACTATAATGTGTAAAATGTGCCTGTACCCTGCCTTGCCTGCATACCCCATTGGGGAATACAGGCGTGATGCTATGAAGGTGATACTCACAGACAGCACGAGATGCATCACGACGTGGAAGGCCACGAACGCAGCTAGGATGAACACGCTCCACGAGGGGAGCTCTGCCTTCTGCAGGTACACCGCCAGGAAGATCGTCACGACTGAAATCAAACAATATTACGTTAGCATACTCCAATAAATATTAAACGAACATGTGGCACAGTAGGTGCCTACCTAAGGGTAAAAGTAAATAATTTTAATTCAGTTTCGGACAACAATACAATCCATCTTGTTAGTGAAAAAATACCTTATAACTAATGTTAGTAAAACAAAACACACAATCAACACCGGCAACACCGAGACAAGTTGCTCAAAGAACGATCAAGCCAGAGATCAGCTACCTAGCTGACAATCCTCTCCACAAAATGCCTCAAAACAGGGGAGTAAGGACTCTCCGCCACTACTTTCAGGATACTATTGTTACTGACCCGCACTCGATGCATCAGTGAAGCAACTTTAGCAGGAAGTAATAATGAACTGAGAACTGAGCAATAATATGTAGGTATGTTTTAGAAGTGGCACCGGTGACTGAAAAGTTGTGTCTAAATCGGTGGTCATGCTATGTTAAAGTTTTGAGTACCTACTCAAAACTTTGCTCACGACATTTTATATCTATCCACATTCATAAGTAGGTACTTAGGAATGTGGATAGCAATAAGACTAGGGGAAGACCAAAGAAACGATAGATGGTCTGTGTGAAAGATGATATGGAAATACAGGGTGTGACTACAGAGAATGACGGCAAATAGTAAAGGATGGAAGAAAAAGACATCATGACACATGGAGACATGTTGCGCCGACCCCAAGTAAATTGAGATGAGAGAATGTTGTTTGTGAATGATGTATTTATTTTGTTAGAACAGGCTCTGAAAATCGTCAAATTGAAGAATATCCAATTACTACACTAGTTGCCTGTTCAAGGCAAATAATTGATCTGAGATTTTGCATGTCGATTGGTTGACCAATTATCGGGTCCCGTACCCTCGTTATGCATACCATCATCTAACTTGTCTCGTAAGGAGACATGTCTATGGGATAACATGCTTGGTACCTTCTATCCAGTGAACAGTAACTTTATTTATGTAGGTATAATACTCACTTCCAAGGATATGAGCGGCATTACCGAGACCCCAGTGAGCCCAGTTGAAGATGGGCCTCTTGCTAGTACCAGGGTGTGGCCTGAAGTATGCACCTGTAAACACATAGGGTCCATTAAAATAATTCCTGAAAAGTGAAAATTTAACTAACTCCTTAGAATATAGAAAATCTAAAGCTCTTAACGAAATCAAAATTCATTTAAATGTATTTCAACTAGGCTGAGATTCAGTAGTTTTTGCACAACAAAATTACATAATACAGTCCCCAAAAACGCCCGCCCTTCACCACTTCCTTGTTTTAGTTGGGAACAAGAGGCGCAGCAAACTTCCCAGCAGCACAGCTGTCTGTTATGTAAGAAGAACGTGAGACTTTTAAATTGTAGACCATTTCATTCTGACAAAAAAAATTGTCAAACTTAAAATATCAGTAATTGCCCACTTATTCTACACACCCTTACATTTTGATCGTGAGGGGTAATTGTACTCATCATTATGAACAACTTTTACTATGGGATCAACCCTGAAATCGTGAAAAAAAATCTGTTGATCCATAATGCATTATGTCGAGTTATGCTAACATAAATGTATGGATCAGCTGATTTTTTTTTAATGATCAGCAAGCGGAACCAAAAAATAATCCGTTTTTAGGATTCCGTACCAAAATGGTAAAACGGAACCCATAAGGTGAGATTCAGTCTGTCTGTCTGTCTGTCACAGCTGGAAATCTCAAGAACTACTAATGCTATCAACTTGAAGTTTGGAATAGTTTTAGATGACGTTGACCCAACTATTTTGCATAAAGAAAGAAATAAAAATAGTTGTATATTTTTTGCATAAGGGACTGAAAGAGGGTCTGAAAAATTCGAAGTGGGCATGCATACCTACATATGAAAGAACGCAGTTTGCACATTCTCAAACATTTTATTTTTTTTAGGCCGCATAGTTTTCGACTTTTGATGATAAATGTAAAAAAAAAATACCGTCCCCCCCCTTATCTCCGAAGTTTGCAAAGAGAAAAATCAGAAATTATTCTATGTGCTAGAAGTTTATGTAAAGATTACATGAAGTTGCATTAGTTCCACTACCAGTCAAGAGAAGGCGCTGACATAAAACTGCAATATTCTACATCGCAGTGCACCAGTGTTAAAATTCTCTGACGAATACAGGCCTTGCCGATGAAAATTTAAAAACATATTAACGTACGGAACCCTCGGTGCGCGAGTCCGACTCGCTCTTGCCCGGTTTTTAACTTTAGAAGGGTACTCACCAATAGGCTGAATGAAGCACAAGATAACTGTGACGAGGCCAGTGATAGCGTGCGGGTTGTCTCCGGTGGTAGTATAGCCGCCTACCTCGATGAGGATCAGAATGAAGCCAATCACCGTCAGCAGCCAGGTCAGCACCATGAAGATACGATGGTACTGTAACGAAATAATAATCACACTAATATTATAGAGGCGAAAGTTTGTGAGTGTTTATATGTTTGTTACTTCTTCACGCTCAAACGGCTGGACCAATTTTGATAAAATGTTGTATGGAGGTAACTGACACCCTGGATTAACATATAGGCTACTTCTTATCCCGATATTCCCACGGGATCGACAATTACGCGGGTGAAACCGCGGGGCACTGCTAGTCATTCATAAATCTTTGTCTATCTCAACATGTTACAAGCACTGGGTAATAAAATGCACAATCATAAATGGAGAAAGGTATCTGAAGTTGGAGGGTCCTGAGTTCCGGTCCACCCGGATCTCTTAGGATAGGACATGTTAATTTACAAAACGGTTAAAGAAGTTATATGCTATGCTGTCACTGTTGGTATGTTAGTAGAGATTGAATGACTTGAAGATCGTTTTATTTAGTTAAAAGTTTGGTGACCCGAACGTAACGTAGCTTTGAAACTGTAACCCCAAACTATCTTGTTTTCCTGGGTTGCAGCAGAATACCAGCGTCAGGTATTGTACCTGGCATATGCTGAGCTGGACTCCCATTTGGTGCAACCATGAGACACACCGCCCAGTAGTGATCGACCGTTATAGATGTAAGTACATGAGCTAGGTGTCTATGGGTCAATTTATCTTTTTAATCTTTGCTATTTTTTTTTCACCTGTTTTTAATGTTTTTTAATACCTGTATTGTGTCTTTAGTTGCACTGAATAAACGTTTTATCTATCTATCTATCCTAGCTGAGACTGAACAAAAATATTGAGCTACACTTACCGCAAACCAGATATCCTTTCCACCCAGACTTTTGCCGACCCAAGTCTGCCTGAAGTACCTGTAAATACACATGAAATATGAGTTTTAATGAACTAGGGTAGATCATCATGGGTCAGTTCTATTTGCTTACGAAAAGTGATTAGGTCATCGTCATACTGTGACTAATCATAACGGTTTACGTTAAGGTTGTTATTGGCATGTATTTCTTAGTACAGTACGGCCGATTTATCTTGGCAAGTCTGAACTTCGCGCAGAAAGCTGCGCAGTAAGATTTTTTAGGAACCAAATGGTGACATGAGACGAGTGTGAGTGAGAGAACATGCGCGAAAGTTCTTAGTGCCTATGTTCAGACTTGCCAAGATATTTCGGCTGTAGTGTAGGCACTTTTGATGTCCTAAGAATATGAATATACCCTCTAGTTTAATAAATGTGCCTCTTTTTGTGAGCCTCAAATAATTCCCATTTTGTTGTTCTAAATTTCCGACTATTGTAAATAGCCAATTAACATGCGAACAACTTGATGTTAAAAATGTGAAGAAACATCCGAATTGAGAACCTCCTCCTTTTTAGAAGTCGGTTAAAAAGTAGTCGCCGACACATTTTATTTAAAAAAGCAAACGTCACTAGAAGGCCAAAAAGTTTTTACGGGAGCAATAATGAAATATTTCCCGCTGTCATTTGTTTCTCCCATAGTATCACTTACCTAGCAAGCAAGATGCCGAGTGAAGAGGTTCCGAGCCAAGCTATCAACATGAAGCAGCCGTGCAGCTTGAGCAGCAGTTTGGAGCTGCCGGCGGCGGTGCCAACAGTAGCCAGAGACATCGGCACACCTGTGGCCTCATATGCTAAGTCGTGCAAACCAACGCGGTTCGATTCTGGAAAATCAAAAGTCAATTTTTACTTGTTGTGACTAAAATGTGTGAATGGTGTTGATCTAATGCGTCATGTTCGTGAACGGGCGCCGTCAGTTAGGGCTGCCTCGGCTTATTTTTAATTAGGTATTTTATTATTGGTTTGTTGTTTTCTTACTACCTATTTGCTGTAGGTACTCTGGACGCTTTTAACGTGTACGTCTTTTTTACATCGTTCTCACATATAATTTATTAAATTCAACATGAATGATGTAACTAATATTCTGGTGTAACTAGAAGATGTAAAACTATTCCTATGTGTTACAGTCCACGCGCGAGCTCCGAGGAATGATAAGGAATGATGATGTATAGCACTGTTGATACTAACACATCTTGAGCCTTCGCGCGAGGGTAAATTATGAAATCACTAGCTGCGCCCCACGGTTCACCCGCGTAAATTTGTCGATCCCGTGGGAATATCGGGATAAAAGTAAAGTATATGTTAAATTTTATCAAAATTGGTCCAGCCGTTGGAGCGTGACGAAGGAACAAACAAATAAACACACACACACACACTCACAAACTTTCGCCTTTACAATATTAGTGTGGTTCTATGAGGGTATTAAGGTAAACGCAGCTATCAACGACCCATCGAAAATCTGCAGTTATTACCGACCTATAAAAGTAATTCGAAATCTTTACGTTTCCAGAACTATTCTAGCTATAGTAGGCAAAGATACACACGCGTTTATTCCTTGAGCATCGTATACTTTTACTTTAGTGTGAGTAGCTGTGCAAAAAAGTGATAAAATACGTCAGTTACTGCGGGGCAGCGTGGACGCAGGACTTGTCGTACTGTTCCCTTGTTCCTTCAAGTAAGTACGTGACTTTTCTATTTAAGACATTTATACAAACAAATGAAGTCTATACTTTATCTTATATTACTAAATGTATTCATTTAAGTGTCAACTCTTGATTTCTTACGACATTTTATTAATAAAAAGTAATTTGAAACGATAAAACTTTAAATTAAAATGGGGTGGTGTTAGCTTCATCAGTTTTAGTCGTGGCAGCTATCAACGACCCATAAGTCGGCAATGGCAGCAACGTAACTTTTCGTTTTATTTTTCTTTTATGTTATTATATCACACTAACACAAGTATTTTTATGGACCAGTTTAAATCTAAGCTATCAGTCTTTATAAAAATCTATTAGCGACTAAACTTTTTTGTCTAGTTTTTACCTTTTAGCGTTGTCAATTTAACCAAAGTTATGATATTTTTCGAGGATCGATATTAAATAGTTACAGTAATAAATCATTGTTTTTGTGTTTAAAACAGTGTGCATTTGTTCATATTTTTTGTGACATTGATCAGTTATAATCTATTTTACAGTCCGAAGGTCAATTGAATTAAAATAACAATTTTTTTATGAGTCGGTAATACAATTTATGTTTATACTTACATTCTTCATTACCGACTCATGAGGGTCGGCAATAGCAACTATAAGAAGCTATTACCGATCGTATATAAGGTCTATCTATTCATACACGAAATCTCTTAAGGGGTCATTGTACTCATCATTACGAACAACATTTACTATGAGACAAAACCTGAAATCGCGAAAAAAAATGAGCTGTTCCCTACATTTTTACGAGTTATGCGAACATAAATGTGTGGAACAGCTGATTATGTTTTCGCGATTTGGAGTTTGGTCCCAAGTAAAAGTTGTTCATAATGATGAGTACAATGACCTCATAAGAGGTTGTTAATGTTTTACCAATAACCCTGTATATGTGTATTAATAGTATTATGTTGATTAATTTAAAAATTTATAATTATTTAGTTCATAGGTATTACTAAGAAGTACCTACTAATTTGTTTTTACTAAAAATAACAATAATAAAAAAATACGAATAAGTATTTGCATTTTTATTTTGTTTTATTTTATTAAGATCGGTAATCATCATCATCACTAGCTTATATTCATTCCATTGCTGGAAAAAGGCCTCCTCTCATACACGATCGGGAATAGCTGCATAAAAATCGTTAATAGCTTCACAGCCGTTTTTATGGATCGGTAATTGCAACAATCGACTAAGTCACTTTGTAAATTATTTTTTACAAGATAATCCTTTATTTAAATGTATTTGATTCAGTAAATACATTTTTTATACATAACTCTAGCATATAAAATGAAACTATTAATCTTTAGAGGAACCAGTATACTAAAAAAATATGGTTGATTTTAAAATTGCCTTAGGGGGGTCGTTAATACCTGCGTTTACCTTAGGTATATTCTTGAAATAAAAAAAAAGCTTTCATCCTCAGCCACCGATTCCTCGGAGCTCGCGCGCAGACTATACGTGCTAACGTACAGCCCATGAAGGTGTTTGTAAATACAACTTGACTTTCGTTCAAGACTTGCTTCTGATAATCCTCTTCTGTACATTCACATATTCGATTTGAAACTCGTAAGCTACATTCTGATAATGTAGTTTATTAATGTTCCCACTGCTGGGACAGAGGCGTCCTCTCTGTGAAAGGGTGTGGACCTCAATCCACCACGTGTACTCAGTGCGGATTCGTAAATGTCACATGTCTTCGAATTTTAGGTTCTAGGACATGCCGGTTTCCTCACGATCTTTTCCTTCAACGTTTTGAAAGCAGTGGTGATGAAGTAATTCACACAAAGTAAAGAGCCTGACTGGGTTACCTACGAACTACAACTCGTAAGTCGCGGCCGTTTCCACTGAGCCACCACTGCTCACTGCTCACACCTAGACTATTCAGAAGTAAAGGAATAATGAACATCACATATGCTTACCCTTCATTGAACTACCAGCAACCACCATCAGGTTGTACATAGTGCTGGTCAAATCAAAAGTTCGTCCTTGAACAACGGACACTGCATCCCTCCTGAACTTGCAGTACAGCTTCCCATCAATGACCGAAGACTCCTGCAGCTGCACGATCTCTTGGGGCGAGTCTGACCGCCTGACATAAGGCTCAGCCTTTGGGTAGGTCCAAGACGTGAACAGATTAACTCTTCCGTTATCATTCCTCACACATTCCATGGCACTGTCATCTCCCATCTTGGTGTCCATGCTCAAGCCAGCTGCGACGTACTTAGGGTTGCCGACACCTTGTAGTTCGAAAGTGTACTGGTCTCCAGAGACGAAAATGGCTACAAGTGCTTTGCAGTCGCCCTTGGATATGCAGTTTTCGGGGATGCCGAAGCACAGTTTTGTGTCGGCGCAGCCGTCGTAGATGACATCGAGAGGAGCGGCTTCTGCTTTTGGCTGAAATTTAGACGTAAGTAGTGTGTTAAGAAGATTCTGATTTGTGGAAAAAGCGGGTGTGATCTGGTTATGGAGATATTGAAGGTCAAAGTTCCAATTTTTTCTGATTTTTTTTTACGAAAGAAGATTTAAATGTTTAAATACTCCCATGGCCAGTGGCCACTGTATCGTTGCATGTGCTCATAAGCACAAAGTTGTGCATGCATTACTGCGTTACCGTAGACAGCAATTTTTATCACCAACAATGAAGGTCGTTTTCTCAGCAATATTTTTGTGCAATGTTACTTAGTTTGAAAGAAAGAAAGAAAAAGTATTCGTTGCGACTCGTACAGGAAGATCACAAACTAAACTAAACAGAGTAAAATAAAAATCCAAGTTATATAATAAAAAGTAACAAAAGGAAAATGAAACAGTCCTATACGAGGCCAAAAGGCTCCTACCTCAGCAAGTTGCTGCGACATTTAAAAAATAAATGTCGCAGCGCTGTTATTCTGCTAGAGCGAGAGAGTTTGCTGTACAGAATGCGTAAGTAGTTTGCGGCTGTGTGATGGGTCTTGTAACACTGTATAAACACTTCAATAGACCTATTGACAAAAGGAGGACTGTATTCGTTCGGACATAGGTACCTTAATCTCCATAATAACAGGCGGTGGTGGCGGAGCGTTGGTAGACTTTGGTGCGGCTGTTGGCGCGCTCAAGACTGTGTCAGGAGTCACCACCTCCACGAGCGGAGACTCCACGTTCTTCCAAAATGTCGCGTAGCTCTGGGCAACTGTCGCTCTGAGGGATAAAAGATTGTTATTTTCATAGGTTCGTCTCAGAGGCTCTTCCTATGATCAACCTGAGGAATATTATCTGATGATCTTTTGGATAGATTGCTGCTCGATAGCAAGTCATTAACTTTCTTAAGTTACTGACTCATAAGTTAACAAAGAGGTTTAAAAAAGTGTGTCATTGTCATCAAAATCAATATTTCTGAATAACGTCGGTCAATGGGACTGTTCTTGAGGTTCTTCTATGATCAACCTGAGGAATATTATCTGATGATCTTTTGGATAGATTGCTGCTCGATAGCAAGTCAAGCAAGCTTTGTGAATCAGTATCTTAGCAGTGAGAAGTATATTTTTCGATTGTTTTCCCCCATATCAAACTGGCAAGGGGAACCCTTGACTCATAAGTTGACAAAGTGGTTTAAAAAATTGTGTCATTGTCATCAAAATTAAATATTTCTGAATAACGTCGGTCAATTGAACTGTTCTTCAGAAATTGCACCACAAACTCTTCGAGCCTTAAAACAGTTCAGCTACAAATCTCACCTGAATTCAACCCCTCCAAGGAAGTCAGTTGGCGCCTGCCACTGGAAAGTCATGGCGGGTTTGTCTTCGGGCGAAGAGTGTGTCACCGTGTCGTTAGGATTGCTGCAGGTCGTCATGTGCGTCAGCGACGAGTCCGGCACGCTCACAAACTTGCCCACTATTATGTCTGGGTTCTGGAACGTGGGAAATTAAAGTTTTGAGTACCGTTATTCTCGGTTAGAGTCTGTTGTGTGAGAACTTGAGTGTATCTGGAGACGTGTGAACTCCTTTTTGGAAGCTGTAGGTTCGCTGGGTTAGAGACCGCAAATATTTTACCGCAATTTTTTTGTTTGGCATGGTTGGAACAGTTGCCACATCGTTACATACCGTGACCCCTCCGTGCCTCGGAAAGCACATTAAGCCGTTGGTCCCGGCTGTCATTCGTGGATCTTTGACAGTCGTTACGGGTAGTCAGAAGCCCGAAAATCTGACAACCAGACTTACCAAGGGGTATCGTATTACCCAGTAACTTAGTTATGGAGATCAGATAGGCAGTCGCTCCATGTAAAATACTGGTATTCAGCTGCATCCGGTTAGACTGGAAGCCGACCTCAACATAAAAAGGCTAGGCAGATGATGATGGTTGGAACAGTTGCATTACCAACATTCCAGTTGAAAACACTGTCCTATTCTGGCATACTGACATGTAGGTATGTTAAATTGACACCATCATTAGACAGTCTAATTTTTAATTAATAAGCCCACGTTCGCAAGGACGTAAAAATACCTATCGCGCCCAGATTTTATCGTGCACAGGATTTTCAACTCTTGTTGTCTTGGCGTTGAGCCAAGCATTGAGAATCCAACAGGATTTTCTACTTTCTGCGCTTGAATGATACATTACCTAAATCGTGGTCTCTCAAATCAAATCAAAATCGTTTATTTGCATAAAATGTGGTAGGTACAAAAGATGATAATGTAAAATTGTAGTGCAAAGACACATTCCGCTATGTAATGATGGCATGCAAATATTTAATACATGAATTAGGTACCTATGTATTAACAACATGCAGTAACATAATAGTAACGTACAGTTAATTAAATTAACAAATTGGGATAAATGATTTAAAAAAAATATTACAATGCATTTCTGAAGTGGTAGGATTGACAAGATTTTTTGTTCAGAAATTCGCCGACAGAATAAAAACTATGCGATATCAACCATTTTTTCAAACCCACACAGAAATTTTTGTAAGGTAGTTCTGTTATCCAGATAGGTAATGAGTTATATATAAGTGGCGCCATATACACGCAGCTGCGCCTGAATAGTTCTATTCTAGGTACAGGAATCTATACATACAGGATAAATTTTTAACCACTGCGTAAATTTTTTTTGGTGGCTCAGTGTAAGCAATAGAACACATTTCCATTTTTAGTTTATGACTTTTTTTTTTCATTTTTCCACTTTGTCCCAATTTGAAATAAGCAAGACATGGATATAATTTAATAGTAATACTATGAATGAGCATGAATGAAAACGCGAAGGCCGCCGGCCGCTGGACCACGCCTAGCGCACGAGACGGGGGTGCGGGCCGTGCGGGGGGCATGCGGCGCCCCGGCGGCGGCGCGGCGTTTGATAAACAAAACGCGTGCACACACAATACATGCAGTACGTCACTTGCGGAAGCGGAGGTCGGATGTTCGTCGCGCCCTTCGCCGTCCCTCCCTGCGCGTTGTGCCGCGTACTAGACTAGCGTAGTGACAATGTCTCATTTTACTCACCGCGAGTATTATGAAATGGTGCGAGTGTATTTGTTAAGCAATGAAAATTTACGACCAGCACGAAGAAGATACGAAAGGGAGAGCGTACCTCGTATGCGAGCCCAAGGGTCCTCAATCCCACGGTCCCTAATGAGAGGATAATTTTAGCAGCAAACCAAGGTGGAAACAAGTGAATTGCCGGGTGTACCTATGTAGAAGAGGCTCAGAGCCTAGATGACTTGAAAGAAAAAATAATTAACGCTTTCAATGAAGTAAAAAGTGGTGTTAGTGTCCTAAACAAACTAAATGCTTAGGTACTTATTTAAACGTGCACGTTTATGCCTTGAAAAAGGAGGAGGTCACTTCAAACAATACCTAAAATATTGTGATTAATAAAATGTAGAGGTAAGAAGAAATTATAAACAATCTTAGTGTGTTAGGTTCTCTTTAATTAGACATTGTTGTAAGATAGTTGATTCCAATTTTTTAAATACGCCAAAATGCAATTGTTTCAATCTAAATTGTATCATGTCTAAGTACCTATCATACCTAAATGTTTTATTTTGAATGGACTAAAACGTATTACTTTCTTACTTATTATGATTTATTTTCTGCATTTTGATGGTCCTAAGCCCATGAAGGTATGAAGGATAAATAGGAATTTACGAAAAATTACGTTTACAAATAACTTTACACAGTCTACACTTAAAAAATTGTAGCGCTAAACTGGGGTCAATAATCCGCCGTCGCATAGAGCGACCGCGCGTGAGTACTTCTGATAGCAGCTGGCGCGTCAGGCGACCGGTCGACGCGCGGCGTGAATCGGGCGACCGGTCGACGGACTGGCAAGCGACGTCCATAAAATAAATTTCTGAGTAAACAAGTCTCGTAAGCGTTAACTTAATTTTTTACTATTGAAACATATCAAAACAAAAAATACGTGTTTATTAAAATACATTCAAGTTTATTATGTCAAAATTTGCGCACTGGTTAAAAACTTTTCCTGTATAATAAATCTGTAGAAGGGTCAATTCTGTACATTGAAAATATTGAAAAAATAAATAGCGGGGGGTGTTGCTGGATCGATACCAAACCCAAATATGTGATTAAAAAAATTTTTGTCTGTCTGTCTGTCTGTCTGTCTGTATATGCAGGCATCACGTGAAAACTAACGGTTCGATTTCGATGAAACTTGGTATAATTATACCTTATTATCCTGGGCATAAAATAGGATACTTTTTATCCTGGAAAAATACGTAGAAAAAAAAATCTTATTTTTCGGTTTTATTCATAGACGTTGTTCTGTAGAACCGCGAACACACGTTGCATTACCCGTAGTGGATAATTTTCCATTTCAATTTAAGAGAATACAGTCCTGTAGCTTTGTGTTACGCCATGACAATAAATAAGGCTCAAGGTCAGACCCTAGGAGTTGCTGGCGTAGATCTTACCGCGAGTTGTTTTTCACACGGGCAACTTTACGTAGCTCTTTCCCATGTGAGCAGTCCAAGAAATCTTCATGTTCATATTCCGGACGAGCTCACTAACAATGTTGTGTATGCTGAAGCTCTCAATTAACTTTCTGTCGCATTGTCACGATCACTTTTTTATTATTGCAAACTTTTCGTCATTGTCAGTAATTTACTGCTACATGCTACTTATCAAGGTCGGAATTACTATGAAAAAAATACTTACTACAGAACGCGAGCTCAACAGCAGTAGCTCAATAGAGGGATCTCCTTAATTATTATAGGCTTAGCCGTATTTGGGTCCAATAGATATTTATAAGATGTCATTGTCAGAGTTACTCAAAATGGAGAAATAAACCATCCACGCGAAGACCGACATCCGCGCGGACGGAGTCGCGGGCGGAAGCTAGTTTTCAATAAATACTGTGTGAGTTTTCGTTTATTAAAATTATTTTTAGCTTCAAAGAGTTTAGAATTAAGTTTAACAAATTTTGCTATTTCGTAAATCTATCTCTGTCGGACTGCATAAAAAAGAAAGAGAAACGCGAAGACACAACGCTGGTAATTTATTGCAAAATATGGAGCAATTATTTAATTACAAAAAATCGATTGTTTGGACTAAAAAATTAAAACACTAGTGTTTTAGTATGTTGCTAGGAGAATAATCTGACAAAAAATCAAAATGATTGTATGTAGGTATATTAGTATGGTTTTTATTGTAAAAAGGAAGTTTTTAGAGATGTATTCATGATTTTTTTCTATCGTATCAAATTAGTTGTATTATATTTTCAACACACTATCTACCTAGCATATACAGAAGAACATCATATATTTTTATGATTTTGTTTACTGTAGTCGATTATATACTTTTATTGTTTCTAAAACTTGCGTTTTTTGCGTTTAGGTACTGTAAGCCCCTTAAGCAGTACGTTGAAAATCCGGTGCGCGAATAAAAACAATAATAATAAATAAAATATAATAAATAATCTTTATTTCGGATAAGCATGACTAACCCATATGGATATGGGTTAGTCACGGATATCTATGGGGTTAGTAATCAAAAAGATAACTTATACTATGCCTATGTTAGTAAACTTATTATCTATTTGGAAACAAGGCTGCTTGCTGTTCGAAATACATCTTCGAACAACATCACCTAACAACGAAGACTCGCACCTCCCTGCTATGGTATGGATAATCATCATCTGCCTAGCTTTTTCCCAACTATTTTGGAATCGGCTTCCGGTCTAACCGGATGCAACTGAATACCAGTATTTTAGATGTAGCGACTGCCTATCTGACACCACACAACACAGTTACTGGGTAGGTAATACGATACTCCTTGGAAAGACTATCCTAATAATATGAGTCATATCATACGCAAGCAATCATGCAAAATTATGCATTCTGAGAAGAGAACTGTAATCATTACAGCAATATTCGTTATTTATCACCTCTCAGATCTCTTAATAGACGCAATTAACAGAAACATGTGTGATTTGATGACTCATAAAGCGAGGTTGTAAGCCTATACTAGTTTTTGGCGTATAATCTCCGTGTCCGACAGACCGTATGCAATTAGAAAGAAGGAAAATACTTTTATTTGCGGGTATCATGACGCCGGGAAAGAACAGAAACACAAAAAACTGGCCAAGTGCGAGTAACACGAAGGGTTCCGTACCACAAGGCAAAAACGCCGGAAAAAACACGGTTGTTGTATGGGAGCCCCCCTTAAATATTTTAGTATTTGCTGTTATAGTGGCAACAGAAATACATCATCTGTGAAAATTTCAACTGTCTAGCTATCATGGTTCATGAGATACAGCCTGGTGACAGACAGACAGACGGACAGTGGAGTCTTAGTAATAGGGTCCCATTTTTACCCTTTGGGTACGGAAGCCTAAAAAGAACAAGTTTGAAGAAAATATGCGTCACATCCACGCAAAATAGCCATCGCTCAGCATAATGCTACGACCTACGACCCTATGCGAGACAGAGCCACAGCGCTGGTTTTCAGTGACAGCCAGCGTTTTGACGTGATGACGTCAACCGGTGCAGTATACGCAAGATATAAATAACACTAAGAAATAAAATAAATACACAATAGGTAACTAATTCTAAATGTTTGTATGAACATTATGTTGTGTCTGTGTGGCCGGACTTAAATAATAGCACCACCCCATACTTCCCGTGGGTGTCGTAAAAGGCGACTAAGGGAGACCGGAGAATGGGCAGCAGCGTTCTCTATGCATTACACCATCATACCATACAGCGATCGCTAACCCGCCTGCCAAGCGTGGCGATTATGGCAACCCCCCCCCCCCCCCCCCCCAAATCGGGGGAGGCCTATGTCCAGCAGTGGACGTCTTTCGGCTGAAATGATGATGATGATGATTAAACATTAGTGTATCATGGACTAAACAATGATATTTTAGTAAACAGATATGTTATGAGCGCGCAAATAGTGAAGACTAGAAAACGTCCTAATTGGGACGTATTGCCTTTAGTCTGTGTCACGCACGTCTACGAGTGAGACGGTGCGCGCAGCTACGTAATTACCATCCAAAATGCCATTTTGTGTATTTAGAAAGTGTACCAATTATGATACCAAAGTTAATAAAACACAAAGAATCTCATACCACACGAAAGTGCACATTATACTTCGATTTATTAATATATTTCAATTATTTTCCTAATATTCTGATATTTGGAGGTTAGGAAAAAGAAAGAGATGGAAAATACATTTTTTGTCGTAAGAACGACAAGGATGCGAGCACTCCGGACATAAATAAAAGTACACATGCGAATATTAGGCAGTAAAGTCATCTTTACAGCAGAGTTCTAGTTTCCCTTTTAATAACTTTTCTTTATAATTTTGTTTGATATATTTAATTATAAATTAAACATGTCAGAATATGTAGGAAAAGAAAATATTAATAGCTTATCGTTACCATAGTATGTCACAGAGAGTGTTAAAATAAACCTACCATTGAGATTAAAATTAAATCTTTTCGAAGGTGTATGATTATTTTTACAATTGTATTTCTTTCTTTTTAAAACGTGTTTTATTTTTCACCTACTTACCTTTTAATAGTGTTTATACGTTGCATAGGCACAAATCCCGACTACAAATTCTGTACACGCGGTTTAGTCTATGATGCCAACGTGCGGTGATTGGTAGCCCGAATAATGTTTGTTTACATTCACGCGCAATTGACAACATCTAGCTGTCACTTTTTTTCTTATTGGTTTTATCAAGCTATCCTTTTTCTATCCTTTTTACTTGTAGTGAATGTGTGCTGACTCTCGGCGCGGAACACTTTTTTCTGTTGTTTTGTAAGTGTATAACATACCTATCTGTTTATTAGAATATCATTGGGACTAAACTAAAATTTATCTGCTGTCGTTTTCTTAATAAAATGGAAAGAAAAAGATGCAGTGGTTTTAGTAGGTTGTTATTTTTTATTTATCCTTCTGATAGATTCTTAAATTTGTAAATGTACGGACCTTGTATGTAGGCCTTGCAGACTTTAGATCTGTAGATATTTTTTTATTATAATAAGTACCTTGTACTTGTTAACAGGCCTACGCTGTTCTCCCATATTACTGTAATTGTAAAAGCCGAGAACATTGTAAAAGCCAATTGTTTTGAAAAAGAGTAACCGTGGAGTTTCTGGCCGGTTCTTCTCCATAGGAAACGACCAATTGGAACCGTGCACCTAGCTTCTGACTTTTCATATGTGAAATAAAATACTTATTTTGATTTTTATTGAACTTAAGTTTGTTAACAACAGAATCGGCACCAGTGTCAGTTCCTAGCATCAGCGGTAAAAAAAAAAAAAAGCGTAACACACTATCAGTAGGATTGGCTTTCATTTTGACAGTTCAACAACATTCATTGCGTTATTTACGTTGTTGAGTAGACAAGTTTTTCAAACATTTTAAAGCAATATCTTTCAAAATCATTCAGATTCCTATTGAAAGTGTGTTGGGCAATTAGGGTGCAGGAAACGACAGCCCACTTCAAGGTCACATCACCGAAGTTTTCACTGTGAGTTTTTTTTAACAGAATGCACCGCATGAGCGCTTTGTAAACAAATTTTGAGGGGCTTACAGGACCTAAACACAAAAAACGCAAGTTTTAGAAACAATAAAAATTTATGATAGACTGCAGTAAACAAAATCAGAAAAATACATGATATTCTTCAGGATTTAAGCTAGGTAGATAGTGTGTTGAAAACATAATACAACTAATTTGACACGATAGAAAAAAATCATGAAGATATCTCTAAAAAACTTTCTTTTTACAATAAAAACCATACTAATATCTTACATACAATCATTCTGATTTTTTGTCAGATTATTGTACAAGCAACATACTAAAACACTAGTGTTTTAATTTTTTAGTCCAAACAATAGATTTTTTGTAAATAGATAATTGCTTCATATTTTGCAATAAATTACCAGAGCGTTGTGTCATCGCGCTCCTCTTTCCGACAAAGACCACGCTTTAGGTCATGTACGAGTAGTTGCCTTAACTCAAGGTTATAAGACTCCCGAAAAAGAAAGCTTAGAACCAACACTAACTGCATCCTACATACAACGACATTTTATTACAAGTAGTGTGACGTAATACCTACTGGGTAGGTACTTGTGGGTGTACATAAGTGCTAATTAACAACAGACTGATTAATATTCAGTTTCTAGGCACCTAGATTGTCAGATGCAGGTCAAGTGATTCAACAACACGAAACGGTGAAACTGGTCCGACTGGTTCTTCGATAATGTATGTGCTAGTCTACAATTAGTCTGTTAAATAAATCAATCTACTTACTTACTTACATTCAGTCACTCACTCACTGACAGACAACGGACAGCCTAAACCGTTGGGTCTAGAAACATGAAATTGATTCCTTCATAGTTTCCTACACAGGATCGTGGCATCACGTATTGTGCATTTGTGAACGCATATAGAATACGTGGCGTCGCCCTTATTATGTTTCTATAAGTATTCATAAGTTAGTCAGGCACGCAGCCTTGTTATATGGCAACACGAAGATACGATCCGGGGCGCTACCCATAGGTTCCTTAGTAGCGTCCCTATCTTGCTTGCCAAACATCACGGGACACGAACTAGATTTAAGTGTTAGTTTATTTTGTGCCTACTAGTTTTAATTAGTTATGTAAGTGCTAAATAGTGTACCTAAGTGTGCAATTGCAGTGTGCAGTGGCAATTGCAATATTATTAACTGCAAGTTGGAGTTTCACTTCCGCTCTTCAGTCACAACATCACCTCCAATAGCGTAGGAGGAGACAGGTAGAATACCTTCCCCATACGTCTCCGAAAATTAAATTAGCTAACAAACTGAACAGACGTGTGTCGAATGAATGAATGTCGATATCTCGGTCTGTCTGAAAAAAAAACAGTAAAGAAAAACAAGAGAAAAACGGAAGGTCACATGGTATGCCATCACTTCCAGTTGGTCGATTCTAACAGTCTTCCCTCCTGGGCCTTATTTCACTATAAGTAACGACTTAACGATTCCTTGCTTCGAAACCACGACATCTGCTACTCTCTGACAAAATGGCGTGGTTTGAACTGTCAAAATGAAAATACTTTATTGTCCGTACGGTTGACATATCGATTCCTTGCCGTTAACAAGACACGACATTGACGTGGTTGGCACGTGGTAAGATTTCGCGGGGAATGATACAGAATTGGGGCCGAACCGGTCGATTCTGTAAGAATCTCACCGTGAAAACTTAGGTGAAGTCAGTTTGTTTTGCTAGGAATTGACAGCTCACTCCACGCTCACCTCACCTAAGTTTTCACGGTGAGATGTTTACAGAATAGCACTGATCCTCTAAAACGCATGTAGGTATTTCTCTTCCTCTTTGTACCCGCAAATCACGCACAAATATGCTGAGTACAATGCATTTTTGCATCGTGACCCATTCACTGCACCCAGATACAATGGTCGCATACCTTTATAAATCACAATCGTGCAAAGCAATCACAAAGCTCTACATATTTGTAGAAGGCCCTTGGCTGCTACACAATAATCATTACGAGAGGGCGTGAATAAGTTCTATGATTTTAATCTCATTCACCTGTAGCAAACTATACCACCACATGTCCGCGGTGCTATTCTGTAAAAATCTCACCGTGAAAACTTAGGTGAAGTGAGCATGGAGTGAGCTGTCAATAGTGTTAATTCCTATAGCAAAAACAAATTCACTTCACCTAAGTTTTCACGGTGAGATGTTTACAGAATCGACCGGCTGGTACTTACATAAAACCGGATTCATATTACTGTGTTGAGTCGTGTCGTGACCCCAGCTAACCAATGAAAACTCGTTGCGATTTGACGTATCCCTGAACAGTTTCGTTTGATTGGTGCATCCCGAGCCACGTCACACACAACACGACGCAGAAAAGTGTATGTGGCTTTACTTACGCCACTTCTTTCCAGCTAAAGCACTAGGAAGTGGTGAAGGGCAGGCGTTTGAGGAGACTGTCTTATGTAATTTTGCAGTCCAAAAAGTGCTGATTCTCCGCCTAATTTGAATAAATTACTTTTTTTTTTGGCCCAACGGTTTATGAAGCACTCTTCCAAAGATAAAAGCGTTGAAAACATTTATAGTGCGGCCAACGAGAAAATGCGTTCTTGACACCAGTCAGCTTCATACAAACAACTACCTGTTTTGCGAATTTGATCTTTATTAGCTACCAGAATTGTCGCATTGACGGTGTCAGAAACGCGAATGCGAAAGAATTCTCGACGGCCAGACTATAGTTTCAATGCAACTGTTCATTGTGTAAGTGCATTCAATAAAATATTCAGTATGAATCTGACATGTGATTTGATAAAACCCAAAGAGTATTAATCCATATGACGTTTGGCATTATGAATTCATCCGGTCTGCCTTACGAGCAATTACAGCCAGTCTATTCTGCAAAAATCTCATCGTGAAAACTTAGGTAAAGTCAGCTTGACGTGGGCATTCTACACTATTAACAACTCACTTCACATAACTTTTTACTGTGAGAGTTTTCCAGAATACATCGGCTGTATAGCAAATTCTAGCGAGTACTTATTCATATTCTTTACCTGTATCTGCCTAGCCTGCAAGATGAACCCTCCAATGGGCAGGGGAGCTCCCGCTGGGCTGCCCACAGTCACTTGTAGTGTGTCTCCCTGCCTCACTTGAGCGGATGACGTGAGGATGAGGTAGGGCGGCGTGGATGATTGCGCCTGGATGGACTCGTGCCGCGGCGTCTGGTCTACGCAGGCCTGGAAAAGAAGAATTACGTTCTAATTTTGAAGAACCTTCGTTGTTTCAAATAGCCTCGCGTGTTTTGTTTTTATTTATTTCGTACTTGTTCGGGTTTTGAATGCAAATAGTCCCGAACTTGGTAAAATTTCGACGCCTTCCTGGTTGTAGATTTGGCAATCCCAATCTTGTTGAATGTTAAGGCCAGGGCTACCTCTTCCTTAGGGTCACATCTCGTCTCCAGACAAGATTACGTCAAAGGACCTACAGCAAAGCGGACTCATAACCATTCGATACTCTTTCGTGGCGAATCGAACATCAATCAATGTTATCGAAGGAGTCACAAATCCGACGGCTATTTGTGGTCTGGAACTAGGCAAATCGGGTAACCAAAAATGGGTAATTTTTGACTCGATACCCTGTCGGTTGTAAACAGCTATAAAGATGTGCTTCTTTTATCATTCATTCAGTTGCCTAGCTATGACGTCGGCATCGTTTGAGCTCGTGGGTAGACATAGTCATTATCAAAACAATATGTTGTTAAGACCCTGACCGATTAGTAAATACTTAATAGTCATTTGCATAGTCCCACACTACAATAATAATAGGGTACTTCTTTTACTAAAATACTGCGTTTTCATACAGAACGTATCTATGTAGGAGGTTCCACACCATGACAATAAGGAAGGTAGGTAAGCGTAAAGATTTACATTAAATATAATTATCTTACCCCTGAAGGTGCTCCGGAGCCATATTGCTCAGTCTGTTGTATCACCATCACGACTAGAATGCTGAACAGCATCACACTTCTTTTCCTCGGCAACATGGTGTCTGCTTCTGAAAAGAAAAAAACATTGTTTGCTTTCAGAATGTTGTTAAGGCTACCGTGGCGCTGCAGTGCCTCCGGGATGTTTGCAGAAGCCCACACGGACGGCTTCAAGGCTATAACTCGCAAAAAATCGGCTTCGTTGCTGCAGCGTCTGCGGGGTGCTAAGAATGGCATTCTGAAAGTCATTGCTTCTCGATTTGACTGCCCCATTCAAAAACACTGGGTAAGGGTAGTCAATGGTTTTATATAGTAGGCTGCAGATAAACGGTATATTCTAACACGAAGATAAGTACTTACTAACAATACTAACATAATTATAAGCTAATATTGTTGCTAATATACTAACAAAATATGGATTACAATTATCTGAAATAAATTATTCTATTCTATTCTATTCTATGAGCTTAGTAATCATAATCGTAAATCGTTTATTTACTTTGCTTTGTTTATTTTTAGTTCTATTTAGAACAGCATCTAAAATTGTAAACTTATATTATAGCATAATGAATTTATAATAGTCCGTGCCTCGGACAGCACGTTATGCCGTTGGTCCCGGCTGTCATTCGTGGATCTTTGACAGTCGTTACTGGTAGTCAGAAGCCCGAAAGTCTGACAACCAGTCTTACCAAGGGATATTGTATTACCCAGTAACTGGGTTGTGGATGTGAGACAGGCAGTCGCTCCATGTAAAATACTAGTATTCAGCTGGATCCGGTTAGACTGGAAGCCGACCCCAACATAGTTGGGAAGGGTCAGTGTCCACTCGACCCGCTCAGACTCGACCCGAATAATATTTCTGTTTTGATAGGCGTAAAAACGTCGATGTACAGTCAGACAAAAAGGTGTCGATTTAACGCTTGAACCACGCGGGAGTGTAAAATTTAAATAATGTTTGGATAAATAAATTTATAATTAAACAAATAAGTCCTTATACTTTTTTAATATAGTATTAAGATTATTGTTAATTATCATTACAATCTTATAGCTAGTGGTACGGTGGTAGGTATTTATTGAATCAATCTTTAAACGTGATTATAATTATTAGGTTCACAAGTAGGAATAGGAACTAACTTAGAAGGTCCTACTTGTGAACCTAATAATTGTAAATGTAAAAAAAAACATGTTTTCAGTACACAATCAACAATTTCTTTCTATAAATAATCGACATGAAAAAAAAAAAAATACAAATAAATAAATAGTTTTTGAAATAATCAACAATCGAGTAGTTTCTTGTAATAACTTTTCTTGATATTTTTTTGTCAATAAACCTAAAGTGTTATCATTTTCAATACTAAACTATTATCTTCTTCCTTTGGCTGATTGATGTGTTGCGATCGAAACGGAATTAAAAAAGAAGAACTATACTTAGTACATAACTTTACAGTATCTTAATAATGAACAAGTTGTTGTATACAATATTTTACATTTGTTGGACTCTATCACATAATGCAGAAATATCCATTTCAATCATTTGTATGTAAAATCAAATTAGGATAATATCACTTTGCCTGACTGTACAAATGGCACTGAATTGGTAGTAAAACATCTGATATTATTCTTCGGGTCGAGTCTAAGCGGGTCGAGTGGGCGCGGACCCGTTGGGAAAAGGCTAGGCAGATGATGATAATGAATGAGTCTATAACATATCCATTTCTAGGACACAATACGCTTCCTATCTGTGAGAGGGAGTGGCTGTTATCCACCACACGAGTTCAGTGCATTTATATCGTTGAGTAAGAGTTGGGAGGAAGCCGGTGGATGTCACATGTATTCGAATTTTTGGTTCTAGTATATGCTGAATTCTTCACGAAGTCACGATGCTTTCCTTCCCCGTTTTATAGCAGTGGTGTAAACAAACCAAAAAGTGTAAGGGTCAGAACACACCGCGACGCGACGCAGCGCGCAGTTTTCAAGATAGCAAAACAATTATAGACCTTATCTACTACACAAAAAGGTACACAAAGCGATTTGGGCCGCGCTGCGCCGCGAGGCGTAGCTCGACGTAGAAGACACCACCTCACTGAATTGTGTTCCTTTTACTGTAGTAGATAGGGTCTATAATTGTATTGCTATCTTGAAAACTGCGCGCCGCGTCGCGTCGCGGTGTGAACTGACTCTAACTCACAGTAAAGTGTCTACCTGTATTCGAACCAACGACCGACAACTCGTAAGTCGCGGCCGTTTTCACTGGGCCATCAGTGCTTACAAAACTGTACATAGAGGCAATATTTTGACATAGTGACGGTTAAATGTTCGAAACGTTATATACGGTTTACGGCGGAATTTTTCACGCCTCCAAAACAGTTTAAATGGAGGATTAACATCATAAGAAATGTATTTAACCTACAAAGGCAATATGAGGATATGACATACTTTAAATAACTGCTAACTTAGTCCATGTTAACAGCAAGCTCTATCCGTGATCTGAACTGACATTACTACAGAAGAAAGAGACGGCCATACAAAATAGGGACAGGAGGGAACAGGACGGAAAGCCATATTTATGTCATGCACGAGGAAGTAAGGTCGGTGAGCGAAGTGAAGGGAACTGTATCACGGTGTTGTGGGATGACGTCACCGGTTCATGGTCCTTAGGAACTGATAGACATCAGCTTGAAGTAAAGACTGCACAAACAACAAAACAATTACATAGCTCTTGCAGTGTATTTTTTTGACGCGTTGTGCATCCTAGCGCGTTGGAGCTCTGTTGGATTCTCCATGCTCGGCTCAACACCGAGAGTTGAGAATCCTGTGCTCGATAATAAAAACGTCGCGGGGATAAAATCGACAAGGGCTTAGACATGAAGTAGGTAAGTGAACATTCATGTAGATAGTATCAACAGCACGCAGTAGTTACCAAGTAAAACTTGAACTCCAAGAATACTGCTGATAAACAAAAGCGCTGTCAAATTCAAACTGTTATCTTGGACCGCTTGGACGTGCAGTTAATTGTACTACGCAGGCAATTTTATTGTTATTACGTAAGCGTAAAAATATTTAGTAGTGTCTGTGTGGTGCCGGACTTAAAGAATACCACCACCCCTTACTTCCCGTGGGTGTCGTAAAAGGCGACTAAGGATCGTTCCGGAGAATGGGCAGCAGCGTTCTCTATGTATTCCACCACCATACCATACTGCGATCGCCAACCCGCCTGCCAAGCGTGGCGATTATGGCAAACCCTCCCAAAATTGGGGGAGGCCTATGTCCAGCAGTGGACGTCTATCGGCTGATCATCAAAAATATTTAAGTGCAGGACACGGTCAGGTGTATAAAGTTTAGAGGCTCAAAGACAGCTGTAGTTAGCTGTCTTTGAGCCTCTATAATTTGTATTCTACAGTTAAGGTGCAATTTGGGTCAAAATAATAAGCACTAGATTTGCTTAGCATGGAAATTACTACATATACTGCTGCATAATTAAGCGCAATATAAGCTTGGTGATTGTGACTTTCTTTCTGCGGGAGTTTTCTTTTTTTTTTTGGGTGGGATATCATCAAATGACCCCCCCTCCCGCTCTGGGTGGAGCGGAAGGGAGTGTCAGACTTTTACTAACTAAAACCCACCCGTGTTCCTTCCGACTCTTAGACCTTTATGTTCCGGGCCAGCGGTAACCCTTTCGGACAATCCCACTGACCCAGCAGGCTTCGGCCCTAACCTGCCTCTTCAGATGATGCTGACATCTCTTTGAGGCGCGCGTGGAACACGTACGCGCTGTCCGGACCTGGTCCTGATCGGACGGTGAGCTACCCATTACTCTCCGTCCGCAGGCCCGCGCCTACAGTGGCCGTGAGTCGTCCCGTGGCTCCCGACGCCCGGAGCGTCTCCCGCGGCGGCTGGGACGGGAGGCACTTTCCCTCATCCATCCCGCCACCTCCTTTGCTAACATGACTGCTTTGCAGAAGGAGGTGACTGCCACCCACTCCCTCTCGCCCCGGACCATGGCTTGCATCAGGGCCGGACGCGAGAGGTCGCCGCCGTTGCCGATCGCCTCTACGAGGACACGGCGGTGCTCCGCCCAAGACATATAGCAATACTGCTGCATAATTAAACGCAATATAAGCTTGCTGACTTCCTTTCTGCGGTAGCCTTAGGGGATTGTTTCGTTAATGACCTGGGGGGTAATTGCGTAACACTCTAACAGTAGGAATGACTTTCATTTTGACAGTTCAACAACATTCATTGCGTTATTTACGCTGTTGAGTAGACAATTTTTTTGAACATATGGAGCAATGGATTAGCAATATCCTTCAATATTATTCAGATTATGATTTATAGTGTTAGGGTGTAGGAATTGTAACTTACCGATATGACCAATTTTAACAGCAATTTACTCTAATTCCTTTTAAATAATTTTACGAAGAGCTAAACCACAAGTGTCTGATCAAATCAAGCTTCGACTGACCGGATTCACCCCTACGCCTAGTTTTATTCCGGCGGTACTTTATATTAATCGTGACGCAGCCTATTCCGCTATGACGAGCTACGAATTCACTAAACCTATTATTATTTTAAGACTTCAAAAATAACGAAACATTTTGATTAACACGATGACATATCACTTAAATTCGTAGTCACGAACATATGTACGATTGTCGTCATCGTTTGTTTATTAAACCACTACTTTACTTCGACTCGACTACCTACTATGTCATGATTAATCAGTCAATCATCTTGAATCTAGAAGCAATACCTTTTTCCAATACTCTACACTACTATAACACTAACTTCTGCTTAGCAAAATGTTTTATCTGTAAATATAAATTCTTTCATGAATTGTTAAATAACTATACTACCTAATTGGGACGCAGTGGTAGCGTGTATATGCAAATAAATAAATCATAATAATATCTTACCCAATATACTTGTACTGCTATGTATTCTGTTCCTATATTTAGGTCATCATATATACATAGGTAATTCTAAAATATCAACTGCTTTATTATGTGAGCTTTCGACTCTCAAGTAGAATTCATAGTCCTTTGTCCACATTCTATTCGATCGATACACAATCTTTTATTACATTCCACAACGTGGATGTTTTGCCTTTATCCAATTTGGGGACGGCGCAACGTGTCCTTTTCTTCCATACTTCTCTCTTAGTCATCATCATGATACCAATTTTTATCTATCCTAGGTACTTCTTGAATGTTCACTGCTATGTGATGCTAACTTGCGACTTTCAAATATATCTTTCACTTTTTCTTTTTTTTTTTTTCTTGTATGTGTCCTTTGTCCACAGTCTTTACGTGGTCATCGTCATGATCATCCACAGCCCGACTTCGGCTACTGCTTGGCATAGACCTCTCTTTGGGCCAATCCCTACGCATCTGTACCAGCCATCTTATCTATTCATATAAGGTGGCTGGTCATCTACGTATTAAAAACCTTAGATTCATTCACTGAAAGACAACGCCTCAACCACTGAGGTCTAGAAGCATGAAACTTTGCGCAAGAGTTCCTTATATAACGAAAGTAACTCCATACAAACTTCCATCCTTTATCCCGTTTAAGGGATGCTCTAAAGGGAAGGAAAATTTTTATGGAGTTTTGTAATTTTTCGCGATGGCAAAATCTATCGGGCACTCGGCTTGTTAGAAAGAAAGAAAGAAAATAAGTTAATTTGCGGTAAACGTAACGCAATAAAGAAAATAAACGAAAAAAAAGAAAGGGTTGGGGGAAACATGCGTCACACCCACGCAAAACGGCTATTGCTCAGCATTATGCTGCGACCCTATGCAAGACAGAACCCCAGCGCTGGTTTTCAGCGACAGCCGGCGCCGACGTATTGACGTCGTCCGGTGCAGCAAACAAATATTAGGACGCTGTACTGATACAGCATACACAAAGAAAATTAATAGTATAGGTGTTCGTATCTATATGTATAGTTCCAGTTTTATCTCAAACACTTCTGTTCAAACCAATGTCGATCTCAGCGAATCTAATAGTAGGTACCACCATCGTCATAACCAGTTAACCTCAAAGGTTTTTACTATACATTCCACCGCGGATTGGACACCATAATCTGCGACAGTGTTATTTCCTCAAGCATGCAAGTTACACAGCTGCGCAATTTGGCAGTTTCCTATTACAGACTTCTCAAGGAAAATGCGATTTATTGAATGTTGTTTTAGGCATCTGTAATTTTGTGTGTCATTGGGTTTGTGGCGTTCATTTGGCATTCCATATGAGTAGCGGGAAGTTTGGAATTTAAACATTCTACGTTCAATCAAGTTGCAAGGCTTAACTGCTCCTACCTCAAAAGGCATTTTGAATTCATCGTCAAATTCAACAATTTCTTAAGGATATAGGTACACACTGTACGACAGAATGTGTTCGGCAATTTTTTTTTAAATGTCTTTGTTTGAAAATGATAATAATTATTAGTGGTTCAGGATTCATACTTGAATGCATTATCAATACAGTGTCCAGACTCCTCTATTGTCTGTAATCGCCCGCTATCTTTATTCTTTTTCTTTGGGGCGTTTTTCCGCTACTTTTTTGCGACGATATCAATTTTACGATTCGTAGGTATGTGTATTTTTGCGAATACGATACGATAAGGGTTTCTAGAATTGTTATGGAAAGAACTTACTATTATAAGTTACAACCTACATTAGATTAGGCCACATGCGAAAAATCGCGGGCATTAGCACAAAACGCAAGTGTTTCAACGAAATATAATCAGAACATTAGGAAGCAATAAAATGCGTTATAACATAAATTGATCTAATAACTTAGTGTAGCACGCAATTGAGTTTCTTAACGACGCGCGACGGTGACATTGCCAGCTCCGGACGCAAGGTTACTGGTGACCTAACTTTACTGCTAATTGCACAACTATGAAATTATTTCATAGATATTTAGACACGTGTCAGCTATTGGCTAGGAAGTTGTCAATGAGGGCTATACTCACAGACATAGACAGACCTAGATAACGCAAGTATCACGAACTGTATGAAAACCAAGCGTGCCATTTTTTGACTACCTACTATGACGTCAGAAGCTCGCGCTCTCGCTCACACTTACCCAGCCAGCAGTACACAGGACTGAGCGCGAAAGGGGCAGCTTACGATTTGTAATCATAAGTTGGTGCAATTTTTGGCACGCGAAGTAGTTGCTCTCGCGTTATCTAGGTATATCATAATATCTGTGGCTATACTACAGGCTAGGTTAATGAAGGTTTAGCGCATACGGTATTGGAGGTAGCAAAAATGACGTATTCCACATTGGGCACCCGCTTAAATGGCATCTGAGTGAATGTGCCGCTGTGTGACAGGTACATTCACCCAGCAGGGCTAGCATGGGCTGGGGATAAAACTTTTCTCCACCGGTTATTTCCACTGACAAGGGATAAAATTATTTTATCCACCTGCCAAAGCACGGCAACAGGGGGAAAGAGAATTATATCACTTTTTGACACTAGACGTGGATACTCACCCCCCGTCTATAGCATGGCGACTAGTGGAAGAGAAAAATTACAGATATTTTGACATAACAAAGGGAGAAACTTGTCCTCGTCTTTAGATGGTGGGTTTAAGTATATCTCTTGGAGAAAATATAATTAATTGTTCTTTAAAAATGTCTCGTGCTTACTGCCACCGTGAATAGTTTATCCACCCATGTCGCCATGCTCGGAGGGTGGACAAAATTGACAGAGGGGAATAGTATTTTCTCCTCTCCCCGTAGATAAAATGTCTCCGGCCATGCTAGCCCTGCTGGTTTGTCCACCGTGGATAGTTTATCCACCCATGTCGCCGTGCTCGGAGGGTGGACAAAATTGACAGAGGGGAATAGTATTTTCTCCTCTCCCCGTGGATAAAATGTCTCCGGCCATGCTAGCCCGGCTGGTGCCATTTAAGCGGGTGCCCAATGTGGAATACGTCGCAAAAATGTCATTAGATTACCAGGCAGATCAAAATCTGACACGCCCCTCCCACGCAACAGCAACCAAGAAAATCTAGAATAATAAAAAAAAACATTAGAAATAAAATTGGTAAAATATCAACATCCAAATCTTAGAAATAATTTAGCTACAAAGATATTTCTGTTGTAAGATGCCTGTACTAGGATAAAGCAGTATCACAAGCGGCATGAGCTCATACGGGTAATTGTAGGACAATAAAATTCTTAACTATAACCATTAACCTCTAAAGTCTTGGAACAGCGAAATATATAATTATAAGTACCTATTTATAATAACTATTTAGCATTAAAAAAAAATTACAAAAACTCTTCCACAGGTAATTTCTTATCCAGTTCAGTTTGCGTAAATCTGGAGCTGAAGAATATTGAACTTGGCTAGTCTATAGATAACTTGACGAAAATACTGGTGTTACCAATTTACCATACCAGTGATACTAGTTTAGGTTACAGAGAAGGACAGTTCATTATCGTTGATAGATCATACCACTCCACTAGCCTGGGGCCCAAGTCTGCTATTTTTATAAATTCGTCATTCCAACACGATCCCACCACTATCCCATTGTCATTTTGCTAAAAGTTCGTAATCTGCTAAATTCATAATGATTGATCATTGGTCGCCGGTCGGTCAATAGCACAAAAATTATACGATACTCGTAACGAATTAAAAGCAATGACTGCACAATGACGTTTTAATGGTAGGTCACTGATCAAAGGAACTGTCAAAATTTTAGCAGATTACCGCCCAAGTCAGTAATTCATTTTTCATTTTGTACGAGATTACCATTCTATGCCATTTCTTTCAATGGAGTGTCAGTGGTTGACCATTGGAGTCATAATGACGCCATTATATTAGTAGACTACCAAACTTGTCAAAATCAACAATTATGAAATCAATGATAGACCATTCTGACACTATTGTAATAGCAGACTTAAGGCCCTGGACTAATGTATGCTATAGTCCACGCGGAACTAGTTTGCCGGGCCTTAGGTGGGGCCGGGGGTTGTTTGTTGCCGGGCCGGCAGCGGAGTTGTCTATTGTGCGCAACGCACGTACTGAGTAATGACAAAGCGCCCCCGCCCCTCCGTCCCTCCGCTCACATTCCTAAGGGGCGGTCAACTACACACATCAAAAGTGTCTAGGGATCAACATATATTTTTGCAATAACTTTTCTCCTGATTGATATTAATTAAAATTTTTTTTAAGGATTCATCAAATAAAGTGTTTTCGTTTGTCACAGTAACGATAAACCAAGTCACCTTTGCATTAATAAAGAAATTTTCCATTTTCCTAATAAAGGGATTTTTGACATTTGAACCACTAACACAAAAGTTCGAAAAAAAGACTGAAATAACAGTTTTCTTTAAAATTTTATTGGGTAACTTAAACAATTAATAATCCGTGTTTCTACCGCGAACACTAACAACACAAGAACATCGGTTTGGCATACTCAAAATGAGTTCATCCAAATCACGCTGTGGAATGGCCCCCCATGTTCGTTGCAACAACAAAAAAAGGTCTTCTTGCGACTGGATACCCTCCATATTCGGCAGAGCTCTTCTCTGTAGCATATCCCATGCATGCTCAATCGGGTTCAAGTCTGGCGACTGAGCAGGCCAGGGCAGGACATTGATGTTAGCTGCGGCGAGAGTCTGTCTTACAACTCTTGCGGTGTGCGGTCGTGCATTATCATGCATTAACTGAAATAAGGGACCGATTTGCACTTGTAGAGGAACGATGACGTCTGATACAATCGTCTCAGCATAAATTTGAGCGTTGAGGTTGCCTCTGATCCAAATCAACTCAGTTCTTCCGCCGATCCAAATACCCGCCCATACCATGATGGTTCCACCACTATAAGGATGGACTTCCTGGCAGGATTTTAATCGCTGTTGGCGTCCAGGGGTTCTCCAGTGTCGTATACGTCTTGTATCCGGTCTCATACCAAAACGAGACTCATCAGAAAAGCACACGAAACGCCATTGTTCTTCTGCCCAATTTCTGTGTTCAAGAGCCCATTGATATCGAATCCTACGATTGTGCATTGCTATAGGTGGTACCCGTAGCGGTCTTCGGGAATGAAGGTTCACTTCATGCAAGCGGTTTCTGACTGTTTGGTCGCTAATTAAGTTCCCTGAAGAGTGATGAAGCCTCACGGCTAACATCATGGCGGTTATTGTTGGAGCTCTTCGAGTTAAGATTTGAATGTATCGGTCTTGTCTCCGTGTGGTGCAGCGATACCGTCCTCCATGGCGCTCAGCCACGGTACCAGTGCTTCGGTAACGTGTCCAAAGTCGACTGATAACACTCTGACTTGTATTCAGAGCTAAAGCCACAGTACGTTGCCGGGAACCAGCTTCTATCATTCCCACGGCTCTGAGCATTTCTTCCCTGCTTAAATGACGTCGCCGCTCCATAATAACGTTGGTTTTAATCAGTAGTAGGGAAACAGTAGCACTAATAATGTCTTCAATGCGTTGTATGTTTTTATAGGGAAAATATTGACAGCTGATTTTCATCTTTTACTCGAATTTGATTCACAGTTCCTGATTCAAATTATGAAATGCACCAAAAAGGATCCATATAAGTTTATAAAATCATAAATTTATTACAAAGCCACATCTCAATCTCAAGAAATCCGCATAAAAATGCTTGATCCCTAGACACTTTTGATGTGTGTAGTTCCGGGAAAACTATAATTCCTAGCTAGATTAAAATACTTATTTTATGCAAATCCGAATCTGTCTGTGTGGTGACTTAAAGAATAGCACCACCCCATACTTCCCGTGGGTGTCGTAAAAGGCGACTAAGGGTCGTACCGGAGAATGGGCAGCAGTGTTCTCTATGCATTCCACCACCATCCTACACTGCGATCGCCAACCCGCCTGCCAAGCGTGGCGATTATGGCAACCCCCCCCCCCCCCCCCCCCCCCTAACTTGGGGGAGGCCTATGTCTTTCAGCTGAAATGATGATGATGTTGCAAATCGGATAAGTGGCTTTCGAGTTACAAGTGCACTTACGAACAGACTTGCAGATATACTTTGTGGTCTAGTTTTATGATGTGTTTGTAATCGTAACTAGATCCAGCGGCGGAACTAGATTTTTTTTTGGGTGGTGCTGAAATCTTCATGTGGCGCCCCTGTCAAACTGATTTGCAAGTCAGCACAAGCTTTTTCCAATATGGATCTTTCCGCGCCGCCCGCTCCGTTTGCGCGCTCAAATGTTCGTCACGACTCGGTCGATACTCTGCGTCCACGCTTTATAGTAGTTACTATCATCGGTCACCATCAGTAACTATTCGTTGACTGGCGCCTGCTGGTCGCATTTCGGTTGATTTCAGCGCCCTCGCCTGACGTCGCCCGGTGCCGTCGCACCGCTCGCACCGCCCTAGGCTACTACTGACTAGATCGACAGTTTCTTCCAGCTATTCTTGTAATCTACCAGCTGGAATTCAGTATAACAATTAGGTTAGATCTAGAATGTATTTTGGGATCACAAGCAACTTTAGCCGTCATGAACTATTTATGAATTCGTGGAAGCTTCCCAGCTAGCTGCAAACATTTGATTGAGCTTAAACATAACACCTGTATTAGACCTAGGGGCTTAAAAAGGCCACTTTGGCAGAATCATAAAAGGATAACAGTATGAATCATAATGGACAGTTAACTATTAAGTTAATCGTATCAAATCCCATTGGTGAAGGATTTTTCAGTTATTTTTTTTGTCTGTGCTAAAATACCAATCAATCCAATCCAAATTCAATCCCAATCTCTTTGATTATACCTACGAAGTGCAGCGAAAAAAAGAAAAACACGGACTGTCTTCGCCATATTTTTAATTCATAGTGTCATCATCATCATCATCATTTCAGCCGAAAGTCGTCCACTGCTGGACACAGGCCTCCCCCAATTTTGGGGGGGGTTTGCCATAATCGCCACGCTTGGCAGGCGGGTTGGCGTTCGCAGTATGGTATGGTGGTGGAATGCATAGAGAACGACGCTGCCCATTCTCCGGTACGACCCTTAGTCGCCTTTTACGACACCCACGGGAAGTATGGGGTGGTGCTATTCTTTAAGTCCGGCACCACATAAACAGATTTTTTTTTGTCTGTGCTAAAATACCAATCAATCCAATACAAATTCAATCCCAATCTCTTTGATTGTACCTACGTAGTGCAGCGAAAAAAAAGAAAAAGACGGACTGTCTTCGCCATATTTATAATTCATAGTGTAGTGTTATCCTTTTATGAGTCTCATTTAATAGAGGGCGAGCCTATCGACGTGCTATTACCATCAAGTCTGGATATGTGCCTTTTCGAGTTATAATCTAACACTCAGTAAAAATGCATAATTACATCGAACGCAAGCATGAACATTCTCTCGTTCACCAAAATGTGGGCCAGTTCGCGTTCAGATCTCGTTAGTGACACCACGTACCATTACCATTAGCATTTTACCATAGCTTAGTTATAATATTACGTAGTTTACTATTTCTTGTAACTAAGTGTTATAGTGATTCAATATACTTAGGTATTTCTCTTATAATTCGAGACTTTAACTTTTTAGACTCCGGCTGCTACTGAGAAATTCCAGTTGGAAAAATCCAATAACATTTTGCCTCACCCGTGAATCAAACAGAGGATCTCAAGCTCAGCAGTTGCACTTGCGACCGCTAGACCTACGATGTAGCAGTTTGAGTGTATGTCGCAGTAAGATAGTTAGAGCCGTAAAATAGTCTTATCTCTTGGAATATAGCTAACTGCTAATACCATAATATAGTTTTATGAAAGCGGTTCATAACTATCGTACCTACTAGAGCAATCTAGTGAAATAATTATAAGTTTATTTTTTTTATGATTTGCGCAATGAATTAGGATGTAAAGCAGGAAGGAAACTCGATACTCGGAAACTTCGTCATCCCGGAAAAAGACGTTTTTATAATATGCTGAACGAATTCGGATCGATCATGATAACAATGAGAGCGATACCTACCTAAGAATAATTGTTGTCTATTCTGCGTTCGCAACTTAGTTTCCAAAAATGTAAGCAAATATGTGTATTTGAAAAATAAACTTTATTATTTACAATTAAGGTTCAGTTTGCGCTACATGGCAACTCCAACAAAATATATGACTTTTTTAATAGTGCAAATCATTCTAAAATCAACTTAATTTACACTGTCATAAAGTTGATGTTTGTTTAGGTGTAAATTACATCAATCTGAAACAAGGATTTGATTAGGCTTCAAGTAATGGAGTTAAGTTAAGCACGTTAAGTCGTTGGTCCGGGCTGTCATTCGTGGATCTTTGACAGCCGTTACGGGTCATCAGAAGCCAGACAGTCTGACAACATGTCTTACCAAGGGCTACACCCCTTACTGTACGGTACTGAGACCCCTCCGCGCCGCGGAAAGCACGTTAAGCCGTTGGCCCTGACTGTCATTCGTGGATCTTTGACAGCCGTTACGGGTCATCAGAAGTCTGTCAACCAGTCATACCAAGGGGCATAGTGTTAACCCAGTACCCAAACAGGCGGTCGCTCCATATAAAATACTGGTATTCGTGCGTTTGATAGAACTGGAAGCCGACCCCCAACATAGTTGGGAAAAGGCTCGACAGATTGAGTGAATATGATGATAGATTGTTTCTGAAACTTAGAAAATTATATTGACATCGATTCGTTACGGCCATCACATTATTATTAGCTGTAGTAGCCACTATTAATTATACAACTGCGTCATTCACGTGACACGTCAAGGGGCTGGCTTGAAGAACTATAGGTACCTAAAGTAGGACAAGAAAAGGACCAAGAATTCATGTTACTTACGAATAATTAACCGCCTTATTCGGGTCGCCCTCGTTTCGGGGTTAACAGTGTTTAAGTTATTCATGATTGGTATCTTGAAGAATTTCGGTGGTGTACGATAACCTGGTTTTATTAGAAGAGCTTTTGACCGCGACTTCGCCCGCATCGATGTCGGAAAATATGTACTACCGATATTAAAAGTGTGTTAAAGAGGGGTCCGTGGCTAAATGATAACAGCCGCACAGGTCGATCGAGCAGGTTAAGCTACGCTTGCCGCGGCTGGTCATGTCGTGGGTCATCTTTACATAGGTACCGAGACCCCTCCATGCCTCGGAAAGCTCGTCCCGGCTGTCAACCGTGGATCTTTGATAGTCGTTACGGGTAGTTAGAAGCCCGAAAGTCTGACAACCAGTATTACCAATTGGTATCGTATTACGCAGTTACTGGGTTGTGGAGGTCAGATAGGCAGTCGCTCCATGTAAAATACTGGTATTCACCTACATCCAGTTAGACGGGAAGCCCATCCCAACATAGTTGGGAAAAGGCTAGAAAGATGATGATTAAAAGTGTGATAATAGTTTTTTTATCACATCAATACCTCTGGGCTCAGAGGTATCGATGTGATATTAATTTGACAGGACTAACCCAAAATTTATATTCTGTCCTTTTCTTAATGAAATAGAAAGAAAAAGATGCACTGAACTTAAATTTAGTTTAGTTTGTGAACAACAGAATAGGCACCAATATGTAGTAATTCGTAAAGAGTTCGATGGACTCCTAAGTTCTGTGTCGAAATGTTTGTTTTAATTTCACAGTTAAACGAAAGTTATGGCACTCTGGCATGCTTGTGATTGTGCTCTTGCATAAATTCTTTTAAATGTTTGTAAGGCAATCGATATGAGGTCAATGAACATGCAATAAGGTTGACTTTGCGCCATTTTATGCGTCATATCATACATTAGCAGAACTACATAATTAAAACATTTAACTGCCTTATTACAAAACAAGATTTATCTTTAGACCCAGGTTTAAACCATCCAGCCATTTTTAAATTTCGAACTATAATCCGACGAAGCTAAAGTTCTTATTACAAAAATTGACGTTAAACCCGAGTCTAAGTTGTCAATTTTGCATTAAGAACTTTACGTTTGCCGGAATAAAGTTCAAAATAGAATAACTGGTTGGAAGGTTTAGGCTAGGTCTAAAATTAGATCTCGTTTTGTAATAAGACGGCTGTCAACAATATTTTTACCGACTTTACAAAAAGGAGGAGGTACTATGTTCGGCTGTTTGTATGTTTTTTTTTTTTTTTTTTTTTGTATGTTTGTTCATCGATTACTCCGCCAATTGACGACGGATTTTCAAATTTTTTTTTTTGTTCGTAAGTAGATAGTTCTGAGGTGGTCCCATTGTCACTAAGTTAGGATCTGATGATGGGATCTTAGAGAAATCGAGGGCAACCCTCAAATTTTATAGGCTCACTTATTGTTTTTCGCATATTTTATGAAGTATCTTGTGTATTTGCGTATGGTTGTCACCATCTCAGGTAGCTGGGCTGGTGATGGAAGGTACAACTCCTTAACAGTAACAAGTTACTCGAACAGGCAAGGGCTGTTTTAGTAAATTGTTTTGATGTTTGATAGGGCATTTGCCACATTTGGTCTCATGATCATCAAGTTATGACCTGATGCTGCAGTCAGGATAGTCTGCAGAGTACCTAACTCCTCGACAACTAACAGCAGATATATCGTGTTTAGGCTCATTGAAAAGGGCTCGATGTGTGGATAAACTTACTGTTAATGAAGAACACCGAAATACATCGAGACCTGATGCTGAAGCCAGTCGAGCATCAGAAAAAGTACAAACCTTGAAATTATAGCACCATAGTCGTGTTTGGGCTCATTTTAAACAGTACTAAATTTTAAGTTCAATGCAATGTTGACATAAGTCTAGCCTGATGCTGCTGCCAGGATTATCAGCATCTAGTCTAAAAACTAATAAATACTTCTTAAAGTGAAATACTTTTGCGAGTTTTTCTTCTGCATAATTATCCTAATAAAGGTTGCCGGTAGTGGCTGGATGAGAGAAGCGGAGGACCGTGAACGTTGGCGCAAACTTGGGGAGGTCTACGTCCAGCAGTGAACTGCAATTGGCTGATGATGATTTATAAAAGCCTCAATCGTTGCATTTCACGCAATGCCTTTTCGTCATGTGGTCTATTTAGCAATTTGGTAGGTTCCAAGTCGCATAATACAATGTCATCCAGCGTCTTTACACGACTAAGCGTAACATAAACTTGGCCCTAAGCAAAATTTTTCTTGCCTAAGTCTATTATTAAAGTAACTTGAGCATTTGCTCTCGGAAATTATGATTTGGTAAAGTGGAGCTGATGATGAAGACCACAAATGGCACTACTCAATGACATATATTTCACGGGTTGCGATTCGATTACTTTAATATGGCTGCTAAGCAATTTATGCTCATCACAATGCGCATGGCGAAGTGGAGCTGATGGTGACTTCTCAATCAGCTCCAGTTCTCCTTGTTCTTACTAGGAGAACTCCTCAACAATTAACGTCCATGCATCGGGAAAAGCAATATTTTGTAAAAGGTGATAAGCATTAAGCTATTATAACTTAGATAAATTACAAACCGAACCGCTAAAAAGTGAAAAATAAAAACTTTTTTCCAAAAAATACAACCGACTTCCAAAAACACTATAAAGAGAAAAATAACTTTAATTTCGGAAGTCGGTGGCAAAAAACTAAAATACAAATCCAAAGACACCGACTTCCGAAATTAAAGTTATTTTTCTCTTTATAGTGTTTTTGGAAGTCGGTTGTATTTTTTGGAAAAAAGTTTTTATATAAGTAGGTACTTAGTGGGCTCTTTAGTCAACTGACTATATGTTTTTAAAGTGGGATCAGTTGACAAAGGGAAAATTAATAATATTAATTAGGTATTTAGTCAACTCATCCCGCGGGATAAGTTCTAGCGGACTCAGTTATGATTTATATATAAATATGTACACACGTGAACAAAATTCTTTGGAGAAAAAAATTACACACCATAAGTCCTGCGAAAAAATTTTGAATTTTTGACAGATTTTTCGTACATGAACTCTCAAATTGACTTATACTTACAGTAGGTATACTATAGATTACATAGGCTGGTATAAAAGTTTCCGACACGACTTGCCGTCCCATAGGACTTCGAGAGTGAGGGTAGAGGGAGTGCGTTTGTATTTGCACACACATTCCAATCCCTGTTGAGATTGTCCACCGTGACCGAAATCTATTCATGACCATCATCTGCCAAGACCACGTCTGTGTGGTGCCGGACACGTCTGTGTGGTACCACCACCCCTTACTTCCCGTGGGTGTCGTAAAAGGAGGATCGTACCGGAGAATGGGCAGCAGCGTTCTCTATGTATTCCACCATCATACCATACTGCCATCGCCAACCCGCCTGCCAAGCGTGGCGATTATGGCAAACCCTCCCAAAATTGGGGGAGGCCTATGTCCAGCAGTGGACATCTATCGGCTGAAACGACGATCTGCCAAGACCCTAGACTTTTCCCAACTATGTTGGGGTCGGCTTCCAGTCTCCGCGGATGCAGCTGACTAAGTACCAGCATTTTAAAAGGAGCGACTGCCTATCTGACCTCCACGCCTAGTTTCGTCGAATTCGCCCTTAATTTACATACTTCACTGCCTATCAATAGTACCTAATTCCTATATCTAATTAACCATATCATAAGCCTGTTTACTTACTTAAATTAGTCACAATTTACAAGTCACGGACGATTAACTTAATGACCTTCTAACGATTGCCCTGAGTACTTACCTATATAGTTTATTGGATTTTTAAAGTGGAAATTAATTGGGGAATCTATTTAGTACCTGCTTCACAAAATTTTATCTTTTTACCTACTCATAGGTAAAAAAATAAAGAAAAGAAAGACTTTAAGAAATTTCGAAACGGCTGGTGACACTTCCCGTGACTCAAGGGCTGGCTTTTACCTTGGCCAGAGGCTATATAAGCATCGCCATACAACGTGGTAATGCCGCCAGTCTCTTGGGTACATTACCAGTCGACAGCGATGCGGATGAGTTTTTCGACGCTATTTTCTAGTTTCTGTAGAGTTTTTTTAATTTAGTTATTTTTACCTGTCTAAATTAATTTATCTCATAGGTACACTTAAATTTCAACAATTAAAAGCTTGCGTGTGCCTAAGTATAATTAAGTTTTAACGAACTAACCACAGGGTGTTTCCTTTTTCCATCTAATAAAGGTAGCTCCCCAATTACGCATCAATGGCGAAGAGGTTCCGTACAACTCGGTTCCCACCGGCTTCCCTTTGAAAAATGGCAGTCAGTATTCTATAGACAAATAATATAATCATATTAAAGATATCTACTCCGGCTTACCTCTTAAACCAAAATTGACCATTCGCTAATGTACAGTCAACAAAAGAGATAAGTATGCAGGATCGTCGGATATAGTTGAAGTTTAGTAAGAAACCGAAGGATGTTCTCGAATAAAAATGAATTTTAGTAATAGAAAACAAACAGCTCATTTATCACATTAAATTTCAGCCCACAACATCCATCGGTTTATTACTAAACTTCAACTATATCCGACGATCCTGCATATTTATCTCTTTTGTTGACTGTAAGTATGCAGTCTAGGTGCTCGTTGAGGTCAAACCAAGAGTTAAATATACAGGATGAAATTGAATAGGTGCGACAAATTAAAAAATCAAGGCCAGCGATTTGACAAGGTCACGGTAAATTCAGTGGCAACGACGCCGTCGCGTGCCCTTTTTTTTCGTAGGAACGGTCAAAATAAGGTAAATACCGCTGGTTCAACGCGTTGCTAACTTGCTTCTTGTTGTGAACTCAGTATTTTACATGGAGCAACTGCCTACCTGACCTCCACAACCCAGTTACTGGGTAATACGATACAGGTTGGTAAGACTGGTTGGTCAGACTTTCGGGCTTCTGACTACCCGTAACGACTGTCAAAGATTCACGAATGGCAGCCGAGACCAACGGCTTAACATGCTTTCCGCGGCATCGGCACGGAGGGGTCTCAGTAGGTACGTAAAGATGGTCACCTATCCTCAGACCAACTGCGTCATGATCGATCGATCTGTGCGGCTGTTATTATTTGGTCACGGGCGGCCCCTCAAAGAATAAACTAGACTAATCCAATTAATTTTTAAGATAAGAAAGGTGCTGTGTGTGATTGTGTGAGTGTTGCTGTGTATGTGTGAGTGTAGATATTGATATTGACACAATTGATTTTTCTATTGTAAAGGCCCGTTCCAATAGAAAACTCAATTGTGTCTCATTAGCGGTGATTAGTCGGTTAAATTGAATATAATTGAATTTTTATTGATACTTTAATGGACTGTACTTATTTGAACTACGTGTCTACTATAGCTATTAAGCTTATTTTAACGTTTAAATGAATGGTGCAAGATTAACATTTAAGTACTAAAAGAAATAATTCGAGTAAGTAGGTAATACCCAGGGTTAAAATAAACTATGCCTACGAAAGATTGTTGCGTGTTGGAAATCTGTTTCCGCATTGTTAAAGGTTTTTCCTTTTTAGGGTTCCGTACCCAAAGGGTAAAAACAGGACCCTATTATTAAAATCTACATAAGTGTCTAATCGGTTTTGCGTAAATATTAGGGGTATTCCTCAAAACGCACCAATTATTATTAAACGCACCAAAATATTCCTGGAAAAAAATATTAAATATTATTAAAAATACTTAAGTATTATAATTTTGTTCCTCGAAATGCATCAACGATGAAACATAGAGGAGAGCATGAAGGATTTGTAATAAATGATATCAATAGACGTTTCATTTGGTGCGTTTCAAAGTTGGTGCGTTTCGAGGAATACCCCAAATATTCATTAGGTTTTTTTTCTTGAACTCTGTCAACATCGGGTAATCCGTTCGATAAAGTATTGGCCGCCGTACTTTATTAAAGCAGAGAGATCAAATAACTATTTAGAATTGAAGTATATTTTTTTGTGATCGTACTGAATTTCAATATGGCAAGTCACTGCTCATCCGTTCGATGAAGCAATTATCATCGTACCTTCTTTAAGAAGAGATAAAAGATTAGGAATTGAAGTGTTGATTTTGTTAGGAATTGAAGTCTTGATTTTGTGATCATACTGAATTTCAATATGGCGTCGGTGCGCTTGCCAAACCTGATATGTGCATTTTTTTGATTTTTCGTTTTTTCGCTAGATGGCATAATTTTTATCGACACATTGATGGCAAGAACTGTTTGGAAAGATGGCCGATTATGAGAAGTTGTATTTTTATATTTTCAGAAGATAATAAATTACGAAAAAAAACTGTTTTTTTTGTTGTCCTGAAAAGTTCTTCAAATGCACTTAACAGATTTGGCAAGCGCACCGACGATGGCAAGTCACTGCTCATCTGAATTTAGTGGCAGGTCACAAAAGTCATTTCATAAAAACATATTATCTAGAAGGTCTTCTTCACAAGTTATGAACAATTTGATGCAGCTTATATGTAGATATGTTCCTCAGGATACGGGAAAAAAAAGTTCATAAATTATATATTGGACAGGTTTTTTACAATTTAGCAAGTTGAGGAAAGATGAGATGTGATGCGCGACGCAACCAGTAATTAAGTACGTAGCAATCTCACTCAAGCGCAGAGCGACCATTGAAAGAGATAGATACAGAAAACCAAGTCCCCACTGCATTCAGTGACATCGAACTAACAGGCGACAGTAAAGTGCAGTTTATGTAAAGATTACAGTTTCCTGTAATCTTTACATAAACTTCTATCACATAGAATTATTTCAGATTTTTCTCTTTGCAAACTTCGGAGGAGGAACGGTATTTTTTTTACTTTTTTCGTCAAAAGTCGTAAACTATGCAGCCTAAAAAGAAAAGAAACAATGTTTGAGAATGTGCAAACTGCGCTCTTTCATATAATACCCCACATGCCCTAGTAGCCCCACTTCCAATTTTTTAGACCCCCTTTCAGTCCCTGTTGCAAAAAATATACTTACATTATATTATTATTTATTTCTTATTTGCAAAATAAGAAAGTCCTACGTCATCTAAAACTATTCCAAATTTAAAGTTGATAGCATTAGTAGTTCTTAAGATATCCAACTGTGACAGACACAAAGACAGACAGTCAG